>BSBM01001507.1:52500-2469823 GCA_027924585.1 Larix kaempferi | reverse complement strand
AACCCACTCTCCCTCTCCCTACCCTCTCCCCCATCTCTAACCATCATACTCTTTCTATCTCTCTGCTACTCTGCCTAGCCCAAAACCCCCTCCTCTCTCTCTCTCTCTCTCCTCTCCCTAGCCCTTACTAACCTTGGCTCTCTCAGTCTCTCTCTCTTCCCTACACCTCCACCTACCTCTAACCACACCTCCCATCTCTCTTTCTCACTCCCTACAACTAACACCCTCTCTCTCTCTCTCTCTCTCTCTCCTCTCTCTCTCTCTCTCTCTCTCTCCCTCCTTCCCTCCCCCAACCATTACTAACCCCCTCTCTTACTCTCTCTCTCTCTCTCTCTCTCTCTCTCTCTCTCTCTCTCTCCCCCCCCCCGCCAACCCCCCCTCCTAGCCCCTTATCCCTAACTAACCCCCCCTCTCTCACTCTCTCTTCCTGGCTTCTACACCTCTCTCTCTCTATCCCCCCCCCCCTCTCTCTCTTAATCCCCCTCCCCCTACCACTACATGGTGATGATGACGACGATGATGATGATGAAGATGGAGATGACGATGATGATAATGATGATTGATGATTGATGATTGATCATCATCATCATCATCCTCTTCTTTGTCATCACAATCATCATCATCATCTTCTTCTTTATCATCACCATCATCATCATCATCATCATCTTCATCACCATCATCTTCATCTTCATCATCCTCATCGTCATATTCATCATCATCTTCATCATCACCATCATCATCCTCATCACCATCTTCATCATCATCATCGTCATCTCCATCTTCCTCCTCCTCCTCCTCCTCCTCCTCCTCCTCCTCCTCCTCCTCCTCATCATCATCATCATCATCATTCATCATCATCATCATCATCATCATCATCATCATCATCATCGTTGTGGTCTTCATCACCATCATCATCATCCCTACAACTAACACCCTCTCTCTCTCTCCTCCCTCTCTCTCCCTCCTCCCCCCCCCAACCATTACTAACCCCCTCTCTCAGTCTCTCTCTCTCTCTCCCCATCACCAACCACCCTCCTAGCCCCTTATCCCTAACTAACCACTCCCATCTCTAATCCCTAAGCCCCTAACACCAAATCCCTATTTAACCCCCTAACCCATAGAAACTATTAAATAAACTATTGAATAACGTTTTGATGATTACAATAACACTAGCGTGGTTTTGCATGAAGAAACGCTCTCTCGTTTTGTGCAAGTAGCCATTATTTAGCCGTGCAACAAACATATTAAATTCCTACGATTATTTTTAATATTCCATAAATGCGAGCGCATTTTGTTTGTCCATAGCGATAGCACGTTATGTCTATACATAACGTGAGTGTGTTTTGTCTGTGCAAAAATTCAGCAAAATGATTTTATACCCGAAATCCCGCGTTTTCTCTTCCCGTCTTCCTATCTCCCATACAGCAAGATACTTCACAATCACAATTCAAGGATATTGAGGAAGCTCAAGACACTCTATGTTCACAATCAACAATCTTGAAGAGGATTCTACAAGTAGCATTTGGAATTGAGGATTCCACATTCACAATTAGCAAAGCTTCAAGAGGATTCTACATTCACAATTTCAAGCTTCAAGGGGATTCTACATTCACAATGTCAAGCAAGCTTGATGAATCTATATGAACACAATTGAAGAAGAATCTACATTCACTATTGAGCAAGCTTGAAGAATCTATATTCACAAATGAAGAATTTTCTATATTCACAAGAGAGGTAGAAACTTTACTTTCACATTTGAGCTAGATTGATGAATCTATATTCACAATTGAGGAAGTATCTATATTGACAATTGAGCAAGCTTGAAGAACCTATATTAACATTTGATAAATATTTTGGATATTTTGAATAGTTGAGCACACCTCTAGAATCTATTTTCTTAGTATTGCTCATTGTGGTCATGGGGAATTCACGCAATTGAAAAAGGAAATCGGAAAGGAAAGAGAAGCCTCAAGAAACCATGGAAGAAGTTAGAGAAAATAAAAGATTGGACATGTGGAATCGAAGGCATTCCATTGAAACTCATCCAATTCCAACTGTAGATGATGTCACGGTCGTTCCTACCCATCCACCTCAAGAAAAACGAAGAAATTCACTAGAGGGGCCCTCAATTTCAACAACATTTGATGAACAAGCACCCAACATTTCAATTCCCACATCAATTCAACCTCAAAATATGGTAGTGAATGACTTGTTGGGTAGTGGTTATACAAGCGATGAAGTTAGAGAGGCATTGAGTGGAGGATTTACAATGAAAGAAGCAAATGTTATGGAGACCGTCCAAGAAAATGAAAGATAAGAGGCTCCTATTGAAACATCGGAGCATCCTAGTGATGTTGTACATGCTCCAGTTCCAACACCCTTACCTCCATTAGCAACTGCATGCCAAAGAACTCTGAAACGTATACAGGTTGATGAAACTCTCATTAGTTCACTTGAAGGTACGTTTTCTAAACGTGCTATTGCTTATCAAACTCAACAAATACTTGATAACTTTTTTTATTCTAAATGTGATGGGGACAAGTGCAAATTATTTTTATCATTGTTAAAATATAGGTCTATGGTTGTTGCTAGAAGAACGTTAAAGATAAAGATGACCAAAAAGTTAGAACCAAGTTCTCATATTGTTAAAATTTTAGTAGATGCATTTAGTACAATTGGAAAGAAATCTCGCTCAAAGGATCACAATGCGGCTCGTCGTGTGTTGTCACAATCAATCGTGAACAAAAACACTAGCGCACTTCGTTTTCTTAAACCTCCTTCCAAAATTATTAATTTGAATTTGAAGAGACTTCGTAGGTATTTTGTTAGAAGAGAACAACTTGAAACCGGTCAAACAGATGATTGGGCCTTCATTGGAAGGTTGCCACGCTATGATATGAAGCTTATTGATGCGGTAAAGGGATTAGTGCAAGCTTTTTGGCATGACAATGCTAGACCTTCTTCCAACCAAAAAGATGTATTAAAATTGATAAGGGGTTCAAAGGATTGTGAACCACACATTAAACATTTTCTTGATATGACACAAACAGAATTATATGAGAGATTTAGGAATGAACATAACAAACTTGACTTGGGCCAAAGATCTTTTGAAAAATGAAAACCATGGTATGTTAAAATAAACACAATTCGTAACACATGTTGTTGTCAATACCACATTGAGTATGGTTACTATTATGACACATATACATATATTTTTTGTGTATTGCATAACACTCTTGTGCAGGAATGCTCAGCTACATTACCACTGATGCAATCTAGAGACTTTATTCATAGCATTTTGTGCAGCAAGCCAAACGATTTCACATTTTATCAAAAAACTTGCATAGATGGGACATGCCTAGGGTGTGGTGGATTCGCATTATTGAAAAAATGCATACATGTGACCGATGAGCATGAACTTGGGAGGTAGGAGGTGAACTTGCAGTGATTCAAATATGTCACGTATGATATTGATGGAGGGAATGGTAGAAAAAAAATACAATTTGTCACTTCTCAGGTTGGTAATGAGCTAAATTGGATACTATTTTTTCTTCAGATTGCAATTTCATATGTAACAATCTATTGATATATATCTTTATTGTTTATCTACCAGGTATGGGTTTGCGACTTCATGGAGGAATTCTTTGAAAAGACACAACAGTATGTAAAGCATGTGCATGTGGCTCATTGGCAAGATGAGCAGTTTAGAACATGCAGGGATACATTTCCTATTGGGACTATCCTATTAGTGGTCAATTTTGCGAAAAAATACACTCTTCAACCACAAAATGAGACTCGGATTCAATACTATCACTCATACCAGGTCATCCTAATGGTACATATCACTTATAGACATGGGGTAAATAGTACTGAAGACAACAGGGTTATATTGAAGGAGTATCACTTCTACATAAGTGATGACAGGTGTCACGACTTGGATTTTGTACAACACAGCTTTCAAATGTTCTACAATCACTTGAAGGATAACAGTATATGAATGTAACAACATTAGATTTGGTCTAAAAGTTGTGCAGGGCAATTAAAAAATGCCAGTGTCTTCCAATGGTTGTGTATGCTCCACAACGTTGATGTATATGTAACTTCAGAATGTATTTCATATATGTATATTGTACTCCTATAGAGATGGTATTATTCCTCTATACAAAAGTGTTTGTATTACTATAGAGATGTTATTATTCCTCTATACGGAAGTGTCGTCATTTATATTGTAAGTGTTGTAACTTATACTTGATGGGTTATTAGACCACCTTGTTGGGGTCGGCCCTGTATAAGTCATGTGGGTCAAAGGGTTATTAGACCACCCTATTGGGGGTCAGCCATGTGGGTCAAAGGGTCATTAGACCACCCTATTGGGGGTCGGCCTAGTTAGCATTATGTTATGTGGTTAAGTTAAGGCCGACCTAGTAAAGGTTATTAGGCAAGTCAAGTCAAGTATAAATAGAGTGCAGGAGGCACTCTATTTGAACATTCTATTCTCTCTCAAACTCTTTGGAGAGTGACGCACTTGTGGAGGAGGAGAAACTACTGCTAGGAGATGTCTATCTCTTATGCTTGGGTTGTATCATTGCTCTATCTATCTCTGAGGAAGTTATTGGGGTTTTTTACCTTTATGGTTTTCCCCAAGTAAACTTTGTGTCTCTTGTGTGCTTGCATTATTGTCCATGATTGATATGTTGTAGATATGGTGTACATGTTGTTCTCTCAGTTAAGATCCTAGATCAGATTGAAGTAAATTATGAAAAACTAACATGGCATCAGAGCTAGCCTTAAAGAAGGCATGGTATGGCATCTATGACACTTGTTTCACTTGTGATGCCAGGGCTTGATATAGCAAAAACTAGTCATCGTAGAACTTTCGCTATAAATCCATTTTCGAAAAATTTTCGGATCTGAAACTTTTACAGGTCGACAATCAGATCCCCATGTACCTTGTGTCCAACGGAAAACTTCTAATTCATTGTACTTTGTGTTTTATGATCTGTACAATCTAGGGTTTCTGCCTCTTCCAGATCTAAGTCATAAACAGGTGACCTAGGAAAAAAGGTCATAACTTGGGCTAAGAAGCTCCAAATGAAATTTCGTAAAACTTTTTAGGTAGGGGACAGACTTTAATTTCACGGGCTGAAGGTTCAGAGGCCAAAAGTGAACCAGTGACATGTGGCACTCCGTACAAGTTCGCTCTCCTGTTGTATCCCATAAACAGTTCACATTGCGACACTTGGCATAAATCTCTCTCAAAGAATCCAATTGAGGTCAGACCTATGGGGTTGGAAAGACGACAGGTCGGTCTACCACAGGTAGAAGTTTCAGATCCTATGGATTCGTAGTTTCGGAGTTACACCAGAAACAATCAGGTGCATATTTATGTCAAAACATAATTGGATTTTGAGCACCTTCATTCATGGCTCAGGGAATTAGGGTTTCGGAGAAAGTTAGAATTTTTGTAATCAGAGACCACGACTGAATGCTACTCTTCAAAACCAAAATTTAGAGACCAAGATCAATTTTTTTGGTTGGGAAGAAGGCCGGGCTTGATCAAACCCTAGTTCGGGACTTTGATCGGAAAAGTGGAAAATTAGGGCTTCTGCAAAAGTTGGAATTTTTTAAGTCTGTGACCACGGCTGGAAGATCCTAAAAAAAATAGAAGTTTAGAGCTTTGGATCAAACCTTTTGGTTGGACAGAAGGGTGGGATTTATCAAACCCTAGTTCGGGATCCTATCTAGAAGATCTGGAAGTTTCAAAGGCAATTTTGAGGGGTGAAACTTTGCAGTTTTAAAATTCTAAGTATACCAGCTTGATCAGCTCATCAAGGTGCATCCTTCTATCCTTTCAGAAGTTTGAAATTCAAAGTTTGAATTTTTAGGGTTTCTCTGACAAACCCTAGTCCAGCTCCAGATCCAGTTTCTGCAAATCAAGTGGATTGGGTTAATCCTAGAAGAGAATCGTTTGGTCACCTGCATAAGTGAAGAAGTTCCTGTTTCAGAGGGAGATGAGGCTAAGGCCTTACATAAGAAGATTACAAAGCAATCTCGATAGGTATGACTCATACAGGTATGTTTCGAATTCTGTTCATAATTAAGTTTATGATATGTTTGTCTTCATATTATTACGGTTAGTACAATCTTGGTTATTTTTATACTTGTCGTATCACCTTAATAAAATTATGAATGCATGATAGAAGATATTCATTGATTAGGGTTTTTTACACCTATGATTGTACTAATGCATTGTGATGTTATTTGAGGTTGATGTTGTCCACTAACATGAAAGGTACATCAAGAAAGAAAAATCATGTTCTAGTTCAAGAACATATGACCATGGTGACTTGAAGACAAAGGTTCATCCATTGCCATGGATCACATATAAGATCTACTTACGAGGTATGTATAACTTGGTTCTATAATGGTTAAGCTATGAGATATGCAGGTAACTAGAACCAGTATAGATCCAAATCCTAGGCTCTATCAAGCACCGATAGGGATCAAATCTCCCGAGGTGCAAACCTCTCCTTGAATAGCTCCTTGAGTGCAATACCTGAGCCACCTAATCCTAAGCTCTAAACTCTCTAGCTTACGTCTCATATTTACTTTTTACTTTGTATTATTCTTTTTTGTTTATGTCCAACATAATATTTATTACTTTTTACTTTGTATTATTCTTTTTTGTTTACTTTGTATTATTTTGTTACTCGACAAGCACTCTAAAATCTCATATTTACATTTTACTTTGTATTAAAAGTAAAAAGTAAAGTCTCTAGTTTAAGTCTCATATTTACTTTTTACTTTGAATTATTCTTTTTTGTTTATGACCGATATAATATTTATCACCTAATCCTAAGCTCTAAAGTCTTTAGTTTAAGTCTCATATTTACTTTTTACTTTGTATTATTCTCTTTTGTTTATGGCCGACATAATATTTATTACTTTTTACTTTGTAATTTTGTTATTAGATAAACACTCGACGAACTCGACAAACACTCACATGTTAGAAGATCTCCCTCATACTACACTCGACAATCTCGACAAACACTCACACATGTTACACGATCTCCCCCATACTGGGCTGTAGAGCGCTTGTCCGTGCAACAAGTCATTGAAGAAAACAAGAAGACATTATGCAGGTATGTTAGACATAACTAGCTAGCATGCTAATCCAAGTATGTTTTCCTATATCAAGTTAGAATCCTACCTTGTGTTAGGATCTCTTATATAAATATACATGGCATGATTGATAATGATTATTTAGGAAGTTAGAAATTTAAGTAATCCAAGGTTTATGCATATTATGTCTCTTACCTTGATTGATGATATGACTAACCAGAAAAGTCTTTTGGTCAAATATGAATATGCATGAGTAAGAGAAGTCTTCCATAAAACATTGAATGCTAATGCTTATTATCTATGTTTGAAATGATCATGACTATACATGTTTAAGATTATTGTAGTATTGAGAATGTATGATTATGTATGAGATCTCGAGGATATCACAATAATGATACTTGTAAGCATGCATAGTGATCGAGGATGGATATATGTTCAAGGACAAGTAATCCAGGAATCAAAGATCAAGAGGGAGCACAATCCAGTAGTTTATGCAAGGATGCAGATATTCAGAGGGAGTCGACCACTTCTCACAATCCACATCAGAATGGAGTTGCAAAGATTCAGAGGGAGTCCACCCGACAACCAAACAAAGATAATTATTTGAATTGTCATTTCTTACATATTTGTTTGTTTAAATAATGTTGTTCAATGAAGTATATGCTTATGTTCCTAGACTTAGGTTGTGTATTATGCATATTAGAATAATTGCATTAATGAACAATATACTACTAATATGCATGTGATGGGTAAGTGGCCTATGGCATTGTACAACATTCCATTGCTACTTATCTAGAATGAAACCTCTTTGCTGACATGTTGGGAGTAGTGCAAACTCTTAACAATGTTCTAGTAGAGATTGGAAGGCATCTAGAAAGTTACAGGATATGGATGAATGTTGTATTGAAGCATTGGCTAAAATAATTGCATGATTGTATGACATATTTCTTTATGTGTAAGAATTTGTTCTGAAAACTATGAGATGTTTCTAATCATGCAATTTAACTTGTTTTGTAGGAAAGATAGTATACCTTCACCTACAAAAGAAGGACTACAACCTTTATTCTAGCAGCAAAGATATCTATTGAATATATTGAAGTTCCCAGGATCTGGGATTAAGTAATGGAAGAATGCCATGATCAGTCAATCATGAAGAATGATGTTTGGGATGCAGTCCCAAGACCTGAAGGGAAGCCTGTTGTGAATTCCAAATGGATCTATAAGATCAAGCATGCTGCAGATGGTAGCATGGAGAAATACAAAATGAGGTTTGTAGCTCGTGGCTTCTCCCAGAAAAAGCGATTGAGTATGAAGAGACGTCTACACGTAAAGGCAAGCACACTTCCATCAGATCAGTACTTGCTTTGGATGCACTAATGAAATGGAAGATACACCAGATGGATTTCAAGACAACTTTCTTGAATGGTGTAGTCGAAGAGGAAGTGTAGGTGGAGCAGACACTTGGTTTTGAAACACATAACGGGAAGTCATATATGTACAGAACTTTGTATGGTAGGATAGACATATTTCTATCTAGTTTGGGCTTTACCAAGAGTAAAGCAGATTCCAACCTTTACTACAAGGTTGAGGAAGGCAATCCAGTGATACTACTTTTGTATGCGGATAACCTATTTATTACAAGTGAGGATAGATTGATTTCCGACACGCAGCGGAATCTTGCTGCTGAATTTGAGATAAAGGACTTGGGGATGATGCACTATTTTCTAGGCATGGAGGTGTGGCAGAGTACAGATGGAATCTTCCTTGGACAAGGGAAGTATGCAGTGGATATATTGAAGAGGTTCGGGATGATGGAATGCAAGGCCATGGCCACATCTATGGCATCGAACCTGAAGCTTCTGTGTTATGCTTCATCTGCTTCGGTTGATGTCACAGTGTTTCGTCAGATGATTGGGTCCTTGATGTACCTGATGAAAACGAGACCAGATATTTGCTTTGCGGTGAACACATTGAGTCAGTTCTTAACGGATCCTAAAGGTGTTCACCTAGTTGCTATAAAGCATATTCTGAGGTACCTAAAGGGTACAGTTGATTATGGGCTCAAGTATGATGCGGATCAAAATTTTAACCTGCAGGGTTATGTTGATTCAGATTGGGCAGTGCTGCAGATAGGAAGAGTACATATGGGTGCTACTTTAGTTTGGGACCAGGTGTGATCTCTTGGTTTAGCAGGAATCAGTCCTACGTAGCACTGAGTACAGCCGAAGCAGAGTATGTTGCACCTTGTTCGACTAGTTGCGAGGTAGTATGGCTCTAGAACCTACTGTCTGAGTTATTTGATCTCCCGCTGGAGGATACTGGTATCTTTTGTGATAACCAGAGTTGTGTGAAGCTGTCTAAGAACCTGGTGTTCCATGACAGGTCGAAGCACATTGAGATCAAATATCACTATATCAGGGATATGGTGCAGAGAGGAGCAGTGAAGCTCTTGTATGTTGTGATGAACGAGCAAATTGCAGATGTGTTGACGAAACCACTAGCCAGAGTGAAGTTTGAATACTTCAGAGGGAGGCTTGGTGTTCTTCAGATTGACGACACTTCAAGGAAGAAGTGATGGAGACATTTTCTGAAGCCATTCCAAGCATGGTGGAAGGAGGATCCTTCACATGGCTATGGATGTAAGCGCTGGATGATGAGCATCAGGACGATGCTCTTGCTACTTCTCTGTATATGCATCATGTTGGATGCTAGATATGATCAGTTGGATAACTTATATGTATGTACGCATCATGTTGGATGCTGTATAAGATCAATTGGATCATTTATATGTATGTATGCATCATGTTGGATGCTGGATATGATCAGTTGGATCATGTGTATGTATATGTAGATGTATCAGGTGGATACATTGTATGATCAGGTAGATCATGTATGATGATATGTATCAGGTAGATATTGTGTATGCATCAGGTTGATGCATTGTATGATCAGGATGATCATGAATGATGAGCTTCAGGATGTTGCTCCATATGACATGCGTCAGGAGGATGCAGTGATGATGATTAGGATGATCATGTGTACATCAGGATGATGTATGGTGAGTGTTTGTGTCAGAAATTGTTACTAAGGCTAGGGTAACAAGCCAACACAATCTCAAAAATAAAATCAATCCAAACTAGGTTTTTAGGGTTTTGTTTTGTAGGTTTTGGTTAGAAACTTCAAGAGCATAAGGGAATACATTCAGCAAATAAGTAAAAACTAATTCATACACATATATCCATGAAGATGCATATATATCTCAGGAATCCAACAAAAGATTGCAATGAAGTTCATACAATAAAAGACAAGCATCACTGGAAATTACACATAAAACCAGAAATGAAATTGTCAATCAAGAAACTATATAAGTTCAAAATGAAGCCAATACATATCAGAAGTGGGATAAGGATTCATATATTCATAATTTCATCAAAATTGCATATGAGAGTTTGCAATACTTAGCAGTGAACAAGTCTGGAAGAACCAACAGCTTGCAGACCTCCTAAGCTCTCCAAAAATTCGAACCCTTACAATGACTCTTTGTCCCTCTTTTATCATTACAAAGAAGTCTCTATTTCCCCCTCATTAGGGCGAAATTCAAACTGCCTAGCAGTTACATTAACTAACTAACTCAACTAATTGACTAAAAATAGCAAATCGGATTCCTGGCAAATGTGGCGAATTTCTGGAAAATAGGTGTCAAATAAGCTTCCATATTTCTCAATTGGTGACACCTGTGTAAAAACTGAGAGAGGTTTTTGTTAATGGGTCCGTGATGGACAAAAACCTCTCTTGGTTTTTTAAAATTCATCTCCAATCAATCAGAATCGGCCCCGCAAAATGAACACTAAAACAGGAAAATATTAAATATTTAAAATCCCTGGAAAATAGGCTGCAAAGATTAAACCGAATCTTTCAAACCTTGACAGCTGTTGCAAAACTGAGAGAGGTTTTTGTATATGAGTATCTTAGGAACAAAAACCTCCCTCGGTTTTCAAAAATTCCTCTCCATCAGCTCGCGGTCTGCATTTGACTTCAATCACTCAAAACAGGACTGCAATGTTCAGACTATTCAATGTAATGGAAAACTGTCAATGAATATGGCTGTTTTATATCAGTCTTTCACTCTTTCAAGGGTATCTTCATGTTTAGTCATTTCTCCATTTCTGTTCAACGAAATGCAGGGTAGGTCCTCTAATAGATTTCACACCTTTACATCTGGAGTTTTCATTTCATACCTCTGTTCCTGCAACTTCTGTTCATGAAATCTTTGAGCTCCCCCGTTGCATAGTTCAGCACTTCCAATTGTGGAACCCTGTAAGTCTGCAATTGATCTACTCATCAAAGGATCTAACAATGTATAATTAGTAATCATTGTCCTAGATGAACAAGACATATCCACTGCATGACCTGCACAGTGATCTGCAATTGCTTTGCGCAATCGCTGAATTTCCCTTTCTGTTCCAAATGACTCCCTGTTTGCTGCATCAAGCTGTGACTGTAAATTTGTCATGTGTGAAATTTGATTATTTATGATTTGCAGCTGATCAGTAATCTGAACTTGCATCTCCATTATCATTTCATCTCTTCTTTTCAGCTGTTCCCTCAATCTGTGTATGAAATCACGCTTGCTAAACAGATCAAAGCCTGTATCTGATGTACATACTGATTCTGAGCTATTGGACTGCTGTAAATGCACATTGGCCAGATCAAGTTGCTCTGGAGATACCCATAAAGGGCTATTTGCTGTACTTTCAGAATAAATTTGAATTTCTGGCAGTTTGCACTGCTTTGGGGATATTGTATGTCTGTCATTGTCAAATTGGAAGTTAGCATCCTGAGGTCCTAACTTCATCTCGACCGCTCCATCAGAAGAACCTGTAAATCGTTCCTTTATGATTGTTGGAAATCATGATCCAAAGTGCCAGATGAGTCAGCCCCGTTGTACAAATGTCCCACGATCTTCAATTTAGCTGTTAACGCTGGAATGAGGAAGCCCTAATTTTCGCTGGCACCAGAACACACCTGTTTCCTTTCCACAGCAACACAATCCACCGTTTAACAGTGAACTCTCCTTCGCAAACACTACCTCTCCTGCAGTGATGCGCGTAACAAGAGAAAACTGACAGCTAAACCGGAATTGGCTGATTTCTGTGCAACTGAACCCGCATACCATGCAATGATGCCCTTACTTTCTCTTCGCGATTAACACCAACTAAAATCATGTTCAAAATGCTGCAAATACGTGTTAAAACACTCACACTATATGATTAGACAGTCTCACTCTGCATCATGATTAAAATCAGATCGAAAATTGACAAAAAATTCAGGCCACGATATTCCTGTAGCGCGCTCTGTGTTAAAATTTTGCCCAGCGCTACAGGAATAACTGCTATGCCAAAATTTAGCAGTTTTTTCAATTTCTGCTAATTTTTCGGAGATTCTGGCAGCTATTTGGTTTAGGACATAAGTTCAACCACTCTCTAAAGTCATTAATGATTCTTCCTTTGAAAATATAACTCTCATTGACCCCCTTTTCAATATAAAAAGTCACCAAAATCAAATGAAATCTGAAAAGACTGGGTTCAAACTTTATTCAATCAACCATATAGTTTCTAAGGAGATTAAAACTTAAAACTCAAAACCAAAAATTTAACTGAGGTAGAATCAAAACAAACCAAAAATTGGAGAAAATAACTCAAAAAATGGAGGAAAATTTACTGACTTAACAGTGAGTATTAGGTTGATACTTTGTGGCCGTGGACAGGTTGTGCAGATAAGCATATAATAGCACCCTGGGAGGTTTGCAGATTCTTTTGCTAGGTTTTTCCGCTGGCATATAATAGCTCCCTGGGAGATCTGGAAAATGCTCTTTCGAGGTTTTGCTTTGGGAGGACATATAATAGTGCCCTGGGAGGTTTGCAGATTCTCTTGCTAGGTTTTTCTACTGGCATATAATAGCTCCCTGGGAGATCTGGAAAATGCTCTTTCGAGGTTTTGTCCTATGGCATATAATAACGCCCTGGGAGATTAGATGGGTTGGGATGTGTTCCCATAATAAGTCCTGGGATGCTCTTTCGAGGTTTTTGCATGACCACATGTAATATTGCCTTGGGAGATCTGATACGTTGGGATGTGTTCCCGTAATAAGTCCTGGGATGCTCTTGTGAGGTTTTGTGGTGACCACATATAATAGCGCCCTGGGAGATCCGATAGGTTGAGCTGTGTGCTCGTAATCAGTCATGGGATTCTCTTTCGAGGTTTTGTGGTGGGGTCACATGTAATATCTCCTTGGGAGATCTGATAGGTTGGGCTATGTGCCCGTAATAAGTCCTGGGATGCTCTTGCGAGGTTTTGTGATGCACGTAATAAGTCCTGACGATTCCACAATATGGCCAGTGATGATGGAGACCTACAAATGGTGGGCCTACATCTAGTATGAAAAAGGACTGGCTCTGTATAACTTCCTATGACAAGTAGATTCAGATATTGATTGAGATAGCCACAGTAGTGACGATGATGATGATTCGAGGATGATGATCCAGAGAAGAAGACTTGTGCTAGATGACCGGTGTCGAGAAATACCTTCCTAGTTAAGATGGAGTGTTGATGTATATGTAACTTCGGAATGTATTTCATATATGAATATTGTACTAATATAAAGATGGTATTATTCCTCTATACATAAGTGTTTGTATTCCTATAGAGATGTTATTATTCCTCTATATGGAAGTGTCGTCATTTATATTGTAAGTGTTGTAACTTATACCTGATGGGTTATTAGACCACCTTGTTGGGGTTGGCCCTGTATAAGTCATGTGGGTCAAAGGGTTATTAGACCACCCTATTGGGGGTCGGTCATGTGGGTCAAAGGGTCATTAGACCACCCTATTGGGGGTCGACCCAGTCATCATTATGTTATGTGGTTAAGTTAAGGCCGACCTAGTAAAGGTTATTAGGCAAGTCAAGTCAAGTATAAATAGAGTGCGGGAGGCACTCTATTTGATCATTCTATTCTCTCTCACACTCTTTTGAGAGTGGCGCACTTGTGGAGGAGGAGAAGCTACTGCTAGGAGATGTCTATCTCTTATGCTTGGGTTGTATCATTGCTCTATCTATCTCTGAGGAAGTTATTGGGGTTTTCACCTTCATGGTTTTCCCCAAGTAAACTCTATGTCTCTTATGTGCTTGCATTATTGTCCATGATTGATATGCTGTAGATATGCTGTACATGTTGTTCTCTTAGTTAAGATCCTAGATCAGATTGAAGTAAATTATGAAAAACTAACACACAAAAGGAACAAGGTACCACATATTTGGAACTATTTTGAGACCGGACATGGAAAAGGTGAACATGATGGAGTAGGTGCATGCATAAAGACTGCATTACTCAGTCAAGAATGGAAGTTCACAAATGTATCACTCATCCGAGATGGAAAATCCATCGTTGAATGGTGTGCTTCAGTCATGGGGCAGGGAGCAAGAAGGCAGGAAGATCACTCAACCAGGAAATCACATGTACATAGATATTTTTGGGAGGTGGTGGATGTATATCGATCATAGTTATATGAGTGCAAGACCATCCAAGGAACTCGTGCATTTCATTCAGTTAGAATGTTGGACAATGCTATACTTGAAATGTGGACAAGGAAACTGTCATGTTTTTGTTCTCCATGCAGTAGTGGTGAATGGAAGAATGTGAATCCATGGATTGGGTTGATAGTTGGGACTGTGTATCACTCCCCATTGATCGATGAATAGCTACAGAATTATCCCAGTTGGAGGAGGACCAATCAAGTATTTCACCAGACTATGACCACATATAAGATCTTGTACAACTAGGTTCGATTAATATTTTTATATTTTTGACAACTAGTTGTGTATATTTTTTATATTTTTGACAACTAATTGTGTCTAATTAGTTGACTGAAACGTTGGAACTATATTTTCTCCAGGGCACATATACGCAGTGTTTTCCCCCAGACGCAATGCATGGCGCACTAACTATTGGCTGGCACTTTGCTTAGAGGGGAAGAAAACCGTAAATGTCCCATTACGGGACTTTAAGGCCAATGATTTTCTGATTGGGTCGATGGTTATAAAGGGAGAATATTTGAACCAGGTTTCCCACTCAACAAATAGAAAAGGGTATACATATGAAGATTATAGACCAGATGAGATTGTATACCATTATATAAACTTAGTTATTGGCACAAACCTCCAGCTGCAAACAATTGCAAGGAAGCACTCATCAAAGGAACGATACTTATTGCCTTATTCCGACCACGAGAGGTTAAAGGAAACCATTTGTATTCGAGGTGATCCTAATGGTCTAGTCGACTAACCATAGGTAGGTAATCCAGTATGTGGTTTTCATGTTTTATTATGTACTATGTTATAGGTATGTGGTGTACATGTATGCTATGATTTTGTTTCATGGTCTCATTGAGTATTGACATTGATAGCTTGATAGATTGATAAATTGCATAGACTTGGTACAACTTGATTTATTTGCACAAGTTTCATCATGGATGTGTTTTTTTTGTTTTTTTCTCCCATCTAAGTAAACCATAATATCTACATCCTCATGCCCATTTTCATGCTCATTAGAACCATCACCATATTCATGCTCATTATCACTATCCCCATGGTCATTGTCGCGATCACCATGCCACCATGAACATCACCACCGTTCTGTTCCTACCCATGTTGTCACCATCACCATCCCATTTTTCACCATAAGATTCTCATCCATCATCCACACAAATATAACTATTAGATACCTAATTTCATCACCCAGAAACCTAGAAACCTAGACACCCAAGACTTGATCATGGTGTCCATATTCAACTTGAATTCCAAATACTCCTATGAGAGGGATTCTATCATGGTATTTGAGCTCAAGAATGTTAAGTTTGGAATTAAATCCATTGTCCCCCCAACCATGTTTATTCCTCAACACTTATTTATAGTGCACAAAACCTAAAAGGTCAAATTCATAAAAAATTTCCATGAAAGTTTATGGACAATGCGCTCATGTCGGTCTATCCCAAAAACACTTTCCAAAAATTACAACATTCAATTTTGTTGCTTGGTTTGGTTATTATTCCCAAGGATGAATTTTCCACCTCTCCTATTGACACTTGACCTAAATGAAATTGGAGGCATGAAATGAAAATTGTGCATTGAAAGGACACGTCATTAGTTGCAATAAATCTATTCCATAACGAAATGAAAATTGTGCATTGAATTAATGCCTAGCTCTGCTGACGTTTAGTAATATTCTATTGCTTTAACAAGAGTGTTGGCATATCTTTAGAAGGGAAACGCTAGCCATAAGTGCCCGGTGGATGATTTTGCAAAGTTGACCCCCGTGTGCAAAAATTGCACACTCCCTTACTGAGCAAAACCCTAGTTTCCAAAATGGACCTACAAGGTGACACCTCGGCCGTGGGACCGGAGGAGAGGGGCACCCCTAGCACTATCCCAATGTCCTGAATCCAATGGAGTTGACGGTTTGTCAATCTGAGCCACAGTCGTCATTCTATGGCTCGTTCCGTCTCGCATCCAAAAGTCATTCACTGACACCTGCTGGATACCTACTGAAGGCATAGAATTCCAACTGTGCAACAAAACATGGTTCTGTGGAGTCCTACAAGTGTGTCTAGGAAGGTTCCAGCTGGGAACACTAGCCATAAGTGCCAGGTGGATGATTTTGCAAAGTTGACCCCGGTGTGCAAAACTTGCACACTCCCTTACTGAGCAAAACCCTAGTTTCCAAAATGGACCTACAAGGTGACACATGGGCCATGGGACTAGATGAGAGGGGCACCCCTAGCACTATCCCTATGTCTTGAATTCGATGGTTTGTCGATCCGAGCCACGGTTGTCATTTTATGGCTCATTCTATCTTGCAGCCAAAAAGCCTTCAGGGACACCTGCTGGATACCTACGGGGGGCATAGAATTCCAACCGTTCAACAAAATCGGGTTTCGGGGAGTCTTGCAAGTGTGTCTAGGAATTTTCCAGCTGGGAACGCTAGCCATAAGTGCCAGGTGGATGATTTTGCAAATTTGACCCCCGTGTGCAAAAATTGCACACTCCCTTATTGAGCAAAACCCTAGTTTCCAAAATAGACCTGCAAGGTGACACCTGGGCCATGGGACCGGAGGAGAGGGGCACCCCTAGCACTATCCCATTGTCCTAAATCCAACAGAGTCAACGGTTTGTCGATCCGAGCCACGGTCATCAATCTATGGCTCATTCCGTCTCGCATCCAAAAGGCCTTTAGGGACACCTGCTGGATACCTACCAGGTGCATAGAATTCCAATCGTTCAAAAAAATCGAGTTTCGGGGAGTCTTGCAAGTGTGTCTAGGAATTTTCCAGCTGGGAACGCTAGCCATAAGTGCCAGGTGGATGATTTTGCAAAGTTGACCCCCGTGTGCAAAAAATGCACACTCCCTTATTGAGCAAAACCCTAGTTTCCAAAATAGACCTACAAGGTGACACCTGGGCCATGGGACCGGAGGAGAGGGGCAACCCTAGCACTATCCCATTGTCCTGAATCCAACAAAGTTGACGATTTGTCGATCTGAGCCACGGTCGTCAATCTATGGCTCATTCCGTCTCGCATCCAAAAGGCCTTCAGGGACACCTGCTGGATACCTACCGGGGGCATAGAATCCCTATAATTCCATAAAGGAAAGAGTTCATCATTTAAAGCATCAACGTACCAGATGTCCAACCATGTCTAGAGTTTTTTTTTTTTGGAAACTAGGGGAATCGACAATTGGGAAGGGGCTGGTAATCGTGTGACCTGGGGTCCAGGGATCCAATCCTGTCTGCTACCACTATACCCTTAGGTGCACCCAGACATCCCGCAAGCATGGGGAAATGGTAAGTCGGGGTGATTTGAAGTCGTGACCTCCATTTACAACATTTCCTTCATATCAAGCAAATCCTCGATTGAGCTACACCCATGAGGGCCTAGAGTTTAAAATGCAAGGATCGTTTGTAACTGAGAATACGCTCTTAAATCCAATACCTGCAATGAAAACAATAATTTTTCATTCAAAACAGGAAAGAAAACACTAATCTGACCATAAAACAGAGAAAACATATAAGATTATAAAATGACTACTAAAATTGTAACTCAGTAATTACCTGAATTAGCTCCATCAGAAAATGCACATCCCTGGTGTATAATTCAGTAGATAATTGTTTAACTGCTTGATGTAAATATTATGTAAGTGGATTTTCTTTTTTCCAAACACAGAACTTGTCTTTCCTGATCTTTTCAAAATGTTCCTTGGGGGTCGCCATAAATGTCACCAAACACAATCCACAGTAAAATCCTTTATCACCAAACACAATTCACAGTAGAATCCTGTTGGTAAAACCTGTCATTAAAAAAAAAAAAAAAAACCCAATTCAATATAACCGGACATGAAAATAAAGAATAGAGTCACATGGCTCAAGTCACTTGAATCATCACGAATATGCAAGAGCCTTTGAACCACTTTTGAAAAACGAATGCTTACCAGATCCTTTTCAGCCTCAAACACCTCGGCAATGAATGGAATAGCTCGGCCTGGAATGAAATGCTCACCAAATCCTTCTGAGCATGGTATCCTATCTTCTCTTCCCCACCAGTATGGAGTAACTTCCCAAGAGACGCAAGCTACTGGCCGAGAGTCAAGTAATGGAATAGATCAACCACTCCTTAATATTTCTAGGCACAGTTTCTTCCCCCAGCAGCAGAATGCAATACCTGGCCGAGAGGTAATCAAAATGGTTGTACATTTGAAGCGATGTGTTCCACGAACATTAACTTCACAATTAATTCTGATATTAGGGGCATGAGAGGATAACGTAGAACATGGACACTTGGCAAGAAATATCCCGAGCTTAGTGATTGGTTTTGGAGCCGACGGACAACAACAAGCCACCGCCTCCTCGTTGGCTCCAAAACCGAACACTCAGATCGGGATACTTATTGCCAAGTGTCCATGTTCTACGTTAGCCTCTCAAATGTACAACCATTTTGATTACCTCTCGGCCAGGTATTACATTCCGCTACTAGGGGAAGAAACTGTGGCCAAAAAGATTAAGGAGCGGTTGATCTATTCCATTACTTAACTCTCGGCCAGTAGCTTGGGTATTTTGGGAAGTTACTCCATACTGCTGGGGAAGAGAAGATAGGAGACCATGCTCAAGGGATTTGGCGAGCATTTCATTCTAGGCCGAGCTATTCCATTCATTATTGAGGCGTTTGAGGCCGAAAAGGATCTGGTAAGCATTCGTTTTTCTAAAGTGGTTCAGAGGCTCTTGCGTATTGGAAGTGACCAAGAGTATCTTGCAGTGTGATAAGTATGGCCTTATCCATAGGCCTTTCACGAATTTGAGGCCAACTGTAACAACAAAGGAGAAACCTGAGCTGTTTCTCTAGGTCATGGGTTTGATTATTCTAGAAATCCAAGGAATCGTATTGGCATAGGATTGAAGAAAAATAATTCGTCATGATTCAAGTGACTCGGGCCATGTGACTCTATTCTTTAGTTTCATGTCCGGTTATACGGAATTGGGTTTTTATTTTTATTTTTTTAATGACACGTTTTACCGACGGGATTCTACTGTGAATTGTGTTTGGTGATAAAGGATTTTACTGTGGATTGTGTTTGGTGAACCCCAAAGGAACATATTGAAAATATTAGGAAAGATAAGTTCTGTGTTGGAGAAAAATAAAATCCACTTACAGAAGATTTACATCAAGCAGTTAAACAATTATCTGCTGAATTATACAGCAGGGATGTGCATTTTCTGATGGAGCTGATTCAGGTAATTACTGAGTTACAATTTTAGTAGTCATTTTATAATCTTATATGTTTTCTCTGTTTTCATGGTAAGATTAGTGTTTTCTTTCCTGTTTTGAATGAAAAATTATTGTTTTCAGTGCAGATATTGGATTTAAGAGCGTATTCTTAGTTACAAGCCAGCCTTGCATTTTAAACTCTAGGCCCGCAGGGGTGTAGCTCAACCGGCGATTCGCTTGATATGAAGGAAATGTTGTAAATGGAGGTCACGAGTTAAAATCACCCCGACTTACCTGTGCCCCATGCTTGTGGTTTTTCTAGGTGCACCTATGGGTATAGTGGTAGCGGACAGGATTGGATCCCTGGACCCCATGTCACGTGAGTATCAACCCCTTCCCAATTGCTGATTCCCCTAGTTTCCATTAAAATAAAAATAAAAATTAAACTCTAGACATGGCTGGACATCCTGTACATTGATGCTTTAAATGATGAACTCTTTCCTTTATGGCATTATAGGGATTCTATGCCCCCAGTAGGTATCTAGCAGGTGTCCCTGAAGGCCTTTTGGATGCGATACGGAATGAGCCATAGATTGACGACCATGGCTTGGATCGACAAACCGTCAACTCCATTGGATTCAGTACATCGGGATAGTGCTAGGGGTTCCCCTCTCCTCCGATCCCATGACCTAGGTGTCACCTTGTAGGTCCATTTTGGAAACTAGGGTTTTGCTCAATAAGGGAGTGTGCAATTTTTGCACACGGGGGTCAACTTTGCAAAATCATCCACCGGGAACTTATGGCTAGCGTTCCCATATGGAACCTTCCTAGACACACTTGTAGGACTCCCCGGAACCTAATTTTGTCGCGCAGTTGGAATTTTATGCCCCCAGTAGGTATCTAGCAGGTGTCCCTGAAGTCCTTTTGGATGCGAGATAGAACGAGCCATAGGATGACGATTGTGGCTCAGATCGAAAAACCGTCGACTTTGTTGGATTTAGGACATTGGGATAGTGCTAAGGGTTCCCCTCTCCTCCAATCCCATTCTCCAGGTGTCACCTTGTAGGTCCATTTTGGAAACTAGGGTTTTTCTCAGTAAGGGAGTGTGCAATTTTTGCACACGGGGGTCAACTTTGCAAAATCATCCACCGGGACCTTATGGCTAGCGTTCCCACCTGGAACCTTCCTAGACACACTTGCAGAATCCCCGAAATCCGGTTCTGTTTCACGGTTGGAATTCTATGCCCCCAGTAGGTATCCAGCAGGTATCCCTGAAGGCCTTTTAGATGAGAGACGAAATGAGCCATAGAATGACGATCATGGATTGGATCGACAAACTGTCGACTCCATTGGATTCAGAACATATTGATAGTTCTAGGGGTGCCCCTCTCCTCTGGTCCCATGGCCCAAGTGTCACCTTGTAGGTCCATTTTGCAAACTACGGTTTTCTTCAGTAAGGGAGTGTGCAATTTTTGCACACGGGGGTCAACTTTGCAAAATCATCCACCAAGAACTTATGGCTAGCGTTCCCAGCCGAAACCTTCCTAGACACACTTGCAGGACTCAGTGGAACCCAGTTTTGTTTCACAGTTGAAGTTCTATGCCCTTGGTAGTTATCCAACCGGTGTCCCTGAAGGGCTTTTGGATGCGAGACACAACGAGCCTTAGAATGACGACCGTGGCTAAGATCGACAAACCGTTGACTCCATTGGATTCGGGACATCGGGATAGTGGTAGGGGTTCCCCTCTCCTCCAGTCTCATGGCCTAGGTGTCACCTTGTAGGTCCATTTTGGAAACTAGGGTTTTGCTCAGTAAGGGAGTGTGCAATTTTTGCACACGGGGGTCAACTTTGCAAAATCATCCACCGGGCACTTATGGATAGCGTTCCCAGTCGAAACCTTCCTAGACACACTTGCAGGACTCCTTGGAACCCAGTTTTGTTGCACGGTCATCATTCTATGCCCCCGATAGGTATCCAACAGGTGTCCCTGAAGGCCTTTTGGATGCGAGACAGAACGAGCCAAAGAATGACGACCGTGGCTCAGATTGACAAACCGTCGACTCCGTTCGATTCAATACATAGAGATAGTGCTAGGGGTTCCTTTCTCCACCGTTCCCATGGCCTAGGTGTCACCTTGTAGGTCCATTTTGGAAACTAGGGTTTTGCTGAGTAAGCGAGTGTGCAATTTTTTCACACGGGGGTCAACTTTGCAAAATTATCCACCGGGCACTTATGGCTAGTGTTCCCAACCATAACCTTCCTAGACACATTTGCAGGACTCCCCGGAACCCAGTTTTGTTGCACGGTCGTCATTCTATGCCCCCGGTAGTTATCCAATAGGTGTCCTTGAAGGCCTTTTGGATGCGAGACGGAACGAGCTATAGATTGATGACCGTGGCTCGGATCGACAAACCGTCGAATCTGCTGGATTCGGGACATCAGGATAGTGCTAGGGGTGCCCTTATTTGCCGATCCCATGGCCCAGGTGTCATCTTGTAGGTCCATTTTGCAAACTAGGGTTTTCTTCAGTAAGGGAGTATGCAATTTTTGCATACGAGGGTCAACTTTAAAAATTTTTGATTTTGATTCTAGAACTAGACATTCAAACAGTGGCAATCAAACCTTCCACACTGCACCCTTGGTATATTTCTATGTGCTTAGTGTGCCACGTCATTTAACAAGTCCTTAGTGTTCCACTATATTTGGATTTTGAGTAATTAATGTCATTTTTAAGAATTCAAAGTTTCAAATAAAAAATGGAGGCATTGTTTCATCGATGATATCCCTTTGATCCTTGCTAGCTTTGTTAGATCAAAGTCACCATGAAACTTCACCATCAAGCTATGGGGGAATACTTGCAAAATCACAATGAACAACCATTACATCATCGTTTGTATCAATCAAGAACATTCAATTTTAAATACATTTTCATATGAGGTTAATCCATCCTTTTTACAAACATAGGACCATGAACATCTTATTTTCCTCATCAAAACAACATTATCAAGGAATATCATTAAAATAGTTAGGTATTTCATTTTGCATGGATTCTATATGATTACTTTTGCATTATGACAAGTGGAAAATGGACATATGAAAGAGGTAAAACAAAAACCAGGGTCTTACATACTAGGGTTTAGTAAGGATGGGGTTTATATCTTGAACGATTTTATGAGAGTGAATTCATGACTAGCTATTGGTTAGCATATTGGAACAAACTAGGGTATATTTGTTACATATATTTGACCATATGTACATGAAGTCCCAATGAATTTTATTACACTTTAGTTATTGGGTGTCCTCCTTTCAATTGTAAGCAAGATCATGAGATCAAATATGAATTTTATTCCTACTTATGTACAAGAGAAACTAAGTGGTGTGTACAACTCTCTTCTTGGCTCTTCTAGGGTTTCAAAGGATCAAATATTGATGCTTGAGGTTTCTAAGGTGAAATGATAAGAGAAACTTAGGGTTTTATGCATGATAGTTTTCCCTTGTTTGGTGAGACATTTATCTTGAAGGATATCTCTTATTTGGGTCTTGGAATTATATTATCCCTAATTAGGTCAAGTGCTAATTCAACATAGACATTCTTAACCTTTCCCTAAGTCAAATATTGAATTGCCAATTCTTGGGAGAAACACTGTTTACTTGCAAAAATATGAAGATGTTTATTGTTTATATAAATTTTTGAGTTGTTTATCTTTCTTGAAAATCCATAAAAGGTAAAAAAATCCTCCGCAAAAGTATGTTTTGTAGCCGGTTGGAGGCCTAAACTATGGTGACATCAACCCTAGAAATGTGACATCAACCTTTATGGTTGGTTGCAACCCTGGTGCAGGTTTGGTTTATTGATCTTCCATGTCCATATTCAACAATGGAACTCGTCTAGGAATGCCAATGATGATGCCTGAGAACTTGAATATGCTAATCATTTTCAGCATGGGAATACACCTTCACACACACATAGGATGATGGTTGTAGGTGTTGATTGTAGCAAGATGAATAATCCAATAACATGAGGATGCACACACACATAGGCTGATGGTTGTAGGTGTTGATTATATCAAGATGAATAATCCAAAGATGAACCCTTGGAGTTGAAAAAAAACAAAATTTAAAATTAGATATCAAATTAGCATGCATGTGTTAAGTTCATTGAACTGTTGAAAGATATTATTATTTTTTTCCATTAAGATAATCTTTTCATAACACAATGGTGAGATGTTACTTGATCAATGCAATAAATGTTAGAGAATAAATATTGCTTAAAATGTAATTATATAAATTTCAATAGCATAATTTATCAATTTGTGGAAGAGATAAATCATCACAAGCACAAGTGGAAACTCAAGAGAAAATATGGAATATATTGTATCATGCATTGATAGTCGAATGTTTGGAATACAAAATATGGCAAAGTAGTCGGCCCTCAAATGGTCTGTCAATGTACATGTATCCCTAGGTACAACAATGTTTACATGTACATGTCAAAATACATATACAAGACTATGCAACATCAAAAATCAATCTTTTGCTTGTTTTTCCCTGACTTTCCTCTATCGACCATCTCCTTGGGATCGCTCTACATCTCAGGAGTCTGAAAAAAAATTCATTATTTTTATCAAATAAATGCACTAATACCCTACCATTAACAAACTTAAAAAATTAACTTATGGCCAAATTATTTATGACAAACACTCACCAAATCCTCGTGGGGTATAGATGTGAGTGATGTGCTCATGGAATGTCTCTCTATAGTTGTGCTCTACAAATAAAATATCATATCTCAATTAATTCAACAATTCAACATTGATCAACATGTTTGGGTAAATTGAATAAAAAAACTTGGTCATTAATGAACATCTCACCACAAGAGGAGACCCAGTCACAACCATGGATTGAGTAGAGGGGCCGGGCACTTCTGCCGCTAATGGTTGTAATCGCCAAATGGGGAAATAGTTAGGCATGCATGAATAAACAATATAGTAACATGGTTAAATACTATGCATTGTGATTGTTGAAATAGTTACCTCTGTATGACTTGTGCCTATTGCAGATGCGACACTAACTGCAACATCAATGACCCTTGTTAGGTGAGGGGTAGATGGATCTCTCGTGTGTCTTCTATAGAGGACATCCACACCGTTTCTAGGAGTGGAGCCTCTATTATACACTTGTGACTTTTGTACATTTGGACTACAAGGAGATCCAACTACTGACAGTCTATGAAGTATAGAGGCTGGTGGCTACAATCACCAATACTGACGTAGTTAGATATGCATTGGTCAATGAATACCATGTATTAACAAACTGACAATGATGAAATACATACTGATGTACTATATACTTCAATCAATTCTAAGAAATGGTATGTCATCTGTTGTATCTCCATGGGCACGCTATCGATTGTATTCCCATCAGGGGGGAGTTCACTAGATGAAATCATTTCCCTTTGATGGGGATCTACAACCTACAATTTAGAAAATTATAAATATTAGATCGTATAGCATTAATTAAGTAACATGTGATAACAAACTAACATGTATTAAAATAATTTCATGTTGAAATAGTTACCTTAGCGTGAGATGTTGTCGCTGAAGGTATGACAACATCTTGTAACTCAGAAGGTTCTACTGCATGAGCCTCTTGCCCCTCATGCCCTTCTGGTAGCAACTACAAGTTTTAAAATCATTAAAAATATTAGCAATCTATATATGTGTACATAGTAAGGAAAAATAATTTACAAATGACACTAAATTGTTAATTGGATTTACTCATGTATTAAAATAATGTCATGTTGAAATAGTTACCTCGGCATGAGATGTTGTCCCTGAAAGTATGACAACATCATTGTCATTAGGCGGTGTTGTTTCATGAGCCTCTTGCCCCTCTTGCCACTCAGGCCCATCTGGTGCTGGTGCAAGAGCCTGTGGACTATGTTATGCATCATTGGTGCAAAGATATTCAACCCCGTGCCCTTCTTGTAGCAACTACAAGTTTTAAAATCATCAAAAATATTAGCAATCTATATATATGTGTATAGTAAGGAAAAATAATTTACAAATGATGCTAAATTGTTAACCACTTACCTACCTGTGTAAAATACCAAGTAAAGGTATCATTTGTTTGGACAGGACCAAAGCAAGGATGGCCGCATGCTGTGCATGGGTGAGACTCTCGGTTGTGCTCATGATGTAAAGGTCTAGGGCCACTACTAGATTCTCCTCCACCATTGGAAGGTGGTGGCTCTGCCCCACCGGGAGGTGGTGGATCTACCCCACTGACAAGTGGTGGCTCTACTCCACCCATAGATGGTGGCTCTAATGGCCCTGCCTCGTACGTACCTTGAAGACACGTGCTATGGTGAACAACCACCTATGCCAACAGTAGGAAGGACTCACGTGTCTCTGGGACCAACTGATGTGCAGGAGGCACATCTGCCCTGGGTAACTTCCTACGAGGTGGAGCTACTGGGCGATTGGGATTTATGTGCCTCGCATTGGGACGTTTCTGAGGCATCCCCATCCCAATGCCCTGGTACTCCAAGATATCAAAATAGTTAACATGCTTCCCCATCACAAATTCTGCATACATCTTTCTCAAAAAATATAGGGGCATTTCCCTGTTGTTGTGTGGTGGTGCATCAAACACTATGTACCATCAGTCGATCTAGTTATCTATGAATGGTTGATATGTACAACACTCGATAGAAATGTGCCTTTTGTTTGGATTCGGGGTTTCACCCATCCGTGGATCTCTAAAGAGGGAAAATATATTATGTTTTGAGATTTTCAACTTCTTGACTTCTTTGTAGCTAATTCCATCCTGATATTGTTGCCTCTTTCTTTCTCTGAATGTGGCAATATCTTGCAGTGCACCATCAGACCTACTAAAGGTCTCTATCATTGCATCCAAATTGGATGCAAGCATAAGATGTCTATCATCAACAATAGTAATTGAGGCTCGAATTTCTCTGAGCCTCTGAATTTCTCTTTGGATGTCTGAGTGTGCATCCATGGTTGTCACTGCAATCAAAAAATAAAAATAAAAATCATTAGAAATGTATGCATGTGCTATAATGGAATCTCTCAAAAATGAAAAATGTACAAACTTTGTGCAAGAACGAATACATTGCAAACATAAATATCATCTCAGGCATACATTACAAACATAAATATCATTTCATATGAGCATTGCAGGCATCCGTTATGGGTCCTTGTGGGCATAAGGGTGGAGACCATGCGGGCATAAAGACCATGATGATGTGGCAAATATATGTATTTTTATTGGTTAAGGATAACATGGAAATAAAAATATCATTTGACTTATTTGAATTAATAAAAGCAAAAAGACAAGTCGGCCTCCTAAGTACATGGAAAGGAGAAGTATAAATGAAGAACAAGATGGCTGTGTTTTTTGTGTGGTGAGTGTGGAGAATTCGAGGGAGAATTCGGGATATAGAGGAGAGCTCTGATCTCAGGGGTCAGGAAGATGAGGACAATTTTTGGTGAAGGAGCAACAGCACGTGGAGCAGTAAAAAAATCTCTCTTTCTATCTTTTATTCTGGGTTAAACTGAGGCAACCTATTGATGGACAAAATGAATACATGCTGGTAGAATGATGAAGAGATGACTGATGATATGGGAAAAATGTTGTGATGTGCATAGGACAGTGTAAAGTGTATGAATGGAGATATGGCAGCAGATTGATATGACATGAATAATGATGACAGAATGAAGATGTGATCTGATTGGTGATATTTGTTGATGGACGGAATGGAGTTATATTGAATAATGAGTGCTTGATGAGAATGATGAAGTGCTATGGAAACAAACAAGGGCTTCTGGTTGATAATGTATGTAATCTGCAGACTTAAGAAGAGTTTGAAATATCATTTGTAAATCTATGGTTGTTGGGGTGTTGGTACATCCCAGTCAGTTGCAGTTGACATAATTATCTTGTGAATAGGATTGTCATTGATGACAACATTAATGACAAAGGTGTAAATGGCATGATGACAAGCAATTAAGGTGACTTGACAAGGACTTGGAAAAGACAAGACAAAAGGCAAGGTGATGGGCATTGGCACACCTAATGAGCCAAATGACCCATACTGTGGTCATTTGGAGTTGGTCCTAATATCCTAGACAAGGATGTCTTGGAGATAACAAGTGACATGAACAAATAAGCATGAAGTGAAAAAAGAATCTTGAAGTTGACACTTAGAAAGGAGATTGGGGGTATCCCTTATGGCATCTACGGGCATCCAGAAATGAAGCTGATGGACATGTGGGCATGTGGACAAGGTGATATGAGGGCATCTTGAAGATGCATATGCAGGTATGTTTGTGGAAGCTGGAGGCATGCCAAAGACCCCCATGTGGGAAATTGAATAAGTTCTAGCTACAGGCATGTTCAAAGGCATAAATATGGCCCTTGCGGGAATGAGTTACAAGCTAGTGTGGGCATGCTAGAAGCAAAAGAAAATGGTGATGATGTGGGTATGAAGACCACATTTAGGTGGGAAAAAGAAAGTCTAAATAAATATATACATATATATATTTATAATTTATGAGGTGTTTATGGAAATCAAATTAAAATTTGATTTAATATTGACAAGTCGGATTCCTATTTGATGAGGAAATTATGGAGACCAAATTACAAAGATCATATCTTGTGTCTCTTGTGCAATGTGTTGATGTGTTTACTTGATGAATGACATGTGATTGGTAGATAGTTCATGGATGAATATGATATTGAAGTGAGCCACTGTGTCTAACAGGGTGGATGTAAAATTCATTAAGGGATTGATAGTAGGGAGGAATTAAGATATGTTAAATAACAAATTTTATAATTTTTAGTTTTGGTATTTCATTTACAAAGATTTCTAGTTTAGGGAAACATAAAGATTTATAATTTTAATGATGAAATGAGGCAAGGATTTGGATTCTTACCTTTCCAATCCTCCTTGCAAGATGAAATCTCCCTTTTTGAGCTTCCAAATCTCCCTTGTTGAGCTTCTCCAATGCATTTTAGCGAGTCAAAATCGCTCGCGTTTTGAGAAAACGATGGGTAAAACAGTGCCGCGGTTCGCCGACTATTTTTTTTGTTTTGTTATATTAACCAAAATGCGCACGCGTTATAGTGATACATAATGTGTGCGCGTTATGTATCACTATAATGCGTGCGCATTTTCGAATCACATCTTACATGTCAATTGGCATGGAAAGTTCGGAGTCCGCCCATGCCTAGTTTTAAGTAACACGCGTGCGTTTTGAATTTACACAATTCTAGCGCATTTTGTGAATGCACGATTGCACCTAAAGGGTCCCTCCACTTTGTGTGAGGGCCCTATCGTAACCATTTAGTTTCAAAGAATACCCGAGGTATTTTAGACCTTCATCAATTGACGAGGTCTTGAAGGGAAGAAGAACATGGATCTGTTCTATTAACACGTCCTCCATATTCTTACATAAAAAACCCGATTTATTTAAACTAACCTCCATACCTGTAGCAGCGCAGAAAACCTGAATAATTCCTGCAAACAGAATCCATTCTTCAATGTTTCCCCTACCAAAGAGCATAACATCGCCCACACAGAGCAGATGGGTAATAAAAACCTTAGGAGAAATATTTATGCCAATCAATTTTTCTTCCTTTCTCTCAACACCAATCATTCTACTGAGCCATAACAAACAAGAAAAGCAGGGGTGATAGAGGACACCCCTGCCTCAAACCTATGGAACTACAAAAAAAAGGTGAGGGATTCCCATTAATAAAAACAACAAAATTTGTTGACATCACACAAGCCATGATCCAGTTTGTAACTAAAACAGGTAATACAATTTGAAGAAACATAAGTCATAGAAAATCCAGTTAACTTGATCATAGGCCTTAACCAATTCCATCTTGAGGATCAAAGCACTCATCTTCCTAGTTTTTATAGAATTTAGAAATTCCTATGATATACTAACAACATCAAGTATCTGTCTATTTGCTAGAAACCAAAACTGTTCTTGAGATAGTAAGTCAGACAGTTTTGGTTTAATCCTGATAGCAATGATTTTGGAGATTATCTTATAAGCCAAATTACATAGGGCAATTATCCTAAAATCATTGAAATAATTAGGTTTACCACATTTTGGAATGAAAGTAAAAAAGGTAGAGTAAAGTCCACCTATAACCCATCCTTCAGATCTAGAAAATTCAACCATGCTCAATAAATTAGGCCCCATTATGTCAAAGAAAATGATAAATAACTCTACAATCCATCCATCTGGACCAGGACTCTTGTCCTTGGCAAACCCCAAAATCACCTTCTTGGTTTCATCCAGTGTGATAGGTCTTCCAACTTCCAATCCTTCCTTTTTAGAGAAAAAAGAGGGATAATACTAAAGAAGCTTTAATTGGTTTTCTATTCTATTGACTCCTGAGTCAGAAAAGTGCTTCATAAAATGTTCTTTAGCAGTCAATTCCAATTCCTTTTGAGAAGAAAGCAATTACCATCAATATCCTATAAATCCCATATAGCATTTATATTGCATCTATGTGAGGCATAATTATGAAATAATTTGGTATTCTCATCCCCCAAGGCTACCCAAGTATCCCTACTTTTCAACCACCAATAGTTTTCCTCTCGTTTCAACAGTTTGGAAATTTTTTCCTCTAATGCTTGTAATTCCAACTTTTCTTCTTCGGGAAAAATACCTTCAAGAGAACATCTGTATAAAAACTTTATCCAAGCTTCAATACTTCTCAAACCCTCCCTGTCTTTTAATTTCTTATCCTTCTCCCAAGTCAAGGTATTATGTTTTAGCATTTTTAATTTAAAAGACAAAGATTCCATTGGATTAAGCTCCTCAAGAACAGTGATCACACCCCAGAAGTCCCGAACAAGAGAACAAAAATACAGTTCAAGAATCCATGAATTGTTGAATTTGAAAGGGTAAGACCTTTTTTATAAGAGGCCATATATTTGGAGAATAATGGCTTGGTGATCGAAAATTGAGCATTCAATACACGATCTATATTTCTCTAAGGATCTCACCAAAGATTCTACGAGAAGAAACATGTCTAACCTTTTTATAATTGCATTGTTACCACTTCTATTACTAGACCAGGTAGCACTGAGTTTCAAAGGAAGAGCATCAACTAAATTTGCTCTCTGCAATAAATTGCAGAAAAAAGTTTGAAAGCTCATCCACTTATGCAGAGGGCCCCCATATTTCGGCCGCCGAGAGAGTAAAGTTAAGGTCACCTGCAATGATTAGATTTGGAGTATTCAGAATTCCATCCCTCTCTAAGGCACCCCAAAATTGTTCCCTATTATTATAAGGTCCATAAACATTTAAAATATCCAGCATCTGATTGTTAACATGAAAACTCCCTTATAATAGAATCCCCCCTAAAGTTTTGAAGGCTTTAAAATCTGCAACAACTGGATTCCACCCAAAAAGAAGACCTCCGGACATACCACAAGAATCTAACACACAAAAGTTCCATCGTGGCATCAATTTTGAAAAAACCTCTATAACATGCACATCAGAGCACATTGTTTCCTGAATCATAATCACATCAAGGCTAGTCGTCTTTAAGAGATTGGAGATCTCCCTAACCTTGTCAACCCCTCCAATCCCACATATATTAAAGGAGAAAAAAGACATTAAGGTGCATCATCCCCGAGAATTTTTTCTCTAAGGGCCTGATTGGAAGGTGAAACTAAGGTATCAACAATATTCAGTCGAAGAGACAAGGGGGTATAAGAATAATCAATGGCTTTGTATTTTTTTCTTGTTATTCTTCTTCCTCATTGTGACATTTTGACGATGGTTTGTGGACAAGGGGAAAAACACATCAGAAGAACTAGGGTTTTGTAAGAAGACTTCGATTGGGGATTTGTAAACCCGAACATTCTCATCTCTCACATCTTATAGAACCTAGGGTAAATTCTTCAAAGGTGGAACATAGGTAGGTTCCATAGGGTTCCTTGGCACAACTTTCGAGCTACAAAAAACCCCAATATTTGCATCAGTATTTCCATTTTTTGTAGGAACCCTAGGTAACTCAGAAATCACCATTCGAGGGGTTTGGGAATGGTCCTCTGAGACTAGCACAAGTCCTGGGTCTAGATTTGGAATAGGAACTGGAAATTTCTTCTTTTGTAATTACTATACCATAAAAGGAGCATTAGGGATTGAATCTTCCAAAAAATTACTACTTCCCCCCCTCAGAGCATGAATCTCAACATCTAGTCAATAGGATGGTCATTAATAGTTCCTAAGGAAGGGTCTGACTCCTTATTTTCCAATACCCCTAAATCCCCTTTCAATTTTTTTGAGAAAAAGGAAACAGACTTCCTAAGATCCTAGCGTTTCTCAATAAAAAGATAAAAATCTAATTCTTCTCTAGTAACCCCTTCATAGCAAGTAAAGGGTTCATTCAAAAACTTATCAGGAGTCCCCGGGAAGAGCAGATGAAGAGCAGTTTTGTAACCCGCAATTTGAACCAAGATCAAAGGCCTACGAACCTATTAGCAAATAAGGTCAACATGATTTTACATGTCCAATCTTTCTGTATAAAAAACACTGAAAATGAATATTTCTATAGTCCAGTCTTTGGATTATGACCTTGGTTCCCCAGATAATATTAACTTCCGCCAACAATCCTTTAGGAATATCAAACTCTACCATCATGGAGGCAACACGCTTATCAACCCCAAATACCATTTTTTTCTCCAATCGTACTAGTTTCCCAAGAAAATTTTCCATATCTTCGAACACGTTTGAAGTCCAAATTTCAATAGGAAAACCCAACATTAAGACTCAAAGATGTCTTCTTACCATTCTTTTGTTCTCTGGATTGAAGTTTGAGTTACCAAGGATCCCTCCTTTATAAGCCATATTTTGTCTAGAATAGTCGAGATTACTTCTTTGGAAGGGAAAATAAAACATATCCATCCTTTCGATAGAAGACTCGTCCTCGATTCCAACCCTATCTCAGGAGTCCAGATACTATTTACCCAGTTAATAAGTTCCATTTGTGAAACCCTAGCTCCTTCAAGTTTCTCGACTAGCGCCCGCTTGGAAAAAATATTAATTCTATCCAGGTTTACATCCATACCCAACACAAATTGATCAACATCACCTTTCTCTTTGTAGGATTTTAACCGTCGTCTATCTCGGGTCGCCTCACCAGACAATTTTTTGACACCTCCCTTCTAACCGGTTTGGGTAAACCCTAAACCAACCATACATAGGAAAGTTATATAGAATGCATCAGAGCACTATTCAATAGTGCTCCATTGCATTGGGGAAGCATTATTGAAGTGATATGAGGAAGGATTTGGCAGAACTTTCATATGACAAGGATGAGCGAGTGATTGTGCTCATGGCTGGCGATGAAGATCCAAACTTTATTTCTAAACGGAGGTCTGTTCCTGTTGAATTTTAACGTCCAAATGAGTAGATAAACTACGTCAAACTCCTCATTCTAGTTTTGAATGAATTATCAGGAATGTCACCCCATAGTGTTTCTCTAACCTTGGTGCAACAATGAAATACAACATGTTATGCCAGCCTTTGTTTGCTCTTTACCAATAATAGTGACTCAACTGGACTTGAAATTAATCAAACTCAGGCTCTCCTCCTCCCTACTCTCTGTAAAACCGATGTGCTGCCTGTTAGTGCCTTCCAAGGTAAGTGCAAACTCCTTTCACCAGCATCTTTCTGACTTAGAACCCAGTTCTAGTTATTATTGTATCAAAATTCAAAACTTCTTGCATGTAAAATATATGAGACCAACCTTAAAACTTATTTTTTGTAAAATATATGAGACTAACTTTTTCAATTGTTATTGTTATAGATTTGGGAGATATTTCCAGTGCACCACATAATGAATCTCAACCAAGTGCAGTTTCTATTGTTTTTTTTCTCTTCTATTGTCAATGTAATATTTTTTTCCAATGCCTTGAGGGATTGAAGTGGATGTTGGTGGTGGTGGTGGTGTCGTTGTCGTCGTCATCATCATCATCATCAAACAGTTTCAAAAGTACCGTCCGATCAAAATCAGGTGTGTTCCTCTTCCAATATTCATGTGCCTCCACCTCACCTCCAACATCATTGTGCTTCTGATCCATCAACATTCTTCCAATATTCATGTGTCTCCACCTCACCTCCAACATCATTGTGCTTCTGATTCATCAACATTCACAATAGCTTAACCTTTTCCAAGGTTTTCTCCACCAAAGTTTCTAACACTTCCAACATGTTCTCCATGTGGCCAATTCTGCTTCTTTGGACAATTGCAATTATGACCATTCTTCTTCGGAGACACATTTTCCTTTGAATGGACCTTTTTCCGAGACTTAGACTTCTGATTTGCGTGGTGTTTCTTACGATTTGTAGAAGATCCCAATGAAGACTTGGTTTTACACCCGTGTAGTAGCGACTGGTTGAGGTTAAGTGTGGTAGCCTAGACTGTGTGCCACTATGAGCCCAGGCTAGTGTTTAGTATTACCCCAATATGGTAGATTTATAATGTTACGTAGCCAAAGTGGTTTCATAGCCAAATTTCGATATAATCCTAACGTTAAACTTGAAGCAGTCCATGTGGTATTGATAAATACACACTTTACAATTTTTCCATACATTGCAAGTACTACATTCTAGATTATGAGACTCGAGGTCTATCCTAAAAGAACTTTTAACCTAGAAATTTTTTTATGTGCATAAATTATAATGCATAAGACATGCATATTTCATCTATCATTATAGCTTAATGAGAGGCTACAAGTTGCAATCTTATAAAAAATCCAAACAAAACCAATATGGAGTAGTTGATCCTATTCGTTTCCTATATTGTACTTGCATTGTCCAAGCTCGCTCTATATAATATGTCACACTCTGAGCTACCGAAGGAACTTATAAGAAAGTGTCATATTACTCCGACAAGGACAAAAACTGGAGATAAATACTTAACATGGTCATCCCACGATTGTTTGTGGGCATAAATCACTGCAACTCCGAAGCTCCTTGCATGCTTGATGGCGGTCCTAGTGATGAGAATGGTGGGCAAGTACACCACAAAAATGGAAAACCCAATAGGTAATGGATCTAATACCTACAGAATCAAATAAGGTCTAGTAAAATCCATATCTCTCTAAATAATAGAAAACAAACATGTATATGTATATATAAACATACATGAACATGGGAGTCCCAAGCACTACGCTTCGGGTCAATTGTAGATAAAACAATGTAAACTGGCACGAAGATGCCGATGATTCCAACAACCAAAGCGACATTGTTAGTGTATATGGGGTGATCAATTAGCAGCTTAAGCTTTAGCACGGCGATGGATATGGATTTGTGCGCCGACCTGTTTCCACTTGCGCTCCGCCCCTTATCCTTTTTTCTCTGACATATTAATTACGACACAATAAATGTTAACTATTTTCCAACTTATCGAAGCTCTAGCAATTAATGTTTTGCCCCCTTATCTTTTTTTACTCTGACATATTAATTAATGCTCTAAGATTTATTATTTTTCACTCCAACATCTTTTTGGCAGAGAATATGCTGCAACGCAACTTTCCCTTATTATTATATAATATTTATGATTGATAAAACTCTAACCACTTAGAAGACTTCCATTAGAAACCTCAAGTATGACTAATAAACCTTTTTTAATGAAACCATGTATAATTATTAATTTCACACCCTACTACTTTAAAAGAACTTATATATATATATATATATTTATCCCTGCATTAAATAACAACCTAATCCACTAACTGTGCACTGCTTCAAAATTATAGTTTTGCAATTAAAAACCAATGCAAGGATATTTTAAAATTAGCAACTAAAGCAATGCTTAAAAAGAGGTAATGTGTCAAATATCACAGCAACTAAAGCAATGTTTAAAAAGAGGTAATGTCGGGGAACAAAATCAAATATCACCTGCTTATAGTGAGATCTATGGACAAAATGAAGTGGAGCCTTCCCATTTTGTTTATGGAATCAAGAACGTGATGTGGTTACGAACATTATGGCTAATGTGATATAAGTTTAGACATTTTGTTATACACTTGGTGTGTAACCTTTCTTTATGCATTTTGTCATAAACTTTTTGTGCAATTATACAACCAATAGTAAGAGAGTATAAATCAAATATTTTGATATAATCAAAATAATCTGATTAAATTATGTAATGGTAATGCATGAGGGTGTTAAAATATTCAAATTTCATGTCTCTTGATAGTGTTGATATGATACTTTTAGTCAATATTTGAGGGCATCCTCCATTATAGTTTTATCTATGGTTATCTATGCAATTTTTTATGATCTTCACTTAACCATGTTTCTTAAGTTAGTAGTGAAAAACAAAAAAGAGAGTTGCCTTTTACTAATATAATGATTAATTGGTTGTGGAGTAAGTATACATGTTTTCAAACCCCTTCTCATCTCCTCCTCTATGTTTCTAAAAACATCAATCCCTAATTGTTAATACTTCATGGCACCTTTACACATTCTTTCCTAAAATACGCATTCAAATAAAATAGATGTGTCTTATATTTATACATCTTGGAATTGTTTTCTATAACATATGTACTTTTCCATTAAAAAAACATTATCTTCATTTTTTTTCCAAATAAAAAAACACATATTTTATTCCTAACATAAAACAAAAAACACTCTTTCAAGTGCTCTCAGCTCTGTCTCTCCACGCAACAATAATCATAAGCATTCCTTTATGATTCTAAAATATAGCCACATCCCATCCACATACATCTTGTATGATCTACCAACCTCCTAAAGGGAAAATGTCCTATACAAGACATTTTATAGTTACATCAATTTAAAATGAGTACCTAGTTTCTACCATATAATTTTAAATCTAATGGACTACATCAAAAGTTCTTGAATGGATTCAAAGACACATCATCTAAATGCTCATCCAAATAAAACAAACTTACATAAAGGGATAAACCAACTTTGGACAAAGCATTAGCCTTTGAAATCAACTCTCTATATAGAAACGCATAAGAGATCAAGTTGAAAAGCCTAAAGTTCTCCTTTTTCTTATAGGCAATAGTATCTCCATTATATCATGTACAATGAACATACATTTATGAATCCCTATCCTAATGTTCCATGTGCATTTTTTGAACATGAACTTTATGTAACAAGGTTGCTTTTTCTCAATGAACCCTAACCCTAGTTTTATGTTCTTGAGATCTTCTTTGTAATTAAATCTCCTTATTGTGAATTTTTGCCTACTTTTTTTATTGAACCAAAATCAAAGAACTAAGTCTAAATATTGACTTCCTTTTGAGGCTTCTTCCTATCATTATTTTTTAATTGTATTTAAATCTCCCCTACCACATCAAAATCCATCAATTGGATCATTATTGATACTATATATGGCTATATGGTTGCAATACTCGCTAATACTATCTATGGCTATATGGCTGCAATACTCCCTTCTAGTTTCTAGATGGAGATCACTCTCTCTTCTAATCTCACCCCAAGGTTTTCCATGATGTCTGGACTCTTGATGTTAATGGAATTTGATGTGGTAGAGGTTGATAATGTTGAACTTTTTCAAAATGTGAAAGGATATTTGAAGAGTTATGCTAACGAATGTCAAGAGGATCTAGACTTGAGATAAATCACTAAAAAAATGATGACATAATTCACTAAAATAAGGACATTTGAAATATTGTTTTCCTAACAACTTGAGCCACTAATGAAATGATGACATAATTCCCTAAAATAAGGACATTTGAAATATTGATTGCCTAACAACTTGAGCCTTTGGTAAGCTTTAAGGTTTTTTTTAATATTATCCATCTATGCCATAAATAAACTCCGTGCACTAGCAACCCCTTGAAACTTTTGTTATCTTTTTTTTTGTACTAGGGGAATTAGCAACTGGGGATTGGGATGGTACTCACGTGACACGAGGTCCAGGGATCCAATCCTGCTACCACTATATCCCTAGGTGCACCCACACAGCCCGCAAGCATGGGGCACGAGTAAGCCGGGGTGATTTGAACTCGTGACCTCCATTTACAATGTGTCCTTCGTATCAAATGAATCACTAGTTGAGCTAAACCCCTGCAAGCTAAAATTTTGTTACCTTTACTTATATAAATGATGGGTTATTATCCTTACTTGAAAATATGTTTGTACTTTGAATAAGTTGTTCTCTCTAATTATAATTGCAAATACACGATATATCTACATTACTAGAAATGTGAAAATACCATCCCTCTTAAGATACAAAGAAAAAGGTAATTTCTAGTGCGCCTTCCCTATATCTTAATGAGTAATTCATTTTGTAAGAAACACCTCCACTCATTGTTGAACCATATCTATTCCACAATCCATTAGTGTTTAAGTAAGCCAATGCCATTGAAACAACATTAAAAATGAAAAGGATAAAACATACACTTAAAAAAGGCGATGCTAAGTTTGAGTTTCACAAATCCATGAAAAATCATTCTTATCACATATTCTATGAGAGAATACAAGATATTCTCAAGCAGTATTGAAATTTTACATTCAATTTGAGCATTTTTTAGTCTCCTTGTTAGGGGGAAACCATCAACATTGACATGTAGTATAATTCTATGTGTTTAATGATATCATTGTTTTATGGAGTTTTTCTTATAGGTTGGAGTTTTATTTCATATATATTAAAAAAGATTTAGATTATAAGAAGAAAGACTTAAAATAAGGAAACATCTCATGATCTGTAAACTTCAGTGGATATCCCATTGAAACAGTTTGTCACAACAAATCTTACAACTTTCCGCAAACATTAGATATGTAGTGTTTATTGAAGATTTAAGATTCATTGTGTTTATCTTAATTCCACAATATGCTAAAATAAACTTAAAATAAAATAAAAATAACTAGATAACACATCCACGCAAACAACACAAGATATGCCATGGGAAAACTCACTATGGGGAAAAATGCATTCACAAGTGAGGACTATGTATTTCTCATTTCTTCTCCAATATGCCATGCAAATACATAGAAAGTGGTACTCTCTATGGAGTTACCTATGACATTATGGCATGTATGAATACTACATCATCTCATACTTCCTCTGCTATGCTCTAATATCCACTCCCTGGCCTTTTCTCAATGTATGGAACAATACAATAATACCATAAGGATGGAATTCCTTCTTCTCCTAGTGGACCAATATTTAAAAATGTCTTGATAGCCATCTAGGGTTATATTTAGGGATTTTCATTCATCAACTCTTGATTAGGATAGGGGTATTGGACCCTATAGAATTTTCTTGAAATTCCACATGTGACTAGCTCCACATGTCTAGGTAATGAGAGTTGATGGAATCCATATAACCATGGTGGTCAAAAGGATAGGTCAACTTGTGGGAAGCATAACTTCCTCATACAAACTCTGATTGAGATGATTTATGCCCTCAAACATGCCTTTGAAGGTTATGGACCCCAAATTTCCAATGTAAGACCTACCCCTAAATTGATCCCTACAAGTGAATGCATCCAATCTTTCCACTCAAAAAGAACCAAAATAGATGAAAAATCATATATTTAATCATTTTGAATCACACCTCCCCATTTTGGGAGTTTTTTGGTCCCCAAAGTATTTTATAAAATGAGGTGAGGAAATGTTTCCTCTACCTTCTCCCAGGAGTACAATTTAGCCTTTCCTGGAAGTTGTCCTTTCAACCCAACATGCTAGAGTTCATACTATCCTCATCTACTTGTTCTAGATTTATTTTGCAAAATTGTATCTTTTATTAACTCCACCTAAGATTTTGGCACTATGTCCTCTACATAAGGTAAGTCCTACTCAGGTTCCTGGTTCAACATGGACAGTTCAAAGAGTTTCAGATTTTCCACATTCACTACTATGTAAATGGACATATATGGGGGTAGTCATTATCTCCTAGATTCTCCAACACTTCAAAAGGACGATATCGCGGTGCATTGATCTTCTTACTAGGAAATTATAATTTTTCCTTATTCCATTCCAACAAAACTTTATCTGCCACCTTCAATGTTTTCTCAACCCTATGTTTGTCATGTCTAGCCTTATAATTTTCTTATGACTTATTCAATGCCTCCTATACTTCCAAATGGATTTTCCTGATCTTATCAATGAATTGTTCATCTCTTAATGCTTCACCTTTGGTGTCTTCCCTCACTTCCCCTTTTTTTCCATATACAACATATAGAGGTGAAGGTGGAAAATATCCAAAACAAGTTTAAAAGAGGACTTACTAATCGAAGTTTCGATTGTTTTGTTATAAGAGTGATGGATGTTTATCAAATTCTCATCCCAAGTCTTTGGATGCTTCTAATTATAACCCCCCAAAATTTGAACCATTGTCATGTTCACCATTTTTCTTTTCCCATCTGTTTGTGGATGGAAAGTTGTAAGGATTCTCAACTTATGCCCATCTTCTCCCAAAGTCTAGTCCAAAAGGCACTAAGAGATTTGGTATATCTATATGACACGATGCTTCTTAGTATCCCAACGTGCACCCAAACCTTTTCAAAGAACAATTTTGTTTCTTCTTGTCCTTTGATGGTCTTTTTACAAATTATGAGAATGCACATACTAGTAAACATGCCAACTACTAGAAATAGATAGTCATTTCCCTTCCTATTTCTTGGCAGAACACCCACAATATCCATGGAGATGCTCTCCCATGGTCTATTAGGTACAGGTAATGGATGGCATAGACCTTACTTTCTACTACTAGGATTTAATATATAACGAGGTATGCATACTCTACTAAAACCAGCTACATCTTCTTGCATTATAGGCCACTAAACATACCTTTGTAAGTTGGAAATTATCTTCCCCACAAATTTGGAGGTGTGAGCCTCTATGATAAGTTGCAATCTCTCACTTTTAGAAACATAGAGTTTGTATAGCTTGTAAAGTAACCCATCCTGAAGATGACAGTCAGCCTTGTTGTCACCTTATTATACATGGTATTGGCCTTGTAACTATTGAAATACCTCATTGAAGTTCTCATCTTCTATGTATTCCTCCTTGTATGCATCATGGGTAAAAGGATCCAAATGCATAAGAGTACCCAAGGCTATGATATTGGCGTTAGATGGCCTTGAGAGCATGTTTTCTATCTTGTTTGTATTTCCCTTCTTATAATTAATTATTAGATAGAATTGTTGTTGAAATCCCATCCATTCTTAGTGCCAGGTTTGTTCAAGCTTACTCTAGGCCTACAAATACTACAGTGACTAGTGATCAGTACGAATGATGTTCTCCTTTCCCATCAGATAGTGCTTCCATTTCTTAACAACTTGAACCAAGGCATATAGTTATTTTTCATATGTAGGGTATTTTAGGACTTTGCCATAGAACATTTCAAAATTATAGCATATTGAACTTCTTCCTTGCATCAAAATCACTCCCATAGCATATCCACTTACATCTATCTCCAAATTGAAAGGATTCAAGAAGTTGGGTAATGTGATAACTAGTGCCTAATTGATCTTTTGTTTGATCTCTTAAAAGGATTTTTGTTGATTCTTTCTCCATTGGAAACCCTTGTTGCTAGTTGTTGTGGCATGTAGAGGTGCAACCATAACTGAAAAGGAAGCTATGAACTTATGAATATATTGTGATACCCACAAGAATATTCTAAATTTAGTGGCATTTGTAGTATTTGACCACTTCATGATGGCTTCCATCTTTGCAAGATGAATCTTAACTTCTCTTCCACCAATCACATACCCCAAATATGCCAAAGATTGATGAGAAAATTCACATTTCTTAAGGCATGTGAGTCATTGATGTTTGTTCAAGGTATATAACACTTTATTGAGATTTCAAATATGCTCTTCCTGGGTATCATTATACACCAATACATCAACTAAAATATTATTACAACAAATATATAAAAGGAAACAAACATCATTCATCAAACACATAAATGTAGCTGATGCATTACACAACCCAAAAGGCATTACTAAAAATTCATATAGAAATTTCCTAATCTTGAAGTATTCCAAGTGTCTTATTCCTTCACTCATACCTTGTGGTATCCCGATTTGACATCCAACTTGGTGAAGTACCTAACATGTTGCAATTGATCTAGCAAATAATCAATCCTGAGAAGAGGGTATCGATTCTTGAGGGTGATCATATTTAGAGCTCTATAGTTAGTACACATCCTTCAAGTCACATCCTCCTTGGGCACTATGATGATAGGTGACCCACAAGGTGAGGTGCTTGGTAAGATTAATCCATGCTCCAACAGTTGTTGCAACTGATTCTTCACTTCTTTTTCTTTCAAAATGGACTGTTTATATAGTCCAATTTTTGGCAATGGAGAATCATGCAACACTTCCCTCTCAGGAGGTAGACCTTTAGGCTCATGGAACACTTCTCTGTATTCTTGCAAAAGATTCTCCAACTAGTTTTTCTACTCTCTAGTACATCCCTCCAGATATTCCTTTACTTTTATCAATTCACCTTCTTGTTGATTATATGTCTTAAGAAGAGCAATACAAAATTTCTACTTGAATTGATCATCTTCTTGGCTTGGTTGGCACTCACAAGAGAGATAGTTGATTTACATTTGTGCACATTAATGATGAAAGATTTCCCATTCTTAATAAAGAGGTATTGGTTTTCTCTCCTCATGGAGATTGCATCCCTCATATACATGTAGGGGCTCCCAAACATTAAGTGGTACTACATCTACCTCCACTTCATCAATATAATATGCATTTATAGAAATTTAATCTTACACTTTTTATTGCATCCCTCATATACTTACTTACCCATCCAATGGGTAGTAGTTAGGATGATCATGATTAACTTATAATCCAATATTACTTACCAAGAATTCTGCTATGAGATTGTCCTCTGAACCAAATTCAAATAGAGCACCCACCTTCATCGTTTTTACCCGAATCTTGATGTGGATGAGTTTCATCATCTCCTTCTCCTCATTGGGATGGATTATACTCAGACTAAGATCCCTCTGCACTATAGTGCAAACAATCTTATAATCCACATCCAAAATACTCTATGCTCGATTTCCTGAATCCATGGCCAACATGTTCTTCTTCTTGGCATCCTTCTTGCGTCTCTTTGGGTTTATATCTGGATGTAGCTTCTAGCACTTGGATTCGATGTTACCATGAATGTTGCAATGATTGCAACGGTTTTTCAAGTCATTGCGATGATGTGTTGTGGTTGTAGTCTTCTTATATTTTCCTTTCCCCTTCTTTTTCCTTGATCCTTGGATGTATCTAGGTGTTCTTTTTTCTTGGAACTACATGGATACCCTTTCAGCCTATCCATATTCTCTAGATATTATTATTGCACATTGGCCTTATTAATAGTTTTAGGCTTGAAGAGCATCACTTAACTCCTTAAATGATTATGGATGCCACCTGGATTCTTTAGAAATACATCCAGTTTCTTGGGAGACATACTTAACATAATGGTCAATTTTCTAAACTCAGTGATGCACTCTTGTAAATTTTACCGTTGCCTTTGTTGGAATTAATGCCAATGGATCCATTGGTCCTCTTCATACCCAATCGGGTTAAATTGGGATTTGATGAAGGTTTTTAATTCCTCCCACTTAGTTACTAGGGGATCGCCCTCTAGCCTAAGTGTCTCCATGTCGCTTTCCTAAAAGTTAGACCACGACCCTCCAAATTCAATAGGGAAAATGATATATTTTGCTCCTCTGCTATATGATGGACACTCAAATAAACTTCTAATTGTTTCAACCAATAATTCAACTTAAGATAATCGATCCCACCTTGATAAGGCTTGATGTCCACTTTTGTTTTGTAACATCCCAAAATTTACAAGAAATTTAAAATTTTTCAATGTAGCATTTAATGATTAAACTAGATGTGCGGAAACAAAATTAATGCTTCTTTGTCATTATGGTGCAAAAGTGTTTGTACTGTCATCCGAGGTAATGTTTATGTCTTATTATAGAATGAAGTTAAAATCTATTCTAAGATGTCATTGGAAGTTTTCTTCTTGACTCAGCTATCTTGTATCATGCTTATGTCATTCTAAATCAAATAATGATGTTTATAAGTGCTAACTGTTGTTCTTCTTTTTTATGATGAAAGGGTTCATAAGGGTACCCCGAGGCTTACTTAACATTCATGCTAAAACTTCAGAACCTTCCTTTCTACAGATTACAGGTAAGGGTGACAAGCCCGAGTCCCTACTACATGTATACTTTAAATGTACTTTAAGTTATCCTTCACAGGTTTTGTAATAAGACACTAAGGTACCTATAAGTGACTTGTCTAAGTTGATGACTTGTAAGCTAAACTTCCCATGCATTTCTGGTTTAGTAATTCAAATGGAGAAATAGAATATCAATCAATGTTCTAGATTTAATATGCGCTACTGTTATTTGCCATGAGAAATAATATGCATATTATAACATAAACTAAATGCATGCTTTTAAACATTCTTATAACATGTGCACTATGTGCATCTACTATGCAATTTCCAAATTTTTGATGTGATACATACTACTTTACATACTTTTCCTACTCTAAGAACAATACATATGCCATGGTTAAATGTGTAGCTATAAACTTATACAAGTGTCCCAAGTGACCCTTGTAACATAAAATTGATTATTGGTTGATTCCATAATATGAATCATGACTATATGCAAATTCCTATACAACTATATGCAATTTCCTATACACATACCTTACGTTGATTCTATTAATTTCTATAGCATATATAAAACTATATGAAATACCTTATACACATGCCATACAAAAATATTACCTTCGTAAAACCCTTTTAGACATAGAAATAATGCCTAGTTGTTTTACTAATATTGAACTATGTACTAATTCTATTTTTTTTAAATGCATGAAAGATAGGGTTACGATCAATCCCAAATATCAACGTAAGATGAGACAGGGTATTAATTTCATAGTGAATTTGTGTATTGGCAAGCGTTCGTAAGCCAACCTTGGCATTCAATACTCCTCTCTACCACATTCGTGGGAAGTCTTGGTCGCAACTACGTGGCTACTTTCTATGTGAAAGTTTGAGTGGAAAACTTCGATAATGGATGGGTTGTATCGACCCTTGTCCTCAAGTAAACTGAATCTAGAGTTGTATGGTGGAAAGAATAATTAAACTCCATAAATGTACCAGTCGTTTGGGATTGTAATGCCAGATCTCTACCGTTGATGTAAAGATGATCTTGGCAAGTGTGACAATAACCCTAAACTCCTCTAAGTGTTCGTCTTTGATGTTTTTGCATGCAATTCAATGTGTTAGCAAGTGGTTTCAAAGAGAGTCCGACTGCCTTGTGAAGGTTTAGGGTTGGTAGCAGGTGTTGAGAGCTCCACCCACGGTTCAATTCCCGTAAACCTTAAATATGTACAGTTGTAAGTTGGAGTTTTAAGGAGTCGAGCTCTGGTGTGGTTATTCACTTCAGGATTCTGGTGTTAGAAAAACCTTGTTGGTTTGAAGTGTTGCTCACCCTCAAAGTTAGTTCAAGGACTCCTTCCTTATGTTGAATAATGAGATTGCAGAAAGCAATTGATGGTCCTCGGGTTTTTTAAGGAGTCGAGTTATGAAGTGAAGGTGTTCACAGCCTTCGCTGAGGGAGTGCGAATGTCTCAAGGTTCGACCTAACTGTAGATACTACCCTCGGCTTTGAATTAATGAGGTAATGTCATTCTTGTTCACTTTCATATTGTTGCCATCGTCCATAGTTTTGCTTAACTCTGGAATGAAAGTTGACCTTCGTTTGCTTTTGTGGCAGGTTTTTTCATCTACATGGTTCTATGTGTTGATGTATATGTAACTTCGGAATGTATTTCACATATATGTATATTTTATTCCTATAGAGATGTTATTATTCCTCTATACGGAAGTGTCGTCATTTATATTGTAAGTGTCGTAACTTATACTTGATGGGTTATTAGACCACCTTGTTGGGGTCGGCCCTGTATAAGTCATGTGGGTCAAAGGGTTATTATACCACCCTATTGGGGGTCGGCCATGTGGGTCAAACGGTTATTAGACCACCCTAGTGGGGGTCGGCCCAGTCAGTATCATGTTATGTGGTTAAGTTGAGGCCGACCTAGTTGAGTAAAGGTCAAGTCAAGTTAGTGTATAAATAGAGAGTGTGTCTCTCTCATTTTACACACATTCTATTCTCTCACTCACACTGTGGAGAGTGGCACACTTGTGGAGGACGAGGCTCTGCTGCTAGGAGAAGACTATCTCTTGTATTCTGGTTGTATCATTGCTCTATCTATCTCTGAGGAAGTTATTGGGGTTTTTTCACCTTTATGGTTTTCCCCAAGTAAAATCAGTGTCTCTTCTGTGCTTGCATTATTTGTCCATGAATGATATGTTGTAGATTTGTTGTACATGTTGTTCTCTTAGTTAAGATCCTAGATCAGATTGAAGTAAATTCTGAAAATTTAACACTATGCTCTTAATGAGTGGCACTTCTGCATTTTAAGTGGTAAGTCTCGGTGATTTCCCTCTGTGGATTCTCATGGAAATCTGTTGGTTGTGAATGAAAATAGTTGGAGCTTTCGAATTTCTCTAATGGTGTGTCTATCATTGAAATGTTTACCTACTTTGGAGTATGCATAGGGAGGATTTATTCCTCGACCTACCCTTTTGTTGGATTCTACAATGTTACAGTAAACAGGGATATTTGTAAATGTAACGAGGTTTTATCACTTGATTATTTTGATGGAATAACAAACAGAATATAGTGTTATCAGTCCTTAATCTCAGTGTTGATGTAATATTTCTGTTGTGGTTTTACCTCGTCTCAAATATGTAACTTTATAGAATGTCTATGTTTAGAATGAAGATCGACTTATGGTTTGAAAACAGTAAAGTACGAAATAAAATGGAATTCACTATAAAAACTTGGATCTTCTTTTTTTTTTTTTGAAATTATAAGGTTGATTGGTAAATGAAGTTTAACTGTGTCGATAATGTTAACAACATTCTAGAGGTTCGTGATGATTTGTTTAACAATGTTGTAACTTGGTTATGGTCGTGAGCCACAGGCTTAATGCCTTGTTCTGATAAATCGACTTTGAAAATAGGTTGAATAAGTTATAAGCTTCATCCGAAGTCTCTGTCGAAAATACGAAGCTAAGTTCTTTTGACCTGTGAAACTGGTTTCAAATTCTATTTATACTAAAAACACTTGCTTGTTTTTTTTTCTAAAAAGGTTATGTGTTTCGACCTTGTTTGTTTTGTTAAGAAATGATGAGGATTGTGAATCCAACACTGTTTTGTAAACAAAGTGTCATCTAAGGATCGAGCTATGTCTTAGATAGTACACAGACTGCACTATCTCAGAGAAAAAAATTTCAGAGGCCGAAGTTGAACCAGTGACACGTGGAACGCCGTACAAGTTCGCTCTTCTATATTATCCCATAAACAGGTCACGTTGCGACACTTGGCATAACTCTGTCTCAGAGAATCCAATTGAGGTCAGATCTATCGAGATGGAAAGATAACAGGTCGAGCTATCTCAAGAAAAAATTTCAGATCCTGTGGATTGAAACGTTAGGAGTTACACCAGAAACAATCAGGTACATATTTCTGTCAAAACATAATTATTTTTTAGTACCTTCATTCATGGCTTCCAGAATTTAGGGCTTCGGAGAAAGTTGGAATTTTTGTGATCAGAGACCACGGCTGAATGCTACTCATCAAAATAAAAATTTAGAGACCAAGATCAGAATTTTTAGTTGGGCAGAAGGTCGGGCTTGATCAGACCCTAGTTCGGGACTTTGATCAGAAAAGTGGAAAATTAGGGCTTCTGTAAAAATGGGAATTTTTGAAATTTGTGACCACGGCTGGAAGCTCCTCAGAAAAACAGAAGCTTAGAGATTTGGATAAAACCTTTTGATTGGGCAGAAGAGTGGGATTCATCAAACCCCAGTTCAGGGTCACGTCCAGTGAATCCGGAAGTTTCAAAGGCAAAATTGAGGAGTGAAACTTTGCAGTTTTCAAATTCTGAATATACCAGCTTGATCAGCTCATCAAGGCACATATGTCTATCCTTTCGGAAGTTTGAAATTCAAAGTTTGAATTTTTGGGGTTTCTCTAACAAACCCATATCCAGCTCCAGGTCCAGTTCTTGCAAATCAAGTGGATTGGGTTAATCCTAGAAGAAGATGGATTGGTCACTTGCATAAGTGAATAAGTTCCTGTTTCAGAGGGAGATGAGGCTAAGGCCTTACATAAGAATATTACAAGCGATCTCGACAGGTATGACTCATGGAGGTATGTTTCGATATTTGTTCATGATTAAGTTTATGGTATGTTTGTCTTCGTGTTATTACGGTTAGTACAATCTTGATTTTAGATTTGTCGTATCACCTTAACAAAATTATGAATGCATGATAGAAGATATTCATTGGTTAGGGTGTTTACACTTATGATTGTACTAATGCATTATGGTGTTGTATGAGGTTTATGTTGTCTGCTAACATAAAAGGTACACCAAGAAAGACAAATCATGTTCTACTTCAATAACATATGATCATGGTGACATGAAGACAAGGATTCATCCATTGTCATGGATCACATAGAAGATCTACTTTATAGGTATGTATAACTTGGTTCTACAATGGTTAACTTATGAGACATGCAGGTTACTAGCACAAGTCACTGAAGAGAACCAGAAGACATTATGCGGGTATGTTAGACATAACTAGCTAGCATGCTAATCCAGGTATGTTTTCCCTATATCAAGCTAGAATCATACCTTGTGTTAGGATATTATACTATTGTGTTGTTGATAATGATTATTCATGAAGTCATAGGTTTGAATAATCATGGTTGTATGCATATTATGTTTCTTACCATAATTGATGCTATGACTAACCAGAAGAATCATGAAGGTATAGGTTTGAATAATCATGGGTTTTATGCATATTATATCTCTTATCTTGATTGATGATTCAACTAACCACAAGAGTCCTATGATCAAATAAGAATGTGTATGAGTAAAAGAAGACTTCCCTGAAACCTTGAATATTAATGTTTATTATCTGTGAATGATCATGAATATACATGTTTAAGATTATTGTGTTTTGATAGTATTAAGATTATACTAATAAATGTGTGATTATGTATGAGACCTCAAGGATAACAGAATGATGATACTAATAAGCATGCATAGTGATTAAGGATGGATGTAAGTTCTAGGACAGGTAATCCAGGAAGCAAAGATCAAGAGGGAGCACACTCCAGTTGTTCCTGCAAGAAAGCAAAGGAGCACACTTCAGTAGTTTCTACAAGGATGCAGATATTCAGAGGGAGTTGACCACTTCTTACAATCCACATAAGAATGGAGTTGCAGAAAAGAACCAAAGACTAAGAGGGAGTCAACCCAACAAACAAACAAAGATAAGTATTTGAATTGTCATTACTTGCATATTTTATTGTTTAAATAGTATTGTTCAATAATGTATATACTGATGTTCCTAGAATTAGGTTTTGTATTATGCATATTAGAATAGTTGCATTGATGAACAGTATACTACTAATATGCATGGGTAAGTGGCCTATGTCACTGTACAATATTCCATTGCTACTTATCTAGAATGAAACCTCTTTGCTGACATGTTGGGAGTTGTGCACACTCTTAACAATGTTCTGGTAGAGATTGGAAGGTATCTAGAAAGTTACGAGATATGGATAAATGTTGTATTGAAGCATTGGCTAAGATAATTGCATGACTGTATGATATATTTCTTTATGTGTAAGAATTTGTTCTGAAAACTATGAGATGTTTTCTAATCATGCAATTTAACTTGTTGTGTAGGAAAGATCATATGCCATCACCTACAAAAGAAGAACTACAACATTTGTTTAGCAACAAAATTATCTATTGAAGATATTGAAGTTCCCAGGATATGGGAAGAATGCCATGATCTGTCGATCATGAAGAATGATGTTTGGGATGTAGTCCCAAGACCTGAAGGGAAGTTTGTTATGACTTCCATATGGATCTATCAAGATCAAGCATGCTGCAAATGGCAGCATAGAGAAATATAAAAATGATGAAATAGAAGATACACCAGATGGATTTCAAGACAGCTTTCTTGAATGGTGTAGTTAAAGAAGAAGAGTATGTGGAGCAGCCACTTGGTTCTGAGACACATGACAGGAAATCATATATGTGTAGAACTTGGTATGGTAGGATATGCAGCTTTCTATCCAGTTTGGTATTTACCAAGAGTAAAGTGGGTTCCAACCTTTACTACAAGGTTGAGGTAGGCAATCCAGGGATACTCTTATTGTATGTGGATGACCTGTTTGTAACAAGAGATGATAGATTGATTGCCGACATGCAGCGGAAGCTTGCATCCAAGTTCGAGATGAAGAAATTGGGTATGATGCACTACTTTCTTGGTATGGAGATGTGGCAGAGTGCAGATGGAATCTTCCTTGGACAAGGGAAATGCAGTAGAGATCCTGAAGAGGTTTGGGATGATGGATTGTGAGGCTATGGCATCGAACCTGAAGCTTCTGTGTGATGCTTCATCTGATCCGGTTGATATCACTATGTATCGTCAGATGATTGGGTCCTTGATGTACCTGACGAACATGAGACCAGATATTTGCTTTGCGGTGAACACATTGAGCTAGTTCCTGACGAATCCGAGGAGTGTTCACCTGGTTGCTGTAAAGCATGTTCTGAGGTACCTGAAGGGTATAGTGGATTATGGGCTCAAGTATGAAGCGAATCAAAAGTTTAACCTGCAGGGTTATGTTGATTCAGATTGAGCTGGTAGTGCTACAGACAGGAAGAGCACATCTGGGTGCTGCTTCAGTATGGGATCAGGTGTGATCACTTGGTTTAGCAGGAAGCAGTCCTGCATAGCACTGAGTATAGTTGAGGTAGAGTATGTTGCATCCTGTTCAGCTAGTTGTGAGGCAGTATGGCTACGGAAGCTACTGTCTGAGTTATTTGATCTCCCGTTGGATGCTACTGGTATCTTCTGTGATAACCAGAGTTGTGTGAAGCTGTCCGAGAACCCAGCGTTTCATGACAGGTCGAAACACATAGAGATCAAATATCACTATATCAGGGATATGGTGCAGAGAGGAGTTGTGAAGATCATGTACATTGCGATGGACGAGCAGATTGCAGATGTGCTAACGAAGCCACTAGCCAAGGTGAAGTTCAAGTACTTCAGGGAGAGGCTTGGTGTTCCTCAGATTGATGACACTTCGAGGAAGAAGTGATGGACACATTTGCTGAAGCCATTCCAAGCATGTTGGAAGGAGAATTCTTCACATGGCTGTGGATGTAAGCGCTGGATGATGAGCATCAGGATGATGTTCTAGTTTCTGCTTTGTATGATCAGTTGGATCATTTATATGTATGTGTGCATCATGTTGGATGCTGGATATGATCAGTTGGATCATTTATATGTATGTACGCATCATGTTGGATGCTGGATATGATCGGTTGGATCATTTGTATGTATTTTGTATATGCATCATGTTGGATGCTTGGACCATGTATCTGTATATGTATCAGGTGGATACATTGTATTATCAGGTGGATCATGTATGGTGATATGTATCATGTATTTGTATTTGTATCAGGTGGATACACTGTATGATCAGGTGGATCATGTATGATGATATGTATCAGGTAGATACTTGGTATGCATCAGGTAGATGCATTGTATGATAAGGATGATCATGGATGACGAGCTTCAGGATGTTGCTACAAATGACATGCAGCAGGATGTTGCAGTGATGATGATCAAGATGATCATGTGTACATCAAGATGATGTATGGTGAGTATCAGGTTGATACTCTATGTCCATGGAACAGGTTGTGCAGATAAGCATGTAATTTGTGCCTTGGGAGATTTGCAGATAGTCTTTTGAGGTTTTTCCTATGACATGTAATTTGTACCCTGGGATATCTGGAAAATGCTCTTTCGAGGTTTTGCTTGGGAGGACATATAATTTGTGCCCTGGGAGATCTGCAGATAGTCTTTCGAGGTTTTGCCTATGGCATGTAATTTTTGCCCTAGGATATCTGGCAGATGCTCTTTCGAGGTTTTGTCCTATGGCATGTAATTTGTGCCCTGGGAGATCCAATAGGTTGAGCCGTGTACTCGTAATCAGTCTTGGGATGCTCTTTCGAGGTTTTGCCATGACCACATGTAATTTGTGCCCTGGGAGATCCGATAGGTTGAGCCTTGTGCTCGTAATCAATCCTGGGATGCTCTTTCGAGGTTTTGTGGTGACCACATGTAATTTGTGCCCTGGGAGATCCGATAGGTTGATCCTTGTGCTCATAATCAGTCCTGGGATTCTCTTTCGAGGTTTTGTGGTGGGGTTACATGTAATAAGTCCTAGAGATATGGACAGGATGAAAAAGGCCTCAGATGCTCTTTAGGGTTCTTGCTAGTCAAGAGACTCTTTCAAGGTTTTTTGACGCACGTAATAAGTCCTGAGATTTCCACAGTATGGCCAGTGATGACGAAGACCTATAGGTGGTGGGCCTACATCCAGTATGAAAAAGGACTGGCTCTGTAGAACTTCCTATGACGAGTACATTCAGAGATTGATTGAGATAGCAGCAGTAGTGACGATGATCCAGAGAAGATGACTTGTGCTAGAAGACCTGTGTCAAGAAATACCTTCCTAGTTAAGAGGGAGTGTTGATGTATATGTAACATTGGAATATATTTCACATATATGTATATTGTATTGCTATAGAGATGTTATTATTCCTCTATATGGAAGTGTCGTCATTTATATTGTAAGTGTCATAACTTATACTTGATGGGTTATTAGACCACCTTGTTGGGGTCGGCCCTGTATAAGTCATGTGGGTCAAAGGGTTATTAGACCACCCTATTGGGGGTCGGCCATGTGGGTCAAAGGGTTATTAGACCACCCTAGTGGGGGTCGGCCCAATCAGTATCATGTTATGTGATTAAGTTGAGGCCGACCTAGTTGAGTAAAGGTCAAGTCAATTCAGTGTATAAATAGAGAGTGTGTCTCTCTCATTTTACACACATTCTATTCTCTCACTCACACTGTGGAGAGTGGAGCACTTGTGGAGGAGGAGGCTCTGCTTCTAGGAGAATACTATCTCTCGTATTCTGGTTGTATCATTGCTCTATCTATCTCTGAGGAAGTTATTGGGGTTTTTTCACCTTTATGGTTTTCCCCAAGTAAACTCGGTGTCTCTTCTGTGCTTGCATTATTGTGTCCATGAATGATATGCTGTAGATTTGTTGTACATGTTGTTCTCTCAGTTAAGATCCTAGATCAGATTGAAGTAAATTCTGAAAATTTAACACTATGCTCTTAATGAGTGGCACTTCTGCGTTTTAAGTGGTAAGTCTCGGTGATTTCCCTCTATGGATTCTCATGGAAATCTGTTGGTTGTGAATGAAAATAGTTGGAGCTTTTGAATTTCTCTAATGGTGTGTCTATCAATGAAATGTTTACCTACTTTGGAGTATGCATAGGGAGGATTTATTCCTCGACCTACCCTTTTGATGGATTCTACAGTGTTACACTAAATAGGGATATTTGTAAATGTAACGAGGTTTTATCCCTTGATTATTTTGATGGAATAACAAACATAATATAGTGTTATCGGTCCTTAATCTCAGTGTTGATGTAATATTTCTGTTGGGGTTTTACCTCGTCTCAAATATGTAACTTTATAGAATGTCTATGTTTAGAATGAAGATCGACTTATGGTTTGAAAACAGTAAAGTACGAAATAAAATGGAACTCGCTATAAAAACTTGGATCTTCGTCTATTTTTTTGAAATTATAAGGTTGATTGGTAAAAGAAGTTTAACTGCGTCGATAATGTTAACAACATTCTAGATGTCCGTGATGATTTGTTTAACAATGTTGTAACTTGGTTATGGTCGTGAGCCACATGCTTAATGCCTTGTTCTGAGAAATCAACTTTGAAAATAGGTTGAATAAGTTATAAGCTTCATCCGAAGTCTCTATCGAAAAGATGAAGCTAAGTTCTTTTGACCTGTGAAACTGGTTTCAAATTCTATTTATACTAAAAACACTTGCTTGGTTTTTTTTCTAAAAAGTTTATGTGTTTCGACCTTGTTTGTTTTATTAATAAATAATGAGGATTGTGAATCCAACACTGTTTCGTAAACAAAGTGTCATCTAAGGATTGAGCTCTGTCTTAGATACTTCCTCCGATTCACAGAAAAAGGAAAAAGTGTTAGCGTTAGGGTTTTGTGTTTGACTAGCTAGGGTTAGAATCTTAGGGTTTTAATCTATACTATGAGTATTTTGGAAATCATAACCGCAGTTTGATATTTAAATATAAAAAAATATAAATGATAAGGACTTCACAACAATGCTAATGTTTTCAAATGCTAAGAATCTATATAGTGATATGAGTACTTTATAACTGTTTTGAATAATTAGTATTATTCATTTTATAGCTGTTATAAAAGCTTGGATACGGTGTGACAGAAAATAAATTCAATACTTGGATATGAGAACTGTTTCGATTTCTGAGTTCATACATGTATTTTGTAATATGGAAAATATTTGATAAGAAATATAAATAATCCCTAGTAGCATTAATGTATTCATTCACATGGTAATTCTGCTTATCGATCATCATTCATTATCTACCTTAATCTCTTCCTCTGTACTAGAGTACGATGCAGAACCATTTGCATGGGGAAAAATGCAGGGGAATATTCTATTCAATTCATCATTTTTGTACCAAAATCCTAATTAGGTCAGAAACTAAAATAGATGCATCTGTTCAATAATACGTTCTGTAAACAGAAATTTAATAATTGCAGATAAAAAAATTTAACTAATTAATTGCAAATAAACAAATAGAACCTGTAAATGAAGATAGGGTCAACAAACACCCAAGGAGGCTTGTTCCTCCCAACCTTTTCCAGAAGAAGAAGCCAAATTGTTGGTTTCCTATGGACCTCCGAGCCTGCTTACTGAACGACTAAGTAGATGGAATCTGTGTAGAAGCAAGGCACTAAGTAGTATAAATTTTGCACTCAATAGTATAATTTCTGCACTCAAAATATGCCTTCTGCACTCAGCAATGTAACTTCTGCACTCAGTAATAATAGGCAGACTCACAGCATAATAAAAAACTTAGCATATCCCCTCATCAAATCTCTTGGGTGCAAGCACAGCAAAACCCCAAGGTAAATTTCCTCATCAGGAAAAGTGATGAACCTCAATTCATAATTTGATGGCTCTTATATAGACTACCTAGGTCTTTAGTGGTCAGTTTGGAATAAATGAGCCTCAAGCTCCAGTCCCACCTTCTAGGGCACTATGACCACTTTTCAAGGGATTTGTCCCATACCAACAACTAGTTAGTTGCATCATGATGCTGCCACTTGTCCATTTCCTTCTACCCTAGATTCCATTCCACCTAGTGGGTCAGTAACCACTCTTTCAATAGTCCCCTTAAGTGTTTGTCTCCTATTTAATTTATTAAATAATAAAATATTGTGCAAATTACAGTCATCCTTGGACACTTGTCAAACATAAAAACTTTACAATAAAATTTAACATAATGTTTCCAACATAAAATGTTCTTCATCAAAAAGGGCATGTTACAAACACCCCCACTTAATCTCAACATCGTCCTCGATGTTGCTTATTCTTCATCAGATTCCTCATGGAATAGAACTGGATATGCTGCCCACATATTACTTTCAAGTTCCCAAGTAGCTTCATCATGGCTAAGGTGCTTCCATTTCACCTTTACCTTCCCTATGGTGCAATTCTGAAGCATAATTTCCCTCTGGTCGATAATACAGTCCGGTTCCACCTGAAAATCTCCTTCGGGTTCCACCTATATGTCATTCCAATTCAACACATGAGTAGCATCGTGCAAATACTTCTTTAAAACAGAAATGTGAAAAACATTGTGGATTTTTAAATTATATGGAAATGCCAATTGATATGTAACAGCTCCAATCTTTGATAGGATTTCGAATGGTCCACAATACCTTGGTGCTAGTTTAGCACAACTCCCAAGATTCAAAGAAATTTTCTTGGGTTTTACCTTTATAAAAACATGGTCTCCCACCTGAAATTCTCTTTCAGTGCGTTTCAAATCTGCATAACTTTTCTGTCGATCTTAGGCAACTTTTAAGTTACCTTGAACCTATTTCACGGTTAGCTCCATTTCTTTCAATAAATCTGGTCCTAGCATTAATCTATCTACAGGGTTATCCCAAGAAATAGGAGTACAACATTTTCTTCCATACAAAATCTCAAATGGAATTAACCTAGCAGATGCTTGATAATGATTATTGTATGCAAATTCTGCTAAATGTAGATAATTTTCCCACTTAGATTACTGATCTTTGACATACATTCTTAGCATGTTTTCTAAAATTTGGTTTACCCTTTCTGTTTGACCATCAGTTTGTGGGTGAAAAGAAGTGTTGAAATTTAGTTTAGTATTTAAACCTTTAAACAGTGCTATCCAAAAATTTCCAGTGAGCTTAGAGTCCCAGTCAGAAATAATTACCTTTGGAATTCCGTGTAAGCGAAAGATTTGCTTCATGGATACATCTACAATGTTATAAGCTTTAAAAGTGGTTTTAACATGAATAAAATGAGCAGCCTTACTTAACTTGTCCACAACCACCATTATGGAGTCATTATGTTTCTGGTTTTTAGGAAAACCTGTAATAAAATCAATACTTATAATCTTCCATTTCCATTCTAGAATTGGCAATGGCTGTAATAATCCAGCTGGGTGTTGGTGTTCAGCCTTTATAGTCTGACATTCGAAGCACCTAGCTATATACTCAGGCACTTCGTTCTTCATGTTGGGCCAGAAATAATCCTTTCTTAACACAGTTATCATTTTCTGATAACCAGGGTGTCCTGAATAAGGACTCTTATGAACTTCATCCAAAATTAACAGCTTAACCTTTGACACATTTGGTACAAAAATTCTATTTTTATAATTCATTAAGCCCTTTTTATTAATGCTATAATCTGTGATTAAATTTTTAGATACATTTTCAGCAACTTTATCAAGCAATTTTTGATAATTTTTATCTTGCTTAATTCCTTCTTCGATCTGATTTTCCAGATTTGTCTTAAACGTGCTGATTGCTGCCACAAAACTTAATTTGGTGGTTTTGCTCAATGCATCAGCAACTTTGTTTTCTTTCCCTTTAATGTGTTGAATCTCGAAATCATACTTGCTAAAGAAAGCTAGCCATCTAGCTTGCCTTGCGTTAAGATTTGTTTGATCCAACAAATACTTTAAACCTTTATTATCTGCCATTAGTATGAATTTTCTTCCAATCAAGTGATGGCACCACATTTTTAATGCATGTATCATGGCTGCCAACTCAAGATCATAAGTTGCATAATTTTTTTCATGGACTTTTAACTTCCTAGACTCAAAAGCAATAGCATGACCTTCTTGCGTTAAGACCCCACCAAGTCCATCATTGCACGCATCAGTGCATACAACGAAGTCTTTGTTAGGATCAACAATTTTTAAAATTGGTGCAGTGGTTAATAATTCTTTTAACTTACTAAAGCTTTCTTGACACTTTTGATCCCATACAAATTTCTTCCCCTTCTTCTGTAATGAAGTAATGGGGTTCGCAATTCTTGAAAACCCTTCGATAAACTTTCGATAGTAACCTGTTATACCCATAAATGACCGAACGTCAGTTACATATTTAGGGATAGGCCACTCGTTAATTGATTTTATCTTATCAGGGTCGATAGAAATTTCATCTTTAGAAATTATGTGACCTAAGTACTGTATTTTATCTTTATAAAAATCACATTTACTGAACTTAGCGTAAAGCTGGTGTTCTCTTAAAACTTGCAGAATTATTCTTAAATGTTCAACATGCTCTTCTTTAGTTTTTGAGTAAATCATAATATCATCAATGAATACCACTACAAACTTATCCAAATATTTATGCAGAACGTTGTTCATTAAACACATGAACACTGCTGGTGCGTTGGTTAGCCCAAAAGGCATAACTACGAACTTGTAGTGTCCATATCGCGTTCTGAATGCAGTTTTGAATATGTCTTCATCTTTTATTCTGACCTGATGATACCTAGACCTTAAATCAATTTTAGTGAATATATTTGCTCTGCGTACTTGATCAAATAGATCATCAATGCGGGGTAAGGGATATCAGTTCTTAATTGTCATTTTATTAAGCTGATGGTAATCGATGCACAATCGCATGGTACCGTCCTTCTTTTTAACGAAAATTACTGGTGCTCCACAAGGAGACACACTTGGCCTTATGTATTTTTTATCTATTAATTATTTCAGCTGAGATTTTAACTCATTTAAATCCAGAATATTCATCATGTAGGGAGCCTTTGAGTTTGGTACCGCACCTGGTACTAACTCAATGGTGAAATCAAGTTCTCTTTTCGGAGGTAATCCGAGAATTTCTTCCGGGAATACGTCAGAAAAGTCCCTAAGGATGGGAATATCCTCCAATTTTAACTTGTCTTCCTTAGATGAACACTTGTCATTAATAACATTAACAACAAACATTTTACAGCCCTTTCTGGCAGCTCTTTTTACTTGTAAAGAAGTAATCTGTCCAACTGAAATATTCCTATGAATTCCTTTTACTGTTTCAATATTACCTTCATTATTCAAGCAGGTAAAATATTTCTCATAATAATTAAGTATTAATTTATGTTGTTCAAGCCAATCCATGCCAAACAATTAAGTATTACTTTATGTTGTTCAAGCCAATCCATGCCAATCAACAAGTCATATGAACCTAATGGTAAAACATTCAGATTAACTTGTGTTTTCAGCTGACTTATAAACACTTCACAATCTTTGACAAAATCTGTAACCTTTCTTTTAGTGCCAGTTGCAAGCTGAACTAACCATGCATTATCAAATTTCTCTACTTTTAATTTGCAATTGTTCACTAAAGTAGGTGAAATATAACTCATATTTGCACCTGGATCTATCAAAATGGAAATAGATTTGTTTTGTATCATACCTTCAATTTCGACCATAGATGTTTGATGGTCAGCTTGATGATTTTCCAACGCTGCATTTATTATGGGCATTTCTCTGACGATATCTCCAACTGTAGGTTCTTCTTGCATAGTGTGAATATTGTTGACTGTCCTTTTGTTGCGTGGGAAATCATCTTTCTTGTGTGGTCCACCATAGTCGAAACACTTCAAAGGTCCTTTTTGTTCAGTATACTTGTTGTTGTTATTATTATTAGGTACATTCTTTGCAGCATTAAAATTCTGTGGTGCATTACCCCTATAATTATTATTACTTGGAAAATTTCTATTATTAAAATTTTTCTTAGAACTTCTAGAATTTTGATTAAAACTCTTCTTTTTGTGATCAAAATGATTAGACTTATTACTCTTCCAGCCAGTTGTTCCTTCTCTTTTTTTTTGTTTTGATCAAAACAAAAATTAGCTTTTCTCATGGCCTCTTCCAAGGTGGAAGGGTTATCATACTCGATCCGGTCTTTTATATTGAAAGGTAGACAACTGAGAAACCTTTGCACTTTAGGCTTCTCTTTGACCATATAAGGTACATACCTCAGCAAGCTAAGGAACTTGCTACACAACTCTTTCATGTTCATTGTACCCAAATTCAAATCATAAAACTCTTTTGACTTATCTTCAAAATATTGTCCCGACAAAAAAAAATTCTTAAACATCTTTTTAAACATATTCCAGGTTACTTCTCTTTCTTTTATACTCTTAATTCTTTTAAGATCCTGCCACCAAATATCCGCCTTCCCGATCAGAATTTAAATAACCATCTTGGCTTTTAACTGAGAAGAGTAGTCGTAAATATTAAAATACTTCTTCATTCTAGAAAGCCATGCTTCAGCTACCTCACCCTTCTCACTTTTGCCATTAAAGGTTGGTGGCTTAATCTTTTTAAATTCTCCAGTAATCTGTTCATGATGCTTATGTTTTCTCTTTTTAGAGCAGCAATCATTGTTACTGTTGTCATGATCAGAGTCACTATTACTTTGATCAGATTCAGATGATGAGTAACTATTCCTTTTATCATTTCTTGCTTTCTTATGTTTATGTTTGTGGGATATTGTTTCATAATCAAACTTCATTTCTGATTTTCTGCCTCTTTCATCATTATGACAGTTCTCCCTCAAATTATGTTTTAACTCCTCCTGTACCTTCAAAATCCGTTCATTCTCTTCTTTAACAGTTCTTAACTCAGATTTTAAATCTCGTACAGTACGTAAAAGTTTGAAAGACTGGTTATTTAATTCAACATAAATTCCTTCGGGATTATTATTATTAATACGTTCATTTTGGAGGAGATCTGTCATCTGCTGATTCTTCTGGTATTTCCATACCTGCAATTTAAAGGTCAATATGTTCTGTACAAAAAGAAAATTAAAATCAAAGTTAGTAACATAAACTTTCTGATTTATTTTATGTTTGCGCGCGTGAGACTATTTCATGCCTAGAGTTTGAACTCGCTCTCTGATACTACATGTAACATCCCAAAATTTACAAGAAATTTAAAATTTTTCAATGTAGCATTTAATGATTACACTAGCTGTGCAGAAATAAAATTAATGCTTCTTTGTCACTATGCTGCAAAAGTGTTTGTACTATCATCCAAGGTAATGTTTATGTCTTATTAAAGAATGAAGTTAAAACCTATTCTAAGATGTCATTGGAAGTTTTCTTCTTGACTCAACTATCTTGTATCATACTTATGTCATTCCAAATCAAATAATAATGTTTATAAGTGCTAAATGTTGTTCTTCTTTTTTATGACGAAAGGATTCCTAAGGGTACCCCAAGGCTTACTTAGCATTCATGCTAAAACTTCAGAACCTTCCTTTGTGCGGATTATAGGTAATGGTGACAAGTCCAAGTCCCTACTACATGTATACTTTAAATGTACTTTTAGTTATCCTTCACAGGTTTTGTAATAAGATACTAAGGTACCTATAAGTGACTCATCTAAGTTGATGAATTGTAAGCTAAACTTCCCATGCATTTCTGGTTTAGTAATTCAAATGGAGAAATAGAATATCAATCAATGTTCTAGATTTAATATGCGCTACAGTTATTTTCCATGAGAAATAATATGCCTATTATAACATAAACTAAACGCATGCTTTTAAACATTCTTATAACATGTGCACTATGTGCATCTACTATGCGATTTCCAAATATTTGATTGCTACATACTACTTTACATACTTTTCCTACTCTAAGAACAATACATATGCCATGGTTACATGTGTAGCTATAAACTTATACAAGTGTCCCAAGTGACCCTTGTAACATAAAATTGATTATTGGTTGATTCCATAATATGAATCATGACTATATGCAAATTCCTATACAACTATATGCAATTTCCTATACACATACCTTACGTTGATTCTATTAATTTCTATAGCATATATAAAACTATATGAAATACCTTATACACATGCCATGCAAAAATATTACCTTCGTAAAACCCTTTTAGACATAGAAACAATGCCTAGTTGTTTTACTAATATCGAACTATGTACTGATTCTATTTTTTTTAAATGCATGAAGGACAGGGTTACGATCAATCCCAAATATCAACGTAAGATGAGACAGGGTATTAATGTCATAGTGAATGTGTGTATTAGCAGGCATTCATAATCCAACCTTGGCATTCAACACTCCTCTCTACCACATTCGTGGGAAGTCTTCGTGGCAACTACGTGTCTACTTTCTATGTGAAAGTTTGAGTGGACAACTCCGATAATGGATGAGTTGTATCGACCCTTGTCCTCAAGTAAACTCGATCTGGAGTTGTATGGTGGAAAGAATAATTAAACACCATAAATGTACTAGTCATTTGGGATTGTAATGCTAGATCTCTACCGTTGATGTAAAGATGCTCTTGGCAAGTGTGACAATAACCCTAAACTCCTCTAAGTGTTCGTCTTTGATTTTTTTGCATGTCATTCAATGTGTTAGCAAGTGGTTTCAAAGAGAGGCCGACTTCCATGCGAAGGTTTAGGGTTGGTAGCAGGTGTTGAGAGCTCCACCCATGGTTCAATTCCCGTAAACCTTGAATATGTACGGTTGTAAGTTGGAATTTTAAGGAGCCGAGCTCTGGTGTGGTTATTCACTTCAGGATTTTGGTGTTAGAAAAACCTTTCCCGTTTGAAGTGTTTCTCACCCTCGAAGTTAGTTCAAGGACTCCTTCCTTATGTTGAATAATGAGATTGCGGAAAGGATATGATGGTCCTCGGGTTTTTTAAGGAGTCGAGTTATGAAGTGAAGGTGTTCACAGCCTTCGCTGAGGGAGTGTGAATGTCTCAAGGTTCGACCTAACTGTAGATACTACCCTCGGCTTTGAATTAATGAGTTAATGTCATTCTTGTTCACTTTCATACTGTTTCCATCATCCATAGTTTTGCTTAACTCTGGAATGCAATTTGACCTTCGTTTGCTTTTGTGGCAAGTTTTGTCGTCTACAGGGTTCTATGCTCTTAATGAGTGGAACTTATGTGTTTTAAGTGGTAAGTCTCGGTGATTTCCCTCTTTGGATTCTCCTGGAAATATGTTGGTTGTGAATGAAAATAGTTGTAGCTTTCGAATTTCTCTGATGGTGTGGCTATCGTTGAAATGTTTACCTACTTTGGAGTATGCGTAGGGAGGATTTATTCCTCGACCTACCCTTTTGATGGATTCTACAGTGTTACTGTAAACAATGATATTTGTAAATGTAACGAGGGTTTATCCCTTGATTATTTTGATGGAATAACAAACATAATATAGTGTTATCGGTCCCTAATCTCAGTGTTGATGTAAGATTTATGTTGGGGTTTTACCTCGTCTCAAATCTGTAACTTTATAGAATGTCTATGTTTAGAATGAAGATCGACTTATGGTTTGAAAACAATAAAGTACGAAAGAAAATGGAACTCGCTATCAAAACTTGGATCTTCGTCTATTTTTTTTTAAATTATAAGGTTGATTGGTAAATGAAGTTTAACGACGTCGATAATGTTAACAACATTCTAGATGTCCGTGATGATTTGTTTAACAATGTTGTAACTTGGTTATGGTCGTGAGCCACAAGCTTAATGCCTTGTTTTGAGAAATCGAATTTGACAATAGGTTGAATAAGTTATAAGCTTCATCCGAAGTCTCTGTCGAAAAGACGAAGCTAAGTTCTTTTGACCTATGAAACTGGTTTCAAATTCTATTTATACTAAAAACACTTGCTTGGTTTTTTTTCTAAAAAGGTTATGTGTTTCGACCTTGTTTGTTTTGTTAAGAAATGATGAGGATTGTGAATCCAACACTGTTTCGTAAAAAAAGTGTCATCTAAGGATTGAGCTCTGTCTTAGATACTTCCTCCAATTTGCAGAAAAAGGAAAAAGTGTTAGCGTTAGGATTTTGTGTTTGACTAGCTAGGGTTAGAATCTTAGGGTTTTAATCTGTACTGTGAGTATTTTGGAAATCATAACCGCAGTTTGATATTTAAATAAAAAAATATATAAATTATAATGACTTCACAACAATGCTAATGTTTTCAAATGATAAGAATCTATATAGTGATATGAGTACTTTATAACTGTTATGAATAATTCGTATTATTCATTTTGCAGTTGTTATAAAAGCCTGGATACTGTGTGACAGAAAATAAATTCAATACTTGGATATGTGAACTGTTTCAATTTCTGAGTTCATACATGTATTTTGTAGTATGGAAAATATTTGATAAGAAATATAAATAATCCCTAGTAGCATTAATGTATTCATTCACATGGTAATTTTGCTGATCGATCATCATTCATTATCTACCTTAATCTCTTCCTCTGTACTAGAGTACGATGCATAACCATTTGCATGGGGAAAAATGCAGGGGAATATTCTATTCAATTCATCATTTTTATACCAAAAATCCTAATTAGGTCAGAAACTAAAATAGATGCAGTTGTTCAATAATACGTTCTGTAAATAGAAATTTAATAATTGCAGATAAACAAATTTAACAACTTAATTGCATATAAACAAATAGAACTTCTAAATGAAGATAGGGGCGACAAACACCCAAGGAGGCCTGTTCCTCCCAACCTTTTCCAGAAGAAGCAGCCAAACTGTTGGCTTCCTATGGACCCCTGATCCTGCTTACTGAACCACTAAGTAGATGGAATCTGTGTAGAAGCAAGGCACTAAGTAGTATAACTTTTGCACTCAATAGTATAACTTCTGCACTCAAAATATGCCTTCTGCACTCAACAATGTAACTTCTGCACTCAGTAGTAATAGGCAGACTCACAGCATAATAAAAAACTTAGCATATCCCCTCATCAAATCTCTTTAGTGCAAGCACAGCAAAACCCCAAGGTAAATTTCCTCATCAGGAAAAGTGATGAACCTCAGTTCATAATTTGATGGCTCTTATATAGACTGCCTAGGTCTTTAGTGGTCAATTTGGAATAAATGAGCCTCAAGCTCCAGTCCCACCTTCCAGGGCACTATGACCACATTTCAAGGGAGTTGTCCCATACCAACAGCTAGTTAGTTGCATCATGATGCTGCCACTTGTCCATTTCCTTCTACCCAGATTCCATTCCACCTAGTGGGTCAGTAACCACTCTTTCAACAGTCCCCTTAGGTGTTTGTCTCCTATTTAATTTATTAAATAATAAAATACTGTGCAAATTACAGTCATCCTTCGACACTTGTCCAACATAAAAACTTTACAATAAAATTTAACATAATGTTTCCAACATAAAATGTTCTTCATCAAAAAGGACATGTTACATGTTTCCACTTTGAATATATATTGTGAAGAATTGTTGTTGTCGGAACTTGGTTTTCTTTCTTTGGCATTTTTTACTCCTCTTATAGGTCTTTAGTCTCCCCTAATTTCCCATGTGATCTTGCCTCCAAGTTAGATATGTTAAAATACCCAAAAGGTCCAAACTTGCTCTCTAAAGATGCCACGAGGATTGACATATTGCAAGATATATCAATGGGCGCACACATGAAGTTGGTTCCACTTTTTAGTGCCACTTTAAAATAAAAAAATGCACGTCCGAAATGGAAATCCATAACGCATATGCGTTATTGTGGCTAGGTTCGGACGAACCCGAGCCCAAAACCGAGGCTAAGCTTAGTTAGCCTATATCACATATGCGATATATCAGACTTGCATTTTGTAAGAGTTAAAAATCGCAGGTGCGATTTGGAACACCAAAACTTTGTTACAACATCTACAAATTGTTTCATTGCGTTTCTTAAGACACCTAACCCAAGATAGAAAAGAAAAGCAGGGTTCCTATTGGGATAAAGCAGGTTCCCTAGACACCTAACCCAATATAGAAAATAAACAAATGGTTTATACTTTCTCCTAGATCCAATTTATACACAAGCCAATCCAAGCAAGCATATGCATGAGAAGGGGTAGATGTCCCAACTCAGCCCTAAAGGTTGTCCTCAATGCTCCTTGTTGATCCAACTCAGGTAGCTTGAGGATCCAAGTTGATGAGCCTACAATCAAAAGGAAAATACAAGCAACTTCCAAGAACAAGTGTATCAAACAAAATATATTCACTAACATTAAAAAAATACATGCATTCGACACGAGAAGCACTATTTGGGAGAATATGCCAAGTTCATTTATTAGAAAGCCAAAGGAAACAAGTATGTGACATTATTATACCTGATCTTGCACCATCAACATCTCCTCCAAGCTCTCAATTAGAATCCCCTTGAGCACTTTAAGACCATAAGGACCATCTCTCTAAGCTATTTTCCGTGTTGAGAATCATGCAATCATAAGGATGGTATCTCTAAGTCTCGATGTTTTCATTTAAGAATTTGCCTCATTTTATAGGGTGGAGAGGCCCAACTGCTTGGGAGAGAAGGGTGGATTAAGAAGGATAATTTGGATCCAAGGATATCAAGGACGCCTCAAATAGAAATGAGATCATACTCGAAAGATGCAACAAACCTTCCAAAATCATGTCCAAATCAATATCCTAGATCCAAGCTCAAATGGTGCAAACATGATTATCACTCCCCGAAGGCATGAAATAAAGTGAAAATGTTGTAATTATCACTCCCTAGAATGCTTGCAAGGAGTGACAAAGTGGTAATTGTCCCTCCCTAGTCAAGGAACAAGGGGTGAAAATCCCTATACATTGGCAAAAATGAAGGTCCAAATTGTAAAATTATTCACAGCAGATCTAATGAACAAGTAAATCAATCACAATAGATGAACATAGAAAATATGGTGTAAAACTGTGCAAAACATGCAGCAGTGCTCAATATCCCAGAAAGGGTGAATGAATTACAATAGAATACAATCTGTCAATGAGCAATTCGAATTGACTAAGTAGGCCATTCGAATCACTGAATGGAGTAGCTTGACTCCAACTAGGAGTCCTCATCATCAATCGGTGGTGCTCATCAATGCACAAGAACCAGTCATCCAGGTGTCAATCTGAGTCTAACTGAGTGTGTCATGTGTAACTGAAGTGTGTAGCACTGATTAAGGAAAGGAGGCTCAGTGGGGGGCGCATGGGAGACTAACTGAAGTCAAAACAAGTCATCTAGTCAAACTGGAGGTCCAACGGAAGTGAAACAGTCAGTCGGGAGTGAAACTAGCCTCAAATCAGGGAGAATCGGAGCTAACTGAATGTAACTGAAGTGGAACTGCAGTGGTAGGTGAACAAGTGTGCCCTTCTCTGGCAGTAGGTGAGAAGTGGGCGCCTTTCAGCCTAGGAGGGCTAAAACTCTGTAGTAAGTGGCTCTCGGGTGCTAGAAAGAGGTGGCTAAGGTGTTGGAGGCATAAACCTAGTGACTGGGATGCATGCAAAGTGCATGCAAACCCTAGAATTTGCATGCAAACCCTAATTGCATGCAAGATCCTTGAAAAAGATGATGTGGATATCCGAACACCCCCCCTCAAGCTAGACTATGATGTGCAAAAAATAATGTGGGGCCCTGGTAACTAAGACCAAAGGTCACCCCAATACAATAATAATCCAAACTAATAACAGTAAATAAACCGAGGAAATGGGGAAAACCTCATGGGAAAAATACCCCCCCTCAAAATGAATTGTAACACACCAAAAGATTTAACTGCTCCAAACTCAAATAGATATGTCTGGAGGTATCTTACTCTTGGGAGTAAATGGATTATGCTCCAAAAACATGTGCTTGAATTCTCCATCAGTGGATGCAAGCGAATGTGGAGACTTTATGAACTTTCTCTTCATACCGAAAAAGGTGAGAACAAATCTGAAAATATGAGGATGATCCTGGAACCTGTGATTCGAACCAAGTGAGGTAGGAATAGCTCCAACTGGATCAAATAGATCTTGAAACTTGAACTTCTTATCAATAGAAGTTAAATCAGCTCCAAAAATAGATGAATGGTTTCTTGAGATCTCCTTTGAACCAACAAGGGTGAGATCAAAACCAAAATCAGCAAAAAGTGCATGAGAATTGAACTCAAGCGAATGGCAGTGCTCTTCATCTTCATTAAAAATATGAGAAACTTTGCAAATGACATAACATAAGTCTATAGGAGGCATGCAATCAAGGAGGGCGGATGCTTCACCTCCAAAATCAGATTTTACCTCCAAAACTTCAAGTAGATCATTATTCTGCATGCTGGCAAACTCATGTGAAAGAGAGGATTCAAGAACCTCTTCGGAATCTAGAGTATGAGCTTGTTTATCTTGCTCAGAATTCGAAATAGAAGACTTTGAGAGAATGAATGTTGAATCTATAGTTTCTTCTTCATCTTGAACAATTGTTGAGGCCAACACATGATCGAAAAGAACACATAAGGAGATCTCACTGGGCTTGTTCTCCAAAAGGATAGCATGATCCTCTTCTTCCTGCTTTCCAAATTCTCTGTCAAGTTGGAACCATAGATCACTTGGATTTTCAGCAGTCTTACTAAGGTAGCGCATACAAGGAGACATAGCAAGACATATTGCTCCAAAAGCTCTATCACAATCATTGAGCCAATCATTCTCCTCTTCATCGAAATCAAAATCTCTTGTATTACCAATGCACATATCAAAAAGACATTGTCTCTTCAAGAATGCAATCATCTTTGGTTTCCATTCATCATAGTTGAATGGAGTAAGAATATTTTGTGAAGAAGAAGTCTCCATCTTTGCATTAGCGAATGCACATGGAGGAAGTAAGAAATCTGCAAATCGCACACAAACAAACACTATGTTTTCAGCCTTGCATGCACATGAGCGAATGCACATGAGATTTTGCATGTCGCTGCTGAAATATATTGGTGAGCAAAGATTGCTCTCTCTTCATGTAGAACACCTGTAGAAAAGAAATCTTGTCCCTGCAATGGCTCTGATACCATGTAAAATTAGTCACAGCAGATCTAATGAACAAGTAAATCAATCACAACAGATGAACATAGAAAATATGGTGTAAAACTGTGCAAAACATGCAGCAGTGCTCAATATCCCAGAAAGGGTGAATGAATTACAATAGAATACAATCTGTCAATGAGCAATTCGAATTGACTAAGTAGGCCATTCGAATCACTGAATGGAGTAGCTTGACTCCAACTAGGAGTCCTCATCATCAATCGGTGGTGCTCATCAATGCACAAGAACCAGTCATCCAGGTGTCAATATGAGTCTAACTGAGTGTGTCATGTGTAACTGAAGTGTGTAGCACTGATTAAGGAAAGGAGGCTCAGTGGGGGGCGCATGGGAGACTAACTGAAGTCAGAACAAGTCATCTAGTCAAACTGGAGGTCCAACGGAAGTGAAACAGTCAGTCGGGAGTGAAACTAGCCTCAAATCAGGGAGAATCGGAGCTAACTGAATGTAACTGAAGTGGAACTGCAGTGGTAGGTGAACAAGTGCGCCCTTCTCTGGCAGTAGGTGAGAAGTGGGTGCCTTTCAGCCTAGGAGGGATAAAAATCTGTAGTAAGTGGCTCTCGGGTGCTAGAAAGAGGTGGCTAAGGTGTTGGAGGCATCAACCTGGTGACTGGGATGCATGCAAAGTGCATGCAAACCCTAATTGCATGCAAGATCCTTGAAAAAGATGATGTGGATATCCGAACACAAATGATGGGATTTCGACCTACTAATTATGGATTTGCATAATTCAATGTGCCCTTGTCTCCCTCTTCCTTGGTCCAAGGAAATCCCCAATCATTTATTCATTCATATATATATATATATATGGAAATAAAAAAAGATAGAGAAAAAAAAACAATGGTGTTTGCATTGGTTTCCCATGGCCACATTCCTTGGGGCCAGGCATGGATTCAATGGCCGTGGGCCAACAGTTTGTGGCCATGGTATCCATATAAAGAGAAAACCTAGATTCAATTGAAAGAAATTAACCAATATAAATTTGGGGGCATTTCGAGAATCGAACATAGATTTAAAAACCTAAGCATAAATGTAGAGATATCTTTCAATAAAAAATATCTTTTAAGAAATTTATAATGTCATTTAATGTGTCAATTCTTCTTTTAATTAATGTTTATCCATAATTAAATCTCATTTCTATTTTCATAATTTACTCTTTTAAATAAACTATAAAAAAATAGAAATACCACTTCGAAGAGTAAACAAGGATTCATAGGGTTACAAAACGCAAGTGTGATATATCGCAAGTGCGATATATCTCACTTGCATTATATATCGCAAGTGAGATTTGTAATGCAATATATATATATATATATAACAGAGGCCCGCAACCTCATTTTCCCAATCTGCACAGTCACAGCCGGCGATATCGGGAAGGCGATAAAACGCACTGTTGATTTGCGTTTGAGAGAAGGAGGAGGCAAGCCAATTCACAATTCGGATAAAATGGAAGGTAGGTGGCCCTTTATGACCAAATTCCTTTCAATTTTTGTTATTGTGTTTGTTAATTTACTAGTTTTTGTTTTTTTTACAACCAATTTAATAAAATTTGTTACATGTATTAAAAAACAACAATGAAATTTATTAATTTGTTGTTTTAATCTTAACAGAGAACCAAACCCACCCCCAAACCCAAATCCAGACACAAACCCAAACACCAAGGAGGAACACGACCGGAATTCATAGATTCTGGCTCGTTTGGGTGCATTGAGGCGAGGCATTAGATACCATAACAAACACAATTTCCAATGCCCAAGGAGCACTGTACAACATTAGCTCGTACAGATAATCCTAGAGGTAATACTATTCCACTCGGTTGAGCTACAGAGACGTCAAAAAACTCAAGATAACCAAAGACCAATTTTTTTCATTATTCCGGGACCCTAGCACCGGATTGGTTCCACCCACTAGTGGACCACACATTTCCATAGACTGGTGCGTCGAACCAAATATTAAATCCAATTGGATGGATCACGGGTACATGGTCTTCGATGAAGTCCCTCATGGGAATAGAGACATCCCATTTTATTTCCTTAGGAAGCTGTATGCAGAATTTATCTTGGAGAAACATGTGAACTATTTTGACATTCTAGAGTTCCAAGGTGTAGGTCATGGCATGCCCCAAGATAAGGAAGGGGCTAGGACTGATCCTAACCATGTGCGACGCCCTCCATGCACACCAAACCCCCCTTGGGTATATCCTCCTGCAGATCCTGTTATTGATGAAACACGGGAGGCCTTATTCTATTTGGCCGATACATTGCTTCGACATGGGATTGCTGTCGAAGGCAATGTAGTCCAAGGGGTCAGCACTTCTGAGGCTGGCCCATATGGGGTTGGACCATCGCACACCGAGCATCCACTTACTAGGTCTCCAGACCGTACCAAAGCTACAGATCACACTGGAGACGCAGAGGGTCTAAAGCGTCGTTTTATTCCACACCCTTGCACAGTGTGTGGAAGCATATGCTATGGGCCTGCTTCAGAGTTTCGGGGCGATGGATTACTCCGATATGTAAGTAAAACTCATTCTTTACATAGTATATTTTGTTTTATATCACAACTTGCAATTGTTTCGTTTAATTTATTTCTATTTTATTATCTGACAATTTGCGTGAAAAAATATACAGATGGTGTCCAATGACACCCCAAATTAGCTAAATCCAACCATTGATGATGATGTCATTGATGTAGCTGTCAATGTTGCATATTATTTTGGTGCTTCACCATTAGCTATAAAAACTTTACTTTTTAATTTGTCATCGTGATTTACATATTTATAGTAGAGATTGCAACATTCAATACACGTCTTAATCTTGAAACAATATGTTTTATGCAGGGTGGGCACGATGAGTTGGTGGAATCCCAGGCAGGTCCCTCGCTGGTAGAGGAAGATTCCCAAAGAAAGGTATTCTTAAATAATTATATGCTTTTAATGATTTTACATGTACATGCTTTTAATTATTAGAAATTTTATAATTCTATCTTTATTTTTTGTTACGTAGCATGATTTTGGTGCTTTATATGACCATCTATTTAGGGGGATGTCAGTTATTTCACCCACTGGTGACCCACTTCTTAACCCATTGGTATATATGTAGCATAGTTTAATTTGTACATGCAAGTATGTCTTTCTTTCTTTGAAAAGGTTATTGTCCGTCCATGTAGTATATTTCTCGTTTTCTTTGTATTTGCTGACATTGACATGATATGTTACTTTATGCAGGCTTCTACTAAGCTAGGGGTTCCTGAAGAGCACCCATCCGAGGTTGTTGGTGACCCACCTCTGACCCCCCCCAGGTACGTGTATGTCTCGCTTTCTTTGAAAGAGTCATAGTCTATCCATGTAGTATATTTCTCGTTTTCTTTGTATTTAATGACATTGACATATGTTACTTTATGAAGGCATCTACTGAGTGAGGGGTGCCTAAAGAGCACCCAACCAAGGTTGGTGGTGACCCACCTCTGCCCCCCCCCCCCAGGTACGTGTATGTCTCACTTTCTTTGAAAGAGTCATTGTCCGTCCATGAAGGATATTTCTCGTTTTCTTTGTATTTACTGACATTGACATATGTTACTTTATGTAGGCATCTACTGAGCTAGTGGTGCTTGAAGAGCACCCAACCGAGATTGTTGGCGACCCACCTCTGCCCCCCCAGGTACATGTATGTCTCGCTTTCTTTGAAAGAGTCATTGTCCGTCCATGTAGTATATTTCTCGTTTTCTTTGTATTTACTGACATTGACATATGTTACTTTATGCAGGCATCTACTGAGCTAGTGGTGCCTGAAGAGCACCCAACTGAGATTTTTGGTGAGCCACCTCTGCCCCCCCCCCCCCAGGTACGTGTATGTCTCGCTTTCTTTGAAAGAGTCATTGTCCGTCCATGTAGTATATATGTCTTGTTTTCTTTGTATTTGCTGACATTGACATGTATGTTACTTTATGCAGGCATCTACTGAGCTAGTGGTGCCAAAAGAGCACCCAGTTGGGGCCACTGATGACCCTGCACGCCCCCCACCCAAGTACATGCAGTTTCAGTGCCGAGGACTTACACACGCATGGTAAGTAAAAATATTATATTTTCTTGGAATTTGAACAAATGTACATAGAGTTGTACTTATTTTTATAGCTTGATAAACTAACTTACAAATTCTGGTTTGTGTGCAGTCTCCGCTATTGAGAATGTGTCCTCCTGTGGATCATTGGGGAACGCCAACGAGCAACCGCAAAAGAAAGATAGACTTCTCATTAGCCACTGACATTGGCAGTGAAAACGGGGATAAATAGAATTCATGTATAGGGGGGGTACATATAGAATCCATGTATAGGGGGAATACATACATGTACCGTTTTGTTTGTATGTACACACAGATGTACAATATGATCCACAATTATGTATTATGGCCATGGCATGCCATTTTTGAAAACATTATACATGTACAATAATATAAAGCAATGTTAATATTTACCTATATGGTTGACTTGATATGGGATAGAGATGTGTATTATATGCCTTGCAGATATATGCTTGAATATTTTTTTAGGTTTATGGCTTTGTGTTTGTTTGATGTTGTTGTTTCCTTAAATGTTTAAAAAATTGAAAAAAACTCGTCCCAAGAAAGCCTTGAAAATTAAAAGAGATAAATTAGGAAATGGTTAGTTACAAGGAAATAGTGTAACCAATAAATTATTAAAATAAACTCATGACCATTCTCTCAATATAACAGTTAAAAATCAGCCCTAAAATATTGGCACCTGGAATCAAAAGTGAGATGCAATCAATAATGTACGTTTCAGTTGCAAATGGACAAGTTTCCATCCAAGTACATGGCTTCTTATGGAATATTATGTGTTGATTTTTAAGCAAAATTCTTCCTATGAGGGTCGTTTGCTTCCCAACTTAATCAAGACTGTTGTAAATAGTAATAACTAATTCCATTCACCGCTTAGATTTCATTTAATGAAGAAGAAACTTGGAGAGGGATCAAGCACCTTGGGGGAAGAGGTGGAATTGAAAATAATGAATGTAATGTCTTCAGTATAGAAAGGAAGGCTCTAGATGCCTTAGTGTATGGAGAAATTCTCTTTGTAAAACTATGTAATTTCATTTTTGGTAATTCTTCAATGTTGTGCTATGATTACCAATGCTTTAATGAATGAGTATAAATGTGCTAAATGAGATAAGGAATTCCTAGTTGTAAAGAATCATGTTTGATAAATGTATTTGTATACTTCAAGTTGACAATGCAATTTTGAATTTAAATTTGGGCATATCGTCATAAGACCTAAAAAAGGCATGCATACCCCCATTTATTTATTGATGATTTATTTTTTGTAAATCTTTGTTATTTAAAGCTAGGTATGTACCTCAATTCCTATGAATGATTGATTTTTAGGCATGTTATTAACTTATTAGCTATGTAAACATGCTAAGTGTTTCTTCCATAAGGGATGTACTGATATAGTTGGAATAAGATTTGTAGTACTTCTAGAGCCATGAAATGAATTGCTTGGAATAATGCAATGTTGCAAGTGTACCTATACTAGAATTCAATAGGGACATGATGTTTTCCAAGAGTTGTGGAATGTGACGGGTCATTAGATTGTAGGATTCCATGGCACATCTAACAATATATGAGATATGTTTTACTCCTTAGAAAACTAAATCCTATATCAAGCTCTAAAGGTTATGATAATATTTTAAAAGACATTTTGGGTTATCAAACTCAAACTCTAGCAATTTTTTCAATCCCACATAATCATTTCCCATACACACTTGCAGGAGACAACGACAACGACATGCAATCTTGTTGCTCCGTTTGTTTTTTCGCTCCCGGACCAAAAGTCACCAAGTGTCCCTAAACGACATTTTCATGCGACTTGCAACTCGACATAACTCAGCAATCGAAGGTCGGATCGACGAACCTTCGACTCCATTGGTCTCCTGGCATGCGATTACCTCTAGGTAGCCCTCTCCCCCATGTTTTAATGGACCAGTGACTTCATTGTGCATTCATTTCGTAAACTAGGGTTTTGCTTAGTTTCCATCAATTCAATCTCGCATTGTTGGGTCAACTCTGCAAAACACTCCACTGAGCCAATTTTGGTAGTGTTCCCACATCAGTATTTCCCATACACACTTGCAGGAGCCAATGGCATGCAATCTTGCTGCTCCATTTTTTTTTTTTCTCCCGGACCAAAAGTCACCAAGTGTCCCTGAACAACATTTTCATGCGACTTGCAACTCGACATAACTCGGCAACCGAAGGTCGGATCAATGAACCGTCAACTCCGTTGGTCTCCTGGCATGCGATTACCTCTAGATAGCCCTCTCCATCATGTTTTCATGGCCCAGTGACTTCATTGTGCATTCATTTCGTAAACTAGGGTTTTTCTCAGTTTCCATCAATGCAATCTCGCATTGTTGGGTCAACTCCGCAAAACACTCCACCGAGCTAGTGTTGGTAGTTTTCCCACATCGACATTGCCCATACACACTTGCAGGAGCCAACAACATGCAATCTTGCTGCTCCATTTGTTTTTTCGCTCTCGGACCAAAAGTCACCAAGTGTCCTTGAACAGCATTTTCATGCGACTTGCAACTCGACATAACTCGGAAACCGGAGGTCGGATCGAAAAAACCATCGACTTCGTTGGTCTCCTAGCATGCGATTACCTCTAGGTATCCCTCTCCCTTGTGTTTTCATGGCCCGGTGACTTCATTGTGCATTCATTTCGTAAACTAGGTTTTTGCTCAGTTTCCATCAATGCAATCTCACATTGTTGGGTCAACTCCGCAAAACATGCTACAGCATTAAGAAAACACTATGCGTCTAGAGATCATGGGTTATATTATTCTTGCACTAAAGTATAATCCAACAAGCATATGCCTATGCTACACTTACAAATTACAAACCAACTAGGGTTTCATGAACTAGACACTGCATAATAAAACTAGGGTTCACAAATTGAGACATGGAACTACAAACTAAGGTTTTATGAACTCTTTAGGTTTAGATCATGTACCTAGGCTATGCACATACATGAAACAAAATGAATAGGATATGCACATGCATGAAGCAAAATGCCATATACCTAGGCTATGCACATACATGAAACAAAAAGACCATATACCTAGGCTATGCACATACATGAAACAAAATGAATAGGGTCGAACATGGATCACAAGTGGAATTTCACATGCATGCATGACTTAGAAGTAGAAACACATGTACATGAATTATATGCACATACATGAAACAAAATGACATATACCTAGGCTATGCACATACATGAAACAAAAAGGCCATATACCTAGGCTATGCACGTACATGAAACAAAATGAATAGGGTTGAACATGGATCACAAGTGGAAGTTCACATGCATGCATGACTTAGAAGTAGAAACACATGTGCATGAATTATATGCACATACATGAAACAAAATGACGATAAAATGGTATATATGCACATACATGAAAACCAACTAGGGTTTGATGAACTACAAATTGCATACTGTAACTAGGGTACAATCCAACAACACAAGATTGGAATGTAGGCATGAACAATTCTGAATTTTAAGTTTGAGCAAACTCAATTGAAAAAATGACCTCAAACACATCTAGGCAATCAGTCACTTTCACTACTTTTGTATCAATCTTAACCTTTCCATTAGACTCCTAAACATCTCACCACATGACCATGTGCTCCCAACTCATGTGCCTTTACCAAACTACGATAATTGTTGGTATTGAAAGAAGTTAGAAGAGAACTATCATAATTGTTGATAATTGTTAGTTAAGGTTTATTGATCATTCATAATCTTAGGGTTTATTGGTCATATGTAAAAATTGGCATATATATTCATAAACTTGACATACAAGAGAACTTTTGGCATATGAAGATGATGATGATAAACTTGACTCGAGAGCATGTTATTTTCCGATTTCTATTTGGTGGTGTATAAAGACACGGGTTGTTATTGGCGCCTCCAATGTGCCATATATAGTGTTTGTATCCTAGGCACATGAAAGGCTAAACATTAGTACTCTCATAAGAAAATAAAGAGAACCCAATGAAAATGTGCAAACAATATTTATAGATAACTCACCTGAGGTTGTAGGATCGTGTTTATAGTTCCAGTATCCTCTGAATAGTAAATTATGTCTATAAATGGTATCCGACAATCACAGGTTAGTACATTGGGAATAAACTAAAGGCTAATAATTGAAATTGTGCTTCAGCACACACTATAAGGATTAAATTTAACGCACCTGACAATCTAGTCACACTGTGAAGAACCTGCAATAATTAATTAATGCAAATACACAAGATATCATAAATAATAGAACTCATAATCACTTTTATATTGATCACGGGCCACTTCAAGGGGGCAACCTCCTTTGAGCAAGCTCAATACAATTAACTTCATCGTGCCTTCAATGACCTCAACACACACTTATATACTAAGTCTATGCCCAATACTATGATTCAAAACCATGGGACATATAATACTACGGGACGACTTACAAAGCATATGCGTCCAATACTATGGGTCAATACTATGGGCTAATATAAACTACGGATCAACAAATACTATAGGACGACTTACAAAGCATATGCGTCCAACAACAATATACTAACATAGTAAAGAGAAGGGTTGACATAGGTTCCTAACATCCCCTCTCCCTTAGAAAAAGCTTTGTCCTCGAAGCTTTGGTTGGAGAAATTGCTGCAGAATCTGAAGGAGTGGTTCCCTGGTAGCATCCTCGGGTTTTATTTCGGGCCACTGACGCCTTTGGAGTGTCAAGGAGGATTGCTTGGAAGGCTGTAGATGAAGAAGAACCCTATTAGCTGCGTGGAAAATGCGCTCAGAATGGTGCTGATCGGCTTGTTGTTTTAGGCAAATTCTGGCCATGTGAAGATTGTCCTGCAGAATGAGAAGAATCTGATCGCGGTTTCGAAGAACCGAGTCAATTTCCTGAACTGGGAGCTACTAAGGGTGAATGGAAGAAGAACTGGCAATTTTTTTCCATAAACTACTTCATATGGTGTCCTTTGAGATGTGGTATTGTACCACCAGAGCGCTGCTAGGAAATCCATAGAAATAGTTGGCCAAAGCTGTGTAGGGATGGGCAAGGGTTTGAGCAATCCCAAAAGGAGTGTCGTTTCACCCTTATTGACTTGGAAAGTATCATCGTCAGCCACCTTCTGTTGAATTGTCATTTTTAGTCCCTGCCAAAAGAAGTTACATTGTTCCCGGTCATACATTTTGCAGAACCCAGAGTGCCCTGTTGATGAAGAAGCATGGAGTTCATAGAAGAGATAGCCCTGTTGAACATAATGCAACCAATTTGGAACAAGCAGAGAAAGAGTTGTAAGAGAAACTGGGTCATCAATTGTGCGAGAAGGAGCATATTCCACCATATGGTCCTTACCCTTCTTGTAAGTGATCACATAGGGATAAACCATGAGTTGGATAACCCATTTCAGGTGTGTTGGGGAGGAGACCCATTGTTCCAGAAAATTTTCCAGACTCTGGAGATCAGTCTTGATGCAAAAATAATTCCCTAATAGGTATGGCTGCCACTTCTGGACTGCATGCAAAATAGCCATCATTTCCTGCTGAGAGGTAGATGTGGCTAAATTCTTACCAGAAAGGTCTCTTGAAGGCAACAAGTGCATTGGTTCAACAAAGAGACCTGCATATCTATCCAAGGAAGTAGTGGAGACTATTTATGGGTGCATCTGAATGGAATTGAGCTGAGCGATGACACCATGTGAATTCTTCTTAAGGATTTTTTCCAGGCTATGTGAACTGATGATGCAGAGAGACCCTGGTTGTAAGCCCATAAATTTGTGTTGTTCCCCATTGACTTTAAACTGCATCCAAAGTTCAGCAAAATCCCATAAGATGGGGCCAAGTGTGCGTAACCATTGAACGCACAAAACCACATCACATCCGCCTAAGGACAAGGCAAACATGTCAGAGCGTAGTTTATAATCTTCCATAGAGATACGCACATTGTGACACTTCCCCTTGCAAGGTAAGGTGCCCCCATTGGCAACCATGACTTCAAAGTTGGAGCAAGGATGGACAAAACAATCAGCCTGTTTGGAAATCCGAGGGTCAATGAAGTTATGAGTGCTACTAGAATCAATGAGTATGGTAAGAGGGAGCTTCTTGAAGTATCCCCTGACCCGCATTGTTTGTGGGGTGGTGACGCCGGTTACAGCATGGAGAGAGATCTCGGGTGGGTCGTTCTGAGATGGGGTGTCAACAGGCGGGTGTTGAATGTTGACCTGATCATCTACTGTATCTGTAGCTTCTTCACCAAGTTCTAAGGCAGGCGGAGAATCCACATCCAAGAGATAGAGCTTTTGTTGAACACATATATGTCCCCAAGTGAATTTCTCATCACAATTATAGCAAATCCCTTTTTATCGGCGTTCCTGTATTTCTATTTCAAACAAATGCTTGATAGGAGTTGGTTGAGGAGCAAGCGTGATGGGAGGTCGCTGGGAACCCATATTTCTGAAGGGAACAAAGGTGGGTTTGGAGCGTTGTTGAGCTGCGATCTTGTCCTCGGCCAGCTTAGCCAACCCTAGGACTTCCATCATTGTGTTGGGACAAAACATTTTGACCTCGGAGCGGATTTCATCCTTGAGACCACTGATAAAACAACTCCTGTAGAATTCATCAGACAATCCTTTTGTGTGATTGGCCAATTTCTCAAATTCTGTCTGATACTCTCTCACTGTGCCAATTTGGTGAAGTTTAGTGAGTGCTCTTGTGAAATCATCAAAAGCACTAGGACCAAATCGTGGCAAAATGAGTTGGCAAAAATCTGTCCAGTTTGGCTCGAGATGAGCTTTGATGTACCAACGGTACCATTGAAGGGCTTCCTGTTCCAAATGAAAGGATGCAAGTGGAACTTTCTGGGCATTAGAAGTATTATGCAGACTGAAATATTGTTCTGCTCGATATATCCATCCAGTCGAATCAGTACCATTGAAGTGAGGAAAATCAAGCTTCGGCCCACGAAAATTGCTGGAAGAAGAGAACCCGGTGGCTGCAAAAGATTCTGGTTGTCTGGTATTGTTCATGGATGAATGTTGAAGATGGAGGCTGAGAAATTTTTCATCCAGATCTTGGAGTTTGGTTTGGATGGCTGCAAGTGCTTCCTCCATGGTGTGTTCTCCTGCACGGGTGACAACCATAACCAGGTATTTTTTTTTTTTTTTTTTGGCGGGAATGGGTAGAAAAACACAAACAGAAGTTGATTTAGTAAAGGGAAATTTGGATTGGGGAAACAATCTGATGGGTAATTGGGGTTTGACTAGATTTTGGACACTCTCGAAAGGACAAGAAAGCAAAAAGGGGGATTTCAGAAGCGGGGTGATAGAATGAGAAAATTTGGCAGAGAGAGACAAAGAAGCAGAATTTCGAAAGGAACTCTATGGTAAAATTTGAAGGTGATTGGGTGAAATCTGAGGAAGTTATGGCAAACCCTAAAAATAGACAAATGTGGGATTTCGGGCTTTGGGAAGGGGAATTGGGGATAGGGTCCTCATGAATGAAAGATGCAGAATGGGAGGACAGGGGTTCCCCGAAAATTTCAAGGGAAACGGAGTGAAAACAAGGAAGATATGGAGAAAAAACTGAATTTTATACTCATTTTTTTTTATTATCGAAAACGGCTGGATCTGGAACGACTTTCAGAATAGATCTGAAACGGTTGGATCTGGAGCGGAAGTGATTGGAAATAGTTCAACTGAAAATAGATATGGACCCTAGGTATGTACGGCTTCCTAACAGTTCAGGTGGTTGGATCTGGAATGACTTTCAGAATAGATCTAAAACGGCTGGATCTGGAGCAGAAGTGATCGGCAATAGTTCAACTGAAAATAGATATGGACCCCAGGTATGTACGGCTTCTTAACAGTTCAGGTGTTTCACTCGGCCACCAATGCTGTCTGATGGCTTGCGTATTTGGGCAGTACCCCTCACTCCACGGCTCAAGTAAAACTGATAACCGCTTTGTCACAAACGACAGCTCTTGGTTTACCTCACGGGTGGGAACTAGTCAATCAGGTAGGGGTCGTTGCCCTTTTCGCTGGCAGGTCCTTTCAATGGGCCAGCTACTTTGGGTTTCCTGTGGTACTCCTCACAATGAGTTTTAGGGCTTATGCGCAAGTACTTCCCACAGTTAAGCGGATAGGGATTATTCCAAAATCCGAAGCTGCAACAGATGCGAGAAAAAAAAAATTTGGCAGAAATTCCACCCAACGAGCCCAAGAAAGTGCTCTGATACCAGATGTGAAGAACCTGCAATAATTAATTAATGCAAATACACAAGATATCAGAAATAACATAACTCATAATCACTTTTATATTGATCACGGGCCACTTCAAGGGGGAAACCTCCTTTGAGCAAGCTCAATACAATTAACTTCACCATGCCTTCGATGACCTCAACACACACTTATATACTAAGTCTATGCCCAATACTATGAGTCAAAACCATGGGACATATAATACTACGGGATGACTTACAAAGCATATGCGTCCAATACTATGGGTCAATACTATGGGCTAATATAAACTACGGATCAACAAATACTACAGAAGGACTTACAAAGCATATGCGTCCAACAACAATATACTAGCATAGTAAAGAGAAGGGTTGACATAGGTTCCTAACACACACTGGACAATCTAGTAACACTTGAAAATGCACTCACTCGAGTAGGCCATCTAGATCATCTCTGTTGCCGATGGTGTCCATCAATCTCTCATGCTCTAAATGAGGTAGCAAGTATCGTACATGTGACCTATTTTTGTTCGAAATTGTGCGCAACTTGATGTTTATACCAACTACCAGGTTGGTGAAGTGATATACAATAGCTCCTGGTTTATAATCCTTGTATACATACCCACCCTTCCTTTTTTGTTATGCTGCTAGTGTCAAGTACTCCCCTTTTATAACCATCGAGCCAGTTGGGAATTCAATATTTTCATCATATCTAATAGGTTCAAGAATGGTTTGTTTCCCCTCTAAGCAATGTGCCAACCAATAGTCAAAACCCCATTCATTATTTTTTGGGGCAACCACTGCATATATATGACCTTTGAAAGGAAATCGAAAAAGGTTAAAAATACATATAAATATTAAAAAATGTCTTTCATGTAACATATAAATAAAATTTCTTTCAATGTAAAGGCTTGTAGTGATTTAGGTACTACTAATTTACTTTTTTGTACCTGCTTGTATGAGATCCTATATGTGATCAGAGTCTGTAGAAATATATGTCTGGTCATCTTCGAAATGGTCTATTTCATTAACCCCCTTGAAATCGGTGCCAAGTGTCACTCGATCCCATGTATCAACTGTATTTGTATACTCACAATCATCCTATTCATCTATGCTACAGGAACTGCAAAAGCAAGCCTTCAATCTTGTCCAAATTTGTAGGGCCGAGTTGTCTGAGCTTCTAATTGAATGAAAACCTCGAGTTCCATGCATTGTGTTCACCCGATGTGTTTGGGATCGATCCACATCGGTCACCTCCCAGAATATTCTCTGCACTATGTGTTTCCTTGTTGCTTGTTCTCCCATCACAGATGCACACCATTTGACTATAGATGAAGCATCTCGAAGGAGAGCACCTGTAAACTTCATCTCTTCCCTTCGAAGGGCAGTTTTTATGCATGCACCAGCACCATCGTGCTCTCCTTTTCCATGACTTGTTTCAAAGTAGTTCCATGTATGTGGCACCTTGTATTTTATGTGCAACAAACACAACCATTGAAATACACGTGCATTCTTGAACTGTCCAACACAACCATCTGACCAAATCAAATGACAATAAAATGGTATATCCATAGCTATCACATGATCATAGAACAATTGAAAGAAATGTTGCACGTAATGGATGTCATGGGTCCGGTCATCAGTTATGTAAAAGTGACTTTCTTTCAATATCACACGTTTCTCTTCATTGTTATCTGGCCCATGTCGATAAGTGATATGGACCATTATGCTCACCTGCTCTGAGTGATAGTATTGACTTTGTATTTCATTTTGTGGTTGTAGGGTGTAATTTTCCGCAAATTCAACCACTACTAGTATTGTTCCGAGAGGGAAGGTGTCCCGACATATTCTGAATTGCTCATCTTTCCACCATGCCATATCAACATGCTGAATGTATTTTTGGATCTTTCCACGGAACTCTGGAATAAAATCATATACTTGCACCTGGTGGAAAAAAATAAGCAATGTTATATCACAACATAAAAATATTTACATGAATATTAATATACATCAATATTTAACAATGTTATAAAACAACATAAACAATGTACGCTCAGTTAAATGAACATTATTCGTGGAGATTGTCACCTGTGAAGTCACCAATTTAATCTTCTTGCTTTCTTTCCCATCACGTAGCTGATACGTCTCATACTGAAAGTTCTACTTCTCGACAATTGCATTTTCGAATGCTTGATATTCACTCTCATGGATGCAATCAGACCATAATGATAGCCCACCACAATTGTTGCAAGAACCCTCTACACATTTTTTTAAGTAATGTGTCTGCCCATCTTGCCTCAGACACATTATGCTATGGATGAAATCTCTAGATGACATTGGAGGTACTATACTTGAGCATTCTTGCACATGGTTAGGATGCAAAAAACAACGTATATGTGCAAATGTATGATAATATAGATCAAACTCTATGTGGTATCTACAACAACAAGTGTTCCGTATTCTATTAATTCTTACATACCAAGGCTTGCATTTTTCAAAAGATCGTTGCCCGAGCCTTAGCTCTACGTGGGAAACTTTAAACATCTCGAATAGTTGAGTTTGTGTCATGTCAAGATAACGTTTAACATGAGGTTCAGTGTTCATAGAACCCCTACAACATTTTAACACATCCTTTGTGTTAGAATAAGGCCTAGTGTTATCGTGCCAAAAAGTGTGCACTAGTCCCTTCACTACTTCCACCAATTTCATGTCTTTGCGGGGAAACCTACCTCTAAATGCCCATAATGTTTCCATTTGTCCCTCTACATCAAGGTTGTCTCTTCTAACTGAATATTTTTTAAGTGTCTTTGGATGTAAAGGGACAATTTCTGATGTGCATTTAAGTAAACGACGTTGTCTTGTGGATCTAGATACAATTGATTCAACCAATACGCGGCGAGCCACATTACAGTCTTTTGAACAATATTTTTTACCAATCGATGTGAATGCAGCAGCAAGATATTTAACAATGTGATTACTTGATTCGGTATTCTTCAATGTTCTTATGCCTAACTTTTTTCTAACAGTTTCCATATTTCTAGATTTATCAAAGCTAAAAACAATTGACATTTACCGGCTTCATATTTTGGTTCAAAATATTGTTTCATTATTTGAGAACAATGATAGGATTGTGCATTTATCCACCTTACCTTCCATGGAATTCAATTCGCTCTCGTCCACTTGTATGCGTTTAGGAGTTCTCTTTCGTTTTGATGCGATATTTCTTGTCGTTTGAAATGTTGGAGTGATGTTTACATTCATTGTAGGCTGACAACTTTGATTAGGAGATTGAACTACATGGCATGGTTGTTGCGGAGTCTCATTGGGAACATAATGATTGAACTCTTCAAAGGGTTGTCTGCTTAATAATGCACCAAGATTTTCATCTTGGTTATAACCAGCTTGCATTAAAGTTGCAATATCTTCCTCAGCCTCTCTGTCAGGTATCTATTGAGCGGGAATGGGAAGTATTTGCTCATCCAATGAATGCTGACGATTTCTTGAATGTTCCCTCTTCTTTTCTTTTTTAATTTCAGCTTCTTCAGGTGTAAGCATCTTCCTCACTGACTTCCGAACTCTATTACGTGGATTCCCCATTGAAATCCACCCAACATTGTACAAAACCTATGGATTGTGTAATAAATGATTAAATTGCAGGTTGAACAGTACGCTCTGCGCAAGTTTCAGAAGAATTATGTCTTTTGTTGTACAATAAAACTGGACCACGGCCCGTAACCCAAGATTTTTTATTAAACAAATATCGCATATGTGATATAACGCATCTCCGTTTTAATGCATATGCGTTATATCGCATATGTGATATGGACTCTATGCTTTTTATGCTTTTTACTAATGGCTAGTTTGTATAACATGATCACTAAATCGCATATGCGATATATCGCACACACGTTATATCGCATATGCAATTTAGTGCATATCAACTATTGAAACCTCATTTGACCTTATAATGCAACCCATACCCATGGTTAAGACCTCGATACCTATCTTAAATGCACATAACCTCATAATGGAACCCATACCCAACCTAGAGGCCAAATATCCCATCTAGAAGGCATGTGTGGTGATTAAAGGACTCATTTATAGCTCATGAGCCATAAAAGCTTCATTTAGGTCCTAAGACCCTACCTTTCCTTCCATGACCATGATCAAAGTCCCAACCTTATAATGACACCCTTATCCCATTTAGACTCCATTTATAGGGCTTGTCGTAGTCTGGGACCTTGTCATTTTCCCATGAGCCATAAAAACATCATTTAATGCCTAGAAGATTGGATTTATCCTTGGACCATGGTATTGTCTTCAGAACTATGTCTTGTTTGGAAATATTCGTAATGGTTCCTATATGACCATGGTTAACGCCTCGAGAACAATCTTCAATGCATAAAATATTCTAATGGCACATATATCCCATATTAAGGCTAAATATATCCTTTAAAGGGCATGTGTAGTGGTTTAAGACTTGTTTATGTTACACTTTTGTCCCATTACCATGGTTAAGACCCTGAGACCCATCCTTAGTGCAGAAAACCTCATAATGAGACCCATATCCCACTAAAGGCCAAATATTCCATCTATAGTGCATGTGTGTTGATTTAGAGACTCATTGGACCATCTTTTCTTCCATGACTATGGTCAATGTCCAGAGACCCATCCCTCCCATCCAAAACCCTATAATGTCACCCTTATCCCCTTATAATACAATTTAGACTCCCAAGATTCCATCTAGACGATCTATGGGGTGGCTCATGCCCCAACATTACATTGATTAAGCTAAAAGAGGTGTGGGGGGAGTCAAAGGAGGGAAAGGAAGTTGTAGAGAGAATCATGGGAGGGAGGGATGGGTCTCTGGACATTGATATGAGGGGGGACTGAAGGGAGGAGGAATATAAAGGGAAGGGATTGGTGGGAGGGAAATAAATATAAGAGGGAGGGGGGGAGAGATATAGGGGGGATGGAAGAGGGTGATATATAAAAGGGAGGGATGATTGGGTGCAAGAAAGATATAGGATAATGGATGGAGGAAAGATATAGCATAATGGATGGAGGGAAAAATTGGGGGGGTCATTAAAGAGTGAGAGGGAGGAGAGGGAGGAGAGGGATGGATGGAGTGGTGGTATAGATAGAGGTATAGAGTGAGTGAATGAGAGAGACAAATGGGGGGTGGTTAAAGAGTGAGAGGGGGAGAGTCAAGAGAGAGAGAGAGAGAGAGAGAATGATGGATGGAGGGATGGTTAGAGGGTGAGAGAGTGGGATAATAACAATGAGAGAGTAAGGATTTAGGGAAATGAAGGATGGTCAAGGATGGTTACACCGATGGATAGAGATGAGGGAGTGTGTGTGTGTGTGTGTGTGTGTGAGAGAGAGAGAGAGAGAGGAAAGGAGAGAAAGATGGATAGATGAAGGAGGGATGAATGCTTGAAGGTGGAAAGAGGAGGTAGGGGGAGAAAGTGAGGGATGGAGTGAGTGATAGTATGGAACACATGGAGGGAGGGAGGGAGGGAGGGAGGGAGGGGGTAAGAGAGAAAGAGTTTTGGCGGGAGGGAGGGGAAACAAAGGAATTTTTTTAGAGGGTGTGTGGATGTGTGGATGTGTGTGAGAGAGGAGGTAGGGGGAGAAAGTGAGGTATGGAGTGAGTGAGAGGATCAATCATCAAGATTTCTAGTTAAATGATTTGTTGCAAAATTTCTAGTTAAATGATTTGTTGTTTTTGAATCAATAGTGTAATGTGATTAAACTATTAAAGATCATATAGAAACAAATCACATTTTAAAATTTCATGTGTACACCCACATTACATCCCAAATTCAAAATATTTGTTACAATACCAACCTTCCTAACATTTTAACTCATCAAAACTATGGTGATTTATGAATGTTTCTCTTAAAATTTTCGAGCACAGAAATAAAATTCTAAAGAAAACCAAGTGACTCCTTACCTTTTTAAAGGTTTGATAGACCAAAATTGGTCTCAATGGACATTAATAACAACCATAATCATCATCAACTCAAGTAGATCATTATTAAGTTATATAATAAATTTGTCATTAAATAAAAACCCTACTTGAAGTCATTTAACTACACTAATATCAAAGAAAGTTTGATTAACAAAATAAGTGATTAACAAAATAAGTACAAAATAAGTGAACTATAGGTCGAAGCCACAAACTTCAACTATATTAGTGTAGTAAGGTGAAGTTCTATACTAGGAGACTACACAATAGTGAAGATGGAATTCTCAAGATATATTTGAATCGAATTTTCTTCGGTGCCTATTAACTCTCATACCTAGGATAGGATACAAGGAAAATTATTAAAACGACGAGGATTAAATCCCTAACCCTTGAAATTGGATTGAAAACCAAATTATACTCACCACGATATCCCAATTACTTCATTAATAACAATCCACAATCCACCATTTGGCTTCTTAGATGTCCCCCTCACTTTGTTGTGAGATTATACTTTATACCATACTCCCTAATATATCAAATATAACTTAGTTCAAAATAGAGATGTATTGTTTCTGAACCCATTTGTCTTGTTAAACAATGTTATTACAACCATGATGGGATGCTATCTTACCTTTCAAAAGAATAATCTTTATGCCACTCTTTTATCTAATAATCTTTATTCTCTTTTCGTTCTTTTTTATTAAAAACAAACGCATATCCGTTATATCGCATATGCGTTATAACGCATATGCGATATGAACAAGTCTAAACCGCATATGCATTATAACGCATATGTGTTAATTTAAAATTTAAAACCTCGGTGGGAATAAGGCTTGGGATGATGTTCGGAAATAGCTTCGGACTACCGAACCTATTGGCTAGAACAAAAAAACCAAGGCCATTGCCTGTATTTTAGAACTCTGTCAATATGCTCAGTTTCAATGGCGTGTTTTGCTATGAAAAACTCAATATTTTTTTTTATGAAAATGTAGAATATTGTAGAGTACGATCTGACGATTTTGAATATGTAATTTTTTCATAAAAATGTATGTTTTATTTATTTATTTTTAATTTTCTAAATGACACATGTCAGTTTTCCAAAATACATACATCGGTTGGTTTTTATATAACTTTTGATTGCCTTCACCATTTCCCAAGAAAAGTATATGGTTCACTAGAGGAGACTGAGCTCTACAATCTCATATATAGAAATCAATGATTTCATTAAATTTTGCCCCTAAAGTGTTGCACTCGCACATAACGTTTTCATTTCAAGGTTTTCTGACTTCAATAATTAATAATAAAAACAATAATTCATGAAAATTTTTGAAAAAATAGTGTTGCACTAGGCCCATATGTCCTTTATATGTTTGCAACATTTTATCCAAAATTGACATCATTTACCTCAATAAGTGTTGCACCCGCACAAACATATATGTTATGATGTGCTGAAAATTTGAAAACCCAATTTGATGGAAACTAATTTTAAATCATTTACACAAATTTTTTATAGATAAATGTTATATATTATGAAATCTGATTCAATTACCTATCTTTTGTATTTTTACTTCATCTTCAAATCCGTTACTGAAGTACCCCTAATTGTCACCTAAAGTCAGAGGTTCCAGGTTTTTTCAATATTATGTGGCATCTAAAGTGTCTTTAAAGGAGTCTATGATTGTGCATCAGCCCCATTGACTTGTATTTCTAGCTTCATAAATCGCTCTTCCAATTTGTTCTAGGTTTTGAGGTCTTTTTTTTTTTTTAATTTCGCTCACTTCTAAACCTTGTGATTTTCCACCAAAACCCCAAAGAAAACTACTTTGATACCAATATGATCTATAAACTTCCATGGATATTCCACTGGAACAATTCATCACAATAGATCTTACAACTTTCTACAAACTCTTATTATGCAATGTTTATTAAATATTTAAACGTTATTATATTACTTGAATTCCATAGAAAGCTAAAATAAACTAAAATTGAAAGGAAAATAACTAGAGAAAAATAACACATCCACATATTCATACAAATAACACAAGATATACCCTGGGAAAACCTAGTATGGGGAAAAACCCAACTATAAATGAGGACTATACTTTTCTTCTTCAATAAACAACACAAATACAAAGAAAAAGGTGCTCTCGATGGAGTTACCTATGACACTTTGGACTGTATGGCTACTACAAGCGCTCCTACTTCCTTTGTTATGCTCTAATATCCACTCCCTGGCTCTTGCTCAACTATGGAACACTACAATAATACCATAAGAATGGAATCCCTTCTTCTCCCGGTGGCCCAAAATTTAACAATGTCTTGATAGAAATCTAGGGTTAGATATAGGGTTTTCGCATGTCTCAACTTTTGATTAGGGTTAGGGTTTTGGATTCTGTATAATATTCTTAAAATTCCACATGTGACTAGCTCCACATGAATGGGTAATGAGACTTGACATGAAATCCATTCGGTAACATGGTGTTCAACATGATAGGTTAAATTGCTAGAGACATAACTTTCTCATACAAACTCTGATTGAGGCGATCTTTGCATTGTTGGAAATCCCTCGAAGTGTAGAACAACATCGAGAGGGTAGGATATATGTTTGTATTCTTTTGACCCAAAATAACATCATTTAAGCCCTCAAATAGGCGTTTGAAGGTTTTGGACTCCAAATCTACAAAGTAAGGCAAGCCCCTAAAATGGGCCCTACAAGTGAATTCATCTAGTCTTTCCACCTAGCAAGCATTAAAATAAATGACAAATCATATATTGATCCATTTTGGATCATCTCATGACAACTTGAACTAATCATGAGAGAGCACAAGTGTGTTTGATGTGAGACTAAGAGATATTAATTAGATAGTTGAAAATAAAAATAAAAAAACAATAATAATAACTAATTGTAAAACTTAATCAAACTATTCACCAAAAAAAAAATCATATAAAACTACTTGGTCTTATTTGAAGTTTGTAGTGTAAAATATCTTTAGTCTCACATAAGTGTGTAAAAGAGAAAAGTGTGTTTGATGTGAGACTAAGATATTTTACATTGCAAAATTCAAATAGGATTAAGTAATTTTATATGAATTTCTTTTTTTCTAAATTATAACTTGATTATTTTTTACAATTTTTTTTTTATAACTATCTAAATTAAAAAATTGTAAATAAAATACGTAATCTAATTCATTCAATTTTATTTAGTTTTATTTGTTAAATACATATTCCCCATTCACAAAAAAAGATTGCATAACATATCACATCATTTTTCTCAATATCAAATCTACACTCAATTCACATACAATTTTATTTAATTATACTTAATAGTTATACATATTTTTAAATTCCTTTATTTTATTACTTTGAAATATAAAAATAATCATCAATTTCATATTTTAAATTTTTTATATAATATATAATATATAATTTTTGTAAAAATAAAATTGCTGAATAAAAATATGAAAACTTCATATTCATAAATAAAACATTAAAAAGTTGAAAGTTATAATTAAATGTTTGAAATCTCAAAAAAATCTTAGAAACCAAAGTAAGACTTAGAGATCGAAAGTTTTCCCAATCAAATCCCCGAGTGAATATACATTATTATATAAAGACCTCACTTGATGTCCCCACCAAATTATACCCCTAATCAAGACCGTAATCAATCCAAACTACTACATCATACAATAGAGTTACACAATGTTCCAATCCTTTTACTTCCAACTTTCTTGAATTTTCTCATTTACTTTTGAGAACCTTGGCTATTTAAAAGAATTATTTCATAAAACTAAACAAATATTAAATCTTCGTACCTTATGAAACGTGGCTATGACGGTGGGTGTGACTTTAACCTGAACGGTAATCATGTTAGTGCGATTTTTTTGCATTTGACACTACTTATCACAAAATAACATTATGACCAATCAAAATGAGACATCGCCGATATTTGCTCAATGGGAATGCAAAGAGAGAGGGAAGAATCTGTATCGATATTTATTTTTATACAAAGAAGGTAGACATTTCATTTCTTTTCTTTTCAGAGTCTTCCCAGAGAAGAAATACAAAGCCGGGTAATTAATAACAGAGATATTGGCCATGAATTAAGCTCCTTTGAACATCAAGATATTCAGCGTTTCCAAGCAGAAATAGATGAAACTGCCTTCAGCGTGACTGAAAAAACTGCCAAAGTTTATCCCCACTATGCACTGCCATCCAACGCCATACAAACTATCGAATTCCTGCAGATGATTAGAAAAAAAAAGAGAAAATAATGATGTAAAAATCTAATTAATTTTTTTTTATTTTTCCTTGAGATTTTATAAACTTAAGATCTCAGTAGATAGATATTAATCATCATCGTCGGCAATAAATTCAGTTTAAAATAAATCTATATTAATGTATTAAACACAAAAACCAAAATTGTATTATTGAAATAAAAACGAGCCTACCTTCTTAATATGGCAAGCCATGTTTGTATAGTCAGAGACGTCATACAAATCCAGAGCTTGCGATGCACAGTGCATGGCGTGGATCTGCATCTTCTCCGGCATGTCTGAGCTTTCAATAACTCCCTTCCCCTCCAACATGTCTGCAAACAAGCTACCGACTAAACAAGAACAAAAATCGTATATCTTAGTGGGGAACTCAAGCCAAATTTCCCAGAAAGAGATAGAAGATCCAGTCCCTCTGATAAAGAAAAAAACAATTTAATGAATCAGGGTCACCAACAGATCTTAGGGGGCTCTAATCCCAAATCAAGATACAGAGATAAAAGAAGCTCTGGGGATCTGTGCTTTTATAACTAAAAATAACCACCCAAGGATTTCTTAGAGTCTTCCCCTCCACAATCAAGAGATAAAGCGTGTTGGGCACGATTAAGAGCTTAGCAACAACGAGTGGCGTGAAATGGTGTGGAGGTTTGATTACTGTGGTCAAGTTGTAAATTAGTTGGAGTTTTCTTTGTATATACGTACATATTTTGATAGTGGAATAAAGGATTTGGGTAATTGAGTTTAACTACCACCCAAAAATAAGAGCTAGTTTTAAAATAAAGAAATTGAATTTATTTTGAATGGGAAAGAATTTCCTTTTGGTTCACTTCAGCCCACTTTCGATCCATGTGATCAAATTGGTTTTCTGAAATAGTGGGAAAGTATATTTTTCTTTGTCTTTTATTTAACATTATTAAATGTATTTGAAATGGAAAATGATTGATTATATTATTTAATTAAGAAAATAGCAACTTTCTTCACATCCATTTTAATTACATTTAATTGACAAAACAATCAATCATTTATAATGTATGGTCCACACGTAAAGAATGATTTCATTCTATACCGACATTTAATCCAATTAACCACTTACTATGTATATATGCCTATCACTAACAACTTCATGGGTTAGTCCTCTACTTCTTATAATAATAAAAAGTGTAATAAAAAAAGGGTTGGTCTCTATGAAAGACTGATATATTAAGTCTAAGAGGGGATGAAAGAATGTAAGTAGGTTTTCTTAAATTTTTGGGAAAGAAAAAGATTTTCACCAAGAAAATATTAAAGAATGTAAGTAAGTTTTTACATACACAAAGTTTAATATATTTTCATAAAAATATAAAGATATATTATGTTTTCCAACTCTTTTTTTTCATATTTAGAGAGAATACAATATGGAGGCGGGTCAACTTTCCAAACATGCCTTGGGTTAATTGGATGGCTTCATACTTGTTAAAGAATATAAATAAAAGTTGTTTTTTCATGTGAAAAAAAATATTATAAATTAATGATTAATGATTTATTTTATATAAATAATAATATATTATAAATTAATAATTAATGATCTATTTAAGATAAATAATAATAAAAATATGATTGTAACTTAATTCTTTGGAATAGTAGGTATTAGTATTTTTTCAATTATGAATGTAGCTTTTAGATAACTATTATTGAAAAAATATAGAGAGAGAGAAAAAAATCAAAAATATATATATAAGTTTTCACAAAGTTAAATATATTTTCAAAAAATATACCAAGTATCATAGATTCATAATTAATAATTTTCTTTATATAAATAACAAAAATATTAATATTAATAACATAAACCATAATCATGATATATAATTGAAAACCTAAGATTAAATTATTCACTTATTTAGAAGCTTTGGACGATACACTCATGTGAATGGGTATCATTCAAGAGAGTGATTAACATGAATGGGTATCATTCAAGAGAGTGATTAACATTTTTGTCTTTCCAAAATTTTAATGGTTTTTAAACATATTTTAAAGAATTAATACACTATTTTAGTGGTTTATAGTTGTGTGAATAAATTTTTGTGTTAATATATTTTATTTATCATAATAAGAAGATGATAAAGAACAATATGTAGAAGTAAACATTTTAATAACTATAATAAGTATGATATGAGGTTTAAGTTAAAAGTATAATAATATATAGCCCACTAGGTCACAGGTGTAGAATAGAAGGTGAATGGGTGTACTGTTAAGGCACTTCTTGAGTAATGTTACTACTCTATGGGTACGAGCCTTACAAAAATAATAATAATAATATATATGTTTAAAATAATAAAAATGGTAAATAATTTAAGGGGTCAATTTTATTAGTTGTGGTTAATATTGTTGGGTATTTGGTAAGTTATGCCTTAGTAGATGTTTGGTTTAAATCACCTCAAATGAGGTGCACAAGTTTACATTAACAAGTTTACAAATAATGTTGTTTAAAAATATAGAAAAATATTTCTTAGATTTTTCCAAAATTAAAAAACCTATTAAACAATAAAGATAATAAAATAATTCATATTTAACTAACAAAGAAAATGAGAATGAATTCCAATATAATTAAAAAAATTTGGAGAAAAATAAAATAAAATAAAATTATAAAAATGTAAAAAACAAAAAAAACTAACAAATGGGGAAACAACCTTCTCTCCATTTTCTTATTAGAATACCAAACCTTTGTTGTTTTTCCACATTTCTCTCCTCCCCTTTTAATGTTTCTCTTTGACATTTATGGTTTTCATGTTTTTGAATCCTACCCTTTTTGTTAGCTCAATTTAGACTTGGGTCCATATTAATGTCCAACAAAGGGGGCTCTATTGTAATATAGGCATTGGCATTTTCAATCCCTATGAAAGAGAAGGCCTCACACAAAGCACAATGTCAAGACTTAATTTTGCACATGGCTCATACAATATGATTATTACAACTATTACCCATTTTGATACTCATACTTCCACTTTAATTATTGTACATGTATTTAATCGTCATACTGCAACCATTCTCTATATTTTCATTGATTAAACATTATCATATCAAAGATCATCATTCTAAAGTAAGAAAACAAATATGAAATCATATTATCGTTATCCAACATCACAATAATAAACATGATCAAAAGACATCATCACCATACAAGGTAAAGACAACAAATAATTTAATGGAGAGTCATGCCATTAATTTCCAAAATAACCCAATACATCATTAGATAATTATTCTTCAATCATGAGACCATGACATTAACATAGCTCAAAACTTAGATAACAACCTACATACATGAATAATAAATCAGACCAATAGGGAATCAACCCTTTAATAAGCGAAGCCTTTACATTTATATTGACGTGCCAATAGGTGAGAATGTACATTCAAAACTAAGATGGCCATTAACCTTTTTTTATTTTCTTAATTATGAACCATCTAATATCTGATTTTTCTTTTCTAGGTGTCATCAACCTTTCGCCATTAAGCTCCTCGATCACTTGGAATCCCACTTTCAATTCTATTTATTGTCTCTCTCTATGGCTAGTACTCATTAATGTTGTTAATGGTCTTTAGTCCATGTGGTGTGACTCGTATATTTGTTTTCTATTGAGTTTGTGCCATCATATCATACCTTATAACTACAACTTGCCCACTATAAAAACTAAATGCCCACTATAAAAACTAAAATGAGGTGCTCAACAATACATGTTGACCAAGGTAATTTTTAGGGATGAAATTTCGTCAATTGGGTATTTTTTCAAAATATAAATTTGTTATTTGGTATTTTTACTCTCTAATATCGCCTATATTTACATAAAATATGTTTTTTATTGTAATATTCGCTAAAATTTACAAATTTTGATAGCAAATTGTATGTTTCATATTTAACATTCGGCTACCTATCTATATATATGATTTTTTCAACCCTTTCGCTGGAAAAAATGATTTTTTCAACCCAAAATAATCGCCTAGAATACTATACTTAGGTATACTATTAGAATCCTTAAAAAATACCCTAATGTTGACTCACCCTTGAATCAACTTTTTTCCACCCTTACTTGACTCTACAACCTCCCTCAGTGAGGAAGCCAACTTTGATATCACTTCCAAAACTTTTCCTTTGAAATAAAGGAATTCATCCAATCCCTTTGTCCATCTTCCCACCAAAATGTTCAAATCTGCTATATAGACATTTGCTTAGGTTGGGTCTCGTACTTGGGTCAATTTGCTTAAATATATATGATTAGTTGATTTCAACATAATCATGCATATGTTGAAGTGCATTGTATCATCCAAGTGCAGCTGGTTGAAGCTATCAAAATTGACCTTGGGCCTCTATAGATGACTAAAACCAACATAGATCCATCTTAAACCCGTATCTATCAAGCACCAAGAGGGATCCAATTTCTTGAGGTGTATTTCTTTTTTTAAATTTAAACTCAAGAAATTTACTCTCTCTTGATTGATAGATCCGGGTTTAAGTTTTAAGTTTTTATTTTTTAAACTAACATCTATTTTTTAATTACTTTTCATAATATTTTATTTTATGAACCAACATGGAATTTTTTTTAAATACTTTCCATAATTTTTTATTTTATGAGCCGATATGAATTTTGTTAATTATTTTGTTACAAACGTTATATCACGTTACAACATCTCCCCAATACTGGGTTGTAGAGCACTTCGTTTCACTCGGTGCAATAATTGGCCTAATTCATCATAATCCCTCTGAAATTCTTTTAGATTCTCTTCCTATAATGTAAGAAGGCTAGTAGCTACTCTACCTTGTTCTGCAATCAATTGGTGTTCACATGTATGGCCTCAAATAGTTCTTCCCTTTTCTTCATAATATACACTCAATTTTGAGTTGTGGTCAAGATCTCTTTGCATTGCTCAGATGCAACTTGTATCTTTCCTTCACAACCTCGACCCTAGACCCGGTGGTTGGTTTGAGACTTTGCAAGACCTAGGATGTCTTTTGTTGTTCAACTTATTTTTTGTGTCCCTTGTTTCTTTCAACTTTTTCTTCCCTTTTTGCATCTACACCACTACTTGTTGCACCTTCTATGGTATGTCTCCCAATGGGGCCTCTAGTGCCAAGTTGCCAATCTCCTCATCATATTCTTTTAGTGCTAGCCACATCTACATGAATATGCTCCTAACAAGTTCACATTAATCTTCCGTTACATTCTTTTCTCACCATAGAATGCTTGTCTTCAAGTGTGTCATCTAGTTGTACACCTACAACTAGTTATTCTCTATCATCAATTTTAGTATGTCCCTTTCCTTTTGTAGCAACTTATGGTTGATCTCATTCCTAAAAATGAAATGTTACCTTACCAAATATTCAATTAGTACTTGTATGATATCAAAAGGTTGTGATATGTAGGAATGAAATGGCACTTTTGGGTCCATGAGAGCCAGTGAGTTTTCATTGATAATCAATGTATACAACCAGTTATTGGCTTCATTCTAATCATGTTTCATATTGGTGCTAAACCATATATTTGTGTTATGTATCCTCTCCAATATAAATGTTTTTTTGTATCAGACTATGTCAAATTTCTTCTCGCATGACTACATTAATGCAAATGATAATCTCTGACTGTGGAAGTTGGTTGATCATTTGTAGGGTTCTTGCATGATCCATCGAAGTAGTTGGAACCCTAGGTGGATCCTCCATTTTTTGGGATGGAACTAGGATGTTTGATTCAAACATATGGATTGTGTCTTGAGGCACATCCGCCATATCTTCATCTTTATCTTCCTCCTTTTTCTCCTTGTTTTGTTCATGTCAGTTAGACCCACCAGTTGGGTTTCTATATTAATGTTTCTCTTTCTTAATATCTTTGTGTTCTCCACTGATGGTAGTGATCATATGTTGAGAATAGACTCTCAAGATAGAGTTTGTTGCATTTGACCACATCCTTTTTCCTAGTTACAACTTCTACCATCCTACTTGTTGTGTTATGTCTCCTCATTCTCTATCATTTCTTGAGGATCCATATCAATGAGTATCCCACTCATTGGAGAAGGGGGTTCATTGTCATCTATTATATCAACCAAAACATCGGTGGGTTTTTCTTTCTTAAAATGTAATGGTTGGTTTAGCAAAGAAACATGGATTGTTGAGGTAGAGATTACTAGTTGCAACTATTGAGAAGTCCCCACACTTGTGTCTTTAATTGTTTAATCCATTTCCTCGTCCTTAATAACTAGTTTATGGGTCATGGATTGAGGTGGATGGGCACAAGAATTCTTTGTTATCAAGGTTTGTGTTAACATATATATCAATTGAGTAACCCTTTAGCATAATTCTTCACTTTTCCAGTTGTCTTTTATTGTAGCGACAATCTAGGGCATTAGAATTAGTGGCTTTATTTCACTAGTAGTCATAGATGTCTGGTTAGCCTTTATGACTAGAACCTATGATGTCCTAACCTCTACTTCTTTTCTTTTCTTTTGTTGCTTTAGTGTTGATTGAATGGGTAGTGGGTCATGGTATAGGATGGGCACTTCGTCAAACTCTTAATCTTTTTCATTCAACCTCTTCTTTGGAAAGAGGAAGAAGCTCTCTTTCTTTGTTATGCTCATCATGAGTCCCAACCAACTTTCTACTTCTTTCCCGGTAGCCTTTGTTGTAAGGATGAAGGGTAGAGGGTTTAGTTCAATCATATCCATACCCTTTACAATTGGATTTACATTATTATTATCTTTGGTGGCTTCAAACCTTAGCCACTTCTAATAGTGGTTGATGATTTTTGTGAGGAATGGGGAAAATACTTGGGTACATGTACCATTATTTTGTACCAAGAAACAAATGTTTGTCATTGAACTCCATGTGTTTAATTTCCTTTCTATCTCACCATGGTGCAAATTTTTTGAGATCAATCATTTTTCTAGTTGATTTGGTTGGTGGCCTTTAGGCGCAACCCATTTAAATATTAGCACATGCTAGTGGAAAGTACTTGTAGTTGAAGGCCACTATATTTGTGTGGGCCTCAACTGTGGCCTAAATAAAATAATTTAGGGATAATGGAAACTAGTTGAGGTGCATCCCTTTGGAATAAGTCTCTACCATTAAAATTATATCTAGATTTCATTCACCCTTCATTTGCTTCCTCATTACTTGACAAGCTAGTATTTGGGCCAACATCCTCACAAGAATGGATTTGATCAATGCAACATCAACCCTTTGGTTCCTTCAGTGTGTTCCATGCTACGTATACAAGTCCTCTTCAACTTTCTTTGCCTTATTTTTTGGTTAGAAGGCTATACTATTTATTTTCTCTCTTATGTGGCTAGAAGGTTGTACTAGCTTCTAATCCATTCATATAAACTATTGTAAGGTCTCGAACATGCTCCAATGAGAAAGGATAAGATTGGTCCATCCATAGTTTACCTTGGTGCACTATTATCAAGAATAATTGTGCGGTGTTGCATCGAGAATGAGGACACAAAGGTCTGTACATGCAATAAGTTCATAAGAAAGGAAATATGAAGCAATTGTATTTTATCGATAACTTCCATCCTCTTACCCCCCATTTCTTATTTATACTTCAAGCATGTAATACACATGTTAGATTTATGAGAATAGCTTGATTTCTCTAAAATCATGTTCCATGATAAGGGAGCATTCCAAATTTCCCTTGAAGTATTTCCTTTGAAGGACTCTAGGTCTATTCGGTCATCCAACACTACCTCATTCCTGTCCATTTTCATGTGAACATTCACCTTCCCCATGTTATCTATCCATAGATCTCTTCTTGTATAATGAATCGATAGGCCCTAGATTATTTGCTAAATTTTTGCTTGTTGCTCTTTGCTTTGGTGCATAGGAAACAACTTGTTTTCATCAATTCTCAAGAACTTATTTCTTCCTAAACTCTTTAACTTTCAGAACGACTTAATAGGTTAGTGGAGTTATCTTATATATATCATTGCATGAGTAACAAAGATCTAATACTATGAATTGGAGGTGTGATCATATTGGTGGAATCTACAATCATATTTGAGTGCATTTACCACTGAAATAATTATAAATCGTGTCATGATGTAATCTCTCAAACCATGAAATTAACTCTATCACTTGTTAAGTTGACTCTTGTCATTTCCACATTTATGACTCGAACAACTTGGTGCCAATAATAACATAAACATACTGAATAACTTGACTCCTCAGTTTTTCTTTTAACACAACAACACTACAATGCAATGATGTGACTCAGAGACTCTATATCATTATTTTTATTATTGACTTAATATTTAAAAAGATATTACGCCCTCTCCCCTCTCAACCACAAAGGTGGCACCTAACTTCCTAAAAAAGATAAAAGGACCTCATACATTTAAATTGATTATCTTCATCCCAATTCGACTTTACTAACTTTTATGTCAACCATGGGTTTCAGTAATATTGGCTCTAGTGCAATTCATAGTAGCATAATTCGGTCATATTGGTACTTCGTGTATGGAAATTTGGAACAAATTTGAATTCGTCGAATATTCGGTGTAGGTATAATACGAATACGGATTCTTACTAATGAATAATTAAATTTTTGAAATTATTTAAACATTATAAAATAGAAATACCATTTAATTTCATATTTTCTTGTTAATATAACTATTAATAACTAGTTGCAGTCTCTCACACTTCCATATCGAGGTTGTTGAGATTTTATAATTTTATTTTTTAAATATATGTTAAATTTTATTATATAAATGTCTATCTCACACTTCCATATCTCAGGTTGAAATTTTATATTTTTGTTTTATAAATATATATTATATAAATGTCTATGTTTATTTATGGTATATTTGTGAATATTTGATTAAAATAATTATATATAGGCAAGCCACCTTCATATTTTATTCGTACTAGATTTTTTCAGTACGTATTTTTTCCGTATCGAATTGTATTCGTACTCGAATTATGCTACTATGGTGCAATTCGACACTAAATAATTTCTTATTCACGTGGTTAAGATTTATTCAATAGACTCCACTAGTATGACCAGCTCATTCACATGGTTGAGCCTTATTGACTCCACTCAACAAAAAAACACAAGTAAATATAATATATAGTTCTCCTTCTTCGTGATTAATGCAACTTAACTTGGTGGAGGGGTGAAGGATTTCATGTGGGTTCCATTCACCCACCCTTCCTAAAACGTTCCATTAAGCTGGGCCAACTACACCACTACAAAATCTTGGATAGTTGTGACTAGGAAAGGCCTTAGCCAATGCATTTGCATCTTGCTAGGGTGCTTGATGTATCTACTATTGTAGTGTAGTACCAAGTCCCCTTTCCCAAAATTCTTGTTTTGGATATGGTAATCATGCCATGCCTTTTACAATGACTTTTGAACCATGTGGTGGTACTATGCTAAGAAATGATCCTCCTCTAATTCCATTAGCTCTACGAGATGACTTTGGATTGATTCTTCAACTGTCATTCTTATAACTTGAGTGATGAATATACATGGTATGATGGATCCTGCAGGTATTATTGCCTATTTTGCAATTACTATTAAACTAAAAGGAGTATGCTTCATTATCTTCTTGGTTGTGGTTATGTATGTCCATAGTATTGTTGCTATCCACTCATTCTAGTCATCATGATTAATGTAAAAAACCTTTGTCAATCCCTACTCCAACATTTTATATGCCTTAATTGTCCCATTTTCTTATGCATGATATGGAATCTAAGTATGATGTTGCACCATGAATTCCTGAGTTAAGGTTCTAATCATGGAGCCTATACTTTTAAGACAACCAAACCTAAATATGATGTTCTCAAAAATGAATATTATGGCGATATGCATGCTACAGTCTTGGGTTGGTGTTTCCTTTTCCCATCAAGTAAGGTAATCCATGATGGTGATGATGTAACAGGCATAGAGTGCCTCACATGAGTGTTAAAGGGCTCGATAAATTCTACCACACATTTCTCAAGTGTAGGGACAATTCTTCCTCTTGGAAGGTTTCCTAATTTATTGGAAAATGTCATAGGACTTAGCATATTCTCTTGTATCCTTGAATAGGATAGGCCACCACATTCCCGCTTGCAACACTTTTTGAGTTGTGGCATTGCCTTCATAGTGGCCTCCTTCTAGACCACTATGAATTTCCCACATGATTCTTGTGCATTCATGGTCCATAATGCATTGCCTAATTATCTCATTTATGCCCAACTTGTATAGTTATCCTACAATCAATAGATAGTTACCATAACAACCAATTATTTATTATGTATGGTTGGGTATCTTTGAGATGCAATTCATGTAGTTAGAAAGATAAGTTTTAATATATTTCAATTTGTCTAGTATTACTTCCACTATGGAAAAATTAGAGTCTGGCAACTAATCATTAAACAACCCTTCATATTCCTTAGTTTCAACTCTACATAAGTGGTTTTGCCCAACATTTAGTCCTCTCGGCTTCACCTTGACCTTAAAATCAAAATCATGGAATAGTTGTAGCCATCTACAAATGCGATATTCTACAATTGAATTATTCGCTAAGTATTTAAGTGTAGAATGATCTATGGAGAATTTAAAGTGGCCTCCAAGCAAGTAGTGCCTGAATTTCTCTAGTGAGTACACACCATTGCCAACCCTTCTCTCTATGTGGTGTTGTAGTTGCATTTGGTCTTGGATAACTTTCTATTGGTAAGGTAGATTGGATGATCTAATTTCCCTTTTGTAGGTTATGATAGTATATTTATCCCAAAGTAATGCATAAGGAACCAACATGCACATGAAATTTGATGGGCCAATATAAAAAGATTAGGATCAATGTACCTACCAATTCTTCTTTCAGAATGTCTAGGGAGGCTTGGCATTCTATAGCCCAAACAAAGTCTTTTGTCTTTGTGTCTTGATAGTGACATACCCCTTGATAAATATATGGTAATAGTGTGGACCAAAGTCAACCACAAGCTGTGAACATTGGTTGGAGCTTCTAGATTAACAATGGCCTCTATTTTAGCCAGATCTACAATTAACACCCCATATTTGCAAACAAAATTGCCCAAAACATGTGTTGTATATTGTGCAGAAGAAGCATTTGTTTAGTTTCAGGGATATTTGCAACTATTAGCATCTCTCAAACATCAACCACAACATCGCAATGTGATCCTTCAATGGAATGCAAACAATCTAGTCATCCAAGTAAACTTCTTGGAAAAAAATTTATGTATTCCCTAAAGGTTGTTATTACTATTCTAGAGAACATTGTCATTGTGTTCTTTATGTTGAACAAAATGACATTGTATGCATAAGAACCTCTCTATATGGTGAAAATTGTCTTCTTCTTGTCTTTTTCAACTTTCTTCACCTGATGGTATCCTAAGAATCCATCAGTGAATGAATAATATTTGTTCCCTACTGCCTAATCTATCACTTTTTTAATGAAGGAGGGTAAGGAAAGGTTTATTTGAATATAGGTTATGTTTAGGCCCCAAAAATTCACACAATCTCTAATGTATCCTCCCACCTTCTTGTCTTACATTACTATCAAACTAATCGAATCTAAATTCTCTATTGGGAATATCATCTTAACAACAAGCATATTGTCAATATCTTCTCTTTGCCTTTGTTTAATCCTTGGGTGCAGCCTATAGGGCCTTTCCCTGATGGGTTTGGAATACAAATTTAATTCTATTTGCATCTCACAAAGATCCCATTTGATCCCTTTCATTTTAGTGAAGTTTAGTTGGAATATATCCACATACTTCTTGAGCAAAGCTGCAATTTTGGATACCATCTCATCATCCCAGTAGCCTTCGAAGAATGCCAACCAAAGTCAATCTTTTGTATCAATGTTTAGTGGTTTTATCTTTAATGCTCTTTATATATATTAACTATAGGGTCTTTTATTGTCTCCTTCACTGAACTTTCTCCTTCCAATTCCCAGAAACACAAGTCATGTAACTTCTCTAGGTTATCATGCTCTTCTCATTCTCCAGTTACTTTAGCACAATACTTAAAATCCCAACGACCATCTCTCTAGTTGCATAATAGTTCTTGTTGTTGATGTTTGTGGTAATATGTTTTACATATGTATCCTAACAGTTTGTCCAACCTCGTATCAAACAAGTAAGAATTAATAAAATTTAGAGTAGTCATTGAAATGTCAATCACATAGTACTTGAGTGACTAAGTTAAGCAATGCCATAACATTGTTGGGATCTCTCTCAACTTTCAAGGCTAACATTGTGAGTATCCAACCAATTTTTTTTCATGTGGTTCACAACACCAGATATCAGTGCTCACTACATCCACGGAAAATCCCCCCGAAATCCAAAGAACATGGAGAAGCCAATCCTTTCTACATGGTAAACCGTTGGTTCTGATTATGGAGCTTAACCCAGTGGGGGCATCAAGTGAGGCCCTATTAGAATCTATATACATAGCCACCCGAGAATTTGACCCCGAGACCTCCTACTCACAAGAAACAACTCTCAACCACTCAAGTTAACCCACCAAGTTAATGAATATCCACCTACTTATTATGTAAGCATTCCTAGCAACTGATTAAGTATATATTTGTTGATATTCCACTTGTATTAAAAAACAAAAAAAACTTATCAAAAATTGGTCCTTTCAAATCGGTATCCTAGGTCTTAATTGGCCTATATGAAAAAGTTATAGATAGAGGTCTAATCATAAGCGTAGACAAAGGGGATGAAAACAAGAAGATATCACAAGAGTGTACGATAGTTTTCTATGAAGACTAACATATTTCCAAAAAGCCAAACATTACTCTAGAAAGTGTAAGAGATTTCCACAACGACAAATACTATTCACATTAGCCACATATTTTAGTGATCATCAAAAGTTCTTCAACTTAGGCTTAAATAATTGAAAATTTAGGGTTGAATTAGTGTCTTAGAGTTAAATCATTGATGTGAATTGGGATCTTTCAAGATAGGGATTATTGCCCACAATTTTTCCTATCATAGGTTTAAAATTTAATTTAATTTTTTAATTTAAAGTGATCCTTAAACATATTTTGAAGAGTTGATTAACGATTTTTATGGTTTTGTTTGTATGAATAAAATTTATGACACATTTCATTCATCATTATAAGGAGGGGAGATGCTTGAACATGTCAAAGTGGTTGTCATTAATATTATTCGGTATTTGGGAAGTTTGAATTTCTTGAGTGAGGTGCATATATGGACAAGTTTACTATAGGTAACATCATACAAGTTTATTATAGGTAATATTTACAATTATAAAAAAAATATTACGAAATAAAAACTTTTAAAATACTATAAATAAATTAATTTAACACAACATAAAACCAAACAATAAAAATGAGAGAAGAGTAAATAAATTACTTAAATTTAAATAAGAAAATGAGTAAAAAATAAATAAACGAAAATGAGAATGAATTCCAATATAATTAAATATAGTTGGACAAGAAAAAGAAAAAAAATATGAAAGGTTACAAAAATGTAAACATAAATTAACAAAAGGGAAACTGGAACTTATTTCTCTCTTCTCGGGATAGAATTCCAAACCTTTGCTTCTTTGTTAGAGTTCTCTCCTACCTTTTTAAGGCTTTTCTTTGAGATTTATGGTTTCCAATTTTCTCAAACCTACCCTTTTTGTTGGCTCAATTTTAAACTCGGGTCCACATCAATGTCCAACAAAGGGTTTTTGTTGTAGTCTAGGCATTGGCATTTTCAATCCCCATGAAAGAGAATGTCTCACCTAAGGCACAATGATGCTTACAATTTGTACAAGGTTCATATAGTGTGATTGTTGCAACTAGTACACAGATATACTCATACTTTCACTTTAATTATTATGCATGTATTTAAACATCAGACCCAACCATTATCTATATAATCAATTATTGATCAGTATCATATTAAGAAAAATAATTCTAACTTAAGACCATAATATCTATGTGATTATACTATTGTTATCCAACATCACAATAATGAACATGAATAAAAGGCATCATCAACATACAATGTAAAGACAACCATATTTTTAAAGGAGAGTCTAATTCCATTCATTTCCAAGATAGCATAATATATCATTACACAATGATTCTTCAGTTATGATACCGATTGACTTGACTCTTTCATTTCTAAGCCCTAGATAATTTGCTATTAAATTGTCCCTCAAACTATCTAGGTAAGCCCTAGATAGTCCCTCAAACTATCTAGGTAAGCCCTAGATAGTCCCTCAAACTATCTAGGTAAGCCCTAGATAGTCCCTCAAACTATCAAATCAACTCTATAACTTACCTATTAACTTGAATCCCATAATTTCCACATTTATGAATCTATTTATTCAATAATTGCACTCAACCAATACCAATGTAAGCATACCAATAGACTTGACTCTTCTCTTTTTCTTATAACACAATGACACTACAATGCAATTACATGAATCAAGGACTTTGTATTATTATGATTTTCATATTGACATGACATCTTAGAAATATATTCCCTCCACCCCCCTAACCACAAAGGTGGTGCTTGGCTCCCTAAAAAAATCTAAAAGAACCTTAGAAATTTGAACTGATGATCTCCATCCCAACTGGACTTGATTGATTTTTGCCTCAACCACATGGTATAGTATTGTTGACTTCAATGCAATTCAATTGACTAAATACTTTCTTATCCAAATGGTTAAGATTTATTCAACCAACTCAACTAGCATGACTAGATCATCTGTAGGGTTGAACCTTATTGGTGCAACCCAAAAAAAAAATTAAGTAACAATAATATATAGTTCTCCTTCTTAATTTTTTTTTTGGGTTGCATTACTCTTGAAGAAGGTGCAACCCAAAAAAAAAATTAAGTAACAATAATATATAGTTCTCCTTCTTCAAGAGTAATGCAACTTAACTTGGTGGAGAGATGAAGGGTTTCATGCAAGTTCCATTTAACCACTCCTCCTGGAGTATTCCATCAAGCTAAGCTAACTCCACCACTTTTGAATCCTAGATAGTCATGACTAGGAAAGGCACTCGCCAGTGTGCTTGAGGTGTATACTAATGTAGAGAAGTATCAAGTCCCTTTTTTCAAAATTCCTTTTTTGATATGGTGATGATGCCATGCCTTCTACCATGATTTCTCAATCATGTGGTTGTACTGTGCTAAGAATTGATCCTCCTAGACCTCCTCTAATTCTATTGGTTTGCAAGATGTCTCTAGATTGATTCTTCCTTTGTCATTCTTATAGCCTGAGTGATGAACACTCGGTATCATCAATTCTATGGGTACTACCACCTTGTTTACATAGACTAAAATATGTATGCTTTGTCAACTTCTTGGTTGTGATTTTGAATTCCTAGTCAGTGTTATCTACTCAACCTAGTGGTCGTGATTAGTGACAAAAACCTTTGTCGAGCCCTACTCCAATATTTTATAAAATGCCACAACTATCGTATTTTCCTGCGGATGATACAAGCCACTGGTATGATGTTGCACAATGAGTTCCCAAGTCAAGTTTCTAATAGTAGATCTCAAACTTATAGGATAGCCACACCTAGATATGACGTTCTCAAAAGTGAATCTTGTAGTGGTATGTGTGTTACAGTCTTGAGTCGGTGCCTCCTCTTCTCGTGATTCAAGGTAATATGTCATGGTGATAATGTATCCGATCCCACAATTCCTTGTGGTAGGGTTAAAGTACTCGATAAATTATACTACCCATTTATCAGAGGGATATAGTGAAACTACTGGGTGCAACAACAACATATCCCTCCTTGAAGGTTATCTTGTTTGTTGGTAGGCATCACAAGACTTAGTATGATATTTTTCATCCTTAAACATTATGGGTCACCGCAATCCTACCTGCAACACTTTCATATATGTGGTCTTCACTTTGCAATGACCTCCTACAAACCCACTATGACTTTCCCACGTGATTCATGTGCATTCATAGTCCTTAACAAACCACTTGATCATCTTATCTATGCCCAACTTGTATAGTTATCTTGCATTTAGTTGATAGTTTGCAACCTTGATAGCAAGTTGTTTCTTTTGTAGGGTTGAGTATCCCTAAGGCTCAAATCCTATAGTCAAGAAGATTGTGATGTATTTCAAATATTCAAGTACCTCTTCCATTCTAAACATATCATATTCTGGAAATTGATCATCAAGTGACCCTCTAGACCCCCCAGTTTCAACCATAGATTAGTGGTCCAACCCAACATTAGTCATCCATGGATTCAATATGATATCAAATTCAAACCCTTGGAATAACAATAGTCATCTCAGATGTAACCTTTTAGAATCAATTTGTTCACCAGGTACTTAAATGAAAAATGATTTATGAAGAATTTAAATTGACCTTTGAGTAGATAGTGCCTAGATTTCTGCAATGAATACACCATTGTAGACCCTTATCTCTCTTTGGTGGTGTAGTTGTGTTTGGCCTTGGATATATTTATGTTGGAAAATTAGATCATATGATCTAATTTTCATTCTCCAAGCCATGCTAAAATTACGCCCAAAGCAATGCCTAAGGCATCAACATGCACATGAAATTTGATGGTCCAATCTAGAAAGGTTAGGATCAATATGCTTATCAAATTTTATTTTAGAATGTTGGGAGGCTTGACATTCTGCAATCTAGACAAAGTCTTTTGTATTTTTCAGTAGGTACTCTATAGGTGATGTGATAGTATCATATTGCTTGATAAATCTCTCATAGCATCTAGTGTGGCCTAAGGTTGGCCACAACCTGTGAATGTTGGTTAGAGCCTCCAGATTGATAACATATGTTATTTTATCCAAATACAAAACACTTATTTTTGCAAATAACATGGCCTAACATTGTGCCAAACAATTGTGTATAATGTACATTTATTTAGGTTCAAGGATATTAACAACTATTGACATCTCTCAAACATCGACCACAACATCACCACATGATCCTTCAGTAGATTATAGACAATCCAAACATCAAAGTAAGCTTTCAGGAACTTGGGGATGCATTCTATGAAGGTTTCTATTACTATTATGGAGAACATAGTTGGGGCATTATTAAACTAGATGGCATGACATTGCAAGCATAGGAACCCTACTCTATTGTGAAAGTTGTCTTATTCTTTTACTCTTTGTCTATCTGCACCTAATGGTATTGTGAGAATACATTAATGAACAAATAGGATTCATTCTTTGTTATATGATCTGGCACTTTGTCAATAAAGGGCATAGGGAAAGTTTCAAGAACACATGTTGTGATTAGGCCTTGAAAATCCATGTAGACTATACCTCCACTTTCCTTCTTGTCCTGGATTACTATTAGACTCATCCAATCTGACTGCTCTACTACAATAATTAGCTTGACCACAAGCATCTTCTCAATAGGACCTTGGGTTCAAATTGTAGGGCCATTTCTTGATACTTGGGTTCAACATGTAGGGCCTTTTCTTGATGGGTTTGGTATTCAACTTTGATTCTATTCATATCTCACCAAGCTCCCATTTTATCCCTTTCATTTTAGTGAAGCTTTGTGGGAATAGATCTACATACTCCTTGAGGAAAGTTGCAACCTTGGATACCATCTCATTGTCCCAATAGTCTCCAATGTACATCAAATGAGGTTGTTCTTCTATACCAATGTTCGGTTGTTTTATCTTTAAAGGTTCCTTGTATATCTTCCCTATAAGGTGTTTTGCTATCTCCTTCACTAATCTTTCACGTTATGATTCCCAGAATGATAGGTGCCACACCTTCTTTGGGTCATTGTCCTCTTTTAATTCTTCATTTACTTTAACATAGTACTTAAAATCCTAACAACTATCTCTCTAGTTGCACATTGGTTCTTTCTTTTGTTGGTTGTTGCTAATGTCTTTTATATATGTATCGTGGTGGTCTATTCAACCTACTGTCAAACAAGAAGGACATAATAAACTTCAAAAAAGATGTGATACTAACTATATTCCCTAACTATATTCCCTAGATATTAGAGTGTTGAACAAAACTCATTTATGTCAATCTCCCACTTGTGAGTATGATGAATCTCCTTGTGCAGGTACGAAACCTTAGGGATGGATACCAAGGTGAAAAAGACACTTATAAAACCAACACCTTTGAAAAGCCTTCCCTTATCTTTCAATGCTATCTTTATTAGTAGCCAACCACTTATAATGTAAGTATGCCTAACAACTTATTAAGTATATATTGTTTGATCCTCCACTTGTCTTAAAATTTAAAAAGAAACTTACATCAAGAATTGGTCCTTTCACGTCGGTATCCCAAGGCTTAATTGGCATATATGAAAAACATATAGATACAAGTCTAATGATAGGTGTAGGGATAGGGAATGAAGACAAGAAAATATCACAAGCATGTACGATAGTTTTCCACAACGACAACTATTCTAGAATGTATAAGAGATTTCCACAACGACAAATACTATTCACACATGCCACATATTTTGGTGACCACCGAAATCTCCTCAACCTAGTTTTAAATTATTGTCTAAGGGTTAAATCATTGATGTGAATTGGTATCATTCAAGATACTGATTATTTGTCCACATATTTTGCCTTGTCGTTTCATAGGTTTACAAATTTTTGTATTATATTTTTAAGCTTTTTTAAACATATTTTAAATAATTGGTGTACGATTTCCGTGGTTTCTGTTTATGTGATTAAATTTTTTGTTTATGTGATTAAATTTTTTGTTATTTTAAAATAATTTGATTATTTAGATACGATTTTGAAAAAAATTGACAGAAAGTTAAAAATCTTAGTTACAATTTTTAAATTTTGAAAATTTGGGTATCTCATGAATTTTTGATGACGTTGCATCTATTTCTGTCATCAAACCTTCTAGATGTGTTCATCCTTTGACTTTTATAATTATTATTAAAATTAACTCCAACAGGTTACATACTATATGTTTAAAAAAATTTAACAAAAACGATGAGCATCATACGATAACCCTTAATCGTTCTTATAACACGACGAATTTAATTGTACACGGTAAAAACTAACATTCAATGATCAATTTAATTTTATGAATCATGGTTAAGTCTCACTGTTCCATGGTTGAAAGATTGCTATGCGTGAAACATTATATCATTAGACGTAACAACATCTACACATTTTTGTAGCATGTAAAAGAGAAGTTTGGGCATCTTTAAATCAATTTAAAATGTATATTATTAAATATTTTATTAAAATGTTAATTAAATTTTATATTTACATCTCAATTGTATATTTACAGAGTATTATGGAAAATAAATGCTTAGTATTCGTAATATTCATAACAACGATTATTAATTTAATTTAATTTTTAAATTTATATAATATTTAATTTCTTTTAATTTTTAAATTTATATAATATTTAATTTTTAAGAACACAATTGATTATTTTGTGATTTATTTTTAAAAAAATGTTCATAATACTTCGCTACATGGTAGCTAGTCCCTAGTGCTTTATATAGGGATAGTTAAATTACATTTTAAGAAATTTAAAACGCTATAAGATGGATAATTAGGCAATTAATGTTATCTATATTATACCATTTTTACTATTTTGATTGAAATGTATATGCAATTTGATTATATATAAATTAAATGGCACTATGTAATTATGCTATCTTTATTGAATTGTATTCATTATCTTGCAATTTAGTTATCCCTAAACTAAGCTGAGAGACTAGCTACTAAGTAATACTTGCTATATTTTAAGAACACAATTTAATCATTATAAGAAGGAGATTCTCATCGGGTTAATTTGAAAGTATAATAATAAATATTATTACAGTATAAACGAATTAAATAATTTAAAAAAATATTTTTATGGATTGTTTTTAGGTATTTCATAAATTCATATTAACGAGCATAAATTCATATTAACAAGTATTTAATGTTAAAGTCTTGTATTAGTTTATGTTAATAGATTTATTAAAGATGTCATTCATAAATACACAAAACTATATTTTAGAGGTATAGTCTAAATATTTTACATTTTTAATTTTTTTAGATTATACTTTTTTGTTCAAAGAGCGGGTGTAAAAAATATTAGAATCATTGAATTGCATAATGTGAGTGTTATAAAGATATTTGAACACTTTCAAATTTATGGATTCAAAAACATAATTTAAACACTTCAAAATTTAAATTTTACCAAAAAAAAAAAACCTATTTCAAATAAAACTTACTAAAAATATCCAAAATAAATAAATAAATAAACTACAATTTTTTAAAATTTAAAAATATTTTAAATAAATTAATACAAACACAACATCAAACTAAACATTAAAGATAATATTAAAGCAAAAATATTTTAAATTTAAAAAAATAAAATAAAAACAATTTTCAAAATTATTATATAAAATTAAATTTAAAAATGTATAAAACTATAAAAATAAATTAATAAAGGGTAAAAGTAGCTCCTTTTTAGAATTCCAAACCTTTTCTCTTTTACTACATTTCTATCTTTCATTTTTTTAATTTTTCTTTGACATTTATGGTTTTCAATTTTATTCTCCATTCCATCTTGTGTTAATTTTTAATCTTCGTTTTTTTTTTCTTTATTTCTTTTAACTCTTTGATTTATAGTTTACTTAACCTCTCAACCTAATCACACTTTTTTATCTCCAACTTATTTAAGACATTTTTCTTATTCCTATACAATTTTCATTTTTATCTCCAATGTATTTTGACATTTTTTCATTCTTATACATTTTTAATTTTACCTTTAATGGAATATCTTATCACTTTCTCATTTTTCAACTTTTTTTATGTTTTTATTTTTTTTTATAATTGCTTATTTTAATTTTTGTATTACTATATTTTGTAACTTTATGTGATTTTTTGGGGTGGCGGGTGTGGGAGAGGTGCTTTTTGACCCTGGAGGGAACATTAAGTTGAATCATTCTCTTGGAGTCTTGGAGTAGAGTCAAATAATCAGGCTGATATGTTAGTATTGTGGATGGGGACAAAGATGATACTGAAGAAGAAGATCTCTAAAGTCGTAATCCTTGGTGACTCCCACACTTCTATTCGTGTGGCTAAATATCGTTCTCCTCTCTGTAACACAGCTTTAGCAAGAATTCAATTAAGAATCTGGGGGAATTTGGCGACAATTCGATCAGTGGAACTCTTCCATCTGTTTCGTAGTCAAAATAATCATGCAGACTCCTTGACCAATCAACCAACAACCAAAACTGAAGGAAGTTATCATTCTCAAAATGGTGAGTTGCAATATGTGGCTATCCCATAAGTGTTTCAAACTATTGGATTATCGGGGATATAATACCCCTCCCGAATTCTCCAAGACATGGGATGAATGCTAGAATCACCCCGTCCCACCAGCTGTCATCATAAGGCTTTGGGAGGGACATGTGGGAAACATATGTGATGCCAAGTTAAGGATGGAGGCCTCCTCCTTCATTATAACGCTCTTATCACGTCGTATTAACTGCAACTTGGTTATGATTTCACCTTGGTATGGGACAATGATAATAGCAGTTGGGAATGTCAAATAGAGATCCTTTAGTAAATTTCTATAACAACCCCTAAATATATTAAAATTTTGAAAAATTAAAAACTTTTGCTATACTTGATGCAATTAGGAATTATATGGTTTCAAGAGCCTTCTCTCCTAAATAATCATTCATGACGCATAACATTTTCTCATATACATGCAGAGTATGAAATTTTATTATTGAACTCTTTATATTTCAGAAGCTTTTTATCTACTTCTAATAAAAATGTACTCCCTGTATATAATATACTACCTCTTGTTATAATTATGCTGAGATAAAAATAATTCTCTATATTAAATCTCAAACCAACATGATAATATAATTGTAATATATTTAACATCTTTTGTACATACAACATGTACCACAAAAAATTCATGTGTCTTTTATACAAAACCATTTCCAAGCACATGTTTATTGAAGCTTGAATGAAACATTTCTTAATCATATATCCTATTTAAAACTTGGATTTATATTCTAATTAATCCAACCTCTTCACATAGGGCATATATGTTAAATTTTAAAACTTAATTTAAACTTTATATATGTATTTTAAATTATACTATTTTCACATTGGATTTATATTCTAATTAATCTAACAATTTCACATTTCATAGGGCATATATGTTAAATTTTAAAACTTAATTTAAACTTTATATATGTATTTTAAATTCATACTATTTTCACATGGGCCTTTCCCCTTATTTCCCATATCCCAATCCTTATTGAACCACTCAAAAGCTATTAAAGCTTTAATTATTTTTTATCATTGATATTCTTACACTTGGCACTAATTCAATTTATTCACTCTCATACTCCTTTACTTCGACCAACTCGGGAATATTATTATCTTCTTAATATCATAACTAACTTAATTGACTATATTAACAAGTGCCACTGGGTGGCGAAGTCCCTGCCGTAATATTTATGCTTTATAATGCATAACACTTAACATAGCTTTAAATATGAATTAGTATACGCATCAGTATATTGTATATATGAATTTGCATTCACATGTGGATTTGGCTTTACAACTTTTGTGTGTGGTCACTAAAATCGCTCACGTTGTAGTTTATTTTGTTTATTCCGGAGTGAATTTGATCCAATAGTTATTTAATAGTTATTCAGTAGAGTATGTTTATTCAGTCGATGAAGTAGCCATACTAACAAATAGAAAGTATGCTTCCTTTCAACTGATTTAGTGCTCTCGAAAACCTCAAGTCTTGTATTTGTTGGTAATAGGAATATAATATTGATTTAGTGCCTCATATGGACAACCTCAAGTTTTGTATTTATTGGCAATAGAAATATAATATTGACAGATATTGCATATTCATATCTGCTTCACAAAATATATATACAAGCCAAAATCAAAGTCAAGAAATACAAACAAAATACATCAAATGTTTATGGGCATAGCTTAACATAACACAACATATTATAGTAGGTAACATCCATGCTCAAAAGTAACTTTCATCATCTCTGTAATTTAAAAATCAGAAATATCATTATTTGCCATTCAATATGGAGACATAGATAAATTGATTTAAAGGCATGTACTATGTTGTCTTTGAATAGCGAAATCGATGAGATGTAAATTATTAAAGATAAGGCTTTATTGTATTAAAGTGTGAATTATCAACTGCATATTCTGATAGTTACTTACTTAGTTTAAATCAAAGTAGAAGGTTGGCATTACATTAGAATGGAAGTGATTACCGAATTAAAGGATCTGGGGTTGAATCGGAAGATTTGGAAGACTCGCTTACCAATGGAAATTTGAACTATGCACTACTAAACACTTTAGCCCATACATTTCCACATTGAGGCCATGCATCCGGGTGACCATGTTGAAACGTTCAAACCATGCAACGGGAAGCAACATGCCACGTTTAAGCCATGCACAAAAGATGAGTGAGCACCATCCATAGCATTAATCAACATCAATCGAGTTGGAGTTGAGCTTGCTTTCCTTCACCATTTGTTCTACCTCCTCCTCAGATGAGCTCGCTTCAACATCTGATTTTAGCTTGTTTGTTTCACCTTCACCTTCTGAGCTAATTCACCCAATAAATTGGTTGGGGCAAAACTATATCTAGCATGCTTGTTTTACCTTCAGTTACATGCTTGTTTTACCTTCAGCTACATAATTAAAACCTCAAGCTCCAACTTAGGGTTAATACATTGATGGAAGGCTCGTGCCGGAGGGAACAACAGCGGTGGTGGGATGCTCAGGTGGACGTTGCAGCCATGGAGGGAGACTCAGGCGGAGTGAGGCTCTTACCCCTTGAGTTTGCTTGCTTTGATTACTACTTCCCCCATGAGGTTGGAGCGCTACATTGTTGTATAAGTTTGTAACTTTACCATAACTAGTCCATAGTCCAAATGCAATTCTCAGCACATTGCTTAAACTTGTGAATTTGCCACAAGTTGTTTGATTCTCAAAAGATAACGGAGCCGAGATGGGTTGTGCTACTTCCAGAGTGGAAAATGAAGAGTTGGTAGTGAGATGCAAGTCGCGCAGACGATATATGAAGCAAGCAGTTAGGTCTGAGGCATGAATTTGCAGCTGCTCATGGCTTCTATTTACAGGCATTGCAGAATACGAGAGCGGCACTGCGTCAATTTGCAGAAGGAGAATCCATGGAAATGGTGGGGCCGTCATCGCTAGAACCCCCTGTCGCCAACAGCAGCACCACCGGTATCGACATTACCCGAGTTTGCCTCGGACCCTGCCGCCTCTGCCCGAGATGAGCCCATATCCTTGTTGCTCTGCATCTATTCATGGTGGAGTAGTCTCTCTGTATAGCCTGCAAACAGGTGATTTAGTAGCATTATTCGATTAAAACAGTATTAGCTACCATTGCTGGTTTTATGAACTGAAATATAAAAATGGAGAATGCAGTTGTCTGTACTAATCTAATAGAAGTTCCATTGACATCGAAATTCAAACATGAATTCAGTAGTATATAAAGTATTTCATCCAAGCAGATCAATGACAAAATCGTTGTGGTTTTAACAACACAATGAAGACGACCATGGAGATGCTTTCACTGCACCTGAAATTGCTAAATTCACCATACACTTCGCCATGGAAGGTAAGATACACAATGTTTATCTATATCCACTCTATTGGTTCGATAAATTGCTCTTTCCTGTCAAAGAATTGGCTCATGTTTGGTTCATGTTTGTTTTAATGGTAATTGTTTGGTTTTTAAATTTTAGGTTGTCGTAGGCATCAATGTATAATTTTATTCCAAATGAACAGTTTAAAGGGCATACTAGGCGCTACGTAGAGAATGGATCAGGGCATACTAGGCGCTATGTAGAGAATGGATCAGGGCATACTAGGCGCTACGTAGAGAATGGATCAGGGCATACTAGGCGCTAGGTAGAGAATGGAACAGCTAAGCCTCCCGAAGGTTCAAGGCTTTGAGACCATGCAACAATAACATGGTTCCCAGACTTCGAAGATTGAAAATGAAATTCAGTCCTGGCCAAGTTGCAAACTGAATACAGATTTTATAGCACCAAAAAAACATAACGACTAGATGGAGGTAAGCATAACCACGAGGTAACAGTAAGTAGATCTATTACACAATTTATTTTTCATTGAAATTGTAATGGCTAATTGCATAGTAGCAGGCATTTCTTACCTGGTTCGACTAGCAAATCTCATTGCAAAGCTATCAGTGACAAAAAATTGAATTTGTAAGCTGTCTTGAAAATAAAAATAAACAGGTTTTGTTGATACATATACTTAATTTCTCCAATCAATATAAGCATCAAAACAGAGTTGAACTCTCAAGCTTCGATCTCGCACCCATCATTAATGAAATCCAACTTTATCTTTGGTGGTCATTAATGAAATCCAGCTTTATCTTTGGTGTTGTTTGCTTTGTTGTCTTTGCATCCGCTATCTTCATCTCTTCTACTACTGGTGCTTATGCTAGTTCCGGGTCAATCGCTCCAGTCGTCCTTACTTTGCTGCATGGATATGTATAAAGGAATGTTGTTTACAAAGCATACCAATTTTTGAGGCATCGTAAAATCAGAACTGTAATGTTGTAAGCAACAGGGCTTCTTATATTATTGGATAGAAGATTTGAAGCCGGCTTCTCTAGAAAAAGACACAGAGAATAGGGGAACTACGAATAAGGGAAAAAGTGTACCTCTCCCAGGGCCAGCCAGATGGAACTTTCTCCCAGCCATATGATTAAGATGTGATTGAGCCTGAGAAGATGCAAGATGTGATGTTGTTGCTCCTGCTCCAGAAGCTCAAATGCCGGTGCTCCACAAGAACACGAACTACCTGAGAAGATGCAATATGTGATGTTGTTACACCTGCTCCAGAAGCTGAAATGTTGCTGCTCCAAAAGAACAGGCTACTCAAAGAGAACTTGCTCCATAAATTTGAAAATTCTAAACTATCTTTGCATAAATCAAAGAAGGCCCTAGAAAGTAGGGAATCCAAAAGAGGCAATGAATTGCATGCCGCCGCCACAGGCTGACAGAACTTTTGGTACAGATCGCCATCACTTGACATAACTTCTAGTGCAGACAGTCACCACTTGACAGAACTTCTTGTTCAGACCTTGATATGTGATATGATTAATGATTGTTTCATTTTATATATTAAAAACCTGGGTTATGCACACTGCATTAAATTGGTTGATCTTAGCGCTTACTCCACGAAGACATTGGTATCAATGCTCGTGTAAATGCTGGCAAACACCTGTATTGAAAGAACTCAAAGCTCATCGAATAACACACTGAGAGGGAGCCATTCCCAATACCTACGCCGCCGCTGCGATAATAACGCTTCAAAGTATAAGCCAATCAACTTTCACAAAACTTTGATTTTTATATTAAAAAATAAAAAAATGTTTGAAACTTTGATTAAATTGTATGTTGCGGTTCGGTCAACACTAACTAATACACAGTCAACGCTAATCGAATACAAGAGTTACCTTGCTCAGGGACTAATAAGCTTTAAGTTTCTATCTCTATATACGGTCGTCATAGTTTCTACAAATATATTCCATTCTCAAATGTATTACATGCCAAAGCCACTAACACGATTTGGTGAATCGTGAGTATCCACTAATTATTTATAGTTCTACATAATAATAATATGGGCATTTCTACGTTCCTCTGAGTTTAATGGTTCGCCGGAATGGATGGACAATAAATAAAAGATATAAGGGAATTATCCCAAGGTAATTCTCATACAAAAGGTTGCATTAGATTTCATAATTGAACATATATAACATTACATCTGCCCATTAATCTTCCCATTTCATAATTGAACATATATTATACTACATCTGCCCATTTCATAATTGAACATATATTATACTACATCTGCCCATTTCATAATAGTTTTAATAACACAATGTTGATCTGCGTAATAAAATATTGAGGTCTTCTGTAAACACAGTGACTGCTTGATACTTTGTAAATCTTAAATATGTTAAGATTGACTGAGATCCAAACCTTACAGAGACGTAATGAACTTGAAAAAGGTTCGATCCAGATTTTTTTTATGCCCAAATATCCTCATATTATATATATAGTATCTCTGTAGACCCCACAGAGACTTTCTGGACATAATCATTACCATTACAAAAGGGTACCAATAACAATTAATTTTGTAATACTTCGAACAATATCGTGATTACTACAACATTCCTAGAAGTATAACATCTAACCAATAAACTTATCATAGATATTAAGAATAGAATACCACGATACTCATTTTCTATATGGTATTTTGACAGCGATATGAATTCTGGAACAATGTCGTATGGATCACGCATGATTCAATAAAGAAAACCCCAATACAATAATTTATCCCATCATTAACTAATAATCCAAACAACAGTAATAAAATTACTTGAATTAATGGGAAAAAGTACTTGGAGATTCAGTTCCTCCCAACCATAGGAGAGGACCACAAAATCGCTTTCCCAACTCCACTCTTGAGCTGGATCACCACCATGCACAAACGAACTAGTAAGCAAGGTTTGAATACAACACTCTCTCTCAGAGTCTGTATCAAACCCGAATGATGGAATTACAATAAAAAAAATGAGAAATACTCAACAAGTTACCCTCATAGCAACAATATCTCCATGCACAACACATCGTCCTGTGCACCAATTTATAGTTTTTTCCCAGGTCCATGTCATTTCAATCAAATCTCAATCAATCTCTTGATCCCTATAATTTGGGATCTTGTCTGGTGGTTGATTTTTTAGATTGGATTTGATTGACATAAAATATCTTGCTTTCTATACATGGTGTCCCCTCTTTCAACTGATTGTTCCAAGTGTCTTTCTTTTTTATTTATAATAAAATAATAATTGTTGTGCAAAGTATCAACTCACATAAAAGGTGAGTATTTTGAGTTTTATAACTCTTTTACAAATAATAATTGTTTTTGAAATAATTTCAAAAATACTTAATAAAAAATAAATCATATTGTCTTGGGGTATTACAATTTCCCTCCCGCTCCCACACGCAAATAGACCATGGCCCGCGTCATTGCTCCTGGGGAATTGTTTCCAGGTACAGAAGATTGTTTGATAAAGGAAATATGGAAAGGACGACCATAAATGGAAATTAGGGCACATGAAAGGGATCTGAGCTATTTATTAATGCGGGGAAACTTGGAATTCTTCATCTCGTGCCATTAGCAAACAGGGCGTGCTCTGGATTGCACTCCACATGGAGAAATTCAGAGGATGTGTTGGCTTCTTCGCGGCGACTATGGAGAGAGACGAGGATGCGCATGAGTCCTTTTGTTGTGCTAAGTGTGATGTTCAAAACCTTAGTCGGAGTGTGCAAAGGTTACATTATGGGAGTTTTGAGGTAAAAAATGGGCCCCAAAACAAAAAATGTACCATCAAAATTGACTTTATAAGAACCAATAGGGTTCAAGATGATGATGTCAACCATAAAGGTAAAATTTATAAAAAACAATGGAGCGAAAAAGAAAAACTACTTTTTCTTATCGTACTTTTGACATATTTCCTTAACGGTTTACCTAAATTTCAAGCTTGGGAACTCATTGGATCCATAATTTAATGCTGCATCCAACCCATACCCACACTACAAACTTTTGAGACACCCACGACATGAAAAAAAAATCAATAAAAAAATGTATTTTAATATTAAAATACATTTTTATTGAAGTTTTCATTTTTTCATACCATGGGTGCCTCAGAAGTATGCAATGTGGGTATGTGTTGATTCTGCATCCAATGAGTGCCCAAACTTGAAATTTGGGTAAATCGATAAGGAGATATGTCAAAAATACGATAAAAAAGTAGTTTTTCTTTTTCCCCTCTAAAATTTAGAACTCTTATTTTATTATTTCCCTTAGGAGGCCCATTTTAGACCTCAAAAATCCCCTAATGATCCGGAGGGTCAGCTGGATTGAGTACGACATGAGATGCAGAGAAAGACGTAGTGAAGAGTGGCAAGAGGAGGTTGAACATCAAAGAATGGAGGAAAAACAAAAATTTTAGTTGCAATTGGCGCTGTTAGCAAACAGAATGGACCAGCAGTAGGACAAAGTTGAGGAATTGAAGACCAAAGTGGAAACTCTTGAAAAAGAAGTTGCAGATCTCAAGAGGAAGTTGAAGGAGAAGGAGGAGGTTGAGGCATCATCAGTTGCACCTCCACAGATCAAGTTAGGGGAGCATGTTCCTTGGTTTCAATTTTAGTATAATATAATGAAATGCTCTTATGTAATTTTGCTAGGGCAGTTTGTAAGGCAATATAAGCCTAGGACTATAGATTTAGAGGCTAGTAATCAGATCGAGAAGCTTGAATCTTTGCAAAGCTCCTATAGACTCTTTCTAAAATTTCAGGCAAGATGCCTTATTTTGATGTTATGTATCATTGTTTGATGAGGACTTTTCCTCCTTTTTGTTAATATAAATCACTATCCGTTCTAGTTAAAAAAAAACTTTATGTGATTCCTAATCCTTTCCTCCACTTTGTTATGGTTTTATTTATTTATTTTTGCTAGCGAATATACATTTAGTTTTTTTTTCATATTCTTTTATATTTTTTTAAGTTAGAAAATTATATTAATAAAGAGAAACTAGTACAAAGCTAAGAGCATCCATGGTTGACTTGCCAAAAGGAAATCAAGTCAGACAATGGATAGACTCAATTCTGAAACTAATTGGCATGAAAGAGCAATCTTCAGAAATCATATCTATGATTTTCCCTACAAAGGGAAACCGAGATAATCCACCAAAATTTAAGACCAAAAAACGATAGAGTTCCATACCAAAACCATAGCAAAAAACAACCTTGTAGACAAACATGCTAAACTGATGAGAAAAGAAAGGGTCAATATTGACTAGATTCTGTCACAGAATCTGAACTGGAGTGTTCACCACATCCACCAATAAGTTGAGTTAAATTATATTCCACTAAATCTTAAAGAAATGTAACTGCGGAAGATATTCTAAATGTATTTGTCTATTGTATTATTGTATTCCTCCTTCGGGAGATGTCATTGAAAGAGTCAATGTAAAACCCTAACTGATTAGGTCGTCCTGGAAATATCTAGAAATAATATTTTATTGTAAAAGTACAGGTCAGACCCAGTTAGGTGAGTAAGAGCTGACCTAATTAGTAAAAGGTCAAGTCAATTGTAAAGTATAAATAGGGGATTGAGATGCTCATTTGAGACACTCACCTCACTCACTCAAGGTCGCATAGGAGAGAGAGGAGTTTGCACAAGTGAAGGAGAGAAGTTGTTTTGTCTTGGGGTTTTATCTTGTACTTGGTGAATTCTATATTCAGGAAGTTTTTCCGGGGTTTTATCCCTTGTGGTTTCCCTGAGAGAAATTTTGTGTTCTCTGTGTTTGATGTGCTTGTCTTTCTTTCAGTGATCCTATTGTTTAATTTAATTATGCTAAACAAGTAAGTAAAACTAACATGGTATCAGAGCAGGCCTGAAAGAGAACATTGTACAGTTGTTGCCTAGGGTTTCCATTTACGAAAACTAGTCATCTTCTAATTTTCGATATAAATAACTTTTGGCGAAGGTTCAGGATCTGAAACTTGGACAGACAGAAGATGAAACATTCATGTACCTTGTGTGAGATTTTCAGCCTCATATTAGTTGTACTTTAGGAGATATGATCCATTCAAATTAGGGTTCCAGCCTCCTCCAGTATTCAGTTTTAAAAAGGTGACCTAGGGAGAAATGCTATATCTCGGTATACGAATATCCAAATTGAATTTAGTAGATTTTCCAGAAATTGCACAGACTTTAGTTTCTCTGGTATGAGTTTCAGAACCCGAAGATGAAATAGTGACACATGGAAGTCCGTACAAGTTAGATATACTGAAACAGTCCATAAACAGGTCATCTTGGGAAACTTAGTATAAGTTCCATTTGGTGAATCCAATCCTACTCTAACCTATGGGGTTGGACATAGGACATATCCAAATATCACAGGACGAAGGCTTATACCTTGAGGAGCATAAATTTCGGAGATACATCAGAATTAATACTCGACAAATATGTAGTAGAAATTGAAGAAACTAGGGCTTCTTATTCCGATAGCTCTATCCACAGATCAATTGAAAAAGAGGGTGCATCTAATTCACCTCACTAGGGCACATCTTTCTGTCTAAGAAGAATTCATTTCCGAGAATTTTAATTTTTGGGTCCCCCACTGTAGCCCAGGAGAGCTAGGACATCAAGTTTTGGAATATCTGCTCACAGAATTTGGAGGAGTACATTGATCAACTCGCCTTGAGGAGGCGAATTTACTCATCCAATTAGTTTTCCAAAATTTCGAAGTTGTAAAATTAGGGTTTCTCTGACAAACCCTAGGTCAAGGTAGAAGCACTTTTCAGAAAGACAACTTTTTCGGTAAGTCTCAAATCTATTATATTTCCTTTTGAAGTACTCATTATATCAAGATGACAACCAATACCAAGCTTGATGAGAAGCTTGAAGAAGCTGATAACTTCAAGGCATGGAAGTATAGAGTCGTGCTTATTCTTGAAGAACATGACCTAGAAGACTTTATAAAGGAAGGACTTACATAACCAGAGGGAGATGAATCCAAAGCAAGACATAAGAAGAATATGGTCAAGGAAAAGAGGATCATAGCTGATTCTATAAAAGATCACTTGATCCCTCAAGTGTCTTCAAAGAAGACTCTAAAAGAAATGTTCGATGCCTTGACTAACCTATTTGAAGGGAAGAACATGAATATGAATATGACCTTGAGAAATCAACTCAAGGGAGTGAAGATATTGAATTTTGAGTCCATGCTCTCATACTTCTCGAGAGTGTCCCAGATAAAAGAACAACTAGAAGCTATTGGAGACATGGTAGAGGATGTTGAAGTTGTGATGGATACTCTGAATGGTCTCCCTAGAGATTGGGAACCATTTTTTCATGGCATGTGTGCTAGAAATAAATTGATCCAATTCAGAAAACTATGGGAAGAGTGTGTGAAAGAGGAAGAAATAATCGATGAGAGAGGAGAAACTAAACAACAATGAAGATCAAGCTTTGGAAACTCATACCAAAGGTGGAAGGAAAAGGAAGAACAATGTACGTTCTCATGAAGACTCTCCAAGAAGACCTCAGAAGAAAAGGATGTTCAAGAGAGACCTATCTTCAGTTGAATGCTATTCCTGTCACAAAACATGACACATTGCGAGATATTGTGCACTCAAATCTGGATATCATAAGAAGCAGAAGAAGAGATTTCATGCTCATGCAGTTGAAGGTAGTGAATATAATGATGAAGTCAAAAAAAGAGAAGATGAAGAAGAATATGTACTTTAATCCAAACCAGGAATATGGAAGAACCTCATAGCTATCTCAGTATTAGATTAAAATGGATGCAATCGTGATTGGAATTGAAGAAGGAGGGACACACAGAGTCTATTCCAGTACAAAGAAAAAGTGATCTACGGTGTAGAATATTTTCTCAATATTTCCAATCATGAGCAAGAGAGTCACAGATCCTCAGAATCAAACGATGAAGTTGAACACACTGTCAGAGACTCTAGTAGTTCCTGCAAAGAGACTAAGATCAAGAGGGAGTCTACCCAACAACCAAACAAAGATAAGTATTTGAATTGTCATTTTCTGTATTGTCCAGTTGTGTACATATTTATGTTCCTAGATTTAGGATGTGTATTATGCATGTTAGAATGTGTGCATTGACGAACATAATACTAATAATATGCATGTGATGGGTAAGTGGCCTATGGTGCTATACAACATTCCATTGCTACTTATTTAGAATGAAACCATTTTGCTAACATATTGGGATTAGTGCACACTCTTAATAATGTTCTAGTAGAGATGGAAGGCATCTAGAAAGTTCCGTATGAATACGGGATATGGATGAATGTTGTGTTGAAGCATTGGCTAAGATAGTTGCATGACTGTGTGAATTGTGCATAAGAATCTGTAATTATTAATATGTTTTGGAAACTATGAAATGTTTCTAAGCATACAACTGAATTTGACTTGTAGGAAATATCGTGAACACCTAAAAATGAAGAATGATGAGATTTGTTTCGAAGAACAAGACTTATGAAATCAAGACTTACTACAGAAGAACAAAGCAAGGGTTCTCTCATAAAGAGGGAGTTGACTATGACGAGATGTTGCTCTAGTGGCCAAACACACTTCCTTAGTGGTGAATATTACACTAGATAGATGGTGTAATCGAAGTAGAATATGATATCGAGCAACCTCCAGGACTCAGGACTCTCTACAAAGAACCACATGTGTGCAGATTGAAGAAGACTTTGTACGGGCTTAGAAGGCACCCATGGGATAGGATGATCACCTAGAGTGATGAGATATCAACCTTTGCTACAAGGTTGAAGATGAGGAGCTCATGGATGGGTGCAAGAGAGAACATGCAATAGAGTTCGAGATATTGGTATCCAGTGACCTTGAAAGATGACATAGATGGATACACATAAGATCATCAGAAGAGAAGGATACCAGTCACTCTAGTGAATAATGTCCCAATGCAGGGAGTACAAGATGCAGAGGGAGGATAATGCTCAGGAAATATATGCTTCAGAGGGAATGACTGCTACATGTTCAGCTTGTAGCGAAGCAGTCTGGCTTTGCAAGATGTTAGCAGGATTGTTCGATGCAGATATTGATGCTACAGATATATTTTGTGACAACCAGAGTTGCATCAAGATGACAGAGAATCCTGTGTTCCATGATAGATCGAAGCACATCGAGATCAAGTTCCACTATATTTGGGATATGGTGCAGAAGGGAGCTGTAAAGCTCAAGTATGTTCCTACAGAGGAACAAGTATGTGATGACTAAGCCTCTTTCTCGCATAAAGTTTGAATACTTTCGAGACAAGCTTGGTGTGGTCCAGAGGGACCTCTATCGAAAGAGAGAATGATAGTTCTAGTTCCTTGGGAACTGATACCTGTCCAAGGGTAACAGAAGATCAGTACTTGCCGACTGATACAGTTCATGTCCTTAGGTGACAGATTCCTGTCCAGGGGTGACAGAAGATCAGTACTTTTCAACTGATAGAGTTCCTTTCCTTAGGTGACAAATGCCTGTCCAGAGGTGACGAAAGATCATTACTTGTCGACTGATAGAGTTCCTGCCCTTAGGTGACAGATGCCTGTCCAGAGGTGACAAAATATCAGTACTTGTCGACTGATAGAGTTCTTGTCCTTAGGTGATGGATTCTTGTCCATAGGTGATGGAATATCAGTACTTTCTGATTGATAGAGTTCTTGTCCTTAGGTGACAGATGCATGTCCAGGGTTGACGAAAGATTAGTACTTTCCGAATGATAGAGTTCTTGTCCTTAGGTGACGGATGTCTGTCCATGGGTGATGGAAGATCAGTACTTGTGAACTGATAGAGTTCCTTTCCTTAGGTAGCAGATGCCTATCTAGGGGTGATGGAAGATCAGTACTTGCCGACTGATATAGTTCCTGTCCTTAGGTGACGGATGTCAGTCCTTGGTGACTGAAGATCAGTACTTGCTGACTGATAGTAGAGATGCTAGTCCTTAGTGACTGAAGATCAATACTTGCTGGCTAATAGAGATGCTAGTCCTTGGTGAATGAAGATCAGTACTTTCCAACTGATAGTGTTGTTCCAGTATTTTTTTACTGATGATTGATATTGTTGTTCCAGTATTTATTTACTAATGATTGTTGTTATTGTTCCAGTATTTATTTACTGATGATTGTTGTTATTGTTCGAGTATTTATTTACTGATGATTGTTGTTATTGTTCCAATATTTAGTTACTGATGATTGTTGTTGTTGTTCCAGTATTCACTTACTGATGATTGTGTTCCAGTACTTTCCGACTAATGATTGATGTTGTTCCAGTGTTTACACACTGATGATGTTGTTGATGATGATGTACCAACATATGATGTTGTTAATGATGTTCCAACAGAGGATGTTGCTGGTGATGATGTTTCAACAAATGATGATGTACCAGTATATGATGTTGATGATGATGTTCTAGCAGATGATGTTGTTGATGATGATGTACCAACAGATGATGTTGCTGATAATGTTCCAACAGAAGATGTTGTTGATGATGATGTTCCACCAGAGGAGTTTGCTGATGATGTTCCAACAGAGGATTTTGCTGATGGTGGTCCAACAGAGGATGTTGCTGATGATGACGATGCTGATGCTGATGATGATGTTACAGCAGAAAATGATGATGCTGATGATGATGTTCCAACATGTGATGTGACACCCCAAACATACAATGATCCATAACATTCTACCCAACACTAAAATGTATCCTATTTACGAAATATTCCAGGAATATTTCGTATTGTGGGCATAACTTTTCGCTCGTAACTCGGATTTCGATGGACTTTGGACTGTTGGAAATATATTGAAATTATATACAACTTTTATGTTTTGTGTTTTCTTTGATTCCTTACCGTTTGTGAGATCCGGGCATTTTAGTAAAAAATGCATCTTTCAAAAGATGCTTTTAAATATTCCAGTAATCTTTCGTATTTTGGGCATACCGTTTCACTCGTAACTCAAAATTTGGAGGACTTTGGACCGTTGGAAATCTCTTGAAATTATATATAACTTTGATGTTTTGATTTTTCTCGGATTCCTTACCATGTGTGAGATGCGGGCATTTTAGTCAAAAAACATCTTTCAAAAGATGCTTTTAGAAAAACATCTTTTGAAAGATATTTTTTTTACTAAAATGCCCGCATATCACAAACAGTAAGGAATCAGAGAAAACTAAAAACATAAAAGTTGTATATAATTTCAATATCTTTCCAACAGTCTAAATTCCGCCCAATTCCAAGTTACGAGCGAAATGTTATGCCCAAAATACGAAAGATTCCGTAATATTTATGTTTTTTTCTTATTTAGGATACATTTTTGCCTAGGTAACTCCTTATGTCCAAAACTTCTGATGACCTATAGAGATTCACAAGGCAGTTGGACAATTGTTGATGTTGTTGATGTTTTCCACATAATACCTTCCTAGTTAAGAGGGAGTGTTAAGTAAATGTAACTGCAGACGATATTCTAAATGTATTTGTCTATTGTATTATTGTATTCCTCCTTCGGGAGATGTCATTGATGTAATTAATAATGTAAGAGTCATTGAAAGAGTCAATGTAAAACCCTAACTGATTAGGTCGGCCTGGAAAGGTCTAGAAAGAATATTTTATTGTAAAAGTACAGGTCGGCCCAGTTAGGTGAGTTAGAGCCAACCTAATTAGTAAAAGGTCAAGTCAATTGTAAATTATAAATAGGGGATTGAGTTTCTCATTTGAGACACTCACCTCACTCACTCAAGGTCGCATAGGAGAGAGAGGAGTTGACACAAGTGAAGGAGAGAAGTTGTTTTGTCTTGGGGTTTTATCTTATACCTGGTGAATTCTATATCGAGGAAGTTTTGTCGGGGTTTTCTCCCTTGTGGTTTCCCTGAGATAAATTTTTTGTTCTTTGTGTTTGTTGTGCTTGTCTTTCTTTCAGTGATCCTATTGTTTAATGTTATTATGATAAACAAGTAATAAAAACTAACACTAAACTTATCATGTAGGGAATCTATTAGGAACCATATACCTTTCTGAGTATCCTCCATCTCCTAAAGAAACCTTCAAGGCAATATTTTGAGAATCCAATAAAGGTTCAAGGCCCCAAAAATAGTTCCTGGCCAGTTGACATCTGGATTCCCTTGAAGCTCAACCATAACCAGTGCTTCGCCCTGATCAATTGCATAACAAATGTTCCATGGAGTGCCTTCATTGTACTGGCGTTCTAGCCAATGTTGTCTCATTCCTCCTTTATGGTTGCTTCAAGATCGTTGTCTGACCATTTTGTTGTTAGTCTGCAATGTTCTCACGGAAGCCCAACATTCAGCCACGAACAACTGAGTGATAATCCCCCGTGCAATAAGCAACCTCAAAGAATCCTTCTTCTCCATAGCACACAGGGTGACCATAATCCACCAACTAATGCATCCTCCTTTTCCTCCAATCTTCTTCTCTTCCCCATTGCTCATAATGCCTCGGTTCTTGCCAATTCCAAGAATAATATCCATCCTTCTGCCCCACAAACTCTGCATAGTACCAATCTCAATGCCCTAGTACACATTTATGTCCTTCTCTTTGAAGCCATACGATTTTCCTTCAAATCCATTGAACCTTGCATGCTACGAGCCTCATCTCCACATTATCGATGTCTTTTAGCCTTAACTCCTCGCATGCCATGTATATTCCATGTTAAGCAGATCAGAACCAAGGTTAATGCCATGAAGCTCCATCACTAGTTGCGTGTCTAAGAGAGTTGTCTCGCCGCCTGGTTGCATGTGAGAGCCATTATATGATAATCTTCTCACCCCATTCAGGGATTCATATTCCTTTATTTATTATAGTATTATATTTTTACCTTTTCAAAATGAAAATTTCACTGGAAAATTTTGGGCACTTCCTCACATTTTGTAAATGATGTTTAGTGTTTTTTTTTTTTTTGTAAATAAACATTATATATTACTGCTGAAAAATGTACATAGCCTGTCTCACAAAGTCTTCAAAATCACATACATTCCCGACAAAAAATAGCCAAACAGGAATCACGACATAGACATACTGTTCATAAAAGTTGACCTCAAAACTCCTAAACAACCGATGACTTCCAAAGCAGTAAGAAGAGATATCGTAACAAAAATGGATTACCAAACCCACAGAGGCACAAAAAGAAACAGCAGTACCCAAAATTAAACGAGAGCCGCAGACACAGTGACCCCGCCGCAGCTATCTAGGTTCGACTGTGTTTTGATGGTCTTCGTCTTCTCCTTATCGGCATCTGCCACAGTCTCCATGGAGTTTCGGTTTCTCTTACGGCTGGTACCCACGGGCTCCGCTTCTTCCATACCCTGGGTGTAAAAGGTGATTCCAAATTTTTTAGCAATTGCATCAATTTTCATGTGCATTACACGACTGTCCGAATTGTGTGCTTTCCAAGACCGGACAAGTTCTTCATCACCCTGGCGTTTGGTGAGACAGTCCATCGTAACATTGGCAAGCAGGTATTTAATGATCCAATAGGTCATGAGCATGCACTCATAGGCCGATGCTCAACCCATCATCAAACCAGGGTCGACCACCCAGTCCTCCGCCTCACAGCGAATGTCCTCCATTGGAAGCGCTTGCACTGTATCCCAAAGATCCTTCTTCACAGCATCAATTTCATCCCTGATCAGTGGAGGGATGCAGTCGCGAAAGAAAGATGCAGCCTCCTGATCTCTATATTTAGTAGAAGCACGAGTCACCCAACCCAGTCTTGCACTCCGTTGTTCAGCAACCTCTCCCTCAGCTTGCTGACCGACACCCCCAGTACCATTCAACTCCTCAAAATTGTAACTACGCTTAGGAGCCATAGCTTTTTCCCAGCGAAAATACAATGGCCGCACACAGGAGAACCACCCACACTCAAGCTCTCAGAAACACTTGACACCTTCTCTGAGAATGAAATCAGTTGGGAAGAAAGGAAAATTGAAGAAAATGCATGGAATACCACTCACATATAAATCCCAAGGCATCATAATGGTAATAACCGGGAAGTAATGAGCAATCATCAATTGGTACAAAGCCGCAATCATGGCACTGAGCATCCCACGAAGCAAAATGAAAAAGATGCCCACGGTAGTACAAAGTGGCCTATACAAATCCTGTCTACTAGATTTCCTACGCCTTGATCTATGCCCTCTTATGCTCGCAACGGATCTCGAGGGGGATGCAAGTGTCAATCCGCTCATGATTTCACCTAGACACGAGGCACCCCCATAACTTCCCCCAACCGACTTCTATCACCGTCATGGTTGGTGGGAGCCATCACCGCCATCTGTCTGTTACTTGCCATATCAGACTCAGCCAAGTGGCAACAATTTACGGTCCAATGCTCGTGTCGAAAATCTGCCAGAGTGCCACTCTTGAGGGCCCTACCCGCCCCAATACCCTGGTTCGCAAGAAGATCAACCACCTTATTGGCCTCCCTTTTGACGTGGGAAAAAGAAATAGCAGAATGATTAGCGATGAGAGTTCTCAGGTGTTCCATTTGATCCAAAAGGTGCCAACTAGACGAGACCTTCTCCGGGGATTGGCCACATAGAAGATTCTTTTCCATTTGAACAATAATCTGGGAGTCTCCTTCCAAAATCGCTAGAAGCCAAGCTTCTCTGATTACCAGATGAATTCCTTGGATTAGACCTTCCAGTTCAGCTGAATTGTTGGAGTCGTGACCAATCAAACCAAATAAAACTTTTACAATGATGCCCGATGAATTCCTACAAACACCTCCAAAGCCAACCAATCCAGGGTTACCACGAGAAGTGCCATCAAAGTTTATTTTGAACCTAGAGATAAGAGGAGGTGACCACAAAATCGGGATGCCAGGTCGACAAATCCTCTCTTTCTGCCTGAGCCCATCAAAGTCAGCTCTGCCCAGGCCCCATCCTACCGCTATACATAGTTCCCCGACTGATAACTCCTTATCCTTGTCACCCCACTGAGAGCTTCTGATAGTTTCTTTCATATTATTGACAAGATTCATCCAAACCTCCTCTTCCTTATGGAATTTGTCATGAAAGATATGTTCATTCCTCTCCTTCCAAATATTCCAGATGACCATGCCCGGAAACATCTACGAGAGAGTCCCAATGATCGGATTCAAAAAATATTTTGAATCCCAAATCTTTAGAGTTTGGTCTGGTTTCCCTCTGGCCCGGTTGCTTCTCCTAAAGATCAGAGCACCTTTATCCCATAGAGAAGAAGAAAAGGGCAAGAGTCCAATAAGTGTCCCAATGTCTCCTCTGAATTTAGGCAAAGAGTGCAACGTGATGGATCCAGGATCCCTCATTTCCTCAGGTTCTCACTAGTCAGAATTCTCTTCCACACCACCAACCAGCAAAAGACAACAATTTTAGGCCAGATGTTCATCCCCCAAATTTTTTTCCACGTGGCATCCTCCTCTTCCTCACACTCGATTCGGGCTTCATAGGATTCCTTGATACTAAAAGTGCCTTTCTGATAGAAACCCCACCGCATCCTGTCAGGAGCATTATTGATCCTAATGAACCACTCCTGTAGAATCGTTTCAAAGATACGAAGATTCTCTACCGAGGTTAGGCCCTCCCAACATCCTCAGTTCAACCACTTCATGTGTCCTTCCTGAGTTGGATTCTCCCAATAGTGGCACACTTTAATTTTCCTTCTGCCATCCCTATGTCCTTGATTGCCTGCCATCGAAGATCATCCCCAAGTTTGGGGAGCTAGTTCCAAGAGTCATCCCATAAATTGGTCATGTCCCCATCGTGGATCTCCCAAAAGAAATAGTTTTGGACAAGCTTTCTTCCCGAGAACGCTTTTAACCAAATGTGAGACCCATTCTTCTCCTCATTGTATCTGATCAATTGCCCCAAATCTCTGTCCCTAGCATATTTAGTATGCCACAAACGTGCCCAAGGCTCGGTTCTGTGATTACACCATTGCCACCATATTTTTTATCCATAAACTTCACTCAGAACCTCCGGATCCCTAATGCCAAGACCCCCTTTTTCCTTAGGTTTTCAAATTTTTTCCCAACCTACCAGCGCAAATTTTGCCTTTGTTTCCCTGCCTCCCTAGAGGAAATTTCTCTGGATGCTACGAATTTCCTTAAGAATAGACTTGGGGGATGAAAGCATTGAGAACAGATATACAAGCATATCCTGGAGAATAGTTTTGACTAAGATCAGCCTAGTAGGAAGGTTTAGGGGATGCAGAGTCCAACTGGCCAACTTCCTCCTCATTCTATCCAGTAGGTCTTGCCACGAGATCTTGCAGATCGTTCCTTCAACAAGCGGAACCCCAAGATATTTGGAAGGGAAAGATCCTCGAGAAAAACTAAAAATTCTTAGAATATTGTGCGGATCAGTAGGACCGGGAGTGTTAAAGAAGAACACCTTAGATTTTTCCAGATTAACTTCAAGCCCTGACGCCTTCGCAAACAGCATTAGACTCTTTTTAAAGGCTCGGGCCTCTTGGAATGAAGGGTGCCCCATTAGCATAGTGTCATCCACAAATTGCTGGTGTGTTTGCTTATCCATACCCTCATGGAGTTGAAGCCCCTGAATCTCTCCATCTGCAACTTGGGCCTGCAGAAGCTTGCTAAGAACTTCAGCCACTAAGATGAAGAGAAAGGGGAAGAGAGGATATCCTTGACGAATACCCTGCGAGGCTTGCAGCAGTTTGGTGGGAGCCCCATTAAGAAGGATAGAAAAAAAGGGAGGAGAAACCAGATTCATAATCCAGGTCACCTAGTCCCTGTCAAAACCAAAATCCTACAGGATGCACCACATATACTACTAGCTGATTTTCTCGTAGGCTTTAGCTATGTCTAATTTTACTAGCATGCCTGGTTTCTTAGTGACCTTCAGAGAATTCATGGTCTCTTGAACCAGGATAATTCCATCAACAATTTGTCTTCCCTCCACAAATCCTGATTGTTTGGGGCTGATAAGAATGGGGAGAAGAGGCTTGAGTTGGTTGGAAATAACCTTAGTGATGATTTTATAGATAACATTGCAAAGGGCGATCGGTCTAAACTTACCAGGAGTATCTGCACCTTCTTCCTTCGGAATGAGAGATAAGAAAGTGGCATTAAATGCTTTTAACACCCCACGACTGGTACGCGATTCTTCTACAATCTGGTGGACTTCCTCCTTGATAAGATCCCAAAAGAAATGAAAAAAGCTAGTGGTGAACCCATCAAGACCCAGGGCTTTCCCTAAAGCCATCTATTGCACGACATCCTCAACTTCCTGCATAGACATAGGTTTTCCCAGCATCTCATTGTGCTCCCTAGAAACCAAACGAGGGATGAGGCTAGAGATTTTGGCAATGTCATGGCTACGGTCTACACAGTCCTCTTTTAGGACAGCCTCAAAGTGGTGAATTAATTCCTCCTCAATTTCTCCTCTGGTCTCCACGAAGCCCCCATTGTTTTTTCGAATCTTGAGGATTTTAGACCTGTGATGATTTTGGATAACAGTGTTGTGGAAGAACTTAGTGTTGCGTTCCCCTTCTTGAAGCCACTAGTTTCAAGATTTTTGTTTCCAGTAAATCTCCTCTTGCCTCTCGCGAGCCTCAAGACGATCCAAGATCATTTTTATCTTGTTCTCTTAAATCCTCATCCCATCCCTCCTCCATGCCTTGCCGATAAATGAGCTCTAAATCCTCACTTAGTTTTTTCTTATCCTGGAAGATATTGCCAAAATCATCCTTGTTCCAGGTACGAATCTTAGATTTTAGAGCTTTGAGTTTTTGCTGGAATTGGTACATGCCAAAACCCTCAGGGGGGCCAACTCTTGCCACCACTGGCCCACCAGGTCTTTGAAATATTTATGCTCCAGCCAGAACTGCTCAAATCGAAAAGGTCTATGGAGGAAGGCATTTGATTGGTCCCAAGTCAGGCAAACATGCCAATGATCTGAGCCCCCCGTCGGAAGGACACTGGCATTGACCTCACCCATCCCATATGCAATATCTTCAGTAGCTAAGAATCTGTCAAGCCTGGAGGCAACCAGATGACAACCACCCCGTTTGTTATTCCAAGTGTACTAGCCATTTCCAGTTTCCACATCGATGAAAGGACTAAGGCTTAGTACATCATGAAAGTTTTCTTGGAATCTGTCCAGAATCCTTCTCCCACCCTTTTTCTCATTAAGGGAGGAAATCAGGTTGAAATCCCCGCCCACAATCCACGACCCCTCGCCAGCCTAATCGGATAACCAGGAGAAGAATCGAAGGAAGGCCTCCTTATGAGGGGATGCACTCAGACCATAGACATTCACCAGAGTGCCATAAACCCCCGAATCGCTCACCAAGAAATCAGAGGCCAACGAAAACCTATGAGCCCTCCAATTGGATATACGAATAGAATGAAGCCTCCAGAGAATCGACAGACCTCCCGCCATACCATTGGCATCAATTTCCATAACCTCACATCCTTTCCAAATTTTTTTCCCTACTTTCTCCATTGTTGCAAAAGAACATTTTGTTTCCCGCAAAAATAAAACATCTGGTTTTTCCTGCTTCACCTTTGTAGCTAAAGTTTTAAGTTTCCGTAGGTGATTTCACCCCCTGATGTTCCAAGATACTGTAGTCTTCATTGAGAAACTTTGTTAACCTTGGAAAAGGCCTCCCTGATCATCGGGTACTGGCCAGATTCTATTAGTTTAACACCTATCTTTTATATTCTCTGCTTGTTTGATTTCCTTCCGCGATTCAGATCCTCTATTGGAGATTTCCTCTTGTTCCCAGACTGAGAATCAACCGCAATACCCAATCTCGGACTTGCCTTGGATTTGATGATCGCATCCTGGAGGAGTTCTAGCTGTCGTCTAGTGACATAACCCTTCCCCTTTTTCTCTCATTCTTTCTCGATCGCATCCAAATCTAATTCCCCCAGATCTAATTCTTCCTCGTCGTCCTCCTCCATAGCCGCAGGTTGATCTTCGGGGGTCTTCTCCTGGATCAACATATCCACAGTGTCGGCATCCATAGTCTTCGAGGATTCTTTTCTCTTTCGTCCCTTTCCATATTCACTTATCTCCTCCAATATCTGAAGCGGGTTTTTGCTTATAGACCCATTGTCTACTTTTTCCTTCCCTTTTCGTAGTTGATCACAAAATCTATTCTTCCTGCGGGTTCGGACTTAGGTAAACCCCTCCCTATCCTTATTCCCTTCTTGCTCTGATTTGGTTGAAGTTTTCGCCTGGGTTGATTGAGGGCATTTTCTACCAAAGTGACCATATTTGTGGCACAGTCTGCATCTAAAAGGGAGTTGTTCATAATCAATTGGTTGAATCCATTCTTCATCCTCCCAGTTCAGACTCATAGCTTCTGGGAGGTCTTTTGAGAGATCCATGTAAACACATATCCGAGCGCACACAGTATACCTTTGTTGTTTTGTCTGCTCTGCAACTTTGACGAATTCCGCCAAAGTATTTCCTATATCTTGCAATATTTCCAAGTCCCAGAATTCGCAGGGAAGAGAAAAAAGTCTGATCCACACTGGGGCCATTTTCATGTCCTCCATTTCAAGATTGAATCACTCTTTCAAGGGTCTGAGATATAACCCAGTAGAGAAGAAAAAGTAGGGTCCTCCCTCCAGCACCCTGTCCCTATCTTCCACATTGAAAAAAATAATGGTGAAAAAACCCTTTGCCCCCAAATGAAGATCATAATGCCCTTTCAGATTCTAGGTCCTCTTGATCCACTTAACCAAATCCTTCTCCTGAGGCCAGATCCTAACAAAATTCCCAGTTAAAGCCTTCTCCTTCCATAGCTCCACTTTTTCTCTAACTTTTTCAGCACGGATCTGGATGGCCAGAATAGGTAGGGTTTTTGGGAGGCATCCCCCTGGTCCCATCCTCCGTTTGGCTCCTTTCTCCTAACCACTAGCCTCACCCATCTCTATGTCATCGCCCACTCCCGCAGACGTCATGGTCTAGGGCGGCATCCAAATCAGCCGTAGTGGATGCAGCCCCTACTGCAGACACATTGACAGCTACAATCCTCGCCATCTGCACCAAACCCTACCAGACCCGTATTTCTCTTCCAATCCTCCACCTTTGCTCTAAATGATGTTTAGTGTTAATGCAACCAGCTAAGGGTATTAACCCCAAAACCTCCTACATGAATTTGAAAACATTCAACCACTCAAGTTAGCCCATCAAGCTAATATTATACTTGTACTTATTAGAATTCCGTATCTTTTTTATTCATTTTCCTTTTATCTCTTTATTGAAATTTAAATTTTTAATACTTTTTATTATCATTCTTCATGCTTATATTATGTTAAATTAATTCAATTAATACAATTTAGTTATCTTTAATTTGTATTATTATTTCAATCATATGAGTTATTATGCATTTACTTTGAACATGTTTTTTAAGATGCTATCACAAAGATGATAGCCTCAAAAGAAGCAATAATTTTTTTTAATAAAAACTTGTTAAACAAATGCACATTATTTAAAAAGAGAGTGCATATTTAATAGCCTCTAAGACTATCAAACTTGCCATGCAAGCCTAATGCAGCAACATCTTTGAAATGTGAATGCCTTTCACAATGTGTATGCATTGTTTTGAACATAAAAGATTATACAAATTATATAAAAAATTACCACCTCGAAAATGCAGTAGAAATATTTTATTTTGCTATAAAAGTTTATCTTGATATCCATTTTTGGTGTTCTTTACATTGCCAAACATACCTTATATAGTGTTTATATTATAAACATTCTATGCATGTACAAAGTTCTTGTCATGAAGAAAAACCTCTATTAGTGGGCTCAAAACGTTTCAACTAAATATGAAAAGTATTGCAAAAACTTATAATCCAAATCTCAATAATGTTAACCATGAATTTTCATCTTGTGCCAAGATTAATTTTGAAAAAAAAGCATCGTATGTTATCTTGCCGCAACTTTTATTTCAACGTCTATTTTTTACACTCTTTGGATCATCGGAAATAGGGATCCACAACTTTCTTAGCATACACTTATGATGGGTTTACATATATGTCTTTTGTTTTTCAAAAGAATACAAAAATTATATTTTGGCAAATAAGATACACTTGTGAACGTGGTGATTTATTATATGTCCATTTTAAACTAAAAGTCAAATTTAATCATGGTATTAATCTTTTAAAGATGCTCCTTTGGGATCTTTTTCCTTCCTATTGAGGCCTTAAACTTATCACACATACCTTGTAGAGTCACTATATGGTATTTAAGTGGGATATAAGTGCCACTAGGAGGTTTTGCACACCAAGTATGGATCTTGGGATACGAGCACTATGGATCCCAACCACGCACGAAATTGTATGAATGAACTCATTCCTGTTATTACTCAGCTTCCTCTCATCGTTTACGTCTCTAATACACATATAGCATTGATCAGTCTCATAAATAGACATAAAAAAACATTAAATATTTCATTAAATGAGCATGTTATTTATTAACATCAAATAATAAATGTTTTATCAAAATAAATGAATTTGACAAGCGGTGCGCCTAAATTACAAGAACGGACTACCCGCGGTTCTCTTTAAGCAGACAAGCACCGCAAATGGTGCACTAGTATAAACAAGCGCACCATTGAGCATGATAATTTTTTTAATATATTTCGTTTAATGGTGCATCCAACAAAGGACACACCAGTGCATTGTAGAGAATTGATAGCATCGTAAACGGTGCACATATGTTAATGAGCGCACCATTATAGGTGCAGCCATTTGTGGGTTTGTGACATGTTCAAAAATTAACGGTGTGCTTGTTACACATCAACGCATCGTAAATCTGGTGTGCATGTGTTCTTATTGCGCACTAGATAAAGTGATTTTATTTAAAAGTTTGTTCTGGCTATGCATCCTTCATTAGGAAGTGCCTCTCCATTCTAAATAACTTTTCACACCGGGAATGGTGCACAAGTATTAATGGAGAGAACCATGATAACAACAGCTCTTTGTGAGTTATATGGTGTTTGGGGTTCAGTGCGTTTGTTACAAATCAATGCATCGTACCACCGGTGTGTTAGCATTTACAGTGTGAACTGGTTAATGTGGACGCAACCAAAAGACTTCTATGGTGCATTAATGACATGTTTAGTGGTGCACTAGGAACACGCTAGTGCACCATCACAACAGTGCAACTGGTTAAATTAACCACACCATTTAACATTATCATTTTTAAATAAATTGTGTTCATTTATCTAGTGCGCTTAGAACACATTAGTGCACCATCTTGGGGTGCGGTTTTTTTATATTACACACCGGTATTGCATTTATAGTTTTAATTAAAAAATATGTTAATCAGTGTGGTTGTTTTTATATTACGCATTGGTATTGCATTTATATCTTGTATTAAAAAATATGTTAATCAATGTAGTTGTAGTTATATTACGCATTGGTATTACTTTTATAGTTTTTACTAAAAATGATGTTAATCGGTACGCTAAAAATTATAGCGCACCGTGTGTGTCGGGTGCCCATGATGTAAACGCACTGCTCCAAATGCACCCTATAAATTTACAACGTGCTCTGTCTAGCGGTGCAAGATGAATGGCTCGAACACACCATGGAGTTTTTTTTTTAATTTATGAAAAGAAAGACAAAGTCTCAAATTTAATCTGCTAAAAAATTAAATAGTGAAGTAACAACCAATTTACCTCATCCCTTGCGCATCGAGGAGGCATCGTGGTGATGTTTGTAAAATTTGAAATTTTTCCCACTATCTGGAAAAACTCAAAATCCAGTCAATAGCCAATGGGAGCGAGCAATGCTGCCACGTGTTGCATAGATGTCAAGGCGTCTAAGTAGGTGATGTACAACGCTGGTGCTGTTGGGATCAGAAGCATTGTATAATGCTAAAAATGAATTTTTTTTTATCGCGTAATTTTTTTTATTAAAACCTGTATCGATGCGCTTGAGTGTTCGGCACCTTGGTGCGATTTATAATACCAAACGCACCACAAATAGAAATTTGAAATAAAAATATAGTTTTTTTTTTTTAAATTTGGAAAGTTTTAAACCTATCACGGTGCGCCAAATTCCATAATGCACTAGGGCCATTGATAATATCAAACACACAACAAATAAAAATTTGAAATAAAGAATATAGCCATGTTTTTTAAATTGTAAAGTTTTAACTCATATCCGTTGCGCCCTATATAATGATGAACTAGGGCGATTGTCACTATGAAACGCACCGCAAACATAAATTGAAAAAAATATATTCATATTTTTTTAATTTGGAAAGTTTTAACCCTAATGTGGTGCGGTGTTGTCTATACTACCTCGATGCAATAAATTAAACATACCGCACCGGGGATGGGAAAAAAATTAGAGTATTTATAGTAATCTAGTGTATCTGTTTACCCTATTTCGGTGCTTTAAAGTTCATGGCTCCCGAGTGTGCTTTGGTATAAAACCACCGGTTGCAATTTTTTTTTGTTGCTTGAAGGTGTTTTGGATGTGGTGCCACATGATTTATTGTCAGCACTGGTGCGTTTGGTTTGTATAAGCATCGGCGTGTTTGGAATGTATAAATGTACCGAAAAAACACAGACGCTAAAACCTCTTCCTGCTTGCCAACACTAATGACCTCCGCTATAAATAGATATTTGGGCTCTTTTTAGAGGACCATTCGCTATACCCTCCTCTAAAGGGCCTTTTCCTTGTAGTGAGTCTTACTCATACCAAAAAATCAATGATAATTAAACGCCTCCTGTTGGCTGTAGTTCACCTTCTTGAGGTTTCCAGTGTAGACCCAAGTACTTCACGGTTCAAGGAACCAACAAAACCCCAATTCACCGGCCCTTTCGGCAACAAACTGTGCGCATCCTGAGGTCTCACCCGAGGCGAAGTTGAGGGGGTGGTTGCGGAATCAAGTTTCCACAACCGGGTGATGCAATGGGGGGAAAGCTAATAAGCAGCGCAACGCCTTGCGGGTTGCGCGGATAGAAAACTGCATGAACCTTCTGTTCCGCATTGGGTACTTCGGCACGCAACTTCGCTTGCGCACTTGCGCCTCTAATGACTATGCGCCTCTAATATAGGATACCTTTACGTTACGACAGTAAGCTATCAGGAGCTTACCTCACAGCAACCTTTAGTGACTCGGCGCATCAATGAGACTGCACGTCCTTGCCACGGTGTCCAATTCTAACCACTCTACTTAGCATTCTTTATCCCTTTATTTCGTTCAATTTCTTATCAATAAATTGTGGATGGTTTAATAACATACATTACTGCGCGCTCCAACGCTGCGCTTAAACTCAGTGTTCACTACTTGACCAATAGATAGATTCATACATTCCAATCGACAGATTCCTACATGTTGAATACTTAACATTCCTCTGCGCATGCATTACTTAACACATTATTCACATTCTCTATGGTGAATACATATAAAAGCAATCACATAACAGAAGTTTCCAGCATTAAACATTCATACCAAGCAATTAAACAATCATAAACACACATTGGTCACACAACACAGAATTTAACGTGGTTCACCCCCCGGATGGAGGCTACGTCCACAAGAACGGTTGTTAATATTGCTCTTAATGGGAAGGGTACAAATGTTCTTAGTCTGCGCACTCAGCTGCAAACTCTCTTATCTCTCTCATTTAGGTCTCTGCGCACTCAGCTGCAAACTCTCTTATCTCTCTCATTTAGGTCTCTGCGCACTCAGCTACAGAGCCTTTACAATGGCTTTTCTAAGCTTAAGATTCTACAATAATCAATACTTAACAAAATGAAGAGTCCAACCTCCAACCCTTTCCCATACAAAATCATGCTTATTTATAGATTATGCCCATAGGCATATCTTTACAATTCGTAAGAAAAAACCTTTAGGTCTACAAAACCGACGTGGCCAGCTGCCAGCCTGACTGTCGTCGTCGACAGCTTACTCCGCGTGCTCCAGCTAGGCCACTCGTGTCTCACACGCTCTTCTGACAGTCGCAGTCCTCCAAACGGTTACAACTGCATCATGTCCTATCCCTTTCCACTCCTTTGCCTACCTGTTGCCATCGGCGTCATGGCCTAGCTTCTCAACTGCTTGCTGCCACACGTTCGAACAGGTCACTTTCATCTGTCATCCACCTGTTCCTTACCCAAACAAGGTCATATCCTCGTCTGACCTTTACCCATGTTATGCCCAAAAATAGCTTATGTGCTACCATGCGCATCATCCTACTACACGACCGTGCCTTAGTCATTGCCATCGCGCGACACGCACAAAACCTCAATTGTTTGTCGCCTGCTGCCGCGTGCAATGTGCTTTCACCAAAATTGCTTTCTCTTCCTGCCACAGCGTGCAATGCGCAATTATCAAAATTTCCTTTTCTTCCTCCTGCAGCATGCTACGCGCGCTTTTCCATACTTATATATTTTTCCAACCCACTTGGTCCTAGCCCAACAGGCCCCCAACACTCACCTGTGGCTTGTCCCAATCCACTTCCACCTACAGACTCCTGTACCGCGTCTTTCATCATTCCAAGCTTTACTATGAAGGTTTGCAGAGTTCCTTCTAACTCTGCAACTATGTTCTTGGCCTTCTGTTCAAACCCTTAAAGCATCTCCAGAGTAGCCTGCGAGACCTTCTCTTGAGCCACTTGTTCCTGCATAGTTCCTTCTGTCATCTAAAGTTCTACAAACTTCGCATCGAATTGATGCATTAATTCGAGGCATTCTTGCTCAATAGGCTGCAGCCTATCCGATGCGACAACCTCTTTCTCCCTTAGTGTTTCCAACTCTTTCTGCAGGTCCTTGACCTTATTAAATCTCTGCACTTTCTCTCTCGCCGGCACATTCCTCATCTGTATACTTGCAGCATCTACCTGCTGCTGCTTCTGTTCTTCTTCTGCCCTTACCTACTGTAGCGCAAGATCCTTGTTCAACCTGGTTACTGCTGTAGTTATGCGCTCAAGTAAGTCTTGGCATTTCATCACTTTCGACAAAATGCCATCCATGGTTACTTTGACATCCTCAGCTGGAGCTGGGCACTGATATGACGGAATGACAGGGTGTCGAGCCTCCAGCTCTGCGATTTTGCCTTTATACGTGGTTTCCATTTCCATTTTCTTAGCAGTAAGAGACTCTACCTTGGCCCCAATTTTCTTTATTGTGTCCTCCATGTCATCTTCTTCTTCGCATTCTTCTATGTGTGCGCACACAACTGAAATGGTTTCCTTCAGCTTCTGGCCCTTTTCCTTGGCTGCGCTCAATTCTTGCTTGGTGTTATCTGATTCCTGCCTTAACGGATTGATGTCTTCAGTTAGCTGTGCACATTTATCATATGAGGCGATGCCTCTCTCATGAATTTCTTCTGCAACTTTGATGTGCAACTCATTCAGGTCCTCCAGGGGAAAGGCCCTAATGTTCAGGTCAAGGCGCCCAGTCTTTAGTGCCTCCTTAACCGTTTCATTTGGGTAAATCAGGTAGCTTGGTTCAAGGTTCAAGACACATGGATACTTACTTTCAGTAGCAGGTGGTCTTCTTTGCGCGCTTGGCTCTCCTGATTTCCCGTCAATACCTGAACCTAACTTCCCCAATCCCATATGCGTTACCAATGTCTTGACCTCCTCCACAGCTTGGATTATGGTCAATTGCAGTTGTTCTTGTTTGGCCTCTTTCTTAGCGCAAGTCTCTTAAAGTAGTGATGAGCTGCGCTCTCTTCACAGCATCATCCTGGATTTGCTTTAAACTCCATATGGCTTCACATAGAAACCAGTGCTGCTTAGGGTCTTCTAGACCCATTCCTTTGAATATCGGCATTTTTATATCGTTATCTATCATTCTCCTTCCTGGTTGTGCACTGGTCTAAGTAGTGCTGACTATTTGCGCGGAGAAAACAAAGGGAATATTCGGAATACTGGGATTCCACGGACTGGGCTACGCGACACTCACAGCGAATGGGTTCTGGTCTAAAGGTGGCGCGGTTTCTGAAACCGGCGGATTATGAGGTGTGATAGGATGAATAGTGGTTAATAGTGGCACGGTTTGATTGTTAAGATCACATGGGAGTTTGGTATCTATGCGGAGTCCAGATCCTCTGGGATTCTTTTCTTTATTAAATTTATATCTCTTTCCACTTCTTATATTATGTGTCTCTTCGTCAGAATCACTATAAATGCTATTGACCATGACAAATGTAAAAATATTACTGCATCCTTAAAACTCCTTTCTTAGCTAAAAGAATTTTAATGTATAAAATGAGATTGTTTAAGAACTTACCTCTGAATCCCTCGAAAAAGTATGCCTCTGCTTGACTGTAGGACTTCATTGTGTTTACAACAAATTCCATTACGAATCCTTCAAGTATGCTATTGACCCAAAAGTTGACTGCTCGCGATAGTGGGATGTCTATTGCTTTGAGCTGCGCTGTGAGATCTGGAGTCCACTCGGTAGGTACTCCTCCTTGAAAATAGTTTTAATTTTCTATGAGTCGCGAGATCCACTCGTGCAACTCGTTTCCAAATGAAGTCCAGAAAATCTCGTGAATCTCTCTCCACAAATATCTGTTCAACCACTGTACGTCGATGAGACGCAGATGTCTGTTCTCTTTCTTCGCAAAATCTCTTTCAATCTTGTCACACCAATCCCAGATCTCTTTCTTTTCAGGATGCCAATTGTCTGATCCTTCCGGGAATTGGTATTCTTCTTCACACATTACTTTCCAACACTCTATCGCATCACTAGTCTTAACCGAGGAATGGAACCATTTGTTGGTTGTAGTTCACCTTCTTGAGGTTTCCAGTGTAGACCCAGGTACTTCGCGGTTCAAGGAACCAACAAAACCCCAATTCACTAGCCCTTTTGGAAACAGGCTGTGCGCAGTCTGAGGTCTCACCCGAGGCGAAGCTGAGGGGGTGGGTGTGGAATCAAGTTTCCACAATCAGGTGATGCGATGGGGGGGAAGCTAATAAGCAGCGCAATGCCTTGTAGGTTGCGCGGATAGACAATTAAGTGAACCTTTTATTCCGTGTTGGGTATTTCGGCGCGCAACTTCGCTTGCGCACTTGCACCTCTAATAACTGTGTGATATAGGATACCTTTGCGTTACAATAGTAATCTATCAGGAGCTTACCTGGCAGCAACCTTCAGTGACTCGGCGCATCAATGAGACTGCGTGTCCTTGCCACAATGTCCAATTCTAACCACTCTACTTAGCATTCTTTATTCCTTTATTTCGTTCAAGTTCTTATCAGTAAATTGTGGATGGTTTAATAACATACGTTACTGCACGCTCCAACGTTGCGCTTAAACTCAATGTTCACTACTTGACCAATAGATAGATTCATACATTCCAATCGACAGATTCATACATGTTGAATACTTAACATTCCTCTGCACATGCATTACTTAACATATTATTCCCATTCTCTACTGCGAATACATATAAAAGCAATCACATAACAGAAGTTTCCAGCATTAAACATTCATACCAAGCAATTAAACAATCATAAACACACATTGGTCACACAACACAGAATTTAATGTGGTTCACCCCCCGGATGGAGGCTACGTCCACAAGAACGGTTGTTAATATTGCTCTTAATGGGAAGGGTACAGCCGTTCTTAGTCTGCGCACTCAGCTGCAAACTCTCTTCTCTCTCTCAGATAGGTCTCTGCGCACTCAGCTGTAGAGCCTTTACAATGGCTTTTCTAAGCTTAAGATTCTACAATAATCAATACTTAACAAAATGAAGAGTCCAACCTCAAACCCTTTCCCATACAAAATCATGCCTATTTATAGATTATGCCCGTAGGCATATCTTTACAATTCGTAAGCAAAAACCCTTAGGTCTACAAAATCGGCATGGCCAACTTCCAGCTTGACTGTCGCCATCGACAGCTTACTCCGTGTGCTCCAGCTTGGCCACTCGTGGCTCACACGCTCTTCTGACAGCCGCAGTCCTCCAAACAGTTACAACTGCATCATGGCCTGTCCCTTTCCACTCCTTCGCCTGCCTGTTGCCATCAGCGTCGTGGCCTAGCTTCCCAATTGCTTACCACCACACGTTCGAACAGGTCGCTTTCATCTGTTATCCACCTGTTCCTTACCCAAAATAGGTCATATCCTCGTTTGACCTTTACCCATGTTCTGCCCAAAAATAGCTTATGCACTACCATGCGCATCTTCCTACTGCACGACCGTGCCTTAGTCATTTCCATCACGCGACACGTGCAAAACATCAATTATTCATCGCCTGCCGCCCCGCGCAATGCGCTTTCACCAAAACTGCTTTCTCTTCCTGTTGCAGCACGCTACGCGCGCTTTTCCATACTTATATATTTTTCCAACCCACTTGGGCCCAACCCAACACCTCCACAACCAATGTAGAAGTTCAATCAATCTTCCCGTGGTCATTAAACACCTCTACCAGAAGTCTGGAAGCTCAATTAGTGTTTTACACAGATCAATATGGTAGGCTTATAAATATGGTCGTCGAATCATTGTTTGATTTGGTCAAGTCTAGAACTGTAGCCTTCAAAATACCTTTACCTGAAATCGTAGCCTTCAATACCTAGAATCGCAGCCTTCAATACATTTTATGATAGATTTTAATGTTTCATGGTCATCAAATTACGTCACGTTTATAAGTCTTATAAATGTCGTCTTGAGAGGGAAACATTTCTTGCTCTCGACTACGATAGTTGTATCAAAACAAGAATAAAAAACCAATCTTTTATGATCTCTTCAAACTCAATGGCAGAAGAAAAGGGATGAAAATATTGAATGTACGATATGGAAGTCCCACTTCTCGTATGTCATGATCATATCTAAGATTTTCTTTGTTTGAATTTTAAACTTTTGGGAATAAAAACTAAGAAATTTGCAGGTTCCTCATGATAATTAGAATAATTCAAGAATGTCTTGTTCAATTTAGTCATACCTTTGGGGTAAAGTAATTGCTTTTTCAACTCAATTTCACATACTTTATGATCCAAAAACCAGAATAAAATACAAATACCTTCCATGTTTGATGTTACGATACTATATAGTCTAAGTGGGAAACAACAATAATTAGAATGATTCAAGAATGTCTTGTTCAATTTAGTCATACCTTTGAGGTAAAGTAATTTTTTTTAAATTCAATATCACATACATTATTGTCAGCCGTGCATTTTTCTCAGTTTTATATCATCAAAACCTTACCTTATAATCATTCTTTTCCCTTCCCTACATACACATGCCACCTACCATTTGATCTTATTAGTCAACCTTCATTCAACAACCATGAAGAGGTAAAACTGTGATAATTTTGGATAAATTTCATATGTTTTGATGAATTAAGAATATTTCAGGGTTAATTGTGCCTGTGTTGAAGATCTTGGTAGTAGGTGTCCGTTTTGGTACTCACTTATGCACCAATCAGAATTCCAAATCAATGCATTCAATGAAGCTTCGGGGGTGTATAAATGCATTTTCAACGTGGCACACCAACTCCCAGTCCGTTTCGGTCTTTATCATTCTCAAGTCATGACAAATGAGCATCATTAATGGTCAAAATTCTCATGAATTCAAAGGAATCTATATTTGGCCACATGTTTTGAGCAAACAGTGAGGAATTAAGAGAAACAGTTGAAAATCCACTTGCAGCATAGGGTGATTTAGCTTACTGCAAGAATTTTCTCCAAATTCACAACAGTTTATGAGTTATGTCAAATATTCATCGCCAACGTTTCTAGTGAATGCCCTAACATACTTTAATGAAATTTCTGAATAGTTTCGATGTTGGGGCTGAGCTCATAACAACCCACGGGAATTTTTAAATGCCACCTTACTATTTTTAGAAAATTATTTTGTATAAATATATGCAGAACTCATATGTCAATTTCTTCTGGGGGATAAGCTTGGGAAGCACTATTACACTGCCAAATATCTATTGAATTTGTTATTTTCTCTGTAATATCCATTCCAGTACCGTGTTGATGTTTATGCTTTGAGGAACTTTGTAGTTTTAATATTTCGTTTGTAGCTAGTTTGTTAACTTACAGACTCGCAATCTTCATAGGAAAGGGCCCGCCTGTTGAAATTGTGTGTCCTCCCTTATTTGTTCAGTAGTTTAGTTTGTTTGTGTTGTAATTTTTATTTAAATTCTTTCATTCATATTTAACTTTGTGTATTTGTTTATGTACTTGCGTATATTTTTCATTTCCGTAATCAGATTTCATTGGTTACCATCAATTCATAGGCTTGATTAGAAATACTCATAGCACAATCCTCAATTGTGTACAAATCTTCCTGGTCTAATTGTGTGATTCTTTGTGTCTAGATTATAATCATTGTCCTGTGTGTAATTGTAATATTTTATTACCCAGCAATTTAAATCCATCCATCTTACAAATCAGTTGTAGAAATAATTCTCTTTCGGATTGATTGCAAGTCATTAAACTCATTGCGACTTCATAACAACTCCTTCCATTCCAATTTTGTTTTAAATTGTTGTATATTCATTCCAACATCATTTGTCTCGTTGTCCTTCAAAACTTATGCAAATGTTCTGTTCACACACACATAACTATTTCCAGAACATGTTTGGAACCTCAACGTTGATTGGGTTAAATATGAAATTTTTTTATTTATGAAGTCATTGTGTAAATAGCTTATTTTCCAAAGTCGTTTCATATATTTCTACATGTGTCTTTGGTGTATAGATGCTTGACTTCAATAAATATTATATTTTATTATTTTTCAATATCGATAAATATTCTGTAGTCTCACCTTTATTAATATTACTTTGTGGCCCCCGGGGTGTAGACCAGTTGGCAACCGTGTGCTTGTTAAGGCATACGGGTTGTTATGCACGTCGCTGGTTCAAATCGCGTTTCAGCATTGAGGGTGCCTTGTGGGGCAAGCGCACTCTCGTAGGGGTATAGTGGTAGCGAGATTGGATCCTTGGACCCCCTGTCACTCGAGTACCATCCCAACTCTAGTTGTCGATTCCCCTAGATATATATATATATATATATATATATATTACTTTTTGAATATAATATAATAGTGTTTATTTTTTTATATGTGTATATTTTAATTCTTGTTTAGATGGTGTTTAGTTGTTGAATTAAATCCATAATTTAAGTGTTGTACATAATTTGGAAAGAGACATTTTGCATTTTATATGCATTTAATGTATTTGTTAATTGATGTTTATTGATAACTTTTTGTTAATATGCATGAAGAGGATTGAGTGTTTATAAAGTTTGTGTTGTTAAGTATACTTGGGGAATGTGTTCTGAGTAGAAGAACATTTAGCTGCAAGCTCATCTTGGATTGATTTAATTTAGATTTAGCTTTTCTTTCGTGTTTGCTTAAATTTCTTGTAGTTGCTTTGAGTTTGGTTTAGCTTTCTCTAGATTACATTTTCTGCACTTTAAATTCTTGTACTTTGATTTTGTCTAACTTCAATCACCAAAGGAAAATTAAATACCTAACTCGTGAGATATGGTCTCCCCATGCCGGGCTTCATCCTAAGGTGTTAATCCATTTATTTTTTGTTTGTTTGTTTGTTTATCACATTGAAGTGTGTTTGTCGGCTTTAGTCATTAGGCTAGACTAGGCTTCAATCCTGCACATATAGTGACGGCACCTCGAAGCTTACGAGCCATGGTTGACAATTTAATGTCGAATTATTTATGCATATATTAGGCCTAACATTTTTTCCGCCATTGCCGAGGAGGTGCTAAAGGGATTGGATTTTAGGTAGGTAGGTAGGTTTCCCTTAAATTACACAACTTGGGGGAGGAGATTAATGGTAAGACGCAAAGATGACCTCACTACGGACTTTCCGTAGTGTAATAGCCCGACGCATCCACTTTGGTGGGGTTGCTCCAAATCCTTTTTGTCCCTTTTACGCAAGAGTGTTTATTTTATGTAAGTTTGTTTACTTCCCTACAAGAGTGTTTCTTTTTATGCAAGTGTGGTGTGTTTTATAATTCTGCAATTAGTTTTTAGTTATTTCTTTTGATTTATGTCAATTTGCTTTGAGTGTTTGGATAGATTTGATTTCATTAAAAAACAAAAAGAAAAAAGAAAAAAGAAAAAAATATTTTGGGTGTTGTAAGAACCCCAGGTACTAATCCATTTGTGAGCAGGATCTCCAGACTAGTTAATCCGAATTTAAAGTTTCCAAAGGACTCGTTGAGTGGAGGACAACATACTACTATAAGGATTTTCTTAAATCCTTATTCAAAGTTCAAGATTGTCAGTAAGGATGAGTCTGTATCTTTGGAAGCAACAAAGGATCCATGAATAATTTCAACAAGAAGGATATATAGAAGCTTTATTTGAGCATCCTTACCAACCCGCTGAGGAGATCAAAGAATCATGGACCAAATCAAATGAAGAGTAGACATTAGAGACAGAAATTGAAGAATTCCTTACATCCTTGTCACCAAATCCAAATTTATTTTACATTCAAGAGCATGATGACTAGCTTTCTGAATAATTTCACGATATTATTACTAAATAAGAGAACCATGGGAACAAAGATTTCATTGAGATTTGATTCCAAGTAGTCATCATGCCACAACATCACTCCATGTTTCAACAGTTCTTGGCAATATCTCCACAAAGGCAGTTGGTCTCTCTTACCTTGGTATACATCAAGGTACATTTTTCAGATTTGGGTATGAGTACATTAGAGATCTTGTTCCGCAAATGGATACATTGGAAGTATTCCTACACTTGAAAGAGACTTTCTTTTTCAAGTAAAGTAGGATAATGTAAATACTGTAAATAAATGAATAAAATAGTGAAGACACAAATAAGTTCAGTTGTGAAAACCAGTTTACTAGCGCAACTGAACATGAGTTTTGCTTGAAAACCGGGAAACCAGCAGGTAAAGTTCACATTGGAGTTCTCTATTCAGTTGTTATTTCTATCATTATGTCCTTCAAATCAGTTTGTTTGTTCTCACGTTGGATGATGAAGGATTCCTTATGGCCTTACTTCCAAAAAACCTTGTCCTATTGGTTCCAACACTTTATCTAGGATCAAGGTTAGAGACTCCTTTCAGTACCCCGAGACTTGCACGCCTCAATGGCAAGTCCTCTTGCTGATGGCAGTAGGAATACATTAATTTCCTTTGTCCATCAGATCCTTCAAAGTGACTCGACTTCAACACACTTATTTGTACTTTGTAGGATGTACCATGGCACCTTGTGTAATGTCCCCAATTTTGGTTCATTTAAGTTCCCATGGGTATAAACAATAATTTTATTAATTTTAATTATTTTTATTTGGTTCATTTAAGTTCCCATGGGTATAAACAATAATTTTATTAATTTTAATTATTTTTATAATTAATTATTCCTAAATTTTGAGCAAGTGGGCCAAGAGGGCGCCCTAATGAGGATAAGGTTGCTAAAATGGAACTGGAGGTAAGAAAATAGAAAAATATGAAAAGTAGGGAAGGTGTAAGAATTTACCAAAAGTAGAAAATTGGAAACATCCAAAAAAGCCAAGGGAGGGTGCAATTTCCAAAAGTAGGTCAGTTAACAAATCAGGAAACACCCAAAGGGTGAAATTTCCAAATTAGAGGCCAGTTTATAAAGCATGCAGCTATTTTACAAAGCATGAAACATCTCAAGTCAAGGAGGGCATAGTTTCTAAAAGGATGAAAATATGTAAGAGAGAAAAAGAAGGAAAGCATATCCACTAAAGGAGGGTGAATTTGGAAGGGCTCTTACGGGTCACCAAGCACGTCAAATTTCTTAGCAGGTCATTAGGAAGTTTATAAAAGAATCCAAGCAACTCCTTTTCACAACTTTTGATCATTGTTGAATTTGTGTGTGAGCACTTTAGCTTACCAAGGAAAGGAGATGCCCCTATCCAACTAGTGCTTGGGAGATGAACCCCAATGCAATTCATGTTTCATTTTTCTCATGATTAGATCTTGAGCTATTGGAGTTTTATCTACATTCCAGTAACATACTACCATTGAAGAATATCAACCTACCATTGGAGAATTCAAGCCCCAGAGAGTCCATCAATGCCAGTGCAATTGGAGTGAGTTATTGAGGAGGATTCACCCGGAGGATTCAAGCATCCAGAGAGTCCATAAGAACTTGACCATTTGGCAATCTAAATTGGTTCTAGCATTTTATTCTCGTTATGGTTTGCATATCCTCACCCCCTTTCAAGTTATTTTCAAGTTGTGTTTTATTTTTATTTTGTTTTGCTAACAAGAACCTTGCAGGATCAATTTGGGGTCATTCACATTTGCTTTCTGCATTACAATACTGGGCCTTGTTGACAACTTTAAGGTTTAACCTCCAAAGTGGGAAGTGTTGCACTCCTTTATGCAAATTTTCCCACAACACTAGATTATAAATATCCCTACCCTACACTAGTGGGGATTGATTGGGATTTCGATAATTATTCTATATTAAACTTGAAGTGGAGGTGGATGTCATTTGAGAATAAGGCCAATTAGTAGTTCAAATATTGGACCCCACATCAAGTGAGTGCTTTGTGGAATCTATAGAGGAAGTTTTGGATGAAGGCACTCTAGAGAAACTATACAACCTCACTGCAGGGCATTGGGAGGATTACATCAATCATATGGTATATGGGGAGCTAAGTTGGTGAATTTTTTTCTCATTTACAAGCTATTCATAATTTTTTGTTAATCGGTGGTAGAATGGAGACTATGAGCAGTCCACTAGGTGATTTGCATTATTTCTATTATGCTGGTGGATTGGTGCAGAGATGAAGGAAGTATTAGAGTTTAAATGCATGTCTAGTGCAAAGGAATTAGTGACTAAAGAAGGGAATATGATCTTGCATGGGAACATAATTGTAGCGTTGGACCTTTCATTGGTAGAGAATCTCACATGGTGGTGTGAAACATATAATATTGTGTTGTATTCCTAGGAAGTAATGACAGTGGCATTGCAAGCTCACTTTATATCAGACTTAGGGTCACTACCAACATATGACAAGTCTATCTTTTCCAATTAGTATATTTAGTTTGAAAAAAAAATTCATCCGCGTAGACATGTGGATCATTGTGAAAAGTGTTGGATGCCATAGGTTGTTCCACTCCAACAATTAAAACCCAAAGACCTAGATGGAAAAGTAGGATTTGGAGTTGGGGGGATTTGATTCAAAGATTATAGGATATTGTGAGGAGATAGGGTAACCAATTTGTCTAGAGTTTTTACTTGTGTATGTTATTCAGTATAATGAATTTCTCTACAAGCTCTCATATGCCTATGAAAATGATGTACATGGGGTAATTGGTAGAGGTGGTAAGCGTAAGATCATATAAGATGATGAAATGGTTGGAATTATGGCTTATGAACATCATGATGATACTCAACTATCAATTTAGTCTCAATTTGAGGTTCGGTTTGCAAGAATTCAAGGTTTTCAAATTTACTCTCCATGTCTTGGAAATTGGGTTTTGTCCTAGGGATTTCACTGGGTTGAATTTCACGTTCGATTTTGGGTTGTTTGGATGAAAATTCATTTTTCATTTGATTATTTAGAACTTACATGCTAAATCAAATATTATATTAATCATATAAGTGTGTCATGTCAAATTTTCTCAAATTTGTTAGTATATAGTTTATAATAAATGTTGTCACTAACATTTTTGGTTGTTAAGTAACACATTTATCAAATTGTACTACTGCATTGATTCTAGTGTATGATTTTTTATGGGACTATTATGTGCTTTCATGTGCTAGAGTCACTATAAAATTGAAACATATTGGTTGTAGATTAATCTCATGTATCTATTGTTTTATGGTATTTATGCTTTAATTTTGGTGCTAACATGCAGATATAGAGATGTAACTTTTAGTCAAATCACAAGCTTTTCTTGATTTTATATGGTAATTTCAAAATTTATACAAATAATTAAAAAATAAATTATTTTATGTGATTATTATCTCATTTTAGTTATATATTAATTTATTGTTCTTAAATCATATCTAGGTGCATTTATATTAGAATTTCATTAATTCATATTGCATATTGTGTTCAAATTTTATATCATCAAAACTATTAATGGTAGCCAAGCTAAAACCCTAAGAATTTACCATTCCAAACTAGAAAGGTTTAATTGGGCCCTTTCCTTAAGTAAACCTACATAGTTAACAAAGGGAAATTTTCTACATCAACATTTTAGTGGTAGAAGGAGGGCCACCTCTAAGTAATTCCCCTACATCATGCTTGGTAATACTAAATAATTTGTTCTCACCAAGGATGGAGATTGATGATCACACATACCTGTTGAAGATTATGTAACTTCGGAAGATATTCATATATTGCATAAACCCTAAAAGAATAATACTAAATACATACTCTCAAAGAAACCAAGTGAAAATAGACAAGTTGGACCCAAAGAAAACAATGGGCATGAGTATGCTCCAAACAATGCGAAGTTTTCCCCAAACAACGGGAAACATTGCCCCAGTGATGTCGACCCTATAGTGAAAAATTCAGCCAGAGAAGATTATAAATAAGAGGGTCGCAATCCTCATTTGGAAACACCAAAAGTTCGGTCAAGCAAGAGAGATACAAGTGCGTAAGAGGGAGAGAGTAGCAACGGTTGGAGGAAGACATATTCTTGGTGTTATCTTATCTTTGCTTATTGTGTATTTTTCAATGTGAGAGATTTAGCTCTTCATTGTATTGACATTGTACTTGTTGACAGAATCTATATTGGATAAGTTATGCTGGGTTTTCTTCCCCTAGAGGGTTTCCCAGGATAAACTATTGTTTATGTTGTGCTTTTCTATCTTTCAGTAATCCTATTGCTTATGTTTATTGTTATATAGTAGAAATTGTTTAAAGATATAACATAACTACTATTCAAGTGCAAATTATAACAATACCTTGTGTTTAGCATATATGTAAGTAATGAGACAAGGATCCAAAATTGTAAAAATAAATCATTTCATCATGTTTAACCTAATATGAGATTTGTGGTGGATATTATTGTTGCAGTCTAAATGTTCTTCAAATTTGACATTTCATGATCATTCAAAATAAATGGGAGGGAAACTAGCAATTTTGTTTAGAATCCGAAAAGATTCATTTTGAGTTAATGATTATTAACATTGCAAAATTAGACAGCATTAGGGTTATTCAAGTCTACTAAGTGTATTTTTCATTAAAAAAACAATTTCAATAATATAAAATTGGTGGAGAATTTAGTTGACTCAATTCATTGGAACCTAACTCTTTGCTTCACCTTCTCTTCCCAAATTTGATCTCTAATCTATCAAGAACTGCTACTACTGGTGTGTAGTCACAACTCAATAGACTGCATAACCAAAATGTGGTGGATAATAACCCATCACACGGCTCTCCAACCCAACCTATATTGTTTGTGATGCTACATTTCAACAAGATTTTATGATTGGATTTCAATGATGACAAGCTAGAAAAATTCAAGCTTGTTGAATAGATTTTTTTCTATGGGATTGGCTTTTGAACCATAACCAAATACACCATCCATCTTTTTATTCTTAACTAGACCTTAATACGGAATATTTTAGTCATGTCCTTCTCTTCCTTGGGAAGGAGGCTACTCAAATTCACATACTTCTACATTATATATGGAAAAAATAATCATCTTAAACCCTAATTGGATTAACAAGCAACATCATCTATCTTAGTTGACCATATCATCTATGGGCCTTGAGAGACGAGAAACATTATCAAATTTTGCCAAGCAATTGTACTAATGGAATTCTTGCTTATTGAAACCAAACAGAAGGATGTTGTTTTTTATGTGTACTTTTTTGTAGCATTAGAGGGGAAGAATTTTATGTTAAGGCTTCTTGTCTTATCTTCCGCATTATTCTATCAAACAATCCCATTTAATAATGGTTTTATCAATAGAACAAACCATTTACATATGGGATTGTCATAGCAGTATAAAATACTCACTTTAAAACAATGCATTACGATCCACCTACTAGTACACGAATAGAGGATTAAGTGAGGTGTGTAACATGGATCCTAACATCAAAATATTTCATTTATGAATATATCTTATAATGGACTTTAATTTAATGTTATGTGCATGCATGAGTGGTCATCTTGTTTCTACCAACGTATAGAAAATAGTTGCACCTAAATAATAGTAGCAAGAAAATGACACACCTTAGGAACTTGTTGTTGGAATAATTAAAACCCACTCCTATGTCAATTAATACATTAGAGGCATTAATTAATCATTTTATGATTAATTACTATGTATTAGACTAAATAGTTAGCATATGAGTCATTGTGTGGACCACAAGGAATCTTTGGGGGGACCAAAAGCCTTCCTGGTGTGGACCACAAGTTTCCTAAGTCACTTGAGCGCATTTCTACTGATTCTGGATAAGATTCTGGTGAGAAAGGCGCATTCCTGCTTTTTACTGCTTTTGGGTGAAAGGTGAAAAGCTAGTTGACTAGGGAAAGTGTTTTTTGTACCACTTTCACTTCTTGATGTTTCTTCCTTCCATTTTTGGGATTTAGCATGTTTTTTCATCACACGTCACTATTTGATCACTAAATCATAAATTTGTGAGCCTTTGGTGTGACTTGGAGAACACACTTGCCACCTAGGGGAGTTTTGCATCAATTTAGTAAGTCTGCTTTTATGAGGATTCAAATGGAATCTTTAGCCATTCGAATCTCTGATGTAAAGTTATATATTAACAGCCATTTAATTTCCCAAGGTTGGCTGATGCATTATTATTCATGAGAGTAATACAGTTTGTATCTATTGTGAGTAATTTTTTGTGTTCTTGACTAGTTGTGTGAGATCTTTTGTGAGAGTGTAATTTATTGATCAGATCTTGGTGTGAACTAAATTTCACATGGTATCAGAGCTATCAATATATTCCTTTCTCCTTCTATTGTTTTGCAGGATCCAACCAGTCTCAAGGAGGGCGCAGTAATTCATCCATAGGGCACATTCCATCATCCATAGGGCGCAAATGAGCATCCAGGAATGCACCCAAATTAGTCTAAAAAAAATTTCAGAGCTGCTATGGATCAGTCACATCAGATCATCCTCACTCCATTCAATTATTTTTTACTGGAAAGCGCAGATGGAGATCATCTTAAGGAACAAAGGCCTCTACAGGGTGACTATGGCAACTGAGACTGAGCCAAGTTCAGTAATTGAGAAGTCAAAGTGGAATAATCGAAGAGATGAAGCCTGTGGTTTGCTATGTCTCACTACATCTAGGGATATTTTATTCCATATTGATGGTCTTACCTCTCCCAATGAATTTTGGCTAAAGCTTCAAGAATTGTTTGGCAAGACAAATGAATTAAGAGGCCACCAACTGGATAATAAACTAGTTTCATTGAGTCCACAGAATTTCGATTACCTTCAGGATTTCTTCTCTAAATTCAAGTCACTTGTTCTACAATTGAAGAAATGTGGAATTGATAAAAAGGATGAGCAACTAATATTGGCCGTTCTCTCCAAGCTTGGCCCAGATTACTCAGTGTTTGTTTCGACCTTCCATGCCACAAGGAAGGCAGTTCGAAACTAGAAGAGTCCAACTCTCTCAAAATTCATGGAGTCACTTACACAAGAACAAGACAAGCTGGTCTTAATGGGAGACATTAAAAATCCATCAAAAGAACACTATCTGAATGTTGGAGATTCAAAGAGTTCGAAGGGGAAGAAGAAGGGCAATTTCAAGAATCCCACTGGTGAGAAGAAAGACAAGCAACAAGTTCCTGAAGACTCCTACCACTCAAAGAAGAATCCAAATAAGAAGAATGAGAAGGAAAAGTGTACTCATTGCAGTAGGGGCTTTCATCCTAAAATCTCCTGCATGAAGAAAACCATTGATCAAATGGCTCTACTCCTGGAGAAAGCCAACATTCCTCTTCCTCAGAGTGCAAGGAGGAAGGATGGAGGACAAAATTCTAATGATAAGGAGAGAGTACATGCACTGATGGCAAGCACATCCAAGCCTACCTCACTCATTATTTATTTCGGAGCTTCAAGCCACATGGTGTCTACAAGTGAGTTTTTTTACTTCACTCGACTCTTCATGTGGTCCAAATATTGTATTGGGTGATAATTCTGAACTTCAAGCAAAGGTAAAAGGCAACATAGATCTCGAATTTGGTTCATTCAATAATGTCTTATATGTTCCTGGACTTGCTGCAAGCCTATTGTCATTATATCAGATGACCCACATAGGCTCACCCAAAAGGGTGACCTTTACCCCAAATGATGTTGAGATATGTGAAATGTCAACAGGCCGAATTGTTGCATTAAGCACTGCTGACCATAGCTCTAGAATCTACAAGTTTTCTCATTTTGTGCCATTCCCCTCACCTTCTTCTCTTTTAACCCATGCCAATCAGTAAAGAAAATTATGGCATGAAATATTTTGCCATCTGAACATAAATACCTTTCCCAACTTCATGAGAAAGAAATGGTCATAGGGCTTCCCAATATCATATTTTCCAAAGGTGTTTGTCAATCATGCATCCTAGGAAAACACCCTGAGCATAAGTATGGGAGATCCAAAACTAAGTGAACCTCTGCACCCTTGGAGCTTATTCGCACTGATATATCAGGTCCATTCCCCCATGAGTCCTTGAACCATGCTAAATACATCCTCACCTTCATAGATGACTTTTCCAGGTATTGTTGGATTTATTTCATCAAGTTAAAGTCTGAATTTTTTGGTATGTTCAAGCTTTACAAGGCCTCAGTTGAGAACCAGTCTGGTAGACATATAAAGATTATCAAACATGATAATTGTGGGGTGCACATCAAATCATAGTTTCAACAATTTTGTGCCTCTTCAGGCATTTATATGCAACACACGGTTCCTTATACACCTCAGCAGAATGGGGGTTGCTGAGAGGAAGAACATGTCTCATAAGGAGATGGCCACATGTATGCCTTGAGGCAAAGTCCTTGTCTCCAAGAATTTGGGCTGAGGCCCTCAATTGTGCCACATATATTCAAAACAGAGTGCCACACAAAGCTCTCAAAGTAATCACTCCTTTTGAGGCTTGGACTAGGCACAAACCTGATATTTCTCATTTTAGGATTTTTGGCTCCAAGGCTTGGGCTAGAATTCCATTGGAGAAGAGAAGGGATATGCATCCCCAAAGACAACCTTGTATTTTTTTTAGCTATTCAGAGGACTCCAAATGCTATGAGTTGTTGAACATAACCACTCAAAAATCCTTCATTGAAAGAAGTGTTCAATTTGAAGAAGAGCCCTCTCAGAATGTTGAAATTGGAGAACCATCTTCACCACCACCTGAAGAAGTAAGTGATGTTGCTCTTGAATTTTTTTATTCTGATATTTCTGATGATGAGGAACATTCTATTATAGAACCTAATTCATCAACAAGGCCTAAATGTTCTGCTAAGACTTTGCAAGAAGCTGGTGAACTAGTGGGAAATCCTCATGACACTAGGAGGACTATATCACAATTTGAGACTGCTCTCAATGTGAATGATACTTAATTGTCTGAGAGATGTTATATGATGGTGGATTCTGATCCTCAGACATATTATGAAGACTCACATGACCCAAGATGGTAGGCTTCCTTGGATAAGGAGTTTCAGTCATTGCAAAAGAATGAAACATGGGAGCTAGTCAAGCTCCCCCCAGGCAGAAAATTGGTAAGGTGTAAGTGGATCTACAAAACCAAGTGTGCATATGATGGTACATAAGTGAAATATAATGCTAGGATGGTGGAAAAGGGCTTCTCCCAAGTCCAAGGCCTTGAATACAATGAGACTTTTGCACTAGTTGCACAGAAGGATTCGATAAGACTAGTTCTGACAATTTTTGCATCCAAGCGCTAGGAAGTGCACCACATGGATTCCAAGAGTGCATTCCTCCATGGGGATATTGAGGAGGTTATTTATATGCAAAAATCTAGAAGGTTATACATCTTATCCTAACTATGTGTGCAGGTTGAGTAAGTCCTTATATGGGCTTAAGCAAGCCCCCAGGGCCTGGTATGCCAAAATGGACAACTTTCTCTTGTCACAATCTTATGTTAGATGCAAATATGATCCTAATGTTTACATGAAGCTGATTGATGGTTCAATAATGATTATAGTGATGTATGCTGATGATTTACTAATCATGGGTATCTCTACTGATCAAATATATTTATTAAATACTGCTTTGCATTAAGCATTTTCCATGAGTGATTTGGGAATTCTTAAGCAATTTTTGGGGCTTGAGATTTCACAAACAGAGAATGGGACTAAGGTATCTTAGTCCAAATATGAATCTAACCTGCTAAATAAGTTCAAGATGGCTGATTTCTATCCTTCAAAGAATCATTTCCTTTCAGGAGTTAGACTTGAAGAAGCAGAATCTACACCTTTGGTTGACAACACCTTGTATAGGAAGCTTGTTAGCAGCTTGCTATACTTGACTCGCACTCGGCCTGATCTTGCTTATGTTGTGAGTGTGGCATAAAGATACATGGAGCATCCACATGAGCTTCATTGGAGGGCTGAAAAAAGAATCTTGAATTATGTGCAAGGCACCAAGACTGATGGGATTCACTATGTAGCAGATTCTAGCCTAAATCTTCTTGCCTTTACTAACTCAGATTGGGATGGTGATAGCCTTGACAGAAAATCCACATCTGGATTTGTATTCATGCTTGGAGGTGGTCCTGTTTGCTGGTCAAGCAAGAAACAGAGTGCAATTGCACTACCTTCAGCAGAGGCCAAGTACAGAGGAGTAGTGAATGCTGCTACTCAATGTGTGTGGTTGCAGGGTATTCTTTCAGAGTTTGAGATTGCCTTTAATACTCCTATTGTCATCTTTTGTGACAATCAGAATGCTATAAGGGTATCAAGTGATCCAGTACAGAGACAGATGACCAAAACATATTGAGATCCATATGCACTACATTAGGAGTTTAGTGCATGACCAGATCATTGATTTGCAATATTGCCCAGCAGGTGAGAAGACTACAGACATCTTCACCAAAGCTTTTACTGAGAAGACTTTCAACTATTTGAGATCACTGCTTGGGATGGTTTTAACATGTGGTGGAGTGAAGTATTGATCAGCAATATTTCAATTTTGATGATGTCCATTTTTAGGGAAGGTTTTTTCCATGAGGTTTTCCTTCTTTCCTTATTTTGTGGACCAGGCAGTAGTGTACAGGGTGACCATGTCTTGTTACTGGGACCCTTAGTATTTTTATTTTCTGATTTTTATCACATAAATTCAGACTTATGGGTGGGTGTTTTAATAATTAAAACCCACTCCTATGTCAATTAATACATTAAAGGCATTAATTAATCATTTTATGATTAATTACTAGGTATTAGACTAAATATTTGGGCATATGAGTCATTGTGTGGACCACAAGGAATATTTTGGGGGACCACAAGCCTTCCTGGTGTGGACCACAAGTTTCCTAAGTCACTTGAATGCATTTCTACTAATTTTGGATAAGATTCTAGTGAGAAAGTCGGATTCCTTCTTTTTACTGCTTTTGGGTGAAAGGTGAAAAGCTAGTTGACAAGGGAAAGTGTTTTTTGTACCACTTTAACTCCTTGATGTTTCTTCCTTCCATTTTTGGGATTTAGCATTTTTATTCATCACACATCACTATCTGATCACTAAATTAGAAATTCGTGAGCCTTTGATGTGACTTGGAGAACACACTTGCCACCTAGGGGGGTTTTGCATCAATTTAGTAAGTCTGCTTTTGTGAGGATTCAAATGGAATCTTCAGCCATTCAAATCTCTGATGTAAAGTTATATATTAACATCCATTTAATTTACCAAGGTTGGCTGATGTATTATTATTCATGAGAGTAATACAGTTTGTATCTATTGTGAGTAATTTTCTGTCTTCTTCACAATTTGTGTGAGATCTTTTGTGAGAGTGTGTAATTTCTTGATCAGATCTTGGTGTGAACTAAATTTCACACTCGTATCTATTTTTTTGGTCAAGAATCAACATTGCTTTATTACCTAAATAGTTATTCCGTTGGCAGCTATATAGGTTTAAAGCAAGTGGAATAATTTGTAAAAAAATTACTACTACAATTTCACCTAGAAATTGAATGGGGGTCCAAGTGATGCAATTCATTACAACAACTATCATGTGGAACACCCTTTTTCTACAAACATGGTGGTTGGAACAATTCTTATATTGAGTTTACTCTTGACTAGAAATTTTTTATGCTTATTGATCATGGAGGGAGAACTCTCATAGTAGGTAATCCATTTTTCATGCAACTAGTGACAAGCTTTCTAGTAAAGTGGTTGGTATTCATCAACATGCACAAGCAAAACATTGAACAAAGCGATTGCGTTGGGTTTTATGTATAGGTATATCTATATGAAAATGGAACTCTTAGGAAAAACATTAAACATGGTGATTATGAAAATGGAACTCTTAGGCAAGACATTGAACATGGTGTTTAAGTTGGGTTTTATGCATAGATATCTCTATATGAAAATGGAACTCTTAAGAAAAACATTGAACATGGTGATTGAGTTGGGTTTTTTGCATAGGTATCTCTATATGAAAATTGAACCCTTGTAGAACTGTAAAAGTAGGCACAGCCTTGACTAGAGGAATATTTATTGAATTGCATACCTACTAAGAAGAGTGCAAATCTATACAAATTTACCAACCTAGATGAAAAAAAACATAAGAACAAAAATCATTAATATAGTTTCTATTTCTCTAAACAATATATTTGTATCCAACTAGATTAATAAAAATAGAAAGACAACATTTCGTCTCCAATTTATTAATTGGGTTTTATTCCTTAGAACTAAATGTCTTTGAAGAATGTCAATGCTTCACATGGTAGATCATTATGAAAATAACCAACAATGATTGCATTCCATGTCATAAACATCTCATATAGGCATTCTTACAATCACTTGGTTTTGTTTACCATTTCCAGAGCCAATACTAGGGCACATGCAGTTAAAATACTAAGTGGATATGTCAACTCAATTTTTTATTTTGCTTGGTTTGTGAGCAGGTTTTTTATCTTCTATTAGACCTCATTAGGATCATGAAATAGACATAACTAAGTTACGGCAATTCTCTTCAATGATTTTTTTGGAGGGATGCTCAAGAGGTAATTACAAATTCAAATTCATTGGTAAATGATATTAACATGGTGGATGGAGAAAATATCCCCATGGGTCACACGTATAGGCCCAAGAAGTACCTTTGAGGTACATATGGGGGGAGGAGGAAAATAAATACAAGGATGCTCCTCCACTTCCCTCCTACCTATTTATCATACACTAATCCACACCAATACTTAGTAAGATTAATCTGTCTCAATCATGGCTTGTGCATCATTGTTCTTGCACTAGAAGGAAAGCCACCAATTTTTCATTTTAACATAAAAAACAATGTAGGTATAAGTCTATATCTTATTTAATACCAAATGTTCTTAATCCCAACACATGGCATATAATGATGCTAATTTAATAACAAACTTGAAAACATATGAATAAACAAGAGAATATTATAAATGCAAAGTAGTGAGATTATTACGATGATTGAAAACAAAATGACCATCTCCAAGCATACTTACAAAACACTAAGGGGAAACTTTTCAAAGAATGAGGAGAACTTCACTATGTAAATCATGTGTCCTTTCCTTATGAATTTCATTGCACATTCAATTGCACCATTTCCTTGTTGAATCAAATGGAATTTAGATGTTAAACATGCAACTCCTAAAAGCTATTATAGGCCAAGATTAACCACTACAAGTGAGTTCAAAGAGTCTCATCCTCTTAATAACATAAAAGAAAAAATACATCTTACTCTAGTTCCTCATCAAAAACTTCAAGTTATATGGTGCTTAACTTCTATTTAAGGACCTAGAGGCTTTCAACTCTTCACAATCACAATTCACAACTAGAAAGTCCAATTCATTTCTGTGTATAAATCATGTCAAAAATTGAGCCGACCATAATTATTACACACATAAGATTCATTACTATATTGTGTTTTTTGAATTGCAATCATAGGACCTAGAGCATATCAATAAATAGAAGGGGTTGAATGTGGGGCATTAATTTTATTTTCTAGTGTAAGGCTACCAAGTTGAAAAAGTTAGCATCCTTCCATCCAAGGTCAAACATCTCACTTATCTTGGTGTAATCATTAAGAAATCATTCAAACCCAATTTCAAGAGGCATGCTTTGAAGGTTGCATCAATATGAAAAATTGAAGCAAGAGGGAAAATATCAAACACATTATTTATGTTGTTTTGTGGAGTTTCAATTCCCTTCATAAACATCAACTCCAACACTATAATCAAGTCAGCATCATTGGAAACCTCTGATAGGAGGCCAAAATGTCCCTTGATACATACATATAGCCATCCATTTATATCGATATGCCTATGCATACATACTAGACCACACAAAAACAAAAATGGGATATTAAATGAAAATTTCCAATGGTATGGGATAAGATAGGGGCACACGATTTTATTAAGTAGTGTGCAACTATTTGTGTGGTCACTAAGAGAAATCCATCTCACACAATACTTTTTCTCATGCAATTTTTTGCAATCATGGAATTTTTTTTCCAGGTCATAGCCCTCATGTGACAAAAAATAAACATTTATTTGATTGTTTTCATTCCACAAAGTCATGGTGTATCCATACACACCCATTCCCTTTCTCGTTCTCACTTTCATTAGAGTGAGGTGCAGAGAGTACGCATAGTGTTGAAAACCAAATATAAGACCCACATAAGAGATGTTAGTCCACTACCTTGACCCTTAAATCATTAACCTATGTAACTTCAACCCATTTACAACTAAAACACCACCCCAAACCCCATAACATCTAACCCATTAACCTCCCTAACCTAACCACTTAACACACTTGGAGATGCAATCAACCCACACAAGCATATAGTACACATAAGTGCCTAATTATTGGAAGTGAGACTATACTTTTGGGAGGAGTGTAAATCCTATCCTTTCTATTTCCAAGATAAGTAATGAGACAAGATGAGATGAGGTCAAATGAGACTAGTGAGATGAAATGAGACAAGAAAATCCCAAATGACTTGATGTGAGTGAGATGAAATGAGCCAAATCAAATGAGACAAAATGAGCTTATATGAGTGAGATGAGATGAACCAAGACATGCAAGACTAGATGAGATGAGATAACAAATAGGACAAAACAACTAATCAAACAAATTTTGGTGAAAAAAGAAAGATGTGCCCAGGTGAAATGATAAATACGATGAAAAGATGTGCCCAAGTGAAATGATAAATACGATGAAAAGATAACCCACACAACATAGATGAAGCACATAAATGATGCACTAACTCACAAACATAAATTAGACACATAAACATAAACACTTAAATGACACACATAGATAGTGCACATAAATCACATACGTAGTCCACACACATAAATCACACACATAATTATACACTTAAACAATGTTGTGATTGATCATGCTCTTGAATGAAAAAGAGGGAGTGGAATCCATGGGTTGTCATCAACTGAGAATGTATAGTAAAGGACGAGGGAGGATAGAGAATCATCCAATGAAATTGCTATACTGAATCTCCATATCAATAATGATATGAAATCACTCATGTAATATTTAGCCTCTAGGTCTTCCTTTTGGATCTCCAATAAAGTACATAGATATAGGTGATAAGCTTCAACCACAAGCATTACACTACCAACCACTATATGAATACTAACACAAGCATCCCAACATGCTTGTGTATTCCCTCCTTTGACCTCATCATCATCAATCTTCACATTTCTCAATGCTTAAAAACATAATAGGGATCCTAAAACTATGGATATATTCTTCCTCCAGATATATTCTTCCTAGTCACCCCTGCTACTCTTTCCCAGGAAAGTAATCCAAAATCACACTTTGTTAGCTACCATCTACACCTATCATGCTTTCCCCATTTTGTTTCAGGTGGATTGAATTATGATTTTATTTTTAAATTTTCATGCTCATTTTGGTGCATTCACTTAAGAGTATGCAAGACACCATAAGTAAATTGCTCCTTTATCCTGGGTGTGAAATTATTTTTTGTAATATTTTCAAGTCCTCAATGGAATTAGTCGAGAAGAAATGGGTGTATATTGTCACATGCCACGACAATTTCATTTCTATCTCCATTCTTTGTGTCATTTGACTTTGTTTATTTGTTTTCGTGCACATAATTTTGGTAGGGACTTATAAACCTCTTGGAAATTCCAGTGGTTGTTGTGAGTCCTTAATTAGAGAAATTCATTAAATATTCCTATTGTTTTTCTCAAAGTTTTTGTCTATGTAAACTGCAAAGGTATCCTAGTTGTCCATTGATTCCATTTAGATTTTTCCCTCAAGTTATTTGTAGGGTAGTCTATGTTTATTTCTTCTCATGTCTATGCAATGACACAAGATATACTTTTCCCATCCCTTTAGCTGGGATAGGAACTTTAAAATTACTTGGCATCACAAGTGGGTGTTAAGGATAGTGTCTCTTGAATGGGTATAATGTATTGTACCTTCTATGCCTTCATTGATGGAACTATCATCATGCAAACAATTGCGATAAATAAGTTCTCCATATAAATGATAGAGAAAAACCCTCATGTTACCCCACCCACTCACCTTGATGAAAAAGGATTGATGCATATAATGAAAATCACAACCTTAAAGAGGGGTTATTGTGGAGCACCTTCCTTTTCATAGCACATGTTAAAATGAATAAACTTATATCATACCTAATAGGTTTATACCATGGGATACGTTCATTGTTCAAATATTTCTATGCCTTAAATTTGTGCACCATTTTAAAGTTGGAGTGTCGGTGAAATTAATTACCTTAATTCTCGTTACATTACTTCATCAATCCAGGAGTCATATACTTATGAAGTGTCAACACTATATGTGCAGGGATAAATCTTCAAGGTTTTATCAAAACTACAAAATCTTAACAATCATCACACATCTTAACTACATGATATGATCCTTCTTATCAAACATTAGTTTATTTATGAATCTCCTTGGTAGAAAAGCAGGTCAATTCATATTCATATTGCTGACAAGTACTCTATTTAGATTCACTAAATAAACTAAATGAAAGAGATCAATACTAAAACAAATATCAGTTGAAAATCAGAACTTCTTCAACTAACCATAAGATATGTTCCCACCATATTCATTAGTGAGTCTCAAAGGTAGAAGTGCAGGCCAATACCAATCCTTTGTTACTGACAATACTCAGTTTATCTCACTTAATAAATAACATGAAAGATCTCATACTCAGAGCATATCAAATGGAAAATTTCACTCAAAACAAGAAACCTTTTTTCCTAATTTGCAAGGGATACCTATAATGAACTTATCATCCTTTATTTGTAGATTTCGATGGTGGAACCACATGTTAGTGTAAACCTTTGTGGCTAATAGATACTCTCTTAAATATGAAACAACATCCAATTTCAAAGACATATTCTTGAAAACAAAATTTGAAATCATGGAGACAAAATCTCTCAACCCAAACTAATCATTAATCATTTACAAAGGAATAACAAGGAAATCGTAGAAACGCAACTGTAACAATTTATGATGTTAACAGGATAATTTGTTATTTTGTATTCCCCTGATCAATGCAGTTATAAATATCAAGATAATATATCTACAGGAAACAAATATTCACACCATCTATCTCATGAACTAATTGATAACTCAATCAATCATACATACATCAAACAAATTATGAAATTGCACACTACATGAAATCAAACCCTATAGAAACATACCAGCACTAAAACACTATGTTCTGAGTAAATCTCTCACACAAAACTTGATATGAAAACAACAAATCTAAACCAGACATTATCCCTGAGATGAAGGGGGCCCTGCCTCCTCTTAGGAACAAGCCCATTATTTAACTTAAAAACTCAAAATAACCAACGCATCGACATGAGAAACTAGTCTTCAATTATAAAATGACTGGAAGTACAAAAGTTTAGATCTAAAGATGTATTCTTTTGTGTTCCATCCTTTCTAAACTCTATTGTTTGTGTCCTCATAATTTATAGGTTACATTTATAAAAACGAGATCTATAAGACCGCTCATCGAAAACAATAGCATACCAAGAATAGCCAAGAGGTTACATAGCTAAATCTAGATGAATCATTAAGCACAATAGACAAGCATACATCTGGTTGTTGAATGCACATGATTTCATGAAATAATGCATGAAATCACATCTTGTAATCATTTTGAGCAAACAAGTTGACCAAGATATGGACCATGAGATGGAATATCCTTCTTAGATGCTCAAGCGGATTTGGCTAAGATGCTTCCAATTAAAACCCATCTCTTTGATTCAAACCTTAAAGATCGTATGAAACATAGCTATCAAGGCCACTACAAGAACCTAATAAATTGCTACGAGAACATGATCCGGTAACCTCATTAACCAAAGAATAATTGTAATCCATTGTATTTCATCAAACAAAGGAAATGATCGTTACCTCGTATACCCAAAGAGCGCATTGAGTGTAAATTAGGACATATTAGATAGAATAAGGGTAGCAAAATGGGTAATTTGTAGGGAATATGAGAAAAATGGGGGTTCATGAACATCACATAACATGCCAAAATAGGGACCAAACATCTCCTCCACACCTGAGACTTTGCATTTCCTCATACAAACTTCTACACACTAATATTTCAAAATTGTAGAACCCTTCTCTAAACTAATGTAGACAATCTAAACTAGGCATGGTGGCCACATGAACAAGCACATCTAGGTTGTAATGCTGAGGTTGAGGCTTCATACATTTGATTTGATGTTTTTGGTTCTTTAAATGAAGCTTATTGGATCTCTTATACCATCTCTTAGCCAACCTGACTGACCTCTTATTACTTTTATTTAACTACTTAATATCCTCCTAAAATCTAACACTAGAATAATTCAACAGAGTATTTTCACTTTTATTGTTCCTCTCCAATATCATCATTTCCTAAATGCACCCTTTTAATTTCTTAATTTCCTTATCTTTCTTCGATTTCTTAATATTATCAACACCTAGTAATTCATCAGTTGGCTTATCTTTCAAACTTTCAGTCATAGAAGGATAACTATCAAATCAGACTTCTTTAATAGGATCCCATGAGCTAGGGTTATCATGTAGCAAATCAAAACCATCTGGTTCTTCATGAACATCTATTATCTCAAAATAAACCCTAGTCCATTTTTTCTTAGAAGGATTTTCAAATTTTACCTCTTCTTTTCCTTCTTGATAATTTGCTTTGACTCCTTTGTTAGCTTGGAGGATTGACTTCTTTTCACCCTCTGTCACAATGGTGACGTTGAGACCTATTTAATTCCTTGTGTTGAACGAATCCTATTCTTTTGCTTCACAGGATTTGAAATTATCTAAATATCATCATCAACTACTTCAATTTCTATAATAGCTCCATGCTCTTCTCCAATCTATGTATTAGCTTCGTGCTCTTATCCAATTTTAGTATTAGATTTGTGCTCTTATCCAATTTCAGTATTAGCTTCGTGCTCTTCTCCTATACCATGTCCTTCCTCTTCCACCTGTGAACCTTCGATATCATCATCCATAAACCGATTGCGAACTAGAAAATGACCCCAATTGTCCTGCTTCTTCTTTAGCTCTTCCATAATCAAAAATTTTAACAAGACCATGATGATATAGATTATGTTCCACATTTCTTGTCCTCCTTTTCACAGCATTAGCCATCTTTGATAGTGATTTCCACAAGAAGTAAGGAAAATTGAGCCTTTGTCCTTTGAATTTCCCTAACAGTTGAATGTGATACAATAATGGTAATCCACAATAGCCTTCACAAGTTATATATTTCTGGAGAAAATTGAGAAGGTCCTTATATTTCTTCTTCAATCGAGCGCTTGGAATCCCTTTCGACCAGTCAAGGTATGTACATGAGTCAACTAAAAGTGGTGTCCAACCTTCTTTTTCAATTTGTTGATTTTTGAACTAGCATTCACCAAATCTAGGAAGCCCCGTTACTTATAAAATCGACTCTTCTGATACTTGACACTCTACATCCCCAACATGGGATCTATCTCCATTGAAGCTTTGTGCAAATGCCAAGGCTACATTAATATCATGCCCATAGAATTCTGAAAAGAATAGAAGCCAACATGCCCTCTGAATCTTCCTTTTGCATCTTAGATAGTCATTTAGAAGCTCACCCCTTCCAAATCATATCTTATCACGGGCCTCATTACTCTATTCTCAGTAGGGAGAAATGTGGGATCTCTTGTACACACTCAGGTGAAGTGCCAATAATCAGGAAATATCAATAAAGTATAATGGTTAAAATGAATGGAACAATCTGAATGAAGCATAAACGATGATGAGAATATAATCATGATCATGTCGAGTAAATCATCATGATCTGATTAACATGTGCGGAAATTTTGTAGGACGAGATACATTTCGAGAAATTATTATAAGTTGGGTGAAAATTGATTTGAAAATCAAAGGAAAGGATAATAATTTCCGTTTAAAGCAATGATTCCCCATACCGTTTATCATGGAGAAATAAAATCATGTCTTGACTCTTAAATTTTTGGAAGATTTCTATAGTACCGCATTCCTATGTTTGAATGAATAAAACGAATAAAGACAAATTGTGTGTTTGGATTCAGTTACCCGATTTTACCTTTTCTTGGATGATTCCTAAATGATCAATATTAAAACTATATCTGTTAGGCTGTGAGGAGCTTACTAGCATTGCTTTCTATTATTTTTGGGTGAGGAATGCTTGTCAGTGAAGAATCTAGATTGCATGAACTGAAATTATGTAAACTCGGTTGTAGGAACTCATACTATAGGAACTATATAGCAGGAAGATTTGATTCTTGATATCATTGTATAGGAATCCAATAGTAACCATTTTCATGTAAAATCACACAATTTCCTTACTACAGGAAAATGATATTCCTGTACATATGTGTTCTATAAGCCATAAACCACCTGCTAGAACTAAAAATATGGATTCTCTAAAACCTGAGATCTACATCCATTGTTGCAGAAACAAAAAGCATTACTAAAAAAGAAACTTGTATTCCCTTTTATTATGTAGATCATATGAACTGAACTAGGAAATCTGAAAAATCTGAACTTACACACTTGCTAAGAATTCTGCATATCTACATGGTTGTTGTAAATTGTTGAAAGTCTTTGACTTTTTCCCAATCTACAGTCATGTTCACGTCAATGGATTTTCTTGGAGTCGAACATGGAGATGACTCATTGGATTACCAGCCATTAATGAATGTTGTTAACCAATGTGATAGTTCTCACTCGTAATGTCAATGAGAGTCAAGGTAATTTAATGCATCCATGAAGGCACAAATAAATGTGTTGGCGTCGAGCAACATGCAGGATCTAACAGTTAGGAGGCATTGATGCATCCCTATTTCCATTAGTGATAAAACTTGTCATTAAGGCATACAAGTTTCAAGGAATAATTAAAATATCCGATCTTGGAACCAGATAAGGAGATGGAGTTGATGGTCCAAGATTGTCAGAAGTAAGGCCTTAAGAAATATTCCATCAATCCAACACAAGCATACAAAATTAAGAATTTATAAAGATAAAAAAATCCACCAACATTCTACAACTTTATTGAGAACCTCACAATCCAGAATCTAGTTTTCAAGTAAGGTTCTAGCTCTGTTACACCAGAAGTTCTGGTTTTCACAACAGAGCATTTTTTTTCTCTTAACTTTTTTTATTTTTTTTGTTTTATAATTTTATTTATTTATTTATTTTTCTTATATGTTGATTGTGGATCCTGATCTTCCAGATTCAAAGGTCATGTTATAGCCATGTTTGGATCCAAGACCATGACGGGGGGGTACGAGGGGGTGTGGGGGGGCTTTCCCCCCCACTATAGTCGCCATGGGGGATCTGGGGAGGGGGGGGTTGACTACTTTTGGGAGGACCCCCGTGGAGGGGGTTTGGGGGAAATGCCCCTATAGCGAAAATTTTGGAAAAAAAATGCCTTGTAAAATGTTGTAATTTCATAGTCATGACTTGGTCAATAATGGGTGATTTACAGGCCCATGGTATTGGGTATCTCGTGGTATTTTCCTATGGTAATCCCTCTTTAAAAGGACAACATGGTAATACGGTTGTGTATTGTATTGTAGTATTGTAAAGATAATTGTGATTGTGTAAGAGAGACTGTGAGAGAGTGAAGAGGAAGTTGCAGCGGATGTGCTGCGCGTTGTATCCCTTCATTTGTTGGATGGTATAATAAAAGGACTGACAATTTATCCGTGGATGTATCCCATATTGGGTGAACCACGTGTATTGGTGTCTCTCTTGTATTATGTTTATGTGTTTTATTTATGCATCTTATTTTATGCTATTGTTCTGCGATCCTATTTTTCTAACATTATTAGCAAAAAAGAAAACTAAGATGAAGAATAGGAAGCATAGGAGAGGGCCCCACTGCATATCACTTCCAATTCAACTTGATTCACAATATCCTTGGTAAAATACTCCTTATATATGAGATTATGATACAACTTGAGTATATTCCCAATAACAAAGAAGGATACCCTTTCATCATCAATAGTCCTTATTCTCGTAGAGCCATTATCAAAAACAAATTCTATTTCATATGGATTGAGCTAATGAGTGTTTAATTTCCCTTTAAAATTCTTAAATCAAGAGTCAAAAAGAAGTTCCCAGTCACCAACCTTAAACTGTTTCTTTGTAATGAACCCGTCATGCCATTTTTCCCTTTGTTGTTGGATGAGATCAGCATGTTGGAAAGCTTCTTGACACATTTCATCCAACTCATTCAGTTGTACAATTCTCTGTTTTTGTGCTTCAGTTAAGTCCATTACCAATTCTACTGTCATCCTAAAAGTTTGTATATGAAACTATAGGAAGAAGAACTTGTTTTCCATAAACCAATTCATATGGAGAAAAACTAGTAGTATTTCTCCACGTTGTTATATATTCCCATAAGGCCTTTGGAAGCTTTTCAGACCAATCCTTTTTATGCAGTTGTATTTTCTTTGTCAAGATAGCCTCCAGAACCTTATTTGTTGACTCCACCTGTCCATTAGCTTGTGGATGGTATGGGGAAGATTTCATGTGCTTGATTTGGTACTTTTTAGTAATTGCTTAGACAAGCTTAGATGTAAAATGAGACCCTTAGTCAACAATATTGTTCTCTAGGTACTCAAAAGCGAACAAATATATCCTTAAACAAGAAATCTACTACAATCTTTTATGTTGCTCTAGGTAAGGCTTTTGCTTCTACCCACTTTGTAACATAGTGAGTACAAACTAGAATGTACCTTTTACCTTTAGATAACGGATTGATAGGCCCCACAAATTCCAGGGCCCATTTTTCAAAAGGGTCAATAAGGACATGTGGCTGGAGCAACATCTCATATAGTATAAATAGATGACCCATCCTTTGGAAACTATCACATGCTCAAACATATTTATTCATGTCTTAGAAGAGAGAGGGACAATAATAACCCAAATGGAGGACTTTGTATGACATCCTTCCATCTGCAAAATCCCCCCACAAGGTTCATCGTGACATGCCTTTAGGATCTCAAACATCTCATCCTCCCTCACACATCTTTGGATAACTAAATCAAGTCTTGTATGAAAAAGGTTCCCTTGGATCTAGGAGTATGGGGCACTCATTCTAACAACCCATTTTCTTTCCTTGGGTGAAAAGTGTGGTGGCAACTTTCATGTAGCAAGATAATAATCTATGTATGAAAACCCGATGGGAAGTTAGTAGATATAGAAAACATATTTTCATCGGGAAAACTATCATCAACTGGAACATTCTCACCTTCGTTATTAAGCCTAGAAAGGAAGTTTGCTACCTGATTTTCCCTTTCGGGTCTATCCAAAACTGTGATGTTAATGAACTCATGCAACAACAACAACCACTTAGTGATGATGTTGTTTGTGATTGGTTTGTTCATGAGATATTTGATGGTAGAGTGGTGAGTATGGATAAAAACTTCAGAACCTATGATGTAATGTCTAAATTTATTAATTACATATACTATTGCAAGGAACTCTTCCTCAATCACGATGTAATTCAAATCAGTAGGAGCTAGATTTTTGCTTATGAAATAAATAGCATATGTTAACATATTTTCCTTTTGGCCTAGAACTGCTCCTATGGCTGAGTCCGATGCATTGGTGGAGATATGGAAAGGAAGACTCCAGTTCGAACATCTCAATACTGGGGATGAGGAGAACTTTTCCTTGAGTACATCAAAGGGATGTTGACATTCATTATTACAATAGAATCAACTTCTCTTGCTAATAATTTAAACAACGTAAAGGATATCTTAGTAAAATTCTTTATGAATCGTCGGTAATAGCCTACATGGACCAAAAAACATTGGAACCCTTTTTGATTGGTTGGGGGTGGCATTGTAGCAATTACTTCTACCTTGGAAGGATCTACCATTCTTCCTGCAGCAGACACATGATGACCCAATACAATTCATTCAGTCAATATCATGAAGCTTTTTTCATTACTTAGTGCAATATTTTCCTCCCTACATCTCTTTAAAACATTCTTAAGATTGGTTAAAGCTTCATAAAAAGAATCACCAAATGTAGTAAAATCATCCATATACACTTGTATACAATCAAGAAGCATGTCAGAAAAATAGCAAGTACCGCTCGTTGAAAGGTTGTAGGTGCAATGCATAGACCAAAGGGTAATACCTTGTAAGAGTAAGTTCCCCACAAACATGTGAATGTTTTATTGTCATAGTCATCAAGAGAAATCGGAAACTTATTATAACGACATTGAATCCATCTAGGGAAAAAAGTATTTATTTCCTGCTAATGTGTCCAGAACCTAATCTATAAAGGGTAGGGGAAAATGATCTTTCAAGGTTTCCTTATTCAATTCCCTATAGTTGATGCATACTTTCCATTTTCCATTATTTTTAGGAATGATTACTAGAGGGGACACCATTGACTGTTGAAAATGGGGTAAATGAAATCTACATTCACTAATTTCTGCAATTCTTCTTTCACTATTTCCCTCAAGGACGGATTCATTCTTCTCTATGGTTGTCTAGTTGGTCTAGCATTTTCTTGAATATAAATATGATGGGTGCAAGTATCTCGGTGGATGTCTTTCATATTGGTACATTCCCATGCAAAAGTATCAGAATACTGCCTCAAAACCTGAATTAATTGTTCTTCCTATAACTTGTCTAAAGCATAATTAATATTAAGTTTTTTCCTATGGAATATTTCAATGGTTTTACTACCAAATTCAGAAATTGAATATGTGGGAAATGTTGATAGAAAAACATAATCCAGTTCTTTTGAAGTACAAGTTTCCTAAAAAAAATGTTCTAAAAGATGATCCATAGAAGATTGAGTATGAGAGAATGAGTGCCCCCCAAAATACAATGGTTAATTTGGATTAGAAGTATGATGATTAATCAGAATTTCATATTATTTTCCCTAAAGGCTCATGGCTTGTGCAATTATCAAAACAGGATGAACTATTTCTTCATCGTTATTGTCCTCATCAAGCCATTGTGCACATTCTAACTCAAGTGTGGTTTTAGTGGGGGGATAACGTGTAATTTGTTTGGTCTTTGTGCCATGTGAAATTGTCATGTTTCCCGACCTACAACTGATAAAAGCATCTGCTGTGACAAAGCAGGGCTTCCATAGAATCAAGGGGTGTCCACCCAAATTAGATTTGGTTGTAAGACATAGAAATATGTTGGATACTCCCAAGAGTCTAGTGAAACAGTAACATCTTCTAATATACCTTCAAGCCTAATTTTTGAGCGGTCAACTAATTCAAGCACTATGGGTGTAGTTAAAAAGATCATAATGTCCCAAGCGAGTAAGAGTTTCCAAGGTCATTACATTTATAACTGCTCCCAAGGAAATCAGGGTATTTTCAATGGGAAGATTATTAATAAAAATTGTGACTACCGAATTACCTGGATCCACATATTTTTATGTAGTGACTTCGGTGGACATGAGACTTACCAATTTCCCAATGACTTGTATAGTTGGTGGATCTCTTTTTCCTATTCTTGGCTTTTTAATCAACAACTCCCTTACTGTTTTCAAATAAACGGGCATGTCTTTCAATGCTTGCAATACGGGAATTTTTACATAGAGATTTTTAAGTTCTTATGCAAACTCAAATTCAAGAGGAGTGATTGGTCAAATGAAAATGATTAATAAGAGTTAAGTTTTTTTCAGAGTTAGGGGAATTGTTAATTGGTCAGGATTATCTAGGCAAGACCCAAGTTTAAATTTGTCTAGCTTCCACTATAAACCGTATGTTAGTGCCAATAGCATGCAAGTGAGTGCCTAGCATGAAACTTATGACTCAGCAAGGGTTGAAACGTCAAGAGACACTCCTAGGAGTGGGTAGTACTCAAGGGAGGTTCCTACCCTTCTAGCCTTATCACAATAGGACAAATGTCTCATTGGGGATTTGAACTTTGGTGGCGATAGTGAAAAACTTACCTCCTCACCATCTGAGCTATTACCCCTCAACAAAATTGTGGTTTTCATTGTAATGGTCAATGTTCGACCTTAAGGATGACAAGATATTGGGATTTAGTCCACTTATGTGTGTGTGAGGAGTACAATGCAAGAATCACAAATTCGACCACTGCCTCTAAGTGCCCCCATGGAAACCTCAAGGGCCAGACACCCTCATGGGAATTGAACCTTGGTCATCAATGAAAAAATCCTCATTTCTCATCAATTGATACAACCCTTTTGGAAGATTAGTAAAAGTTAATTATCTCCTATCTTCATTGTATTTATAGTTTTATTGATGATTAGTAAGAGTTAGTTACCAATAAAACTATAAATAAAATAAAGACAAGGGACAAGCAAAGGTCCTAAAGGGGGATTAAAGAATTAAATGGCAAAAGGATAAAACAACAAAGAAGGGTTTGATGGGAATTAAAATAGAGAAGGTTTATAAGAAATAAAAAGACAGAAGTGTATAACAATTAGGAAAAAGAGAGAAAATGAATTAGAAGAGACGGAGAATTTACTTATTATCGAAGTTGGTGGATTATGAGTTTCAAGGATTGGCTTAGTTTATAGCCATTTTCTTGATTAAAGTTATTAGGGTGTTTATCAAGTTCTAAGGCTTCTGTAATAATGTGATTTGAGTAATGGGGGGTAGATGCTAGAATTTTGGTCTAGTTAAACCAAATTAACTCCTTTAACTCCTTAGATTTAAGAGAGTACTTGGCAATAACAAATTTAGATATGTGGTTATGAAAGGAGTTAGCGATATGTTCCTTGAGACAAATCTGAACAAATTAGCCACTATGGCCAATGTAGCTTGTGTTGTAGGAACAAGGAATTTGATAAACTCTTTGAGATAGCAAAGGGGCATATAAACTCTTTGAGATAGAAAAGGGGCATATTTATCTTTGTTGCTTTTAAATAGTTGTTTAAGGGTTTTATGAGGCTTGAAGAGGGTTTTAATGTTTTTTTTGTTGCTATGATTTTCAATAAATGGTCAACGATCACATGAAAGTAAGGGAGATACATTTAGTCTAAGGGTGGGAAACGTGGATTAGGTGTTCTTAGCTTGAGGAAAAATGATAGCTCAAAAGGATGTGTTGATTTGAGAAAGAGAATATCCATTTGATTGAAAGATTTTAAAAAGATATACACATTATTTGTTAAAGTGGTTAGATTCAAATAACTCTAGATTTCAAGATCTGGAAAATAATGCAATTAAGTATAAAGATATATATTGAAGTAATTTTTTTTCAAAAAAACTAATAAAATAAATTAAAATTAAAATTAACCCAATATTAAAACATCTTTGTGTAAAATATTATTAATTTGAATTTATTAAAATATACCAATTTAATAAAAAATATTAATTTAGAACCTAGCACATGAGCTTATAGAAAATTATTAATTTTATAATGCATTAAGAAATACCAACTTAATGAAAATCAACAATATAATATCATAATATAAATTTAATAAAAAAACATATTATTTATAAAATTATATTTTTAATAATAAATTAATGTACATCAATAATTTCTCTATGTGGCCCACAACCTTGAAATAAGACAATAGATGGACATAACATATACTGTCTTGTTTTTCTTAGGTTACCTTCATGTGATCCAAGTCAATAGACTTTGTGAATGTGGAAATCTATTGCAAATTCTAGACTAATATTTGTCTTTATGGAAATTTATTAAACATTATAGTGTTGTTTTTTGACTTGATACCTTCTCGTTATGCCTATGATTACGCCTATACTTTGTTATTGATAAAGACAAACTAACCCTTATCCCAAACCTACAAGTGGAACATATATACAAAGAGGGTGAGGGACTATGTCTACGTGGCTAGCCGTCAACCAATATGTGAAGTAGAGTAAGTATGAAGTACAATTAGTTGTGGTTTTTTAATTTGCGGGAGTTTAGTGGAATACACATAAATTTAATTCTTTATTTCTCGTAGAATATTTCGTATACTTTTATTTGAGAATCTTAAAGTTACAATAAAAAAAGTGTAATAATTATAAAAAATTATTTGATATTATAAAACAAGTGAAATAGCTGCAAAGCAGCTATTTCATGCTTAAAAAATTGATATATTTTTGAAAAGTTTAAACAATAAAAAATATAACAAAATGAAATAAAAAAATAATACAAAATAGTATGCTTTAGGATTAAGATTAAAATATTTTGATTTTTTAACTATTAAGAATTGGAGTCTTTTGGCAAGACTACAATTTTTCGTTGTTTATAAGCATAAATGGATTCAACTTTGTCAAAAATCTATGTTTTATGTGGATTGTGCAATCTCAACATTTTATATCTGCCATCCCAACAATTCCAACCAGATTTTGGGAAAAGGACACCAAAATCACAATTTGAAATACTCAGATCGTAAATTTGGGTAGTTTTAAAATTGAGCAATTAGTCTAGATCAGGAAATCCCAATTGCTAAAACTACAAAAATGTGATAATAGCAATTTCCAACAATAATTTTCACTGATTTTTATCCCAAAATCACAGAAAATACGGGCGTTTGAAAAAAATCCAAATTATCTAATCTTTAGAATACTCTAAATATATATAGCAAATATTTAATTTTCATAAAATAAAAATATTATCACAAACCAAAAAGTATTATAAACTACTATATTAAATTTTTTATTGTTTCAAAAGTTGACGTTGAAGTAGAAGCAACAGTAGGTATGTGAAACACATGGTGTACAAACTATATGTCAAACACGTGATGTACAAATTTCAATTATTAATGTTAATGTGGTCCAGTCTTCATGCGACTTGTATGCTATTACAGCCATGTATGTCTTTTTCACTTTTCATTTCTCTCCACTAGAGATAAATTAAAACCACTAGATAAACTTTAAATTTTATAATTGAATAGTTTAAAAAATATTTTTTATATAATTTAGTTAAATAAAAAATTTATAATCAATTTAATTTGACTTATCTTAGAATTTTGCATGAGATCAAAAATTTCAAAATCATCATAATAAAAATTATATTTTTAAAACTTTAATATCTAAAATCTATTTTTTTTTTAATTTATTAATTAATTTTTTTAAATAATAAAAATTACATAAAAAAATCTTGTTTTTTAAATATGCATAGTTATATTATTATTATTATTTAAAAATCTTGTTTTTATATGTGCATAATTCCATCAATTTTTTCTTTTAAAATGCGTGATAAATATACTTTTCAAGTAGGTAGTACTGTCTGACTAAAGTTGTCAGTGAATAAATAGTTCATGATTTAGATCCTACCCTTACCCATTAATTTTAATACCATACTCGCCAGGCTCAGCTATTTTGACATAAACCTACGGAAGTTTGAAACTTTATCTGACTGAAGCCATTTTGTTTTCTTCAATGTGCCACCCAAACTTGGGGCCACGAAATAGTTGTACCTACCACAAACAACGACATAATTGGTGACACTTTTGCCTTTGTCGACTTCTTTTGAAATCCAAACCAAACTTTAGAATATAACCAATTAAGTATATCTATTGAAAATTCAATTTCACTGCTATTCATAAATAATAATAATAGTAATTAAAAAAAAATATTAAATTGGTTTCATTAACGACTCACTTGTACACCTCTCATATGGTCACACACATCACAATAATAATCTAATTCATTGATCGAAACCATATTAATCATTAATTTCACACTAAACTTCAGATCGTCACTTCAAAACCCAAACCCTACTGATCAATCATTAAATCAAAAAAAAATCTGAAGTAAACCATCAAATCAATAAACAGGAAAAAGACAATGAGTCTGCGTTATGTACTCAGGAGACATTGCAGGATCTGTGGAACAATGTAAGAAGTTGCAACAAGGTTTCTAAAAAGCTCTGGCAGGATAAATGATTCCTAACTCAAGGCTCTTGCTGCCTTTTCTATGTGTGTATTATGTCCATACTTTCTTTCAAAGCTGTGAAAGAAATCAAGTAAAAAGATAAAGAGTACTATACCTTGGAGAAACCAGGAATGAGGCTTTGTAAAACATTCATGCGGTCGCTAATATTCTGTCTTCTGACCTGCATTTGATAGAAATTTAATGGTGAGAAACTACTATGCGTCGGACTAATAAATCACCAGTGTAATATGCACATATATACCCTTTATGCTAAGCTCTAATTGTCGGTAGCCTGGCTTCTTCTTGCTCTCACGTGGATGTAATCCTTTTCAGACTCAGCCTTTTGTTCGTCTTGACAATTTTGCACAACAATTCAGGAGGGACGTCACGCCTTATAACATCTAATTTACGGCTCGAATTCTTCTCGTGATCCTCCGAAGCACTTGAATTTGGGGAAGATTTGCACCTATCCCTCTTGGATTTCTGAAACCACATGTCAAATAAAGCTGGAATCAAATCATAAAACGGTGAGGTGAAGGTACTATTCAAATCATATGACTAATTACTAGCTGTAACATGATATATTTGGAACACCTCGACCTTGACATGAAGCAACGACGCATTTGTCTCAAGAACACTCCTGTTAAGATATGGATAAGTTTTTCTTTTGTTGATCCTCCAACAAGCTATATTATTTTTAGGAGTGGCTACTTCCATAGCAGAACCTGGAGACAATCGAATTGCAATTCATAGCATTAGAAGGTTTATTCCTACACTTACAGTAATTATGAAGACACAACTTTTTATGTGAATCAATTCTCACCATCTTGTTGAGTTTCAAAAAGTAGGTCTGTGGCATTACAATCCTTTATTTCTTCTCTCCCCGTACCCTTAGGAGTAAGATATAGCGCCTGATTACCATGACCGAAACCAACGGATGGCCCATAGAATGCTGTAGCTGCTACCTGCTCATCGTTCATCATAGTGTGATTAATAATCTCCTGAGGTCCCAAAGAACCTATAGTCGACTCATACAAATACATTAGGGCCTTCTCAGCAGCATCAGGACTAGAAACGGGCCGTAGGTTTACAGCCTGCGCTGTGATTGCTCCACAGGAATCGGAGTTGGTCAGTCCATCCACTGGAGCAAGCTCAATATATTGCTGATCAGCAGGATGATTAGTAACATAGGACTGTGATTTTTTATCCTGAGAATCAGATATCGGGCCGCTAATTCCTATGGATTCTAGAAAAGCCTGATAGTTATCTGAAAAGGCTGTCATTGATCTTCAATTATTTAATCAAATGATGAAATGCTATAATTACATTAACTGCGTGTCTGGCAGATGAAAAAAAAATCTGTTTCAGAATGCATATATTCGAGGCCAAGCCTGGATAAGGTTGAGATCTAGCAAATAGTATTTTGTCATGTTCTATATAATAGCAAAATCCACGTAAGGCTGGCAAAATTTGCAGTGTTGTACAAGGAATCGTTTCTATCACTGTTCCCATCACTGTACGTTCGAACTTATCTAGTACAGGCCGAGATGGCAACCTCATTTATAATTATTGCAATTTATTCATAGAATGCCTGTAAATTTAGAAACCTTGTTATTCCTATGATTAACTAGTTTTAACATTAGAAAGCAAATATTTATTCTTATTATCGCCTTTCTTTTTGGGAAAGCGCATCATCCTCTACGACATAAATCTCAAAGATCTAGGAGTGTGGGGGACCTGAATTGTAGAATAAAGCTAAACTCCAATGTATTTAAGCCATCGAGGTCATAACAATAGCTCCGGGCCCATAAAGCACTTAAATATATATAATATTTATAAACAGATTGTACCCAACGCCCGAAACTCGATTTAATGTGTCATTGAAAAAAGGTGTACGTTAGTAACAGTAGTACATACGTGGCATGATTTTGTTTTTTTCTTTATTTTTTTTATTTTTTATTATATTTATAATTCAATAATTATTTTTCACAACAGGGAAAATTAGTCAAATCTATATATTTTACCAATCAGAAATTAGCTATTCTAATTTAGAAAAATGTTATAAATATTTTTAATTTAAAAAAATTCATTTTAATACCCATTTTTTTGAAAACTTTAGTAAACATGGGTGTAAAAATTTAAAATAAAAGAAAGTCAAATGTAAATGTAGACCAACCGATTACTATAATCCCTGCGGAGCAGGGACTAATAAGTTATTTTTTTAATAATGCTATTGAAGATGATGAGAGTTATTAATGTGTATTGATAACCAAAAGTTAAAAGGTTAGGAAATCATATATTATAATAAATATTATAAAATTGTGATTTAATGTGGGTGTATATAATCAGCTTCAATGTATTTTCAATTAGGGGGGTTTTGGGATGGAGTTAGGGCTTTGGGGAAATCTGTTTCTGAAAACCCTTGTTGGAGGAAAATGAATTGAATCAACAACTTGGAGTCCAGCTAATGGTTTTCAATTAGCCTAGTACCAACCTAGAGAAAAAAGTGGGAAGTAAGTTTTTTGCTGATTCGGTTTCATTTTTCCAAAGACAGGGTTCAATTGGACATTTTTTCCTCGCTAACACGAGTCTTAGTTTTTGGGGTATTTGTGATTTCAGAAAATATCACATCATACCATATTTCCAGCCCAAAAATGTTGATGTGACACGAGTTTTAAATTTTTGGATGCGTGGTCATCACCTTATCAGCAACCCACGCGATGGCTACAGATCACATTATGCGGAGTAGGGTTTTGGAAAACCCAAAGAATTCTTTCAGGAAAAAAAGATGAGTTGGGGGTTCATACTTGTGAGGACTATTCTGCAACAGTTGAACCTGACCTGAAACACATTCCTTCTGATCATTCACCGAACAAGAAAGAGGTTAATTGCAGATTATCTGGGGAAAGAGCACAACGTCGTAGAAAACTGAAGTTTGTTAGGGATCGTGAAGGACTGGAACAATATGTATTGGGCGTTGATGTGAATATTGACAGGGTGAAAATTCTTTCTAATAGAGTTCTAGTGGGTCGAGTAGAGTTTGCACGTCTGAATAAATTAGAGCTATCGGATTGGGTAAATAAACAGTGGACGCCGATGGTGGGTTCTACGCCGAGAATTAACCTACTTATGAATGGTTGGATTATTTTTATTTTTCCTGAAAGTGCACCTTTAGATTTGATTCTGAATTAGGTTTGGTTATACAGAGAGGGTTCTTTAATTCTCAAATGTTGGCATACAACATTTGATCCAGTGAAGGAGAAAATATCCAAACGTCACTTGTGGATGTTACTACTTGGTTTTCCCCTTGAATTGTGGACCCAGAATGTGTTTATGGGCTTGGCTAATATGGTTGGCAGATTTATCCGGGTTGAAAAAAACTCCTTATATGGGATGGATAAAAAAGTGGCTAGAGTGATGGTGGAATTTGACATGGCGAGGGGACTCCCGACAGATATTGAAGTGGTCTGGGGTAATAGGATTTTTTCGGCATAAACTTGATTATTTCAAAATACCTTTTAGGTGTTATTGTTGATGACAGATCGAACATGTTAAAGCCGCATGCCCTTTTCTCCTGTCTGAGCCAACTTATTCATCAGAGGACGAAGCAAGAGAATTTCTTCAGGCTCCTGTTCATGATATGGAAGTGACTACTCCATTTTTTCCAAATCAAGATAATCAATATGTCTCAGGTAAGTTAACTTCTATATCCCCTACTCCATATGAAGATGTTACAAAAGGAGAACTAGATTTTTACCTTTCTGTAGAAGAAGATTTAGATCGAAGGTTGTCTTCGGGGGATAATATACATGAGGCTCTTGGATGGGTTACTAAACTTAATACTGTTTCGGATGGAATTGAGCTTATTAAGAACATTGTTTCTGAGGTATATGTGGTGGATGGGAACAAGAATTTTCAATTTTTTTTCTATTGATCAGAATAGGGTTTCTGCACAGAAGTCGTATGAGAATAAATTTTCTTCACATCTGGATGTATGAAGCCCTATTCCTTTTAGGGGTGTCTCTTATGTGGATTTTGAACAAAAATATCTTCGGGATACCCATTTAGTTTCTCCAGTAATTAAAAATTCTTATCCTATTTTGGTCGACCCTACTTCTGCTCAGGATTTACAAAAGATTTCCCCTGATGGGCATCTTTTATTGGAATGTGGGTATAATAAGTCTGAGATAGAAAAATATAAAATCCCCATCATCTGTCTATTCAAAAAATCCCTCTACAAATCCTAATGTACTTGGTCTCCAGTCCATTAGATTTCAAAATGTGACAATTAGAAAGAAAAAAAAAGAATAACTCAAACATTCCCTCTTCTAATTCGGGAATTTTGGATTTTATCCCTCTGTCTCCCCGGCTTATGGAATCAAATCATGATCTTAACAATTGTGGAGAACATTCTTCTCCTGGGGCACTTAGAGCACAGACATCCTGTGGAAATGTGATTTAATGTCATTAATGTCTTTGAATATTCGGGGTTTGTGTAAGGCTGCGAGGGTTAGGGCCTTAACCAAACTAATCAAGGATACTAACCTAGAAAGTATCCTTCTTCAAGAACTATGTGCCTCGATATTGTTTCCATTGAATCCATAGCTAATATACTTCCAAGTTGGGAGGTTTCAGCGATCAGTGCTTCGGGGATGTCAGGTGGTTTGTTAACTTGTTGGAATCCAAAAGCCCTACAATTTTCCTCCTTTAGAAAAAAATGGGGTCTTTTGCTTGAAGGTTATTTTTTTAATCTAGATTTAAAGGTTACTATACTAAATGTTTATGGACCTTATAAAAATAGAGAGAATCTCTGGGATTCTCTTTCAATGTCAGGTTTACTGGATATTGATAACCTTATCATAGCTGGTGATTTAAATTTTACAACCTTTGCTGCATAAATTTTGGGAAAATCTGCCATATTGGATGCAATGATTGAATACTTCATCAAATTACTTGAGCGTTTTGATTTAGTAGATATGGCACCTACTATTATTGAACCAACTTGGACAAATGGAAGATGTGGACTTGAGGGTATTCAAAAAAGGCTTGACAGGTTTATTTTGAAGTCTTCATTATTACAAAACCTTCATAGATATAGGTCGTGGGTGGATAGGACTAAAATCTTAGACCATTGGCCTATTTTCCTCCAAATAGATGGGATTCTTCCTAATTTAAAGTATCCCTTCAAATTCAATAGCTCTTGGCTATTGAATGAGGATTTATGTTCCTTTATCAAAGCTACCTAGCACATGATTTGAGCATGAAGAAAACTTAAATCCTATGGATTTACTTGTTCAGAAGTTAAATTTTCTTAAGGTTAAGGTTAAAATTTGGATTCAGAATAAAAATATGAAGGATAAGGAAGAAGTAAATTTGCTTGAAGATCAAATCAAGAAGTTATACATAAAAAATTATGACTACTCTATCACTCAAGAGGATAAAGTGTTAATTAAGACATTAGAAGACAAAAAGGATCAAATATTAAAACAAGAGGAGATGGATTGGTGTTTAAAAAGCGGAGCATTGTGGATAGGTTTAGGAGATAATAATACCCATTTTTTTCACTCTTATGCCTCACGTAGAAGGAATAAAAATGCTATTTGGGAACTTACAGATGATAATGATGTTCTTATAAAAGGTCAATCTGAACTTCAGAAGCTGGCATTGATGCACTATAGGGACATATTTAAGGAGAATGATCATAGTTCTTTGGAAGCTCAATTACACATTATAAAATTGTTTCCTAAATTTTTTGATGATGATGAAGGGAAAGATATGGGTAGAAAGGCTACTATTGATGAATTTGAGGAGGTTTTAAAGTTGTTTTCCAAAGAGAAAAGTCTTGGCCCTTATGGCTGGACTGTCCAACTTTTTAGCCATTTCTTTTATTTTATGGGAAAATATCTGCTTGATATGGTTGAGTAATCAAGGACTTAAGGATTTGTTTCTGGTGTGTTAAACTCAACTTTCCTTACTTTGGTGCCCAAAATCAATAAGCCAAACAATTTCTCAGAATTTCGTTCGATAGTCTTATGTAATCTTGCATATAAAATAATCACCAAGATTATATCTTGCAGGATTAAGCCATACTTGTCTAAACATTTGTCAGTTGAGCAATTTGGTTTTCTACATGATAGACATATATTAGATGCTATTGGAATTACACATGAAGCTATTCACTCTATTAAACATAATAATTTGAAGGCTATGCTTCTGAAAATGGATTTGGAAAAAGCATATGATAGAATGAATTGGGTTTTCCTTAGATTAATCCTAATTCAAATTGGGCTCCCACTACTTGTCATTAACTGGATACTTGCGTGTGTTTCTTATGCACAATTTGTTGTGTTGGTAAATGGATCCCCTACTAATTTCTTCAAAAGTAGCAGAGGAATTCATCAAGGATGTCCTCTTTCTCCTTTGATTTTCTTACTCATCATAGAAGGGCTCAGTAGACTTATAATGGAGGCCAAAATCTAAAGGTAAAATAAAAGGTGTAAAAATTTCAGCTGTTATCTACATTCCACACATATTGTTTGTTAATGATGTTTTAATTTTTGGAATTGATTCATCTGAGGAATGGGGGTTTTATCTGGAGATTATCAATCTTTTTTGTATGGATTCAGGATGGAAGGTTAGTGTAAATAAATCAAGTCTCTACATGCACAATCTAGATGGAAATGCTATGGAGGATATCAATAGCTTTCTTCAATATAAGGTGTTCAAGCTTGAAGAAGGATTCAAGTACCTTGGATATTATCTAAAACCGAATGGTTACAAAATCTAGGATTGGTTGTGGATAATTCAAAATTTTGAAAGAAGAATTGAAAATTGGACTTTCAGGCTTCTTTCCATAGGTGGCAGACTTACTCTTATCAAAGTTGTTCTTATCGGTATTCCAGTTTACTGGTTCTCTTTATTACAGGTTCCTATTTCTATTATCAATTCCCTGAGAAAGCTTATCTTTAACTTCATTTGGTTGGGAGGTACAGAAAAAGGTAAAATTAATTATGGCTAGTTGGGACGGGCTATCAACTCCAAAAGAATACAGTGGACGGGGGATAAAAAACTTACTTTGGTTCAGTATTTCTTTAATATTGAAGAGTTTTTGGCGTGGTCTATTTGGTAAAAGTATTTGGTCTATAGTTCTGCATGGAAAATATATAAAAAAGGACTGCATTAACTGGATAAGGAATGAAAAGAAGGAAGTCTGGAATTCCTCCCTTATTTGGAAGGGATTTCTCAAAATTTACAAATGGATGGGACAATATTTGGCTTGGAAAGTGGGAAATGGAAACAATGTAATGGTTGGTATTGATCCCATTATTGGTCTGGGTGAAGACTATAAGCTTTCTCCTGATATTGTAAATTATTTGGCAAAGATTGGTTACTCTACTTTGGAAGATATTAGGAAACATAGAAGGATAAATATGGAGAACAACTATCGGTACTCAACTAAGGATCTTGGAATTGGTAGCATTTGGGCTACGAAGTGGGATAGCTTCATCAACAATTTAAATTCTAGAGGATGTAGACTGAATGGTAATTTGGATACTTTAATTTGGATATCAAATACAGAGACAGGTTCCATTACTGCAAAAATTGCTTAATTGGCTATTGTAAAGGAAAATATATGCATAGTTCGGAATTGGTGGTATACAGTTATTTGGAATTGGAGTATTCCATTGAAGATGAAATGCTTTATGTGGTTTGCCCTTCAAAATTTTCTTAAGACCTAGGATAATTTGCTGAGAAAAGGTTGGTATGGACCAAATATATGCCACCTTTGCAAAAAGGATTCAAAGATTGTTAATCATATTTTGATTGACTGTAGTTTCTCTACAACGTTTTGGAAAAAGGTATGTTCTTCTCTCAATATTCCACAAGATTGGAATGGTACAAATTTTGAACAGACTTGTAAAGAATGGAAGAAAACCTGCAAAGAGTATAATACCCTACCAGCCATTATATCATGGAAAATATGGAAAGTTAGGAACAATTGTGTATTTGAAGATAAAATTGAAGATTTGGATATCATAGTTATGCAAATACTGAACTGGGTCAGAGGTTTCAATTCAGGAAATTTAAAAGTTTGCAGAACCAAAGTTTTTAAGGAATTTCAAAATTTCAATGGGGCTATTGGATACTTTGATGGGGCAGCACAAGATGGTTTATGTGCAACAGGTGATAGTTTATGTGCAGCAGGTGCAGTACTCTACATTAATGAACATCACAGATTTTCCTTTAAACTTCATTGTGGTACAGGAACAAATATGAAGGTTGAAATTTTGGCACTATGGTGTTTATGTAAAATGGCTACAAACTTTGGGATAGTGTCATTTGTGATATTTGGGGATTCCAGAGTTACTATTAAATGGGCGTGTGGAGATTATAATCTAAAAGTGATTAACTTACTTCCTTGGTGCACTAGAATAAAAGTGGAACTGAAGAAATTCTCGCACTTAAAACTTATCCATATCTATAGAGAACAGAGCTTGTTGGCAAACAAAATTTCAAAAGAATCTTTGAGTGGTGCAGAAGGGACTTTACTCTGGGAGGAATTTTTGGAAGATGATAAAATTGATATGGGGAGTACCCATATTTTTAGTTCATAGTCTTTCACCATCAAGATAACTCTGGTTCTGTTTTGTGTAATTCTGTAGATCTGATGATATGTTTTGAATCTATAGACTCTGGTTGGAATGACTGTTGGATTTTCTTGATAGTCCTGAATTTTTGAGATAAGACAGTCAGTTTTTTGAACTGTATAAGTTAGACACTTATGTACTTTTTTATTCTAATAGAATATCAAAAGTATGATTTTTTTCCTCTGAAAAAAATATATAGGCTAGTTTAAAAGAAAGTGCTTTACACATTCAACCCTCTTAGTATTACAAAGATGACAAATTCTTTTCAATGTGAAGTTTGTAAGAATTTGTTTTTATTTTTAACAATGCCTATTTTACTTTTTAATTTAGTTAAAAAGATAAATACTTTTTATCTTTTAGATTCAGGTTGATCATCTCCTTATAAGATCTTAATTATCTCTGGTCCTATAATTATTTTTTGCTTCACAATTTTTCCTTAATAATATTAAATTGAGATGTAATAATATTTTTAATATAAACATTGCTATCAGTGATATCCTTTTTTTATTCTCCAATGATTTAGCCAAAACTTAGCATCTTTATGCCAATTATCTTAAATTTATCTTATCCTCTAATTATTTTGCATCACATTTTTTTTAATTTAAATGTAATAATATTTATAATAGTATCATTATTAATGCAAGTGAATTAGGTATGGCTAGTTATAGCCATGTTCTCAACTAACTGATAAAAAGCTAGCTTTAATGAGGAGAATAATATAAGGTGTGTTGCCTTTAATTTTGAAATTATACGTTATAATTTTTTTAACTCTTCAAATTCATAATAAACAAAGTTGGCTAAATGTTATACATTCTGATAGTTGAAATGTTTGCTAAAATCACCCTTTCTCATTGTTCAAATATCTACAATATAGACAACTAACCAAAAAAGTGGTCCACTCTCTATTTATTCTTTTTTCTCATTAATATAATTCCAAAAAAACATTCTCCAGTCATTTTTTTCCAGCAGAAAAAAGCATACCAATGTTATTCATATTGAATCAAAAGATACATAATCGTCCAAGTCTTACGAAGACTCTACAAAAAAACCAGCAGATAATACTTGCTTACATATCAAAACAACAAAATGTAGAAAAAACACTCCTATAAACTAGTGTGACAATAGTTCTCTGCATAAGTTCATAATTTAAAAAACTTTAGAAATAGCTACTCAAAAAAACCTCAAAGATCCCAAATCTACAATCTGGGAATTAAGGATTTCTTCCCAAATTAAAAAGCCTTCCTCATTGCACAAAGCCTGCTTTGAAAGTTTGTCTACCAAAAGGTTGTGTTGCGTGTATATATGCTCCAAAGAGATGTTTCTGAACTAAAGATAAGACTTTGAGATTGTATTCACCTTGAGCTCATTTTATGGTGACCCTCAATCCCCAAAAATCTTTAGATCATCAATACCAAAAGCACTCGCCACTTTTAATACACACCAAAAAACTAGGAGCTCAACCTTCATATTTGCCCCAGCACCACAATTTAATCTTAAAGTAAAGTAATGATATTCATTAAAAAAAAAAATAGATTCCATTGATCCTTTGTCATTTATAATTTCAATAAAATTTATAATAATTTTAGATTCCATATAGATATATTTTTAATATATTTGATTTTATGGAGTTATATTTTAATTAAATGTAATTTAAAAGAGTAGAAAACAAAAAAATTGTTACCCTATCATTCTCAATTCAATTCTACTTTATGTCTGAAATCGCGAATTAAAAACCAAGTCGGCTAAAAAAAATCTCGAAATAAAAAAAATCGACGCTTGAAAGCATGAATCCAGAGTCGGCAAAGGTAATCCTTCCCGTATCGAGAACTAACAGAGGAGGCCCACACCAATAATCAAACCGCCATGGCATTTCAGGCCACTCGTTGTTGCTAAGGTCGCCAGTCCTGCCCTGTTTTGACAGTCCTCCAACCGGTCTCCGCCAAACATTATCTCTGGATTGTGGGGCTAAGGAAATCCTTAATTTCTTGGTCGCTTTTACTAATAAAACCCCAAGTCCCAAGAACTCCTTATCTCTGTAACTTGATCTGCGATCGCGGGCCTAAGTCCATTCAATAGCGTGGTTAATTAACTCCATTTCGATCATCTGTCTGTTAAAAAAAGCTCTCACAAAGAAACTACTCAGCAAGATATACAGATTTGGCTGTTTGCAGAGTAGCAACATCATGTTGGAAGGGAAGGGTGTGGTTGAAAGCTCAGACATGCCGGAGAAGATGCAGATCCATGCCATGCACTGTGCATCGCAAGCTCTGGATTTGTATGACGTCTCTGACTATACAAACATGGCTAGCCATATTAAAAAGGTCAGCGATTATCCTTATTGTTCTGTTGTGTTCCCTAAAAGGTTGCATACAGATTCATTTTTCTTCCCAGCAAATAATCTCATTTCACCTTCAAACTTTTCTCTTTTTAAAAGGTTTATAGGTAGTTGGTAATGGCAAGGATCCATGAGATCTGATCTCAGTATCATGATTTCAAAATATATAGATTTAGCATAAGAGCATTTGTCAGAAGGGTTAAGATTATTAGTCATTCTAATTTTGTGATAGCTCTAGTTTTTATCAACTAAACTAACTTCCTTTTGAACTATTTCATAAATATTCAACATTCTCATTTGTTTTTCTTTCCTGTTCTTTTGCAGGAATTCGACAGTTTCTATGGAACTGGATGGCAGTGCGTTGTGGGGACAAACTTTGGCAGTTTTTTCACTCATGCTGAAGGCAGTTTCATCTATTTCTGCGTGGAAACGCTGAACATATTGATGTTCAAGGGAGCTTAATTCAAGGCCCTCTCTGTTTTCATCACCCAGCTTTGTATTTCTTCTCTTGTGGATGAGTTTGAGAAGAAAGGAATGTGTAGTTTATTTGTATAAAATGGATATCAGTACAGACCCTGCAGCCAGTTCTGCAGCCAGCCAGCTCAGTTCTGTGAGTTTACATGAGAACACCAAACAGAGAACGCTATAGACACTGACTGTCATAGGAATTTATGTCACCGAGTATATTGTAAAAAAAACTAGTGCATGTCCCATTTCATTTTGTGCTGAGCTAGAGCTATGGAGTAACATCTTCTGTTTAGAGGGTTGTATTTGGATTTTAGATTTAAAAACAGAATTCGGATCTATGAAGTCTATGAGGGATTCAGAACCTCAGGTATATTTTTATTGTTGTACCCAACTTCTCTCTACCCAATCATCAAATAGTCTATAGGGTTGTATTTGGATTTTAGAATTAAAAACAGAGTTCAGATCTATGAAGTGTATGAGGGATTCAGAACCTCAGGTATATTATCTATGTATATATATTGTACCCAACTTCTCTCTACCCAATCATCAAATTGCAGTAAGTTGTCAACCGCTATGAGTGAATCTGTAGTCGAGCATATCAAAGTTATAAATCACAGGCACCTCTTGACATCAATATAGTAGAAATCCCCAGATCACTTTGGTGGAAGTGCAAGGCATTTAAATTTTATACTGAGCAAATTATGAAACTTGTTGCTAAGTATACCATCACTGGAGACATGGCAACTAGAGAAGAAGATTTGTGGACACAATTATTCCTTCTCTTATCTCTTAATCAAAGGACATTGTTCCACGTTTATTATTGTCACAAGAACTTGTTCTACCATTTTGACTGTATATGTGCTTTATTTTTCTGACACCCACCATCAATAATATGGAAGCTTACCTAATTCACATTTTACTGTTTAAAAAGTACAAATTATTGTATCCACTGAAAAAATGATAATGGAAAAAGGTTCGTTCCAGATTTTACTGTTCAAAATTACAAATTATTGTATTGTCAAAAAAATGATAATGAAAAAAAAAGTTCATTTCAGTTATGGTACATACAATAAAATATATCAAAAGTTAAATATGGATTGAGATAGAGGAGTTCCAAGAATACGTGGATATAGAAAAGGGGAAAAAGTGATTATGATTAAAAGTTTGTGAAGAAAGATGGGAAAAAATGGTTTTCAATTACCTTTTGATCCATTTCATTTGAGATTGAAAAACTGAATAATATAACCAACTAAACTTGTTTTTTAAGAACTTGGACGATGTAGGATAAGAAAATCCATTGTTCATAAAACTAGATTTGAGAATAATATATTAAACTCTCTCCATTACATGAATGGTAGTGTAACATACTTATTCTTTCCAAAAGGTTGGTATGGTTTCAAGTTTCAGTATGAGGAACATGCTTTCTTTGTTTTTCAAAAGCTATGGCTAAAAGATGCAGGCAGTCTTATGTTGAAGAAGTGGCGCATGGGTTTCAACCTTAAGAAGGACTTATTCGGTATTGACATTTTTTGGTGTTATTGTCGGGTTTCCCACTTGGGATGTGGAACAAAGCGGCCTTTGAAGCTGTTGGCAATAGGCTGAGTCGATTTTCTATGTCAGTGAGTTTGTTATGAAAGGTGTGGACAAGCGGGTTGATCGTATGCTTGTGGAAGTAGATATCTCAAAGGGTTTGATTGATAATTTGGTGATTGATTGGCGGGACAAAACTTATTCCCAAATTATTGACTATGAATGCATCCCTTTTAGATGCACTACCTATAAGGATGTTGGTCACCTTTGGAGGCAATGTAAGGCTACTCTTTCCCCTTCGAATGGTGATGGTTCAGATGAAGGTGAACTGGTATGGTCTTCGGATAATAGTTCTAACCAGGAAGGGGATTATGCGACGGTTTTGAGCAGCTCTCTGCTCCATCCTCTCGCACTGGACGCAACCTCTTCAGGATATTGTTAAATCAGTAAGATCAAAATAAACGACCCATCATTTTTTAATTATCTTTCTGATATGGAAAAAGAATTTATCAAAGCTCTTGAATTAAAGTATGAGACAGTTGAGGGGCCCTTGGCTGATCGAATCCCTTCTCTTCGGAAGCATCTCTGGGTAATAGTATGGAGCCTTTATCGATTCCTGAGGGTATCGTTTATGCAGAGTTATCACCTATTCATCCTTTAGAGGAGGGGGGGCTAGTAGGCTTAGTGGGTAGGGGGAATCTTCTCACTCTGATGGGAAAACTGTGTTAGTTTCAAATAACTCGACCTCTTCAGATTCTATTGAGGTACTATCAGAAATTGCCAATGGAAAAGGGTTCAGTAAGTTGAATACTTTGGTGGCGATGGGACAAAAATAAGTGTTTGTATTCCCTCATACAGTGAAATTGCCAAGAAGACTCCCATTCAGTCATATATTGGGCATAAGGAAGTATTCCAAGTGGATACTTCTCATGACCAGGCTATGCTTCAGTTGTCCCATGAGGATCCCTTATGCCATAAAAAAATGAGGAAGGGGGGCATACTGGGGGGATCACCCCCGACTTCTCCCCAATTAAAACTCGAATTTCTAGGAAATCTTCGTCAAAAGAAGGCAAGGGAATTTCTTCTGATGACATCAAAGATGAGACTATATTGGTCTCGCCATCCTTCGACTCTAGGACTCTTCGAGACGTTAAAGCCCTCGCTAGGGTTAAAAAATGATATTTTTCTCTCTAAACATAAGGGGAGTGGGGGGGGCTCCCTAAAAAACTAGCCCCAAAGAGATCTTTGGAGATTATTCAATCGGACCTAATTGGTTTGCAAGAGACAATGACTAGTGGCAAGAAAGCTAGACTTTTCTTCATGAATATAAAACCTTCCTGGGAGATATGTACTATTGATACTGAGAGACTTTCTAGTGGTTTTCTGGCGGCATGGAATTTGTAGAAGGCTTGTCTTAAGCCTTTTAGGACCTTGGATGGCATTCTTCTATCAGGTAAGATTGTTGGGTTTGACAAAACTATAAACATTATAAATTGTTATGGCCCCTATCTTGACAGGAGATGTTTATGGGGGCGCATTCAAATGGAAAATTTGTTGGAGCTTCTGAACTTGATCTTAATGGGGGATCTTAATCTAACTATGGCGGCCTCGGAGGTTTGGGGTCATCACTCAAAAATTGATCTGATGGGTCCTTTTTTCAAACCTTTTCTCATATGCAAATATTATTGATATAGAACCTTTTCCCTTGATGCCTACTTTGAGGAATGGGAGAAGTGGTCAAGTTGCATGCTGAAATGACTTGATAGGTTTTTGGTATCTAAGGGATTATTGGAAACTCTTGTTAAGTATAGATCCTAGGTGGATCTTGCAAGAATATATAACCATCAACCAATTATTTTCCCATCTGAGGTGGAAGGTAGCTGGAACAAATTCCCTTTTAAATTTAATCATGCCTGGATCTCAAACCAGGATTTCATTGATTTGGTGAAGAAGGAATGGTCTAAGGCAGTAGACCTTCCTGGAATCTCGGCTACAGACTCGCTGGTTCATAAATTGAAACAAATAAAAGAAGCCACGATGCTTTGGGAACGAGAAAAGAAAAAGGAAATGAAGCAGGAATTGGTAAATATCGAATTCAAAATTGGTAGGTTAACCTCTTCTAATATATTTGGTCCCCTGTCTTCAATGGACCAGTTATCCCTTATTGAGCTGGAGAAAAATAAATTGATAATTTTAAAAATGGAAGAGGAGGCCTGGAGGCTGAAAAACCATGCGGTTTGGATTGAGGTAGGTGACTCAAATACTAAATTCTTTCACAAATTCGCTGAGAATAGGTAGATTAGGAATACTATTTGGGAGCTACAAGATTCAGAGGGGATCATGCGGTCTACTCTTGAATATTTACATTGGGGAGCCATTTCTTATTTTGGAAATCTATTTCAGGACCCACAGTCGTCGTCATTGTTGGAGCAGTTCAAAGTTATTAAAGAATATATGAGAATCTTTCATGAAGAGGAAGGGAATAATATGTATAATCCTATGGATATTGTGGAAGTCGAAGAAGTCCTGAAGGGTTTTGCAAAATAAAAAATTCCAAGCCCTGATGGTTGGAAGGTTGAATTTTTCCTTTTCTTCTTCGACATTATGGGTCCAGATATCCTGGCAGCTGTGAAAGAATCCAGGGTTTCAGGAAAGGTTTTGGGTGCTATTAACTTGTTGAAATATTGTAACTTCAAAGAATATTATATTTGTACTTTATTATTCCGGAGATGTTTCATTCCTCCATGGAGATCTTATTGTATATCCGGAGATGTTTATTCCTCCATCGGGATGTGGTAACTTGGGTTATTAGACTTCCCTAGTGGTGGTCGGCCCTGTATGTGTTATGTGGGTCAAAGGGTTGTTAGACCACCCTAGAGGGGTCAGCCCAGTCAATTGTAGTGGGGTGTTTAACCCAATGGTAAAGTTGGGGCCGACCTAGTTAATATATTGTACAAGTCAGAGATGTGTATAAGTAGAGGAGGTGAGCTCCTCATTTGACACACTTCCCTCACTCAGAATGTAGCGCACTTGTGGAGGATAGGTCTGCTATGGTGGATGAGGAGATCATGTCTTTGGTTTGCATCTTTGTATATTGTTGGTCATCTATATTGAGGAAGCTTTGCTGGGTTTTCTACCCCATGAGGGTTTCCTAGGATAAATATGTGTCTCTTGTGTTTATGTTGTGCTTGTTGTTTCTTCAGTGATCCTGTATATGCTATTATTGTGAAATGGAATGTAATGCTGCTATTTTCTGTCTTAGCATATTAAATCTTAACATGGAATTAGAGCTAACCTGAAGGAAGGCAATGTATGGCATTTACGACACTTGCTTCACTTGCGACAATTTGAAGGTTTGGGTTTTACATAGCAAAACCCAGTCATCATGGAACTTTCGCTATAAATCCATTTCTGCGAAGGTTCATGATCTGAAAATTTTACAGGCCGTAGATAACATCCCCAGGTACCTTGTGTCCAAAGGAAACCCTCATAATCGTTTTACTTTGTGAGTTATGATCAGTACAAGTTAGGGTTTCTGCCTCTTCCAGATCTCAGTCAAAATCAGGTGACCTAGGAAAAAAGGTCATAACTTGGGCTAGGAAGCTCCAAATGAAATTTCGTAAAAAGTGGCAGGTAGTGCACAGACTGTACTATCGCAAAAAACGTTTTCAGAGGCTGAAGATGAACCAGTGTAGCATGGCATGCCGTACAAGTTCGCTCTCCTGTTTTATCCCATAAACAGGTCACGTTGCGACACTTAGCATAACTCTCTCTCAGAAAATCCAATTGAGGTCAGACTTGTTAGGATGGAAATATGATAGGTCAGGCTACCACATAAAAGGTTTTCAGACCCTAGGGAGCGAAAAGTTCGAAGTTACAGCAGAAACAATCAGGTACATATTTCTGTCAAAACATAATTTTTTTGGAGCACCTTCATTCATGGCTTCCGGAATTTAAGGTTTCGGAGAAAGTTAGAATTTTTGGAATCGAAATCCATGGCTAAATGCTACTCAGGAAAATTGAAATTTAGAGACCAATATCGAATTTTTTGGTTGGGTAGAAGACCGGGCTTGATCAAACCCCAATTCGGGATTTTGATCAAAAAGATGGAAAATTAGGGCTTCAACAAAAGTTGGAATTTTTTAAGTCTATAACCACGGCTGGAAGCTCCTCAGAAAAATAAGAGTTTAGAGCCTTAGATCGAACCTTTTGATTGGGCAGAAGGGTGGGCTTCATCAAACCCTAGTTCGGGATCCTGTCTAGAAGATCCAGAAGTTTCGAAGGCAAATTTTGAGGGGTCAAATTTTGGAGATTTCAAAATTGAAGTATGCTAGTTTGATCAGCTTAGGAAGACACATCCTTCCATCCATTCAGAAGTGTGAAATTCAAAGATTGAATTTTTAGGATTTCTCCAGCAAACCCTAATCAAACTCCAGATCCAGTTTCAGGGGGAGTTGAGGCTAAGGCCTTACATCATAAGATTACAAGAAGTCTCGACACGTATGACTTAAGGAGGTTCAGGTATGTCTTGAAATATGATTCCTGATTAAGTTCATTAGTACAATCTTGATTAATGCTAGAATTGTCTTATCACCCTAGTAACAGTATGAATGCATGTGAATGATAGAAGACATTCATTGATTAGGGCTATATGATTGTACTAATGCACTACGGTGTTGTATGAGGTTGATGTTGTCTACTAACAAGATACAGGTACATCACGAAAGACAAATCAAGTTCCATGACCATGACAACATGAAGACAAAGACTCCTCCATAATATTTGATCACATAGAAGTTCTACTTACGAGGTATGTATGACTTTGTTCTATTATGCTTAACCTATGAGATATGTAGGTTCCAACACAACATCTCTAAATGATTGAAGAGAACAAAGAAGATATTGATTAGGTATGTTAAATAGATATACTAATCCAGGTATGTCTCCTATGAATCTTACCTTGTGTTAGGATCCCTTATATAAGTATACTTGGTATGATTGGTTATGCTTATTCATAAAGCTAGTAATCAAGGGTTTATGAATATTATGTCTTTTGATTGATGATATGCATGAGTAAAAGAAGACTTCCCTGAAATTTTGAATACTAATTTTTATTATCTATGATCATGACTATACATATTCAAGATTATTTAGAATTATAATGTTTTGATAATATTTATAATATACTAATGAATGTATGTTTGTGTATGAGATCATGAGGATAACACTAGTGCACACTTGAGAATGCACAGTGGTACAGAATGAATAGAAGTTCAAAAGACATTTAGAAGATCAAGCGGGAGGAAACCACACAAACATAAAAGATAAGTATTTGAGTTGTTATTTGAAATAGTAAATAGATTGTATGCATATTTGTATTCACGCTGAGTGTAAACATTCATAGAGCATTGAATAGTATACTACTAATATGCATATGATTGGTAAGTTGGACAAAACCTTCCATTGTAGCTTGTCTAGAATGAAACCTCTTTGCTGACATGCTGAGAGCTGTGCACACTCTCGATAGTATGTTTTGGTAGAGATGCAAGGCATCTAGACAGCCACTGTATGCATACAGGATATGGAAAAGTGTTGTGCCAAAGTATTGGTCAAGATAGTTGCATAACTATGTAAATGATATCTATATGCATAATAGGTTATCATGTCAACATGATTTCATGATTATGAAGTATTACTAATCATGTACTTAATTTTGATTTGTAGGAAAGATCATTGAATAATGATGAACACCACACAAGTGATGGATGTTCAATAAGAATATTTACAAATCAAACATAATATAGAAGGCTCGTGGCTAAAAGATTCTCTTAGAAAGAGGAAGAGAATCATGACGAGATGTTTGCTCCAAGTGACTAGATAAGACCATTCTCTTAATGATGTAATTAAAGAAGAAGTGTGAATCAGGTTCTGTATGGGTACCCAGGATCGATAGTAAATTGATGAGCTTAATGATCACCATGGGTGATGTGGATGTCAACCTTTGCTACAAGGTTGAATATGGTTTCTATACACAGATGACATGGATGCAAGAAGGAACTCACCATAGAGTTCGAATGATGTTGAGGCTCAGATCAATAGACCCATCTAACGAGAGATGGCACAGATAGATGGCTGCAGAAATGAAAATGAAAGATCTCAGATTGATGCATTACTTCCTAGGTCTGGAAGTATGGAAAGGCTCAAAAGGAATCTTTCTCAACCAGGGAAAGTATGCCGAGAAATATTAAAAGGACTTGATATGTTGGAATGGCCACTCTCATGGATTCCAACTTGAAGTTGTTAATGAATGACTCATCAGAGTTATTGTATATAACTCTGTACAAACAAATTATTGGGTCATTGATGTATCTAACAAATACTAGGTCAGATATATGCTTTGATGTGAACACCTTGAGTCAGTATCTAGTGGAAACTAGATGTGTTCACCTGATAGTTGCAAAGCATGTGATGAGGTACCTAAAGGATACGATAGAATTTGATCTATGCTATCTTGGAGATCATGACTTCAAATGGATACACAGATGTTGATTGGGCAAAAAGTGTATCAGACAGGAAGAACACATCGAGAGGATGTTATTGTCTGGGATCAGCCATGATCTCGTGGTTTAGCTGGAAGCAGTCTAGTGTGGCTCTCAACACAAGCGGAATATATGGCTGGTTGCTCTACTAGTTGTGAAGCAGTATGGCTTCTGGATTGTTTGACTTAGAGATAGACCCAACTGTGATCCTATGTGACAAACAAAGTTGTATCAAGATGGCAGAGAATCCAATGTTCCATGATATGGCACAGAAAGGAACTATAAAGTTTGAATTTGTAACAAGTTACCGATGTACTAACCAAACCTCTACCTCAAGAAAAGGTTGAGTATTTTCCGAGACAAGCTTGGTAGGACCCTCCTTGAGAGGGGGAGTGATGTGGTCACTTATGACGATATTGCCTGCATCGACAGTGAGGTCGATGATGTGGTTACCTATATTGGTGATGCCGACAGAGAGGTTGGTGGATGGTCCTTAGACAGGGTCTAAGTTGACGAAGGGATTGCATCATCCTTGAACACATGTTCTAAAAGGATCCATAGACAGATGTCCCCGAGAATGTGGTCCCTAGTGGACGAGAGGATTGTATCATCCCTGGACTTCAATTCTAAAGTGATCCGTAGACAGATGTCTCCGAGAATGTGGTCCCTAGTGGACGAGAGGATTGTATCATCCCTGTACTTCAGTTCTAAAGTGATCCATAGACAGATGTCTCCGAGAATGTGGTCCCTAGTGGACGAGAGGATTATATCATCCCTGGACTTCAGTTCTAAAGTGATCCGTAGACAGATGTCTCCGAGAATGTGGTCCCTAGTGGATGAGAGGATTGTATCATCCCTGGAATTTAGTTCTAAAGTGATCCGTAGACAGATGTCTCCGAGAATGTGGTCCCTAGTGGACGAGAGGATTGTATCATCCCTGGACTTCAATTCTAAAGTGATCTGTAGACAGATGTCTCCGAGAATGTGGTCCCTAGTGGACGAGAGGATTGTATCATCCCTGGACTTCAGTTCTAAAGTGATCCGTAGACAGATGTCTCCAAGAATGTGGTCCCTAATGGACGAGATGATTGTATCATCCCTGTACTTCAGTTCTAAAGTGATCCGTAGACAGATGTCTCCGAGAATGTGGTCCCTAGTGGACGAGGGGATTGTATCATCCACGGACACATGTCCTAAAAGAGATCCGTAGACATATGTCTCCGAGAAAGTGGTCCCTAGTGGACGTGATAGGACTGCATCGTCCCTGAGCGTTTGGTTCAAAACGTAAGTGGATCAGGATTGCATCGTCCTTGGACTTATGTCCTAAAGTGATAGGGATTGATCATCCTGTAAGTGGATCAGGATTGCATCATCCTTGGACTTATGTCCTAAAGTGATAAGGATTAATCATCCTGTAAGTAGATTGGGATTGCATCGTCCCTAGACATGGTGAGGTGTCTTAAAGTGATAAGGACTAATCATCCTGTAAGTTGATTCGGGATTGCATCGTCCCTAGACATGGTGAGGTATCTTAAAGTGATAAGGACTAATCATCCTGTAAGTTGATTCGAGATTGCATCGTCCCTAGACATGGTGAGGTGTCTTAAAGTGATAAGGATTAATCATCCTGTAAGTAGATTGGGATTGCATCGTCCCTAGACATGGTGAGGTGTCTTAAAGTGATAAGGACTAATCATCCTGTAAGTTGATTCGGGATTGCATCGTCCCTAGACATGGTGAGGTGTCTTAAAGTGATAAGGATTGTTCATCCTATAAGTTGATATGGATTGCATCATCCATAGACATGAGAGATGTCTTAAACTGAGAGGGACTAATCATCCCATAAGCGGATCAGGACTGTATCATCCTTGGACCTATGTTCTAAAGTGAGAGGGATTGATCATCCCGTAATTGGATCATGTGTGTTGTAGGGTATGCTGCTATTGTGTATACTTGTATTGATGAGGATACTTGTATTGATGATATGTACACTTGTATTGATGTGGATACTTGTATTGATGATGTTTATACTTGTATTGATGATGTGTATACTTGTATTGGTGTGGATACTTGTACTAATGATCTAGATGACGATGCTACTGATCGTGATGATCTCGATGACAATGCTGTTGATCGTGATGGTCTAGATGACGATGTTGCTGATTGTGATGGTCTAGATGATGACGCTGATGATCGTGTGATGATGATGTTGATGATCGTGTGATGACAATGTTGATGATCGTGTGATGACGATGCTGCTGATCGTGATGGTCGAGATGACGATGCTAATAATCGTGTGATGACAATGTTGATGATCGTATGATGACGATGTTGCTGATCATGATGGTCTAGATGACGATATTGATGATCGTGAGGATCCAGACGTTGATGTTGTTGTAGTTGTTCGAGTGCTGCAGAAGATAAAGACTCAGTACTGAAGATGTTGATGTTCCAGTATTGAAGATGTTCCAGTAACTGCTTGAGTTGTTGATGATGTTGAGAAAGCTTCCAATGATTTATAGATGTATCATGTATGATGTTGATGACTCCTTGCTCATGCAGATGCTATTATAATATCCTTCTCGTTAAGGGGGAGTGTTGAAATATTGTAACTTCAAAGAATATTATATTTGTACTTTATTATTCTGGAGATGTTTCATTCCTCCGTGGAGATCTTATTGTATATCCCGAGATGTTTATTCCTCTGTCGAAATGTGGTAACTTGGGTTATTAGATTTCCCTAGTGGGGGTCGGCCCTATATGTGTTATGTGGGTCAAAGGGTTGTTAGACCACCCTAGAGGTGTCGGCCCAGTCAATTGTATTGGGGTGTTTAACCCAATGGTAAAGTTGGGGCCAACCTATTTAATATATTGTACAAGTCGGAGATGTGTATAAATAGAGGAGGTGAGCTCCTCATTTGACACACTTTCCTCACTCAGAATGTAGCGCACTTGTGGAGGAGAGGTCTGCTATGGTGGAGGAGGAGATCATGTCTTTGGTTTGCATCTTTGTATATTGTTGGTCATCTATATTGAGTAAGCTTTGCTTGGTTTTCTACCCCATGAGGGTTTCCTAGGATAAATCTGTGTCTCTTATGTTTATGTTGTGCTTGTTGTTTCTTCAGTGATCCTGTATATGCTATTATTGTGAAATGGAATGTAATGCTGCTATTTTCTGTCTTAGCATATTAAATCTTAACATAACTCAAATTTTATCACACTTGTTCCTAAAAGCTCTCATCCTGGTGATTTTAAGGATTTCCAGCCAATCTCATTATGCAATTTGATATACAAAGTTATCTAAAAAATTATTGCTTCTAGATTAAGTCTATGCTTATCAAAATTAATTTCCATAGAGCAATTTGGCTTTCTAGATGACAGACAAATCCTGGATGCAATTGGGGTTTCTCAAGAGGCTTTCCACAATATAAAGTCAAAACACTTAAAATCCCTCATTCTTAAATTGGACCTCGCTAAGGCTTATGATCGAGTGGATTGGACCTTCCTTTGGTTGATACTAATTCAGATTGGCCTCCCTTGGGAAGTTAGCAGATGGATCTTGGCTTGTGTAACTTCGGTAAATTATGCAGTTCTGATAAATGGAACTCCCTCTGACTTCTTTAAAGGGTCAAGGGGTTTAAAGCAGGGTTTCCCTCTATCTCCCCTCTTGTTCCTAATTGTAATTGAATGATTTTGAAGGATTCTTATCAAAGTTAGATCGGAAGGGATATTAAAAGGGATCAAAGTGCCAACTGTGCATTCTGTTGTGGCATACCTCTTGTTCGTTGATGATGTCTTACTTTTTGGTGAAGATAGTGTTGAGGAATGGAAAGCAATGAAATGTATTCTTTCCCTTTTCTGCAAGGTGTTTGGGATGCAAATCAATAATGAGGAATCATTCTTTTTGGAACATCCCTCGGAGATGACATTAAGGATCAGATTGGTCAGGTCTTTCCTTTCAATATTGTCTCTCTAGACAACGATACAAAATACTTGGGTTTTTACATCAAACCCAACAGTTACCAGGTAAAAGATTGGAAGTGGTTATTGAAGAAATTTGATAGTAGAATCAATAATTAGAGTTGGCGATGGATTTCATTAGGTAGAAGAATTACCTTAGCAAAATTAGTCCTTCAAAATTTAGCAGTGTATTGGTTATCATTATATAAAATCCCCAAATCCATTCTTAATGGAATTCTTAGGAGAGTTTTCAATTTTATTTGGTTTGGGGGAAGAGATAAGGGAAAATATCATTTGGTCAATTGGTTGCATTTGGCGAAGCCCAAGCAGTTGGGGGATGGGCTCTGAAGAACATATTTCTTTTTTCTAAAGCATTAGCTACCAAAATCCTTTGGAGGACACTTTTTGAAGACAGCCTCTAAAGCAGGATCATCAAAGAGAAATACCTCTGGACTTTATCATAGGTTTAGTGTTTCAAACAAGGTTTCAAAAGGCTAAATGGGGCATCAAATATATGGAATGGTTTGGCTTGCTCTTCGAAAGTGATCAAGCAGTGATTGGTCTGGAAGCCAGGGAATGGTAGGCTTATTCGGGCCGATGCAGATCCCATAATGGGTGGCCCTATGACATATAAAATCCCATGGGAACTATCCAAATTCTTAAGATCAAATGGTTATCACACTCTCAACCATATCTATACTCATGCCCATCATATAAAAAGGATCTCAGGGTTGGATTAGTTCCCATCAGCTTGGTCTTTATGGTTCTCTGGGTCATGTTTGGGATCAATATACTTTGGAACTGAAAAGAAGCAACATTTGTTTATCAGACATGCATGATGTTTTGATTTGGTATTGGAATGAGAAAACTGGCCAGGTCATTGCTAAATCAGCTTATGATTCTTTATTCTTCGAGGATTTGGTTCCACTCAACTGGTAGCACTCGGCTGCTTGGAAATGGAATGCCCCTATGAAAATCATCTTTTTTAACTGGATGGCATTGGAGAATCATATTCTTGCATTGGATAACTTCATTCATAGGGGCGGGATCGTGCGAAATAGATTCCCTCTGTGATGTAAAGAGGATAAATCAGTTGATCATTTGTTTGTTTTTTGCTCCTTCTCCTCTGAGGTATGGAACATCACCAAACTATCCCTTAACTTAATCGATAATTGGAAGGGAGGCACCTTCTCTGAAAGTCTTTGTCTGTGGCAATCTAAACATGGTAAATGGGGTGATATTCCATGCTTTTTCTCTTGGGAGATTTGGAAAGCAAGGAACGAGTTTCTCTTTGAAGGAAAATCTCCATATCCTCCACTTATTAGTAGCAGAGCAGTGGCTCTTTGCTTGGAATTCTATAAGCCTAGATTGGTTGCAGTGAAGGTTAAGAAGCACTCGACCATCGGTCATGTTTTCTCTGAGTCTCCCTATCGAGCGTTTTTTTATGGAGCATCCCAAAGTAATTCCAGCCTAAGTGGTGTTGGTGCCATCCTCTGGAAAAGTGTTAATACTTGCTTTAGATTGTGGATGAATTGTGGTTCGAGGTCAAACACCAGAAGTGAACTTCTGGCTTTGTGGATGTTGCTTTTCTTTGCTAAATCCAAGGATTTGTTAGCTCTTCAAATAGCGGGGGATTCAAAATTCATCATCGATTGAGCATTGGAAAAGGTTTCAATTAATGTCCTAATTTTGTCCTCTTGGTTGGAGGAGGTCCGCAACTATATCTAAGCTCTTGATCAAATTTCTTTTCAGCACATTCTGCGTGACTTCAATATGGACGTGGATGTCCTCTCAAAAAAGGATCTTGATGCCAGAGAAGGCTTTTTATTTTGGGAAGGTTGGGACTTCGATCAGCTATCAGATTCAGGATCTATACCAATCTTTACAACTTAATTTGTAATTCATTATACTATTTTATTTTTTGTATGAGGTTAGAAGCTTTCTTTCTGGCACTTATCTTGATGGTTTTTGTAGGCGATTGAGGCACACTATCTTGCTCCAATCTCTTGTTGGAGTTTTTTATGGGTTTTTCATATATTTATATCAGCTAGAGGCTCTATACATTGGGATTGGCTTGTTTGGTTTGTTTTATTCTCTGTGTCGGTTCTTCCTGCTATGGCACGCTTTTTGTTCAAGCTTGGAGGTGTTGTACTTTGGGTTTGTTTCTTTGGTTTAGCTCGCTCCTGCGAGTTCTCTTTGTTGGTTATGACTATTTTTGGTGTTTGACCAATGTTGGTGATTGGTTGTTGTCGATCTGTTTGGATAATCACCCCTATTTGGTAGCCGTGAAGACATTCTGCTCAATCTGTTTGTAGTTGGTGACTTATTTTGGAATATCTTAGTTTTTGCTTCTTTTGTGAAGCGGTTGGCCATTAACATTATGTTTTTGTTATGTAACAACTTTATATTATATTAATTTAATAGTATTACCTTTTTTTTCTTTGAAAAAAAAAACATACTTATTCTTTCATTTTCAACTTAAGGAAATGTAGCTTTTCTATCTTAAATATAAGTTGCTCTTAAAATATCTTAATATCATAATATTTAGCATTAAAATTTGCACAAACATAATATGTTAGTTAAGCATATAATTTCTATACCTACTTATGAAAGACAATAATGAGAAACTCTCATGAAATTAAAACTCATTTTTAAATACCCTCTTACATTAATCAATAATATTCTTTGTTAATTAATACATGATTTCCAATTTCAAATACCTTTTATCTACTACTAGCTAAATACAGGATACATCAATCAAAAGAGTCTACTTAGTTCCCACAACAACATAAAGCAATATTTTTTATCAAATAATTTAAATGGCCTTCCTACCCATCATATCATAAACGCTCTTTTTTAACTCTAAGAAAATCATGGCTGCCCTTCATCTCTCAATATCAATAATATCATAAATGCTCTCTATTGACTCTAATAAAATCATGGACGCTCTCTTTTGACTCTAAGAAGTCAAAAGAAAATCATGGCTGCCCTTCATCTCTCAATATCAATAATATCATAAACGCTCTCTATTGACTTAAATCAAATAATGGCTGCCTTTATCTCTCAACATCAATAACCTTAGCTATAATGTTGGAGAAATAACTTAAGATTGAACAATGATCAACTTTTAAGATTGAACAATGATCAACTTTGGAGAAATAATTCAGGCCAAATCAATAGCCTATACTACGACAATAACTCATTCCATATCAATAGGTCAAATTGGATTAGTAACACGTGCTTGTTGAACCTAAAGCACAACGAGTAAGATTACTAAAATATGTTGACACTTTTCCCAAACGTGTGAAAGATAGCAATGGTGCATTATTCTACCCTATACCAATCCATGATAATCAACCATCACATAGCAAAACAAGAAAATCGAGAGAGCCACTAATGTTTATGAATTCTATAGTTCCACTGGCCTTTCTACATCTCAATTTGCTCATAAAGTGATCACTAAGGTATTTTGGATACATTGTTTGGATATTTATGTTGCATATTTAATGTTGTAAATATGTGGTTTTTTTTCACATATCATCAGTAGCTCATAATCTCAATTTGCTCATAAAGTGATCACTAAGGTATTTGTTTGGATATTTATGTTGCATATTTAATGTTGTAAATATGTGTTTTTTTTTCACATATCATCAATACCTCAGAGTTAGTGTTAGGGTCTTACTTTAACCTCCTTTGATTTAAGAGTTAGTCAAGTAATGTATGTCGTCATCTCTTTTGAATAAGGGTAAGTAGTCAATAACGAACAATTAATTAATTTAAAAATGGTCTCTCTAATAATTAAGTCCTACTAGGTAGTTGATACTCATTGATTATTCGATCAACTCAGTTAGTTAGGGTTTTGGGATATTGAAAGCCTATTTAAAGTGCTAGAAGGCTATCAATTCTTCTGTCGAGAATTATTGTAAATTGGAGCTCTGCTAGTGTGAAAAGTCCCCCAACCAAGGTAATTTTTAAGGGCAAAATTTCGCTAATTGGTTATTTTGGGGTTTTTTTTCAAAAAATAAATTCGCTATTTGGTCACTTTTAGTCTCTAATATTGCCTATATCTACATAAAATATGTTTTTTTTATCATAATATTCGCCGAAATTTACATATTTTAGTAGTAAATTGTATGTTTCATATTTAATATTCACCTACCTATCTATATACATGTTTTTTTCAATACAAAATAATCCCCTATGATACTATACTTAAGTATAATATTAGAATCCTTAAAAAATACCCTGCCCCCAACCCTAAGAGGCGAGTGAACATTGCTTCCTGAATTGATTATCATAATACATGAGTTATTTCCGTGACATCTCTCTTTTTTATTGTCTTGTGTTTGGTTATTTCACACTATAAATTTTGGTTTATTGCATCATAAATCTTTGTATATCATGTGTTGTTTTAAGTTTCAGGGTTACGAATACCACAAGTTGTATTAGAGCACTTTTATAAGCCAGGACGCCCCTAAAAATTTTACAGATTTATTTTTTTAGGCCAGAGATGTGTTTTAGTGTCTTTAAATAACACAAAGATTTGTCGTTCAGCGGGTAAACCTGTGGTTGGGGAATCATACACGTAGAGAACACAAGTAGTACTAAGTCACATTTGTTGGACACCCTCGTAACCTTTGTTGGTACCCCTTTGAGTAGTACCACATCATACATCACCTGTATACATAATCTCTCCATGTACCCTCGAGTATATTGAAAGTCCCCTAGGAAACCTAAAACCAATTGTAGATGATCTAATTGATTGTCTTGCTGCTATAGTGGTATTGAGCATAGCACTCGAGAATATTACTATCTAGTACTTGTGTAGTACAACTAAGGGCATAGTTGAGCCTCATTAATTATCACCTTGAGAGATTGGGTCAAGTACTATTGTTGGACCCCACAAGTATATAAGAGAGTTATAGAAATTGACAATCCCTTGTCCTTAAAACCCTGGAAACCCTATCTTCTATGACCAACCAACAAAATTTCCTACATCTTTGCATCCATGAAGAATTTGGAAATTTTTTTAATGTAGTAATATTCAACAAGAAGTAATACTCCCCTTAGTGTATAATTTTTTTTTGTGTAGGAAACCTATCTCAAAAGAATCATTGCATCGTTCTAATTATTTTGGTATACATCTCTAACAACCATTTTCGTGCGGACCCACCAATACCACAGTTGGTGGTGCATCTCAAAAGACTCCTCTTTTTCCACTCATCATTTTGAGATAAGTTGGTGTTAATACTCTTCATATCATAAGTGGTCCCATGTTTCACACCCACAACTGAAAAAATATGGAGGACCCATACAAGGATTTACCGAAGGACACTCCAAATATAGAATCAGTGGTCATGGAAGTGAAACATTCAGTTGACCATCTCAACATCAATATGCATCAATCCACCATCAATGTGGCTAACCAAAAATAATTGATTGATGCCCTCACTCAAGACACAGGAGTAGCACACAAAAAAGAGGATCCATCCAATGAAGCATTTGCAAATGAAGAACATGGCTCTCACACTTTCTTTCTCAAAACCTAGTCTCCATCCTTTCTGGAAACAATCCATGGCATCGATTCTGAAAGGTTGACATGCGTAAATTTGATGGTTGAGATCCCTCGAGTTGGGTTACCCAAATGGAACACTATTTTTAACTCCATGGCATTAAGGATTATCTCCAAAAGTTAAAAGTGGGAGCCTTATATTTAGACTCAAAACGTTAGCAATGGTACTAGAAATCTTATGATCATTGTGTCCCTTGGAGCCAATTTGCAAAGATCCTTCATGATCATTTTGAAAGGGATACTCACTACTTGGGAAGGATGAGGAAATTACACCAAAGTAGCACAATTTTGGACTATATTACAACATTTGAATTGAAATGGGAAATTTGAACAAATGGCCTCACTAATTCCTTTTTGGGGGAATGCTTCATCAGTGGCCTCAAAGATACAATTTGATCGCATACCATTATGAAACTCCCCACAACGTGGTTAGAAGCTTGTGATAGAGCTAGAGAAACTAAAATGGTGATAAACACCAAACCCAAAAGACCTTTATTCTCTACTTGTACTATATCTCCCATGGATCGTGCTCTTGGGCATTCAAACATGTTGTCGTTAAGAATCCAAAAGTTATCCCCTGATGCAATGGTCGAACATCAATGCCTGGGATTTTGCTATAAATGTGATGAGAAATATTTATGTGGGAATAAATGTAAAGACCATAAAATATTCCAAATATATGTATCCACACATGAACACCCATAAAACATAGCAATGGAAGGCACTCTTGAACTAGAAGTGGAGGATAATGCTCAAACCATGGAAGATGGCGACATGTTGCAAGCTCATGGGAAGGGACACAAAATATCACTCCATGTCATATCAAGTTTCTCAACACCCCAGATATTGAAGTTGATTGGCTACATCAAGAACCATAAATTCATTGTATTAATTGGCAATGGAAATACCCATAATTTTATACATAGGAGAGCGACAAAAGAAACCCACTGCTATGTTCGACCTATATTGGATTTTCAAATTATGATAGCACATGGTGGTATGATGAAATGTGGGGATCCCTATGACAATGTGAAATTCCAAATGGGTGGCTACCATATGAAAACACACATGTTCACTATTGAAGTGGGAGGTTGTGATATAGTTCTAGGAGAAAAATGGCTAAGGAATTTGGGACTGGTCACCATGGATTTCAAGAAATTATATATCAACTTTGCTAAGGAAGGGTACAAACATCATCTTAAAGGGATTACTTCAAGTTCACTAGAAATTATCACCTCCCACCATATGGAGAAATTGAATAAAGGCCACTCAAGTATTATTACACAATTCAACACCATCCAAGTAATGGATACACCCCTATAGAACATTCACCCTGCTTCATAGTTGGTTCTCTCCAAACATCAACATTTTTTTGGAAACACCCAAGCGCTTACCACTAGCCTATGGGGACCACAACCATGGTTTTCCATTAATTATCGTTAGTAAACCCCCCAATGTATGCCCTTATTGGTACCCATTTACCAAAAATAATGAAATATAAAAGATCAGTTAAGGTTGTTGGAGGCTAGCATCATTCATTCAAGTACAAGCCCTTAATCCTCATCGGTGGTTATGGTATTGAAAAAATAAGGTACTTAATGCATGTGTCCATATTTTAGGGTTATTAATAAGTTAAGTATCAATTATAAATTTCCCGTATTGGTCATTGATGATATCTTGTATGAGCTTCACAATGTAAATTTATTCACTAAATTAGACCTTTGGTCTAGCTACCACTAAATCATGATGAAAGAAGATGACATCCCTAAGACATCTTCTCACACCTGTGAGGATCATTATGAGTTCTTATTCATTCCTTTTTTCCTTTGAAATGTCCCCTCCACCTTTAAGAGCCTCATCAACAAGTTTTTCCACCTTTTCCTCTACAATTTTGTGTTTGTTTTATTGGATGATATCTTAATCTACGACACCACATGGGAAATCCACCTAGAGCATGATGATCATGCCTTGCAATTACTCAAGGAGCATCAATTATTTGTGAAGAATCCCAAATGTGCTTTTTTCATTACTAAGATTGAATACTTGGGTCACATTGTGAGTCAATATGGAATGCAACTGGACAGGAAGAAAACGGCGGCTATGCAAAATTGGACATGCCCCAAGACCCTTAAGATCTTGCATGACTTCCTAGGATTGACCAACTACTATGGAAAGTTTATAAAAAATAATGGCAAAATTGCTACCCCCTTAATGTCATTGTAAATAAATAATTCCTTTGTTTGGAGTGATGATGCTAACCAAGCTATCTCTCCCTTAAAGGATACCATGTGCACTACTTTAGTATTAGCAATGCCTAATTTGAATAAGAATCTTGTCTTAGAATGCGATGCCTCAGACATAGGTCTTGGAGTAGTATTGATGCAAGGACACCCTTTGGCCTTCACCATCAAGCGATTATGTGATCAGAATTTGGGAAAAACACATTATACAACTTGACGAGGACGAGAACTCTCAAGAGTTCTAGTGTTTTTATAGGTGGCATTTAATGGCTATTTTTACCCCCAAATTGAAAAGTGGTGCTATTGGTAGCAACATTTTTTGGAGGGCTAAAATTATGACTCTTTGGAAACCCCAATTGATGTCAATGCAATCAAAACACTAAATCAACCCTCGAGTAGAAAAGTGGTGCCACCGCTAGCACCTTTTTATTGGAGCTAAAATTATGTTTTTTTGGAAAATTTAGTTAGTGTCGGTGCAATCAAAACTCAAAATCAACTCATGAATTGAAAAGTGGTGCTACTAGTGACACCCCTTTCTTCTATCAGGTTACAATTATATTTATTTTGGAACCATCCATGACGTAAAAAATATTTATATTTTTTTATTTAAATAATATAAAAAAGGATTTATCCCAATTTTAATTAAAAATATAGTTTTCTTTATAAAAAAATAGATGAACGTGAAAAAAGAAAAAAAAGATTAAAAAAATTAAAATGTTTAATTTTTTTAAATAAATTTGAAATTAAAAAAAATATTAAAAAATTAAAAGAAAAAATCACAAATATTAAAAAATTAAAAGAAGATGAAAAAATTAAAATGAAAACAAATTAAAAAATTAAAAGAAAAAATCACAAATATTAAAAAAAATAAAAGAAGACGAAAAAATTAAAATGAAATTAAAAATGAAAACAAAAAAGAAAACGAAAAAAAAAATAGAAAAGAAAAAAAAACATCATTAAAAAATAAAAATAAAAAACATATGTTAAAAAAAATAAAAAGTAATAAAAAATACAAAATTTAAAAACATTTAAAACAAATTTAAGAAAATAATAAAAAATAAAAACAATTGAAAAATACAAAATTTAAAAATATAAAAGAATTTTAAAAAATATAAGAAAAATTTAAAAATATAAAAGAATTTTAAAAAATATAAGAAAAATTTAAAAATATTTTAAAAAACTAGAAAGAAATTTAAAAAAAAAATCATTTAAAGAAATTTAAAAAAATTAAAAAACAATTGAAAAAATGAATTAAAATTAAAAAAAGTGAAATAAAAAAATTTAAAATTCTACACTTGCCCCCCTTTCATCCCCCCACGGCCTCATCCCATATTTTCCCTTCATCCCCCCACCCATCCCTTTGCCCATCCTTCCCCCACCCATCCCTCTGCCCATCCTTCCCTTTCTCCACAACGACACCCTCACATCCCTCTCCCTCCTTCCTCTCCCTCTCCCTCCCCTCCTCACCTCCACCCCCTCCACCCTCACACACCCTCATCATGGCGAAGTCTCGATTCCACAATCGAGACTCTACCATGGTGAAGGTGGAGGGGGAAGATGGGAGGGAGTAGAAGGGGTTGTGCAACCCCTCATCCCCCCTCCCGCCACCCTCTCGCGCCCTCACCATGGTGGAGTCTTAATTTTAGAATCGAGTTTCAACTCTAGAATTAAGACTTTGCCATGGTGAGGGTGCAAGAAGGTGGGGGGAGGGAGAGGACAGGGGAGGCAAGGGGAGGGGAGAGATGGGGGCCATGGGAGAGGCAAGGGGAGGGGAGAGATGTGGGCCATGGACGAGGGGAGGGGAGGGGAAAGGCAAGAGGGAGGGGGTGTGGGGGCATGGGGGATGGGATGGGAGGGAAGCAAGGGCGAGGATAGGTTTTCAAAAACAAATATTGCGTTTTATTATTTTTATTTCATTTTTAATTTTTTAATTTAATTGTTTTCTAAAATGATTTTACATTTTTTTTTAAATAATTGTTTTAAGTTTTTTTTAAATTTTTTTGTTTTGTTTTTAATGTTTTGTTTTTAATGTTTTGTTTTTAATGTTTTGATTTTTATTTTTTGGTTTTTTTAAACTTTTTTTTAACATCTTTATTTTATATTTTAATTTTTTTAATATTTGTGTTTTTTAATTAAATTTTTTTTAATATTTTAATTTTTTTAAATGCATTTTTTTAATTTTGTTTTTCCAATTCATTTAATTTGTTTTATTTTTAAAGAAAAATAGTTTTTTTTTTTTTTAAATTCGAAAACTATATTAACTAGAAAAAAAGACTGTACAAAGATAATTGTCATGAGTTTTCGAGGAGACAGAACCATTAGGGAGTTTTGAAGACCCAAAAAAGACTAACAATGTAAACAGGTATAAACTAAGAATTTGTTTTTGGAAGCTAAAGTCCCCCACATGCCGGGGGTTATGACCACTTAACCATAAATGAAAAAATGAGTCGAGATAAAAACCCAGTCCATTAAAACAGGATTAATCATCTATTTTGATAAAAAGAAGGGAGGCATTGAAACCATCGACACTTAGATTGAGACGCTTAGGCTTGATGAGAGAGGATGTGAATGAAACGGTTGACGATGAAAGAGCATTTGAGGAGTCGAATCATGTCGATACGGCTTGCTAAAAATCTTACCCTTTAATTCCTTAGCCAAGGAATTGAGCGTCGCATTAAGTCGAGCATTAGAGTCCATCTACGCATGGGTGAAGCACTGGAGCCAACCTTCCAAGTGCTCCATGTGAGAATCCAAAGAGATTCCATGAGACTAGTCACTGGAATACCCCCCAACACTGTCTGTAATGGCATGGCCGAAGAGGGTTTTAGTATACCAAAATAATCTGAGGGTCTTACTACACCTGGTGTCCCTGGTATGCATAGACCCCGTGTCATCCATTAAGCTGCTCATTTCAAAGATGAGATGATCCAGTCCTGGTTTTTCAAGATGGTCAAGAATCTTTTCCTCCATATTTTGGATTCGAGTTTGGCCATCACGGTGGACCAAACTAGTAGAGCAGGGCTGTTATTTTTTATTTTCTCTGAGAGCGTAAGGCATATGAGAACGATGAGGAACCGAGGAGGTTGTATGCTCAGTGTATGAGAACGATGAGGAACCGAGGAGCGGCTGGAACTGTGAAGCGAACAGACCGAGAGCAAGTCGAGAAGGAGAAGCAAGGAAATATATTATCAGGGTCAAGCCATTGATGCAAGGAGAAACAAAAAACAAGTCGATGAGGAGACTGATGGGGTCGACACACAATCAAGCCAATATTATTGATCATCCTTTGTAATTGATTTCGCCTGCCTAGATCGAGGGTGGTACGGAGCCAAGACGGGTTCACATGCACCATGAGAGTAAGGAAGGTGTCAGGAGGATATGGAGCATGGAGAGACCAAAAGGAAGTCATTCGCTTGAGCGGAGTAAACATTCCGTCCCAAACCATAATTACAGTGAAAATATTTCCGACGTCGCCCTGTCACATGTAAGAAGTTATCATAGTAAGTGGAGGAGTAGACGACCAACCATGCGTAAGCCAAAGGATCATATCATTGGGAAATGATCCTAACATCACCACCCACCATGGATGGTTTTTTTGAAGTTATTTAAAAAAGAAGAAAAAAAAATTTACGCCATGCATGGTTTCGAAATGAATGTAATTGTAACTAGATGGAAGAAAGGGATGCCACCGGTAACACCATTTTTTGATTCAAGGGTTGATTTAAGATTTTGATTACACTAACACCAATCATGGTTTTCAAAAAGTCTACTTAATTCCCACAACAACCTAAAGCAATATTATTTATCAAATAATTTAAATGGCCTTCCTACCCATCATATCATAAATGCTCTTTTTTAACTCTAAGAAAATCATGGCTGCCCTTTATCTCTCAATATCAATAATATCATAAATGCTCTCTATTAACTAACTCTAAGAAAATCATGGCTACCCTTTATCTCTCAATATCAATAATATCATAAATTCTCTCTATTGACTCTAATAAAATCATGGACGCTCTCTTTTGACGCTAAGAAGTCAAAAGAAAATCATGGCTGCCCTTCATCTCTCAATATCAATAATATCATAAACACTCTCTATTGACTATAATCAAATAATGGCTAGCCTTTATCTCTCAACATCAATAACCTTAGCTATAATGTTGGAGAAATAACTTAAGATTGAACAATGATCAACTTTTAAGATTGAACAATGATCAACTTTGGAGAAATAATTCAGGCCAAATCAATAGCCTATACTACGGCATATACTACGACAATAACTCATTCCATATCAATAGGTCAAATTGGATTAGTAACACGTGCTTGCTGAACCTAAAGCACAACCAGTAAGATTACTAAAATATGTTGACACTTTTCCCAAACGTGTGAAAGATAGCAATGGTGCATTATTCTACCCTATACCAATCCATGATAATCAACCATCACATAGCAAAACAAGAAAATCGAGAGAGCCACTAATGTTTATGAATTCTATAGTTCTACTCGCCTTTCTACATCTCAATTTGCTCATAAAGTGATCACTAAGGTATTTTGGATACATTGTTTGGATATTTATGTTGCATATTTAATGTTGTAAATATGTGGTTTTTTTTCACATATCATCAATAGCTCATAATCTCAATTTGCTCATAAAGTGATCACTAAGGTATTTGTTTGGATATTTATGTTGCATATTTAATGTTGTAAATATGTGTTTTTTTTTCACATATCATCAATAGCTCAGAATCAGTGTTAGGGTCTTACTTTAACCTCCTTTGATTTAGGAGTTAGTCAAGTAATGTATGTCGTCATCTCTTTTGAATAAGGGTAAGTAGTCAATAACGAACAATTAATTAATTTAAAAATGGTCTCTCTAACAATTAAGTCCTACTAGGTAGTTGATACTCATTGATTATTCGATCAACTCAATTAGTTAGGGTTTTGGGATATTGAAAGCCTATTTAAAGTGCTAGAAGGCTATCAATTCTTCTGTCAAGAATTATTGTAAATTGGAGCTCTGCTAGTGTGAAAAGTCCCCCAACCAAGGTAATTTTTAAGGACAAAATTTCGCTAATTGACTATTTTTGGGGGTTTTTTTCAAAAAATAAATTCGCTATTTGGTCATTTTTAGTCTCTAATATTGCCTATATCTACATAAAATATGTTTTTTTATCATAATATTCGCTGAAATTTACATATTTTAGTAGTAAATTGTATGTTTCATATTTAATATTCACCTACCTATCTATATACATGTTTTTTTCAATACAAAATAATCCCCTATGATACTATACTTAAGTATAATATTAGAATCCTTAAAAAATACCTTGTCCCCAACCCTAAGAGGCGAGTGAACATTGCTTCCTAAATTGATTATCATAATACACAAGTTATTTCTGCAACATCTCTCTTTTTTATTCTCTTGTGTTTGGTTATTTCACACTATAAATTTTGGTTTATTGCATCATAAATCTTTGTATATCATGTGTTGTTTTAAGTTTCAGGGTTACGAATACCACAAGTTGTATTAGAGCACTTTTATAAGCCAGGAAGCCCCTAGAAATTTTACAGATTTATTTTTTTAGGCCAGAGATGTGTTTTAGTGTCTTTAAATAACACAAAGATTTGTCGTTCAGCGGGTAAACCTGTGGTTGGGGAATCATACACGTAGAGAACACAAGTAGTACTAAGTCACATTTGTTGGACACCCTCGTAACCTTTGTTGGTACCCCTTTGAGTAGTACCACATCAGACATCACATGTATACATAATCTCTCCACGTACCCTCGAGTATATTGAAAGTCTCCTAGGAAACCTAAAACCAATTGTAGATGATCTAATTGATTGTCTTGCTGCTATAGTGGTATTGAGCATAGCACTCGAGAATATTACTATCTAGTACTTGTGTAGTACAACTAAGGGCATAGTTGAGCCTCCTTAATTATCACCTTGAGAGATTGGGTCAAGTACTATTGTTGGACCCCACAAGTATATAAGAGAGTTATAGAAATTGACAATCCCTTGTCCTTAAAACCCTGGAAACCCTATCTTCTATGACCAACCAACAAAATTTCCTACATCTTTGCATCCATGAAGAATTTGGAAATTTTTTTAATGTAGTAATATTCAACAAGAAGTAATACTCCCCTTAGTGTATAATTTTTTTTTGTGTAGGAAACCTATCTCAAAAGAATCATTGCATCGTTCTAATTATTTTGGTATACATCTCTAACAACCATTTTCGTGCAGACCCACCAATACCACATTTGGTGGCGCATCTCAAAAGACTCCTCTTTTTCCACTCATCATTTTGAGATAAGTTGGTGTTAATACTCTTCATATCATAAGTGGTCCCATGTTTCACACCCACAACTGAAAAAATATGGAGGACCCATACAAGGATTTACCGAAGGACACTCCAAATATAGAATCAGTGGTCATGGAAGTGAAACATTCAGTTGACCATCTCAACATCAATATGGATCAATCCACCATCAATGTGGCTAACCAAAAATAATTGATTGATGCCCTCACTCAAGACGCGGGAGTAGCACACAGAAAAGAGGATCCATCCAATGAAGCATTTGCAAATGAAGAACATGGCTCTCACACTTTCTTTCTCAAAACCTAGTCTCCATCCTTTCTGGAAACAATCCATGGCACCGATTCTAAAAGGTTGACATGCGTAAATTTGATGGTTGAGATCCCTCGAGTTGGGTTGCCCAAATGGAACACTATTTTTAACTCCATGGCATTAAGGATTATCTCCAAAAGTTGAAAGTGGGAGCCTTATATTTAGACTCAAAACATTAGCAATGGTACTAGAAATCTTATCATCGTTGTGTCCCTTGGAGCCAATTTGCGAAGATCCTTCATGATCATTTTGAAAGGGATACTCACTACTTGGGAAGGATGAGGAAATTACACCAAAGTAGCACAATTTTGGACTATATTACAACATTTGAATTGAAATGGGAAATTTGAACAAATGGCCTCACTAATTCCTTTTTGGGGGAATGCTTCATCAATGGCCTCAAAGATACAATTTGATCGCATACCATTATGAAACTCCCCACAACGTGGTTAGAAGCTTGTGATAGAGCTAGAGAAACTAAAATGGTGATAAAAACCAAACCCAAAAGACCTTTATTCTCTACTTGTACTATATCTCCCATGGATCGTGCTCTTAGGCATTCAAACATGTTGTCGTTAAGAATCCAAAATTTATCCCCTGATGCAATGGTCGAACATCAATGCCTGGGATTTTGCTATAAATGTGATGAGAAATATTTATGTGGGAATAAATGCAAAGACCATAAAATATTCCAAATATATGTATCCACACATGAACACCCATAAAACATAGCAATTGAAGGCACTCTTGAACTAGAAGTGGAGGATAATGCTCAAACCATGGAAGATGGCGACATGTTGCAAGCTCATGGGAAGGGACACAAAATATCACTCCATGTCATATCAAGTTTCTCAACACCCCAGATATTGAAGTTGATTGGCTACATCAAGAACCATAATTTCATTGTATTAATTGGCAATGACAATACCCATAATTTCATACATAGGAGAGCGACAAAAGAAACCCACTGCTATGTTCGACCTATATTGGATTTTCAAATTATGATAGCACATGGTGGTATGATGAAATGTGGGGATCCCTATGAAAATGTGAAATTCCAAATGGGTGGCTACCATATGAAAACACACATGTTCACTATTGAAGTGGGAGGTTGTGATATAGTTCTAGGAGAAAAATGGCTAAGGAATTTGGGACTGGTCACCATGGATTTCAATAAATTATATATCAACTTTGCTAAGGAAGGGTACAAACATCATCTTAAAGGGATTACTTCAAGTTCACTAGAAATTATCACCTCCCACCATATGGAGAAATTGAATAAAGGCCACTCAAGTATTATTACACAATTCAACACCATCCAAGTAATGGATACACCCCTATAGAACATTCACCCTGCTTCGTAGTTGGTTCTCTCCAAACATCAACAGGTTTTTGGAAACACCCAAGCGCTTACCACTAGCCTATGGGGAGCACAACCATGGTTTTCCATTAATTATCGCTAGTAAACCCCCCAATGTATGCCCTTATTGGTACCCATTTACCAAAAATAATGAAATATAAAAGATCAGTTAAGGTTGTTGGAGGCTGGCATCATTCGTTCAAGTACAAGCCCTTAATCCTCATCGGTGGTTATGGTATTGAAAAAATAAGGTACTTAGCGCATGTGTCCATATTTTAGGGTTATTAATAAGTTAAGTATCAATTATAAATTTTCTGTATTGGTCATTGATGATATCTTGTATGAGCTTCACAATGTAAATTTATTCACTAAATTAGACCTTTGGTCTAGCTACCACTAAATCATGATGAAAGAAGATGACATCCCTAAGACATCTTCTCACACCTATGAGGATCATTATGAGTTCTTATTCATTCCTTTTTTTCTTTGAAATGTCCCCTCCACCTTTCAGAGCCTCATCAACAAGTTTTTCCACCTTTTCCTCTACAATTTTGCGTTTGTTTTATTGGATGATATCTCAATCTACGACACCACATGGGAAATCCACCTGGAGCATGATTATAATGCCTTGCAATTACTCAAGGAGCATCAATTATTTGTGAAGAATCCCAAATGTGCTTTTTTCATTACTAAGATTGAATACTTGGGTCACATTGTGAGTCAATATGGAATGCAACTGGACAGGAAGAAAACGGTGGCTATGCAAAATTGGACATGCCCCAAGACCCTTAAGATCTTGCATGACTTCCTAGGATTGACCAACTACTATGGAAAGTTTCTAAAAAATAATGGCAAAATTGCTACCCCCTTAATGTCATTGTAAATAAATAATTCCTTTGTTTGGAGTGATGATGCTAACCAAGCTATCTCTCCCTTAAAGGATACCATGTGCACTACTCTAGTATTAGCAATGCCTAATTTGAATAAGAATCTTGTCTTAGAATGCGATGCCTCGGACATAGGTCTTGGAGTAGTATTGATGCAAGGACACCCTTTGGCCTTCACCATCAAGCGATTATGTGATCAGAATTTGGCAAAAACACATTATACAACTTGACGAGGATGAGAACTCTCAAGAGTTCTCGTGTTTTTATATGTGGCATTTAATGTCTATTTTTATCCCCAAATCGAAAAGTGGTGCTATTGGTAGCAACATTTTTTGGGGGGCTAAAATTATGACTCTTTGGAAACCCCAATTGGTGTCAATGCAATCAAAACGCTAAATCAACCCTCGAGTAGAAAAGTGGTGCCACCGCTAGCACCTTTTTATTGGAGCTAAAATTACGTTTTTTTGGAAAATCTAATTGGTGTCGGTGCAATCAAAACTCAAAATCGACCCATGAATCGAAAAGTGGTGCTACTAATAACACCCCTTTCTTCCATCAGGTTACAATTATATTTATTTTGAAACCATGCATGGCGGAAAAAATATTTATATTTTTTCATTTAAATAATATAAAAAAAGGATTTATCCCAATTTTAATTAAAAATACAGTTTTCTTTTTAAAAAAATAGATGAATGTGAAAAAAGAAAAAAAAAGATTAAAATAATTAAAATGTTAAATTTTTTTAAATAAATTTGAAATTAAAATTAAAATATTACAAAATTAAAATAAAAAATCACAAATATTAAAAAATTAAAAGAAGATGAAAAATTAAAATGAAAACAAATTAAAAAATTAAAAGAAAAAATCACAAATATTAAAAAAAATAAAAGAAGAGGAAAAAATTAAAATGAAATTAAAAATGAAAACAAAAAAGAAAACGAAAAAAAAGAAAAGAAAAAAAAACATCATTAAAAAATAAAAATAAAAAAACATATGTTAAAAAAAAACAAAAAGTAATAAAAAATACAAAATTTAAAAACATTTAAAACGAATTTAAGAAAACAATAAAAAAATAAAAACAATTAAAAAATATAAAAGAATTTTTAAAAATATAAGAAAAATTTAAAAATATTTTTAAAAACTAGAAAGAAATTTAAAAAAAGATAAAAAAAAAAAAAAAAAAAAAAAATTGAAAAAATGAATTAAAATTAAATAAAAAAATTTAAAATTCTACACTTGCCCCCCTTTCATCCCCCCACGGCCTCATCCCATATTTTCCCTCCACTCTCCTTTCCCACACTCCCCCCTCTCGGCACACATCTCTCCCCTCCCCTTCCCCCACCCATCCCTCTGCCCATCCTTCCCCTTCTCCACAATGACCCACTCCCATCCCTCTCCCTCCTTCCTCTCCCTCTCCCTCCCCTCCTCACCTCCACCCCCTCCACCCTCACACACCCTCACCATGGCGAAGTCTCGATTCCACAATCGAGACTCTACCATGGGGAAGGTGGAGGGGGAAGATGAGAGAGAGTAGAAGGGGTTGTGCGACACCTCATCCCCCCTCCCGCCACCCTCTCGCGCCCTCACCATGGCGGAGTCTTAATTTTAGAATCGAGTTTCAACTCTAGAATTAAGACTTTGCCATGGTGAGGGTGCAAGAAGGTGCGGGCAGGGAGAGGGCAGGGGAGGCAAGGGGAGGGGAGAGATGGGGGCCATGGGGGAGGGAAGGAGAGGGGAGAGATGTGGGCCATAGACGAGGGGAGGGGAGGGGAAAGGCAAGAGGGAGGGGGTGTGGGTGCCGTGGGAGGGAAGCAAGGGCGAGGGTAGTTTTTCAAAAACAAATATTGCATTTTATTATTTTTATTTCATTTTAAATTTTTTAATTTAATTGTTTTCTAAAATGATTTTACATTTTTTTTAATCATTTTTTTTTTTAATTTAATTGTTTTAAGTTTTTTTTTTGTTTTTAATGTTTTGATTTTTTTTTAATTTTTGGTTTTTTAAAACTTTTTTTTAACATCTTTATTTTATATTTAAATTTTTTTAATATTTATGTTTTTTTAATTCAAATTTTTTTAATATTTTAATTTTTTTAAATACATTTTTTTAATTTTGTTTTTCAAATTCATTTAATTTGTTTTATTTTTAAAGAATTTTTTTTTTTAAATTCGAAAACTATATTAACTAGAAAAAAAGACTGTACAAAGATAATTGTCATGAGTTTTCGAGGAGACAGAACCATTAGGGAGTTTTGAAGACCCAAAAAAGACTAACAATGTAAACAGTTATAAACTAAGAATTTGTTTTTGGAAGCTAAAGTCCCCCACATGCCGGGGGTTATGACCACTTAACCATAAATGAAAAAATGAGTTGAGATAAAAACCAAGTCCATAAAAACAGGATTAATCATCTATTTTGATAAAAAGAAGGGAGGCATTGAAACCATCGACACTTAGATTGAGAGGCTTAGGCTTGATGAGAGAGGATGTGAATGAAACGGTTGACGATGAAAGAGCATTTGAGGAGTCGAATCATGTCGATACGGCTTGCTAAAAACCTTACCCATTAATTCCTTAGCCAAGGAATTGAGCTTCGCATTAAGTCGAGCATTAGAGTCCATCTACGCATGGGTGAGGCACTGGAGCCAACCTTCCAAGTGCTCCATGTGAGAATCCAAAGAGATTCCATGAGACTAGTCACTGGAATACCCCCCAACACTGTCTGTAATGGCATGGCCGAAGAGGGTTTTAGTATACCAAAATAATCTGAGGGTCTTATTGCACCTGGTGTCCCTGGTATGCATAGACCCCGTATCATCCATTAAGCTGCTCATTTCAAAGATGAGATGATCCAGTCCTGGTTTTTCAAGATGGTCAAGAATCTTTTCCTCCATATTTTGGATTCGAGTTTGGCCATCACGGTGGACCAAACCAGTAGAGAAGGGCCGTTATTTTTTATTTTCTCTGAGAGCGTAAGGCATATGAGAATGATGAGGAACCAAGGAGATTGTATGCTCAGTGCATTTATCCCATACCATGGCTGAGGAGCGGCTGGAACTCTGAAGCGAACAGACCGAGAGCAAGTCGAGAAGGAGAAGCAAGGAAATATATTATCAGGGTCAAACCATTGATGCAAGGAGAAACAAAAAACAAGTCGATGAGGAGAACAATGGGGTCGACACACAATCAAGCCAATATTATTGATCATCCTTTGTAATTGATTTCACCTGCCTAGATCGAGGGTGGTATGGAGCCAAGACGGGTTCACATGGACCATGAGAGTAAGGAAGGAGGATATGGAGCATGGAGAGACCGAAAGGAAATCAGTCGCTTGAGTGGAGTAAACATTCCATCCCAAACCATAATTACCCTGAAAATCTTTCCGACATCGCCCTGTCACATGTAAGAAGTTATCATAGTAAGTGGAGGAGTAGACGACCAACCATGCATAAGCCAAAGGATCATATCACTGGGAAATGATCCTAACATCACCACCCACCATGGATGGTTTTTTTGAAGTTATTTAAAAAAGAAAAAAAAATTCTTACGTCATGCATGGTTTCGAAATGAATGTAATTGTAACTCGATGGAAGAAAGGGGTGCCACCGACAGCACCATTTTTTTATTCAAGGGTTGATTTAGGATTTTGATTGCACTAACACCAATCATGGTTTTCAAAAAGTCATAATTTTATCTCTGAAAAGAAAAGGACTATCAGTAGCACCACTTTTCAATTCAAGGTTGATTTAGGGTTTTGATTGCATTGACACTAGCCGATGTTCCCAAAAAGTCTTAATTTTAGCCCCAAAAAATAAAATGTTGCTATCGGTAGCACCACTTCTCAATTCGGGGTTGTTTTGTATGCTTTTGATGCAAAAACATGATTTTTTATGGCAAGAGTTCTCATTTTGAGTATATAAAGTTCTCGTCAAGTTGTATAATGTGTTGAAAATCTACATATGAAAAAAGGTGATGGCCATATTTCATGCAATCGAGACATGGCACCCTTATTTAATAGGGAGGTGCTTCCAGATCTGTTAAGCTTCAATATGATAAGATAGATAACATCAGTATTCAATTCAATTTCACAACAATAGCATATACAGGATCACTGAAAGAAACACAATCACAAGATAGACACAGATTTATCTTGGGAAACCCTCTAGTGGAAGAAAACCCAGCAAAACTTCCTCAATATAGATTATCAAAATTACAAAGACAAAACCCCAAACAAGTGCTCTTTCTCCTTGCAGATATCTCTCTCACACACATATTCGAATTACACAAGTGAGTGTGTGTGTTCAAAGTAGGAGCACATCACTCCTATTTATACTTTATCTTTCACTTGACCTTTTCACTTAACATGTCAACCCCAACTAAACTTGACTGGGCCGACTCCTCTAGGAGACTCAATAACCCTAATACAAATGACTCTAGGGGCATCTAATGCCCCGACTTACAAGGAAGGATTTACCTCAATGACTTTACATGACCAAATACAATAATAAAATCCCGACGGAGGAATAAAACATCTCCGAATAAATTACAATAGAATATTCTTCGAAGTTACAATATTTCAACACTCCCCCTTAATGAGAAGATTATTCTACTGACAACATCAAAATCAACTGTAGGAGCAAGGAGAGAGAGCATCATCAAAAACATCAAGGTGATACATCAATAAATCATTGGAATTTTTCTTCAACAACATTAGCAATTGGAACAGTTATTGGAACATCTTCAGTACTGGAGCATCATCTTCTACAACACTAAGTCTTCATCTTTGATCTTCATCTTCTGCAGCACTCGATCACTCAATCGTCTACAACAACACTTGATATCTCGATCATCTACAACAACTCTTGATCTTTCGATCAACAACAACATCATCTGCAACAACATAACCTGCAACACACATGATCCAATTACAGGATGATCAATCCCTCTCACTTTAGGACATAAGTCTAAGGATGATGCAATCCTATCCACATCATGGAGACAAAATTATGCGGATCACTTTAGGACTAATGTCCAGGGATGATACAATCCCAACCAAATCATGGAGACAAAAGTCTGTGGATCACTTTAGGACTAATGTCCAAGGATGATACAATCCCAACCACATCACAGAGACAAAAGTCTGTGGATCACTTTAAGACTAATGTCCAGGGATGATACAATCCCAACCACATCACGGAGACAAAAATTTGCAGATCACTTTAGGACTAATGTCTAGGGATGATACAATCCCAACCACATCACAGAGACAAAAGTATGCGGATCACTTTAGGACTAATGTCCAAGGATGATACAATCCCACTACAGCATCATCATCACTGCTCTCCCTTTCGAGGAAGGTCATTTAGAACCACACCAAGCTTGTCACGGAAGTACTCAAACATCACTTGAGACAGAGGCTTAGTCAACACATCAACAACTTGCCAATCAGTGCTCACATACTGGAGCTTTATAGCTCCCTTCTGTACCATATCCAGTATGTAAAAATACCGGATTTCTATGTGCTTTGACTTGTCATGGAACACTGGGTTCTCCGTCATCTTTATACAACTCTGGTTGTCACATAGAATCATCATGGTATCCAACTCCAGGTCAAATAGACCTAACATCAATTTTCGAAGCAATATGGCTTCATAACTAGCAGAACAAGTTGCTATATACTCTGCTTCAGCTGTGCTAAGAGCAACACTGGACTACTTCCTGCTAAACCATAAGATCATGGCAGATCCCAGACAATAACATCCACCTAAGGTGCTCTTCCTGTCTTAGACACTTCCATCCCAATATGCATCTGTATAACCATGCAATCTGTAGTCATGATCTCCAACATAGTATAGACCAAAGTCTATCATACCTTTCAGGTACCTCATCACATGCTTTGCAGCTACCAAGTGAACACTTCTAGGCTCAACTAGATACTGACTCATGGTGTTCACAGCAAAGCATATATCTAGACTGGTATTCGTCAGATACATCAACGACCCAATAATCTTTTTGTACTGAGTCACATCAACTAACTATGACGATTCATCAACTAACAACTTCAGGTTGGTATCCATGGGTTTGGCCATGGCTTTACATTCCAACAAATCTTTTTAGGATTTCCACAACATACTTTCCCTGGTTGAGAAAGATTCCTTCTTGTCTTTGCCATGCTTCCAGACCTATAAAATAGTGCATCAATCCAAGGTCTTTCATCTCAAATTCTTCAGTGAGCTTCTTCTTGTACTCTACAAATTGTTTCTCATTTCCTATCAGAAATAAATAATCCACATACAACAACAATACGACAGGTTCATCATCCATAACCTTAAAGTAAAGGTTAGGGTCAGCTTTACTTTTGGTAAAGCCCAAGCTTGTCAAAAAACTATCTATCATTCCGTACCAAGCTCTAGAAGCTTGCTTCAATCCATACAGAGCCTTCTTCGACTTGCATACGTGAGTATGTCTGTCTTCAACTTCAAATCCATGTGGTTGTTCTATGTACACTTCTTCCTCAATCACACCATTCAGGAAAGTTGTCTTCACATCCATTTGGTGTAAACTCCACTTCATCATGGATGCAAGTGCCATGATGTTTCTAATGGAAGTGTACCTTGCTACTGGTGCAAATGTCTCTTCATAATCAATTCCCTCTTTCTGAGAGAATCCTATAGCCACAAACCGTGCCTTGTATTTCTCAATACTTCCATCAACTACATGTTTTATCTTGTAGATCCACTTGGAGGATACCACACTTTTGCCTTCTGGTTTGGGAACTATATCTCAAACATCATTCTTCATTATTGATCGGTATTCTTCCATCATTGCTTCTACCCATTCTTTCTTCTGTATAGCTTTTTCATAACTGGTAGGTTCTTGATCTACAAGATCACACATCAAAGCCACATAACTGGAAAATGGCTTTGGCTTCTTGCTTACTCTAGTGGAGCCTTCTGGAGCTCCATACTTCTCTGCTTCCTGTATAATTTATCTTGCCCAAGCAGGATTTCTCTTTCATGGCATATTCATAGTGAGAGGTTCTTGAGGTTCTAGCATATCATGGTCTTCTGGTGTTTCATCTTCGGGGGAGGGTGCAGCTTCTACATTTATGGGAGGTACATATTCTTCATATACTTCTTCATGCTGGCACTTTCTGGATCTCTTGAGAGTTGCTTCTTCGTCAAATATTACATCTCTACTAATCTCCATGTGATGGAATCCTGGAATGTATATTATTAAGGCTTTGGACACTTCACAGTATCCAACAAATATTCCCTTCTTTCTGGAAGGGTCCAACTTGGTTCTCTTTTCTTTTGGTATGTGAACATATACTGGGAAACCAAATATCTTAAGGTGGCTCACTTCAGGCTTCTTTCTTGTGAAAAAATATTCTGGAGTCTTGAATCCAAGGGCACTATGGGATAATACATTATGTACATAAATTGTCGTCCTTGCTGCTTCATCCCATAGATGCATTGGAATATCTTGATCATGTATTATTGTCTTTACTGCTTCCATAATGGTCCTATTCTTTCTTTCCGCAACACCATTCTGTTGAGGATTGTAGGGAGTAGTTAGTTCCCTCTTGATTCCAGCTTCTTTACAAAATGCTTCAAAATATTTTGAAGTATATTCTCCACCATTGTCTATTCTACGAAACAGATCTCATCATTCTTCATTTGTAGGTGATCGTTGTACGATACTTCCTACAAGTCAAATTCAATAACATGGTTAGAAACATCTCATAGTTTTCAAATATATGCGTAAAAACATAAGTCATACTATCTTAGCCAATGATACAACATTCATCCATATCCCACATTCATATGGTAACTTTCTAGATGCCTTCCATCTCTACCAGGAAATTATTAAGAGTGTGCACTACTCCTAATATGTCAACAAAGAGGTTTCACTCTAGATAAGTAGTAATGGAATGTTGTATAGCACCATAGGCTACATACCCATCACATGCAAGCAAACATTCTAACATGCATAATACACTTCCTAGATAAATGTGTATACAACTGGACACTATCATTTAAGGAATTTGATAGAAATGACAATTCAAATACTTATCTTTGTTTTTTTGGTAGGATATCCTTTTATCCTATTCTCCTTGCAGGGATTACTGGAATGCCTGACGGTGAGCTCTACTTCATCATTGAAGTTAGTGAAACTTTCTTAGGGGAGTCCTTTTCTTCTAAACTGGAGATAATCTTTTTCTGTCCCGTCATGTGCTTTGAAGCACAACTATCAATAATCCATGTATCTTCTCCAGGTGTCACAGACCCAGAGAGTGCAGAGAATAATACATACTCTTTTGCATCTTCTTATTTTGCTTGTTTTCTTCGAGGTCCTTCTTCCTCTTCTTCTTCTTCTTCATCTTCATCTAGGTGTGCATGATGTCTTTTGTTTTTTCCTCTTCTTATATTCTTCTGTCTTCAATGGACAATTTCTGGCAATGTGTCCTAGCTTGTTGCAATTGAAACATTGAAAGTTGGAGTAGTTTCTTCTTGGATTGTTTCCTCTTGTCCTTTGGAACTTCTTGGGAGGTTGAGACTCCTTATGGATTTCCTTCTTGAAGTTAGATTGACTTCTTCCTCTCTTGGTATGGGTGGCTAGGGCTTGATCATCTTCTTTAAGTAGAGCTTCTCTATTGGATACTCTAGCCTCCTCTTGGATGCAATCTTCCCATACAATGTCGAATTTCATGCTTTCTTTTCTGGGACACAAAGTATGGATTAATGAATCCCAAGTTCTAGTGAGACCATTGAGAGCAGTCATAACTATCTCATCTTTATCAAGGGAGTCTCCAATGGCTTCTAGTTTCTCCTTGAACTGGGAGACCCTTGTGAAGTAGTCTTGGATGGATTACCCTTGGCACATCTTGGTACTCTTCAATTGAGTTCTCAAATTCATCTTCCTATTTATGTTCCTTCCTTCATGCATTCTGGCTAGGGAATCATACATCTCCTTCGGGGTCTTCTTAGATGACACCTGAGGAATCAAGTGGTCTTTGATAGAATCAACAATGATCCTCTTTTCCCTAATCAGGTCCTTCTTGTGCTTCTCCTTAGCTTCATGCTCTTCAGGTTCTGCAACTTCTTTATTGATGTATTTGGCAAGATCATTCTCTTCAAGAATGAGGCCAATCCTATAATTCCATGCTCGTAAATTCTCTATGCCTTCTAGCTTATCCTCAAGCTTAGTGCTTCGGGCCATCTTATCCAGGAGGTCACCAAAAAATGAAAATTTTCAAAATGCAAAACTGACCTTACTAGGAGATGCGCTTGACTAAGGAGAATTGACTAGTACACTTGGTTTCTAGAGATTCCAATTTTTCACCTCTCAAAATTGACTTGCGAAATTATGATCTGCAGTTTTCTGGTCCAAAGTCAAACTAGGGTTTGACTTTCCCGGAGATATACCCACTCAAAAATTTCGATCTAGGGCTCAAATTTTTTCTCTTGGAGAGGCGCACCTTTCTATGCAATCATATTTCCAAATTCCAACTTTGACAGAAACCCTAATTTCTTGTCGGAGGGAGAAGAGAGAGAGTTTCACCTTGTGAAAATTGTCCTATTCAGGTTAGCTCTGATACCATGTTAAGATTCAATATGCTAAGATAGATAACATCAGTATTCAATTCAATTTCACAACAATAGCATATAAAGGATCACTGAAAGAAACAAAATCACAAGATAGACACAGATTTATCCTGGGAAACGCTCTAGGGGAAGAAAACCCAGCAAAAATTCCTCAATATAAATGATCAAAAGTACAAAGACAAAACCCCAAACAAGTGCTACTTCTCCTTGCAGACATCTCTCTCTCTCTCTCTCTCTCTCTCTCTCTCTCGTATGCGAATTACACAAGTGTGTGTGTGTTCAAATGAGGAGCACATCACTCCTATTTATACTTTATCTTTCACTTGACCTTTTCACTTAACATGTCGGCCCCAACTAAACTTGACTGGGCCGACTCCTCTAGGAGACTCAATAACCCTAATACAAATGACTCTAGGGGGATCTAATGCCCCGACTTACAAGGGAGGATTTACCTCAATGGATTTACATGACCAAATACAATAATAACATCTTGATGGAGGAATAAAACATATCCGAATAAATTGCAATAATAGTGTACAATAGAATATTCTTCAAAGTTACAATACTTCAACAAGATCAATACCAACCATCATAGTTTAAAATATTTCCTTAAACAATTGTTTTCATCTTCAGAGCAACATAAGTGGGCTACTAAAATGATAGGGTATGATTATAATATTATATATAAGAAGGGTAGAGAAAATGTGGCGGTTGATACATTGTCTCAATAATTTAAAGAGGATGACTCTCTATTTTCATTATCCTTACCGATTCCAAGTTGGATCAAGGAAGCATGTTAATAATGGAGGGTGAATCTCACCATAATGCAGCTCATCCAATGACTTAAGGAATAACCAAAGCCTCCTCCAAGCTATACATGGCCTCAAGATACTTTGCACTATAAAGAGCGCACTTTTCTAGCAGAGAATTCAACGTTGAAACAAAGAATATTATAGGAGTTACATTCTTCACCCTCAACAGGTCACTCGGGATTTCATAAAACCTATGAAAGGATTAAGTGCTCATTCTTTTGGGAAGGCATGAAAATAGATATCCAAAATTGTGTTGCAGCTTGTAACACTTGCCAACAACGCAAGGGAGAAATGGTGAAGTCGTTGGGAGCCTTGTAGCCACTTCCAATACCAACCTATCTATGGAATGATATTTATATGAATTTTTTAGTTGGTCTTCCTAGATCTAGTAATAAATCATTCATCATGGTGGTCGTTGATCATCTTTCAAAATATGTCCACTTTTGTGCATTGCCACACCCTTTTACTCCATCATTAGTTACTCAAGATTCATGGATCATATTTTTAAATTACATGGCATTCCCACTTCCTTTTCTCTAATCGATATTCTACCTTCTCAAGCAACTTTTGGTAGGATTTATTTAAAATTCAAGGTACCTAGTTGAAACTCAACACAGTTTATCACCCACAAAGAGATGGTCAAACAAAACTAATGAATAAGTGTTTAGAAACTTGTTGAGATGCTTTGCTTCATAGAAGTCACACAAATGGGAACACTAGCTTCCTCCTGCAGAATGTTGGTATAATACCGCTTACCTTGGAGCTACCAAAATGACCCCATATCAAGTAGTATATGGATAAAATCCCTTGTTTGTGGTTTCCTATTTACCAAGAACTTCATGTGTCTAGGAAGTGGATAGCACACTTTGCACCAAAGGATATATTCTTCGCACACTCAAGAAAAATTTGGCTATGGCTCAAAATAGAATGAAATAACAAGTAGATCAACATCGCTCAAAGTGTTCATTTGCAAAAGTGTATTAGGTGTTTCTTCAACTTCAACCCTATAAATAAACATCACTAAAAAATAATCCCCACTAGAAACTAGCCCCAGATTTCTATGGACCTTACAATATCCTACAACACATTAGAGAGGTGGCCTACAAGATATCTTTGCCAAATCACTCCAAGGTTCACCTTGTCTTTCATGTATCTTTCCTCAAAAGGGTGGTTGACTCCACTTGTAAAGTGTAGAACAATTTACTAGAACTTGATGAGGAAGGTTCCATTTCACTCTAGTCGGAAGTAGTATTGAAACCAGGGAACATCAATTGCATAGGTGCATAATCAAAGAAGTCTTGATCTAATGGAAAGATGTGTAACCAAAAGATGCCATTTGGGAACATGAAGGGATTTTGCAGCAATTTCCTCACCTTTATCCTTGAGGACAATGTTTCTCTTGAAGGGGGAGGGCGTGTTAGGGTCCAACCCTAACCTCACTTTAGGATTCAATCAAGTAATGTATGCAACCAACTCTTTTGAATAAGTTCAAGTAGTTAGTAGTGAACAATTAATCAATGTAGAAAGGTTATCTCTATTAATTAAGGCCCACTAGGTAGTTGGTACTCATTAGTTATTGGACCAAGTCAAGTAGTTAGGGTTTGGGCTATTGAAAGCCTATTTAAAGAAATAGAAGGATATGGATTTTTTTGTCAAGAATTATTATGTTGGAGCTCTGCTCAAGTGAAAGGTCTCTCGACCTTAAGAGGTGAGTGAACATTGCTTCCTAAATTTACTATCATGATACAATGGTTATTTTTGCAGTATCTCTATTTTCTATTGCCTCGTGTTTGGTTATTCTGCACTATAATTTCTAGTTTATTGCATCATAAATCTCTATATTTCCCGTTTTGTTTTAAATTTAAGGGTTAAGAATGTCATAGTTACTCTAATTAACAACTATTACATAGATGAAAAAAAATAGGAAAAATGTCCCTTTCAAATTGTAATGTATAATAAAAAAACCTTTAAAAATATATATAACGTTTAACAAACTAAGTATATAAATTAATAAAACAAAACAAATAAAAACATTATTTTATAATTTAAATTTAATTTAATATTAATGTATACAAGTTATTTAACTTGGTCAAAAACATTCGAAAAATAAGATATAGAAAGAGAAAGAGAGCTTATCACTTCAAAATGAAGTAAATAGATATAGATCTTTAAATCATAGTAGCATAATTCGTCCGTATTGGCATTTCCCGTACGGAAATTCGGAGCAATTCGAATTGGTTGAATATTCAGTATAGATATGATATGAATATAGATTCTTACTAATGAAAAAGTAAATTTTAAAAACCAAATTTTAATTATTTAATAACTATAAAATATAAATAACATTCAATTTATTACTTTTTTATAAAAACTAATGGTTTTTAACGTACATTTATGCTAATTTAGTTTATATTTGATTAAAAGTATTATATATAAGAAGTCTACTTTCTTATTTTATTCGTATTTTATTTGTATTGGATTTTTTATTACGTATTTTTTTTCATATCGAATCGTATCCGTATCCGTATTTGTACTCGAATTATGCTACTATGCTTTAAATGGTCGAGAAAAAATTAGTACATTACAATAAACTTGTTCTCTTAATAGAGCTCGTGCCTTGTACATCGAAGAGATTCAATGTTAAGTGTTTCTTTTAAAAGACCAAATTCATATACTTCTTTCTATCTGCTTAAAAAAAATGGTAACAAAACTAGAGGTGTTAGATGGAACTAAATTTGGGAGTATGAAACAATTTTATTTAGAATTAAATAAACTTTTTTGATGAAATCAAGAGCACAAACCTAAAATCTTAATATGTAAAAATTTCTACATAGGAAATAATATCTTTCATAAATCTCATAATAATTTAAAATGAGGTAATGAAACATTTTTCCAGATTGGACTACATGTTACATAGCTTACCTATTATAACATAGGTAATTCCGTAAATTTTAAAGGCTAAATTTTAACTTTAAGGAAATGGGGCATTTTTATCTTAGATACTTGTTGAAATACTTTAATTCATAACTTGTATAAGGTCTTCATTGAATTGCTTAACATCATAACGGAACATTAAACACAACATATTACACAAACATAGCATATTAGGTAAATGTTCCTATGAAAGACAATATTATTAATACTGGGAATAAAACCTACTTTGAAATGTACTCTAAAATAATTTAATAATACTTTAATACATCATTTTTTTTAGTTAAGTTTAATAATTTTAACAAAGGAAAAAGTTGTGATATAGCTAAGTTTTTACAAAATGTTAACCAGAGGGATTTTTGCATTTTAGGTAATGTTGATGAATTGGACATGGCAGTAGACAGCGTAGCTGTGCATATTGATGAAGTGCACAATGTTGTGGCGCATTGAGAAATTAAATTGGTAGCATAGTGCAACATAACGTTGGAAGGGACATCATTTTCATGAGTATGTTGTCATATAGCTCTTCAACCCTAAAGGACTAACAAATATATATGATGTGAATGAGAGTGACTAAGGTGACATGGTAACTATAATACTTTCAGGATACAAAACTACATATAAGAAGAGTAAATCAGTCCATTGTTGTGTTCTTGAATATGGATTTTATGCCACATTCATTTTCTTATTCAAATTGTTTTAGTATTTGATGTATTATCAAGGTGAGTGCTACATAGATGATGCCTTGATATATTATTCAACATAAGCCTTACCTTAAATTGAGAGCGTGAGATTTCCATAAGCCTTTGTAAGATCAATTTCATCACAATGCACACGTTTCATGTGGATAGAACGCATTTGCCTTCACCACTAGCAAGTTGAACCTTAAGAGAAACCACTAATATTAATATTAATGGCACATGTTGACTCTTTCCTAATCTCTAAACACTTAAAAAAGTAGCATATGGTCCATTGGTCTACTCACATAGTACAAAATTCCAGTATAACTAATTATTGCTTTATAAAACAAGAAAACAAAAGTAGCCCATGATCCATTGGTCTACTCACAGAGTAGAGAACTTCAAGTATTACTAATTATCGCTTTATAAAACAAGAAAATTAATAAAGTCACCAATTATGTATTACCATAACCAACAAATGTATCTCTACCCTTTTGAATGAAAAAAATTATGTTATGATTTATATCCTTCATAATTAACTCCAGTTTATCAACATAGATAGATTTAGAGTCAACATTTCGAATCATTAATCACAGTTCATATTTATGACAATCCATTAAAAAAAACTATGATCTTCTTTTAGACCCAACATCTTGTGATCCATGTCAGCGTTAGAGTTATTATTATTTAATTTTTTCTCTCACGATTGTAAGATTATTTCTTTGATTACCTTAAAGTTGGAATAAGCAATTGCAAACTCCTATCTATTTATACTACACCATCTTAGATCAAATTCTTATGGTGTTTTGAGGATTTCATTAGCTTCTCTACACTGATGCTTAGAGTAGTGACATGCTTGAAAATCACAGTCACCTCTAGATTCTAGATTGTGAAGACAAATAAGGTGTTTTGTCTTGTGTAAATGTTTTACTATGGTCGAAGTGCGGGTCCAATTATAGTGAATATTCTTTGTGCATGTGCATGATATCTTGTAGACACCTTTATGATAACGAGGATATGATGGGTGTTTGAACGATCTCATATTCTCCTTAATGGTATCAAGGGGTTTGAAAGAAGTAATGATTTGCTTCTTTCTAAGGACATTGGATAGTATGTCCATGATGCCCTTGATGCAAGGGAAAGGCCTTAATTAAGGCTTCTTGGTCTTCATTCCTAATTCAATTTTGATGGCCATTACGCACCTTATGAATAGTTTTTCTAATAAGTTCCTCTTCATTTTCATTATTTAAAAGACATCTCGAAGATGGTCTTTTTCTTAATCCACATGCTCTGCATCAAAAAAAAAATTAAGGGTCTTGGTAGCTAGCATATTAATTACCCCAATCTTTTTTTATGGCTGATGATGATAATTTGCACAATAGTATTGTTCAATATGGGCCTTTTATGGGAAGACCCGATACAGTAATGACCCATCCGGTTTTTTGGAAACCAACACATCTAAAAATGGAATGCTACCATTCTCTTCAACATCAATGGTGAATTTAATGGGTTCCAATTGGTTGTTTAGATGCTCAAAAAATTTGTCAATATCCTCTTTACCATGGGGTCATATAGCATTAGCATTGTCCACGTATCTATGAGAGTCTCAATTACACCAATTTGGTGTCTTGATAGGTTGTGACCTTATAAATAAAGTACTATTATTCATATTCATATTATATTTTTTACTTCTCATCAATGAATTGGCCATTACTACCAAGGCATACCACAAATGTCCCAATTTCATTATAGTCATGTCCTTTACAAAATTGCCTAGTTCTTTCAAAGTTCAAATACATTTCATCCTTTCTTGATTCAACTAAGATTACAATTGCAAATACCAAAGCATTTACTAAACTTGTACATGAAATTGCATAATTTATACCCAACTTGTTATCCAATCCCAACATTTGGTGGCTTCTTGGCCACCCTTTTTAGGTTTGAGAATCCAAATAATAGTGGTTTTAAATATTCCCCTTAACTTGTTTTTTCTTCAAATTCTTCATATCCTTTAGATTGTTTTGTTTCTCTATAGTGTTCTTGATGATGCTCTGTCTTTGTTTTATCTTTCAACTATCATGATATTTTGCATTGTTTCCTTATAGCTTGTAGAGAATCTCTTCAACTTCTATGTGGCTTTTTCTAGAAATATCTGACTCTACTTTGCTTCTTCCACTAGATTGCTCACCATTTGCTTGTTGGAGTTCCCTTATTTTTGTATTAATATCCATGCCAATATGTGCTTCAAGCCTTAGCTTCTCACATTAGCTCAAAATATTGTTGGTCCTCAGTTTCCTAGTATAATTGAAAATTTTACCTAATGTAATAGTTCTGACAGATTTGTCATATATGAAATCTTCATTAACGTTGTGTTTGTTGTCGCCGTGAGTCCTTCCTCTTTGTATTCCTCTTCCATATTTGGTAGCTATGTTATTTATTTTCCACCTGTCTACCATCAATAAAAATATTTTGTTCTTTCATCCTTCAATTTAGTACTACTTTCTTCAATTCTCCTCTTTTCTCACTTAGAGAAAAACTTCTCATGTGTGTGTGTGTGTATGTATATGTATATGTATGTACATGTACATGTACATACATACATACATACATACATACATACATACATACATACATACATACATACATACATACATATATATATATATATATATATATATATATATATATATATATATAGATATAGATATATATATATATTTCAATGAAAATCTCACAAGAAATTCCAAGCACTTCTCAATTTTCCCAAATGGTATTTGTTTGGGTTGATTACGACCCTAATCCAACCAAACATTGAGTGTCGCATTATTTCATGCATTTCATGATGTTACTGAGTGTAAAGTTGTTGATTATTATTACTGTTTGTGATCAAGTAGGACATCAAGTGTTCCATTTAGTACATCGCACCTTGTGTAAACCCACTTCTACTAACAAACATGATTCTAATTTATAAGAGAAATTGAACTCTTGTGGTGACAAGCATGATTCCAATTTGCAAGAGGAAATGATGTAGATATTCAAGATCAACCCAGTTTAAAAATAAGCCTCAACATAATAATGAAAAAAATAACAAAATTATATATGGCTATGCCTTGTGTATTACAAGAGGAAACCAGGTTTATTTATAACAAACTTGGAAATTCTTAGCTTGGAAGTTGATGATATGTCAACCAAGCAACAAGGTGTACTAGGCTAGCAGATAATAACTCCATCTTGGTGGATAAGTTAGCCTATGTAAACTTAACCAACTATATGTATACCAAACCCCCCCCTTAAGCAAAATGTGTGGAGTAAACATAAGAAAAAGTGGGTCCTGGAAACAAGGCCTACTTTGGCACCAAAGGAAATATCCTATAAACCGAGAAAAGGAGAAACAATTGTAGGGAAAAACCCCTCCCCCAAAAAAATTCAATCACAAATGTTCATAAGGAATTGGAGTTGAAACGGAAGAAGGTCCCACAAAGAACTCTAGGCAGAAGATTTCAAACCACTAAGGCAGTGAGAATTGAATGCATACCATCCCCCCAAAAGAGATATATCCTCTAAAATGAGTCCCATCACAAAAGGCTTGATTCGGTACTCATGTACAATCGAGAAAAACATCATAAATTGAGTGTCCCTTTGGACACCATTCCATCTCACCAAAGTGCATGGGTTTCCAGTTGCTACAACCAATGAGTGAAAATATGAATTGGTGTTGTGTACAAGGATCACTCTAAAGAAGGTTGATCTCGATAAAAATTGTGAAAAACAATCACTTGAGGAAGCATTGCATACCACCCACCCCCCCACAATGTTGAATTGGGTAGACATAGATGATAGCAATGGATGTCACGGATGATGGAAACAGTATGGAGGTAAAATATAAAGGTGGCAATGATGACAAACAATCTAAGAAATAAACACTCCAAAGTGGATAGCTTCAAGTGAATTCCAAACAAGGTTAGTCATGGAGGTAAATTCCCGGTAACACTCTAAAACTATCTACACAAGTGGCACACAATCCACTACTCAAAGGTGTGGATAAGAGGTATCATTATAAATAAATCCATCATGGACAACAGTCCTCGATATGGGTCTCGACAAACAAGGTCATGTTAAGTACCAATGTACAAGTGAGGAGTCAACAAATATTTATTTAGCCAATTATCAAAACAACAATCTCGAGGAAATTTAGGGTGGTGTGCAACCACTCATTGGAAAGAGGGCATAATTCTCTTCACAACACCTCAAATAGGACACAAATCGGATACTATAGTGAAGAGATATGGAAAAAAATCACTACCAATAACCTTTTACATGCAATAAATTGGCAAAACAAAAAGATTCCAAACGGCATTTTTTCCACATGTAGCCACAAGCATGCTGGTATACATGGAAACCAAGGGAATACAACCCCAATTTCCCTCATCAAACATAAGGAACATACCAACTCAACCATCTTAAAAATTATATATAAATCCTCCCAAGAAAAAATAAAGATCCAAAACTAGGCCTCCATGAAAGGGTTTGGCTTAGCTAAAGAAGCCAACAACCTTCATTTTTTTATTATTCATTGCATGTTGACTGACCACCCTGGAGAGGTTTAATATATATTGGACTTCAATTCCACCTTGCAAATCCTGACTACCTCAACTTCCTGATTGTGTTCTCTGACATGCACGCCCAAAGTAGTCTCACAACATATCATTAAACATGTTCCTAGGGCTACTAAGTATCCCAATAAAAAATTCCATTTCATTGTGTTCGAGGTAATATGCTAGGCCTTAGGATTGAAACCTGGCTCGGATACCATGTAGAGATTTAGGATCAACTCAATTGTACGTACACTAACAAATGAATCCTCATTGTATTATTGTACCCAATATATTCTCCCCACCCAATAATTAAATAATTTTTTTGCAAACTTTAATGAGTATATGTGTCTTGAGGGTCAACATAAAAACTTAATGGTAGCATAATTTGTCAATGAAAAAAAATGAAAATAAAACAATTTTTTCAATATCTAAAATACCATCATCTAATCAAATGCATTATGATATAAATATGAAAATAATTTTAATATATAAAATGTATTTCAAATACCATCATCTAATCAATGCATTATGATATAAATTTGAAAATAAATTTAATATATATAATGCATTTTAACTGACACGTCACACATTAAATTTATGTAATCTTGTCCTTAGAACCTCAAAAATATCATTAAAAAATATGATAAATGTATCTCATCATCATGAATTATCTACAATGAAATCATATAAATAAACTATTGATTCCTTCAAATATTTTTATGAGAAAATGTAATGATTATTCCTCTAGAAGAAGGCCATGGGGTTGAACATGAAGTCCATGTGGATTTTAAGCATCCATGCACCACATGCAATCATTTTTTAGATCTGAAAATGATAAATTTAAGTTTTAATAGTGTGCTTTTGATAGTTCTATTGAAAAAACATTTGCGTTCACGGATGTTCTATATAAGATCTGCAAGAGACCATGTATGTTGGTTATAACAAGTGCAAGCAATAAGAAAAACATGTCTAAATAGCTCAAATTCAAATTTAGTGTTGTTGAACACCTCTAGAGAAGACAGTGGAAAGAAGTTGTGGGATAAGTTGATGAATTTGTATCAATCAAATTCCCTAGTAAACAAGTTATTTCTTCAAAAGAAGTTGTATGATCTTATGATGGAGAATGGTTACTCTATGACAGATCATCTAAATGCCTTTAATAATATGGTAATTCAACTTGTCTCTATTGATATTAAGATGGAAGAATAACATATGTCTTTTACCTTATTATGTTATTTTCTAGACTCTTGGGATAATATGGTTGTAGCAATTAGTAGTAGCAGTCAATCCACATTAAATTTTTAGGATGTAGTTGCATCCTTGTCATCAGAGGAAATGAGAAGAAAATCCATGGAGGGTGTGACCAAAGATGCTTTATCTATGAGAGGTCATTACCAAGAGAGGAAAACCAAGCCTTCTAGGGGAAGAACGAAGTCTAGAGGTAGATATAAATCTCCAGGAAAATTTGCAAATAAATGATAGCAATATGGTAAAGTTAACCATTATAAGAAGGATTGTGTATCAAATAATGTTGATAAAGGTAAAGTATCTGATCATGCCCCCTCCACAGTCATTTGCAGAAAAAAGGAGTTAATGTTTACTTGGATTATATAGGCACACATGAATATTATGGTGTATGTTTGATCGACTCAGGTGCTTCATTTCATATGAATCCTCACAGGGAGTGATTTTGTGAATATGAAAAGTACAATAGAGGTGATGGTTTCCTAGGATATGATTCTATAACCAAAATCATAGGATGTGGAAGGGTCAAGCTAATGCTTAAATATGTCAGAATTAGAACTCTTCATTGGGTTTTGCACATTCCAGATCTGGATAGAAACCTAATATTTGTAAGTAGGATGGCAGATGCAGGTGTGCATACTATATTTGAAAAGGAAACATGAAATATGGTTTGAGGAGCAATGGTGTTGATGTGGGGAGTTCAAATTGGAATTTTGTACAAGCTTATGGGAAGAACTTTTAATGATGGGTGTAATAGTTCTATTCTTATTGAGGATATCAATGTAGAAGACAAGACCCCTATTATCTACGTAGAGAAGGACAATGCTATGGAATCAAAGACTGTGATGTATTGGAGAGAAGGGCCTTAGAGAATTACATGGTAAGGGAATATGTATATGGTATGTCTAATTGTTCATTAGATTATATTTATATGAAAATTGTAAATGGGGTAGATCGAATCAGGTGAGATTCCCATCTAGTGATACAAGACCAAAAGGAATATTGGGTTTAATACATAGTGTTGTGTTTGGACTTGTTCCCAATCCATCATTAGGTGAACCCAAGTATTATGTTTCTTTCTTGATGATTAATTGAGGTTTTTGGTAAATTTAAAGAGTCCAAGGATCTTGTAGAAAAATAGATAGAGAAGAAAATAAAGGTGTTGACAACATATAATGGTGGAGAGTTATGAAAAAATGAGTTCGAGGACTTTCGTAAGAAGTGTTGAATAGCAAGGAAAATGACTACTCCATACACGCCTCAACATATGGAGTTGCAGAAATTATGAATAGGATGATGATGGAGAAGGAAAGGAGTATGTTCAATGGTGCAGGGTTATGAAAAGAATTCTAAGCAAAGTTAGTGGATATTTCATGTTACATGGTAAGCCGATCACCTACACTATAACTGGTTGAAAAAAATCCACATGAGGCATGGGATAGTTAAAAACCCTCTCTTAAACATCTCAAAGTTTTTCATTTTAATGCTTATGTGCATGTGCATAAGGAAAATAATAGCAAGTTGGATAATAAATCTAAAAAATGTATCTTTATTGGTTATAAAGTTGGTATAAAAGGTTATAAACTTTGGAACCTTGTGATTAAGAAGATTGTTCATAGTTAGGATGTTGCAGTTAGAGAGGTTAAATTTCCTCCCAAACAAGAAGTCCAATCAAAGGAAGAAGAATGAAATACAATAGAGTTTGAGTTGGAGGGTGAAGAACTTGAATCAATAGAAGAAGATGAATTGGACGATAAAGAACCACAGGTTCCAACCTTGAGGAGATCATATCATGAAGGAAGGCAATCAGAAAGGTATATCCCACCTAATTTCTACTCTAATTTTTATCCATCTATTATTGATGATGATCCTAGAAATATTAGAGAGGAAGTGAATTCAGAGGATAGTAAAATTTGGAAGAAGGAAATGGTTGAAGAAATGGATTCCTTGGATAAAAATGAGGGTTGGGATCTAGTTGATTTTTTAGCTGGAAGAAAACCCATCAATAGGAAATATGTGTTTAAGAATAAATTCAATCTAGAAGGAAAGTTGGAGAAGTACAATGCTTTTCTAGTAGCTAATGGATATTCCCATGTAGGGAATTGATTTTGGTGATATTGTTTCTCCTATTGCTGAGTTAACTTCTATTAGATTTATTTTTTGTATTGTTGTTTCTTTTGATATTGAAGTAGAGAAGATGAATGTGAAGACAACATTCCTACATGGTGATCAAAGAAAAACCATATCTAGAGATATATTGATTACATTTATGGATTTTTTAAAAAATATTTCTCGTATTTTGTCATATTTTAGCTTGGTTTTTTGTTGTTGTTGTTGTTTGTCTTTGACTTGTGGGACTAGCCTATGGTCAAATAAACCATGACCTGGGGGAATCTAATCCATCAAAATCACCCAAGGATCACACTTGTCCTCGGCCTAACCAACCCTTAGCATGGATGGATTTTAAGTGTATCCTCTCTACTACCTTACGGGTTTCATAATCGAGTAGCCATGTCGAATGAGGCATGTCAAAACCAACCGAGGCCCCCACTGATGCTAATAAGAAAATAAATGGCACAATAAAATTGATGAAGCCCATGGATTGGTCGAGATTTCCATCTCTAATGAGTTACGTTTCCACCTTCAAGGAATTGACGCACCAAATGTGGCTTCGGAAAAATTAGAAACCATATTTGGTAAACACAATGAGATTTGAGGTCAACTCCTTGAAAATGAGTTGGTTTATTTAAATCCTAGTGGTTTTTCTTGCATTCAAGACTATCTATCTAAATTCAAAACCCGTAGACTCTTACTTGAAGAAGGAAAAACATCAAATCCAGAAAAACAATGTATATGCTATTAATTCCAAGCATGGTCCTGCTTATTCTGTTTTTGTATCTAGCTTTCACTCCACGAAAAATATCTAGGGAAAAACTATACAAAACCCTCTCTTAAATCCTTTTGTGATGATTTGAATCGAAAGCAAGATAAGTGTAGCAGAAATGTAAAAATTTATACAATAAATTTATATAAATATTATGAAATGTATGAATTGATCAAATATAAATGATAAAGTGATTATTAAAATTACAATCGATGCAAATAAATAGGTCCATTGTGCCCCTTCACATGAAAAGGCGTGTCTTTAGTTTAAAATTATGTAATTTTTAGTTTTTAATTATTATTTATTATTTATGTACATAACATTACCACATTCTTTAAGGTGCTTCATCCTCAAAGGAACGATATCATTGCTCATGTTATTGTCTAAGAAATCAAGAATAAGTTCCACTTCAAGAAAATAATTTCAACTCTACATTATTTGTCTTGTTAGAAGTTTCTCTCAAGTGGTCAATAGATTGAATCTCTCCTCAAGTTTGGCAAAAACATGTTGGCATGGTTTTGCATTCTCTAAACTATATTGCTCATCATAGTATTTGGTATCCCCTTCAAGGCATTCTACGTCAATGCATTCATTTAATGAAGCATATACATCTCGACAACTTTTGACATCGAGATGTAGATCATAAAATAACTTTGTCCTTGTTGATTTGTAATCTACATTTATGCATTTAATGTAATTCACTTGATGGCCCTCACACTGATGTATTGTGCCCTCAACAATCATCCCCTTCATTTTGTATTATAAGTTCTCAAATAACACTCCCTTAAACTCCTGAACATCATGTTGTAGAAAAGAATCATAAGTGTCTTATCCAAGAGATTTCCCTAAATCCTTTGTTGCAACACCAGTATCATTGTACTGGAGATTATAAACAAACTTTGTAAATCCAACGGAATGCTACTACATGGCATGCCATTTTTAGTCATGGGATATGATACACAACCTTTTTGAAATAAAGGATATGATACAATGTTTGAAAAGTAAGTTCATATAACATGTTTCTCCTTGATTAATGTTGATCCCAACATAACTTGTTCCTTTCTTTGAGTCATATGACTAATAGTCAATTATTCTTTGAGCAACAATATATTCCTCTATTATGATAGTATCATTCACCAGATGATATTTTGAATGGCCATACACATCTCCAAGTGACATAAACAATGTGAAACCCCGGTCACTCTTTCAGGTATTGAATTGATGTTGTGTATTTTTTGTATGGAAAACTTGGAATTAATCTAATTAACAACTAACAAGCTAAATCGTGCATATTTTCTCCTACCATAACACCATGTAGCAAAATCCACCACATCCAAGTAAATCGATAAGTGATCTACACTATTTCCCTTTAGAAAAATTAGCACTCTCCATTTGTAACCTCCCATGGTGAAAAATTCTAAGTAATGCTTCTTCACATTTAACCTCAAAAACTTTTCAATATCCTAGGTAAATTGAGAGGAGGGAGGATCATCTGAGGGTTGATTCTCCACAGTACTGGCCATCTCTCCTTACCCTACAACTTCCAAATTCCCAAGTAAAGGTGAAGCCATGAAAAACAGATCATTGAATGTGAGAGGGGTAGGGAGTTCCCATAAAAAGATATCCCTCATGAGATGCATTAAGAATTACAAGCCTAAAGGTTCGTTGTTTCAAGGGATTGTAAGTTTTAAACCTGTGAAGTGAAATCATGCATACAAATTCTTAACAAAAATAGAGATTAAACAATCGTGCACACAAAATACACAAAGATTTACCGTTGGAAACCCTTTATGGGGAAAAACCAACAAAACTTAGAGTTGCACCTCTATCTTTATCATTGTGTTTTTCTTAACCATTCACAATACAATATTTAGGTATTTTGTAGCATCCAAAACCATAATCTGTTAAACTGGATTAGATTAAGACCCCAATCCCTCAATTGGGATTAATTACATATTTCCGGAAAAAATAGCTCAAAAATTATAGGGTTACGTAACCCACATGCAAAGAATATAACACATACCTAGCATTCTCCCACTTGTTGTTTTATTTGCAGAATAGTGTGCCACATACTAATAGGGTCACAAGTTCAGGGAAGCAATGCCCATATATTATCTACACCAAGAGAATTTCTCAGTACTAACAGACTTCATCAATGAGTCTGCAACATTCTTCAAGGTGTCAACATTTTCTGTAACACCTTCTTGTGTTCAATCATATCTCTCACAAAGTGGTACTGCACATCAATATGCCTTGTTTTTTTAATGATAAGTAGGGTTATTTTCCAAGAATATTTCACTTTGACTATCATAATCTAACCTTATATTTTTTGTACAAACCCAATATTGAAGCACAATATCTACAAACATACAACTTATTTACTTGCATGGATGGCTGCCATATATTTAGCTTATGTAGTTGAGAGTGAAACTATAGCATATCTCTTGATCATCCAACTGATAGCGCCTCCAAATAGGTTAAAAACATAACCACTTGTAGATATTCTGCGATCAATATCTCCAACCTAGTCAGCTTCAACAAATCCATGTGCATCTATTACTATGTCTATTCCAAGTCTTCCTTGGTAGTAGATTGCATAATATGTGGTTCCACACAAATACCTGAAGACCTTCATTACAATTGTCTAGTGCTCCTTCCCTATTTTTGACATCATATCTTCTCAAAACTCCCACTACATGGGCAATGTTCAATCCATTGCATACCATTGCATATATAAAAATAATAATAGCACTAGCATAGGGAACTCGTGACATGTCTTCTTCCTCTTCTTGTGTATTGGGACACTGATCTATAGATAACTTTACACCTAGATGAATAAGGACATTGGCGTGTTTACTTTGTTGGATGCTAAATCTCTACAATATCATCTCAACTTATTTTTTCTAATTCAACCAAATCTTTATATTTGCACGATCTCTTTTTATCTTCATTCCCAATATGAAGTTAGCAGCACCAAGATCCTTCATGTCAAATTTGGAGGATAGTTGTGATTTCACCTCCTTTATGGCATTCATATTATTTCTAAACATCTCATCAACATACAATTGTATATTAATGAAGTGGTCACCAATTTGCATGGAATATACACAGTTATTATCCTTGCTTTTCACAAACCCCAATCCAAGGATGTATGTGTTGAACTTTTGGTACCAAAGCCTTGGAGATTTATTTAGACTATAAAGGGAATTCTTTAGGTTGTATACTATCTATTTCCTTCCCTTCACTTAAAACCTTATGGTTGTTTCATGTATATTTCTTCTTCAAGATCCCCATGTAGGAATGTTGTCTTCACATCCATCTACTCTACTTCAAAAACAAAAGAAACAGTTATAAAACGGGGAATCTAATAGAATTTAATTTAGCAACTAGAGAAAAAAAATTCACCAAAATCAATTCCCTCTACCTGGGAATATCCTTTTGCTACTAAGTGAGATTTGTACTTATCAAAATTACCTTCTGAATTCAACTTCTTCTTAAACAATCATTTGCTACCAAATATTTCTCTTCTTGATGGTAACTCAACTAGATCCAAAGCTTCATTTTTATCCAAGGAATCCATCTCTTCAACCATGGCCTTCTTCCAAAGTTGACTATCCTCTAAATAAATTATTTCCTTCACACTTCTAGAATCATCTTTAGTATTAGAAAAATCAAAATAAGACCAAAAATTAGGAGGTGGATACCTTTCTGGTTTCCTTATTTCCTGAGCTGATCTCCTTAAAACTGGGGTATGAGAATCTTCTTCTTTTGATTCAGCTTCTTCTGTTGAGTCAGATTCTTCATCCTCCAACTCAAACTCTATTTTCTCTGGCTCATTTTCAATTTAAGTGACTTCCTATTTGGAAACATCTTTAACCTCTCTAAAAACAATATCTCAACTAAACAATCTTCTTAGTTACTAGGTTCGAAAGTTTAAAACCTTTCACATCATATTTTTTTTCCCAAGAAAAAAGCGTAATTTTATTTCAGCAGAGGTGAACAAAATTACATTATGTATATGCATTACAAGAATGCATGCGGATACCAACTTAAAAAGTGGCAATACTGAATACTGTTGTATCATCTTTACATCAGTCATATGTGATCATATAATCACCATTTAAAAACCCAAAAATAAATAAGTTCATAGTGTATGATTTAGTCAATCGGCTCCCCGAACCTCATGAAATCCTGTCAAAAAATAAACTAAAAATAGTAGCCGTGTAATGTTCAAATAAAGTGAGATAAATAGTTTCCGGTCCCAAAAATATTTTCAGAGGTATTATGTCTCATTGTATTTCCATTTCATCAACAAATGGCCGATGATAGTACTCAAAAAATGTCCCCTTGCGAAACTCATTTATCTTCCACACCCCCATTGCCAGGGCCCTGCCAGCTTTAGAAGCCTCGTTCGCCTCCTTGTTATTCTCCTTGTATACATGTCTGCAAGAAAAATGTATGAATGAGTGATGTAGCTTGCGAATGTCCTGCAGAATGTTAGCAAGTCTAATATCTCTGCAATGTTGTATACCAAGTGACCAATTAGTAACATTCATAGAATCACCAAAAACATTGATACTTTGACAGCCAATCTCAATGGAAAATAAGAGGAGTTTGAAACTCATGAGTTCTGCATAATTATTCCCGCCACCCCCCAAGCCCCAGTATAGGTGATAGTAGTGAGAGATAGAGAGATGTAATGTAGCCCCTCCCCCGCACACATTTTCCTGTGCAGATCCATCATAGAATCCCCATGGGATGGATCGGTTAATGTCCACCTCCAAAACCACCCTCTGTTTTGCATCTCTAATATGCAATGGGAAAGCAGTAAGAAAGCCACAAATGAGTGTGGCAAAAATAGCAGGAGTACATGGTTTGTCTGAGAAAAGGAGGTTGTTCCGTGCCATCCAAATCCCCCAAGTCACCATCAATGGTAAATCTTTTACTGATTTTCCAATTGGATCATTGTACCACTGAGCCCAATCTTGTAACAGTGAATCGCCAGCCCAATTATACTGTGAATGATTAATTAAGGAGAATTCTTCCCAGACTTGTGTCGTGAAGGGACGATGTAGAAATAAGTGTAAACAGGTCTCCTCGGCCACTTTGCATAAGATACACCATCCCAGTCCCACCCGACTCTTTGTCTGTAAAAAATCCCAAGTAGGAACCGAATTCTCAAGAACATTCCACATAAATAACCTCTGTTTCATGGGACATTTTAGTTTCCAAAGTGGCTTCCACCACCAAACCAGAGCACGGGGATTGTCAAGATAACTTATGTTGATATACCCACTCTTTGGAGAAAAGATGCCATTCGGAGCCCCTTCCAGACCCGACAATCATCCCTATCCCGGATAAGGATTTGTGAGAGAACAAGCACCGTATAATATAACCTCAAATCCTCCTGTTCATCCATCGTTAATTATAGAGTGTTAACATCCACCCATGTTTGAATCCATGGACGATCCAAAACCGGATCAACAAGTTGTGAGAGGTAGGTAATGCCCATGTCCCGGAGTGATGCAATCAAACCATCCGATAAAAGATGTATGCTTGCGCTCCCAAACCAGGGGTCTTCCCCAACCCGCAATGAATGGCCATTCCCAATGTTCCAGGCCAAAAGATCACCAACAACAGAGAAGGAATCCACAACAGCTTTCCAGATGACCGATTCTCCTCGATGAGACTTGACAAGGTTCCGGACCCAGTCCATAACAGTTGTGGGAACAATGTATTTTTGTATGACCACCCGGGTCCATAAACTATTAGTTTTAAATATCCTCCAGACTCCTTTGGCCACCAGTGCTTTGGAGAAAAGATGAATTTTTTTTAGTCCCCAACCTCCCAAAGCCTTGGGAATTGAAATCCTCTGCCATCGTACCCATGGGGATACAAAGTCTCCTTTACCGCTCCACAAAAAATGAAAGCAAATTTTTCAGGCCTTTTCCAGCGTTCCTTTGGGAATCCAAGAGAGGGACATCCAGTAGACAGGAATGGCCTCAAGAACAGACTTCACCAATACCAGCCTCCCTGCTCTCAAGAGCCACTTATGGCTCCACACCTTCAAACGTTTATGGAGTTTCTCAATAAGCCAATTCCAATCCTGTTTAGTAAATGCATTCGGCTTTAACTGGAACCCAAGGTAACTAATGCTTGCATCTAAAAACGTTAAGGTGTAAGGGAAGACCCTCCTTATGGCCTCAATCTCAGCATCTGTTAACAAATGGACCGACAAAGTAGATTTCCTTTCATTTATCTCCTTACCGGTAGCGGTAGAAAAAAGCTAAATAATACCCCGAAGAGCTTCAATGTCACCATGTGTCCACAAAAAGTAGATGAGAAATAAAAAGTTATGGAGCCACCTAAATACCGTGTAGAGTGCCTTCCCTACAGGCTTTTTTAAGGGCCCTACTCAGCCCTTCTGCCACCAGAAGAAAAAGTAAAGGTGACAAAGGGACCCCTTGGCGAAGACCTCTTTTCGGGTGAAAGAAAGGAGAAGCTTCCCCATTTATGAGTACAGCAAAGGAAATCGTAGTGATACAACTCATAATCCACCTGATAAAATCCACAACAAAGCCCAGATGAGTAAGAAGCAAATGAATGTAAAGCCAACTCATCTTGTCATATGCCTTCGATAAATCTATCTTGATAATGGCTCCTTTAAGTTTCCGTGATTTCATACTATGTAGGCCTTCCTGAGCCACTCCAATAGCTTCATGGATTTGTCGACCTTCCAGAAACCCAAATTGTTCCGCAGAGATATGATTGGACAAAATGACTTTCAGTCTCCGGGCTATAATTTTTTATACCACCTTATACACACAGTTGCACAAATTTCACATCATATTTATAACCAATAAAGATACATTTTTCATCTTTATTATCCAACTTTCTCCTCATTTTTAAGAGAGTATTTCTTACCAATACATATCTTATGAGGATTTTTTTCAACCAATGCTAATGTGGGTGATTGATTCACCAAGTAACATGCAATATCCACTACCTCTTCCTAGAATTCTTGTCCTAACCTGACACCACTAAGACTGTTCCTTACCTTTTCCATCAATGTCCTATTTATTCTTTCTACAACTCCATCATGTTGAGGCGTGTATGGAGTAGTCTTATGCCTTGCTATTCCACACTACTTACATAATTTCTTGAATTCATTCCTACAAAACTCCCCACCATTATATGTCCTTAACACCTTTTATTTTCTTCTCTATTTGATTCTCTACATAATTCTTAAATTCTTTAAATTTATCAAATAAACCCATGTGTTCCTTGAGAAAACATCTATTGATGAAACATGATACACATATTTACCTAATGATGGAATATGCATAGGTCCAAACACATCACCGTGTATTAACTCTAAAATTCCATTTTCTCTTGTAGCACCATATGCAAGTATTACCCAATTTTGTTTTCCATATATGCAATGTTCACAAACATTAATATCTAGTGTGAAATCAGATGTACTTTCAACCATATAACCTTTACCTTGTAATGCTTGAAGGCCCTTCTCTCCCATATGTCCTAGTCTTTGATGTCATAGAATTGTCTATTCTCTAGATGTCATAGGGGTTCTATCTTCTTTATTTTCACCCTCAAGAACAATAGAATTGTTTCACCCATTGGTGATAGTGCTTCCCAATAGATTGTAGAGATTTTGATTCCAGGCTCCCCTCATCAATACCATTAATCCCCAAACATTTTTTCATGTTTCTTTTGCAAAGACAATTTGTACACCTGCATCACTAATCCTATTAATGGATATCAAGTTTCTAGCCAACTCTGGAATGTGCAAAACCCCAAGTATAGTTATAATCCTTCCATCCTTGAGAAACAACTTAAATTTTCCATGTCCTATGATTATGTTTGTTTATTCAACTCCTAAGAAAACATCCCCTCCATTATACTTCTCATTTTTACAAAACCACTCCCTATAAAGATTCATATGAAAAGACACACCTGATTCAATTAGCCATACATCACAATCTGAATGGGTACCTATAAAGGCAAGGTACAATACCCTCCTTCTAAGGAGGTCTTCGCCTCTATGGAAGGGGCATCATCAAATCCTTTCACTTTATTAACATTTTTATGACTACAATCCTTCTTATAATGCCCAACTTTACCACATTTCCAACATTTCCTCAAATATTTTCTTAGAGATTTAGATCTCCCCCCTAAATACTTAATTTTATTTCTATCTTGGGGACGACCTCTCACAAACAAGGCATCCATGCTCTGATTATCCATGGTTTTTTGTCTCATTTCCTCTGATAACAGCAAGGCCACTATGTCCTCAAACCTTGATGTGGTTTGAGTATCACTACTAATCGCTATAAGTATATTGTCCCAAGAATCTCTCAAAGAACATAATAATGTAATACATTTATTTTCTTCCTCTGTTTTAATAACAAAAGAAACAATTTGACTTACCAAAGTATTAAATACATTTAGATGATCCATCATTGAATCTCTATCATCCATCACAAGATGATACAACTTTTTTCAAAGAAACAACTTATTTATCACAGAATTTGACATATACAAACTCCCTAACTTATCCCACATCTTCTTTGCACTATCTTCTCTATTAGAATTCAACAATACTAAATCTGATAGGAAAGGTTGAATCATGATTCTTTCCTTTCTTTCTAGATTCCCCCAATATTCTTTCACTGTAGAAGTAGGTTGGGTACTTGGATCCACCGCAACCCATTGTTCTTGATATACAAGAAGATATTCCATTTTGAGGTTCCATAGCTCAAAGTTCTGACCATTAAATTTCTCAATCTTGATTCTAGAACTACTTTCCATTCTCTTTCAACACATGATTTGCTACTACAAAGATCCCACTAGACCCAGGTTTATCATAGACCCAATATAAACTTGCTCTATCAAATAAGTTGGACCCTTAGCAATAAAGGTGTCCCCTTGAAGCCAATAATCGACCTTTGATACCATGTGTAAGTTTTAAACCTGTGAAACAATGCATATAGATTCCTAATCAAAATAGAGATTAAATAATGCAACATGTGCAGTACACAGAGATTTACCCTAGAAACCCTTAATCGGGAAAAACCAGCAAAATATAGAGTTGCACCTCTATTTTTCTCATTGTGTTTTTCATAACCATTCACGATACAATATTTAGGTATTCTACAACATCCAAAACCTTAATTTTTTAACCTAGATTAGATTAAGACCACAATCCCTTAACTGGGATTAATTACATATTTTCTGAAAAATTAGCTCAAAAAATATAGGGTGACACAACCCAGATGCAAAGAATATAACACATTATACCCAACAACCACCATGTGTGAAGGTTCTAAGGCAATTAATATTTAGTCATTGTGTTTAAGGGATTGGTCCTTTTTCTATTTAGATTAAAAGGGTGAGTTAGGGAGTTTAGTTACAGGGTGGAATGATACTATGGAACCTATGCAATCTTCATTTCAAAAAGCATGTAATAATTCAATTTCAGAATCAAAAGAAATGGGAAGATCATGTATCATAATCAACCTATATGGTTCTTTAGTTCTGGAAGGGTTGCCAGTATAACGGTTCTCTATAGCCCATATCCCAAAAACTATCATTGATAATATGAGGAAAATTTGTTATAGATTTATTTGGACTAGTCGAAGGGAAGAAGAGGGAATCCCTCTAGAGAAATGGACAAGGATAGAAAGGCCTAAGGACTTAGGCATCTGGGACCTCAAAAATATTAAAGTCTTCAATAAATCATTGACTGCTAAAAGTTTATGGAGGGTGTTGTTTAATAATGGTATTTGGGTGAAAGTTATGAAAGGTAAATATTTAGATAATAAAGATCATGTTGATTGGTTAATGCAAAGCCACAAGTCCTATAAAGGTGCTTCGAATGTTTGGAAATGTTTGTTAAAATCCTTTGATCTTCTTGGAAACTAGGTGGCATGCAAAGTGGGAAGATGAGACAAAGTCATTATTGGACATGACCCTTAGATTGGTTGTGTCAGGAACCATGAGCTTTTTTAACCTCTTTGAAATGAATTAAACAGTTTGGGAATTTTTAATTTGAGAGATGTTGCAAGAGAGGAGGTTCATGGGTTGGAAATTCAGACTTGGAAATCAACTGAAGATATAGGGCTTGAGGGAACCTTGGTCGGAGAATGGACATCTTTTGTCAACCTATTATACCATAGTGCTATTCATCTTAAGAATGTGGAATATGAACTATATTAGTCCAATAATGTTTCCAATGGCACACTTATAGCCAAACTTGGATATGAGGTACATATAAGAGAAGGTTTGGAAACAAAATGATGTTGGTGGTGGAGATTGGTATGGAAACCGGTTTGTTTGCTCAAGACAAAAAAATTATGTGGTCGGAATTAGCTAACAAGATATTAACTAGGGAAAATAGGTAGAAGCGGAATTGGACTGGGCTGATACGGTGTCGTTTATGCAAGGATGCAAGTGAGAATATAGACCATCTATTTTCTCTTTGTCCCTTTGATCAACCAATCTGGAAGAACATTCTAAGTAACTTTAGTATTTAATCTCAATGGAATAAAATCTCTCTTCTAGAATGTATGGTCTCATGGACTTCTAACATGGCATTATATCAATGTATAGCCCTTCCATGTTATGTTATATGGGGCTTATGGTTAACTTGAAACAAAATAATATTTGAGGATAAGGAACTGCATCTTGGCGGGATAACTCAGAAAATTAATGCTTCTTTTGAGGAAGGAAGGAAAACCATAAATATACACACTCCAAGAATGATGCAAGATCCAAGCATTGATTACACTCATCCATGGGGGTTCTTTGATGGTGCATCCAAGGGAATCCAGGAATCTCTGGAACAAGGGCCATTCTATATCTAGACAAATCTCACTATTTTCTCCTAAAATATGGAGCTGATGAAGGAACAAACAATAGATCCAAGCTCCTTTCCCTATGGATTCTACTCAAGCTCGCAACTTATAACTAGGTCAAATCCTTACAAGTTCTTGGGGGCTCCAAACTAGTGATATGATGGGAAAATTGTCAAGTGCATTTTGAAAATATGATTTTAGAGCATATATTGGATCAGGTGAGGAAACAACGGCTCTCTTTGAAAATATATATTTCTCGCATGTCTATAAATATTTTAACAAAAAAACATATTTTCTTTCCAAAGAGGCAGTATCAGTGCATGAAAGTTTGTTGATAGGTCAAGAGGTATGAGATCACTCTCCTGTGAAGAAGGTCAACCTCTCTCTTTTGTGAAGTATTGATTCTTTGTAAAAATTTACTATTATTTCTTGGGTTTTCTTATCTTTAGGATCGACATAAACATATAAGTAAGGAAATATTTATGTTTTTTTATAGCAAGTATGAATGAATGTAATAGAACTTTTTGATATGTAATTATAGAAGTCAATTGGTAGTTTTGGAAGAATATATATGCTCAGGACAACTTAGAAAGGATAGTTTTGGTTTTTCCAGAGCCAGAAGGCTAGATGTATGTGTGTTTGATTTATTCTTGAAATATCAATACAAATATTTTTGCCTAGGAAAAAAAATCAATCTATATAGTCCTTATGTTGATAGAAAGTAATTTTAGGACAATTGTAAAGTATAGAAATGGGTTATAAATGACAAGGTGATTCTAGGAGGATGCCTCAATTTGATTTTGATATCATAATAAACGTGGGAATAAAATGCAATAAACGACCCCTTGGTTGAATATTTATCACAATTTTTTAAGCGGGTAGAGATTTGTGACATGGAACCTTAAAATTGGTACCCACATGGAGAAATTTGAGGAGTGGAGACAAATGGGAATCCAAAAGGATTGATAAATTCTTGGTAGTAGAAATAATAATATAAGAGGATGGAAGAATGTGTTAAATTAATGTAACTTCAAAGAATATTCTACTTGTACTTTATTATTGTAATTCCGTCGAGGATGTTTTACCTCCGTTCGGAAATGTCATTATTATATTTGGTCATGTAAAAGTCATGAGGTTAAACCTCCATTGTAAGTTGGATCATTAGTACCCAAAAGAATATAATATAAATATTATATTGAGTCTTCCTAGAGAGGTCAGCCCAGTTGGGTTATTGGGGCTGACCTAGTTGGATTAAAGTTAAGTGAAAAGTAAAGTATAAATAGAGAGTGAGTTCATCTCATTTGTACATTCACTCACTTGTGCAATTCGCATTAGAGGAGAGAGAGATATATATATCTGCAAAGGAGAAGGAGGAGTGGCTTGAGCCCAGAGTTTGGTCATTTTGTCTCTCTTATTTGTGAGACATATTTTTGGGGCATTGTTTGATCATCTATATTAAGGAAGTTCTTGCTGGGTTTTCTTCCCCTTGAGGGTTTCCCATGATAAATTGTTTTATTCTTTGTGATTGTGCATCTTTCAGAGATCCTTATTATGCTGCTATTGTGAATAATGTATTGAATGCTAATGAATTTGCAATCTAGTCTATGGTAGCATATAATATTAACATGTTATCAGAGCTAGCCTGAAAAGAGCAACTTTCACAAGCTAAAACTCTCCCTCTCTCTCCGGAGGTGAAAAATTAGGGCTTCTCACAGATTTGGAATTTTGGAGTGCAATTGGCATAGGGAAGTGCGCCTCTCCAAGATCAAATTTTTGGTACCAAGATTGAAATTTTTGAGTGGGTGAAACTACCGGAAAGTCAAACCCTAGTTTGACTTTGGACCAGAAACTGTAGAAAACCAGTAAAAGGCAGAAACTGCAGATCCGAAATTCGCAAGTCAATTTTCAAGGGTAAAATTTTGGAATCTTCATAATCCAAGTACACCAGCATACTCTCCTTAGTCAAGCGCATCTTTTGGTGATTTCAGTTCTTGATTTTGAGAAGAAGAAGAAAAAAATGTTATTCTCTACTCCTCGGGTTGAGATGGCACCAAGCACCAAGCTTGATGACAAGTTGGAAGGAATATAGAACTTCAGTGCTTGGAAGTATAGGATTGGACTGATTCTGGAAGAGAATGATCTTACCAAGTTTGTTAAATAAGTTGTAACTGAACCCGAAGAAGCTGAAGCTAAGGAGAAGCAGAAGAAGGATATGATTAGGGCTATGAGGATCATAACAGACTCCATTAAAGATCACTTGATTCCTCAAGTGTCCTCTAAGAAGAATACAAAGGATATGTTTGATACCCTAACTAGAATGTATGAAGGAAGAAACATAAATCAGAAGATGAACTTGAGAACTCAACTCAAGAGCACAAAGATGAGCCAAGGAGAATCCATTCAAAAATACTTTACAAGGGTTTCCCAATTCAAGGAAAAACTAGAAGCTATTGGAGACACCCTTGATGAAGATGAGTTGGTAATGAATACTTGCAATGGTATTACTAGACCTTGGGACTCCTTTATCCATACTATGTGTGCAAGAAATGAAAGTCTACTATTCGAAGTTGTATGGGAAGAATGTGTCCAGGAGGAAGCTAGAGTAGCAAATCGAGAAGCCCTACTCAGGGATGATGATCAATATCTAGCTACTCATACAAAGAGAGGAAAAGGAAAACCTCATTTCAAGAAGGAAAATCATAAGGAGTTACATCCTCCTAAGAATTTTCAAAATTATAAGGGAAACTACAAGCAAAGCGACTTCTCTTCTTATCAATGTTTCTGTTGTGATAAAATGGGACATATTTCCAAAGATTGTCCTAAGAGAAAATAAGAAGTCAAGAAGAGGAGCAATAAAAGACATCATGCTCACTTTTCCGAAGATGAAGAAGAAGAAGACAAAGAAGAAGAACCTCCCAGGAAGCTACTAAAGGAATAAATCAAAGAATATGTCTTGTAATAGTGGTGCTTCAAAGCACTCTCTACAATCTTGAAGAAAAGGACTCCCCTCAGAAAGCTTCACTAGGAGAATAGGAGAAGCAACATACAAGATTGGTCCAGGAAATCTGATGATGAAGTAGAGTTCACCATCAAACACTCCAGTAATCCCTGCAAGGAGACGAGGATCAAAAGAGATCCTACCAAAAAAAAAAGATAAGTATTTGAATTGTCATTTCTATCAAATTGTTTAAATGATAGTGTCCAGTTGTGTGCACATTTATTTAGGATGTGTTTTATGCATGTTTGCATTGATATGCATGTGATGGGTAAGTAGTCGATGATGCAACAGTCCATTGCTACTTATATAGAGTGAAACCTCTTTGCTGACATATTGGGAGTAGTGCACACTCTTAATAATGTCATGGTAGAGATGGAAGGCATATAGAAAGTTACCATATGAATGTGGGATATGGATGAATGTTGTAGCATTGGCTAAGATAGTGTGACTTATGTTTTTATTCATATATTTGGAAACTATGAAATGTTTCTAACCATGCTATTGAATTTGACTTGTAGGAAGTATCATACAACGATCACCTACAAATGAAGAATGATGAGACTTGTTCCATAGAACCAGTGACATGGTTCAACTATAAACGAAACTTATGAAATCAAGTAGAGGAAGTCGGCCATGACAAGATGTATCTAGACTCATGGTGTGATCAAGATATTGAGAAACCTCCATGAATCGAAATACTTTATACGAGATAAAATGATGAGATCAAGGATCACCTAGAGTGATGAGACATCAACCTTTTCTACAAGGTTGAAGATGAGAAGTTGGGTGCAAGAGAGAACTTGCAACAAAGTTCGAGATATTTGGTTGTCTAGTTTTTGTTCATGTTCCAAAAGATAAAAGGACCAAGTTGGATCCTTCCGGAAAGAAAGGAATCTTTGTTGGGTACTGTGAGGTCTCCAAGGCCTTCAGGATCTATATACCAGGGTATCATCACATGGAGATTAGCAGAGATGTGGCATTTGATGAATATGCAGCTCTTAAGAAATCCAGAAAGTGCCAGCATGAAGAAGTATATGAAGAAGATGTAGCTCCTAGAGTTACAGAAGTGGCACCCTCTCCCGTTGATGAGACTCTGGAAGACAATGATATGTTGGAGTGCCAAGAACCTCCATCCATGCCTATCTCTCGCAAGAGAAAACCAGCTTGGGCTCGATAAATCATTCAAAATGCAGAGAGGTATGGAGCTCTAGAAGGCTCCACAAGAGAAAGCAAGAGGCCAAAGCCATTTTCCAGTTATGTGGATTTGATGTGTGATCTTGTAGACAAAGAACCTACTTTCTTCGAAGAGGCCATTCAAAAGAAAGAATGGGTAGAAGCTATGACGGAAGAATACCAGTCAATAATGAAGAATGATGTGTGGGACATAGTTCCCAAACTAGAAGGTAAAAGTGTGGTATCTTCTAAATGGATATACAAGATAAAACATGTTGCGGATGGAAGTATTGAGAAATACAAAGCTATGTTTGTGGCTCGAGGATTCTCTCAAAAGGAAGGAATTGATTATGAGGAAACATTTTCTCCTGTAGCAAGGTACACTTCAATTAGAACCATCATGGCACTTGCAGCCAGGATGAAGTGGAAGTTACACCAGATGGATGTGAAAACAACTTTCATGAATGGTGTTATTGAGGAGGAAGTGTACATAGAACAACCACAAGGTTTTGAGGTTGAAAACAAAGAGACGCATGCCTACAAATTGAAGAAGGCTATGTATGGGTTGAAGCAAGCTCCAAGAGCTTGGTATGGAAGAATTGATAGTTTTATGATGAGCTTGGCATTTACTAAGAGTAAAGATGATCCTAACCTTTACTTCAAGGTTATGGATGATGAACTAGTCATATTATTGCTATATGTGGATGACTTCTTCCTGACAGGTAATGAGAAGAGAATCTCAGAGTGCAAAGAGAATCTTTCTACAAAATTCGAGATGAAATACCTTGGCTTAATGCATTATTTTCTAGGTCTTGAGGTATGGCAGAGCCCAGAGGGAATCTTCCTTAACCAAGGGAAGTATGCAGTATAAATCTTGAAAATATTTGATATGTTGGAGTGCAAATCCATGGCCACACCCATGGATACCAAGTTGAAGTTATTATCTGATACTTCGTCAGAATTAATGGATGTGACTGATGTATCTGAAGAACACGAGGCCAGATATATGTTTTGTTGTGAACACCTTGAGTCAGTATCTAGTTGAGCCCAGATGGGTGCACATTGTAGCTTCAAACCATGTGATGAGGTACCTAAAAGGTACAATAGACTATGGTCTCAATTATACTCGAGATCATGAGTTCAGACTGTATGTCTATACAGATTCCAATTGGGAGGGAAGTGTCTTAGAAAGGAAGAGCACTTCAGGTGGATGTTACAGTCTGGGGTCAGCCATGATCTCATGGTTAAGCAGGAAGCAATCTAGTGTTGCTCTCAACTGCAGATGCAGAGTATATTGCAGCATGTTCTACAATTTGTGAAGCCATATGGCTTCAGAAGTTGTTATCAAGTCTGTTTGATATGGAGTTGGATACCACAGTGATTCTATGTAATAACCAGATTTGTATAAAAATGACAGAGAACCCTGTGTTCCATGAGAGGTCAAAACACATAGAAATACGGTATTTCTGCATCTACGATATGGTATAGAGGGGAGCTATAAAGCTCCAATATGTGAGCACGTATGAGAAGGTTGAAAATGTGTTGACTAAGCCTCTATCTCGAGTGAGTTTGAGCACTTTCATGACAAGCTTGGTGTAGTCCATAAGGAATTCCCTCTAAAGGGGGAGTAGTGCTAATGATACTGCGATGCAATGGGATTGATCGTCCCTAGACTGAGATAGTCTTAAATGATTGTGTTGGGATCGATCATCCCTAGACTGAGATAGTCTTAAATGATTGTGTTGGGATCGATCGTCCCTAGACTAAGATACTCTTAAATGATTGTGTTGGGATCGATCGTCCCTAGACTGAGATAGTCTTAAATGATTGTGTTGGGATCGATCGTCCCTAGACTGAGATAGTCTTAAATGATTGTGTTGGGATCGATCGTCTCTAGACTGAGATAGTATTAAATGATTGTGTTGGGATCGATCGTCCCTAGACTGAGGTAGTCTTAAATTATTGTGTTGGGATCGATTGTCCCTAGACTGAGATAGTATTAAATGATTGTGTTGGGAACAATCGTCCCTAGAATAAGATAGTATTAAATGATTGTGTTGGGATCGATCGTCCCTAGATTGAGATAGTATTAAATGATTGTGTTGGTATCGATCCTCCCTATACAGAGGTAGTCTTAAATGATTGTGGTGGGATTGATCATCCCTAGATAGAGATCCTGAGTTCCTACAGGAAGGATAGTCTTAAATGTTGATCTAGTGTTGGACTTAATCCCTGGTTCCGAAAGGAAGGATTGTCCATGATACATGTTCCGAAAGGAAGGATCACCACTGTTGTTTGGGTTGAATCCCAAGTTCTAAAAGGAAGGATTTTCCATGATCCCTGTTCCTAAAGGAAGGATCACCAGAGTTGTTGGACTGAATCCTGAGTTTTGAAAGGAAGGATTGTCCACGATCCCTAGTTCTGAAAGGAAGGATCATGTGTACTGCAGGTGATGCTCCTGATGAGTCCCAGTATTGTAGATGATGATGCTCCAATGATGTAGATGATGAGGATCTAGGATGATCCAGTGCTGCAGATGATGATGTTCTAGTGCTGAAGATGAGGATGCTCCAATGCTGCAGATGATGATGTTCCAGTGCTGAAGATGAGGATGCTCCAATGCTACAGATGATGATGTTCTAGTACTGAATATGAGGATGCTCCAGTGCTACAGATGATGATGTTCCGGTGCTGAAGATGAGGATTCTCCAGTGTTGTAGATGATGATGTTCTAGTACTGAATATGAGGATGCTCCAATGTTGCAGATGATGATGTTCTAGTACTGAAGAGGAGGATGCTCTGGTGCTACAGATGATGATACTTCATCTCTGTACTGAAGATGATGTTGATGATGTTACAGTAGCTGTTCCAGTTGTTGATGATGATTTTGAATAACTTCCAATGATTTATAGATGTATCAAATGATGTTGGTTTTTATTCCCTCCTCCCTCCGATGATGTTGTATAAGAGTTACACATGTAGATGTTGTTGTCACTAGAATACCCTTCTTGTTCAAGGGGAGTGTTAAATTAATGTAACTTCAAAGAATATTCTACTTGTACTTTATTATTGTAATTTCGTCGGGGATTTTTTACCTCTGTTCGGAAATGTCATTATTATATTTGGTCATGTAAAATTCATGAGTTTAAACCTCCATTGTAAGTCGGGTCATTAGTACCCAAAATAATATAATACAAATATTATATCAAGTCGTCCTAGAGAGGTTGACCCAATTAGGTTATTGGGGCCGACCTAGTTGGATTAAAGTTAAGTGAAAATTAAAGTATAAATAGAGAATGATTTCCTCTCTTTTGTACATTCACTCACTTGTGCAATTCGCATTAGAGGAGAGAGAGAGAGATATCTGCAAAGCAAAAGGAGGAGTGGCTTGAGTCCATAGTTTGGTATTTTTGTCTCTCTTATTTGTGAGACATATTTTTTGGGCATTGTACTTGATCATCTATATTGAGGAAGTTCTTGCTGGGATTTCTTCCCCTTGAGGGTTTCCCAGGATAAATTGTTTTGTGCTTTGTGATTGTGCATCTTTCAGAGATCCTTATTATGTTGCTATTGTGAATAATGTATTGAATGCTAATGAATTTGAAATCTAGTCTATGGTAGAATATAATCTTAACATAATTAAGTCCTGGGTGGGAGAAATCGAGGCTTGAATCATATTCTAATCTTATTGCAATTAGAAAAGGAGGATTAATTACAAATGGTTGGAGGCAGAAGATTTCAAGAATCTATTAAACAAAATTAGAAAAAAAATATGATCTAGTATCTAACTATGTTCCAGTTGGAAGAGAACCTTAAACAAGTTAAAATACTAGTAGGGTGTAATGTCCCCAATTTGAAATTTTTACCCAATTTGGCCAATTTTCAAACCTTGGACTAGTGAAGCTCCAAACTGTCCCAAATGATCCCAAATGGTTTCGAATTATGTCCAGAGTGGATTGAGGTGTCTTGGGACACCCTAATGCAGCTATTATATGCTTGTATACCTTCTAATTAATTCAACAACTTGCATTTACAATTAGAGAATGAAATGCAAAATTACTAGGAAAATCAATGTTGAAACCCCCAAAGATAGATGGCTCCAAAAGACTCCTAAGGATTTCGAATTGGGAATGAGAGTGTTTGAATGGTATTAGGACATAAAAATGAACCTAATGGGTTCTTATACACATCAAAATAATTCTGCAACATTCATTTAAGTTTAGAAGAAAATAGGGAAATTTGCTAGTAAATTTGAGGTTCAAATCCCCCAAGGGTAGAGGTCACTAATGTATTCCCAAATGCAGTACGAACCTCCAAAATTTAAAAACATATACATGGATTAGTTATATGAATTAAATGGTCACCCAAATGCATCATTAATCAGTTCCTAAAGGCTGTTGCAACTCCCATAAATCATAGATTGGTAAACATGTCTTAACATAGGGGGAAATGAGAGAAAAACGCAATAACTTGCTATGAAATTTGTGAGAAATGTTACAAGGAATTGCATAAGGTGTATGAAACTTATTCAATATATTAATTTCTCTCCAAATAGAAATAAAACCACATATATTTACTGATACAATTCGATACCAAACAACTTCAAGCTCTCTCAACAAGATATATGGGAAAATGGCTCGAATCTCTTCCTTGAATGTAAATATCACTTGAAATACATAATGTTTCGAGATGTGGCTCTCATGATATGATTATTACAGATATATATAGCAGCTAACATGTCCATGAAGTCTAAATGGAATTCCTTCACTAACTATGTGCAACAACAAGTGTGCTATGCAAAAGCTATGGGGGGGAATGGCACCATTCATACATAGTTTGGCATTTTTACATGGTTTTACTTGGATATTCGACCTTAAGTTCATATGAGAATCAAATACAGATTTAAGACATAATATTACAAATAAATTGGGCCCCTTGGACTTCGACAAAGAGATCAACATCTCACCATGTTCGCCCTTCCTCTAAGAGCAAGAATATAGAGAGAAAATTGAGAGAGATGTGGGAACAAGTTGAAGGAGAAATGGCCAGGAGCAGCCCTGTAGCTTCAACCTGCAACAAATTAATCCATTGTAGCTCCAAATGAAAGGTCTGAATGGCCTCTCCAATTTCCAATTAGGATGGGAATATTGCACCCTCGAAATTGGTACTAAGGCAAGTAGAGTAAACACTCCACTAGCATGGAAAAGCTATGCTCTCCAATTTTCAAAATGAGAAATGATAAAAATCCCCTCTCCTTCTTTGTTCTTGTCTTTTATAAACTTCCCAAGTCCTCCATGGTTCAAATTCCTTCTAAAATCCTCATGCCAACTCAAGTTGGGAAGAGATTCCAATGTGTGCCACTTGTCCAACGATTCCTAGTCTCCATCTTCCCTTAATTCGAATGGGGAAGATTCTTGGCTGCCATAACTCCCTTGTGCGCCCTCCTGGAAGCTATTTTTATCCCTGACATGTCATATATGCCAAATGTAAGCAATCAAGTCTGAAATTTGTCATAAGTGTCATAGAATCTTCATCATTGTTGTCATAGGAGTTAGGGAATCTAGCTCCAAGTGTCACCATTATTCTAAGATGCCTCTTCCTCTTCCATAGGAGTTTCTCCTCCACTCCAATTCGACATTACATTATTCATGCCATGAATAATACCTCTTCAAATCTCCCAAGTATGTTACCCTTCATCTTGAACTCGAATTGGTGAGAGAATAATGCCAAGTGTAGTGAGGAATCTTGCCACATGTGGGTCCCACAACCTCTTATGTGCCCTCATGATCCAATGCCACCTTATTTTCTTTTTATTATTATTTTTTTGATCCATTTAATGTGAATTTGTAATTATAATGTCATTTTGGGTCTTGTATCTCCCTTATTCCAACTTTTAATGCTTCCACCCCCAACCTAGGGAACTAGTAATTTTCCTACATGATAGTTCATTTGGATGGGTATATTACAAAATTTGAATTGGGAATTTCTCTTAATGTGACCCACCTTGTCCATTTGGATCTAATTTTACATTATTACTAACTTGGACATCATTCTTGGAAATTATTTGACCCTTAGCATCAATTTGACAAACTATCATGAGTATGGCCAAGGGGCTTAGGCTATTGTGACCCAATGAAAAAATTGGGGACATGACAAATCCTCCCCTCCCAAGATTGATTATCCTCAATCCATTTCAACACATGGATGTTGAAGAATCTTCTTTCTTTCCAAAACTTTGCTTCCCAAAACTTCTCTTCTAAAACTTTGAGTAGTGGCACTCATGCACTACAATTATGTGTTTCCAAAATCAAGGAGATGTGGGTTTTCTTTTTCATCATGATATCCCCTGCAACATCACCACTAAACAACAAAATATTAATTAAATCCATAAAAACAAATTTTGCATAATTACTCTTTACCTCTTTCATATTTTGTAAACCCTTTTGGATACCACACTGTATAATTCTTTGAAGTTGCCACTAAGTTTCCCAACTTTGAGTCTTCAAGATTCCATGAAAATTTTAGAGAGGAACCACCATGCTTGCTGCTGCACTAATCTGATTAAAATCACCTTATTAAGTGGAGACTCAATCTCCCATACTACTTGTTTCCCAAAAAAATTGAGAACAATGAGACTAAAAATTATCCCAAGGTCCCATTGCTTGTATTGCACTCCAACAATTAGGAGTGCTCTCCGACCCATACCATCAGGAAAGAGAATTCATGGATCCCATTTCCTTGTATTAATTCTTCCAAACATATTAAGTACAAAGGATAGATCATCAAAGTACATAACAACATAATACAAATGTACATCAAGTAGGTGCATCATCAAAGAATCATGAAAGTGCTTGTACCTCCAAGTAAGTAGACCACCATTTGCCAAGTGCATACAAGCATCAAGTGACCAATCAAATCTTCTCCAATGACATAGGTTAGGATCCCATGCCCTATAATGCTGCTCCAAAAGGATGCAAGATACATCAAAATAATCAACCATGTGCTCTTTCATCCGAGAAGTGAATGAAGAACCTCCACTCAAATCAAAACCAATTAGGGAGAAAAGAAAACAATGAGCCTTCAAGGGGATCACATAAGTACCATTTATGCATCCATGGATAAGTGTATCATCAAGAAATAACAAAGGATTTTTCTGCCAATAAAAAATTTCTCCAATCATATATCTCTTCACCCAAGTAGTTGATGAAGTTCCTCCAACATCAATTGAACTAAGCAAGGAGCAAGGAAAATCATGAGTCTTCAAGTGACTCAAGTGAACATCATAAGTGCATCCATGAAGATATGTATCATCATAAGGTAAATAAATATGTTGTTTAAAATGTAGATAATAAGGTTCTATAGTCATTTCATCATCAAAAGGAGAGGTAGGAGTTTCCTACTCCTCATGTGGCACCATTAGAAAAAAACCTTTCACCCAATTTTCATCCCTAATTGATGTGGCTGAAAAAGAAGTAGGGGGTGAAGAATTATGAACCAACCTTAACTCTTTGCAACTCTTACCCATCAAAATTTTTAATTCATCTTCTCCATAATTGTATGGTCCAACTATTGTGAGATCATGTGCCTCCTGGGCTTTGCAACTCATTCCATGAGGCAACTCATAATCCCTCTGAACAAAGACAAGTGCTTCTATTCCTTCTTGTTTGAGTGTAGCATCGTCAAGCACCTGCATATCAACATGTACCTCATGTTCCACCATTACATGAGGTTCCTCCTTTGTAATATAAATTCTTTCATCCATTGAATGAATGTTTGATATGTAGGAGGGTGTAAAGGACATTTGCAACTTCTCTTGAAGTTGCTCAATATGCACCATAGATTTTTGGAGTGTATTTTGGGTGGACTCCAACTCATTTGAGAGCTTGTCATTCTCTTCTACATCCTTCAAGGTTATTCCATGATACAAACCAACAAGATCAATTAAATCATCTCTATCAGAAATCAAATTTAAAAAATTACCTTTGGTGTCCAACATTGCCTTCTGGATTTTCTCCATGTCTTCAAGGGAATATTTCTCCTCCACAAACCAACAAAATTTAGAAACCAATGTATGTGTTTCATGGAGAGTTTTCAAGGCCTCTTGAATATTCTTTTCATCCATATTCAAGGATCCTTCAAGAAAATGAGGCTCTTGCAATTGAACTTCCTCATCTTCTTCCTTCTTGCCTGGACCAACTTCATGAAGCTCAAGTGGTGATGGGGAAGTTGATCTTGGTTCTTCTTTAACTGCTACAAGGTCTTCATTTTCATGCTTAATGGAATTTTGGCTTGCAGCAACAATTTCAAAAAGTATCTCTATGTCACCAACATAGAGGTGTGAGCACCGATCAGTAGGTACTCCTTCATAGTTCAAGCATCCATCAATAGATTCTCTTTGATTCATGTCCAAGGTAGAATGTGTCTTGAAATGATCTTCAATATTTTCAATAGAGTCTTCTTCATGCTCATGTGATGTTTCTTCATATTTTTCAGAGTCACTTGGGAGTGACTTTCGATCCTCTTCATGTAATGATTCTTCTACCTCACCTATTTCAGAACTAGGTGGCTCATGGGTCTCCTCATTTCGCTCCTTCAAGCAAGTTGATGCATTTCCCCCTTGGTTTCCTTAGGATCAATATCTTTGGAACCTATTTTTGAAGAAGACCCAAAATATCTCTTCAATTAGGAAACACATGCATTCGATGAAGCTTCATATATTTCACGGCTCTTCTCACAAATAGGTTGATTTTTAATCCTTTCATGCTCCCCCAAAAACTGATCTTTGATTGTGGAACATATATCTTCTCCATACACATGGCTATAAGAATAACTATCATTTCTTCTCCCAAATGTGATATGATGGGATATGCTTGTAGAAGGTACCTCCTGGACATTATATTCCTCATTCTATCTGCAATACTCCTCATATTTCTCATCGTAGTAATCATCATACTGCTCATAGAAATCATTTTCCTTTTAGGCATAGAAAGAATACTCCTCCTCATACTGCTCATAATCTAAATCTAAATAAGACATGGCTGCAACTTATTCTTCAATGTATGATATTAATGAACAGGTGCAAGTACCATGCTCGGATACCATTGTAATGTCCCCAATTTGAATTTTTTACCCAATTTGGCCAATTTTCAAACCTTGGACTAGTGAAGCTCCAAACTGTCCCAAATGATCCCAAATGGTTTTGAATTATGTCTAGAGTGGATTAAGGTGTATTATGACACCCTAATGTAGCTATTATATTCTTGTAAAAATTCTAAGTACTTCAGCAACTTGCATTTACAATTAGAGAATGAAAGGCAAAATTACTAGGAAAATCGATGTTGAAACCCCCAAGGGTAGATGGCTCCAAAAGACTCCTACGGATTTCGAATTGGGACTGAGAGTGTTTGAAGGGTATTAGGACATAAAAATGAACCTAATGGGTTCTTATACACTATCAAAATACTTTTTCAACATTCATTTAAGTTCAGGATAAAATAGGGAAATTTGCTAGTAAATTCGAGGTTCAAATGCCCCAAGGGTAGAGGTCACTAATGGCTTCCCAAATGCAGTACGAACCTCTCAAATTTCAGAAAAAAAAGAAATGTATTAGTTATCTAACTTCAATGGGAACCCAAATGCATCATTAATCAGTTCCTAAAGGCTGCTTCAACTCCCATAAATTAGATATTGGTAAGCATGTCTTAACATAGGGGGAAATGAGAGAAAAACACATAACTGGCTATGAAATTTGTGAGAAATGTTACAAGGACTTGCATAAGGTGTATGGAAATTCTTCAGTATATTAATGGATCTCCAAACAGTAATAAAACCACATATATTTACTGATACAAGTTGATACCAAACAACTTCGAGCTCTCTCAATAAGATATATGGGAAAATGGCTCGAATCTCTTCCTTGAATGTAAAAATCACTTGAAATACATAATGTTTCGAGCTGTGAATCTCATGATATTATTATTACAGATATATATATCAGATAAAATTTCCATGAATTCGAAATAGAAGTACTTCACTAACTATGTGCAACAACAAGTGCGCTATCCTAAAGCTATGGGGGGAAATGACACCATTCATACATAGTTTGGCATTTTTACATGGTTTTACTTGGATATTCAACCTGAGGTTCATATGAGAATCAAATGCAAAGTCAAGAAATCATATTACAAATAAATTGGTCCCCTTGGACTTCCACAAAGATATCAGCATCTCACCATGTGCGCCCTTCCTCCAAGAGCAAGAATATAGAGAGAAAAGTGAGAGAGATGTGGGAACAAGTTGAAGGATAAATCGTCACGAGAAGCCCTGTAGATTCAACCTTCAATAGATGACTCCATTTTATCTCCAAATGAAAGGTCTGAATGGCCTCTCCAATTTCTAATCAGGATGGGAATCTTGCACCTTCAAAATTGGTACTAAGGCAAGTAGAGTAAACACTCCACTAGCATGGAAAAGCTATGCTCTCCAATTTGCAAAATGAGAAATTATCAAAAGCCCCTCTCCTTCTTTGTTCTTGTATTTTATAAAATTCCCAATTCCTCCATGGTTCGAATTTCTTCCAAAATCCTCATGCCAACTCAAGTTGGGAAGATATTCCAATGTGTGCCACTTGTCCAACAATTCCTAGTCTCCAGCTTCCCTCAATTCGAATGGGGAAGCTTCTTGGCTGCCATAACTCCCTTGTGCACCCTCTTGGAGGATATTTTTAGCCCTGACATGTCATATATGTCATATGTCAACAATCAGGTCTGAAATTTGTCATAAGTTTCATAGAATCTTCATCATTGTTGTCATAGGAGTTAGGGAATCTAGCTCCAAGTGTCACCATTATTCTAAGATGCCTCTTCCTCTTCCATGGGATTTTATATTCCACTCCAATTAGACATTACATTATCCATGCCATGAATAATACATCTTCAACTCCCCCAAGTATGTTACCCCTCATCTTGAACTCGAATTGGTGAGAGAATAATTCCAAGTGTAGTGAGGAATCTTGCCACATATGGGTCCCACAACCTCTTATGTTCCCTCATGATCCAATGCAACCTTATTTTATTTTTATTATTATTTGTTTGACCCATTTAATATGAATTTGTAAGTCTAAGGTCATTTTGCGTCTTGTATCTCCCTTGTTCCAACTTTTAATGCTTCCACCCCCAACCTAGGGAACTAGTAATTTTCCTCCATGATAGTTCATTTGAATGGGTATATTACAAAATTTGAATTGGGAATTTCTCTTAATGTGACCCACCTTGTCCATTTGGATCTAATTTTACATTATTACTGACTTGGACATCATTCTTCGCAATTATTTGACCCTTAGCATCAATTTGACAAACTATCATGAGTATGGCAAAGGGGCTTAGGCCATTGTTACCCAATGAAAAATTTGGGGACATGACATAGGGGCACAATGGGCCAATGAAAAATTTATAAAAAGAATTCTTAAAAGGAAATTATATATATAGAAGACCAATTAAATTCTATGTTTGGGAACAATACATAAGGGGTATTTTCAATTGAGGAGCTAAGCATTATTAAAGAATTAGGGAGGAAAAAAATGAGTCCACTGGGATAAGAAGATGTAGAGTGGAGGTTAAAGAGCAGAGAAATATGGCTAGCTGAAAGAGACCATAATATAAACATATTTCAAAGCTATGCAAAGCATAGAGAACATATGAATAGAATTTGGGGAATAAAGAATATGGATGGATTTCAATTTTTGAAGAGATAGTAGAAGCAAGAGTAAATCACTTCAAAAACCTATTTGGGGACCCCTCAAGGAAAAAATTGTAGAAATATTGAAAGCTATTTATTTATTCCCAAGGTTGATGTAGGAGCATAAGGATGAGGAATTGAAAGTTGAGGTTAATAAAGGAGTACTAGAAGTTGAACAATCATCATTCGAGAAGTTTAAGAGCCTACACTTGGATGGGTGGACTATAGAATTTTACTTAGGGTTTTATGAATTATTAGGACGATATTTTAAGGGAAATTAAGGATCCAAAGATATCGGGAAAATTCCTAAGGGGGGGATCTACTTTTATAGATATTATCCCAAAGGAAATGAGACAAAATCCTTTAATTATTATAGGCCAATATCTTCGTGTAACTCAATGTATACGATTATAAAAAATATTTTAACAAATATATTAAATTTTTTCTCTCCAAACATATACTAGAATATCAATTTGGATTCCTTTTCAATAGACAAATACATGATGCAGTAGAGACAACTCAAGAAGGTCTTCAAACAACAAAGATAAAAAAAAAACAAAAACAAAAAAATCAAGGCTATGGTAATGAAACCTGATATGGAATAGGATTATGACAAAGTAAATTGGTTATATCTACAATTGGCGGTAATTCAGATTGGGATAAGAGTTACTATAATAAATTGGGTGGTGGTTTGTATTACACTAGCATCATGTTTGATCTTGATCAAAGGATCAACTGTTTGACGGACAATCTACCGAGAGCAGACTCAATGCCTAATCTCCCTAGCTTAACGTAAGTCTATAACAAATAAGACAGAACACAAAATACTTTCCTAGATCAGATAGAAATGCCCATGTAAAGATAGATCATTTACCTTAAATTCGCAGATCCCTTTCTTCTTCGTTGATCCAATGCTCCAGCGCTGCCATATCTTGAACAACTATACCCTGTTGAACATATAATAGACCAAGAATAGTGAAAGCATATATTTCATATAATAGATATAAGTTAACAGTTAAGGAGGAAAACTCTAAACATTATCAATGCGACAATATTTATGGAAAGCAATTGTGTTAACTGTATTGAAAAGTGGAGAGTACAATAGAAAAGAGGATCACAACCATTTCCTTAACGTTGCAAGCTCCTTCCGACAAGCCATGCCAAAGCTCCTAAAGAGAAGTAGATGTTCCCCAAGCTAGAGTGTCAATCTACCAAGCTAATTTCACCAACATAAGAGTACCATAGACTTCCTCCCTTTGGGATGGGAGTGAGCTTCATTTAAATAGGACTAAGTGGATAGGGTATGGATAGGATAGGTTGAGATATGATAGGAGAGGCTTAAGGGGTCTTTTCAAGGTGATAGGAATCGAGTGCCAGCTCCCCCAAGAGACCAAGGATCGGGTCCCAAGTCAACAAGCTTCGAGAAGGGGCTCCCTCGAAGGGCTATTTTTTTCCATTAACTGACATCGACACACCCTGCAATAGAGCAAGCTGTGACATCGCATGCTGCATGAGTGCAACCTGCGATGACCTCTCAAAACCTAGTACAAATGGGTACAAATCCTTCCAGGTCAATCACTCAATCAAGGTAACTCCAAGGGTGTATACACTGAATCTCATGATGTGAAGATTTTAGGTGTAACAGAATGCCCCCCAAAGCATGAAGTTGTTGAAAGATAGACAGGTGAAATGCTTTGATAGAAGGAATGGCAATAGACTTGTCAGACGAAGGACGTTGCTGAAGTACAACTGACTCTGAGTATACAGTCTCAAATGACTCACAACATGGTTGCCGACCAATACAATGCAGATCCATGGTAGTAATGATCGACTGAACACAATCATGGCTACTAGACACAAGCGTAGATCCATGATGAGATGATAACACAGCGACGACCAATACAAATGTGGATCCGTGTGATATAACTCAATACAAGCTCCATCGCAACCTGGGTAAAATATGATTTCCCAAGGTCTTCAAGCTAAACTCGCAATGATACGAATCTATCCATGTGATTACAAAGGTCTTGACGTCGAACATGGTAGAAACCACTTGATTACCGGTCATTGATGTAAACCGTTAACAAGCGCGAGGGAGATCACCATTAGTGTCAATGATTCCCAAGGTATCACAGTACATATCACCAAGCGTGAACAAGTGAGTTGAAGTCGAATGCAAGATGAAATATTTCAATCAAGAGTCAATAATGTAAAGTCATGTTGAAAGCGAGGTAACCTGCCATTGAGGCATGCAAGGCCAAAGTACTTGGTTGGTTTCTAGATTCAATCCTTAGATGATGAGTTGATGTCGACAAGGACGAATCCGTCGAAGGAGGGCTATGATGAATCCCCCATCAATCGAAACGAAACACGACAAAATATGTATAGAGTAGATCGGATGGTATAGTAACATGCAAGACTAACTCAGAGTAAACCGTCATGGTGGCGGGTGTACTGACTGCAAATGATAAATGGAAGATGTATTCTTGAACATGGGCATGGCATGACTTGGCAGTATTGACATGACGAGAACGATACCAACCCCTAATGCAACTGGTGGTGGAGGCATTCTTTGGTTGATCCAAAGGAGAGACGCAACTCATGGAATTGACAAGACTTGAGGACAAATAGATTATCGAAGTATTGAATGCAAATGCAAACAAGTGCCATGTTCAAGAGTGACTATGTACTGCCACAAACAAAGGGTGTAACATAAAAGCTTTCCTTTTTCCCCATCATGACTGATGAGTGCCTCACTTGTTTTTTAACGAGCTTGATGAGGGTAACCAAATGCTCGTTATAGCTCATCTCATAGATGAGTCCAATCCCAAATATTTTTCAAACCTGGGATAGGATGAATTCATCCCATGGTGGGCCCTTCAATGTAAGATTTTAATGAGTCCATAGAAGGTAAACTCGGTCGTCATTTCATGTTTAGAGAGTCTGAAAGGAACTAAAGAAGACTCCAACAGTCCTTTTTCGTAAAGTTAGCCTCATCGCCCGAAAAAAGAGTAAAACAATGCGGGAGAGGACTCTTCCAGTCATGATTAGCTGGAGTATACCTTTTTCATAAGTATTGCCCCTGGTCCGAAAAAGGGGTAAACTATCACCAGAAAGACGATCATTCAAATGTTTTTATAAGCGTGAAAGCATCAAGTTCGCTTGAAAATATTTTCCTACTTAGGGAGTCTGAAAAGAGCTTAAAAGGACTCCATGAGCAACTTTGTCATGGTTGATGACCGAGTACGACAAAGGAAAAGTAAACTCGACACAGTTCCTTTTCCGTTAGTTCCTTTTCATGTTTCAACCAGAGCACGAAAAAGGTGAAAAGTAAGCTCAAACACTATCTTACTGTTTTTAACGAGCTCGAAGATAGGTTGGAAGAATGCTCATGATGTCTGCTTTATTTTTTAACGAGCTTGTAACAGAAAATGAACTATGCTCGGGATAATTTTCATGGTTTAATGAGCTCGAAAACCAAAAAGGAAAGTATGCTCGAAAAATGTTCCCATTGGTGGACTCTTCCCATCATGAAATCCAAAGGTTGGTGCATGCCCCCAGCATGATTGCTAGAAGTAAGTGACTTAGCTCCAACGTGGTGTGGAGAGGCAATTGAGTTGACTTCCACATAACGTCTAGAGGTTGAAGAGATTCCCCCAAGCTTCATTTCATTCACCTAAGCTAGCCCTAGGCGGATGAAAAGAAGGTTTAGGTACTAAGTCGATGGAAAGACTCGACTCAAAGGGAAAAGAGTTGTTTCATTTTTTAACGAGCTTGACATAGGAATAGAACTCTGCTCAGTGAAGTTGGTCTCATTTTTATGCAAGCTTGAAACCAAAAGTGAACTATGCTTGGGGGTCTATTCCATTTTTTAACGAGCTTGGAATCAAAGACTAATCTGTGCTCAAACTACTGGTTTCATTTTTTAACGAACTTGAAGCCAAAGGTAAACTCTGCTCACGGTTAAGTCCCATTGACGGGTTCCTTTCCAACACGATGCCCAGAGGTTGATAAATTCCCCCAGCATGATTGCTAGCAGCTTAACATGGTGATGTTCCCTCAACATGATTACTGATGGTACGACATGTGGCATTCCCCCAAGCTTCATTTCGTCTGAAAATGCTGCTTGCTAACCCAACTACTAACCTGGCTACTAATATGAAAATGTTCACCAAGGGGGGAAAACGAGAATCAGATGAAATGAAGGTTCAAGTTCTAACTCTAGCGAGAGACTCGAACCGATGGGAGGGAAATCTATTTCATTTTTACACAAGCTTGAAATAGACAACAACTATGCTTGAGGGGGCCCATCTTATTTTTTAACAAGCTTGAAATGGAATAAAACTATGCTCGAGGGGATGGTTTCATTTTTATGCAAGCTTGAAACCAAAGGTAAACTATGCTAGAGTGTTCGGTTTCATTTTTAACAAGCTTGAAACATAACATAAACCATGCTCGTACCCCCATCCTCAGGGGGAAGAAACCACTAAAACATGCGGAACATTCAAGAAAGTCTGATGACTAGGAGTCATATGATGAGTGGGTGTCACGAAGGAAAGCTGATCAATGGTCACAATACTCCCATCATAGGGAAAATACATCACTCGAAAGAGTGTGGACACGACAGCTTTCATAGCATAGACATAATCACATCCAAGGAGTAGATTGAAATCTAAAGGACCTTGGACAACCATGACATCAACATAAACAGTTTTACCTCTCAACGTGACAGATAACTGCGGGACGATCCCTAAAGGTCCAGTAGGCCTTCTATTAAAAACCAAAATCTGGTCAGTTACTGGCACAAGCTGAGGGGAACCTATAGCTTGCCAAGCAGTTGAGGATAAAATACTAATAGAAGCTCCCTCATCAACTATCGTACGAAATATTTCTTTATCGGAAACTCCTACAGATATTTGAAAAGGAATACTCGAAGGAAGACGAGATTCTGTTAGACCATTCCAATCAAAGGAAATGACCTCAGTACTTGGAGGGGGTCCTATGGAAATAGACATGGTTTCCCCTCACCCAGAACAATCTGAACTGGCCAGAAAAATATCAGCAGTTTCTATTTCACCCTCAACTAGAGGAGTGGGGTCAACCGAGAATTAGACTTGATTAACCGCTTGGGTATCATCCCTCAAGGGAGGAATGGGGTTGATCGACGATGTTGTTGAATCGACCGCTTCGTTTTCACTCTCTGATGAAAGAGTGGGGTCAACCGAGGGTGGGGTCGGATTGACCGCCCTATCAACCAGTGAAGGATCAGGGGACAACCTACAATACTTCATTGGAAGGTTTTTATGGGATGTGTCCATGTCTTCCAACAATTGTGAAGATTCATCCATACGAGGACAAAGGTAAGTACAGTGCATGCCCTTGCATAGCCAGCAAGGGTCTGCAGTTCTACCCTTTCGACCCTTCACCAATGTGTCACTGGGCAAGGGAGTATCATCAACATGATGGTAAGAGGTTGATGATACAAGCAGTTTGGGGTTTCTAGACCACACTTCTGACACACGGGAAAGATCGGGACAATCCTTGAGAAGATGATCACCCTTGCAAAGTTTGCAAGGGAACTTGGGCTTACGAGGTGTTCTCATAGAATGAGTGCCATCAGAGGAAGTTGGTTGATGCATGGTCTCTTTCTTATCCTTCTTCTTCTTAATCTTCCTTTTCTTCTTCTTCTTATCACCCGCCTTCTTACTAACATCGGAGTTTTCAATAGGAGAAGAAGAAGAGACGGAAGTCGATTCAACTTTCGACGGAGAAGGAGAAGGGTCACCATGAGATTGATGCTCATGTGGTGAAGGACCTAGGTTTGACACAATTGGTGCACTCGGTGTAACTGGATTGGAGAATAACCATACTGGTAATCCTATTGTCAATCCAGGAAGACTCAACGTAGCCATAAAGGGAGGACCAACAGTTCCACAAGGGGGAATAACAAATGGCATACCCTAGAAAGGGGTTTCCTGGTTGGTAGTCCCGAAAGAGTCTTCCATATCTAAGCTTCCTAAGAGTCTCTAAAGTACCACACAATTCAAACACTACTCCAGTCGAAAAGCAACAAGTAAACTGTGTGAATAGGAGTGGATTCAAAGTCTAGAACCTCACAGGATTATCAAGGCTTTGCAATTCGTGATATACCACAGGATCCAACAATATGACGCGACAAGGAGGATTAGGACCATACCCTTGCCTGCATACCCAATTACCTAGACGGTACGTGCGTAGTAGCTCCCCGAGTGCTATTCTCGGTGTATTGCTCTGCCAAGACGGCCAAAAAGTTAACTCAATTGGTTTCAGGAACCTAAGGGTGTCTCTCGATATACTCAAGGTACGTGGGAGCTCAAATCCGTAGTGGTGCTATCTAATGCACAACCGTTCGGCAAGAGACCTTCCGATATACTACTGAGTACATGATACTCCCTTCGAAATACACCAAGTATGGATTATGGTACGTGGAAGACTACAATACCCCCGGGATACAGTGCTGGCAAATAATGACAGCTGCCACGCTTAACGACGCCGGAACACGTCTCTAACTCACACATAGTTACTAAATGATTTTAACCTAAGCTAGCGTTAATTTTATCTTGTACGGTTAGGTGGATGCATGAGGTGAGTACATAAATGTAAACATAATGCAATCCTCAACTACATGATAATGCACATTTTCCTTTCCTTTTCAATGAAAACTACTTAAGGTAAGGAGAGATTTTTCTTTCTTTCAAATCAAAAATACTTAAGTAGTAGCGAAAAGAAGAATTCCTTCCTAGAGTGCAATAACTCTAACTTTATGCAATAATCAACTAAAAACCGCAAAGAAAATGAAAGATGCAACTAATCTTAACAATGTATAAGACAAAACACTGAAGCACTTTCAATTTTCAAATGTATGTACCAAAAATGGAATTTGATAACTAAAAACTTTTCATATCTATATACAGAAAGTGAGAGAATATCTACAACACTCTAATCATTCAAAAATTTCCAAAGAAAAATGGCAAGCACCCAAACAACCCAAAGACACTCAAGAAAGGCTCAAAATCTACCAAATGCAATAATTATAACTCATTTCCTATCTTTTTACACTTGAAAAAGACACAACTAAGCTACGGAAAGAAGGATTCCACAAACGTTTCCAATCAAAGGCAAGACAAAGATAAGCACTTAACAATCTTATCTAACTCAAATGCACACAAATCTGAAACAAACCTTTTCTTCTTCCTATGAGTGTAAGACCAAAAATGCCAAATGATCAAATTAAAGCAAGAAGAATACTTATGTTTTCCAATTTCATGAATATAGCAAAAGAGTGACAAAATCAAGCTTTTCTTTGAACTAAAGTGGAGACAAAGAATCAATCTTTTCCAATAATTACTAGATAACTTAGCATGTAAAGGAAACAAGATGCACAACCCAAGAAAGAGAGGCTCAAAAAGACATGGATATCCCACACTCTTCAAGTCTTTAAAACAAGCCAATCACACCAAACCAAAAATGATCTCAAAACCTTGAGATGGGTCAAAACGACTAAAGGATGCACGATTCATGATGAGGGGGAATTTTTTTTCAAAACTAGAATCCATTTCGTTTAAAAATGCAAGCAAAACACTAGTTTTGACTCAAAGGGCCAAACATGAATCCAAATCTCAAAAGACCCAAAAACCAATACAAGCAAGCCAAACAAAACACTACTGGACAAACGGGTCTCTGCCTGGAAGGTACAGTGCAGAGGAATCTGCACACAAACCAAAACTTAAATCATAAATGGAGAAGGGGTGCTTGTATGGCAAAAAATGGCAGATCGACGCACTCTGTGATTGTACACAGTGCGACGTCACAGTTCACCAATGCGGGGAGTGCGACGTTGTTGCAGAATACCAATGGAAGGGTTGCGATGATAGGATAATAGGCAAGGAACATAGATAAAAAATAACACAGTGTCGCTTTGGGTACACTGACCAGGTGCGACAGGCGAGATCTAAGTTCAAAAATGAATCACATCTCCAAGTAATGAACTATGAAATGGTTTGAAAATGAGTAGTACAAACTCAGAGGAAGCATATTAGAGTCTTCAAGATGAAGATATGATAGTGAAATCAACTCAAGAAGCAAATGACAAGTAAAAGGCTTGTGTCAAGCAATCAACTGAAAATGACTCTCAGATTGACAACTATAGAATGAGATGTAACTCCCCAGTATGGTCGCCAGATTTTTTTTGCGGACAATCTACCGAGAGCGGACTCAAGGCCTGATCTCCCTAGCTTAACATAAGTCTAGAACAAATAGGACAAAACACAAAATAATTTCCTAGATCATATAGAAATTCCAATGTGAAGATAGATCGTTTACCTTAAATTCGCAGATCCCTTTCTTCTTCGTTGATCCAATGCTCCAGCGCTGCCAGATCTTGAACAGCTATACCCTGTTGAACATATAATAGACCAAGAATAGTGAAAGCATATATTTCATATGATAGATCTAAGTTAACAGTTAAGGAGGAAAACTCTAAACATTATCAATGCGACAATATTTATGGAAAGCAATTGTGTTAACTGTATTGAAAAGTGGAGAGTACAATAGAAAAGAGGATCACAACCATTTCCTTAACGTTGCAAGCTCCTTCCGACAAGCCATGCCAAAGCTCCTAGAGAGAAGTAGATGTTCCCCAAGCTAGAGTGTCAATCTACCAAGCTAATTTCACCAGCATAAGAGTACCATAGGCTTCCTCCCTTTGGGATGGGAGTGATCTTCATTTAAATAGGACTATGTGGATAGGGTATGGATAGGAGGTTGAGATATGATAGGAGAGGCTTAAGGGATCTTTCCAAGGTGATAGGAATCGAGTGTCAGCTCCCCCAAGAGGCCAGGGATCGGGTCCCAAGTCAGCAAGCTTCGAGAAGGGTCTCGAAGGGCTATTTTTTTCCATTAACTGACATCGGTGCACCCTGCAATAGAACAAGCTGCGACGTCGCATGCTGCATGAGTGAAACTTGCGACGACCTCTCAAAACCTAGTACAAATGGGTACAAATCCTTCCAGGTTAATTACTCAATCAAGGTAACTCCAGAGGTGTTTACACTGAATCTCATGATGGGAAGATTTTAGGTGTAACATCAACTTCTATTTTTTTCTTCCCAACAAGGGGGCTAAGGCAAGATTGTCTCTTATCATTGTTTCCCTTTTTGTTGGTGGTAGAGGGTTAAGTAGGATGAACATTGCAACAAAAAGGGAAGGATCTCTAAAATGAGTAAGCATTGGGAATTATATAACATTGACACATTTATTATTCATAGACAATGTGTTATTGTTTTGGAAAGGCTCTTACAAGGAAGAAAAAAAATATAGATAGATTTTGGATTTGTATTACAAAGAAACATGTATGAAAATCAATGTTAATAAATCCTCACTGCTATATAATGGGCTAAATGAAGAACCGGAAAGGCATTGTTCCCATACTTGACCATTTACAAGACAAAGCTTTAAAGAAGGTCTTAAATATCTTGGTTTTAATCTCAAACCAAATGATTGTAGGGTTAAATATTGGAAATGGATGTTTGAAATAGTAGAAGAAAGATTGAGAAATTAGTGTCATTGGTGGATATTGAGGGGAAGTAGACTAATTTTGATCAAATTAGTTCTATAGGGGATTCCAATATACTGGCATTCACTAACTCACATTCTGAAGGAATATGGAATTAATGACAAAATTAGGAGAAAATGCTTCAAATTTCTGTGAATAGGAAAAAGGGAGAAGGAATCCCTCCAGCTAAATGGAAAAAATTGCCAAGCCAAAATATCAAGGTGGGTGGGGATTAAAGAATATCTATTTATTTGGATAAACACTGGTTGCAAAAATTTTATGGAGAATCTTAAAGACATATGTTTTATAGTGGAAAGTAATTAATGAAAAATACATAGAACTAGAAAAATTGAAGAATGGATAAGTAAATAAGCGTCCCCTCTATAATCGCCCCACAGCGGGTGTCAATCAACCGGGGCCCTCACCCCACGCATGTAACCCTTCCCATGGGAAGGTGGGTGTATCATGCAAAGATCCATGTGGTTCAAGGTCGTCAACCTCCGCACAGACTCTTCATTACTGAAGACATAATCGTTGGCTGGCTTATTATCACTGTGTGTGCATGGGAAGAGCCCGTATGAAGTCAATCCTGGTCTCTCATGCAAGATCTCATGGAAATTCAAGGCAAAGGTGGTGGTAATGGAGGTTTGTACCATCAACCTGTTCTCGACAATAGGAAAAGGCGGCCCCAACATAAAAGAAGGGCTCGGTTTAGCAAGCAAGGCACTCGTTTTCTATATATGTATTACATGCTAGAAAGAACGTGCACACTCTCCCTCTGTGACAATATATTCTAGACCCTCCTCGCTTGTTTGATCATGATGGCTAGAACAAAGGTTACACCATGGAAGACTGCGAGTGGACTACATCGTTCGCATATGCCTTGGGATCTCACGGAGATGGGGCGGGTGCAAGGATTTTCCGAGCATGAGGTGCTAGAGTCTACGAGATCCCACACCATTTGTTTGGATAACCGACTCAAGAAAAAACATGGCCGCCCATATGTTGAGCATCTCCCTACTGATTTCGGTGTTTTGATTGAGGATGTCGAGTCCGCTCTCCCTAGGGAGACTTGGCACACCAAAACACTTGGGGTTTTTTGGACATTCAAGGCCCCGATGTCCTTGGAATTGGAGGACTTACTTCATGGACAGCTTCTCCCAAACAAGAATGGCCTTCCGCTAGATGATAGAATTTCCGACCTCGAGGCCAGCCTGCACGCTCTTATTCATCATCAGTGATCGGAGATGGAACTCATTAATTCCAAATTGGACGTGCTCTCTTGGACTCTCCCAAGAAATAATTTTTCCAAACCTCCTCCAGACTCAACTGCGAACACCCAGCTAGTGTATTAATGGTGCTCTGCGACCGAGGAAGATGGCGTGAACAGTCACAAGCTAGGTGTTGGCCCTTCCACCATCCCTCTTTCCAATGATGATTAGTTGTTCTAATGTGTTTTTATTTTGGGTAAGTCCTAATAGGTTTCATTATGTCCACATTTTGAATGCTTTGGCCATAACCTCAGGCCTGTGGGGGCCTCACTGTTATATTATTACTAAACAACATTTTGATTTTCCTACCGTAGATAACATAGTAGCTCAGTAAAACTTTAGATATTTTCTCGTGTGGTTTTTGAAGTCCAGTATGATCATGTTGAACTCTAGGACATCATGGCTGTGGATATGTGCAGTCTGCTTTTCTTAATCTAATAGAATTTTCAAACTTTACCAAAAAAAAAACTTCCCCTCTATAAGGGATATGGATGGCTTCGAGAATTGGCAAAGGAGACAAGATAAGAATGGGTGTTCCCATGAAGGTGGGTAACACTTTTTGGCAAGCGAAGGGCACAAGTATGGAAAAAAATCATTCGATCGAACTTTTGTTAAGCCCTCGATTGAGCTTTTGTTAATCCCTCGATTGAGATTTAAAGCTCGATCGAGGGCTTAACTAAGTGCTCGATCGAGCTATTGAAAAAATATTGATTAAGAGTTGAGAAAACCCTCGATCAAGGGTTTTCTTAACTCTTTATCAAGCTTTTTTAAATAGCTCGATCGAGCTAATGTCATTAGTAAAAAACCCATAAAAGTTTGCGGGAAGTCTATAGAAAGTAAAAAGTAGTTTAATCGAGCGTTTAGTTTAACCGCATCTAAAACCTCGATCGATCTATTTAAAAAAACACTCAAAACCTTAATCGAGGGTTTTTAAGACCTCGGTTGAGCTAATAGCTTGAAAAACAAGCTTTTAGCCCCATTTTCAACAAATTTAGTTTTACCGGCCTCTTTACCAGGCCTAAACCTTGTCTTGGGATGCACCTTAGGTGGTAGAATTCATACTGATGGATTCGTCAACAAATCGCCTATCCATTGGCATATAATTTACGGGTTTATGATTTCATATGATATTTTCTTTTTCTTTTATTTTCAAACTTACACTTACAAAATCATGTCCCCAACTTCAAATCAACACAAAGAAAAATCAACAACATAAAAAGTCCACAACCAAAAAATTTCAAAAAAATATATACGCTCTAGACCAACATGTCCTCTTTAAAAGGGTATTTTTTGTTTTTTTATTTCTGTAAACAACAAAACAAAAATTACGTGCACACACATGTGTACGAAATGCGATTAAAATTTTCAATGGTGAGTTTTGAAAATTAATAAAAATACAATTTTCCAATATAAATTTAAAAAAAAATATGTATGCCCTAATGCTTTTTGTGTAGATTATGTTCATATATGTTTTTCAAAAATTATGCATTTATCACTAAATTATTTTGCGTGCAAACAATCCACTTGTTAACTTTTCTTGAAATTTACAAGAACAAAACTATCATTAAATGCAATTTTGGCATTGTAAATAACAATATATATATGTGTGTGTGTGCGTGTGTGTGTGAGCTCGATGGGCTAGCTCAAGTGGTTGAGAGCTGTGATTTGTAAGCAGAATCAAGGTAAAATCCTCGGGTGGCTATGCATAGATATATAAGGACCTCACTTGATGCCCCCACTGAGTTAGGTTCCGTAATCAGAGCCGGCAGGCTGAGGCCCCTTCGGGTGGGCCCCCTGTGAATTCTTCTCGTGGATGTAGCAACTCCTCTCCGAGGTTGTGAAACACATTGAAATATATATATATATATATATATATAGGTGGAAATACAACATAATTGCCTACAATTTCTTTTTTGTTGCATGTCAAAATTCACAAGGCATATATGAGTTTTGAGGGCTTTGATTTAATAAATGAGTAAAAATTTGAATTTTCACTGTCACTTTTGGCCAAAAAGTGTTACCCATCTTCATGGATTGACCCGAATAGGAGAATATCCTTAGTTGGGGAGTACAGGTAGATTCATTATGTTTGAAGAATTTAAATATCCCTCGACAAGTAGGAAATTTTTAGATTTGCAATAAGCAATTAATCCATAGACTACTTTACAAGGAGAGAAAGTAGAGGGGTGGAAATAGTATGTTCAACATCTAAAGAATGGTGCTTTTACACTAAATATGAAGGAAGTTGAATTGAAATGGTCCAAAAATAAGTCTTTGTGATATACACTACTAAATTAGGATATGAGACATCAATCAAGGAAAATGAGGAAGAGGAGATTCTATGGTGGTGGAAAGCAATTTGGAAGCTTACATGCCCACTAAAACAAAGAGTTTTTTATGGATAGCCTTGACCAATAAGGTATTATCATGGGATACTTGTAAAAGGAGGATGAAACTATGAAATTTCTTTTTTCAGTGTTCATATTCAAAGGAAACATGGGAAGAGGTTGCGAAACTAGCATATGAAAAAAGGCTGGTGGGAAGGGAGTACTTTTCAAGATTGCTTAGAAAAATGGTTGAAGGATAGGTCAATAATTAGTCACAAAATCATTGGCATGCACAATGACATGGGAAATATGGTTGGCAAGAAATTAAAAAAATCTTTTAAAATAAAGAAATTACTCATGTTCAAGTATGTCATTAGAGTAGATATGCATATGAAGGGATAAGGAAATCTTTGAAGGTAAAAAGAGAAAAAAACATTAAAGGATCTAGACATAGACAAATCAATAGCATGGGGATCCTGTAATAAAGCCATTCAAGGTGATTCCAAAAAATGTGGGGCTATAGGATTAATTTTTCTGAGAGAAAATCATGAGATCAAGTTCAAAGTAGTAGTAAGAAAAGGCTATAATAACAACAAATTATAAACCCTTTGGTTGATGCTAAAAATTGCAAAGGATAAAGGATTTATTATTTTTCAGGTGATAGGTGACTCTATACTATTAATTGATTTGGAAAATATAGATTGAAAATTTTCTTCCTTGTCCCATTATTAGGGGAAATATGAGAGGTGAGAGGCTAATTCTTAACTCTTTCTTTCCAACATGGTTTTAGGGAATTCAACTATAAGGCTGACCAAATTTCTAAAGAAGCACCAAGTATTCAAGAAGGTATGATGGAGGTGTCAAAAGTCATAAATGGAAATGTTTAAGTTGTTTCTTTTATTTTGATATTCTTCTGATCATGTCAAACTCAAAAATTAATAAGTAAAATAAATGATTGTGTATATTTCTATAGTAAAAATCCAATATATATAAAAATGCAAAAGCGCTTAAAATCTGCAAATGAAAATTAATATGAGATAGTCTTCGTAACTATGCTAAACGGTAAACAATTTATTTGTAAGTGCTAAAACTAACACATTATATGTATATTTAGTTTCATCTCAATATATATATATATATATATTAAACTATGAATTGTCTCTTTCATGTTAAGTATAAAGTATACACACCATGAAAAATTGTCTAATGGGTAGACACACTTATTTGAATTTATTTTTTCCCACATAAAAAAGTATACTTTTTTTATTCATAGAGAACGTAGAGTACATTCCACAGGTGCTGAGGCACTGATTTTCAGATAGTTCAGAAAATATTACATTTGAACATTTTTGTAAATTCAAAATTGTCGTAATAATAAAAAAAATTCATTTGGCTTAGTTAGCCTGACCAAAAGTCTAGATGACACCAAAGTATTTCCAATATTCCATTTCTAGTAGAAAGTATCATACATTTCCCTTCTTCCATACTAAGCCCTGCTTTATAAAGTTCGTATGCTCTCATATTTTGTTCCTGGAAGATATGAGAGAAAGTAACATGGCTGAAAGTAGCTACTATACTGTCCAGATTACGTCCTATGTTCCGCAGAGCCATATTTTTGAAAATATTTTCCTTCCTCATAAACTTGATCCAGAGCTCAGAGTCCCCGAATATCTCGAGATTTTCCACTTTTTCCTTACTAGCTATCAGCGTTATAATCCTCAATGCCAACCCTTTTGCTAGGTTGTTTGCCCTGTTCCTCCATTTGCTTGAAAACAAATATAATCTTTCTTTGACAGGTACATAATACCTCCCAAACCACACTTTCCATTCTCACAAGCTCCGTCAAAAAATCCTGTTGTCTCGTTCTCTCCGATTAGTATTCCCTTTATAATTCTAGCCTTGTGAGAGCTTTCCTTTTCCACAAAAAACTTATAGGTAGAAAGGACCTGGGAGGTTACATAGAACGTAGGCTTATAAGAGTCCTCAAAAATAGTTGAATTCCTCGTTGTCGATACAAACCACGAGACCAAGGAAGGAAGACATCTCAGCCATTTTAATTCTGTAATTTCAAACCACCTTTTAAAGAAAGCTTTAAATGAATCTGATTCCCACCTGAGCTACACATTTAATGCTTGGCTCAAGCTTCTCCATACCTCTTAAATAAAATCGCAATGATAAAACAGATGATTCGCATTCTCCTCTGCGTTTCTGCAAAGGCTACACCGCCCTAGGCCTTCGAAGCTTCTTCTGTGCAGCAAATCCCAGTGAGTGCATTCCCATATAAAATTAGCCACAACAGGATTTTCACTTTGTGAGTTGACTTTGTATTCCATAAAGATTTCCACCACCAACGCCTTTCTGCATTTCGACTCCGATGTATCAGAGTGTACACAGCCTTCACCGAGAACTGGCCTCCCACCTCATCTCCGACCCACTTCAGCACGTCCGGTTCTGGATGCATACAGATGAACCCTCTATCGAGATTCGCTAGCCAGCTCTTCCAAACCTATGCCCGCCTTTATGGAATGCCTAGCTCGGCCACCGTTTTCCAGGATTGACCCGACCGGTTCCCTCCTCCCCTTTTTGTTATATCTGCTAAGCTATTGAAGCCTCTCTCTGCCAGGGAGTTAATTAAAACCAAAGGGAGGTCGGTCAGAATTTTGATCCCTACGATACTATCCTGCCCTATAAAAACATTCCGTCCATCTCCCACTTCCCAGGCCAATAGGTCTCCAACCACAAGAAACGCGGCGACTATTGCCTTCCAAAACAGAGAGCCCCCCTGCTGAACTTTCGATAAACCCTGATCCACTCGATGACAAACAAATTCCCCAAGTATTTTGAAGTTATTAGATATCACTCGTCACAAATCGACTCATGGTGTGAAATAGACCCAAAAAAATACATATAAAATACAAATTACAAATTTTGAATGCATATCATATATGTCGATTGTCCTATGCACTAGAAGAACCCAATGAAAATAATCATGTTTATGAGAATCCTTTAATGTAGTTTTATTATGTACAACATAAGCATGCTATTATTTACTTATTTGGTTGGAAATTATAAATATAAGATGCTTTCATCTAAAAAGACACCTAACCAATAATATATATATATATATATATATTAATTAAAATAAGTAAATTTATATAATATAAATTATTTAAATAATGAAAATAGAGGTGTAATGATAAAATTAGATAATAAGTATAATTGAAATCACTTAATTATAAGAGAATTAATAAATTATTAGTTAACTTATGATTATTATTTAAATTAAGTTTTTATATTTGGTATATTATATTTTATAGGATAATGTTGGGTGTCAATCAATTCATTTTGATTAAAGATTAAGTTTAGGTTGATTTTATTTATATTGGTATTAGAATAAACAAGTTTATATAATATAAATTATTTAAATAATGAAAATATAGAGGATTAACGGTAAAATGAGATATTAATTATAATTAAAATCATTTTTTTGTTTGTTATTATTTTTTTGATTTGCAGAAGTGGCTTTTGGTCTAAGAAATAATGGCTTAGAGGCATCTAAGCCATCAAAATCACCTAGGGATTGCACTGGGTCTAGGCCACACCAACCCTCAATTGGTTGGATTTTGGGTGTCTCCACCCAACTACCTCACCCCTAAGAGGAATTGAACTTGGGTCGCCCTCTTGACAAAACCCACACCTTAGCCAAACAAATTAGCAAGAATTGACTATAATTGAAATCACTTAATTATAAAAGAATTGACAAATAATTATTTAACTTGAGATGATTATTATTAAAATTAAGTTTTTATATTTGATATATTATATTTTATAGGATAGTGCTGGGTGTTAACGAGTTCATTTTAATTAAAGATTAAGTTTGGATTGATTTTATGTCAATTGCACTCTTGTCATTAAAAGGAACATATGGTACACTACAATGTAGTATTTGGTTTTGGGTAATCAATTACATGATTTCTTTCATTTACTTAGATGTATTATTTGTATGAGATATATTTTCCTTTCCATTGCATAAATTACATGACTTCTTTCATTTACCTTTTTTTTTTCCCAAGAAAAAAAAGCATAATCTATAGAATCAAAATAACTTAAGATTACATTCTACCAGTCCCAAGAAATAGGATTATCTCACCAATTCTGAAATTTTTTCAAAATCTGAACATTATTACAAAAGATCAAAAAACAAAATGAAACGACTTCCTATCTTCAAAATGTTCTTAGTAAGTTGTATTGTCACTCTTTTAGTCACGAACAGAGCGTTTTCAAAAATTTGATATTCAAAGTGCCTAATTAGATGGATTGTCTTCAGCCTCAAACCGAGTAATTTATAATGGAATATCCTATACTATCACTGTAGCTTTCACTTTGGTTCATGGAAACCATCACTGTGATTACAAATCTGAACACACTTCAGCCACAAACAGAGCATTATCAAAAATTATAAAATCAGAGTGCCGGTAGTAGACAGTAATTCTTATTAGAGGAAAATTGCCATTGAGAAGACTTCGGACACCCGGTGGCCTCCCCTACAAGTAATCTTTTCACATGATCCCACTGGAAGACGCAGTCCTTCCTTGGATAACAGATCTACAGTAGAATTTTTTTCATGGTACACATGGCTAAACTTTATAGCTTCAAAGGATCCTTTTAATAATTACACCTGTTGTTCTAATCCTTTCAGTTGCATATTTTTAATACGTTGAACCCCACTCAAAGCTTTTATCCATAGTTCTGAATCTCCAAAGACATGAAACGAAGTAACATGTTCATCTTTGGCAAAAACCAGCAGTAACCTAAGTGCCAAACCCTCTGCTATGTTGTTTGTTCGTACACCGCCATTAGTTTTAAAACTAATACTCCCCCCATCCAGCAAAAAAAATATTCCGCCCATTCCACAAATGCCTTCCTCTTTCATGCACGCTCCATTGAAAAAACTTGCTAAATCCTCGTCATAGGCGACTGATTTCATAACTATTGGTAAAAAAGGCTTGTCCTGTGTGATAAAGAACCTGTAAAGCCCCTGCACTCTTGCAATAACTACAAGGCCGGAAGCTGTTGATTATTAAAAATAGCTGCATTACGAGCCAGCCATATCTACCACGTTACCAAGTATGGGACACAGCGGAACGGTTTGGGATCGTTGAGAACATACCAAGATGTAAGGTTCTTTCACTTACCTAGATGTATTATTTGCATGAAATATATTTGTCTCTCCATTGCATATCATTAATTTGATCTCACTTACATATGTTGTGATGTTTGCATGAAGTCAATTTGCCTGTATAACCCAATATCCTTAATTTAATCTGTGTGTTTTTAGTTTATTGAATCATGATACCTTTTTCATATAAAAATAATAGTGAAATGATGGATTAATAGGGATGGCTAATAATTAATTTAGATATTTTTTCGATTTTATATGCACTTTGTTAAAGATAGTTGTGAATGTATGACATTCTAATACATTTGCTTAATCCACACACCTTCCCAATGGTAAATGGACTACTTATAATTACTCACATAGTTTGTTTTCATTATCAATTTGAAACAACATAACCTTGAGGTAGGGACTTGCTTGCGTAATCCACACACCTTCCCAATGGTAAATGGACCTTTTATAATTACTTAAATAGTTTGTTTTTATTATCAATTTGAAACACTGTGACCTTGAGGTAGGGACTTGCCGCTTTGCACCTCATGCCATTGTTTATTTACATATTTATTAGGTTTAGTGTTTGTGTTTAAATCATATTTAGGAATCTTTCCTTATTCATTTAAGTTTCTTGCATTTCATATGATAGGAACTCAAGAGCCTTGTTATGCTCATATGTTATTTGTTATCATGTTCAATATCACGAGAATTTAGAGTTTTGCGATTTTGTTTCATTGTTCCATGTTGTTGCTTTAAACTAAATTTCCAGGAAATCATTTGATTTGATGTTTGCATTTTTGAAATAATGATTTATATAAACAAAATCATTTAAAATATATTTTAGTTTATCAAACTCAAATACGCATAATAGTTGTATGCAATTGCATTATTTACATAAAAAAATGAATTGCTTGCTTTCCTCGTTTGCTTGTTGTTTGTGTTTCTTAGTTCCATACAACAATTGTGATTTTTAGTGCTACAATGGTTGTTAGCCTAGCTCTCTTGCAAACAAATACATGGAACATGTCGCTATAAAACTCTTATTTGCATTACTTGCGTGTTTATGCATTGTTGCAATTGGAAAATATAAATTTTACTAAATTTTTATTAAAATGTTTTTTATATAATTTCAGAAGAAAAAAAATTATCAAATTTTTTATGTAAAAAAATATTTTTCATTGATAAGCCTTGTATAAGAGAAATTTAGAAGCAACGAATGGTAGCAATCAAGTGATGTGCCTTTTGTCCCCACTCTTTTTGGCATGCATGTGTGTGTGCGCATGAGAGCACACATAGACACAAGGTAGTGATTAGCTGGAGGGATGGGGACTAGAGAAACCCTAGATTGGTGTGAGGAGGAGATTCAACTGTTGGAATGTAGCGAGGACCCCATTGAAGGAAAAAATCGAACACACCCACCCACCCACACACACACACATAGGGTTGTGATCAACTAGAGGGAAGGTGATTGAAGAAACCCTAGATGGGTATAAGGAGGAGATTCAACTCATACATTTTAGCAATGACCCCATCGAAGGACAAAATATTTTTGAATACTTAGAGTTTGTCATATTGTTCGTGATTATGAGAGTTTTCCTAGTGACAAGAACTATGACCCTTTGAGGGGGTTGTTGGACTTCATATTCATAAAATCTTAGAAATAAGGAAGAAAGTAGAGGGTATTGGGATGTTGGAAGTACCGATAATGATTCCTCTAAGATCTAACATTGATTATATTGGCACTAGCTCAGAGGTGAAGCATGTGTGGTTAGGAATGGGCTCCTAGGGTTCAATGAAGAAGGGATTAATGCTCCTAGAAATTGAGGTCAGATTCCAAGTCTTTCTTCAGACAATGGATCCACGATACATTCATTGGTGCAAAAGGAGAAGGAAGATTGTCGAAGGATTGAGTTTTGGGAAGTTGTGGGTGCATTAGGGGAAGAAAAGGTTGTCGAGGATTCTGGTTTTGTGGGTCATTTTTTGGATCTAGATAGTCTTGTGGGAAGAAATATCGAGGCATTGATGGCTCATCCAAAGGTGTGGGTTAGTAGTTGCTAATAGGATTGAAGATTCATAAATAAAAAGGAAACAATTTTTAAAATGGAGGTTGGCGAAGATATTAGGGTTGTTTAGATCATGCATTTGTTGGGTAAAACCTAATTGGGGTATTTTTTTGGGAGGTGGATAGTTGTGGAGACTTTAAATGAATGGTTGCAGAAGTATTGGAGCCCAATCATTGGGTATGGTTCGTTGTTTAACATTATGACAAAAGGATGGATTAGCTTCTCCTTTCACTATGAGAGGGGTTTTGATGTCATACTTTGAACACCAATCATCTTCTCAACATCCTTCCATAATTTCCTTGAATATCAATCATGGATCATTATATGTCTAGTGTCTTCCTTTGTTGCCCTGCATAAGTAAGAAATATGAAGGCCGCCTTCTCCCTTTTTTTGGATCATATCCCAAGTCAAAACCCTAATTATAAGTTCCAAGCATAAAAAAACCTTAGTTTTTTGGGTGGGATTTAATTTTCTAGATTTTTAACCACCACTAAACCTCTTGATGTATATGACAAGAGATCATGACTTTGTACTCGAGACTTCCAAAATAAATCCATGATTCCCTATTTTTTACCCAAGCTAATGTACCTACTTTATCTTTGATTCTTATGTGACCCTTTCTTAACTTAGATATCGACATGTTCCACCTATATTTTATATCCCCCTCTAATTCTAGTGAGTTTGTCATTCTTTAACCTTGTGACTATATAGATGTTGTTATAATATCCTTTGCTTGATTTAAATGATACAACCATTTTTCTTGTAAATTATCTATGTCCTATGGAGGTAATATTATCATGTTCCCACATACCAAAATAGAGTCCACTCCTAGTCTTACTCGATCCCCACTTCCATCCTTTTAAGACAAATTGTTTTCAACAATAGTGAATGTCAAGACTAAGTATTCCACTAATTTGGCACGTTCTTAATGTTCTTCCTAGAATTTCTAATCCAATCCAAGAATGTACCAGCAACTATGTACTTATTCTATGTAACTTTCTTTGTTATTAAATTATTCAAAGTCTTTGATGCAAGAGATTTCTCAAATAGATGTATGTACTTTAAAGCCCATCCTCCTATATCCTTTGGAAAAGCTATATCTATCCCTTTAGCTAGATGAATCCCTTGAATGTCATGCCTCCTCCCCATAAGAAATTGAAACATCTACATCTCTGAACCTTTCCAAGACTCCTTTTAGGATGAAAGCAAGAGTATGATTCTATTTTTAATCCTTTCAATTAGTAAGCCCCATTTTTTTTTACCATAACTAGGCTTAAAGATGAAGCCTAGATACTTCGGTCCTACTTAGAAATCTACACTTTTATCAAAAAACCAAATAACTAATTCTTAAACTTCTTCCTCTCTAGATCCCCGATAACTAAAAAATCATTTTTCAACATTAATTTCCGTGTAATTTCCATGCCAATAACCATGCACTTGTTCAATCTTGCTAACTTACTTCTCAAATCCATTTAGAAATAACATAGTAGCATTAACGAATAGAACATATGAAACTAAACCTATATTTGTACCTTGTAAGCAACCCTCCTAAATCGATTTTAGAAATAACAAATATCCTCGACAAATAGATGGGACAAATAGATGGGTTAAAAAAGGCAAACCTTTTGTAATCTCCATCTTTAGTATTATTTTTGCGTCCATGATAGCCTTGCTAAGTCTACCTTAAAAACAATTATATAAAGTCGGAATTTACATTCGGACAAAGAGATTATCTTACTTATTATGATTTTTATAAAATTTAAATTTTAATATTTTTAAAATTAACAAAACAAATTCAAAACATTTTTTAATAAAACCTAAACATAATAAAAATAATAACTAGCCATCTTAAAATTAGACGTCTTAATATTAAAAGCCATCGTGTTTGATGCTATATTTTTGCCGATCAAAGCTTGACACATACTTATTTAAAAGTATATAAACTATAAAATATTTGGCTATATTTTTCTAAAATTATTTCAATTTCTAAGGATTTTACATAGTTTATATAATAATTTGGCGATTTTTGGAGTGAAAAAAGTTTATCCTATTGGGTGAAATAAAACTTCAAAAAATACAAATTAACGAATCTTTTTTTGGAAAAAAACATGAAAAAATAGCCCACAAACTAAATTTTACAAAGCTACTCTCATTTGTTTCTTAATTTAATTTTGTATTCCAAAAACAATACAACAAACCCTCATTGTCTATAGATTTCTGCAAAGTTCAGCCAACAGCTTGATTTCTTCTTCAAAGTTCGAAGTTTATGGCTTCTCTTAATTTTATTTTTACTTAGTGTTTGTTAGTGGGAACCGGTTCGAGGCCTAAATATTTTTGTTTTCCATATCTTTTAATTTTGCAGGTAAAGTTCCATTCTCTGTGTAGTTGGCTGTTGACATTTGTTAGGTTTATTTGTTTTATTTAAAAAATATTAAGGTAATTGAGATTTATTAAATATTGATAAAGATTTAATTTTTAGGTTGGTAAAAAAAAATTTATGTTTAAAAAATTTAAGATAAAAGAATTACACTTCAATAAATTGAATCTTTATATATTTAATAAAAATAAAAATAAGTTTATTGATGAATTTTTAATTAATTTTTATTTTTGTATTTTTGAAAAAATGAATATTAAAAAAAATTAATTATTTTTATTGTTGAACGGTTACATCTCTCCATACTATATATTTAGGGTTTCTTGATTGTTTGATTTGATACTCCTAACTGTTGAAGCAGGTAATTTGTATTCTGCGCAATTTTCTTGGGAATCAGAAAACTAAGGTTTGATCTATCGTTGTTTGACTTAATGTGGGGCAATAAGAATGAAGCAGCACAAGCAGCGGCTGATCGGATCAAGGCTGCACTAAGTGCTGCCAATGGCCTCAGCCGTACTGCTCCAGCGGCAGCCGCAGCAAGAAATGTGAATGCTTATGGCCAGAAGGAAGAAGGACCCAGTCGATGGCAGGAGCGGAGAGAAGCGAAGCGGCAGATGTATTTGATGAGTACTGAGAAGGCTGTGAACTTGGGGGTTAGGAAGGATTCGAAACCAACACCTTCATCTAGGTGTGCGACTCAGCATTGCCAGAAATGTTTTCAGTCTGGCCACTGGACTTACCAATGCAAGAATGAGAGAGTTTACGTTTCTCGTCCTTCCCAAACACAACAGCTCAACAATCCAAAGCTGAATATGAGAATTAATTCAGTCCCGTACGAGCTGGACAACCCTGACAATCCCCAGAATGCATTGGGTTTGAAACCTGTTCTGTCTGCAGGTCCATTGGCCTGTCTGGACCTCGACAAGCAGAGAAAACGCAAGAGAACTAGCAGACACAAGACTCAGAGAAAGAAGACTAAGCGGAAATTTGATGATAGCAGCGACAGTGATGTGAGTGAAACAGATTCTGAAGAGTCAGGCTCTCAGACTGAAACAAGCGGCAGCGGCTCTACGTCTTCTGGAACATCTTCTGAGTCAGATTCTGAAGAAGAGCGAAGGAAAAGAAAGAAACATACAAAGAGAAGGCATCTGAGGCCTAGGAAATCTCAGAGTGATTCAGAATACAACCGCAAGAGGAAAAGAAACCGTGCTACTGGACTTCACCATTCAAAAAAATATTTATAAATAAAGAAATTACTCATTCAAATCTATCATTAGATTATATATGTATATGGAAATCTTTGAAGGAAAGAAAAAGGAAATCTATCAGATGTTTTAATTGCTTGGCCATGTAGCCTGGATGATATCCTTCTATCTTGAAGCTGAATGATTCTTGGCCATGTAGCCTGGATGATATTCTTCTATCTTGAAGCCGAATGATTCTGAACTTACTGAATTAATTTATACTTTGATTCAAATGAATATCAAATATAATCTTCTATTTTGAGAAAGAAAAATAAGTTAATTACATATATGTTGATTATCATATTCACTCTATCAGAAATCTGTCAAATGTTTTAATTGCTTGACCATGTAGCCTGGATGATATCCTTCTATCTTAAAGCTGAATGATTCTTGGCCATGTAACCTGGATGATATTCTTTTATCTTGAAGCTAAATGATTCTGAACTTATTGAACTAATGTATACTTTGATTCAAATAAATATCAAGTATAATTTTCTATTTTGTGAAAGAAAAATAAGTTAATTACATATATGTTGATTATCATATTCATTCTAAAAGACCTTGATTATCATATTCACTCGAAAACACTCAGTGAATATATAATCATATTTATGAGAATTCTTTAATGTACTTATTTTGTACAAATTAAGCCTATTATTATTACTTATATTTTATAAGTCTTAAGGCTGTTATTATTATTACTTATCATTGGCACAAACATACTGATTAGTTTGAAACCATGTCATTATTTTTACAGATTTGCTAATTTTCAGAACACTTAACAATATTTGGAAAAGAGTGTTCTCATATATAGAAGTATGGACGGGGAATTATTTTATGTTTTTTTAAGCCATGGGAATTATATTTATGTTATTGTAAATTAGGTATCCATATAAGGTTATCCTTGAGCATATCCTCCTCTTAGGTATCCTCAACAAGGTTATCCTTTCACTTAGACAGAACAAAGACGAGATGGATTGAAAGGAAAGGACAGTAACTTAATCATTTATTTATTAAATGAATATGGATGGAATTCTGGACTTGAATTATAACCATTTTATTATTTGATGATTTTTCTTGTAATTGATAGCCATTATACATATAGATAATAGAAATGGATATATTGTTTTATATATAAAATTACTATAAAAAATTCAATGGCTAAGAGTACATAAATTTCAAAATTCATACATTAGTATAGATCCATCTTAAACTACGATCTACCAAACACAAAGAGAGATCCAATTTTTTAAGGTGTAAATTTTGTATATCTAACTTTTTTACATGTTCAAAAAATTTACACGTAAGTTCGAGATTAAGATGGATCTGTGTTGGTTTTAATTTTTTGTTTTTTATAAGCTAACATGGATTTTTTAATTACTTTTCATTTGATTTTAGTATTTTATTTTATGAGCCTACATGAATTCTTTTAATTACTTTTTATTTTTTCTATTATGACATAACGTTACGGTACGTGACAACATCTCCCCATTCTGGGTTGTAAGCACCTTGCTACTCTCGGTACAATAACGTTATGTTACGTTACGTTATGTGACAACATCTCCCCATACTGAGTTGTAAGCACCTCGCTACTCTCGGTGCAAAGAGTTCCCTATAGAGGTAAACCAAAACACTACAATCATTTTTAAGCTTATACATATTGCATGTAGGGTCTAGTTTGGTCCTATTAAACTTATAATTGTAATATTGTTTTTCATATGGACCCAAAAGAAAAATACTTGTAAGCATCATAAGCAGAGTTATTCATGACCAAAGATGTGCCCACTATGGGCTTCCTCCATAGAAACGTCATCCCCACCAAAATCAGAGTCATGAAGTGTTTATTGTTTTCCTATCGATGCTACTTCTAGTTGTTGCGCAATGTCCTCATCGACATCTTAATCCTTCATTGAGCCAATAGAGACCGATGGAATTCTTGCCAAGGATTGGGAACTCATAGTAAAACCTAGGATCATGTTGTACTACATCTCACCAAGATGAGATTATAGTTTTCCATGTTTGGCCTCCTACTTCTCCATGTGTATACTCAAATAATCAATCGCCTAGTGCATACCTTCCAATTGGGTGGATAAGTGCCTCAACATTTATTGACCTCGTAACTCCCTTCATCACAGTTACCCCAGACACAAGAGGTCTATCCATTTCAAAGGCAATGCTTGAAGACTTTATATGCATTGGGCTCCACACAACTAGATTCACATAACTATTGAATATAAATTTATGCTGGAGGTAGAAATGCTACATGGAGTCCTTTTCAAGAATCAAAATGAGGATGAAATGGCGAAGATGAAATAGAATATGAGAGATTGGACCACTTAAACCTAACAAAGGTGCTACTGAGTCATGTTCCTCCAATAGGTGGAATGTTTGATCTCTCATCAAGTAGAGAATTCCTCACAAGGAAGACAAAAGCTTTCACAGTTCTCTCCTCATCAAAAATAGGAATGAATATGGATATATTAAGCTCTATTCTCCTCACAATATTCATGGAGTGGAATACAACATAGTCAACCATGATACACATTATTACACCTATATGTCTCATCACCATTAAAACAAAAATAAATTCTTCCTCCAAAAATCCCTTATGTAAATGTTTGACAACACAAGGGTCACAAGGGATAGTTATATCATCTCCCTCATACCCCACCCTTGGACACCTATCCATTTCCCATCATAACCCACCAAGCATTTGAATTTGTATGGATTTTCAAAGTTTGTTTTGAAAAGTGATTGTAATACCATGTTATAAAATGAGCTAAGTGTAATATCCCTCTTTTACACCCCTATTATTTTGTAATTGTAAATGTAATTTGTACTTGTTTCTGGTGAGGAGCTCAAGACCAAGGCCCCACCAGTAAACATTGTAAGTAATGTACTTTAATAATTCTAAATGGTAAGTTTAGGAGATTGAGGTCACGACACAACCTGTTGATGAGGGGATGAATCCACCGGGGTGGAAAGAGGTGAAATGGATTGGAAGCCATGGTTTGATGAGAGATGTTATCTTGCTACCGCAAGCACTTAAGTGAACGTGACATTCACCGAAGGTTACTTAGGATTTTGGTTATCGGTTTGTCCTAGAGAGGGTTACCGAGGATACCCTTAACCGCCGAGGGGCGGTAAATTCCTCCTAAGCATAGCACTAAGTTAATATTTGTTAAAAGATGTTAAGTAAATTTCTAAGGAAATCCTTTGGATTTCCTTAACATCCTAGTCCCAACGGAGGACGTCAAGAGTTTTCATCATAAAAACCTACTATCTAGTATTCAGCATAAGCTAAGCTATTTATCACATGATAGACTAGTGATGATTATTACTATCTTGGTTCAGTTGGGTGAACCCCAAGACATATATTTAGTACCTTATAAAGATAGAAGAAATACATATATATATATGCTATCACTTTGATAAAGTACTATTACTTATATTAATATTTTGTAATTCTTTATACAGTGCATTGGAATGTATTAAAATGAGAATACAAGTATAGATAAAAATAACTACATAGTTGGTATTCTAAAAGATTGGTAAAAAATTACTAAGAAGTTACTAAGTTTATCCTAGATATTATTTTAAACAATGAGAAAGGCTTTGTTATAATATTAAAAAGAAAGTTTAATAAAGTTAAAAAGAGAATCTCTTTTATAAGTATTATTAGTACATCGTAAAGACCAAAAATGGTCTCGCTTATTAATTGTACTATTTGTAACTATGCATATACATAACTGAGATTAAGGAAAGGTACAAATGAAAGTTATATATATATATAATTATGGAATATTATTAGCTTATTAATGTTTTGCAATTATATGGTAATGCATTACATATTAATAATTATGTGACTTTTGTTTAACGCACTCCATGTTTTCCCTTGAAACTTGGCACTAATGGCCTAAGGCCCTCACCTCCACGATATTCTTAATAGTTGGGCGTAGGAAGCATAGTCTGGGATCCCACGATCTTCCTCTCTGGCTTGGCTCCACGTTTGCAACAGCTCAATGCTTTGAGCTTGTGGGAGAAACTCCACCACCTTCTTAAGGGGAGTTAGGGTTTCTTGTAAGGGGGTATATTTTTTTTTTCTTTTTACTTCTCATGGGAGCGGCTCAGGAGAGGATGGACTTTTTAACCGCTAGAAGACTTCTCTGCGTGCGGTCCGCGTGAATCCCCGAAGGCCGTGATCCTTTCTCTGCATGATGGTTGTGTGCATCTCCCAAGGCGTGAGCCCTTTTCTCTTATGTGTGGTTGCGTGCATCTCCCAGGGCGTGAGCCCTTTTTTTCTTATTTGTGGATGCGTGCATCTCCAGGGCATGAGCCCATTCTGTTATTACTGCACAGATTTGGAAGGGCGTGATCCGATATTGAGAGTGATGCACGGTTGGGAGGGCGTGAGCCATTTTATTGTTGATGCATAGCTCTAAGGGATAGAACCCTTTTTGCTTATTGTTGGGCATGATTTCGTTTCCCATAGCGCAGAGATTGGGGGAATGGGACCCTGTATCTCTTTTGATATAAATAGTATTGCTTGTCGTCCTTGGCGCAGATATGGGGAGGGATTGATCCTTGTACCCTTTTTGTTTTATATAGATGTATTACTTTTGCATGATGATTTGTGGAAATGCACAGAGATCCCCTTTTTTTATATATAAACTTATGTTTCATTTTTTTTCTTTTGAAGGCCGTATGCATGTTTCTGTTGTGATTGCACAGAGGCCTGAGAGATCTCTTTTATTTTTCTTGTGTGATGGCGCAGAGGTCTAGGATATCTCTTTTATTTTTCTTGTGTGATGGCGCAGAGCCTCGGAGATATTTTTTTATAATTTCTAATTGCTCTTATGTGGGCGCAGAGGCCTGGGAGATCTCATTTATTTTTCTGATTCTCTTGTGGGATGGTGTAAAGGTGATGCCATTGATCCTTGTGTTCTAACCATTCATATGTTGGATGCATGTCGTTTGGGTAATGCAAAGGATTGGGGAAGATCCTGGAAATTTTATGTTTGATGTATCATTTATTAATGCGGAATTTTCTTTATACATCCTCTTTTACATATTATATATATTTAATGTTAAGGTCTCAACTACTACGCTGCATGTTTCTGTTGTGTTGTGCAGAACCCTTGGGGAAGAAGCATTGTACGCTCACATTTTATAGTATGCTAGAGGTTGCAACACTAGGATTGTATGGGTCAAAATTGAATTCTACAGGCAGAGATTCAGTTTGCTCAAAAAGTGTTTAATGAAAATTGCATGAGAAAAATAATGGGGAAACCATGTTTAATTCCTCCATTATTTAATTCATAGTGGTAATTAAATTACTGAATGGGTGTTTGAACGGTTGGGACGAATTCAAAGAGAAATTATGGTAAAATTTATGAGTGCTAGCAAAATTTGGGTAAGGCTACAGTTTGCAAGCAAACTCTTTAACGGAATTACTTGTAGAAATATTGGCTTGAAGTGCTTAGATTTGGTTTCCATAACTAGCATGGAAGCTAGTAATAAATAAAATCATGAATGAAATATTCAAGTCTTAAAAAAAATTGGGCAAAATTTTGCATCAGTGTCAAAAATTTTAGTTTTGTACACTAACAAAAATTTACCGGTATGAGGAAAATGCTATGTGTAAAATTCCATAGAGTTACCTATTCAAAATTTTGAAATATATATATATTATATAGATTCAAATTTTTGGACATTTTCTAAAAGTCTTACGTGGACCCCATAAGTGCCACGTGGATGGTGTGGCATAGAAGTGCCACCTGGATCCCAAATGATGTAGAGCTACCAAATGGATGAGGGGATGTGACGTCGACCAGACACATCATTCAAGTGCACATATGATCCAGATGGATATCAGTGGCCACCCACCTATTCCACTACCTCATAACAATTTTTCCATTTTGACAATTTTCTAGTAGTTTTTCTATGGCTTTTCGGGTCTTGCACTTTTGTGGTTGTTTTGAGGCCCTAAACGATGTTTTTTGGGTCCGCAATGACCCGACGATAGCCATAGGCCCTCATTTAGTCTCAATCCAGTATTGTACTCCTCGTCTAGATCTCTCCAACGGTCTACCGAACACCCCAATCGAAGATCGTATGCAAAAGTTATGACCCTAGGAAATTGACTGTTCAACTAACCACCTTTGGCCTGCAAACTTTATGACAGTTCATCTCCTAGGGTTACGTTTTTGGATGTTTAGGGTTCTTGCTATCATGATTATGATAAATAGTCCCTTTCAGGGCCTCTTTTTGTATTCATCATGTCATGAATAAGCGTAGTCATAACATCTCTTCTCAGAGACAAGCAACCACCATTATAGCTGCTTTATTTTACATTCTGTTTTATTTCCGCCATTTAATATAATTTGTGTTTATTGTATCATTGTGTTTCTTGCAATATATCTGTGTGTTTGGTTCTATATATCTTCTTTAATTTCATTGTCACATATATCTGGATCAACATATGACTACATGTGACAGAGTACAAAGGCCGAAGGAGATCAGATTGTTAGATGGTTACAAGATCGACAACTAATAGTGATTTTGACTTGTGAATATGGGCAAAGTTTAATCTAATTGACATGCATCAAAATTTAAATTTGACCTATTGAAGTCTCTCCCATCCATTCATTTCAGATCGTGAGGGTGGTTTCTATATACCACTTTTGCCAAGAGCCGAAACCACCTTCCACCCTTTGTCAAAACCACCATTGGGCAAGTGAACTGAGTAATACAGAAATGATAGGTGGTATGGTGACATGGAGGCTAGTGGAGGGTGACATGGGTGATTCAAGGGGTGACACATAGGACCCCCACTGACACATCAGCAGGCACATGTCATGACATGTTAGCACCTGCCACATTAGCATCATGCCATGTCAGCAAAAAATTAGAAAAGTTATATATAAAAAAAATTGGAGCCTAAAATTAATTTTGACATAACATAGTAGGATTGCTCGAAATTGGGTGAAACTGGTGGCATTCCAATGCCATATATGGAGGCCACATAGATGCCAAAGAGGGACATCAGCCTATTCCACTCCATTTTTTCTGAAAAATGGAAATAGGGGTTTTTGAAAACCAACACCCAGAGGATGGATGAGGGTCCCAGATTGGGATGGAAATTTTATAGTGTAATCATTTTCAAGCCACAAAAATAAACTGGGTGACAATTGGTGAAACTACAAAGCATGTGGAGTGGAGATGTTGAAGAAGGCCAAAATTCATTATTTGGGCGCACGCAAGGTCAATTTTGAAAATTTAGAGGAGGGAAAAGTGACCCAAGAACTGATAACTAGAAGAAAAAAAAAATTGATATTTTTCCTTCTCATCGAGCTGAACAACTTTGCTTAAAAGGCATTTTTTCCAATAATGCTTAGTTTGTGAGATAGCAAGAAAATTCAAAGTCCGGAAGAATTGTAGAAGTTAAAAGTTGGCAATTCCAAAATTTTATAAAATATGAATGGAGCATAATATTTAAGTGTTGGAAGTGTTTGGATACTCACAATCATATGGGATATCAGTGCTCTATACAAAATTTATTCTAGTTCTTTACAAATTTTCTTCTACATGTATTTAATAAATTGGTCCAGCAAAATAAGTGCAGCTATAGGAGCAGTGTAAAATTGGGAAAAAATCTGATTTTAGGGAGATGTAACTTTCGGCTATGATATCATAAATAAATGTGAGTATAGTCACTAGAAATATTATCAGTAGGAGAATAAACACAGTGAATCTGATTATGAATCAGTGCTTCTTATATTTCCATAAATTTAATAGAAAATGGGCTTGTAACCTAGTTTGTTAAAATTTGTCAAATAAGTATTTTCCAAATATTTTTTGTATGAGTGAATTTTTTTATGGAATTTTGGAAAAGGGTTTCCATAATAGATTTAATAATATGAACACTTTTGTTTGTAAGGCTCGTACCCATGGAGTTTCGAACCGATGACCTTACGCTATGAGTGCCTTAACAGTACGCACATTCCCCATCTATTATACGCCCTGTGGGCTAATAATCTGAACACATTGCATATACATGTCTACATTATTTATAAGACAGATCAAATTTCAAAGCAGTATTGAGCAATAAAAATGGAAGACGATGAAATTCCACATAGTCATGAAGAATAGGTCAGAGGTCTAAATATGACGGTGAAATTCCACATAGTCATGAAGAATAGGTCAAAGGTCTAAATATAAGTTTGGGCAATGAAGTGACAGAATCTAATGAGCATAGAAGAAACAATGAACCAATAGATCCAATTGAGACCATGAATAGTTTGAAGATTGAGGTGCAATCTTGTATAGTAAACAACGAAAGATGTCAAGGGATTTGAAATAGAAAAATTTGTTGAACACAACTCATGCAAAGTTTAAACATGTTAAAGAGACAAATGTAGGTTGGTTCAGTTTCATGCCATGAGAAAGCAAGTAGAACCAGTTCAAAGAAGACATCCCATGAAAAATCCAAACACTCTAAGAGTGCTACCAAGGATCATAGGCATCACTATTCACTACCTCATGCGGTTAGGAGAACATATACAATTGAGGATTCTAGCAACAACTCAAAAATGTCTCCAACTAGGCATCATAAAAGAAGACATGTAGAAGAAGTGTTGCAAGGGTGGCTGCGGAAGATTGGGCCCCCTACTTTTGATGGTGAGAACAAGAAGGGAGAAGATGTTGAAGCCTGGTTATTTGGGAAGAGGAAATATCTTCAATTGCATAATTATTCTTCGCTGATATGGAGACCATAATTGCCATTTATAGGGGTAGGCTTCCATGTGGTGGGATCAGTTAGTTGAAGTTAAGCATGTCAATGACAATAGAGTTTCATGGAAGTTGAAAGGTAATTCTTTCAATATATTTGTCTAGGATAATATTTTTATAATTTGATGATATGAATTTACATTGATAGATACAATATATATGTTAAGCCTATGTAAAGGTGGCATGCTTAATATAAAAGGAGGTGACCTTTGACATAAATAACTAATGACTATTTGACCTAATAAATAACTAATAACCAATAATTGTAATATACATTTAGGTATATTACAAGTCATCCTGCCTTGAAAAGATTTGTCCTCGAAGCTTATGTAAAGAGTGCTCAACTTAAACTTCATATTTGCTTGATTGGTTGTAACTTCAGGAGGGGTACTGCGCTTGACAGAATTTTCTTTGAGAAACAAATAGGTGTGACTGATGTTGAAAAAGGAATTCTTGCCTCGAATAATACTACCACAATTCAATAATTCTTGGAACAGTTGTTTACATTTCCATTCATATTTCTCAGTGCATGGAATGCATAAGATTCTGCATATAAGGATGCAACAATTATGCAGTCAACGATTCTCATATGGATTCTTGCGGGGAGGACACATCTCGGAGTAATTGGTCTCGCATTGGTGACCACATCTGGGAAGAATTTTGAACATGAGCACATGGAAAGGAGGACAATTTTCCATTGCTTGAGGAATCAAACTCTTGGTTTGCAAAGTGCCTTTCTGTTTCTTCTTAAGCCTTTCTAATTTTACATCTTCGACATCATCATGATTATCAAATTTAATTTCACTCTTCTACATCTTTATCTTCTTCACAATCATCATTGGTATCATCCTCATATTCATTGATATTTTGTGCTTCATTATTATAATCTTTGAGATCTTCATTTTCTTTACAGTCAGCATCAACATCATGTTCATCAATATCCAGAGTGTGTGTACCTTGATTTTTGTTATCGTCATTCCCATCAAAGTATTTTATAGATCCACCTTGATCCTATGTAATCTATTTTTCAGATTCACCTTGATCTTCCATACTCTTGACTTTATTCTTGTCTTCTACATTTTTCATTTCATCGTCATCGCTATCATCTTCCATATAAGTTCCTTGGCTTCGGTTTGGGTTCCCGGCATGGCCTCTAATTCGTCTTTGCTCTGGAATTTCACTAGACATTTTTATAGATTTTTCAACTATGTAAACTATGACGTCCGAATTGAATATGCAAGAGTTAGTATTTATGTTTGATTTGCATGTTGGGAGCTGATAAGTGCTTATATCCATGAAATTAGAAGTGCCTAAACCATTTATGCAACTCATTTATATTCCTTGTATGAAGTTGCAACTAATTTTTGGTACATAAGCATACTTGTGACATGGCATCACATTTTGAGTATTGTATTTGAAACATCGGCTCTTATCCTTTCTTGTATTTGATGGCATGATCCTTTGGTGAGGGGGGATATAATGGGGAAGTCGATAAGATTTTTGTTTCTCTTTTGTTTTGTATGTAGTAGCAACACTTTGGTGAGGGGGGGTATAAGGAGGCAATCAATATTGTTTTCCTTCTTTCCTAAGTGTAGTAGCAATTTTAAACTTCCCTATCTCATAATGAGGGTTCAGATTCTCTGCCACGAAATATTTTGTATTCTTGTGATCACATATTTTTACCATCATGACTTTACCATTTTCCTTGGCTTCAACTTCATTAATCATTTTTCCTAATTTGGTTCTTGGCCAGTTTCTTGGTTGTCTTTTTCGCTCTCTTGATCGATATCATCCTTATTATTCAGTGTTTCTCCCATGGCTAGTTCCTTGATTGTTTCCTGTTTCCCTTTATTTTTCACCATCTTGATCGTTATCATCATTATTATTAATTCCTTCTTCTCGTAATTGTATTAGTAGTGTTTTCATTTCTTCAAAGTCTCTTTTTATTTCTATTTTAATTTATTCAACTCTTTTAAGACTTTGTGTTGAATTTTATGGAATATCACTGTGTAGAGGTTTATAATGATTGTTTCAGGTGGACACACCACCCATATTCATGATCACAAATACCATTAATGCTCTCATCAAACGCCCTTTGACATTGTACATAAAAATCTTCAAAAATTATTAAGATTTTTCAAAAACTAACTATTAAAAATAAATAATAATAACTATAAATAGTAGTTGCATTATTATATAGGTTTATATTTGTAATAGTTTTTAAAGGAGTAATATTATAATAATAATTACTATTGGTAACAAGAGCCGCATGTGGCAATGTCTGTGACAAAGCATGAAAATAGAATTTGCAAATGTGTGTACGTGGGTTGGAGATGCTTAATCGAATTGACCTAGGGAACAGAGGCTTAGTTGGAGATTTTTCGAGTGCCATTTGTAGTCTTCCACGGATGAAAAAACTGTTTGATGAACAACAATATTGGGTCAAACTGCCTCACAACCTTACCATGTGTAAGCAACTTCAGCACTTGGATTTATTGCAAAATCTCTTTATGGGGAACCTTTCGGACTTCATTTTAGAGATTGTAGAGCTAGAGTGCTTGGATCTCTTGGTGAACCTTTTCTCTTGTTCGATTTTGAAAAGACAAGTCAATAAAGAATAGGCATGCAAGGCAATATGCCCTTTATCCAAGTTTAATCATGGTATCAAATGATGACGTGAGGAATTCCATTTGTTTGGTGATTGGCGAATGAGTCCATTCTGCATCGAACATGTATGACAGAGGATAGTTGTACCTCTGTATTCTTCAAATTAATGCTCTACAGCCACCAACAAACAGGCACGACATGAACCAGTTGAATTTGAATACCAGTTTCATTGCAAATACACTAATATTCTTGAAGGTCCATCTATCTAAATTCATAGACAACAGATCATAAATGGAAGACATGAAGTTGCACGAAGTTGCCTCTACTTTCAGAGAGTATCGTGGAAGAAAAGTACGGAGACTTTGAAATTGTTTTAGAGGCAAATAGCTTCATGGTGGGATTGTAATTTTTCAAACTTCCAACCAAAAGCAACCTTGAAAAGTCACCGAAAAGTGGAGAAAGAAATGATGGATAGTAAAGTCACCGAAAAGTGAAGAAAAAAATGTTGAATAGTGGGGCATGGGAGTACGTTTTAGTTAACGTTGAGCCTAGGTGCACACAGCTTGGCATAGTGCAACTGTTGATATATACATCGGATTCTGCCAAACTACGGGATCTAAAGGAGTTAGCATGGATTTTCCTCGTCGTCGTCCTAAACCATAGAAGCATATATAAATTACAAAATCAACTCATCATGTGGATGATTAGAGGAGGAGCATTAACAATATCAACCTGACAGTCAACACCACCATTACATTTATTCAATAAAGACAACTAGGTTCAATGAGCAAGCAACCTGGTTCTCCATTAAATCCATAAATGTAAACACTGGCCTAGCACAAAACGCCATCTATTCAAAGCGTAGACTCGTTCAGAATGATGGATTTCTGACGTTTAAGAATATTTTGTCAACCATATCATAGAAATAGTGATAATACAAAGAGAAAAAATTGACCGATCTTTCTCTCCTCACCTTTTCACCCTTTGGTAATGATAAATTTAGATAATTTGTTGATTAAAACCCTGCATGATTAAAACAAATAATTTTGGTGGTGTTGCCTTTTCCTAACCTTGCCACGCATTTGAATTTAGTGCGCAAGAAGAAGAATTTCAAGTGGTTGTCCCTCTCAGTAGAATCACTAAATTCCATGGCATAAGGATTTTGTTCAGAAGTCACCATGCAGTCGAATCTTACATTTATGGTCCTAATATTTGAGTAAGCACTGTGATGATCTTGGATGAAACTCTAAATAGAGTAAAATTATGATTATTTCGTCCAATTTATGGATGAAGCTCTACCAATATCGAAACTCTGAAATTTGTTGATTTTTTTACAGGACTTGAATCAGATTACGCTCTTTGATTTACCTTCGCTCTTGCTCCAGAAGCCTGGACCTTTCCAGCCGCATTATCTTGCCTTACACTCAAACTTTAAATCTACTTTGTCTATATATCAGAAGTGTCATTCTCATCCAGCTACTTGATATCCTCATCCAACTACTTGGTATTCCTTCATTACCTTTCTTGCTTATTTAATAGAGAGGGAATGTTTCATACCTTAGTGTTCGCTCTTTGATCTGTGATTCACCAGCCGCTACATCCAAAGATTCCACCTAATTATCGTATCTGGTGACGTGATTGTCATTTTTGTCAGCTTATATTGCATACGAATTATCAGGACCCCTGTGAGCACAAAAAACTTCATAGGAAAGAATAATCAGTAAGTGGTGTTGTGAAATAGATTTGATTGGACGATATCATAGGGAATAATAATCAATAACTCAAGCGTTGTAAAATAGATTTTTGGTTGGGAATTTTTCATCGTAGTTTCATAATTCAATGCAAATTGTACAATACAACAGGGACAGGTGGATAGATATTGCATGGTTTCCCCGCTCCAAAATTCGAGGTAAAAATGACTCTGTCAACCAAAGTAAAACTTTGTAAATTGAGAAATTGATTTTTGAATTTTGTGTCATTGAACTAATATGTCCAAAATGATCACAAGATGGGAAAATGGATGAATTTTACGGCTATAAAACCCTAGGTAATGTTAGAGGGAAGAACAAATGGAGCATTCGAGCAAAGAAGGGAATGGGCATGGTGAGGGAGCTGACCGCTGGTAGGGAATCGCAGCTAGTGCAAAGGGAGAGGTGAGTTGTAGAGGATGAGTGTTGGATTGGGGTGTGGAGTAAAGACACAGCAGGGAGATGTGGATTAACAACATATGGGATGTGAGAGTGTTGTAAACGTGGAGCGTGTGGTAGTTGAATGGCATGGTGGAAAAATGAATAGCATGGCTTTGGCAGCGTGGAGAGGTGAGATACTATGGGGATCAGAGTGCAATGGGAGACGCAAGTGCAACGAGCAGTTAGACAACGAGGGTAGCGTATGGGTTGTGAGGGATGAGGGCGAGCTGGATTAGGGATGGAGTAAGGCGAGTGCAAGCAAGTCGTGAGTATGCACAACAGAGGTGTCTAGAGTAGAGGGGGGAGTAGGGCACGAGGAGGGCGCGGAAGATGGGAGATGAGAGGGCAAGGAAGTGGAAGAGTACGAAGAGGGAGTTGGAGGAAATGGGAGGAAGGTATGCGAAGGTATCAATGAAGATGGGGAGAATGTGCGGAATGGGGTGGTCGAGAGGAGGTGTGGGATATGTAGGCAAGGGGAATAAGTGCTTTGGTCATGTGATGGAGTGGGATAAAACGTGAGGGAGGGGGATGAGAAGGAGTGCAATTGCATCAGCGGGATGGAGGGAGCGATGGTGAATGAGGAAAAGCGATGTGAGGGAGGAAGGAATGGGCGAGAGATGAGAGGGAGTGTGAGAGCGGAGAGAGTAGGCGCGGCGTAGGAAGGAGACAATAGCATGGGGGAGGCGGTAGTTGGTGAGGAGAGCATGCAAGTGTGTGGAGGATTGGAGGTGAATGGGTATGTGTAGTGGGGGAGGAGAGTATGCAGTGAATTGCAGTAGTGGAGTGAATGAAAGATGGAGTGTGATCGAATGAGAGAATTCCATCAACAACTTGTGTTCACGTAGGCAACCAGGCAACCTGGCTCGTGGCTCTGATACCATTTGAAATGAAACTTTTTCACTATATTTGTATTGGATAATATTTTTATAATTTGATGATATGAATTACATTGATAGATACAATATATATATAAGCCTATGTAAAGGCGGCATCTTTAATAGAAAGGGAGGTGACCTTTGATGTAAACAAGTAATGACTATTTGATCTAATAAATAAATAATAATTAATAATTGTAATATACATTTAGATATGTTACCGAAGTAGATCAAAAAGTACTTTCAACAGATGTTCAGAATTCTTGGAAAGATAAGAAGAAAGTTAAGCAAGAACAAAGGAATAAAGTATTCAAACCTCCATTCATAAAGAATCAACAATATTCATTTCAGCAAAGCAATCCAACTAGGAATGAACCAAGGATGGTAGAGTCTCAAGGAAAAGGAGAAAAAAAAGGCCAGATGTTCAAAATTCTTGAAGAGATAAGAAGAAAGTTAAGCAAGAACAAAGGAATAAAGTATTCGAACCTCCATTCATAAGGAATCAACAATATTCATTTCAGCAAAGCAATCCAATGCGAAATGAACCAAGCATGGTAGAGTCTCAAGGACAAGGGACGAATCAGCAAATTAAATGTTGGGGATGTGAAGTAAACCATGTGTAGAAGGTGTCCTCAAAGTAGAGATAGAATGAGGATAGTGCACAACATACAAGAAGCCAGTACAGTGGAATATATGGCCATAAATGGTGCATAAATGTCCCAATAATTTATGCAACATTGGACAATTGGTAAGCAAATTTCCAATCCAACATGATTGAGGTTAAAGGTAAGATTTCCAATCAAACTATTTCCATTCTAATTTATTCTGGAGCAAGCCATAGTTATATTTCTCATGATTTGGTTGAAAGTTTTCATTTAAAGAGAAGCAAGCATAACAAATCTTGGATGGTTCAGTTGGCTACCGGAACAAAGAGGAAAATCAATGAGTTGGTAAAAGATTTTCCATTAGACATGAATGGAATTAATAGTGTTGCAAATCTAAACATAATAGCATTGGGTTCATATGATGTCCTTATTGGAATTGGATGGTTAGATGCACACCATGTGGTATTGGATCGTCATAAGAAGTCCTTACTTGTTTGGATGAAGAAGGACAATAAAATTAGACAATTAAAGGCATTCCAAGGCCTATTGCAATAAGAGAAATTTCATCTTTCCAGCTAAAGAGATGCTTTAGTTAGGGGTGTCAGTTATAAGCAGCTCATGTGGAAGAACCAAAAAAGAGTAAAGGTCCATGTTTAGAGGACTTTCCAGTATTACAAGAATTTGTAGATTTGTTTGAAGAAATACATGGGTTACCACCAAAAATAGATATTGACTTCTCTATTGATTTGATGCATGTAGTTTCCCTAGTTTCTAAACTGCCATATAGAATGAGTACACCTGAGTTGAAAGAGTTACAAATGCAACTTAAAGAATAATTGAAGAAAGGGTACATATGCCCAAGTGTGTATCCATGGGGAGCACCAGTACTTTTTGCGAAGAAAAAGGATGTACTTTGAGGTTATGCATTGACTTTCGACAGTTGAACAAGGTCACTGTGATGGAGGAGCAAGGATTTTCTTGAAAATAGACTTAAATCAGGTTACAATTAGGTAAGGATAAAAGAAGAAGACATCGACAAGACAACCTTTTGAATCCAATATGGTCATTATGAGTTTGTAGTGGTGCCATTTGGATTAGGAAATGCACCAACTACCTTTATGTGTTTGATGAATGGCATATTCAGACAATATTTGGGTAAGTTTGTTATTGTATTCCTAGATGACATTCTTATCTATTCCAAATCAAAGGAGGAGCATAAATAGCATTTGAGATTGGTTATACAAGTGCTAAGAAAACATCATCTTTATGCTAAGTTGAGTAAATGTTCTTTTTATGAGAAGAATATTCAATATTTGAGACACATTATCTTTGAATAAGGCACAGTAGACCCAAAGAAAATTAAAGCCATTATGGGATGGCATACACCTAGGAATATATCAAAGGTAATGTCCATTATGGAATTGGCTAGATGCTACATGAGATTCATAGAAGGATTCTCAAAAGTGGCACATCCAATTACATCCTTGTAGAAGAAAGGAGCCAAATTTGAATTGACACCCAAGTGTGAAGGAAGTTTCCAACAATTGAAGAGATTGCTCACAAGTACACCAATTCTTAATATTGTTGGTCCAAATAGTGATTTTGCGATATGCACAGATGCTTGCCAAGAGGGGATTGGTGGAGTCCTTAAGTAAGATGGACATGTGATTTGCTATGAGTCCAGAAATCTTAAAGAGAATGAACATAAGTATGTCACTCATGACTTGGAGCTTGCTGTCATTGTGCACACATTAAAAAAGTGGAGACATTATCTCATGGCATAAAATTTCAGCTAAGAACATATCATAGTGGGCTGAAATATTTATTTGAGAAACGGACTTTAAATGCTAGAGAATCTAGATGGATGGAATTTCTATGTGAGTTTAATTTTGATCTTAAACATATTAAAGGAAAAGAGAATAGGGATGTTCATGCACTCAATGGAAGAGTACTTGTGATGCATGCTACAACCATTAGCATGTGTACATCCGATTTAAGAGCCATAATTCTTGAGGGTATTATTTCATATCAACATCATCTTCAGGTAAAACAAGGACTATGTCAAGAAAATGTATAATAGAAATATAAAGGATAATGGTTGGAGAATGTTGGGATTCTTATGAATAATAATAGAATTAATGTTCCTAATTTTGTTGAATTGAGGAAGCTAATAATGGATGAGATACACAAGGTTCCATATGCAAGACATCATGGATATCAAAAGACTATTACGACAATAAGAAGTTAGTATTTTTGGCCAAGAATAGAGAAATACATTGCTAAGTATTTAGCAACATGTATGGAATGTCATAAAGTAAAGGTGGAGCATGGACATCCAATGGGATTGCTTCACCCATTGCCAATACCATAGTGGAAATGGGATGTGGTAACAAGTCATTTCATCACCAAATTGCTTAGGAAATCAAGACAACATGATTCTATCAGGGTAGTAGTGAACAAATTGACAAAGCCTAGTCACTTCATTCCAATCAAATCAACTCATAAGGAAACTAACATAGTAGAAATTGATATGAAAGAAATTGCAAGATTACATGGAATACCCAAGGCAATTGTTTCAGACAGAGATCCAAATTTTACTTAAAAAAAATTGAAAGGGCTATTTAAAGGAATTGGAATCTAAATATGAGCACAACATATCACCCAAAAACATCTGGGCAGACTGAGAGAGTTAATCAAGTTATTGAATATATGCTCATAATGTATGTGATGGATCAACCATCCAAGTGGGAATATTACTTGCATTTGGTGCAATTTACTTATAATAATGGATATCATGCATCGTTAAAGATGAGTCCATTTGAAGCCTTGTATGGCAAAAAATGCAATATTCCAATTAGTTGGGATAATCCAACAGACAAAGTGGTAATTGGGCCATAATTGCTTAAAGAAATGGAAGAACCAATGGTTAAGATTAGACAAATTTTGAAAACAACATAGGATAGGCAGAAAATTTATGCAAACAAGGGTAGAGTAGCAAGAGAGTTTAGAGTTGGTGAGCATGTGTATCTAAAAGTCAGGCCAAGAAGAGTTCCCTGAAGCTTGGGATATGTGCTAATAAAGCACCCAAATATTGTGGGTCGTTTGAAATATTAGCTAGGATATGACATGTTGCATATAAGTTTGCATTGGTTGCTTGCATAAAAGTACATAATGTGTTTCATGTGTCATTATTGAAAAAGTATGTGTCTAATCCTAATCACATTATTGTTTGGGCTATGATTCAGGTGGAACCGAAATGAGACATCATGGTATTACCAAAGCACATTCTGGATAGGAAAGTCACATTGCTCCAAAATAGGGCCATCGGGCAAGTAAAGGTACAGTGGACCCATTACAACCCTAAAGAAACAAATGAGAGCTTGAGGAAGCTATGTGGGAGGCATACCCACAGTTGTTTTGAATGTTTAGATGAAATTTTATATATGTACATAGTATTGATATACACTGAGGACAGTGCATAAATTAATGGGGAGGGGAATGTAACACCTCATTTTTTACCCCAACATGTAATAATGTAAATATGCATATAATGATGAAATGGCTAGAAGTCAAACATAAATGGTCTAGTATGACCAAGATGATGTAATTAAGTACATTTTATGTTTAATATAGAAACCATGACTACTGCAGACAAAGAAGGATGAAGAAGAGATGGGGGGCTATAATTCCACAAGAGGTTGAAGTGAGAAGGGGGTTCAAGGGGAAGACGACCCTAGTGACTTATAAGTTCAAGTCATTATTCCTTTTATCCTAAGTTTTATAAATCCCTAGTGACTTATAAGTTCAAGTCATTATTCCTTTTATCCTAAGTTTTATAAATCCCTCTTTATTAAAGTACATTATCCATAACTTTGAGTTAATTAACCTAAGCTTGTGATTAGAAGGGGAAAGAGTGACAAATTCCATGTATGCCACCTGTCTAGTTCTCATCACCCATGCATGTCACTTGGCTACTTCTCAACATGCATACAAATTATTGAGAACTAGTTAATTCAAATTCTATCATGATTGAGCCAACATTATGTACCATAGCATGGAGTTGTACTAAAGGAAAATCAGAATTAGAGAGCCATAAATGCATTTGATCCTAGGATACTAGTGCTAGGGAATTGAGTTCCCTTGTGATAAAACATATCCTATAGCTAAGTTTCCTAGAATCTCGTCATAGAGAATCCCTGACTGGCCTCTCCTAGAGCCCTAAAAGGGAATTGGGAATTGCTCGAGGGACTGTTAACTTAAAGAAGGGTACCTCGTTTCTTGGCTTGTGTATGATGATGGGGGAGAAGTGCTAGCGGATTGGTATAGCTGTGGAGGGGGTTTGACACCTGTGAGTTTGTTGGGATATTGAGCTGAGTTTTCCTTATTGTGGATTGATAGTCCTAGCTCGAGGGTGGCCTCTGTTATAGAGAGAACCGGTATAACAAAGTGCCTACAGCTGGGAGGAACGTCCTTAGTCTGCAGTTAGTTGGAGGATATTTTAAGATAAGTTTCTAACTATGTATGAAATGCCATGTATATATCTTTGTTATGCATATTGGTTAAATTATTGTTATGTGATTATCTAATTGCATGGACTTCATGGCATGGTATGAGTGCATTCATGCTAGAATTTTCCTATATGTTTTAGTATATGCATATGTTTAGTTTAGGCGACCATCCATTTAACTTCCGTTGTAAATTTAATAATAACATTATGAAAAATGAAATTGGGTATCAGTGATGAATGTTGTAAGTTATTTCAGTACCCGATGGCCCCAAAGGCATGGTGAGGTCACTAGGTATGTGACATCAACCTTTCATATATGCATAAAGAAAATGGAATGAAAAGAGTATAGTTCCAATAAGACTTGCATGTATAGAGGTTGCATGGAGGAAATTATCAAGGAAAGTCCTATCAAAAAGTTCTTGATTTCCCACAAAGAGTGCTTCAACTCTTTTCTTTAAAAAGTGGCATCATTGGGAATCTAGGTTGTCAATATAGTGGGCTTGGAGGCCAAAATGGCTCAGTAGTGGGCTCTTTGAGCTTAGGCCCAAAATTGGAATCCATCTCAGAAGTGCCATATCATTCAAGGCATTAGTATGACTTGTGGGGTTGACTCCCCACTTTATGGAGGGCATCTCCTCCAATGATACTCTTTCAAGTTATATATAAGAATAAATCTTCACTTGGTATTAGTGAGTGGGACTTGCCATATCAATTTTCTTTGTTGGGTGGGGAGGCTGCCTATATGTGAGATATCCTACCATCCACTACTAACCTTGGGAACCACTACTCATTGCTTTTACTTGCAACTGTTATACTTAGTCATAATACCATATTTTTATACCAGGTTGTGATGAGTGTAGATTACAGATCTCCACTTAGACCTTGATCTCCAAGATGCCGAAGGAACCATTCAAGCTATGGAGAATAGTGCATACATGTCTATTCATGCTCCCTAGCTCTGTCTCACAACATCTATAGTTAAACAACCAATTAACAAATTAGGAAGGCGGATTACACCAAAACTGATAAAGCGAGTGAAGCTGCAACACATGGAAACAAAATATAAGAACACTGAACATATCACCAACAACCACCAAGGTATTACGATGTTGCCTTCTTTGAAAAAATAAAATTAGAAAACAGTAGAAAAACAACTTAGCAATAGTTGCAAAGCAGCAATTCCTAAAATTTGCAATCCTATGACTAACTGCCTAGTGGGTCAAACATGCAAATGTTTTTGAAAGTCAACGAATGCTCTAGAAATACAACAAATGCTTCATGTTGTATGGCTCTAGAAAGACATCGATTTCTTTTGCTTGGGGTGGGCATAGGAGGTTGTATTCGAAGGAATTCTTCTCCAATCACACTTACATTACCCACGTAACATTCAATGCTTTTGTCCTTGGTGGCTAATATTCATACTAGTATATCACCACTTTGAAAGAAAATGAAAGCTCTAGAAAGACAACAAATGCTTCATGGAGTATAACTCTAGAAAGACAACAAATATTGTCACCTAGGGTGGGCATAGGAGGTTGAAACTGAAGGAATTCTTCTCCAAATGCATTTATATCACCCATGCAGCATTCGATACTTCGTCCTCGGTGGTTAATATTTGCATTTGTATGTGACACAATGGGTAGGGAAGTAATGGTCAATGTGGAATCTATAGTTGGCAGACATTACAAAGTGTGAAAGGGACATAAATACATAACATAAATCCAAATCTTGGTTACGACTACCCACCACCCATGCCCTGGCTACAAAAACTGAGGGTGATGTCATCAACACCAAGTTGATCAATGTTTAAATAAATATTTTTTACAAAATGTTGTTTTTGTACAAATAATTTATATATATCCTAAACATTATGTTAAAAAAAACCTCCCCTTATGGAAAGGTTAACAATAATCCTCGATTGTGATGCTTTTGGATAATTGAATGAGGGAAAACATGGCACGGGGCTAGGGTTTCATCAGGTGATCTTCATGGTTAGTTTAAAAAATGGGCTCAAGAGTTCTGGAAGGTGGGTCAGATCAGAGCGACAAAATGCAATTGGGGCACGGGGCGAGGTCATACCCCTCTCCAAGGAATCACGGTTTAGGAGAAGCAGCGGCGATCAGGAATATTTCACAGCCTGGAACAAGAGGAGAAGGGTTGAACCCTAAGATGGTGGTGTAGCAAGGAGGAGAGGGAGGAAGGAAGCCAAGGCAGTGTATACCCAAGTTGGTGAGGATTCCATCCCTACAAATCAAATCAGAGAAACCGCCGGAGAAGATTCAGTACATCAAGTACCATGCCCTGGTCGGTAAGTTCTTAGGAATTTGGCCTTTGGAAAAGGCTCTAATACGATGGATTAATGTTACCTGGAATACCAAAGGACACTATGTTTTGCAACTAATATCTAAGGGTTTTTTCATGATTTTGTTGTTAACCTATAAGATAGGGACATGATCTTTGAGGGAGGCCATTATTTCTACTACTTTGTGGGCCTATACCTTCATCCATGGCGTGAGTGTTTTAATTTAGACAAGGAAGATCTTACAATAGATCCGGTTTGGATCTGAATGTACTTGCTTCCAAGTGAGTATTAGGAGCCATAAATCTTAGCTGATATTGGAAATTCCTTGGGATGTTTTGTGAAGGTTTTAGAACAAACAGAAGTAGTGAGATACACTTCGCATGCAAGGATATTCATGTATATGGATATCTCTAAGGAACTTCTAGAGGCTATAAATATTATCTAAGATGACAAAGAATGGCTACAGATGTCGGACAATGAGCATATCATGTTTTGTTGTCGATGTTGTCATGGGCATGGTCACCTTTTCCGGGATTGACCCTTGAATACTTCCCCCTCGGAGGAAGTTGAAAGAGGAGAAAGACAGGGATGGTTTCACAATGGTTACTGATCGAAAGAGGTAGGGGAGACAACAGACAAGGGTAGACCCTAGTAAAAAAAACCAAGTTATAATAGTTTTGAGGCTCTGAACAAGATCCCAAATAAAGAGATGGAGCAAAAGGATACAGGGACTAGTGGTGAAATATTGCAGTTGTCCAAAGATTCATAAGGTAACCATAGCAGGGAAGAGCCGTACCCAAAGTCAAATCAGGGAGCACAAGAGGATGTGGTCATGGTGGAGGAAGAAGATGAGGATATGGAGCTAGGGGAACTAGATCTAGATGGGATTGAGGTGGCGTGTGCTAATAAGAGTAAGGGCTACATTCCCTTCTAGTAGGTCTAGCTTCTCCAAGAAGCAATTATGAAAAGTAATCCCCCAAATATTTGGGGATAGGAGCAGGGAATCCAAATGAGAACAAAAGAAAGTATAAAGAAAAAACAGAAAAGAGGGGGAGGAGAAGCAATAGAAAATAATAACAGAGATAGGGCCAAATTAGTGGACTCATACTAGTATCCTACCATTAAGGTGGCTCTAGCAACAACTAAAAGTTTTTCCTAATGAAGTTAATTTCATGGAATATATGGGGATCAAACAATCCCTAGAAGATAAGGTTTCTAAAGCAAAAAATTATGAAGGAGAAGCCGATAGTTATTTTTATTCAAGAAATTAAGTTCACAAAGGGAGTTATGAAAGAGATGGGTCGGAATGGATGGAGAGGGAATGAAGTGATAGCGGTAGATGCTCAAGGAGTGATAGGAGGCCTGGAAATCCTATGGAATTTGAGTGAAATATGAATGAAATATGAGTGAAGTCTGCCTTTTCAATTTTATGGCATCCCAGAGGTCCATTTTTGTGAAATTATAGTTACTTGGGTGAAATTCTAGTTACTTGGGTCATATGTGCGAGGTGTAATAACAAATGTGTATGGACCCCAATTCCACCACCAGAAACTTGAGTTTCTGAGGGTGTTGGAATGCCTCAAGAGCTGGGTGGATTTGAACCATTGGATCCTAGGGGGAGACTTTAACATGATAACATCCCTATCAGAAAAGAAGGGGGGGGGCATTGAAGGTTGGATGCAATAAACCAGGATTTTCAAGACCTGATAGAAAGGTTAAATTTAGTGGATATGGAAACTGGGAACAACCTATTTACTTGGAATGATAAGAGACGCGGGAAGCGACATGTAGCCTCAAGACTATGTCGCTTCCTACTCTCTGAGCCAATAGTGGCCAATGTGGGTGACATCATGCCTCTTGTGCTACCATCGGTTGGGTCATATCACTGGCCTATTAGTTTATTGTGGTGCAGAAACGGTGGCCAGGAAAAATGACCTATTCAATTTAAACAGTTTTGGATTTCCCACCCAAAATTTAAAGGTTTAGTGTAGGAGTGGTGGGAGGAAGCTAAGGTGCCTATAGATCATGCATGTATCAAAGCAAGATTGAAGGCAATCAAGGGAAGATTGAGAGTATGGAATAAGTAAGTATTTGGGAACATATTCCAAGATAAAAAAAGTGTCCAGAGAAGCAATTGGAGGAAATCCAACTTAGAGGGATGCAAGAAGGATATGATGAGGGGCTCCAAGAAGAAGAATCTCACATGATGTCATAGATAGAATTTAGTGATAATCATGAAGAGATTCTTTGGAAACAAAAATTGAGGAATAGATGGTTGAAGGAAGGAGAGCACAACACGAAATTCTTTCATAGATCAACAATACATCATAGGCAAAGGAACAAAATTATAATGCTCAAGAGTGGAGACGAACATTGGCTAGAAATTCGTGCGGAGATAAAGGCAGAGTTGGTTTGCTATTTCAAGGATCTCATGGAGGAGCCAATTCAACACCGTTGGAGGAAATTGTAAGAGTCACTCAACATATCCCAACATTGGTGACTCAAGCTCATAATGCGATGCTTATGTGCCTAGTGGAGTTGGGAGAAGTTGAGGACGCGATGAGGTAAATGGAAGATGGAAAGGCCTCAGGCTCAGATGGATTTACGAAGAACTTCTTCCACCATTTTTGGGATGTTATAAAGGAAGAATTGGTGCAGATTGTGGAGAACTCAAGAATGATAGGAGGTGTGTTGTCGGCCTTGAATGCCACTTTCATGTCATTAATCCCAAAGGGCGAGGGTGTGGACATTCCAAGTAAATTTAGACCAATTTCCCTTTGTAATGTAATTTATAAGATTGTCATGAAAGTAATTTCAAATAGAATCAAACCCCTATTGATATCCTTGATCTCTCCCGAGTAGTCGGGTTTTGTGGAAGGTAGGAAAATTTTGGACGACATCATTTTTGGTTCATGAGGTAATCCATTTGTTAAAAGTTACCAAGAAACCGAGAATGCTGATTAAACTAGATTTAGCCAAATTCTATGACAATATTAGTTGGCAGTTTATGAGATCTATGGTGTGGGCCTTTAGTATCGGTGAGATGTGGATTAGGTGGATACTCAATTTGTCTTCATCGGTTTTCTTCCTCATCTTGTTGAATGGAGCCCCTTCTTCAACATTTCAGTCGTCAAGGGGAATCTGTCAAGGGGATCCTCTCTCCCCCTTTCTGTTTATCCTGATGGTATAGGGTTTGGGGCATACCATTAAGGCTTTAACGAGATAGTAGGAGATCAAAGGTCTATCTCTCCACCCCCTCGCCCCAAAACAAACTCATGAGAAAATTGTTGATGATACAATGCTAATGAGACATGCGCCAGTCCAAGAAGCTAAAGCAATTAAAAAGGTCTCAATATTTTCCTTAAGGCATCTGGATTGTCAGTCAATGAACATAAATCCCAATTTTATTCTTTAACACTCCAAAGATAACTCAACAGAATATTCTTCATATTCTAGGGTTTCAGGGGGGTTCCCTTCCATCCAAATATTTGGGGTCTCCTCTCTCAGATTCGATCATCAGAAATATCTCTTGGGCAGAGCTGGTGGATAGAATGAAACAGAAGTTGGAAAATTAGGTGTTACGTCCCCTTAATTTGCCAAGTTGTTTAGCCCTGATTAAGATGGTTCTATAGTCCATGCCAATCTACTTGTTCTCAGCTATGGCTGCCCCAAAGGCGATGTTAAGAGAAATTATGAATTTACAAAGGAGATTTTTGTGGGGGAGGATCAAATGAGAAACATAAATGAGCTCTAGTTGGATGGGATACTCTGTGTTTGCCAAGATTATAGGGAGGCAATGGGTTAAGGGATCTGAAAAAGAGCAGTGTGATTTTGGGGGCTAAATTATGGTGGCACTAGGTTACTTATGAAACTGAGTCGTAGGGCCAGTTGTGGCATCACAAGTATGCTTAGGGTTAGAACAAACTGGACCTAATCCAGTATATAGAGAATAGAGCAGGATCACATATTTGGAAGACTACCACGCAAGGTAAGAAGTTGATTAAAAATCATAGCTATTGGGAAATCCAAAATGGAGAAGTAATGGATTTTTGGAAGGATTCTTGATAACAACTTCCATCTCTTAGTAGCTGCAACAATCTCCCTGGGACTCAAATGTTATGACAGGAGCGAAAATGGATTAAGGTAAAGGAATTCGGGCAAGAAGGATAGGAAAATGGATAGTTTAGAAGTTGGCATCCGAGGGAATGGTGGAGAGTCACCTACTGGGGGAAGAATCACAAGGTATTTGGGATGAGCTACAGGAAAGATGTATCAGGAACCAGGGAGGACCAGACAAGTTGAGATGGGTTTATCAATCCAAGGGGAAATTCAACTTGAAAGAGGTCTATGGAATATGGAATGGATTCAAGGATCTTTTGAAACGAATATAATGGAAGAAGATCTGGGGGGAAATCTCCGGCCGAAAGTGGTGACCTTTCTTTGGTTGGTTGTTAGGCGAATATTGATAGGGGAGAACCTTTAGGAGCGAGGTTTGTTAGGGCTGACATGGTGTAGTCTTTGTGTAGGGGAGGAAGATACCATGGACCGTTTGCTGGATAGATGAATCTTCAATTCTAACCTATGGGATATAGGGGAAGAGAAATTTTGTCAATCATTAAGAGTTAGAGGAAGGATGAACCTGTCGATTAAGGAGTGGCATGATAATCCCTTCCAAAACTCAATTTTGAATAGAATCTAACAACTTTTCCCAGGATTCATGCTTTGGGAGATATGGAGAGAAAGGAATCGTCGTATCTTTAGGGATAAATTTAAGTCGGAAGGAGGAGTCTGGACAACCATACAATGCCATATGCAAGAAATACTTTGGATAAATACCTAGGGGGATTAGGATTTGCAAGCCAATGACCATGAAAGGGTGATCTTGTAGGCTTGGGCAATTAATACCCTCCCTAGATTTCTAGGAGGAATTCAGAGACCCAGGGTTGGCAGCCCCAACCCGAAAAAATGGGCGGCTCCACCAGAAGGTAACATCAAGCTGAATTTTGATGAGGCCTATAAGGGAAACCCAGGGTCGACGGGTTTCGGGGGATTTTTTCACAATAATCATGGAGTAATCCTCTGGGTATATCGGGGATTTATTGGGTCAGAGATGAACAAGTTGGTGGAGTTGGAAGGTATTCTATATGGAATCTCTAGTGCTATAAGAAAAGGTTTCAAACCATTAATAGTGGAGGGAGACTATGAAGTGATTATGAAGATGGAAAAATGAATGCAGAATGGGCAACAGGTTTCGAAGGTCTCACACCATTGGTGCCTGGAATATAGGCTTGAGAGGCTACTATCTTTATTACGCCAAGTGCATGGATGCTCTTTTAGCCATGTCAGAAGAAAAGGGAATAAACTTCAGAACTTTTTGGATAATAGAGGGGTCTTGGACCGTGCCACGTTTTGTGAAGGTTGTTTAGGCAATCTAGGAGACCAGGACTTATTTAATCATTGTAGTACCCTGGCATCCCAAGATCTGGAGGCCCCGGATGCGGGTGATAACAAAGTGGGAGGGGAACATGTGGAGCGCAAGGTGAGACACGTGGTTGATTTATCGGAATAGATGTTAAAGTATGGATGGTGTACGAAGGGCCCTCAAGGAGTTATGAGATTGCAGGAGTTAGCGAGGATGGCACACTTGTAGTTAGAAGGGCCATTCGACGGTACGGGAGTATGGGTAGTCTTAAGTTAAGCTCGTGGGGAATGATTTCCAAAACGAGTGGCAAATTTTCCATGGGCATGGGAAATGGCTTTGGATCATGGAGATCCTCCAGAGCTTTCATTACAATTCATGGAGCCTCTGAAGTTAATATCAATGAGGGCCTTGTGGGCTGTTGCGATGGTTTTTTGTTGGTAGTACTTGTTTTCGAGGAGGTTTCTAAAGCTGATGGGGTGGATAATATTTGAAGTCAGAGGTGCTGGGAGTTTGGGTTGATGGAGGCGTGTGGGAATAAATTTAACCGAGAGGCCAAAGGGAAGGAGAGATTGAGTCTGATGCGAGCAAACCTAAAACAATTAAAGGTGGCTCGGGCAGCTCTACTCTATAAAGAAACTACCCTGACATTGGTTCAGAGGGAAATTGATGAGGCTGAGAAGGGGCTATGGAGGAATTGGCGTCCGCTTAGCCAATGGAAGACTTTGAGGCTTTGGAAGAGTGAATTCAAGACCCAGGACGACCAGGGTGCGCATGGCTCTATATGAGCATTATGGGTTATGAAAGGGCTCCTGGCTTGCGTGCTTCTAGATCGTGGTGAGAAGGAAAAAGGGGACGAGGAGCCAATGAAGTTTTGGAAGGAGCATAATGTCGATTCTTGCCTCATGCACTGGAAGATATACGTAATTGCGAGGAAGCTAGGCATCTAGTTTATGCAAAAACCTGCAGTCGAGGGGGCATTTCGACTACTCCATCGCAAGCTAGGAAGGAGGGCCCGTTAGGTGGTCACAAAGTTTCTTGAGTTTGTTTGGTTACTGTCGCATTGTATTTTTGTTGTCTCTATTATGTGTCGTGCTGGAAGTTTAGATATCCAAAAGTTAGTTAGAAAGGTTAAAGCATGACTTTGTTTTAGTTGGTTAGAGGGTATGCGTCTAGTCTATTATGTTTTTCAATCCTTTAAAAACAGTTAAAATCCATGTTTTCCCCCACAAGGGAGGGGTGGTTTTGAATCTCAAACTGTAGAAGAAGTAGATAGACAGAAATGATGGGGCCTTGTTTTGAATGCAGGTATATGTAATTTTCCAACATGATATAATATAAATCTTACTTACAAAAAGAAACTACAGTAATCCTCGATTGCTATATGTCCCTGCAGGGGCATAAAAAATTATCTATATAAACAAAATCATTTTAAATTTATTTTGGTTTACATTATCAAATTCAAATAAACATGACAGTTGTATGCACTTGTGCTACTAATTTAAACTAAGAATGAATTACAGCTTGCCTTAGTTGCTTATTATTTGTGCTTCTTGTTTTGTAAGTAAGGTAGCATTATATTATATCAAAAATAAATAAATAAAGTACATAGTTGAATCAGAGGCCAATGGCCAACCCTGAGAAGGCTGATAGAAGATGCCATAATAACCCGACATACCCTCATTATCCCAAAGTTTATAGAAAGCATAAAAGCTTACAAAATTGGCCTTTATGGTTGGCTGAAAAAGACTATTGGCCCAATACATGACAGAACCATAGAGGAGACATAACATAGACTCAAGAAAAATAGAGAAACATAATTAACAAGTGAACTGATTGTCTTCCACCTGGACCTTATCGTCATGGCAAGAGCTGAAAGAAGGAGCTGGATTCTGTAAAATAAGGATATCATGGTTCACAATTTCCATTCTAGGATAACTAGTACCTTGGCCAAAGAGAAGAGAGATGACAATGGAGAGATTTCTATCCATGAGCTCCAGTTTAAAGCGCAAGTGCTCCATATTCTGATGATTGTCAAAAACCATATCACAGAGAGTCTGAACCACCATTGAATTCACCATAGAATCCGTCGAGGGAGATTCACTAGTAGATGCAAAGTGAGGCAAGGGAGGATCCACCCCATAATGGGGCTTTCACTCTGGAGGCAAGAGGAGGGGAATGCTATCCCTGAAGCCCAACGAGCGACCACAATGATCAACCCATTCAATGAAACAATTCCAATTAGAAGATGTCGTCTCCATATCAGGAGAGGCAGCAACACCTCTACCATACACCATGACCACAAAAGAATGTTGAATGCGGGATATCTTAGAGACAGTGGGAGAATCAGGTGCACGCAAAGCACAATCACTCCACCATGACCGCGACTCTATCTACCACAGAGCCTAAGCGTAGGCATACTGCAAGACCAAACGAGGTTGAATCCAACACCTAGAGCTACTAGCACCGATGAAAGATCCCAAAGCGAATACATAATGAACTCAGGGGGTTGGCCAGAATGGCTAAAAACGATGAACAACCCAAACCATAAGTTCACCATCACATCCGAAGTGAAAATGCTGACGATCACCTGTCGCAAAATCCAATTTTCATTAAGGATAGTCATGTCTGCCAAATAAAGAATGAACTGCATCTTCCAGAGATCGAAACTGAGGAGTGTGGGAAAGAGTTGTAACATTCTTTGAATGCAAATGAACCGGCAAAACTGTACAATAGCATTAAACCTCACATGAGGACGAAGAATATGTGGCAGGATATGCCCCCACCGCCCTCCACGTAGTCTATTACATGAACCTTTTGTCACCCCATCCGAGGGTTATTATTGTGCTTCTTGGTTCTATGCAACAATTGTGATTTTAGTGTTGAATATAGTTGTTAGCTTAACTCTCATGCAAACAAAGACATAGACTTTGTTGTTATAAGACTTTTATTTACATTACTTATATATTGATTCATTGCTGCAATTGGAAAATATACATTTTACTAAATGTTTTATTTAAATGCTACTTATAATTGAAAAAATAAAATTTATCAAAGTATTTATATCTATATATCTATATATATATATAGATATGTTGTGAAGGTTTTCCCAGTGACAAGAACTATGCGTATTCAAGGGGGTCATTCCTTCATATCCATAAAACCTTGGAATTATGGAAGAAAGTGGGTGTTATTGGCACGCCGAAAGCACTAACAAAGATCCTCGTCGGATCTAACATTGATTGTATTGGCACTAGCTTGAGGGTGAAGGTTTGTGCGTTTGGGAATGGGCTTGTAGGGCCCAATGCAAAAAGAATTAATGCATCTAGCACTTCAAGTGAGCTTCGAGGCCTTTCTTTGAGCACAAGATCCATAATACATTCATCGGTGCAAACATAGAAGGAAGATTGTCAAATGATTGAATTTGAGGAAGTTGTGGGTGCATTAGGGGAATAAAAGGTTGTCCAAGGTTTTTGTTTTGTGGGTCATTATCTGGATTTGGATAGTTTTGTGGGGACGAATCTCGAGGTCTCATCCAGAGGTGTGGGTTAGCAGTCTTCAAAAGTGATAAAGAGTTGTAAAGAAAAAAATTACAAGAGTTCAAATGGTGGTCGATGAAGATATTAGGGTCAAGTATATCATGCATATGTTGGGTAAAACACTAAATACTTTTTATAGGCATATAACTATGGAGACTTTAAATGAATGGTTGTAGAAGTATTGGAGCCTAGTTTTGGGGTATGGCCCCTCATTGAACATTTTGACAAAAGGATGGATTTATTCCTCCTTTCATCGTGAGAGGGGTGCTAATGTCATACTTAGAACACCAGCAATCTTCTCAACATCATTCCATAATTTCCTTGCATATGGACAATGGATCATTATATGTCCAATCTCTTTTGTTGTTGCCCTGCATAAGTAACAAATACTCAGGCCATTGTTGCCCTTTTTTTAGTCACTTCCCAAGTCAAATCCCTACTTGTAAGTGCCAACCATAAGAATGTTTCGGTTTTTGGGGAGCTTTAATTTTCCATATTTTTTATCACCACCATGCCTCTTGTTGTACATCACCAAAGATCATGAATTTGTACTCAAGACTTGTAGAATAAATCCATGATACCTTGTCTTGCACACAACCCAATGTACTTGCTTCATATTTAATTCTTATGGGACCCCTTCTTAACTTAGTTGTCCCAATGATCTACCTATATTTTATATTCCCCTCTACTCTAATGACTTTATTGTTGTCCAACCCTATGACCAGATAGAGGTAATAATACCTTTTGCTTGAGTTTAATGAGACAACCCTTTTCCATGTAAAGGTTTTATGTCATATGGAGGTAATATTATTGCATTCTCACATACCATAATAGATTCAACTCCTAATCTTACTTATCCACACTTCCAACCCTCTTAGGACAAATAGTTTTCAATAATAGGGAATGCTAAGACCAGAGCCTTCCATTGATTTGACACATTTTTAGTGCTTTTCCTAATCCAATCCATATATGTGCCTCGAACTATATGCTTATGTTTTCTTCCATAAACTGTCTTTTGTTAATGAATTCTACAAACTCTTTGTTGCAAAAGATTTCTCAAATAGATGCATGTGCTTTAAATACCATTGTCCCATATCATTTGGATTTTAGCTATATCCAACCATTAAGTTACATGAATCAGTGGAGTGTCATGCCTCCTTTCCATAAGAAATCGAAACACGCATTTATGAACCTTTCCAAGACTCCTTTAGAAATGAAAGCAAGAGTAATATGCCAACACACTAGAATTGCTTCTAAAAAAGACTTAACTATAGTTAATCTCCCACCCCTTCTAAGTCATTTGTTTTACCAATAAAAATGTATACTTTCAATCCTTTCAATTAGGTAGCCCCATTTTTTTCTATAGATATAAAGCCTATGAATGAAGCCCAAGTACTTAGGAAATCTACAATGCTATAAGGAAACAAAGTGACTAGTTTTTGAACTTCTCCCTTTTTGAATCCGCAACAACTAAAAATTTATTTAAAAAAAATCAAAATTACCTTAAATTTTGTATACAATTTATAAATAATAAAATATCATCAATAAATATAATTTAGAAAAATAAAATATCATCAATAAATACAATTTAGAAATAATAAAATATCATCAATAAATTCAATTTAGAAATAATAAAATATCATCAATAAATACAATTTAGAAATAATAAAATATCATTGATGGTTTGTGATGGATGGCAAAAGGAAATCTAGGGTTTTCACTATAGGATTCTAAGCCCTTGTGGTTGAGATCTTTACAGGGGGTATAGCAGAAGACATCGACAATATTCTTGTGGATTACTATGATGATGTCATCTCACAAGAGGACATCTTTGTACAATATTTGATCCCATCGATTTGTGATCTGATATCACCCTCATGTTTAGATGTAGGCTTGGGTAGTAAGACGATGATGGTTGACAAGGTGGAGGATCCACCTGTTTCTCAAGGGGGCAATTTGGATATTCTAGGCTCAACATCTAGAGTGCACAACACATCTTTGAGTACTCACCCTTTATTATCTTTGTCTGGGGACTCACTCCTACATGGGATTTGTCAAGGCTCTTCGATTCCATAACAAACAATAGACAATGTTTCATATAATGCAAATTTGTTTATGGATATGGCTACCTTCCCACCTCTCCCTTCGATCGATGCCGAAGATTCAAAGTTAGGGCTAAGTTACTCTGGTTTTGAAGAGGGGATGCCTAATCAGAGTGAAAATAATGGTGTATCGATAGGGCTAAGTGGCGATCGTGGAAGAGTGGACAAGACTAATGAGGCCAAGCAAAAATGTTGTAAGACCCTCAAGTCCAAAGGTTCTGATATTGCACTGGTCATTGGGGTATTTGAATCATGGAGATAAAAGGTAGGTCATTGGTTGGGAAATTCATGGGATGGCGAATATTGAAGACGTTGTTGGAAGCATGGGTGGATGTTCAATGGAAGTTGTTGATCGGATATGCTCCGACCTACCATACATTGATCAAGGGATGGCTAGTTTTATTTTAAAGGAGAAGAAAGATGCATAATTAATATTGAAATGATTATGGTTTTGGTCTACAACGTTTTTACAACTTAAACCCTGATATCCATTTTTTGATCCTAGAGAGGTGGTCCTTGAGAAGTTTGCCAATGGATTAAGTTGTCAAGGTTAGCACTAGAATGGTGGACCATGGCTGACATTATGGTTATCGACAATAGACTTGGTAAAGCCCTAATGGTGGATGACAATTTTTTGGATAGCTCTCAAAGGATGGTTGCCAAGGTCCTTGTGGAAATGGACCTAAGGGATGGCCTCTACGAATCTATTGACTTGGTGATTGTTGGTAAAAAATATACCCAAGATCTAGATTGTTTCAATGTTTCATTTAGATGCGTCAAATGCCATTCAATTGGGCATGTTGTAGTCGACTGTTCGCTACATGGATTTCGAAGAAAATGGGTCCCCAAATCAAAACTTGATTGAGAGTTGTGTGGGAAGATTTCTCCTGGTTACCAAGAAAATTTGGTACTGTCCTGTATTAAAGGGCCTACCTCGATGCATGAGGATTTTGAACCCATGACTCCTATAGGTGTTTTGCATGATATGGTGGATCCTTCTATTGAGATTATTGAAAGTGGAAGGGTCTTGGATACTTTCAAAAGTTTGTGACGAAACTTGATTTTGTGGGTGTCAAATGAGTATTGGTAAGTCTCCCATTTCAATATTTCATGATAAATCTGGTGATTTATTGGGGATGGTTTGGGATGTTAATTCGATTCCAAGTGGGGGTCAAGTGAGTGGGGATACATCTTTTGTTGAAGCCAGTGGTTAGTCACTCCATGACAATCCTTCTCCCAGGAATTTAGCCAAATTGGGGCCTATTCTAGGCTCTATGTCTTATAAAGATGCCATGTTGGTTTCCACAATCCTTCATGATCAATCCTATTTGTTGAATTCTAGTTCAAGAGGAGGAGGACATTATGACTTTCGGCCTCGAAAGCCAAAAGATGGATATGCATTTGCACTTTCAATGGGTTTGGATGAGGACCCTATGGTGATAAACAATTCTTTAGGAGTTGGAAGGAAATCCAAGCTCCATCATGCTCATGAAAAAGCTTACAAAGAATTCATCAAGGTAGGGAACCACTCATATAAGTGATTCTTAAAGCACCTATTCCCTATTCAGTGGTTTGCAAATGATGATTTTATCAGTGATTGCTTGGGGGCTTGGGAGCTAGGCTAAGAAAACGACTCTTCGTTGTCTTATGAAAACCAATAATTTGGACATCCTACTTCTACAAAAGACTATGGGGAAAGGCTCACATGTCTGTTCCGCTTTGAAATTGATTTTTTCGAAGTGGGAATTTCTTGCCATTGACTCAATTGGGAATTCAGGGGATTTCTAATTGGGTGGAAGGATGACATTCACCTAGTTAACGTATTTTCCATTATCTCTTGATTATTTACTGAAGTTGAATGCCATGGTCTGGGAAAATATTTTTCCATATTAAATATACATGGACCGTATAACGACAAGGTTAATTTATGGGACTCCATTTTTAATTGTCCGCATTTGATGAGATTAACCTTGTTATTGCAAGGGATTAAAATTTTACTCTTAACAGAGCTGTGATTTGGGGTTATGGTGGTCGGGCATACCCACTTCATCCATATTTTCTTGGCTTTGTTGGAGAAGTCAAATAATGTAGACGTTACTCCGATGTTAATTGGGATGACCTGGGCTAACAACCGGGTTAGGTATGAGGCCATTTCTAAGCACCTCGATAGATTCTTATGGAATGAAGATTTATGCAACTAGACCAACAGGAGTAGATCGTGGATCAGAAAGCATACATTCTTTGCTTATTTTTTGGTGTTCTTAGAAATAGAGGCAGGTATTTCCAAGCCAAAATCTCCTTTTAAATTTAACCTGAAGTGGCTTAAAGAAGATGACTTCCATGTTATTATCAATAGTCAGTGGAAATCCTTTGATCCAAATATGCCTCAATCGGCTTGTTTTCAATTCATGTATATAATGAAGAATATCGAGGAATCTGTGAGCGCATGGGCAATTGAACGACTCATTAAGAAGGAGGAATGCATCAAGGAAGTTGAAAGTAAGATTGAGGATATCTTGAGCAATTATGGTGGAGCTATATTAGACGAAGGATCCCTCGAAGAATTAAAATATCTAGAGAGATAGAAGATTAAGCTTTTATACGAGGAAGAGAAAAGGTGGCACATTAAGAGTAGAGCCACTAGATTGCTAGTGGAGACTAGAATACAAATTTTTTCATCATTTTGCCAATTTCCGGAAATCCAAGAACACTATATGGTCTATGTGTGATGACTCCGAAGGTGAATCTCGCTCTTTCAACGAGCTTGCAAATCTTAACAAGTTGCACTTCAGTGGTCTATATAAAGCTCCTGATCATTTCCCTATGGGGGAGATTATGACACTGTCAATAAATATTTGAGATTTAGGGAAAATGGTGATGGGGACGAAATAAATAAGGAGGTCATGAAAGAGGAGATTTTGGCAGTGATGAATACTTTCAATAAAGATAGAAGCCCTAGTCCCAACATATGGACCATTGAATTTTACATTTCTTTTTTCGACTTGGTTGGTGATGATCTGGTTAGGGTTGCTAAAGAAGTGTGATTGAGTGGGAGGGTGCCTGGAAGCATCAATTCGACTTTCCTGGCTCTCATTCCAAAATTTGATCTTTTGGGAACTTTTAGTGATTACTAGCCTATTTCACTCTACAATATGGTGTATAAAATCATTGTTAAGATTATAACTCTCAGGATCAAGCCAATTCTTGCTAAGGCCATCTCTACTGAATAGTTTGGGATTTTAAAGGGCAAGAGCATCCATGAGGCGATTGCCTCTTCTCAATAGGCATTACATAGTATCAAACGTCAATCCTCACCCTCTTTTGTTATGAAGCTTGATCTCTCAAAGGCTTATGATCGGGTTTTGTGGACATACTTGCACCTGATGCTATTACAGGTTGGGTTCTCGTTAAGCACGGTTCGTTGGATCATGGGATGCATAAGTTCTGTTCAGATGTCAGTATTAATTAATGGTGTAGCCGGTCCTTTCTTTCACCCATCATGTGGTCTTCGTCAAGGGTGTCCATTATCACCTTATTTATTTTTAATGGTAGTAGAAGGGTTAAGTTGATGCTTGATTGATTCCAAACAACAAAAGGTCATCCAAGGTGTTATGGTTTGTAAGAATATCTCTCTATCTCATATATTATTCGTTGACAATATCCTTCGGTTATGTTTTGGAACTAAAGTTGAAATTAAGAGGGTGATGGTTATTCTTAATATCTATTGCATGGGCACTGGTATGGAAATTAATAGGAATCAATCAATTGCGTACTCCTTTTCTTTGGATGATCATGTTCTTGAACTATTCCGCAATCATATACCATGAATACGCGGGGATATGGAGGAGGGCATCAAATATATTGGTTTCACTATTAAGCCCAATAATTATCGTAAAGCAGACTGGCTATGGTTAGTTAGAAGAATCGATAAGAGGATATAGTTCTGGTGTAACATGTTTCTTTCTCATGCCGACAGGTTAGTATTGATCAAATCCATCCTTGAGGCAATACCAATATATTGGAACTTACTTGCATATATTTTGAAGGGTACCTTAAATTCCATTCACAAACTTTGTTTTAACTATCTTTGGAGAGGTAGTCAGGAATATCAAGGAATGCATCTAGATAGTTGGAAGTGGGTTGCTCTGCCCAAAAAATGGGGGGGTTGGGGGCTCAAAGATTCGATTTTATTTGGGAAATCTCTAGCTGCTCGATCCCTCTGCCAATGCATAAAGAAGTTGAGTTTATTGAAGGATTCTCGTTGATAAACGTATTCAATTTGGATCCGTTGTGGATTGGATTCGATGAAAGACCAAACCTATAGTCGGTGTCTCCAATCAATGGAACGCCCTCACCTTATCGTTTTTGATCATTGAACAATTTCTTGCCTGGAAAGTTGGGAAGGGTAACTCCGTGCGAATCGACACTGCTGTAATTATGAGTTGTAGTAGGGATATTTATTTACCAAAACAGATCGTTAATTATCTCAGGGAAGAGGGCAAGGTCACTTTTTCAAATTTGGCAGACCTGACCACTACCACTATTTGAAAATAGGGTTGGCAGACATCCGAACCCTTGGGTTTCCTGGACTAATGGAAATCATTATGGGACAGGTTTGTCCAAGCCCTTCACATTGCACATATCAGGATCTCGGATGATGTGGACGAGTTGGGGTGGATTTATGATTAATTAGGGGGGCAACTATATTGCTAAATGTGGCTATCAAGCTTTGGTGGAAAGTTGAACTCCCTTTGTCCTTTTGTGGTGGAAGCCTTTATGGAAACTACATGCTCCACCAAAATCTATTATGAATATGTGGTTGATTCTCATTGGGACATTGGGAAGTTGTTAACATGGGATGTTATACAAAAAAGAAAGTGGAGTGGGCTAGGTTTATGTTATTTGTGTCCAGAAAGCAATGAGGATTATTCCCACGTCTTCATCCATTGTAGATTTTATGCGTCGGTCTGGTCACATCTATTTAGGGCACTCAACATACCTGGTAAGTGGGAAGATGATAACATTGAGGGATGTATGCAGAGTTGGTTTTCCTATAGCTCATTGAAAAATATCATTCTATTCCATTGTTTGTTACTTGGTGTATTTGGAATGCATGCAACATGGCCATTTTTGAAGGCAACTTGCTTCTACATGAGGTGATTATCATTTGAGTTCTTAGTATTTTTAAGCACTATGTGGATTCTACTGTCACACATGTTGTCCATTTAACTTGCAACGTTGATATGGATCAACATGCCCCATGGGCATATTTTGATGGGGCTTGTCAAGGACAAGAATCGATCGGTGGGTTGGGTTTTGTGATCTATTCTTTGCCTAATCAATATCATATGTTCAAGGCTAATGCAAGTCTCTAGACGAATAATCGAGCTGAATTCCTCGACACTCACATTACTCTCACTCCTAAAGTTCTCTCTACTCAAAATATCTGACCAGTTAATATATATGGTGATTCACTTTTAGTCATTAAATTGATGATTAACGAGGCTCATGTTTGTAAATTTTAATCTTCTAAATATAGCTCAACATATAATGGACATATCTAACTCTATATTGCAAGTTTGATACCAACACATCCCTCACGATCTTAATTCAACTACTAATCGATTATCTAAAAAGGAATTGGACTTACCTCATGGTAGATATCAATTAGACTAATATCAGGTCACTAATATGATAAGCATGACGAGCATGATATCATGTCACTAACTTGTTACCTTATTAATATGAATATAACCTAAATATAAATAACTTACATTGGTTTGTTGTTTAAGAAACTGTTTAAATTTATGATAACGATGTATTACATTATGGATTGGTTTGACAAGAAGTAAATTTTTATCTTTTTAGATGAAGGAGATACTCATATGAATGTGCTATAGGCACTTTATAAAAGTAATTTTTTGGAAAAAAATAAAATATCATCGATGTACTTTGGTTTTTGCTTTGAAAAATAAGTACGATTTTCAATAAATAAAAGTATTTAAAGAAAAAAATTGACAAATAAAAGAGAGGTTGAAAGAACAAAAACCTATCAGTTATAAGAATCAACCTTCGGACAAATATATGCTCATGGATTTTCATAAACTTTTTAAAACAATAGAACAAATTCAAAACATTTTATAATAAACCATCTATAAATTAATAAAAAAATTAAAAATAATAAGAAGCCATCTTAAATTTAAAAGCCACCGGGTTGATTCCCTTTTCTTTGTCGATCGAGGCTTGACATTTCTGTTAACGCTCTGGAAATTTGAATGGTATCAGAGGACCATTTTTGTGAACGGTATATTTGGTTTCCTGCGACTACGGTTTGTCTCTTAATTTAATTTATTTTGTATTCCGAAGAACACCGCAACAAGCGCTCATTGTCTGCAGACTTCTGCAAGCTCAGCAACGGCTCGATTTCTTCTTCCAAGTTCGATATTCATGGCTTCTCTTATTTCTATTTTAACTTAGCGTTAATAGGAACCCGTTGGAGGCGTAAATATTTTTGTTTTGCAGATTTTTTAATTTTGCATGTAAAGATCCCTTCTCTACGAGGCGTGTTGTTCACGTTTTGCATGGCCGACTTGTTTTCGATGAAAAATCTAGGGTACATAAGAATATAAATGCTAGGGTTTCTCGATTGTTTTTTTGGTATTCCTAACTGCGGCGGGAGTAAATTTTGTGAATTATCTGACATAAATTTGAGCTATTTTAACAATATTTGAAACAAAGGGCAAAGCGTGACAATTATTTTGTTTTATCAATAGAATTCAGATCGAAAGAGCGGGTATTTTAGATAATTTTTACTATAATTGGACGAGTAGTGAAGTTTTTTCTTTGGTTTAGTGTTTGAATTTTGTTCAGAATACCCTAATTCTTGTCTTCCCAGGTGGAAGCTGTTTTCTAGAAGTGGAATTTTCTTCTGAATCAGAAAACTAGGGTTTTATCTATCTTTGTTTGACTCAATGTCGAGCAATAAGGATGAAGCAGCACAAGCGGCGGCTGATCGGATCAAGGTTGCTGCACTAAGTGCTGCCAAGGGCCTCAGCCGTGCTCAGGCCGAACGAGCAGCGGCTGCCGCGGCAAGGAATGTGAATGCTTATGGCCAGAAGGAAGAAGGGCCAAGTCGATGGCAGGAGCGGAAAGAAGCGAAGCGGCAAATGTATTTGATGAGTACTGAGAAGGCTGTGAAATTGGGGGTTAGGAAGGATTTGAAACCCACACCTTCATCTAGGGGTGCGGCTCAGCAATGCCAGAAATGTTTTCAGTCTGGCCATTGGACTTACGAATGCAAGAACGAGAGAGTTTACATGTCTCGTCCATCCCGAACACAACAGCTCAATAATCCAAAGCTGAAGATGAGAACTTCAGTTCCATACGAGCTGGACAACCCTGACAATCCTCAAAATGCATTGGGCTTGCAACCTGGCCTGTCTGATCTATCGGCCTCTATGAAGCTCGAAAAGAAGAGCAAAAGCAAGAGCACGAGCAAAAACAAAAGGCAGAGAAAGAAGACTAAACGAAAGCGAGATTCTGATGATAGCAGCGACAGTGAGGCATCTGTATTTTCAAGCAGCAGCGGTATTTCTACTGAAGAATCCGACTCTGAAACTGAAACAAGTGGTAGCGACTCTAGGTCTTCTGGAACATCTTCAGAGTCAGATTCTGAAGAAGAGCGAAGGAGAAGAAAGAAACATACAAAGAGAAGGCATCGGAGGAATAACACATCTGAGAGTGATTCTGAGTCTGATTTTGGTTCTGGTTCCGATTCTGATTCCGAATACAGTCGCAAGAGGAGAAGAAACCATCGGAGGAGGCATCATGGTAGACGATGATGCAGTTAGTTCAGGTGAGGGTGTTATTATTCAGCTGCCATGGTTTATGATGATGTAATATTTCAATATGACAGTGCATTCTTTTTCACGTTAACTTCTCAAGGGTAAAATCTTGATTGCTGATTCATATGCTGATGTGAGGTTTAGAATCAGGCAATTTAACTCAAGAAATATTTTGCTTATGTCGTTTCAGTGCAATTATACGATTAGAAACAAAACTGGCTTCTGATTTCCTTGAAATTAAGTTTAATCATAAGCTTTTGCAAGGATAATTTAATTGCATCTCTAGGCTTCCATAGCCTCGGTGTTCTTCTTGATCCTGTCTCGGTTTACCACTGATCATGTTTCTCATGGAGAGAGTTAAATTAATTATGGGATTTAATTGTACGTGTAGGCTATACCATAGCCTGTGCGCCTCTTGATCTCCCCTTGGCTTTACATGATTTACATGGAGAGAATAAACATTTTTCTCTCTGAGTCACAACCTAAGTGTCTTGCCCCAAATTCCCGATTCCAGACCTATTTTAATGTATTTCATTTTAATGGTTTTCCGTCCTTGTTATAAATCTTTTGGAAGTGCAATAGTCCATGTTTTATATTTTGTGATTTATGTGCGTATGCTATCTCAATATATGAGAATAGAACAAACCAAGGGTTGGACTGGAACTGGTCTGAACACGGTTGAAGAATACTTAAAATATGCAAAATTTTAAAATATATTGATGTACATCAGTGTTGTTCCAAACCATTAGAAAAGCTTGCTGTTGTATTTTTTTCATGGAAAAAATGTATTCTTTTTTTTTAATTTCATTCAGAACCAAAAATACATTCTTTAGTTGCTTAAAGCATAGACCATAAGTAGTCCAGTCAGAATTTGTATAGCCAATCAACTGAACTCTATCCCCTCTCTCGTAGTTTAGTCCACAGTTCACTGTACCTCTAAGATACTTGAGCACATGCTTTGCTGCCACCGAGTGTACACTCTTGGGCTCCACCATATACTGACTAAATGTATTGACAGCATAACACAGATTTGGCATATTGTTGACCAGATACATCAAGGATCCAATAAGCTGACGGTACCTAGTGGGATCAACCAACCAACAACATTCACACATAAAATAAACAAAGAAACTTTTGGTCAATGTGATCCTGGAAAAACCCTTGCAGGAAAACCAGTGAGAGAGTAGAATAACTTTTATTATCTCAAGCAGTTACAATGAGGTACAACAGATTACTTCCAACACCACACAAACTTATCTCTTGGCCTATGGCTCTGAAGCTCGAGTTTGACCTCTGTTCAATGACTAGGAAATGTGCCCCTCTCTGAAATACACCCTTCTCTTCTGCTTGCTCTCTGACATTGGCTTCATGCCCCTTTGCTCACGAATCACCTTCTCAATGATTGCCCTCTCTTTGCCTGATGAACTCAATCTTTGAGCTCACCCTTCTCCAGTGAAGTGCGTCCCACTTCCACAAAAGTGCACCCCCTCTTTGTTTGCTCAATCTTTGAGCTCTCTGTTGATGGATCCAATCTCTCTCAGAAGCAATCCCTGCCTCCAATGAATCCTCTCTCTACCTTAGATGATGTGTGCCCTCACTCTCCTTAGATGTGCGCCCCTCTCTTTGTGCAGCTACGCCCTCTCTCCTTAGAAGTGCGCCCCTCTCTCTCTGTGCAGCTATGCTCTCTCTCCTTATCGCCCTTGCTCATGCATTGAGCCTCTCTTGTCTTCTAGACTCTTCTTGCTTCTCACAATCATCTTATGTGCCCCCTTTTGCCTTCTGAACTCTTTTTATTGCTTGCTTACCTTTTTAGGGTTTCATGCAAAATTACACTTCCGCATTAAAAAATGCATGCATGCATTTTCCGCATGCAAACTTAAAAAAAGAGTTTCCATATGAAGCAAGGTTAAGGGTCTCACTTTTTACCTAGTTAACTTTTCAACAGAAAGAAGCCTGTTGTTCAGAATCTGTGTATGATCAGTCATCCAATTGATTACCATCATACAATCTCCATAAACTTGGAGGAGCCTGAACCTTCCATAAATTTCCCCACACCGATTCCCTCCATCCTCAGATCCAAGTAATGTCACATACCCAAGTGTGGCCGAACAGGATCCCCTTGATTCATTGAATGATCAAATAAGCTCATTGGGTTCCATACTCAGCCTAGTATGAGTCTTGTGTATCTCTGCCAAAACAGCTTCCAAGCAGGAACAAACTCCCTGTCCACAAAGTAGTCTCAGGCTTCTCAATCAAGCTCCGAGTGACCTTCCCAATCATTTGAAAGTACTGTATCAGAGGTCCAGGAAGGAAAATATTTTGGTTACATCCCATACCAGCATCAAGGCCAAGTCATACCTGTGACCCATCACCAACTCGCTCTAGAGTCCAAAAATGTCATGCTATAAAAAATAACTATATCATCTAGATTCTAAATCATCCTGATATTGTGATCCACATCATCACTCTCTGCCTCATCCACTGGAGTTGATCATCTGGGTACATCAATATTGGTAAAGGGCTTGGCCTTGATAAATGAAAAGCTTGCTGATGTATATAGTATGTAATAGTGAATATAGCAAAATGGCACTGTCTGTGGTACATACTTGAAACAAATTCAAAGACATTGAGGATCTAAATAACTATATCATTTGAATAATCCCGATGTTGGGATCCTCATCATCACTTTCTGCCTCATCTACTGGCCTTGACCATCCTGCTGCCCACTTAACAGGATCCATTTTGGGGTGATATAAGCTTGAATTATGGTTTGGGACTAGGGTTGTTTTTTTTATTTCCTGTATTTCTTGGGCAAAAGGGGTCTGGTTGGCCCGTTCAGGATTTGAATTGGTCTTGGGTTCCTGTTTGGAAGTCTGTAGGTTTTGGTATCTTTGTTTAGGATTGCATTATTTGATTGCTCAATGCTCATCTTTACATTATTTTGTTAACTTTTACAGAAAGGATAATGATGCAAGATGGAAAAAATGGATTGTTCTAATTTTACAATTATTTGTGGCTTGTGATGCAGGAACAGACATATATGCAAGAACATTGATATGGTCTAGCTTAATATTATGTGAAGGATGGCAACATAACGGCTATGGTATATTTTGTTATGGTTTGTAGTCACCTCTTGTTGGAAAATTGATATTGAATTGAAATTCTTTCTAACATAAATTTAAAGGAATACTGTGGGAAAATGCTTAACATTGTGCTTCGCAGTTTGAAGGAAACAGTTGAAACTTGATATATTGTGTGATCTATGCCATATGAGTTTAGTCAGACTTAATGGACTGACTTGATTACATCTCCATTGCATAGTGTTCGTTATGATATTATGAACTGCCATTTTGTACAAACTAGCATATTGACTTGACAGTTTTCTATTTACAGGATGGGAATTGAAAATCCTGTAAACAATGCTCTTTTGTATGGTGTTACATGGAATTTTGAGTAGTTTGTTTTTGTTTTCATGGAATACTGAGTATATCAATATGTATGCAGTTTTGATTAGGATTGTAGGGGAAAATAATGGACAGCTTGTCTTGTATTAAGAGCTTCAGAGAGATGCAGCAGGTTTTTCGTTGAAGAGAAGAATTGACAACCTTTATTGTTTTGCTGGAATTCAAGTATCCTATTGAAATATCCAAGCTATCTATCAAATTATTGTTAAACTTTTAAACACAGAACAAAGATTGGGGGCATGATAGAAACAGATTCACGTGTAAAATATATAATTCTATTACACTAGAGTGCTTTGAGACAATGCTTTTGTTCCCCGTTTATGTTAGTTGCTAGGTAGTTGTTCTGCAGGTACTATCTAACTACTTCATTTAATAATATCTAATCTTTGTTCTTTTAGAGTGTTATACTCCAATATTTCCCTCTTAACGCTACAAATATTCACAATTAGTTTTTGCCATTGTTGTTTGCTGCCTGTATTTTTGCCATTGAGTGGCGCTGAATTTGATAGTGGATCAGCAATATCAGCAAGGAAGAGGCATGCTCCCACTGGTCCAAAATACAAGATTTTTCAAGTAGAGTTATGGGATGAGGTGGATCATATTATTGAATTTGTTTCTATCTCAATTTCCTTTCATTTAACATTGTGTACTCTCCTTAATTTTATTAATTGAATGAGCTTTGATTGGCTATGTACTTCTTGGTTCAAAGCTTAGTAGCATAATTCGAGTGTGAATACGGATACGAATATGATTCGATACGAAAAAAATGCGTAATGAAAAAATCTAGTACGGATAAAATATGGAAGTAGACTGCTTGTATATAATACTTTTAATTAAATATTCACAAATATACCATAAACATACATAGACAGTTATATAATAAAATCAAACATATATTTTAAAAACAAAAATATAAAATCTCAACAACTTGAGATTGAGTGTGAGAGACATGCATTTAGTTATTTATAATTATTTTAATAAAGAAAGAATGAAATTGAATAGTATTTCTATTTGAGAGTGTTTAAATAATTAAAGTTTTGTTTTTTTAAATTGGTTTTCAAAATTTAATTGTCCATTGGTAATAATCCGTATTCGTATTACACTTACACCAAATATTCAATGAATTCGAATTTGTTTTGAATTATGCTACTATGTTTCAAAGAAGCTTAGAACCACATTGCTGGCTAAGGTAAGGAGGTGGGTAAACTCCTAACACCTATTAAATCAGAATTGCCCTAATAAGGTGTTAGTATTGTCTTTCATGGATGGATAGACCCAACATGCCATCCTCTCGTCAATTTCCTGGTGTCACTAGTCTTTTGCAAAGTCGATTGTATGACTAGTTCATTAAAGCCATTGAAGAAGTAGGTGTTGATTTTATTGTACAAATTGTCATAGATAATGCAACTATGTATGTATTTTGGACACCTTGCATTGTTCATTCATTGAATTTAGCACTTATCTATTGCTTTGGATATGACATGGATAGGAGAGGTGATTGATGATGCAAACCATATCAACAATTTTGTATAAAACTATCCACATGCTCTCACCATCTACAAAGAGTACACACGTATATCTTTGTTGAAGATTTAAGATACTCAGTTTGCCTCCTCATTTGTTGTGCTTAAGAGGTTGAGGCTATTTCTTCCATGGTTATTTTAGATTATTGAGTACACATATATATCTTTGTTGAAGATTTAAGATACTCAGTTTGCCTCTTCATTTGTTGTGCTTAAGAGGTTGAGGCTATTTCTTCCATGGTTATTTTAGATTATTGGGATTTCTAGAGAAGGAAGATGTAAATGTTGCAAAGGTCACAGATGTAGTGTTGGATGATTGTTGGTGGGAGAAGGTAAATCTTACCATTAAGATCTTGGATCCTATCATTTCTTTGTTGCGATTTGTAGATACAAACCACACCATACTAAGAGATGATTATGATGGGTGGCACTCCACAATTGAGTTTGTGAAGACATTTTTTAGAATGGGTGCCTTGAGTATGGGACATCAATAGAGCTATTGTTTAGCACCATGCAAGATGTTTTCTCACCATATGAGATATTTTGTCAGTAAGTGGAAAATTGCATAGTTTTTTGCATCATTGGACTCAATCTATTGCTTCAGATATGATATCAATAAAGCAAGGTTGCACGAAACATGGAAACGTTTCCGAGTTTCGGAAACGGGCACGTCTAGAAACGTGACCCCCCCAAAATGGGTATGCTGGGGGAAACGCGAGTATATATATATATATATATATATATATATATATATATTTTAAATGCTACATTATCTTGCAAAAAAATTGAAAAATAAGAATGATACACACAAATACCATTTTAGAAGGAAAACCATGTCTATTAATGTCACAAGCCTTTATAGAGGAGGCTTTACATCCAAAATTAGCCTTTGTACATGGTAACATGAGGCTTTATGTGCTAGAAATGAAACAAAACATGAACTAAAGACAAATATATAACATATCTCAAGTCTCATCCTCATCATTATCATCAAAAATAGAACAAAATGCTTGTTCTATAGAACTAGCGAAAAAATAAGTTACTAAATCTGTCTAAAACCACTTTCTAGTGAACAAAAGACAAAAAACAAGTTTTGGATGTGGCCCACATTTTTTTTAATCACTGTATAGCCCACTAAAAATTAAAAAAATGTTGGAAACGTTTGTCGTGGGGCTCGAAAGCACCCGAAACTCTACCGGCTGTACCGTACGACGTTTCCAAATCTGGAAACGCCATATGGTACGACCGACGACGTTTTGTACCCGTACCCGCGTTTTAGGGAGTTTCGGGGACTGGTACGACCTTCTGACAGGCATTTCCTGCAACAGAGCAATAAAGCTACTGTAAGGAAGTTGAACCAACTCCTTTTATGGCATAGGTACCACCATCTCCTAGTTCCACTTTCACATTGAACTTCTTGGCCTTATAATCTGCAAGAGCCTTCTTGAATGTAGTCATATGCTTGGTGGCTCCACTATCTATCCACCGAGAATCTTCTGAGTTGGAGATGGAACTTGAGAGTGTTGGAACTAAATAGCATTCCCTTTGATCTTGTTGTTTGGTCTCAACCCTAGTTTTCTGTTGCTGTGGCTCTTCTTCTTCTGTAGCAGCTGAAGCATGATACTTCCCTCTATGCCATTTTTGTTAGGAGGTTTCTTATAGTCTTTTGCATAATGACCAAGCTGGCTACAGTTATAACACCTTACCTTTGACTTATGGAAATGTTTACCTTGAGGTCCCTTACCTTTGTCCTTCTTCCCTTCTTTGTCTTGGCAGCAAGGGCATGATTCTTTTCGGTGGGAGGCCCATATCTACTCTGGTTCCTACCTTCTTCTTCTAGACAATCATGCCACAACCTATCAAAGCTTGGTTGAATCTCTCTTCCATTTATTGCTGCAATAAATGTCTCCCAAGATGTAGGAAGACCATCTACTACTGTTTGCACAAGGTCATCATCATCTACTTCAACTCCAGTGGCCATGAGTTGATATTTTATGTGAGATATCTTTGAGAAGAAAGGGGCAATTGACTCCTTCTCCTCCATCTTTAATGAACGAAGTTGCTTTTCAAAACCCTCTTCTGAGTAGGAGCCTTCATCTCATAAAGATTTGCTAAGGCATCAAAGCATTCTTTACTGTCCTTAGAGGAGTTGTTACATGCATCAAATTGTCTTTAACTGAGTCAAACATGACTTTCTTAAATGCTTCTCTCCCTTGATTTGTTGTGGGCTCTTCCACAACCCTAGTAACTAAATCAACCAAGTCACTCCTCTAGGATATTCAAAACCCTAGCCTTCCATGCATTGAATTTTGAGTCTCCTTCAAGCCTATCTTCTGACATAACTGAAGTAGAAGCCATCTTCAAACCCTTACTACCAACTTGAAGAGTTTTGCCAAGAACTTCTTGCAATCAAGTTAGTTAGAGTTCAAACCCTTACCTTAGGATCTATGTAGATTTTGTTAGCCTGCAAAACAGAGTTAGCTACAAGCCCTAAGCTCTGATACCATGTTAAAATTAGGGTTAGGTTAGGGTTTGAAGCATAAAATTTAAAAGTTTTTGTACGTTAATGGAAAAATAAATTTCTAAATTAGTACCAGAAAAAAAATAGTACAGCTGTAACAAGACAAGATTTAGATCTAATAGATTAAAACATAATTTCATCTCTTTCAACTTTAACACTCCCAAAGATTACTGTGTTAAAGTTGAAGCATAAATTTAACAATAACCAACAGAGCAGCAAGACTATTTAGACAAAATTATAACAGCAATAATAGATCTAACTCACAATACAAAAGAACAAGTCTGATAACTTACTTGGTGAGTGGAGACCTTCCTTATACTTAGAAATTTAACTTTCACAACAGACTATGCCTCTTAGAGACAAGTTAATCAACTGCAACAAAACTGACCCTTACCTGAGGGTTTGTACATACTTGAGAGAGAGAGAAAGAAGGGGTTGTAGGATAAGTTTCTCCAAGATCAGGCCCAACACACTAACCAAGACAGTCAAAGGGAGAAGGACAGAAGGGCAACCTCAAAACAAAGTCCAAAGTGGAAGCCCTTACAGACCTTAAACAAAGCAGTGGTGGTCACCTAAAGGTCATATCAGACCTCAAATCACTATAGCAGCCCAGGCAGTCACCTAACAAGGTCACGGTGGACACCTAGACCTCAAATCACAGTGGATTTGACCCAAACAAGGTCTCAACAGGCAGTGACCTCCACAAGTAGCCCTAAACATAGTAGATCTGACCTAAACAAGGTCTCAACAGTCAACGACCTCCACAAGCAGCTCTACACACAGTAGATCTGACCCAAACTAGGTCTCAATAGATAGCGACCTCCACAAGCAGCCCTAAACACAGTAGATCTGACCCTAACAAGGCAACGACCTCCGCATGCAGCTCTAAACATAGTAGATCTGACCCATACAAGGTCCAAGTAGGCAATGGCCTCCATAGATGACAACAGGTAGCCCACAAAACAATCCACGGTTGGGGGGTAGCAGGAAGTCCTAAGGATGCGACCTTCTTAAAAGTCCACAGATGGGGTAGCAGGAAGCCCTAAGGCTGCGACCTTCCTTCAAGACAGCTCTAAGGCTGCGACCCTCCTTCAAGATAGTCCACGGGCAACCCTAAGGCTGTAGCCCTCCTTCAAGAGTGGCAAACAGTCCACGAATGGGAGCAGAACAATCCGCAAGGCTAGCGGCCTACCCAAAAGGGTGTCAAGCTCAAGGGGAGCGCTAACACATAGGACCAACAGGTAAAGGTCAACACAAGACAAGGTTATCACAAAGCTAACCATCATAAATCAAGGAAGGGTAAAAACCCCTCAAACCAAAAAGACCAAAGGTGGGAAGATAAGGTGGTAAGACAAACCTTCTAACCACAAGACCAAGAACAATAAGGTGGGAAGACCAAGGGTGTACAACCAAGGTGGGGATACAACCCATTCATATCTCTCTCAAATGTAGAAGTGTTACATACACTAACTGGAAGTTCATCATCACCATATAAGGAAGGTCCACACTGGATGATGTGATCCTGTGGTCCTCCTGATTGCTCCTGAGGTTAAGTGCTAGCGACTTCATAAAGGGGTAGTCAGTCCCTTGATGAAACAAACCTAGCTCAACCATTTCGAAGACCTAGGAGAGGAGGGCATCACACATCATCATCTTGGTTAACTGATCAAGTATGTACCTGCAGGAACTGCTTGGTCCTAGACCAGGATGTCTTTGTCTCAGCCTGTAGGATCTGCTTGGTCCTTATGACCAAGAAACTGTTTGGTCCCAGACCAGAATACCCTAGAGACAGATAGGGGCCCTAACCACATGCTAGGGACTTTGCCATGGCATCAACCTACTTGGTCCCAGATCAAGAACCCTGGTAGACTGTTGGGAGCCCTAGGTACCTTCTAGGGACTTACTCTGATTGTTGGGAGCCCTAGGTACCTTCTAGGGACTTACTCTGCCTGGTTAACTGACCAGCAACCCTAGTTAACTGACTAGGGTGCGATCCTCCCAGAGAATGGCTCTTGCAGCTGCATTAACTTTAACACTCTTGAACTCAATATTGCAAAAATTACAAGTCCAAATCACATTCCCTCTCCGAACCAGCTTTGCCCCAGGCTCTTGTTTCCTTGCTACATACTTCCACAAGGGATATTTCTTCTCTTGGGCATGCTGTCTTGCAAAATCAGGGTTATTTTCAGCATTAACAGCTCGACTAGTAGTAGATGGAGCACTAGCAGAATGAGAGACCAATAGACTGAGTTGGAGGAGAAGAGGAGACACTAGCAGGGACATTCTTCCCTTTCCTTTTCCCTCTACCAGCTGCCCTTGTTGACCGAGCCATGATTTCTTGGGAATAAGTTAATAACACCACTGCTGTTGGAGAATTTCTCAAGTCTGGTAGCTAAATCTGACTTCAATCACTTAGAATCCCTTCCAAACCTATGGTTTAACTTATAATTCTGAAAATTTGCAAAAAATATTACACCCATCATGAATGCATCACCGACAATTTGTTGATGTGCAACAATTCTCCCATTGCTTTTAATCTCAAGTTGCATATATATATATATATACTGGTTTGTACAAATTTCATAAGCTTGTTTAACTTCTAGTTCTGAAATCTACCCAAGAGTTAGAAGGGGATGTACATCATGGTACTGGCAGGGTTAAGTTTGATGAAACACTGCTCTTCTTATCTTTGACTTATAAGAACCTGCTTTTCATTTTTAGTAGGAGCTGCCTTTCAGATTTTCCTCTTCTTCCCTTCTGTTTCGTGCTCATTTTGGAGTTGGGTTCTCAGTTCTTCTAGGTCCTACATGGTCTGGATACTGCTTATTCTTCGTCCTGGGGGCATTTTCTCCAAGCTGTTTTGTTGTGATATTCTGGCAAATAATAAAGTTGAAACGGATAAAGAAAGAAGTGAGCCGGCTGCATTCTTATGAATAGACAAGCTTTAGGGTGATTGCATTGACCACCAATTTTTCTTGTTTGTGTGCTTTTGCATTAAGTTTGCAAGTCATATGAAGATTCTGAGTATTGACTACCCCACAGGGGGGCACATGCCAAAGTCAATCAAAAGTGAGTATTGGCTACCCAAGTTCTTAAACCATGTGAGAAGATTGACCATTGCACCAAAACCACTAATTAGATTCTCACATTACTGTTCATTATTAATGATGTTCCCATTGAAGATGATTGACTGACGTTCTTCCTTGTAAATTGCAATCCTGCTGGCAACACACAAACTTCTCCACAATTTTTGGAGTTGATCCTAAGCCCCCATCTACAAGAAAAAAATATTTTTCCATCTCAGCCTCAAAATAACTCTGGATTTTGCTCTGGCTGTCCCCAAATTCCTCCTCGCAGACCCACTTGCCTTTTTTTCCCTTTTGTAGTTATAAAGCTCATCATTTTTTTTCAGATGCAATAGTCCATGTTTTATATTTTGTGAGTTATGTGTCTAATTGTGTAGTGATTTATTTGTTTCCATCTTTGTTTTGGGATGTGTTACCCACTTTTTGGCATGTGTCAAAATGTGGTAAGGAGGGTTGATTCACATTTCTGGGCAGTCAACAGGTCATTTACAGCCATGAAAAGTTCCAGTTCTGGGCACCTTTTCAGACCCTCAGCAGGCAGATCTGGCAAGTAACAGCTCCTGTACTTAGTGTTTGGGCAATTCATAGGAAGACATACCTTTTATACCAGACCTGTAGCAAAGGGCACAATTCATCCAGCTGCAGTCCTGAAGAAAAGAGTGATCTGCACCTGTTCCAACGGCAGCAGTCGAGCAGAGTGCCAAGGAGGAAGCAAAAGAGTCGGAATATTTTCACTTTTGATCAGTGCAGATGGGAATACTGTCATGTGGTGCTGCTACAGAGCTAAATGTGGTTAGAGTGGCTGTACAAAGGCACCTATGTCTGCAGGTTCTTCAACACGTGAATTGGAAACCTTAGCCTTGGCAAAATGCTACATCGAAGGCTGGAGTTATGTGTGAGAAATCGAATGCTGATGTTCTGGATGTGATATCAAATGTTGAAATTATGCCTATAAAAAATTTTCAGTGGAAAATATGTAATTGGAGCAAATTTCTGTTGAGCTCTGGCACTACTTTGTTAACCGAGAATTTTCCAGAAAAGCACTGCAGAGAAATGGGGTGATGCAGACCGAAAGACATAATGAGTTACACTTATGCTTTTCGTACAGACTATAATAGCATTTACATATCTGAGGAATGGCATGATGGTTAATTGCAAATACCGTGAAGCACAACAAACGAATTTGCCAGGAAAAGGGGTAATTTTGGCAACAGCAAACCGAAGTTTGAAATTGATTCAACAATAATGCAGTAGTGGCATTAGAAGGAATCTAAAGAGGAGTCCCCAGTTCCGAAATTCTCTCATACCCCTGCATCTGACAGGTGGCTGTAGCATGCCGCGTACGGATTGAAGCGATTTCTCATTGTTCTGTTTGAATCTAAATTCGATGTCTGCAGCAGTAGATTTCTGCATTCAAGTGAAGAGGCCGATATGACTCTGAAACCAGTCAGTCCGTATTTGTTTCTTCTCCACCAATTTTTTGTCTTTGAAATTGTGGCTGCGTCGACTGATGGTTTAGGCCGTGCGAGGATGATCAGGTTGCAAACGTTTGATGAGAAACGATGCATACTGTTGATTTAACTCGGGGACAACATAATTACATCTCCCCTGCAGTTGCGGCATCGAAGGGTGTTACACAGTTTAGTAGGAGAATCTAAACTTTTGGAGTCATGGCCTTCTCAAGCAAAATGTGTGCCATGACCCATTATTTGGGATTTTTTTTTTTATATTTTATTTTAATTGAAGAATGCCCCTTTATTCATGCTTGGACGAGTTGACTTGACTATGCACTTTTCGTTGGAGGATCATTGGAATCTTATCATGGGTTGGTCCACTTTTAAGCTAACGTTGTGAACCCCCTTGGAATGCGACCTTTGGGTTTTTGGTTACTTTATGAAGTATGTAAAAAGGGTCATTTTCCCTTGGAGTTGAAAAGCTTGGAAAACATGTTTTGCATATGTGGACACATGTGAATAAGTTAAGGGCTCTTGTTGATATGTGGGCAACATTAGTGGTTTGAAGCCCCCTTGAAGATGCTGCTTAAAGAGCAAGTTACCTTGAGAGAAGCCATTGAATGTGAGAAGTGGACAACCTTGGGGTTTGTAACCCTCTTGATTGAGGAACAAGTAATCTCAAAAGAGACCTTTGGAGGATAATGTGGACATCATCTAGATACTTGTGAACACGTTGGGTTGAAAACCCCAGTTTGGAGAGGGCCTTGGGGTGGTCTTGTGGACATTTCTTGGAGCATATTCTCTTGGAGGGGCCTTTGGAATCCAGGTGGCATCATCAACAACCATTGATCCTTTCTTGTTGGAGCATTTACCCTTTGTTATGGGCCCTATTTATCTCATCATTGTACAAGTGGCATTGACCACCTTATTTTATTGTATTATTAGGGTTTAATTGCTTGTAGTGGGGTTTTTGTTGTATTTTACCCCACCTTAGGCTAGATCATAGGAAAATATGGACATTTTATTGTAAAGTAAGTTTAGGCCTCTCCTATAAATAGAGAGGCACTTCCTCATTTCATTTTCATGGTTGGACTTTGAGAGCTTCCTCTCTTTTGGAGCTTCAATGATATATTTTTCTTTTGTGCAATTTTTAAGGGTTCTTTCTATGTGTGAGAAGTGTTGTCAACTCTTGAAGCTTCTTCTTCTTGGTTTTATTATTGTGTTTAAGGGTGAATGCTGAATTTTCAAGTTTTGTACAAACCTCATGATTGATCCAAGAATAGTTGGAAGGGGGGCATCCTGAGCTATTGGCTTGCACATTCTCCTTTGTTGGTTTGGGTGAGTGTTTTAAATGTTGTCTTGATATGTGTTTGGGCTCCTTGGCAAGGGTTTTAAGCCTAGTTACTCTTCGTGGCTAGGGACTTTCCTCTGTTGGTATTCCTCTTTTAGTAGATCTCGAAGTCCATTTGTTTATCCTTAATTGGGTGATGTGACTAGTGTGTCCTGACCCCTAACCTTTGAAGAAAATAGACCAATTCTTGAAGGACCATTCTTCTTGGTCTCACTAGCCATACGATTAAACTTGACTCCGTTGCCCTAGTTGGATATTGGCATTGATCTCTTGGGTCTCTCCATCACTTATTCAAAAAAACCTAAAAATACTGCAATCTCGTTTTGCTATCTCTTCTAAATCACCTTGTGCCTTATTTCCATAGCCTAGAAATCCTATTTAGGGACACCCCTAGGGTTGGAGAAGAGCGAACCGGAAGTGCATGGAGGTAGGTATCGTGGTGACATTGGGTAACGTCTCTCATGTTACCATGAACTAGCAACGATCTTTGGGGCTTTAACTACAAGTGCTAGTTTGCACAATAACGTTTTTTGGTGTCATTGTCGGGGATAAAGCCCTTTTCTCGGGATTTGAAGATTGAAGCTTCGCGACATTTTGTGGGAGGTTACAATTGCAGATTTCTCTTCTCACATGGAGACTCCATGAAAGCCTAAAGGACAAAGCCCTTGTCCTTACAGAATTGAAGATTTGTTGCTTGTAGGGTGAAGCAAGTAGCATGTGAAGGCATTTCAAGTTCGCCTTGGTGACTCCACCGTTTTGATCTCGGATTGCGGTATGATTTCTTGCATTTTTGAGTTTGAAGATTGGAAAATGATATGGAGTTTCATAAGTGTCAATTCCTTCATGGTTATTTTGATCCATTAAATTTTTCGGGTATTTCGGAATATCCAAATCAGTTCATTAATGATGATTGGGAAGAATCCATCCCAAAAATTATGTGAATGTGAGGATACGGTTGCAGTGCATATTATGTTATTAAGGGGATATCTTGCGGTATTGGATGTGGCGCACGAGGATGTTAAAATGAAGTTGTTCATAATGTCTCTTGATTTGGGAAATAACAAAGACGTGGAAGATTGGTATGATGAGCTTCCTGATAAAGGGATATCTTCACTTGTGCATTTAGTCAACGCATTCGGCAAATAGTGGGATCCTAATCTTGATGCAAAGCTTATGGAAGATATGACTGCCCCTCCACAAAAAAATGTGTCCAAGAGGAAATCCATGAAGATGAAAAACAAAATGAAGAAGCTTTTGTTGAAGAGCCATTTTCCCTTGAAGAAAATGCCATGCATGATGAGAATCAAGCCCTAGAAGTCTTGCTTGAAGAAAAAATGAAGAAGACATTGAAGAAGATATCGAAGATGTGATTGATGAAGCTATGGTTGATGATTCTCCTTGTTCTCCTTAGGTGGAGGAGGGTTTGGTACCTTCTTCTTCCCCCTCTCTTAATTTGGTATTTGATGGTGATATGGTTGGGGATCTCTTTGCTTGCCATGGACATGATGATCATATTATGGTTGTGAATTATTGACATTTTGTTGGTGATCCTATCTATATGACTCCTCTAATGAGGGAAGTGTAGATGTTGAAGACTTTGGTGAGGCTTTCGATGAGGATGATTCACATGATCTTTTTGAGCCACGTACATCCAACATTGATTGTGATTCAGGGCTGCGTATGGAGGGTTCTATTGCAGGTTTTGAACAGCCATGTTTACCCTCTCGTAGTGTGGATCTTAATCAATATCTTCTTCAGCCATGTTTCTCAGGGATTATTTCATATTTTGGGCAGCAAGAAGGGGTCTTTATTGCAGGGTTAGAGCAGCAGAATGTGCCCTCTCCTAGGGTTGATTTGAGGTCTCTTTTCTTGAGGCCTCTTTTCCAGCCATGTCTTTCAGGTTTTCTTGCTGATTATGAAGATGATTTGGGGCAACAAACAGAGTTCAAAGAGCAGGTCTATGAAAATGGCAGCTTGTACTTGAGCCTATCCAAGCTTGGATAGAGAGGGCTTGTGAAAATGACCCTTCTCCCTGGCAAGGGTTTGAAAGCAATCAACTTGAAGATTTTTTCTTTTGTTCTAGGCTTCTAGCCCTATTCCAGTGAAGATAATGATGTGTACTCAGCTCATTGTTGATGTGATTTTGTCTTGGATTATTACCAAAGACAAGGGAAGAATCCCTAGCAGGATGTTATGCTAAGGTGGTTTCATTGTCTATATGATTTCACTTGATTAGTTGATTTCATCATAATTAGTGTAGGTAGGTAGGATGAATAAACTCGTGAAAGAGCACTTGATTTCTTTGTGTCGTAACAGAATTACATGTTGTGAAATTTTTTGTTTTTTGTGTGGTTAAGCTTACAAGCACATTGTAGAGATTCTGGGGTTCTTACATGCTCTCCTCTGTAAGATCAAGCATGTGTCGTGGAGTTGGAGCCAAATGTTACTCACTTTTTGGCATGTGTGTCAAAATGCAGTAAGGAGGGGTTGATTCACATTTATGTGCAGTGGTATTTTTGGTGGTTGTATTTTTCAGGTTATTGTGGACTAGCAGTGGTTTTTGGAGCTTTAACTACAGGTGCTAGTTTGCTCGGTAACATGATGCATGACCATGGTTATTGATAAAGCATAATAACACCGACTAAAATTGGATTTTTATTCCAAAATTGGATTTTGTAAATATGTAGTTCATTCCCTTCTTTGGACATCTATAGGTTCTGGTCTTTGTTTCAACTTTTTCATGTCTACAGTATTTACCAGCTTACGAAAAAGTTCTTGGTGCAAGATGGAGAAGGATGGATTGTTCTAATTGTAGAATTATTTATACCTTGTGATGCAGGAGAGGACTTAGATGCAAGAATACTTATCTCGACAGGCTTATCAATATGTGAAAAGTGGAAACGTGACAGCTGTATATTTTTTAATGGATTGTATTGGATATTTTACATGCACACTTCCCCAAATCTAAGAGCGCGCTCTACTTGTGCATGCACAAGTTTTAGTTAACTTTACCGGGACTAGATGTCAGTTCAGTTCAGTTGCTTGAGTGCATGCCCACATATCTTTAGATGCTCACCTATGACACATGTAGAGTTTTATCTCTTGTAATTATTTATTTACTCATTGTGTAATAGAATTTATTCGATTGTTTTTCGTTCTCTGCTCTTAATTTTCCGTCTTTGCAAGTTTTGTTCATTGATTTCTAGCTAGATCCATATTGTGCAGGTTCAACTACAAATTTACATGGTATAAGTACAATTTTGTTTGAATTTCTGTATTCAATTAAAATTATCTTGTATGATGGTTTCATATGAATTTTCCTGGACAATGCTTAGCATTCTGCATTATGTATTCTGATTTGATGGAAATGGTTGATAATTTTTATGTGCCATGTTAGTCAGAAATATTGTACTGAATTGATAATATTTCGATAGTGTATTGTTTGTGATAATACTGCGGATTGCTATTTGTTAATTTGGTACAATTTGCAAGCTAGGGTATTTAATTTACAATTTTCTATTAACAGGCTGTGAATGTCTATTGGGAAAACAATAGAAAACCTCTCTGTATTTAAAGTTTAAGGGAGATAGTAAACAGGTTTGTGTTGAAGAAAACAATTGATAACTTTGCTTTTAGGAATTCAACAATTGATAACTTTGCTTTCAGGAATTCAATTCTACTGCTATTTACTTAATCTTCCTCAATCTGTTATTGACTATTGGAATATCTAACCTGTTTATCAGATAAATATTATGTGATGTTCACTTTAATTTTATTTTGTGCTCACAACATAGGGACCACGGTTTGCAAAATTTAAGATAGCAATCTGCATGGCTTACTGGTGATGACAGTTACTGTACTTTTACCAAAAATAAGTTAAGAATAAGTTCATGATAAGTTCGCGTTGGACAACGCAAGTTCTTGTTTCACGGAATATTTGGTGCTGCACTCTATGCAGCCACCCCCTTTGAGACTTTGTGGATACGCTTTCTATTGAAATTGACAATTTGCAGTATCTCAGTTGGCTTGCAATATATAAGTTCTCTATCTAATTAAAAGTTCCGCCTGTCTCTCTTCATTATTCAATATTGATTTCAACCATTGTATTAGAGGTTCTTTGCATCATGAGAAGTTCCTCCAAGCTCTGTATGTACTATGCATATTTAATATTGGTTTTCGAACCAGATTAAAGGAATGACATGTTTTATGTTAGTGTAGTATGATATTGGCCAATTTTTCTATAGAAATATAGATTTGATTTCATGTAAAATAGTTTTGAATAACATATAAAATAGGTGCCTAGACTGCTCAGTCGCAATCAGTTCTATACTAGAAATGCACAGAAAATTTGAGGTCCTATAAATTCTATGGAAGCCCTTTCCTAAAGAAAGGAACGTGGCAAAGTTCGATACTTCCTCTGTATCGAATATCAGTAGGCCATCGCCTGATGGTATGTCTTCATCAGGTTTATGGCAGTTGGTATCTTGCCATGTTGGACAAAGCACATAAGATTTATGGCAGTTAGTATCTTGTCGTGCTGGACAAGGCACAGAAGTTTCATGGAAGTTAGTATTTCTTTGTTAGCCTGTATGTTTTCCTTTTTGTAGTAGTGCTTTGTGAACAATTGGATTTCAACTTGTTTAAGCCCAAACCAAATTGCCCCTCCTTCCAATTAGATGAATGTTCAACGAACATTCATATAATTCGTCGAATCTGATAGCCGAACTTCAACATATCGAATCAAATTTGATAGTGGAACTTCAACAAACTTAATTGATTTGTTTTAATAAATAAATCAATTAGAAAAAACACGGAACTCTAGATCTCCAACACTAAGGTCTCATTGTATTCTGTGATTTTCATGGTATCAAGTATCATGTTTAAGGAGGGCATGGGAGAATCTTTATATGGATTATAGTTATAAGCGTTCGTCATTAATGAAGCCTTTGCACTTGGGTTTTTCTTTTGTATACGATTGAACTCCAGTATCCTATTGATGCAAGAGGAGGATTAGTTGATTGGTTATACGAATTAACTCCAATATCGAACTAAATCCTGAGCATGTGAATCATATATGTTTATATAGTCATTGGTTTTTCTATCGATGGAGGAAGATGAGTTGAACGATTACTCTTCAATCTTCTAGATTTATGTGGAGGAAATGCTATATTTGTTTTAGAAGAGTAAGTTAATGAGGATTTGAATGTGAAATGGGATAGTGCTAGGGATGCCAAATGTTTCTTGCCAAAACAAGGGCATGGTCTGGAGACTTTATCAAATGCCCTAAATAGGAAAAAGTGTGCCCTCCATGAGTTAGTGTCGGAGGTCTAAAGCGCTGACAATATCTATACCAAAGGTATTGGGAGTAGGTTTGAAGGCACATGTGAATAGACAGATAGAAGGACAACAATGTAGGCTCTAAAGTGAAATGGAGTTATGATGGGCGTTTAAGGAATAAGACAACTTAATGTCAAGGATCAATAGCATGGTGTTCATAACCCTAATTAGTTTTTTTCATCATAAACCTAGTTAGTTTCTTTCAAGTATTGTAGAAACGAAGGAATGCATTGTGCAATCCCTAATATTTACGGGGAAAAGATTGGATATCCTTTATGAGTGTTTAGGTATCTATTGCTAGAGGGGATTTTGGATAATTGCAAGGTGAATTGTGTGAATGTTCATGGGAAACTAGGAATAGGGGTTTGAGGAAAACAAAAAAAAGAAAGTAAAGTGTGTTAAATTGTGTGTTGGAAGGATTAAAATAGTCCGTTGTTGGTGGTTGGTGAGTGTTTTCATACAACAATATCTTAAGATACCTTGAAAAGTGGATTACTAAGGTATGGCCTCCTTTGATTGGTTATTCTTTGGGATTTTTCATGCTTGTTTGTGGATTGTTACCCTTCACATTTAGTAATGCTAATGACGTAGGTTAAACTAGAGAAGGTCAATGGTTTTGGGGCAATTTGTTGCTATTTATCAAATCATGGATTTTGAGCTTGGATACTAGGAGAGAGAATTTGCAAGGAATTTGGGTGATGTTTCCAACTTTACCTCTCGAACAATGGAATGAGCATGCAATTACAAGTATGGAGCATTGAGTAGGGAAATTCATAGCAATTTATGAGCGATGTTTGAAGGGGAGTTTAAAGATATTAGCAACTCTCTTCATTGAGATGAATTTGGATAAGGCCTTATTGAATGTGATTGAGATAGCAACTGGAAAGTGGCTTTATCTCCAAACCCTCGACTACATGTGTGTGCTGTCAAAGGCTCTTATAACCATCTTTATGTGCACGTAAGGGATGATTGTGCAAGCGTTATTAGTTGTAGACGAGTTTTATGATACTCAAGATGTTGCTAAAGCTTTGTGGTTGTTGTGCAAGGAATGAAGTTTTGATATATAGGAATAGGTGGTGGGGATATTCTAGAATATCAGAGGGAGGTGGAGAGACAAGGTTTGAAGGTTATTGAGGAAGCCCCAATGAATGAAAATGGAAGCATAGAAACATTAAGACGAGCAGTGGATTAGGGAAAAATGTTGTCTTTGTTGTTGTTGCAAGCTCTTCTTGAACCCCTCAAAGACAATTGGCAACAACTTAAAAGGTATGTATACTTCTCCCTCAACTTTGTCTTGATCATAAATAATAGGTGATATGTATAACTCAAAAGGATAATAGTGAAATAGGTTTGGTTATCATGAGCCCTGTTGTGTGTGATTCCCCTCCCATTAACTATCCTCCTTGTTTGATGAAGCCTATGAAAGTTGTTGCTTGTAGTTTGATTGTTGAGCCTAGCCACGAGTTGAAAATTGTTGCTTCAAAATCCTCCTTACATTATGAAGTCATGAACCCTCCTCCCTCTAAAAGGAGAGATCCCTTGAGGTCTACAAGACCCTTTGATGAAGTAGGTGAGAGGGTTTGCATGATTAGGGATTTAGGCTTGGATACGAATTAAATCTCTAGCCACAATTTGGTTGGTAGATGTAACTTGTCTTTAGCCCAACAAAAATAAAAATGAGAGATACTGAAGGGGGGAACAAAAGACCATTGGTGGGGCCTTTAGAAAAGGGGCATCCTTGTGCAAAGTTAAACCACAATGATTTTGTCTTCAATGTTGGGAGTTTAGGCTCTTCCCATTAAAAAGGAGCTATAGGGCATTTGGACAAGCTTCAAAACTAGATGGGATATAGTTTAAAAAAACAATGATTGATGGAGAGAGGGCTAGTATTTTGTTGCCATCCTTTATGAAAGATTGGTCTTTTGTTGCTCTTGATCGCTTTAAGTGAATTTGGGGGCTTGGGGACAAGTCCGGGAACTAGTGAATCACTTTGCAAGCTTTGATTTAATTCCCTTCGATATTTGCGGTGTGTTGCTTTCTTTTGAATTAGGGATGTCTTTTTCTCCATTAAATGTGTATGGGCCTACAATGATGGACATATTTGGGGAGTATTTCTTTGGTTTAGATGTCGTAAGAAAGGAGTAGGGTATTGTTGCAGGAATTTGAATTTCATATTAAGACATGAAGAGATTTGGGTGGAGCGAATATAACGGGTATGCTTCTTGACATGTTGTTAGAGAAAATGAAGCCAAATTTTTGTGATCCAAATCCTGTACAATTGGATCCAACTTGGAGGATCTATAGGTCAAGGAGAGATTGTGGTTTTAAAGACGTGATAGCTTTATGGTCTCTAAAGCAATTATTAAAAGAGTGTCAAAACTCAAAACTTGGATAGGTACGAGGGGAATTTTAGAGCATGTTTCTTTATTCTTTCAAGTTGAGAAGCATAACAGGAAACCCTTGAGCCCTTTCATTTTTTAAAAACCTGAAACATATAGAAATTATATTAAAGGAAAGATACAACCACACTGTATAGCAATTTATTGCAATCCAAGACCAAAGTCTAGCTCCGAATCTTCAAAAAGCACAAAATATGGTTTCACATATTTTTCGAAAAACTGAGTCCTAGTGCTATAAATTCGAACATACAACCCAAACATATATTTTGTTTTACAAAACGTAAGTACCATAAAATATTATTTGGAATTTGGTTGAGGTTGGATGTTTTGTGTGTTCTCTTCAATCTCCATGAGCTCATGAGCCTGATGAATTATAGCTTCATTGCTTCATCTTTGAGAGATTCCTCTGAGGTTTTGGGGCTTCTTCTAGAATTTGGAATTAACTAGCAAACATATTATGTTTAGAAATCAACCTCTCTATCTGTGTATATTGAGTAGCCATTTTGACCTCCAATTCATCAACTTTAGCCTTCAAAGCTTAGAGTTGGGCATGCATATTTTAATCAAGGAGAAAAATTCCAACCTGTATGTCCTCAGTCTACTGAGCTAACTTTCTTACAAATCTTCTGAACTCTACTTAGGGCTCGCAACCACACGGTTTGTTGTTTCCTTCCATACTATAAGCTACATGAAAACACCAAGCAACACACCAATCTCTGTTATGGGTCTCACAATCACTTGCAACAGTGAAAAGGACTCATGAACCCCTCATGAATTTGTGCTTCTCACAAGAGCTTGTAAGAAAATGTGCATTTTTGAATATTTATGGCGTAACATGAATTTTTGTAGTGTTTGATGTTCTCGTTTTCATGGATACTAAGCATATCGATATATATGCAATCATGATTTAGAGTCAAAGGCATTGGTGAAGAATGACATAGTAGTATAGTATACCCTGTATGAATATTGGGAAAAACAATAGAAAGCCTTTCTTGCCTATAAAGCTTCAATGGTATAGCATATAGTTTTTATGTGTTTTATTGAAATGATTAATATGTATTAAAAAAGGCCGTAACCTAATTGCTCAACACGATAATACGAAATATGATGATAGTTCAAGTGTCATGGTTTCAGGGAGCATTCAAGCTCTTTGGCTCCAAGAAAATGGTTGATCCACAAACTTAGGAAGGAATTGGGGTTTTCATGTAGCCGATCTGACTGAACAATCTCGGGATGACTAGCACATAGGGGGGGCGCAGCCCCTCCACCATTGACGAACACAAAGCAACACCAAGAAGTTTCTCCCTCAAAAGCCAAAGAGGCTGGAATAGGAGAAGAGGGATCAACATGCCTTGAGCCAAATAAGCAATCTGCGTAAGGGTTTCCCAATCAAGGCTTATGCATTCCAAAATCGCCCTTTATCTCGACCATCACAGTGGATCCGACGCGATTTAAAGAAAAAATTCAACATATGATGAACTACGATCTTATTGGGAAGTTGATCGACATCTGGCCGTCAGAAAAAGCTCTAATATGGTGGATTAACTCTACCTGGAAATCAAAGGGCCATTTTGACCTCCTTCTAGGCTCAATGGGTTTCTTCACAGTGGTTTTCTTTAATGTTGACTATCGAGAGAGGATCTTTGAAGGAGGACCGTATTTCTACTATTTGGATTGGCCTCTACCTTAGAATTTGGAGGGATCATTTTAATCATGACAAGGAAGACCTATCTATTGCCTCGATATGGATCTGGCTATACTCGCTGCCTACCGAATACTAGGATCCATAAATCTTGAAGGCGATTTGAAGTGCTTTGGGCCAATTTGTGAAGACCTCAGAGCTCACCAAACAAGGAAGGTATGTTTCTTATGCTAGCCTATGTGTGTATATGAATATTTCTAAAGACCTCCCTAAGGGGATTAACCTTACATGGGATGACTCAGAATGGTTTCAAACCCTAGATTATGAGCAATCTCAACCTCAAGTCATAGAGCTTCCAGCCAAGGAAATAGGGGCAATAAAAAAGATCTACTCCCAATCTGAAAACCCACCAGAAGGGGAGAAAATGGAAGAGGACGATGATGAAATGGAAATGGGAGATCTGGATTTGGATGGCATTGAAGAGGCATGCCAAAAAAAGGAGGTCCACTCTATCTCAACCAAACAACTTCAAATCCTAACATAGGCTATTTTAAAAGCTAAACCTACTCCGGGCCTGGGTATTGGACCTTTAAAACTCAAAGAGACAAAACACAAACATAAAGAGGGAGGCACGAAGAGAGGCAGGAAGACCAATAGGGAAAGGATTGGAGAAGTGGGGGCTCAACTGGTGGATTCTGGACAGTATCCCACAATTCAAGAGGCTTTACTCTCTGTTAGATATCTTGCTTGATGAAGATTCTATCTAGGAATATCCGACGAAACAATGGCCCTAAAAAAGCAAAGCTCTTAAAAAAAGATCATAATGGAGAAACCCTCTATAGTCTTTTTACAAGAAACGAAGTGCTTTGAGGACCAACTGAAAGTTAAAGCAAGGACTCTTTGGAAAAATTGTAAGACGACAGCTATAGATGTTGTTGGACAAGCAGGTGGATTGGTGATCCTTTGGGATCCCAACCAGGTTTATGTAGATAACTTTGTATCGATGACCTTTAGTCTTTCAGCAGAATTCCACATCCTGGGAACAACCGCTCGAGGTATTATTACAAATGTGTATGGCCCTAGCAGTTATCCCCAAAAAAGAAACTTCCTCAACAGTTTGACCAATATGAGAAAGAATTTTGACGGACTTCACTGGATCATTGGAGGCGACTTCAATATGATCCACTCTAATTTTGAAAAAAAAGGAGGTAGAAGAATTCTTGCTCAAGAAAGCACTCTTTTTGACAATTTCATTAATTCGAGTCTTCTGGTAGACATGGGCATGGGTAGTAGGGAGTTTACTTGGAATAATAGAAGGGGAGGGGATCATCATGTAGCAGCCCGACTTGAAAGGTTTCTTATTTTAGAAAGTATTATGTTATTTGGTGGGGCTCTGGCTTCTCGCCGTCTTGCTGCGGCAGGTTCGGACCACTAGCCGATTAACCTGGTTTAGAGTAACATTGGGATCAGAGTTACAAGGCCTTTTTGTTTTGAGCAGTTTTGGCTAACTCATCGAGATTTCTGTGCTCAAATGGAGGTTTGGTGGCAAACAATTATCCCTCCTAAAGGTACAAAGATGTACCAATTCCAACAGAAATTAAAGCTTCTAAAACTAAAATTGAAGATCTGGAATAAAGAGGTCTTCGGTAACATTTTGCATGAAAAAGTTAAGTTAGAACACCAAATGGAAAAAATCCAGGAAAACATCATGATGGAGGGACTCACAGATGATCTCTATTATAAGGAAAAGTTTGTATCTGAACAACTTCATGAACGGGAAAAACAAGAAGAAATCCCCTGGAAACAGAAATCTCGGAATCAGTGGTTAAAGGATGGGGACATAAATACAAAATTCTTTCACTGAGCTACCATTCAACATAGACACCATAATCGAATAAAAAATCTGAAAACTCAAAATGGTCAGGTTGTGGATACCCATGAAGATATCGAGAAGGAAATGATCTTCCATTTTAAATCCTTGCTTACTGAACCTAATATCGACAGGACTGAGGCCATTAGGGAAATCAAAAGGGTTATCCCTAGATTGGTATCTGCAGAGCAGAATGAGATGCTAATAAGACCCATCGATCTGCAGGAAGTGGAGGAAGCAATCAACCACATGGAGGATGGAAAATCTCTAGGCCCTGATGGTTTCACCACAAATTTCTTCCACCACTTTTGGAATTTGATTAAGATTGAGGTTTGGGAAGTTGTGGAGGAATCTAGACAAATGAGGGGAGTTCTCCCGGCTCTCAACTCCACCTTTTCTAACTTTGATTCCCAAAATAGAAATGGATGAGAGCCCTGGGATGTTTCGGCCTATCGCTGTATGCAACATTATTTACAAAATCATCACTAAGGTTTTGGAAAATTGTCTCAAACCCCTCCTTCCTACTCTAATCTCCCCCGAACAATCGAGGTTTGTGGAAGGAAGACAAATTTTAGATGGAATTATCTTAGCCCATGAAGTTTTACACTCCCTCTAGGTTATGATAAGCTTAACTGGAATTTCATGGAGGAGATTATGAGCTCCTTTGGTTTCAGAGACATTTGGATTAGATGGATAGCAAATCTGACTTCATCAACTTTCTTCTCCATTCTTATTAATGGCACCCCTTTAGATGTCTTTAAACTTTTGAGGGGTGTTCTTGAGGGAGACCCTCTATCCCCTTTCATTTTTGTCTTGATGACTGAAGGCCTGGGTTGTCTTATCTCTCACATGTTGAACCAACAGACCCTTAAAGGCCTCCGGTTTCCACCTTATGATAAAGCTTTAACTCATCAACAATTTGTGGACAATACTCCTCATGGGGCATTCTTCGGTTCAGGAAGCGCGACAACTGAAGAAGGGTTTAAACATTTTTCTCAAAGCCTCTGGGCTCACCATTAATGATGACAAATCTCAGGTGTTCTTTTTTAACACCCCTCCCATTACTCAAAGAAATATACTCTTGATCTTGGGTTTCAAACGAAGTTCCCTTCCATCCAAATACCTTGGAGCACCCTTATCAGTATCTGTTTTGAAAAAGGTCTCTTGGGAAGAGCTCCTCAACAAAATGAAGGAGAAACTTTCGGGTTGGACGTTGCGGGATTTAAATTTCCTTGACAGATTGGTTTTGGTCAAATCAGTTTTATAGGCTATGGCTTTGTATCTCTTCTCTGTGTTGGCAGCCCCAAAGTCTGTGATGAAAGAAATCCGCAGTATTCAAAGATCCTTTTTTACGGGGAAGTACATTTGGCCATCGTAAATGGCCTCTAGTCATCTGGGACACTCTCGGTCTATCTAAGAAAGATGGGGGTCTAGGTCTTCGTGACCCTGAAAGACTTAGCATTGTTTGTGGGGCGAAAGTATGGTGGAGATGGATCACCCAGGCTAATGAACCATGGGCTTGTTTTTGGTGCAAGAAGTATGTTCCAGATACCCCTCAACAACACCTAATCAGAGTTGAGGGGCCTGAGACGGGATCCCATATATGGAAAATGGCTAGGGCAAGGAGGTTTCTGATCCAAAAACAATTTATGGGAAATTAGAGAGGGCTCATCGGCCAACTTATGGACTGATTCCTGGAAACAAGAGCCAACTCTCCAAAATCTAATGCCCAATCCCCAAATCCCTCATCTCTTTCAGGACCATGATTGGAGGACTTTTAATTACTATTGGCAGGAGGAGCACGATGAAAGAGGCTTCCAGAAATGGAAACCTTTAGAATGGTGGAGGGATAACTATGGTACGGATGAAGGGGGTATGATCTACGAACATCTTAGCCAACGTCTGATAAAAATCTAGGAGGGTCTTGATATTATCCACTGGGGATACTCCACCAAAGGCATGTTCAGTATCAAAGAAGCTTACTCTCTACAAAATGGGACTGAGGAACAACCTGTGGGCTGCGAATGGACGAAACTTTGGGCCAACAAATTATGGCCCAAAATTACTTTGTTCTTATGGTTGGTCTTAAAAGGCCAAATTCTAACTTGGTACAACATCATGAAAAGGGGCATTGTTGGACCTTCTTACTACATTTTGTGTGGTGAAAACACCAAAACCATTGTACATCTTCTTGATGTTTGCAGTTTCACCTCTGAACTCTGGGACAAAGGAGCAGCGATCTTCTGCCTAACCGACAAAGTCCGCACTGACCCGACAACTTCAATCAAAGGATGGAGGGGAGAGCCATTCCAAGGCAGAATGCCCAACCAAATGTGGAAGTTGTTCCCAGGCTTCCTCTTCTGGGAAGTTTGGAAAGAACGCAATAGGCGAATTTTTACAGGTAAACATCGGCCTCAACATTTTGTTGGGAATCAAATTAGAAAAAGGATTCATGAGACACTTGCATTATCTCCATGGAACGAATAAGATCTGCTAATTCCAGACACTGAGGGGCTTCTTTTATGCACCTGGGGAATACAAACACTCCCTATCTACATTGGTCGCATTCAACACAACCAACGCTCTCCTGCTAGTCCGATTGTTTGGACTCCACCACCCCTTGGATGGATCAAATTGAATTTTGACGGGGCTTCCAAAGGCAACCTGGGTAAGGCTGGATATGGCAGAGTCTTCTGTAACGAGCAGGGTAAGGTGACTGGAATTCTCTATGGGCACTTGGGGATAGAAACGAATAGCGTGTCCGAATTGAAGCTCTCCTGCAGCGCCTTTGCATGGCTAGATGACGTGGTTACATTAGATTGCAAGTAGAAGGGGACTCAAAGGTGGTGCTCCAGATCGCGACCAGATTATGCCATGGTTCCCAAGATTCCAAGGTGGCGCCATCGTGGTGTCTAGCTTTTCGTACCCTCTTCCTTCGAGATATCCTATCTATGATAAATGCAGTCACCTTCCACCACGTCCGTTGTCAAGCAAACACCCTGGCTGATTGTCTCGCTAACCTAGGCTCTGCATGCAATACAGATGGATGGGAAGGTACTTTACAGGACATGCTTGTTGAAATGTGCCGGGTTAACTGCATGCAGATTGAAAGGGACGAAATGACGGCCCAGAACCCCTCTTCTGCCCTCTAGAACCTAAATCCGAGCTCTATGATGTCATACCCCGAGACCTCCACGTCACTTCAAGGACAGGTGGATCCTAGAGCTGAGGTTATATTAAACGAGCACGCTCGCTCCATCCTTTCATCGAGATATTGAGATTCATTACTAAAGGTGGGGTGTGCAAAGATGACGATCAATCCATCTCCCACGACTCTACTGTGTGAGACCATCCGGGATATTAATTTTGTTAGGGCTGTCAAGGACGAAGGAAGTACCATCAGAGTTATGGTCATTATGGTCGGCATTATGGCTGCGAGTGGTGTTCACCCTTTAAAACTCTATTCCCTGTGTGTATTCATACACATGTTCCATAGCTCTGCAATTTCATTTCCTTTCCCTTATCTTTCGGCTTCTCCTCTTTGGCCTATCAACGGAAGGAAGGGAAGTAAGAGTATGCCACGCAGAGGAAGACTGGTGAGGGGTGGTCTCCAGGACCAGGGAGTTCCTACTCAAGATCAATGGCATGCGACTACCATTGATATTTTCTTCCGCCGGATGTTTCCTTAGGAAATTCAGAACGACATTGAAGAAATTGAGGAAAATCTTTGGCTGAGAGTGAGGGAGGAAGAACCCCCACCAGAGGTGTTAGCAATGGCTGATTGGATTCAAGACCCTGTGAATACCAGAGGTAGAATGGCGCTTTACAACTGTGCAGTGGTTATGTTCTGGGTTACAAAGACTTTGATTGCTTGGTTGATGGAGGGAACAACTGACTTCCTCATTGGTTCGCAGAAGTTCCATGACCATGATGAAGACTCTCGTTTTATGCATATGAAATTGGATGCCATAGTTGCACATCTTGGTCTCTCCTTTTTGTCAAAACCACAAGCTAAGACCTCAACTGAAGGGATAGTCACAAGCAATCAACCACAGGCAATCGTGGCCCAGTAGGCCCCTACTCAGGCTGAAGGTTCTCGTCCATCTGTTTAATTTTCTCTGGGTCTTTTCACATGTTTTTGGGAGGTCATAGGTATTTACTTTGTTATAATAGAAGCTGTCAGTCTTTAGCCTATTTAGGCATAATATCGAGTCTGTTAGTTTGCTAGGTGTTAGTTTTTTGGATATGGAGGCACACTGTGATGTACATGAGTGACAGTTTATTAAAGATGGGCCTTTATGTGCCGGAGTTTCGGAGGTCAATCAACAATGTATTCTCTATTTAGTCTCTAAGTCTAATAGTAGTCATGGGAATCTCTCTTAGTGACAGTTTTTTTGTCTCAGAAGTGCCAGATGACAATAAGACATATGTAATCTTTTACCAGTTTGTAATATAAAGTTTTTTTTTTTTTGCTTTAAAAAAAAGTGTCATGGTTTCAAAAATATTAGTCTTCCAAGGACTTCAATATAGAACCTATTATGTTTTTTTTCGTGAGAATGACATTGTAATTTATTTGTATAAATCCCCTATTAAACTGTTTTAGTATCAAAATAATTTTGCATTTCATAAGATAACTTTAAAGTAGCCAAATGAATGAGAACTGTGTGCCTTGTTTTGATTCTCGTTTAGAGGATTCTCCTTAGGTTCCATTGGTTCCATTACCACATCACTAGTTCTTGTTGCATCATTTCCTCGTCTTCGACTTCCTCATGAATAGTTCCAATTGTTGAGATATCCCAAATTAGGTGCTCCTTGCCAAGCTTATCACCATTTGAGGCAACATGCTACATTCCACCTGAAGAATTTCTATTTTCCTCTTTTGTTGCATGATAATTTCCAAAATTTCTATTTGAACGGATAGAAACAATAGATTGGTTCCTTGAAATCAAACTCTCATGGCGCTTTAGAACTTGTTCGATACCCATCAATTTGTAGTGGGCACCACTCCAGTGACTATGGCCTTCCATTACCAACTTAGACCAATAAGGCTTAGATAGGTTGAACGATTTCCAATAACATGAAGGAAAGAATAAATAGAGCAATCCATAGGATCACAAACCACATAATGAAATTCAATAGAGCTACCAGATTTAGGGATGCCTATTAGCCATTGAGTTACATTTTTCCCAATTTACTCTTCAAATTCCAGCCTAGACCATGAATTCAAAGGAAAGTGAAACATCATTCCTTGAATCAAGTCATCGAGCAAGATTTGCAGTAGAGATACCCCACCTTCATTTGGCATAAGAAAATTGAATGGCATAATAGCATGCTTCGCCTTCATTGTAGATGTGTGCAAGCATACAATGAGCGAAAGGGGAATTAAACCCTGTCTTTTCCACATGAATCTAATCTTCATGTCTTTGCATGGCTTCTTTGCTATTATCCCTCCACTTGGCATTTTTAAATTATGGTAAATCATTGTGATAAGAACTATGAGATTGCGATAACAGAAATCCTACCATTTGACTTAAGTTCCCTTGATTTCAGACGAGAGGCCACATTGACCAACCTATTTAAATTTTGATTAAAATCCCTCAGCACATGGTAGTATTCAATTGAAGCATGCCTTGTTTGAATTTTGGATATTATCCATGCCAAATAACAATTGAACGAGGTGGATGAGTTCCTCATATGCCTTATTAAGTGTGACCAGTCTCCAACTACTATCAAATCCTTGATTCATTTAGACATTTAGTATCTAGGATTTTTTTTTGATTGAAACAGAGATTTTTATATTAAAAGAGAGGAAGAAGTCCCTCAACATTACAGAGCTTTCAAAAGAAAAAAATGGCCTCTGTCCAGAATTTTCAAAACATGGCATGTCTCTGACTATCTATACTGTGCAAAATCCTGATTGTACCTAAAACTGCTACTCTTATGCTGAAAGCTATAAGTTCTAATAAATTGATTAAGAAAAAAACTACACTGAAAATACATAAACAAACATTAGACAAGGTTCTAGGGAACTTGGCTCTCTTGTTTCACTTCAATTTTTTCTGCAGAACACAGAGCAACTTCCAATTGGGGGATTCGAGCCTCCAATTCTTCATTTCGGGCTTGCTGCTGTTCCATATTAGCTCCCAAGATAGCCAATTGGTAATTTAAATCGCCTCTCTCCACAACTTGGGCTTGCTTCTCCGTATCCTACCAATTCTCAAGCTGCATGTCACACTCTCGCATGTCCTGACGGAGGTAACGTACCTTTCTCTTAAGTTGCTTGTGGATGCCCCTCAATTTATGGATACCATGAGCAACACTACAATCCTCATCTTTGCTCCAACTGTCTGTTGAATTCTTTGTTGTCATTGATGTCAAAATGCTCGCAACAGGCATCAAGGTAAAATGTACGCACTGTTATAACAGAATGACCGCGTGGCACTAGAATACGCATGCATACCATGGAAAAATGCTCGCAACAGTATATCACTAATATGCATGCAGGTTGCTTGACAAAAAAGGCCTCCAGAGTTGCCTACACAAGCAGGAAAATGGCCGTAGTTGCTTGAAAATATGCCTGCACTTGAAAATAAATGCTCGCTAGGACATGAAAATTTATGCTCACATATGACAAGAGAATATGCCTGCATAAGATCAGCAAAATTCCTACCGGGCTATGAAAAATGCTCGCAGGCAATGAGAAATGCCCGCCAAACCTTAAGAAATGCCCGCATTGTCAAAGCAAATATCCGCCAATTCAGAAAATGCATGCTTAGGCTATATGAGTTATTGTTTTGAGGTAGTTTGAGGAGGGCAACGACTATCCCGCCTTACCCATTGATGAACCCCTTTTATAATCACACAAGTCGGGCCCATTGTTACAAAAAGGAGGCATTGATACCTACAGGTTGACCCTACCATAATTCAAATGAAAAGTAACTATAAATATAAAGATGGTGCTCTCATTTGATGTGTGGTGGAAGAACAATTACTCGTTGATCAAAATCTGAAATAGATCAAAAGAAAAGGCAGTGCAAATTTAAGGGTTGGACAGTGGTAGCTTAAGAAGTGAAGATTGATTTCCAAATTTCCGGGTTGGACTATGGTAGCTTAAGAGGTGAAGATTGATTTATTTTTGACCCAGTGTTTGGGGAGATTTCGGCTTGTAACTTAGGAACAAACAGAACAAGAAGAAAGACCTAGAAATAGAGAGAAGCATATTACATATATATTTTTTTGTTGACATATTGAATACTCTTACAAATTTGTTGATACAGTACATGACTATTTAAGGGGTTTATTCAGGAAGTTAATGTAACAGTTGAACATTGTGTTTTGGGATTGGTGTCCCTTGTAGGATGGTGCCTACAATCTTCTTTTAATTGAGTTGATGTTCAGCTTGAGAATTGGTGTTCTCTGTAGGTTGGTGCCTACTACCCTTATTTAATTGTGTTGGTGCTCATCTTGAGAATTGGTGTTCTATGTAGGTTGGTACCTACAAACTTTATTATAAATCTATTCACTGATTTCGTACTAATTGGATTTCTACTATGTTATGTTAGTGATTATATAAGGTTTTCTTAAGACTATACAAGTTAAAGTATTGAAGTGAAAATTGATTAAAATCTGCAGTATACTGATTCACAACCCCCTCTCAGTATACTTGTATATTCCAAAATTGTGACTAGCAATCGATTCGCTAAGGAAATTAAGGCTAGGCCACCATTGATGAGGAGCATAAAGGTCATGAGCTGGACCCTCCTTCCAAGTTATGTAGCCAAGTCGACTCGTCAGACCAAACAAACACTAAGAGCACCTCTTCTTTCAATAGAGCTCCCTACATGTTTTAATAAATGAAATCCTCGCTCACGAAATTTATCTGAATAAGAATGAAATCACCACAAGTTGACATGATTGGCATTGGAGCCGATGAAGCGTGGGGAGATCAAACTCGCATGAACCCAGGGCCAAGCTAGCCTGAGAAGCCGCATGTTTTCCTACCTTAGACAACTTGACATCCTCACCTGTCCCTTCACGACATCATGCCGGGATGAGGTGGGCACGTGCCCAAGGAGTTGGTGTATCCACCAAATATCCCTTAGCGTATGGTTATGCCCTTTTCACATGGGACCAAGCATGCGAACTTTTCTCAACCCTCTCGAGAATACCCCCATTGATGCTATTGCTCTAGGGGATTGGTTCATGGGAACAATCTCCATTGAATATTTGGAGAGTTCCTTCAGGTAGGGATGAGGCTGTTAATTTTTGAGCATTAATTCAACATACTCTAGGATCTTTACTGAGAGAATAACATGTACAACATATCAAGTATAACAATGCATATCAATCACACCAAGCAATCACATGAGACAATAGATACACAGAGTTTCACTGGGGAAAACCATAAAGGTGAAAAACCCCACAACTTCCTAAGAGATAGAAAGAGCAATGTTACAACCCAAGTACACAGAGATAGTCCTCCTAGTAGCTGAACCTCCTCCTTCACTAGTGCGCCACTTTTCGAGTAGTGTAGAAGTGAATAATGAGATGATCAAATAGAGTGCCTCCCGCACTCTATTTATACATGACCTGACCTGCCTAATAACCTAGCAGGGTCGACTTGTCTAACTCAGTCTAATAACCCATGGTTATATTAATCAGGTCCGACCCCACACTTGGTGGTCTAATAACCCATCACTTGCAAGTTGCGACACTTGTCAATACAAATGACGACACTTCTGTATAGAGGAATAATAACATCTCTATAGGAGTACAATATACATAGGTGAAATACATTCCGAAGTTACAATTACATCTACACTCCCTCTTATTTAGGAAGGTATTTCTCGACACAGATCTGCTAGCACAAGTCTTCTTCTCTGGATCATCGTCACTGGATCATCGTCATCGAATCATCGTCATCGTCACGGCTGCTGTTATCTCAATCAATCTCTGATCTACTCATCATAGGAAGTTCTACAGAGCCAGTCCTTTTTCATACTGGATGTAGGCCCACCACCTGCAGGTCTTCATCATCAATGGCCATACTGTGGAATCCTCAGGACTTATTACGTGCGTCACAAAACCTCGCAAGAGCATCCCAGGACTGATTACGGGATCATAGCCCAACCTATTGGATCTCCCAGGGAGCTATTACATGTGACCCCACCACAAAACCTCGAAAGAGAATCCCAGGATTGATTACGAGCACACAGCTTAACCTATCGGATCTCCCAGGGCGCTATTATATGTGGTCACCACAAAACCTCGCAAGAGCATCCCAGGACTGATTACGAGCATACAACTCAACCTATCGGATCTCTCAGGGCACTATTATATGTGGTCATGGCAAAACCTCTAAAGAGCATCCCAGGAGTGATTACGAGCACACAACTCAACCTATTGGATCTCCCAGGGCGCAATTATATGCCATAGGACAAAACCTCGAAAGAGCGTTTGCTAGATATCCCAAGGCGCTATTATATGCCATAGGAAAAACCTCGAAAGAGTATCTGCAAACCTCCCAGAGCGCTATTATATGTCCTCCCAAGCAAAACCTCGAAAGAGTATTTGCCAGATATCCCAGGGCGCTATTATATGCCATAGGAAAAACCTTGAAAGAGTATCTGCAAATCTCCCAGGGCGCTATTATATGCTTATCTGCACAACCTGTCCACGGCCATAGAGTATCCATCTGATACTCATCATACATCATCCTAATGTACACCATCACATGATCATCCTGATCATCATCATAGCATCATCCTGATGCATATAATTTGGAGCAACATCTTGAAGCTCATCATCCATGATCATCCTAATCATACAATGCATCCACCTGATACATATCATCATACATGATCTACCTGATCATACAATGTATCCACCTGATACATATACAAATACATGATCCACCTGATCATAACAAGCATCCAACATGATGCATATACATATACATGATCCAATTGATCATAACAAGTATCCAACATGATGTATATACAGAGCAGTAACTGGAGCATCGTCCTGATGCTCATCATCCAACTCTTACATCCACAGCCATGGGAAGGATCCTCCTCTCACCATGCTTGGAATGGCTCCAGCAAATGTGTCCATCACTTCTTCCTCGAAGTGTCGTCAATATGAAGAACACCAAGCCTCTCTCTAAAGTATTCGAACTTCACTATGGCTAGTGGTTTCGTCAACACATCTGCAACCTGCTCATCCGTCGCAACATATAGGAGCTTCACTGCTCCTCTCTGCACCATATCCCTGATATAGTGATATTTGATCTCAATGTGCTTTGACTTGTCGTGGAACACCGGGTTCTCAGACAGCTTCACACAACTCTGGTTGTCACAAAAAATACCAGTAGCATCCAACGGGAGATCAAATAACTCAGATAGTAGCTTTCTAAGCCATACTGCCTCACAACTAGCCGAACAAGCTACAACATACTCTGCTTCGGCTGTACTTAGTGCTACGCAGGACTGCTTCCTGCTAAATCAAGAGATCACACTTGATCCCATACTGAAGCAGCACCCTGAAGTGCTCTTCCTATCTGCAGCACTGCCTGCCCAGTCTGAATCAACATAACCCTGCAGGTTAAACTTTTGATTCACATCATACTTGAGCCCATAATCAATTGTACCCTTCAGGTACCTCAGAATATGCTTTATAGGAACCAGGTGAACACCTCTCGGATCTGTCAGGAACTAGCTCAATGTGTTCACCGCAAAGCAAATATTTGGTCTCGTGTTCGTCAGGTACATCAAGGACCCAATCGTCTGACGATACATAGTGACATCAACCGGCTCAGATGAAGCATCACACATAAGCTTCAGGTTCGATGCCATAGGTGTGGCCATGGCCATGCAGTCCATCATCCCGAATCTCTTCAGGATCTCTACTGCATACTTCCCTTATCCAAGGAAGATTCCATCTGCACTCTGCCATACCTCCATGCCTATAAAATAGTGCATCATCCCCAAGTCCTTCATCTCGAACTCAACAGTAAGCTTCCTCTTGGTATCGACAATCAAACCATCCTCACCTGTAACAAACAGGTCATCCACATACAAGAGTAGTATCACAGGATTGCCTTCCTCAACCTTGCAGTAAAGGTTGGAATCCGCTTTACTCTTGGTAAAGCCCAAACTAGATAGAAAACTGTCCATCCTACCATACCAAGTCCTAGGATCTTGCTTCAAGCCATACAAGGCTTTCTTCAACCTGCACACATATGACTCTCTGTCATGTGTTTCAAAACCAAGTGGTTGCTCCACATACACTTCCTCTTCGACTACACCATTCAAGAAAGCTGTCTTGACATCCATTTGGTGTATCTTCCATTTCATCACTGTAGCCGGAGCAAGTACTGTTTTGATGGAAGTGTATCTAGCTACAGGAGCAAAGGTCTCTTCATAGTCTATTCCCTCTTTTTGAGAGAATCCACGAGCTACAAACCTTGCCTTGTACTTCTCTATGCTACCATCTGTAGCATGCTTGATCTTATAGATCCACTTGGAAGTCACAACATACTTCCCTTCTGGTCTTGGGACCACATCCCAAACATCATTCTTCATGATCGATTGGTATTCCGCGACCATGGCATCCTTCCATGCTTTCTTTTCTGCCGCCTCTTCATAACTGGAAGGTTCTTTGTTCATAATGTCATAGAGCAAGGCAACACAACTAGTGTGTGATCTTGTCCTTTTCCTTTCTCTGTGTTCCTCTTCTGGAATAACATATCTTTCTACATCTTGGATGAGCTCTCTAGCCAATGCAGGTTTCCTCTCTTGAGAGTTCTTCTCATGGGGTAGATCTATAGGTTCTTGTGGATCTTCAATTTCATGGGTTGCTCCTGGAATTGCTTCAGTCATAGTGGTGTCTTGAAATCTGGTTTCCTTTGGTTCTTCATGATCTTCAACAGGTGCCTTCTTTGATTTGATGTAAGCTGAGTCCTCATCGAATGTTACATCCCTGTTGACATCAATCTTCTTGAAACCTGGAAAGTATATTCTGTAAGCCTTCGAGCTTTCACTATACCCCACAAAGATGCCCTTCTTTCCTGAAGGATCTAGCTTTGTCCTCTTTTCCTTTGGAACACGTGTATATACTGGACAACCAAAAATTCTGAGATGGCTGACTTCAGGTTTCTTACCAGAGAATACCTCTTCTGGTGTCTTGTTGTCCAATATCTTGTGGGGTGATCTGTTCTGCACATATACAGTTGTCCTAGCTGCTTCTACCCATAGGTGCATAGGCAGATCCTGGTCATGCAACATTTCCCATGTTGCTTCCATGATTGTTCTATTCTTTATTTCTGCAACCCCATTCTGTTGTGGATTGTAGGGAGCAGTCAACTCCCTCTTAATTCCTGAGTCACTGCATAGCTTCTTGAAATCACCTAAAGTGAATTCTCCGCCATTGTCGGATCTGAATGTCTTGATCTTCTTATCAGTTTGATTTTCCATCAAGGTTTTGAACTCCTTGAACTTATCAAACACTTCATCTTTGTTCTTTAAGAAATAAACCCAAGTCTTCCTAGAGAAATCATCAATGAAAGAGACATAGTATACATACCCACTCAGAGAACTAGATGACATCGGACCGCATACATCAGAGTGGATAATCTCCAAGATTCCTTTTGCTTTGCTTTCACTGCTTGGAAATGCCTTCTTAATGTTCTTTCCTTTTGCACATTCTTTGCAAACACCTTCATGCTTTGTCTTGATTTCAGGAAGACCCTCTACAACTTTGCTTGCAATTGGTAGTGCTCTATAGTGCACATATGCAAGCCTTCTATGCCAAAGTTCACTTGGCTCCATGGATTCATGTACCATGGCATGTTTAGGTTGTCCCTTCAATTTGTACAATCCTCCCTCTTGCTCTCCAATCACTACTGCATCATCTATAGTTTTACCTTTTGGCCACATTAGGACTTGGCCATCTACAAATGCAACCCTCATGCCTTTTGCATCCAATGTAGATATGGAGAGTAGATTCTTCTTGAGCCCAGGTACATATAGTACATCTTTCATCTTCAAAGACTTTCCAGAGTCTAGGTTGTAGGAGGCTTCACCACTTCCGTTGATAGGGTATTGATAGTCATCCCCAAGTTTCACCTTATGGGGTGACTCATGTTCAGATAGATTTGAAAAATATTCTTTAAACCCAGTCATGTGTTTGGAAGCCCCACTATCAATAAGCCAATCATTACATCCATGAGAGATAGTACCTGTGAGAGCAGAGATTAGAACATATTCATCTTCACTATATGAGTCATTACTTTATGCTCTAGCCTTCTTCTTGGGAGGTTCATTATCCTCAGCAGTGTGAGCATGGTATCTTCTTTTGTTGTTGTTCTTCTTCTTGGAACAATCTGCAGCAAAGTGTCCCTTCTCATTGCATGTGAAGCACCTGAGATCTTTCTTATCTTTATGGTAATGGTGGTGTGAAGATATCTTGTTATGAGATGGCTCTCTCTTAGGATTTCCTTTCTTGGTGTGTGCTGTGAGAGCTTGATCTTCATTTCCCATCTTCTCTTCTCGGGATATGAGCCTAGCTTCTTCTTGTGAACATTCCTCCCATAGTCTACTGAAGGAGATCAACTTCTTTCTTGCACAGATTCCTTGGATGAAGGAATCCCATGACCTAGGTAAGCCATTCAAAGTGGTCATAACAACTTCACCATTATCCACTACTTCATCCACAGCTTCAAGTTGTTCCTTGATCTGAGAGACCTTAGAGAAATAGGATTGAATGGTCTCTCCATTCTAAAGCTTTACCCCTTTCAATTGGTTCTGCAGAGTCATCTTCCGATTTATGTTCTTCCCTTCAAACAACTTGGTCAAGGAATCAAACATCTCCTTGGGTGTCTTTAGAGATGACACATGTGGTATGAGGTGGTATTTGATAGAATCAACAATGATCCTCTTTGCCTTGACCAAGTTCTTTTTATGCAAGGCCTTAGCCTCTTCTCCCTCTGGGACAGGGACCTCTTCACTTATGTAAGTATCCAATTCATTTTCTTCCAGGATTAACCCAATCCTATACTTCCATGCTTGGAAGTTATCAGCCCCTTCAAGCTTATCCTCAAGCTTGGTGTGGTGAGACATCTTAAAGAGTACTTCAAATGGAAATAGAAAAGATTTAGGTCTTACCACTTGATTTGCAGAAGTCTGGATCTAGTGTTGGATTAGGGTTTGTTAGAGAAACCCTAAAAATTCAAAATGTGAATTTCAAACTTCTGAAAGGATAAAAGATGTGCCTTGATGAGCTGATCCACCTGGTATATTCAGAATTTGAAATTTGCAAAGTCTCACCCTTTAGAAATGCCTTTTAGTCTTCCTAGATTCACTGGGGAGGACCCTGAATTAGGGTTTGAGTTTCCCGGAGCTTCACCCAACCAAAAAGTTTGATCCAAAGCTCTAAAATTTGATTTTTCCAAGGAGCTTCCAGCTATGTCCTTAGATTTCATAAATTCCTATTTTTATGGAAACCCTAAATTTTAGGGCAAAAAAAGAAAGTGCCCAGAATTGAGTTCTGATTGGACAGAAAGATGCGCCTTGCTGAGGAGAGTCAAAATACCCTATTACCTTTCAAGATCTGTGGAGAGAAACCCAATAAATAGGAAACCCTAGTTTCCGCAACTACATAGTGTCTTCTTCTCAGGTTAGCTCTGATACCATGTTAATTTTTGAGCATTAATTCAACATACTCTAGGATCTTTACTGAGAGAATAACAAGTACAACATATCAAGTATAACAATGCATATCAATCACACCAAGCAATCACATAAGACAATAGACACACAGAGTTTCACTGGGGAAAACCATAAAGGTGAAAAACCCCACAACTTCCTAAGAGATAGAAAGAACAATGATACAACCCAAGTACACAGAGATAGTCCTCCTAGCAGCTGAACCTCCTCCTTCACTAATGCGCCACTTTTCGAGTAGTGTAGAAGTGAATAATGAGATGATCAAATAGAGTGCCTCGCATACTCTATTTATACATGACCTGACATGCCTAATAACCTAGCAGGGCTGACTTGTCTAACTCAGTCTAATAACCCATGGTTATACTAATTAGGGCCGACCCCACACTTGGTGGTCTAATAACCCATCTTGCAAGTTGCGACACTTGCGACACTTGTCAATACAAATGACGACACTTCCGTATAGAGGAATAATAACATCTCTGTAGGAGTACAATAGACATAGGTGAAATACATTCCGAAGTTACAATTGCATCAATAGAGGCTAGGATTTCTAGCTGGCCCGCTTCCTTTCTATGACGACATGAATAAACTTCCAGTCCCCTAGTGCTTCTAGGATCTTCCAAATTCTTCCAAATGCGATCCAATTTGATATTTTCATTCTTTATTCCTTCCTTTTCCAAATTTTTTTCTCGTTGGTATAAAGCGAGGATCTCTGGCATGTTGTTGGTATATTTCCCTAGTCCTCAGGAGAATTTTTCCTTCATAGTTTCTCTAGGATCGTATAAGATCTCCCCTACACTTTCCTCCCATGGATTTCCTTTCGCTGAACCGTCAAAGAACATCATGGGTCAACCCTTCTTTTTCCTTCATTCCTTGAATTCAGTCTGATCTCCCAGTTTCGACTTGCCTTGATGGATGGAATTTGATTTCCCGATTTGTCTTTAATTTTTAGGGAGTCAAGCCATTCTTGTTCCTCTTGAAGGAGAGTAGACCCATTTTGAATAAAACTCCCCTTCCCATGAAATAAATCCACCATCAGGGACTTGGATTTCCTATCCACCTACTTGGGGGAACTATGGGAACCTTGGAAGATTAACTTATTTCTTGCCAACCAAATTTTCCAACAAATAAATTTTGGAAGAGCGAACCAGAACCAATTTAAGAAGGGTTTTTTATTCAAAGGAAGGATGAAATCCTTCTCCCATGACTTGAAGAAGGATCCAAAGGATTGCATAGGAGAAAAGAAGAGGAAGAGAGGACGCAAGGATTCCTCCCATACCTTCTTGGAGAAGGGGTAGTCTAGAAATAGGTGGGAGATGGACTATTCATTGGCAAGACATAGGGCACATTTGGAGGGACTTGGAAAGCCTCCTATTTTCAAATTTCCACTTTTGAGAATTTTACCATGGGCTGTTGTCTAATAGGAAAAAATGATTTTCGAGAGAGCGTTGTTCTACCATACCCCAGTCCAAAGGCTGGACCGATTAGGGTTTGCTTGCATCTAGTGTAGGGAGAGATAACCTTGTTTAACTATGTACGTGCCCTCATTGCTTCCCTATCCTCTAATGTATTGAGCATATCTGCTAAGTGGGGCTTTTCCTTTTAGCCTTTGAAACAGAGATTGAAGATCCAAGAGAAGGTGATTCAGAGGGGACAAAGGGATAATATATGATTCGTCCTTTTCCTGGTGCAGATATCCCCTAATTTCTCGTAGCCTTGGCCCACCATCCATTCATGAAGTTCTTGTAGATTTGGGAGGGAGTCGAGCAGAGGATCATTAAGAATACAATCTTTCCAAAGATGATTTTTTCTGCCATCACTTAGGATCCAGAACATATATCGATGGAAAAAGTACTTTTCCTTCGCACAATGTTTCCAAATCCAAGTTCCATGTTGAGGATGCAGGGGGGGTGTTTCAGGAATATAAGCTTGTTCCCATTTATGTATTTCTTATGGAGAACCTCCTTAACCCAATCCTTTTTCTTAGAGACAATTTTTTATAGAAACTTTTCCCCCATCGCAATGTTGTTCAATTTCATGTCCCTTATTTCAAGTCCCCCTGATTTACAAGACACTTTACAATGCTCCAATTAATTAGGGGGATCTTGTTTTCATTTTGCTTCCCTCCTTTCCAAAATAAGGATTTAATATTCTTATTGATTTGTTGAAGGATGCTAGTCAGAGCTAAAAGAATTAAGTAGAGGAACAAGGGAAAGGACGAGAGCACTGATTTGATAAGGGTTACTTTTCTAGCTAAGTTTAACCAGGCTTCCCCCACTGATTTGATAAGGGTTACTCTGCCAGCTAAGTTTAACCAGGCTTCCCCCCATTGATTCATTTTCCTTGTCATTTTGTCTAGATTATCCTGCCAAATTGCACTTGAATGTCTCTCCTTTTCTATTGGCACCCTAAGGTAATTGAAGTGGTCCCAATTACCTTGACCATGGAATCCCATTTCCTTTGAGACAACATGAAGAGCTGTGGGCTCTATATTCCATCCAAATATGTGACTTTCACTGTTATTGATCCTGCTCCCTGAAGCCTTGCAAAAGATATCCATTAGAGAAATTTTGAGGTCAAAAAAGGGCCTCAAAACAAATAAAATGTACTATAAAATACAACCAATCACATTCTAGTAGATGACATCATCCCCCTTGGTGAGGTGGCATTGCATGAGTTAAGAATGTTTATTTGTCAAATTTTCTATGGTGGATGAAAACACATAGTTAACCAAGGTAGTGGTGTAAGTACTTTTAATTCATAAAGTAAAGTACTCATGATGATAGTCTTTTCATAAAATAATATTATTGTCATTTTCAAGTAAAGTACTCATAATGAATGTCTTTTCACACTTTCACATAAAATAATATTATTGTCATTTTCAAGTGAAGTACTCTTAATTCATAAAGAAAGACCTTTCACATTTTTTTATAAAATAATATATTATCATTTTTATGTTTTTAATTTTAAATTATATATTCACTCCATTCTATTTAATAACATAATGTCAAACTAATAAAGAATAATAATAGATTTAATAAATAATAACAATAATAATAATAATGCAATGTGGATTATAATAATATTATTGACATTTTACATGTAAATAAATTCTCAATTAAATTACATTATTAAATTCATGAGAAAAGTACTAAATATAAAAAGTCAACATAAAATTTTAAAAAAAGCTCTTAAAAATGTTTTTTATTATTTAATTTCATTTGCAAGTTCAAGACGAATAAATGTTAAAGGACAATACATTTTTGGGAATTTACAATGAATCTTAGTCACATCAATGTAGACTTATTTTATTAATTTTATTTCTAGTGAATTTTGAAAAGTAACTCAACCATGGTTATTTATATTGTGCATAGAAAATAGTGTGGGAGGTGACTTGTCATATATACCTACCCCATAAAACCCCCAATTCATAATATTTTAATATATCTCATATTTTTGTAGTACATCTCTTAGGAGGCCCTTTTTTGACCTCAAAATCTCTCTAATGAATTGCATATTTAAATCTTCTAGCTATTTCCAAACAGGCCCCTCGAATTAATAAAGTACCGTCTATGAATTGGGAATGGTTGATGTCTTTCACATTTTTTGCAATATTGATCCCAGGAATGCTACCATCTAACATGGTCGCCTCCAAGATTCCACTAAGAAAATACACCATAAGGATATGGAGTGTTAATTTTTGAGCATTAATTCAATATACTCTGGGATCTTTACTGAGAGAATAACATGTACAGTATATCAATGCATATCAATCATCACAAGATGCAAACATAAGAGACAATAGACACACAGAGTTTCCATGGGGAAAACCCTAAGGTGAAAAACCCCACAACTTCCTCAGAGATAGATAGAGCAATGATACAACCAAAGTACAACCAAAGTACACAGAGATAGGCTCCTCCTAGTAGTTGATCCTCCTCCTCACATGTGCACCACTTTTCGAGTGATGGAAGTGTGAGTTTTGATGTGATCCAAATAGAGATCAGGAGACCTCTATTTATACTTATCCTGACTGCCCAATAAACTTATGGGGCCGACTGTGAAAATCCTCACAGCAGATCTAAGAGATCATGTATACCTCACAAGAGTAATTATGATTAAGCAGGAAAATAGAAGAAGAGTGAACAATATAGTATAATGAGCAACAGAATAATATGGTACAGTAGAACTTAGATAGAAGCAATAATACTTCACATTCACTAGCTAATTAATGACAATATGGACAAATAAGTAGTACAAGCATGAGGATTCGAATGCCTAAGGTGGCAATTTGAATTAGCCTTCACGGAGTGATCAAAGGATCACTGGAGTGTCATCGGAGCAAAACTAGGTGTCCTCATGATCATCAGTGGAGTCATCAATGCACAAGTAACTATCAACTGTCAGTCAAATTGAGTGTAGTAGGTGTAACTGAATGTAACTAGCACATGGAGACACTAACTGGATGAAGGAGGCTCAGTGGAGGATGCAGTAGGAGCTTACTAGAGTCAGAATAGGCAGTTTAGTCTCAGTGGAGGTCCATCGGAGTGATAAGGTCAGTAAAGAGTCAGTTAATCCTTAAATCAAGGAAGTAACTGAAGATAACTGAATATAATTGAATATAACTGGACTGGTAGGTGAAGAAGGTGCCTTTGTCATGCAATGGAGCAAAGGAGGGTGCATTAGTCACTGGGAGGGTTGAAACTGCAAGGAAAGAAGCTCTCGGGGCTAGCTCACTGAGGGCTAGGTGCTGGTGCTGATCACTGGAATGCATGCAAACCCTAATATTTGCATGCATGACTAAAAATGTAAACAATGAAAATGATTCTAGGACTAGGATGGAGTATAGGAATATCCTAACACCCCTCCTTAATCCATCCTGGGCCCTGGTAACTAGGACCAAAGGTCACCCAATACAATCAAATGAATGATAATAATAAAGAACAGTCCATAAACCGAGGAAATGGGAAAAACCTCATGGGAAAAATACCCCCCCTCAAAATAAACTGTAGGTCACACACAATAATAAATGCTCCAAACTCAAGCAGGTGTGATGCTTGGTCATATGTCCGGAGGTATCTTCTCCTTGGGAAGAAGTGGATCATGCTCAAAAAGCATGTGTTTGTACTTGTTCTTCAGTTCAAATGTGATGAGAACAAATCCAACAGTATGAGAATGATCCTTGAACCTGTGATTTGAATCAACCGAGGTAGGATCAAATTTTTGAATGTGCATATAGTATTTTGTCTTCTCCTTTGAACCACCATGGATGAGATTATGCCAAAAAGAACTATTACATGTTTGCTTGAAATCAAAATCAGATTTAAGACTTAAAAAACAGTTTCTTGAGATCTCCTTTGAACCAACAGGGGTGAGATCAAAACTATCATATGCATGAGAAATTTTCCCAAGCAGTAATTGCTTAGAACCTAATTTAGATACAAGACTTGAATCATGGTTTCTTGAGATCTCCTTTGAACCATGAGAGGTGAGATCAAAACTAGTAGATGCATGAGAAATTATCCCAAGCAAATGGCAATGGCCATATTATTCAATGACCTTCTGAAAGCATGGAATTATGATCATATAGTAGTATAAAAGAGGAGATAGCTGGAGAGGAGCGAATGCATTACCTTCAATAGTTGTTTTGACCTCCGAAATAATCATGTGATCATGATGCAAACCAACAGACTTTGGTTGAAGAGAGGATTTAGGACCTTTTGCAATGTCTAGAGTGTGAGCTAGAACAAAAAGAGAGGAAGGTTTGAGCATGAGTGGAGAATCTGCAAGTTCTTTGTCAACAACCTCAATATGAGATGATACTGGTTCATGATCTGAGAGACCATCAAGAGGAGCGAATGCATCACTTTGCTTGCTTTCGAATGGGTTAGGACCAAGTCCTTCATTCTTTCTGCCAAAATTTTCATCTAGGTGAGCCCATAACTCTTTTGGAGTCCATAACTCTCTTGGAGTTTCAACACCATCACGGTATTGGAAATGAAATCTCAGGTATTTAGGCAAAGAAAGCATCATTGCTCCAAAGTGCATGTCACCTTTATTCAACCAGTCAATCTTCTCTTTAGAGGATTTGAACTCTCTTTCAAAATAACAATCAAAGAGATCATGGCTCTTCAAATATGCTATCATTCTTGGTTTCCATTCATCATAGTTGAATGGAGAAAGAGGAGTAATTTCTTCTGAATTCATTGAAGTTGTAGAAGACCTGCAAAAACAATATAGAATGACTGCAACTGCTACTGCTGCAAAAATGCAGAAACTGCTGCAATTGCTGCACTCGAAATCTTGGTAATAACCTACAAAAAACTCTCAAGAATGGAGATAAACAATACTCTCAACATGCTTTGATACCATGTGAAAATCCTCACAGCAGATCTAAGAGATGATGTATACCTCACAAGAGTAATTATGATTAAGTAGGAAAATAGAAGAAGAGTGAACAATACAGTATAATGAGCAACAAAATAATATGGTATAGTAGAACTCGGATAGAAGCAATGATACTTCACACACACTAGTTAATTAATGACAATATGGACAAATAAGTAGTACAAGCATGAGGATTCGAATGCCTAAGGTGGAAATTCGAATTAGCCTTCATGGAGTGATCAAAGGATCACTAGAGTGTCATCGGAGCACAACTAGGTGTCCTCATGATCATCAGTGGAGTCATCAATGCACAAGTAACTTTCAACTGTCAGTCAAACTGAGTCTAATTGAGTGTAGTAGGTGTAACTGAATGTAACTAGCACATGGAGACACTAACTGGATGAAGGAGGCTCAGCGGAGGATGCAGTAGGAGCTTACTAGAGTCAGAACAGGCAGTTTAGTCTCACTGGAGGTCCATCGGAGTGATAAGGTCAGTAAAGAGTCAATTTATCCTTAAATCAAGAAGGTAACTGAAGATAACTGAATATAACTAGACTGGTAGGTGAAGAAGGCGCCTTTGTCATGCAGTGGAGAAAAGGAGGGCGCATTAGTCACTGGGAGGGCTAAAAATGCAAGGAAAGAAGCTCTCGGGGCTAGCTCACTGAGGGCTAGGTGCTGGTGCTGATGACTGGAATGCATGCAAACCCTAATATTTGCATGCATGACTGAAAATGAAAACAATGGAAATGTTGCTAGGACTAGGATGGAGTATAGGAATATCCTAACACCGACTTGTCTAGCTTAGCACAATAACCTCATGTTACATTAATCAGGGCCGACCCCTTACAAGATGGTCTAATAACCCATCGGCAAGTTAACACACTTGCGACACTTGTCAATACAAATGATGACACTTCCGTATAGAGGAATAATACATATCTATAGGAGTACAATAAATATATATATGAAATACATTCCGAAGTTATATATACATCAACACTCCCTCCTAACTAGGAAGGTATTTCTCGACACAGATCTGCTAGCACAAGTCTTCTTCTCTAGATCATCGTCATTGATGCATCGTCCTCGAATCGTCATCATTGTCACTATTGCTGCTATCTCAATCAATCTCTGGATTTACTCGTCATAGGAAGTTCTACAGAGCTAGTACTTTTTCATACTGGATGTAGGCCCACCACCTGCAGGTCTTCATCATCACTGGCCATACTGTGGAATTCTCAGGACTTATTACGTGCGTCACAAACCCTTGCAAGAGCATCCCAGGACTTATTACGGGAATGCAACCCAACCTATCGGATCTCCCAGGTCTTATATGTGACCCTCATCACAAACCCTCGAAAGAGCATCCCAGGACTTATTACGGGCACATAGTCCAACCTATCGGATCTCCTAGGTCTTACATGTGATCTCCACTACAAACCCTCGAAAGAGCATCCCAGGACTTATTACAGGTACACAGCCCAACCTATCGTATCTCCCAGGTCTTACATGTAGTCATCACCAAAAACCCTTGAAAGAGCATCCCAGGACTTATTACAGGCACACAACCCAACCTCTCGGATATCCCAGGTCTTACATGTGCTCACAGGAAAAACCCTCGAAAGAGCATCCCAGGACTTTTTCATCCTGTCCAGATCTCCCAGGTCTACTTACATGCTCATCTGCACAACCTGTCCACGACCATAGAGTATCAACCTGATACTCACCATACATCATCCTGATGTACATGATCATCCTGATCATCAACACTGCATCATCTTGGTGCATGTCATCTGGAGCAACATCCTGAAGCTCGTCATCCATGATCATCCTGATCATACAATGCATCTACCTGGTGCATACCAAGTATCTACCTGATACATATCATCATACATGATCCACCTGATCATACAATGTATCCACCTGATACATACATAGATACATGATCCACCTGATCACACAATGTATCTACCTGATACATATCAACATACATGATCTACCTGATCATACAACGTATCCACCTGATACATATACAGATACATGGTCCAAGCATTCAACATGATGCATATACAAAATACATACAAATGATCCAACTGATCATATCCAGCATCCAACATGATGCATACATACATAAATGATCCAACTGATCGTATCTAGCATCCAACATGATGCATACATACATAAATGATCCAACTGATCATATCCAGCATCCAACATGATGCATACATACATAAATGATCCAACTGATCATACAGAGCAGAAACTAAAACATCATCCTGATGCTCATCATCCAACACTTACATCCATAGCCATGGAAGGATCGTCCTCTCACCATGCTCGGAATGGCTCTTGCAAATGTGTTCATCACTTCTTCCTCGAAGTGTCATAATCTGAAGAATACCAAGCCTCTCTCTGAAGTACTAGAACTTCAATCTGGCTAGTGGCTTCATCAGCACATCTACAAACTGCTCATCCGTCGCAACATACAGGAGCTTCACTGCTCCTCTCTGCACCATATCCTTGATATAGTGATATTTGATCTCTATGTGTTTCGACCTGTTGTGGAACAATGGGTTCTGAGACAGCTTCACACAACTTTGGTTGTCACAAAAGATACCAGTAGCCTCCAGTGGGAGATCAAATAACTCAGACAGTAGCTTCCAGAGCCATACTGCCTCACAACTAGCCGAACAAGCTGCAACATACTCTGCTTCGGCTGTACTCAGTGCTACACATGACTGCTTCCTGCTAAACCAAGAGATCACACTTGATCCCATACTAAAGCAGCACCCATATGTGCTCTTCCTATTTGTAGCACTGCCTGCCCAATCTGAATCAACATAACCCTGTAGGTTAAACTTTTGATTCACATCATACTTGAGCCCATAATCAACTGTACCCTTCAGGTACCTTAGAATATGCTTTACAACAACTAAGTGAACACTCCTTGGATCCATCAAGAATTGGCTCAATGTGTTCACTGCAAAGCAAATATCTGGTCTCGTGTTTGTCAGGTACATTAGGGACCCAATCATCTGACGATACATAGTGACATCAATCGGCTCAGATGAAGCATCACACAGAAGCTTCAGGTTTGATGCCATATGTGTGGCCATGGAATTGCAGTCCATCATCCCGAACCTCTTTAGGATCTCTACTGCATACTTCCCTTGTCCAAGGAAGATCCCATCTGCACTCTGCCACACCTCCATGCCTAGAAAATAGTGCATCATCCCCAAGTCCTTCATCTTGAACTCGGCATCAAGCTTCCTCTTGGTGTCATCAATCAAACTATCATTACCTGTAACAAATAGGTCATCCACATGCAGGAGTAGTATCACAGGATTGCCTTCCTCAACCTTGTATTAAAGGTTGGAATCCGCTTTACTCTTGGTAAATCCCAATCTGGATAGAAAGCTATCCATCCTACCATACCAAGTCCCGGGAGCTTGCTTCAAGCCATACAAGGATTTCTTCAATCTGCACACATATGACTTCCTGTCATGTGTCTCAAAACCAAGTGGATGCTCCACATACACTTCCTCTTCAACTACACCATTCAAGAAAGCAGTCTTGACATCCATCTGGTTTATTTTCCATTTCATCACTGCAGCCAGAGAAAGTACTAATCTGATGGAAGTGTACCTGGCTACAGGAGCAAAAGTTTCTTCATAATCTATTCCCTCTTTCTGAGAGAAGCCACGAGCTACGAATCTTGCCTTGTATTTCTCTATGCTGCCATCTGCAGCATGCTTGATCTTGTAGATCCATTTGGAAGTCACAACAGACTTCTCTTCAAGTCTTGGGACAACATCCCAAACATCATTCTTCATTATTGAATGGTATTCTTCGACCATGGCATCCTTCTATTCTTTCTTTTCTGCTGCTTCTTCATAATTGGAAGGTTCTTTGTTCATGATATCACAGAGTAAAGCAACATAGCTGGTATGAGATCTAGTTCTCTTCTTTGCTCTGTGTTCTTCTTCTAGAATGCCATATCTTTCTGCATCTTGAATGAGCTCTCTAGCCCATGCAGTTTTCCTCTTGTGAGAGTTATTCTCACGGGGTGGATCTACAGGTTCTTACGGATCTTCAATTTCACGATCTGCATCTGGAATTGCTTTAGTCATAGTAGTGTCTTGAAATCTAGTTTCCTTAGGTTCTTCATAATCTTCAATAGGTGTCTTCCTTGATTTGATGAATGCTGAGTTTTCATCAAATGTCACATCCCTGTTGACATCAATCTTCTTGAACCCTGAAAAGTATATTCTGTAAGCCTTCAAGCTTTCACTGTAACCCACAAAGATACCCTTCTTTCCTGAAGGATCTAGCTTGATCCTCTTCTCCTTTGGGACATGAGTGTATACTGGACAACTAAATATTCTGAGATGGCTGACTTCAGGTTTCTTACCAGAGAAGACCTCTTCTGGTGTCTTGTGTTCCAATATCTTGTGGGGTGTTTTGTTATGCACATCTACATCTGTCCTAGCTGCTTCTGCCCATAGATGCATACGTAGATCCTGGTCATGCAGCATTTCCCTTGCTGCTTCCATGATTGTTCGATTCTTTCTTTCTGCAACTCCATTCTGTTGTGGATTGTAAGGAGCAGTCAACTTTTGCTTAATCCCTGAATCACTGCATAACTTCTTGAAGTCACCTGAAGTGAATTCTCCACCATTGTCGGATCTGAATGTTTTGATCTTCTTATCAGTTTGGTTTTCCATCAAAGTTTTGAATTCCTTGAACTTATCAAACACTTCATCTTTGTTCTTCAAGAAGTAAACCCAAGTCTTCCTGGAGAAGTCATCAATGAAAGAGACATAGTAAACATACCCACTCAGAGAACTGGATGACATCGGACCGCATACATCGGAGTGGATAATTTCCGAGATACCTTTTGCCTTGCTTTCACCGCTTGGAAATGCCTTCTTTATGTTCTTTCCTTTTGCACATCCTTTGCAAACACCTTCATGCTTGGTCTTGATTTCAAGAAGACCTTCTACAACTTTACTTGCAATTGGTAATGCTCTGTAGTGCATATGTGCAAGTCTTCTATGCCAAAGTTCACTTGGCTCCATGGAATCATGCACCATGGCATGTTCAGGTTGTCCTTTCAATTTATACAATCCTCCCTCTTGCTCTCCAATCACTACTGCATCATCAATAGTTTTACCTTTTGGCCACATTAGAACTTGGCCATCCACAAATGCAACCCTCATACCTTTTGCATCCAATTTGGATATGGAGAGTAGGTTCTTCTTGAGCCCAGGTACATAAAGAACCTCTTTCATCTTCAAAGACTTTCCAGAATCTAGGTTGTAGGAGCCTTCACCACTTCCTTCGATAGGGTATTGATAGTCATCCCCAAGTTTCACTTTATGAGGTGATTCATGTTCAGATAGATTTACAAAAGATTCTTTAAACCCAGTCATGTGTTTGGAAGCCCCACTGTCAATAAGTCAATCATTACAACCATAAGAAATAGTACCTGTGAGAGTAGAGATTAGAACATACTCTTCTTCACTTGATGAGTCATCATCATGACTTTCTGCTTTAGCCTTCTTCTTTGGAGGTTCATCATCCTTAGCAGCATGATCATGATATCTTCTTTTGTTGTTCTTCTTCTTCTTGTTGAAGTTGTTGTTGTTGTTGTCTTTCTTCTTCTTGGGACAATCTGAAGCAAAGTGTCCCTTCTCATTGCAATTGAAGCATCTGAGATCTTTCTTATCCTTATGATAATGGTGGTGTGAAGTTTTTCTGAAGTGGGATGGCTCTCTCTTGGACTTCCCTTTCTTGGTGTGAGCTGTGAGAGCTTGATATTCATTCCCCATCTTTTCTTCTTGTGCCACAAGACTTGCTTCTTCTTGAGAGCATTCCTCCCATAGTATACTGAAAGAGATCAATTTCTTTCTTGCACAGATTCCTTGAATAAAAGAGTCCCATGACCTAGGTAGGCTATTTAGAGTAGTCATAACTACTTCACCATTATCTACTACTTCATCGACAGCTTCAAGTTGTTCCTTGATCTGAGAGACCTTGGAGAAATAAGATTGAATGGTCTCTCCATTCAACAACTTGACCCCTTTCAATTGGTTCCGCAGAGTCATCTTTTGATTTATGTTCTTCCCTTCAAATAGCTTGGTCAAAGAGTCAAACATCTCCTTGGGTGTCTTCAGAGATGACACATGTGGTATGAGATGGTCTTTGATAGAATCAACAATGATTCTCTTTTCCTTGACCAAGTTCTTCTTATGCAATATCTTAGCCTCTTCATCCTCTGGGATAGGGATCTCTTCTTTTATATATGAGTCCAACTCATTCTCTTCCAGGATTAACCCAATCCTATAATTCCGGGCTCGGAATTTATCAGCCCCTTCAAGCTTGTCCTCAAGCTTGGTGTGGTGAGACATCTTTAAAGAGTACTTCCAATGGAAATAGAAAAGATTTAGGTCTTACCACTTGATTTGTTGAAAAACTGGATCTGGTCCCCGATTAGGGTTTGTCAGAGAAACCCTAAAAAATTGAAAATGTGAATTTCAACTTTATAAAAGGATAGAAAGATGCGCCTTGATGAGCTGATCAACCTGGAATACTCAAAATTTGATTTCTGCAAAGTTTCACCCTTCAGAAGTGCCTTTTGGTCTTTCCGATTTCACTTAGGAGGACCTTGAATTAGGGTTTGAGTTTCCCGGAGATTTACCTAGCCAAAAATCTCGATACAAGCTCTAAACTTTGATTTTTTTTCAAGTAGCTTTCAGCTGTGTCTTCATATTTTAGAAATTCCTATTTTTGAGGAAACCCTAATTTTTAGGGCCAAAACTGAAAGTGCTCAGAATTGAATTTTGATTGGACAGATAGATTCACCTTGTTGAGGAGAGTCAATCTATCATATTACTTTTCCAAAATATGTGGAGAGAAACCCAATAAACAAGAAACCCTGGTTTCCACCACTGCACAATGTCTTCTTCTCAGGTTAACTCTGATGCCATGTTAATTTTTTAGCATTAATTGAATATAATCTAGGATCTTTACTGAGAGAATAACATGTACAGTATATCAATGCATATCAATCATCACAAGATGCAAACATAAGAGACAATAGACACACAGAGTTTCCGTGGGGAAAACCCTAAGGTGAAAAACCCCACAACTTCCTCAGAGATAGATAGAGCAATGATACAACCAAAGTACACAGAGATAGACTCCTCCTAGCATTTGATCCTCCTCCTCACATGTGCGCCACTTTCCGAGTGATGGAAGTGTGAGTTCTGAAGTGATCCAAATAGAGATTGGGAGATCTCTATTTATACTTGTCCTGACTGCCTAATAAACTTATGGGGCCGACTTGTCTAGCTTAGCACAATAACCTCATGTTACATTAATCCGGGCCGACCCCTTACAAGGTGGTCTAATAACCCATCGGAAATTTAACACACTTGCGACACTTGTCAATACAAATGACGACACTTCTGTATAGAGGAATAATACATCTCTATAGGAGTACACTAAATATATATATATGAAAGACATTCCGAAGTTACATATACATCAACATAGAGAAGCAGAGAGAGAGGGAATCCTTAATGAAGACCTTTGGAGGCCTAAAATTATTTTGTGGCTCTCCCATTCACAAGGGGAGAAATCCATTGCTGACCTATGCCAGCTTTTATCCATGCTATGAACTTCCCATTGAAGCTGAATTTCTCCAAAAATTTATAGAGGAACTGATGGTTGACTCTATTGAAGGCATTAGCCATTTTCTAATTTTATGATAATTCCCTTCTCTTTTATCCTCCTGCTAGATTGCACTGCTTCTTGGACCAATACTATGTTTTCCAGAATGTTCCCCTACTGGATGAAGCCTCCTTGATTTACCAAAAAGATGGAAGTAAGGATTTTCTTTAGACACAGAGAAAGGATTTTAGTGAAGAGCTTGTACGATACATTGCAAAGGGAAATAGGACGAAACCTATTGAAAGAGGATGGATTAGATTCTTGGGGGATGAGTGCTAAGGAGGAGTTGATTGCCCCTCCTAGATTTGGCTTCCTTTGAGAGTAGTCTAGCATTCTTTTGAGATATTTTTTTATGATATTCCAAATCTGTAAAAGTGAATGGAATAATCGTCTGGACTTGGGGCTTTATTTGGATCCATTCCCCATATGACCGACTTTATTTCCTCTTTTGTTATTTCTTTAATTAGATTCCTATTGGCGTCATCAGAAATAAGATGGGGAATATGGTGCAAGGATTTCTATTGCGCTTCCCTTCTTTCTTCCCTTTCTTCTTTATATTGCTCGCGGAAGTGATTGTATGCCTCTTTGATTTCTTCAAAATATTGAAGCTGCTTCCCCTGGCTATCCTTTATTTCCATAATTGCTTTATGATGAAGCCTCATTTGGGTCTTCTTGTGGAAGTATTTTGTATTTATTTCCCTCGCCTTCAACCACAAACTTATAGATTTTATCCTCCAAAAATCCTCCTCTACACTATGTGCTTTGTGTATCTCCCCTTGAAGCCTTTATGCTTCTCTTAGATATGATTCCAATACTTCTTTGGTTTCCATTTCCTTAAGATGAATTTTCAACTCCTCCTGCAATGGTTTCTTCACTTGAGAGGGCGTGGTGTAGGAGGATTTGGCCTCGGCTTTGAGCTCTTTCTTGAAATTCCTCATATTTTATTCCTAGATGAAGAAGGGAGAACCTTGAAATTCCTTATCCCATGCTTTCTTAACTATCTCCTCAAACACAGGATTCTACCCCCACGAAGGGTGGAGTCTGAAGGGAATAAGTCCCAATCTAGTTTAGATTCTAGCAAAAGAGATATTGACCCATGATTTGACTTGCTTGACGACAGGATGTGAGAGGACAACTAAAGGACATAATGCAGGATGGAGCTATGGACCAAAAACCTATCTAGCCTAGCAGCCACGTGCCCTGGTCCAATCCTCCTATTTTTCCAAGTGTAAACTCTATTTCTAGGCCTTATGTCTATCAAATCCCAGTTTTGGATTAGATCATCAACCATTTCTCTAAACGGGTCTCTAACAATTGAGCCTCCTCTTTTGTCCCTACTAACAAGGGTGATATTGAAGTCCCTTGCTAGAGTTAGATTTGGGGTTTGGGAATGCTCAAACCAAATAATTAAGGAATTCCAACATTCTTTCTTATTAGAATAACTTGCGAGCATATACATATTAAGAATATATACCTGTTGATTTGATTGCATATGATGAAAATAGGTTAGGACCCAATGCTGATTATTCAATTCTTGGGTCAACCTTAGTTTTGTGACATCCCATAAGGTAGCCAACCCCTGGATTCTCCTATGGATTTGACCACTATGCCTGCACTCTTCTTCCAAATTTTATGAGACCTATTTAGGAGGTCATGGTCCTCCTTTTTTGTCTCCCGGATCAATAGTATATCTGGTTTCTCTATTTAGATGATATCTTTGAATGCTTCTTCCTTGTTTATGGTTCCCATCCCTCTACTGTTTCAGGATATGACCTTCATTATTTACTTCTTATGTGGTGGGGACCCTCTTTTGGATCTGGGGGTTTCAGTTTTCCTATGTTTCTTCCTTCTCTACCATTTTTATTGATGACTTTTTCTAGAGTGGGCTAGGCCCCTGGGGCCTTCTCCCTCTCCGCTTCTTCTTCTCTATTTTCCTTCTTAGACTTCCTTCCTTTTCTACTGCTTGGTTTTGGATCCGAAGCCTATGAATCCAATTTTGGTCCCTATGATTGTGGATATTTAGGGGCTTCCACCACTGGTTTCCTAGGAATCTCAAAACTCTTTTCGGGGATTTTCATTTTAGCAAGAGGGTTTACTTCTGCTGCCCCTACCGTTGGTGGGGGTTCTTTTGGATGGATTTCATCCTATTCCTGTGAGAGAGCCTTGAAATGATTATGGGGATGTCCTCCTTCTAGGATCTTTCTATTTCTAGGGTTTCTTGGTGCCTTCCCACGATTTGGGTTTTTCCCCTCTGGCCAATTACTGCGTTAGCCTTGCTTCGGGCCATTCCCTTTTTGAACCACTATCCAACGAGTTTGCTGGTACAACTCCTCTTACTGTAGGCATTTTTTCTTACAATATTTCACAAAGTGCCCATATTCATGGTAGATTCGACACTTGAAAGGTAGTTGCTTGTAATCCAACTCTTGAATGTATTCCTAGGAATCCACCTTGATTTTAATGGAATTTAGAAGACCCACTTTGAGGTAAACTTGGATGCATATTCGAGCACACAAGTACTGGTCCTTTGGATCTACGTGATCGATAAAATTTCCAAGGGTGTTCCCCACTTCTTTCATCGATTCATCGTTCCAATAGTGAATTGGGAGATGAGGGAGACACACCCAAACAAGAACAACCGATGGAATGTTTTGATATGGATTAAATTTCAAAGTCCAATTGTTCAGGTATAACCCTCTTGGCCCCATGAAATATGGGACATTTCTGAATATCAGATCTTGTTCTTCCTTATCTGCAAAATGAAAAACAAAAAACCTTTTTCCCACAAAGAAGGTGCCCAGATCCCTTTGATAAGCGACTTCGAGTACTTTTGAACCTAGGCCCGCATTTACATAGGGGTTGGCCAGAGGCTTGTGAACTGCCCTATCAGACCCTTCTCAGACAAGGACAATGCAATTTTGTGAGGTCCTTCCACTGGAAACAAAACTTCCGGAATCGCCTCCATCCTTTTCACACATTTCAACTTAGATGCCATAGACTGTTTTTCCATTTGCGCCTCCATGAGCCTACGAAATACCACGCCATCCTATGATATTTCAAGTGAAATATCCCTCCCCATATCCTCCATAGCGGGAAACCTACAGAAATCTTGAATTGATGCATTGCGGAAGCCAAATCCGATCTACCATAGAGATAACCCTTCAAAAGCTATCTATAGTGGTTTTCTTTCTATTTAGTATCGAGGATTTTGATAGTTTAATAGAGTGCTTCATGTCAGCATCTGATATTCATTTCATGCCTCAAATTCATGCATCTATTAGTTTAATGCATCTCTCCGCTTTTCATGTCAGCATATGATATTCATTTCATGCCTCAACTTCATGCATCTCTCCCCCTTTGACATCAATGACAAAGAGGTCTGAATTGTGCGCGAGGTGGATTATGTTTTGCGCCGGTCTCTTTCTGATTGTTTCCTGGGATAACTCCCCCTATCTTTATGATTTATTGATTTTTCGATATAGATGTTATATTGCTCTTTCATCTTGGTCCCTTGTTCCCATCACAATAAATCAAACTTCCTTGCATAGTGATCCTTGTTTTCATTCTTACTTCCACTATGCAACACATGAGTCAGTGCATTATACTTCATGCGTTTGACTGTTTCACTTGTCGTATTTACTGTGTTGTTACGAGACCTTGTCACATTTAATGTTGTCACATATTTTGCTAATACAACCAAAGATTTGGCACATTTTTCATTCATCGCCCAAATCGACATATGATCGGACATGACACTCAGTTTGTGTGTTATCCATGGAGTGTTGCTTCCATACTCAAACCTTTGAGGCAACATTCTTTATCATATGGTGCAATGAATTGAATTTCTGTCTTTTTGTACTATTTCCAAAACTTATTAAGTTAAACATTTAATTTTGGCGACTCCACCACCTTCTTCGACGTTGTGCGACATTGAATTCCTTTCTCATCAATTAACTGCATGCGCGTGAACATAATTCAATGGATCTTATAAGATCTCTGCGAGCAATGTCAGGTTCATCGCCTCTTGTATCCCTTAATTTCTGTTTCATATTGATGTCTGATCCTTTTCCGTTTGATCCTCCCTCAGGTTATTCCTTTCTTTCCAATGGCCTCCCATCATGTAGAGTAACCAGTTCCCTCGAGAATGTGCAACATGCCATTCAGTCTCAGCAGGATGAGTTTTCGCGCTTGAGGTCTGACATGGAATCTTCGCAGCAACAAGTGTAGAATAACCAGATTCTTCACCGGTATTCTCCGTCTCAAATAAATCATAGACATTTTGAACAGTTGAACCTTCTGACTCATCGGGTTTATAATTTGGAGCATTAGCAACAATTGATTATAGATGAATTGTCTCGTCTACGACCTCAACAAGATGACTCGTAGTCCTGCTACTTTGCAACTTCTTCCTTTGCACTCTGTTTCTGAATGCACTTCCCTGGTTTTGGAGCTACGTCTTGGGAACCAACCAGAATCTAAACTCGATGTTGAACTACTGCTGTAGAATTCCTCGGTGCTTATAAATTTTGCTCACTTTCTTTGTATATGCCATTCATGGCATCGGCATGGAGTCCTAACTCATGCAATTTTGTAATCATGCCCCAATTTTTGAATATAATGAAAAGATTCATTTTGCGCAATTTCATGTCTTTGGAAGTGTTTAATTTTTTATTTAAAGTTCTTCTGCTTGTATTTGTGCCTCCAATATCACTGTGATTCTTTTATGTTCTATAGTATATGATATGCAAGATAAATGTATACCCACTTAATGTATGAATGCAATCTTTCCCTTTAGTGACATAATCAACTAATCATAAACACATTCTAACTTCAAATACTTCTAGCCATACAAACCTAACTGCACACCTAACTAACATCCCCTTGAATTCATTAATATGAATTGTGTTGAACTCAAGGGTCTCCCACAGTCCTTATTGGACTAGCCAGGGAGGAAACACTTACTTGCTGCACCTAGATCTTATGCATATTCGGCGCACTTCTGGGGAGATTTCCTTACCCAAGTCTTGTTGTGCGCACTTCTATTTTGATTATGCTTGGGATATTTTCCATTGAAGTCTCTTCGAGTGTAATATCCTTTGCGCAATAAACCTTCATTTGGAAAATTCTCTACTTTTCGATAGTCCATAGCCTTGTGTCCAAAACAGTTGCATGCATAACATCTCACAGTTTGACAATATTTAGCAATGTGACCAAAACGACTACATCTAGTGCACTTCACTCTATTGATATTTATTTGGTTAGAATATCGAAAATAATTATAACTGAAGGAGCCATCATACATGAAAGTCTTATCATGAATTGAACAATGTTCTCTGTTGCAAATATTCTGAGGTGTCTTTACGTAGACAAGACCTGTTTTGTCTTCTAGTGGCCTCTGATCCTTTAAAATCCTGTTTAGTATTGTCGTGTTTTATTTTAAATTGTTCTGCACTTCATCTTCAGATTCAATCTTAGCACTTCCTAAATGTGCGCAGATGGGATCAATACGAACTTGTTTCTTTCCCTTTGTCTTAGTCAACTTATCTTCTAGATTGAGTATCTCTTTATCTTTTTCCTTAAGTTGATAAGTCATCTTTCTAATTTCTCGTGCCAATTCCTCAAGGGAAGTTCTTAGTACAAATTTCTCTTTCTCAAGTATTATAAAATTTTCTTGTGCGCAATTCAATTGACATTCATAACTGGTTATCCTTTCATGAATGTCTGCGTCAACAAATTCCTAACATGGTCTGTCTTATTCTTCATACTTTGAGAGTTGCTCCTGTAACAGATTATTCTTCTTCTTAGACTTCTTTAATTTGTCCAAGGCACTTACCAGTTCACCTTCCCAGTCAATGCCTGCAGCTTCTTCATCTTTGGATTGACTGCCAGTCTTAACCTCTTCAACAGGTTTTGGAGGTGTGACTTGCTTCGGAGGTGTTTTGTATGATCCACTGAAAAAAAATTTGTCTAGTGAACTTGGCTTTCTCTACATAACTGGAGAGTTATTTGAACTGTTCTTCTTGCTTTCTTCCACTACATGATCCATAAAAGTACTTCTTTGAATTCTTTGTCATAGTCACTTTCTTTAGATGCATTGATTCCTTCTTTAGTGTACAGACTCTTTCTCTATTTTGGAATCCTCCTTTTATTTTTAGGTTTGTATTGAGAACGCGCAATCTTCCGATCATGTGAACTAGATTCCTCATCACTGTCACTATATTCTTTCTTGTAAGGAAAGTTTGAGGCATAATGACCTGCTCCTCCACATATGAAGCATTTAAAGGGTAGCTTGTGTTAATGTATTTGTAACTTCGGAAGATATTTCACTTGTATATTTTATATTGTATTCATATGTCATTGTACTTACGACAGAGAGGTTTCATTCCTCCGATTGGTAAATCTATTATTATATTTGATAGGGTTATTAGACTCCCCTAGTGGGGTCGGCCCAGAGTTAAGTTGTAGGGGGGTTTTAGGATCTCCTAGGAGAAGTTGGCCCAGTTAGGGTAAAAGGAAAGTGAAAGTAAAGTATAAATAGAGAGGAGACCCTCTCTATTTATCCATTCACTCACTCACTCATTCGTAAAAGTGATAGAGAGAGAAGTTCGCACAAGTGGAGAAGGAGGAAGATGCTGGAGACCATCTCTTTGTTTTTTGGGTTTTGTATCATTGCTCATTCTATATCTGAGGAAGTTGCGGGGTTTTCTCCTTTATGGTTTCCTTGGTGAAATTCTTTGTGTCTCTTGTCTCTTGTCTTTGATTTGCTGTGCATGTTGTTCTCTCAGATAAGATCCTAGATCATATTGAATTAAATTATGAAAAACTAACATGGTATTAGAGCTAACCTGAGAAGAAGACACTGTGCAGCTGCGGAATCTAGGGATTCTTAATTTTTGGGTCTCTTTCCACAGATCATCAAGGGTAGGAGGCTAGGCTATCTATCCTAAGCAAGGCGCATCTTTTTGTCGAAGCATAATTGGATTCTGAACATTTTCAATTTTCGGCTTGTCACTGCTGCGGGAAGTTAGGGCTTTTGACAGAAGTGGAATTTTGGAGTGCTTTCAGCATAGGATTGTTCTCCTTAGAAAAATAAAAATTTAGAGACCAAGATCAATTTTTTTTGGTTGGGTAGAACCCCAGGATACGTCAAACCCTAGTTTGACTTTTGGACCAGAAAAACCAGGAAACCAGAAAACCAGAAAGGACCAGAAATTGCAGAACCGAAATTCGCAAGTCACTTTTGAGGGGTCAATTTTTGGATTTTCAAAATCCAAGTGTACCAGCTTGCTTACCTCAACAAGGTGCAACTTTCTATACTGACAGAAGTTTGAAATTCCAAATTTGGATTTTTAGGGTTTCTCTGTCAAACCCTAGCCAAGCTCCAGATCCAGTTTCAGCAAATCAAGTGGTAAGACCTAAATATTTTCTATTTCCATTTGAAGTACTCATTAAAGATGTCTCACCACACCAAGCTTGAGGATAAGCTTGAAGGGGCTGATAACTTCCGAGCATGGAAGTATAGGATTGGGCTTGTCCTAGAAGAAAATGAATTGGACACATATGTGAATGAAGATGTTCCAGTTCCAGAGGGAGATGAGGCTAAGGCCTTACATAAGAAGAACTTGGTCAAGGCCAAGAGGAGCATTGCAAATTCTATCAAGGACCATCACATACCACATGTGTCATCTCTAAAGACACCCAAGGAGATGTTTGATTCCTTGACCAAGATATTTGAAGGAAAGAATATAAATCAGAAGATGACATTGCGGAACCAATTGAAGAATGTGAAGATTCAAAATACAGAGACCATGCAATCATAATTTACAAAGGTCTCTCAGATAAAAGAACAACTTGAAGATGTGGGAGAAGACATAGGAAATGGAGAAATAGTGATGACCACCTTGAATGGTCTCCCTAGGTCATGGGATTAATCCTTCATTCAAGGAATTTGTGCTAGGAAGAAGCTAATCACATTCAATAGGCTGTGGGAGGAGTGCTCACAAGAAGAAGCTCAGATTGTAGCTCGAGAAGAAAATATGGGTAATGAAGACCAGGATTTCACAACACACACTAGGAAGAACAACAATAAGAGGGAGCATCCTCATCACAAGAAGGGTAAACACCACCACCAGAATAAGAGGGAGAACCTTGGAGGATCCAGGAGATATATTTCTCACATTCGATGATATACTTGTGATGAGAAGGGATACTATTCCAGAGATTGTCCCAAGAACAAAAGTAGCTCCCACAAGAAGAAGAACAACAAGAGAGGACATCATGCTCACACTGTAGAGGATGATGAACCACCCAGGAAGAGAGCCAGAGAAGAAAGTGAATATTCTTCAAGCGATGAAGAGTATGTTTTGATCTCTGCCCTCATAGGGATTTTTACACATAGAAGCAATGATTGGATTATATATAGTGGGGATTCCAAGCATAAGGCAGGATTCAAGGAATCCTTTATGAACCTATCTGAACATGAATCACCCCACAAAGTGAAACTTGGGGATGACTACCTGTATCCTATGAAAGGAAGTGGTGAAGCCTCTTATAAGCTAGACTCTAGAAATTCTATGAAGATGAAAGATGTCCTGTTTGTACCAGGACTAAAGAAGAACCTTCTCTTCATATATGCATTGGATGCAAAAGGTATGAGGGTTGCATTTGTAGATGGCCAAGTTCTTATGTGGCCAAAGGGAAATACCATAGATGATGCAGCAGTGATTGGAGAGCAAGAGGGAGGGTTATACAAATTGAAGGGTCAACCAAAACAAGCTTTGGTCCATGAATCCATGGAGCCTAGTGAACTATGGCATAGAAGGCTTGCACATGTGCACTATAGAGCACTACCTCTTGCAAGAAAAGCTATTGAAGGTCTTCCAGAAATCTAGGAAAAGCATGAAGGCGTTTGCAAAGGATGTGTGAAAGGAAAGAACACGAAGAATACATTTCCAAGTAGCGAAAGCAAGGAAAAAGGAATCTTGGACATCATCCACTCCGATGTATGCAGTCCGATGTCATCCAGTTCTTTGAGTGGGTATGTATATTATGTTTCTTTCATTGATGATTTCTCTAGGAAGACATGGATATATTTCTTGAAGATCAAAGATGAAGTATTCAGTAAGTTCAAGGAATTCAAAGCCTTGATCGAGAACCACACAGATAAGAGAATCAATACTTTTCAGTCAGACAATGGCAGAGAGTTCACATCAGAAGACTTCAAGAAATTATGTTGAGATTCAGGGATTAAGAAGGAGTTGACCACTCCATATAATCCACAATAGAATGGAGTTGCAGAAAGGAAGAATAGAACAATTATGGAAGCAGCAAGGGTGATGCTTCATGACCAGGATCTTCCTATGCACCTATGGGAAGAAGCTGCAAGGATAGCTGTGTAGGTACAAAATTGTACTCCACATAGAGTACTTGACAACAAGACACCAGAAGAAGCTTTCTCCAGCAAGAAACCAGAAGTCAACCATCTCAGAATATTTGGTTGCCCAGTGTACATACACATTCCCAAAGAGAAGAGGACGAAGTTAGATCCTTCAGGAAAGAAGGGTATATTTGTGGGATATAGTGAAAAATCAAAGGCTTATAGAATATATTTCCTAGGATTCAAGAAGATCGAAATTAGCAGGGATGTAACATTCGATGAAGACTCAGCATACAACAAATCCAGAAAGCTACCTGTTGAATACATTGAAGAACTAGAATCACCCAGGATCCGAGATACAAGAATGGATGAAGTAAATCTAGAAGAAGACCATGAGATGGAAGATCCACAGGAACCTGTAGATCCACCCCATGAGAATAATTCTCACAAGAGGAAACCAACATGGCTACGAGAGGTAATTCAAGATGAAGAAAGATATGGTTCTTTAGAAGGAATGCACAAAGAAAGAAAGAGACCGAGGCCATACACCAATTATGTAGCCCTGCTGTGTGACATCATTGACAAGGAACCTGCCAACTATGAAGAAGTGGCAGAAAGGAAGGAATGGAAGGATGCCATGATCGAGGAGTACCAATAGATCATGAAGAATGATGTTTGGGATGTGGTCCCGAGACTAGAAGGGAAGTCTGTGGTGAATTCCAAGCGAATCTACAAGATCAAGCAGTCTGCGGATGGAAACATAGAGAAATACAAGGCAATATTTGTGGCACGTGGCTTCTCCCAGAAAAGAAGGGATAGACTATGAGAAGACATTTGCACCTGTAGCCAGATACACTTCCATCAGAATAGTACTTGCTCTAGTTGTAGTGATGAAATGGAAGATACACCAGATGGATGTCAAGACAACGTTCTTGAATGGTGTAGTGGAAGAGGAAGTGTATGTGGAGCAACCACTCCGGTTTGAGACACATGACAGGGAGACTCATGTGTGTAAACTGAAGAAAGCCTTGTACGGTTTGAAACAACCACCCAGGACATGGTACGATAGGATAGACAACTTCCTGACTAGTTTAGGATTTACCAAGAGTAAAGCAGATTCCAACCTTACTACAAGGTTGAGGAAGGGAACCCAATGATACTCCTACTGTATGTAGATGACCTGTTTGTGATAGGTGAGGATGGGTTGATTGCTGACACGAAGAGGAAGCTTAATTTCGAGTTCGAGATGAAGGAATTGGGTATGATGCACTATTTTCTAGGTATGGAGGTGTGGCAGAGTGCGGATGGAATCTTCCTTGGACAAGGGAAGTATGCAGTAGAGATCCTGAAGAGGTTCGGGATGATGGATTGTAAGGCCATGGCCACACCTATGGCATCGAACCTGAAGCTATTCAGTGATGCTTCATTAGATTCGGTTGATGCCATGATGTATTGTTAGATGATTGGGTCCTTGATGTACCTGACAAATAAAAGACCAGATATTTGCTTTGTTGTGAAGACATTGAGGTAGTTCCTGACGGATCCGAGACATGTTCACTTGATTGCTGCAAAGCATATTCTGAGGTACCTGAAGGGTACGGTGGATTATGGGCTCAAGTATGATGCAAACCAGAAGATTAAATTGGAGGGTTATGTTGATTCGGATTGGGCAGGCAGTTCCATTGATAGGAAGAGCACTTCAAGGTGCTGCTTCAGTGTGGGATCAGGTGTGATCTCTTGATTTAGCAGGAAGCAGTCCTGCGTGGCACTGAGTACAGCCAAAACAGAGTATGTCGCAGCTTGTTCGGCTAGTTGCGAGGTAGTATGGATGAGGAAGCTACTGTCTGATTTGTTTGATATCCAGTTGGATGCGACGTGTATATATTGCGACAACCAGAGTTATGTGAAGTTGTCTAAAAACCCAGTGTTCCATGACAAGTCGAAGGACATTGAGATCAAGTACCACTATATCAGGGATATGGTGCAGAGAGGAGCAGTGAAGCTCCATTATGTTGCGACGGATGAGTAGATAGCCGATGTATTGACCAAGCCACTGGTTAGAGTGAAGTTTCAATATTTTAGAGAGAAGCTTGGTGTACTTCAGATCGAGGTTCCTTCCAAGGGGAAGTGATGATTCCGGAAGACGCACATGGACATGGTATTTTCTGACATGGTGGTAGGTTGGTCCTCCCATGGTCGCTGATGTAATTGCTGGGATTTTCCAACATGGTGGTATGTTGGTCCTCCCATGGTCGTTGATGTAATTGCCGATATTTTTCGACATGGTGGTAGGTTGGTCCTCCCATGGTCATTGATGTAATTGCTGAGCCTTTCCCGAATGGTGGTAGGAAAGTCCTCCCATGTTGGTTGATGTAAGTGCTGTGTTATGTGCATCTGGGTTGTGCTCCGTTGACGATGAGATGATCTGAAGATGATGAGGCGACAATAGGGTACACAGGTTTTGCAGTGGCATATAATCAGTCCTGGGATGCTCCTTCAGGTTTTGCAGTAGCATATAATCAGTCCTAGGAGATCTTGCAGGTTTTGCAAGTGGCATATAATCATTCCTAGGATGCTCCTTCAGGTTTTGCAGTAGCATATAATCAGTCGTGGGAGATCTTGCAGGTTTTGCAGAGGCATATAATAAGTCCCGAGATGTACCTACTTGATGGCTTGCTCGCAGAGATGATGAAGACCTACATGGAGGCTAGGCCTACATCCAACATGAAAAAGGGATGGCTCTGTAGAACTTCCTATGACGAGTAGATTGGAGATTGATGGTCGAGATAGCAGCAATAGTGACGATGATGATCCAACTTTGATGATGATCTAACGACGAAGAGTTGTGCTGATGAACTGTGTCAAGAGAATACCTTCCTAGTTAAGAGGGAGTGTTAATGTATTTGTAACTTCGGAAGATATTTCACTTGTGTATTTTATATTGTATTCATATGTCATTGTACTTCCGACGAAGAGGTTTCATTCCTCCAATTGGGAAATCTATTATTGTATTTTATAGGGTTATTAGACTCCCCTAGTGGGGTCGGCCTAGAGTTAAGTTGTAGGGGGATTTAGACTCTCCTAGGAGAAGTCGACCCAGTTAGGGTAAAAGGAAAGTGAAAGTAAAGTATAAATAGAGAGGAGCACCTCTCTATTTATCCATTCACTCACTCCTTCATTCACATAAGTGAGAGAGAGAGAAGTTCGCAAAAGTGGAGGAGGAGGAAGCTGCTGGAGACCATCTCTTTGTTTTGGGGTTTTGTATTATTTCTCATTCTATCTCTGAGGAAGTTGTGGGGTATTCACCTTTATGGTTTCCCTGGTGAAATGCTTTGTGTCTCTTGTCTCTTGTGTTTGATTTGCTGTGCATGTTGTTCTCTCAGATAAGATCCTAGATCGTATTGAATTAAATTGTGAAAAACTAACAACTTGTTCTTATACTTACCTCGTCCTCTTTTCATCTTCTTCACAAAGTTCGATTCTTCATCATCTGATTCATCACTACAGTATTTGTCATGATCACTCTTTTCCTTTCCTGTGGCTTTAAAAGCATATTCTTTTATGATGGGAGTCTCTTTCTCAGTTCTCATCTCATATGCAATGAGAATCCCTTGAAGTTCATCCTTTGTTAGTTCCTTAAGATTAGCTCGATCCTCTAACACATATACCTTCAAATTGAATCTTTGAGGCATAGTTCTCAATATCTTTTGTACAATTGATTCTTATTCCAGAGTGACCTGAAGACTCTTGATAGCATTAACTATCTCATGAACTCTTAGGAAGTAAGATGTAATGTTCTCTTCATCTTTGATTCTCAGATATTCAAACTGTCCAAAGTATTTTTGCAATTTTTCTTTCTTTACCTTGTCGTCACCTTCATATATACCTCTTAGTTTGTCCCAAACATCCTTGGTTGATGCGTAGTGCATAACCTTTATGAATTCGTCACCTGTCAAGCCACATAACAGAGCATTTCTGGCTCTAGCATTACTGTCATAGAGTCTCCTTTGCGTTTGATTGACTGGTATTGCTGCTGGGACATTGTAACCATCGACATTAGATTTCCAAACATCTGCTCCCACTGATTGCAAATAGAATTCCATACGTACCTTCCATAATATGTAATTGGTGGCGTCAAACCTTGGTGCTATGTTTGTAGAAAGGCCTTCCTGCTTGTCCATTTCTGCGGTATGATCTATCTTCCAGATGTTAATATGTTACTGAAGACACCCACTTCGATACCAATTGTTGAAATCCATTTAATACTGAGAGAGGGGGTGAATCAATATTAGCGCAATTATTATAATATTTTACCTTCTTTAACAAATTAGTATTTACATAATGTTTATATTCTATTATGAATCAATAAATAAAATATTCACATATATGCAGCACATCAATAACACATAACACACATGATTTTTATGTGGAAACCCAAATGGGAGAAAACCACAGAATGCTTCTTTATAGAGAGAAAGAATAAATTCTGTTAGTTTTTCAGAAATTTCATTCTGATCTAGGATCTTAACTGAGAGAATAACATGTACAACATATCTACAGCATATCTATCATGGACACAATAATGCAAGCACACAAGAGACACAAAGTTTCACCAAGCACACAAGAGACACAAAGTTTCACCAGGGAAAACCAAGAAGGTGAAAAAACCCCACAACTTCCTCAGAGATAGATAGAGCAATGATACAACCTAAGTACAAGAGATAGTCTTCTTTAGCAGCAGCTTCTCCTCCTCCACAAGTGCACCAATCTCCAATGAGAGTATGAGTGAGAAGGTGAATGATCAAATAGAGTGCCTCCCGCACTCTATTTATACTTGACTTGACTTGCCTAATAACCTTTACTACGTCGACCTTAACTTAACCACATAACATAATGCTGACAGGGCCGACCCCCAATAGGGTGGTCTAATAACCCTTTAACCCACATGACTTATACAGGGCTGACCCCAACAAGGTGGTCTAATAACCCATCAAGTATAAGTTACGACACTTACAATATAAATGACGACACTTCCGTATAGATGAATAATAACATCTCTATAGGAGTACAATATACATAGGTGAAATACATTCCGAAGTTACTTATACATCAACACTCCCTCTTAACTAGGAAGGTATTTCTCAACACAGATTTGTTAGCACAAGTCTTCTTCTCTGGATCATCATCAACGAATCATCTTCCTCGAATCATCGTCATCGTTACTGCTTCTGCTATCTCAATTAATCTCCAATCTACTCGTCATAGGAAGTTCTACAGAGCTAGTCCTTTTTCATACTGGATGTAGGCCCACCACCTATAGGTCTTCATCATCATTGGCCATACTGTGGAATCCTCAGCACTAATTACGTGCATCAACAAAACCTCAAAAGATCATCCCAGGCATTTTATGATCACACAGCTCAACCTATCGGATCTCCTAGGATCTTTTACATGTGACTGTCACAAAACATTAAAAGAGTGTCTTGCCAAACAAGATCTCTAAAGAGCATCTGAGGCCTTTTACGTGTATAGCACAACTTGTCCATATCTCCAGGACTTATTACATGTGACCCCTACCACAAAACCTTAAAAGAGTGTCTTGCCAAGCAAGATCTCTAAAGAGCATCTGAGGCCTTTTACGTGACTAGCACAACCTGTCCAGATCTCCAGGACTTATTACATGTGGTCCCCACAAAACCTTAAAAGAGTGTCTTGCCAAGCAAGATCTCTAAAGAGCATCTGAGGCCTTTTACGTGACTAGCACAACCTATCCAGATCTCCAGGACTTATTACATGTGGTCTAGCAAAACCTTAAAAGAGTGTCTTGCCAAGCAAGATCTCTAAAGAGCATCTGAGGCCTTTTACGTGACTAGCACAACCTGTCCAGATCTCCAGGACTTATTACATGCTACCCTTGCACAACTTGTCCACGGTCACAGAGTATCAACCTAATACTCACTATACATCGTCCTGATGTACATTATCATCCTGATCATCATCACTGCATCGTCCTGATGCTCATCGCATATGATCATCCTGATCATCATCACTGCATCGTCCTGATGCATGTCATCTGGAGCAACATCCTGAAGCTCGTCATCCATGATCATCCTAATCATACAATGCATCCACCTGATGCATACCAAGTATCTACTTGATACATATCATCATACATGATCCACCTGATCATACAATGTATCCACCTGATACATATACAGATACATGATCCACCTGATATATATCAACATACATGATCTACCTGATCATACAATGTATCCACCTGATACATATATAAATACATGGTCCAAGCATCCAACATGATGCATATACATATACATGATTCAACTGATCATAGCAAGCATCCAACATGATGCATATACATATACATGATCCAACTGATCATAGCAAGCATCCAACATGATGCATATACATATACATGATCCAACTGATCATAACAAGCATCCAACATGATGCATATACCGAGCAGTAACTGGAGGATCATCCTGATGCTCATCATCCACCGCTTACATCCATAGCCATGGGAAGGACCCTCCTCTCACCATGCTTGGAATGGCTTCCAGCAAATGTGTCCATCACTGTCCTCGAAGTGTCGTCAATATGAAGAACACCAAGCCTCTCTATGAAGCACTCAAACTTCACTCTGGCTAGTGGTTTCGTCAGCACATCTGCAACCTGCTCATCCATTGCAACATATAGGAGCTTCACTACTCCTCTCTGCACCATATCCCTGATATAGTGATATTTGATTTCAGTGTGTTTAGACCTGTCGTGGAACACCGGGTTCTCAGACAGCTTCACACAACTCTGGTTGTCACAAAAGATACTAGTAGCCTCCAGCGGGAGATCAAATAACTCAGACAGTAGCTTTCGGAGCCATACTGCCGTACAACTAGCTGAATAAGCTGCAACATACTCTTCTTTGGCTGTACTCAGTGCTACACAAGACTGCTTCCTGCTAAACCAAGAGATCACACCTGATCCCATACTGAAGCAACACCCAAATGTGCTCTTCCTATCTGCAGCACTACCTGCCCAATCTAAATCAACATAACCCTGCAGGTTAAACTTTTGATTCGCATCATACTTGAGTCCATAATCAATTGTACCCTTCAGGTACCTCAGAATATGCTTTACAGCAACCAGGTGAACACCTTTGGGATCCGTCAGGAATTGGCTCAATGTGTTCACCGCAAAGAAAATATCTAGCCTCGTGTTCATCAGGTACGTCAAGGACCCAATCATCTGACGATACATAGTGACATCAACCAGCTCAAATGAAGCATCACACAGAAGCTTTAGGTTTGATGCCATAGGTGTGGCCATGGCCTTGCAGTCCATCATCCCGAACCTCTTCAGGATCTCTACTGCATACTTCCCTTGTCCAAGGAAGATCCCATATACACTCTGCCACACCTCCATGCCCAGAAAATAGTGCATCATCCCCAAGTCCTTCATCTCGAACTCAGCAGCAAGCTTCCTCTTGGTATCAACAATCAATCCATTCTCACCTGTTACAAACAGGTCATCCACATACAATAGTAGTATCACAAGATTGCCTTCCTCAACCTTGTAGTAAAGGTTGGAATTTGCTTTACTCTTGGTAAAGCCCAAACTGGATAGGAAACTGTCCATCCTACCATACCAAGTCCTAGGAGCTTGCTTCAAGCCATACAAGGCTTTCTTCAACCTGCACACATATGACTCCCTGTCATGTGTTTCAAAACCAAGTGGCTGCTCCACATACACTTCCTCCTCGGCTACACCATTCAAGAAAGCTGTCTTGACATCCATCTGGTGTATCTTCCATTTCATCACTGCAGCTAGAGAAAGTATTGATCTGATGGAAGTGTACCTGGCTATAGGTGCAAAAGTATCTTCATTGTCAATCCCTCTTTCAGGGAGAAGCCACGAGCTACAAACCTCGCTTTGTATTTCTCCATGCTACCATCTGCAACATGCTTGATCTTATAGATCCATTTGGAATTCGCAACAAACTTCCCTTCAGGCCTTGGGACCACATCCCAAACATGATCGATTGGTACTTCTCGACCATGGCATCTTTTTACTGTATTCAGATTCTTCAATATCTTCAATAAATAGTTTGAACTTCATTGCTAGAACAAATGTTGTAGTCCTTATTTTGTAGGTGATGGTATACTATCTTTCCTACAAAACAAGTTAAATTGCATGATTAGAAACATCTTATATCTTTCAGAATAAATTATTACACATAAAGAAATATGTCATACAGTCATGCAATTATTTTAGCCAATGCTTCAATACAACATTTATCCATATCCCGTAACTTTCTAGATGCCTTCCAATCTCTACCAGAACATTGTTAAGAGTGTGCACAACTCCCAACATGTCAGCAAAGAGGTTTCATTCTAGATAAATAGCAATGGAATGTTGTACAGTGCCATAGGCCACTTACCCATCACATGCATATTAGTAGTATACTGTTCATTAATGCAATTATTCTAATATGCATAATACACACCCTAAGTATATACATCATTGAGAAATATTATTTAAACAAGCAAGTATACAAGAAATGACAATTCAAATACTTATCTTTGTTTGTTTGTTGGGTTGACTCCCTCTCAGTCTTTGCTTCCTTTCTGCTACTCCATTCTAATGTGGATTGTGAGAAGTGGTCAAATCCCTCTGAATGTCTGCATCCTTGTAGAAACTACTGGAGTGTGCTCCCTCTTGATCTTTGCTTCCTGGATTTCCTGTCTTTGAACTTATATCCATCCTCGATCACTATGCATACTTACTAGTATCATCATTGTGTTATCTTCGAGGTCTCATACATACATTCATTAGTATAATCTTAATACTATAAAAAACATTATGATTCTAAGTAATCTTAAACATGTATGGTCAAGATCATTTCATACACAGATAATTTATCACAATTCTTTTACTCATGCATATCCTTATTTGACCAAAGGACTTTTCTGGTTAGTCATATCATCAATCAAGGTAAGAGACATAATATGCATAAACCCTTGATTACTTACATTTCTAACTTCATGAATAATCATTATCAACCATACAATAGTATAAGATCCTAACATAAGGTAGGATTCTAACTTGATATAGGAAAAACATACCTGGTTATCATATTTGCTAGTTATGTCTAGCAATGTCTTCTTGTTCTCTTCAATGACTTGTGCTAGTAACCTGCATATCTCATAGGTTAATCATTGTAGAACCAAGTTATACATACCTTGTAAGTAGATCTTCTATGTGATCCATGACAATGGATGAATCTTTGTCTCATGTCAACATGGTCATATGTTCTTGAACTAGAACATGATTTGTCTTTCTTGATGTACCTTTCATGTTAGCGGACAACATCAGCCTCATACAACATCACAATGTATTAGTACAATCATAAGTGTCAAAACCCTAATCAATGAATATCTACATTCATAATTTTATTAAGGTGATGCGACAAGTCTAAAACTAATCAAGATTGTACTAATCTTAATGAAGACAAACATATCATAAACTTAATCATGAACAGATTTCGAAACATACCTGTAAGTCATACCTGTCGAGTTTGTTTGTAATCTTCTTCAGCCTCATCTCCCTTTGAAACTGAAACTTCTTTACTTATGTAGGTGACTAATCCATTCTCTTCTAGGATTAACCCAATCCACTTGATTTGCAGAAACTGGATCTGGAGCTGGATTAGGGTTTGTAAGATAAACCCTAAAAATTCAAACTTCTGAAAGGATAGAAACATGCACCTTGATGAGCTGATCAACCTAGTATACTCAGAATTTGAAAACTGCAAAGTTTCACCCCTCAAATTTGCTTTTCAATCTTCTGGATTCACTAGGAGGACCCTGAATTAGAGTTTGAGTTTCCTAGAGCTTCACCCAACCAAATAGTTTGATCCAAATCTCTAAACTTTTATTTTTCCAAGGAGCTTCCAGTTATGGTCATAGATTTCAAAAATTCCCATTTTTGTAGAAGCCCTAATTTTCCACCTTTCTGATCAAAATCCCGAACTAGGGTTTGATCAAGCCCGACCTTCTGCCCAACCAAAAAATTCGATCTTGGTCTCTAAATTTCGATTTTGGTGAGGAGCATTCAGCCATGGTCTCTGATACAAAATTTCCAACATTCTCCGAAACCCTAAATTCCCGGAGCCATGAATGAAGGTGCTCAAAATTCAATTATGTTTTGAAAAACATATGCACCTGATTGTTTCTGGTGTAACTCCAAAATTTCCGATCTACAGGGTCCAAAAATTCTTCCTATGGTATCCTGACCTGTTATCTTTTCAACCCCATAGGTTTGACCTCAAATGGATTCTCTGAGAGAGAGTTATTCCAAGTGTCACAACGTGACCTGTTTATGGGATAAAAAAGGAGAGCGAACTTGTATGGAGTGCCATCTGTCCCTGGTTCAATTTCAGCATTTGAAAAATGTACCTGTGAAAGTACATTCCATTTCCTACCTGTCACATTTTACGAAATTTCATTTGGAGCTTCCTAGCCCAATTTGTGACCTTTTTTCCTAGGTCACCTGTTTATGACTGTGATCTGGAAGACTTAGAAACCCTAACTTGTACTGATCATAAATCACAAAGTACAACAAATTAGAGGCTGTCCTTTGGACACAAGGTACATGGGGATCTTATCTTCGACTTGTAACATTTTTCGATCTTGAAACCTCTCCGAAATGTATTTATAGCGAAATTTCTACGATGACTGGTTTTTTCTATATCAAGCCCTAGCTTCGCAAGTGCAACAAGTGTCATAAATGCCATACCATGCCTTCTTTCAGGCTAGCTCTGATACCATGTTAGTTTTTCAGAAACTTCAATATGATCTAGGATGTTAACTGAGATAATAACATGTACAACATATCTACAGCATATCAATCATGGACACAATAATGCAAGCACACAAGAGACACAGAGTTTCATCGGGGAAAACCAAGAAGGTGAAAAAACCCTGCAACTTCCTTAGAGATAGATAGAGCAATGATACAACCCAAGTACAAGAGATAGTATTCTCTAGTAGAAGCTTCTCCTCCTCCACAAGTGCAGCACTCTCCAATGAGAGTATGAGTGAGAAGGTGAATGATCAAATAGAGTGCCTCCCGCACTCTATTTATACTTGACTTGACTTGCCTAATAACCTTTACTAGGTCGGCCTTAACTTAACCACATAACATAATACTGACAGGGCCGACCCCCAATAGGGTGGTCTAATAACGCTTTAACCCACATGACTTATACAGGGTTGACCCCAACAAGGTGGTCTAATAACCCATCAAGTATAAGTTATGACACTTACAATATAAATGACGACACTTCCGTATAGAGGAATAATAACATCTCTATAGGAGTACAATATATATAGGTGAAATACATTCCGAAGTTACATATACATCAACACATTCGAGGAAGCAATAACTTCTTGTGTTTACCAGCACCAACTGGAAGGAGGTACCAACCCCCTGGTTTTACAGGCATCGACCTGAAGGAAGCTTCCACTCGTGTTTTCTCTAGCACCAACTGGAAGAAGGCACTGACCCCCTTTCGCTTTGTTTTACATGCACCAACTTGAAGGAAGTTGCGAATCCTTGTCTCCTTGTCCCGTCTGACCGCCTTGATGTCCAATATATTTTACTGTCTTACTGAACTTTAAATCTGCGCACTTCTTCATATCTTTTGATGATGATTAAGTTGTGCGCCACTTCGTATGCATACTGTACTCTGTCACTGCACTGCATACATCACTTGACTTCTTGAACTTCTTAACTCACACTTATGCTGATGACTTAGTTCCTATATTGTGTGTTATGCTGATTCTGTAGTATGCGCTTCTGGTTTAACGTTCTCCTCTACGTGACTGCAATGAACAACTGATACTGTGCTTTCAACTGATAGTTTGTTGTTTTGAAATGAAGCACGAGTAACATAAGTAACTTTGTACTTTCTGATGTGTCCATTTTGATTAAGTGCGGCAGTATCTCAGAAAATTTGTGATGTCCTGTGCATCAAATAATTGGTTTGTTCGGTTTAACGTACTTGTCTTAGATCATCTGCATCGTGATGCGCCTATCGGATTCTGCTGTTGTTCTATTGTTGTGCATCAGCTAGACATCTGCGCAATATATTATAAACTTCGGTTCTATCTTTGCACTTCCGTCTCTACAATAACTATGACTATTGACATGGTTATTGTGATACTGTCCTTTGAAACATCAAGCACTTGTGCATTCTTCATTTTCTCTTTCTTTTAGTGTTTACACAAACGTCACAGATCTACAACATCATTTTGCGCACCATCAAAGCCTCATTCTGCTGCATCTCCACATTCGGCTCTTCGCTAGATCATTCTGTTATGTCCACGAGCCCTTCGATGCCTAAAAAAAAAACTAAAACTTGCACTTGAAGCTCTCATGCTCTTTCCATCAAGCTTATATTCAATCTCCAACTTGCATCTCTATTTATACATGTCTTGCATGGATTGTATGTTCATAAGTTGGTTGTGGCATTCCTTTTTCCATGCTTCAAGGATTGTGCTTATGCCACGTGTCATCATCTATGCTTTTGATGTGTCATCTCTGATGTATCAAGTGCCTTCAAGGTCGAAAACTTAGTGGGACTTCACACCTTGATAATGTACCATTGTGCTCTTGATGTACCATTTCCTTGCTGTATGTGCACAATCTTCTACTTCATCTTGATATGTTCATGGCCTTTGTTGTACCAACCCTTGTGATGTCAATACTTTGTGTAATCTGCGCATTCTCTGGATTCTATTTGGTGGGATTATGACCTGTGTTTCATCATTCCATATGGGTGATGCACCCTTGATGTATTGATACTAACCACTTATACTATGAAAAGAGAACTTTATACTATGAACGAGAACTCTAGCCATAAAAACGATGATTTTTGCAAATAAAACACCAAAAACACCCCCAAATAGAAAAGTGTTGATACCAGTATACACGTTTTTTTTATCCAGGGTAAAAAATAGAGCCATGGCCTAAACATCACATACTATTGTTTACAAAAAAATTAAAATCAACCCCTAAATTGGAAAAATAATTTTTCTTCAAGAGATAAATTACAACTTTTTTGAAACTTGCATATTACACAAAAATAAAAATTCATAAATAATTTCACCACTCTAACCATATAAAAACAAAGAAATTATGTTACGATTCATAATTAAATAATATATTATACCATACAAGAACATATGATTCATATTAATATTCAAAAACTCCTTTAGAGTTTCAATTACAAACATCATACTAATAAAAAACATTTAAAATGCTTCATGTGAAATTATTGAAATTCATACATGGATTCTGACACCCCATCAGAATCTACATGTTCTGCAGATGAATGACTGGATGAAGATGTAGATGACCCATATTCTTGTCTATTATCAATGGGTGCACCATCTGATTCTACATCTATGCCCATCATTTCAGACGTCATATTCCTTCAGGATCTACGGCTTGGTTTAACAGACTGCCATCTTGCAACTTCTTGTTTTGGCAGAAAACTCTTGATAATCTCTATAGTCTTGGAGCGAAGAGTGTCTTTATTTGTCAACTTGGAATCATAAACAAGTATATCAACTTCCTCTAATTTCAAGATGTCAATGCGGCGGTGATTTATTTTTTGACCCTTTCTTTTTCTCTTTCTGCTAACCTTTTTCTCAACCACCATCTCTACCTTGTACACACCATCAAATGGGTGTGTATCTATTGCATATAAAAAAATATATAATAAAAAATTTAAATCTAAAAATAAAACCTACCCCCTAACCCCCCCTAAACTATATAATAAAATTAAAATAAATAAATTAAAACCTAACCCCTAACCCCCCCAAACTATATAATAATTAAAAACTAACCCCCCCAAAATATATAATAATTAAAAAAATAAAAAATAAAAAACTAACCCCCCTCTCCCCACCTTCCCCCTCCCTTCCCCCTCCTCCCTTCCCCCTCCCTTCCCCTCCTCCCATCGCCCTCTTCCCCCTCCTTGCATCCCCTCCTCCCTTCCCCCTCCCTTCCCGTCCTCCCGTCGCCCTCTTCCCCCTCCTTGCACCCCCTCCCTCTCCCATCCTCCCCCCGCCCCCTCCTTCCTCCTCCTCCCCCTGCCCCCTTCCCCCTCCTCCCCCTCCTCCTCCTCCCTTCTCCCTCTGCAGCCCTTGGCGCCCTTGGGTGCCAAGGGCTGCAGAGGGAGAAGGGAGGAGGAGGAGGGGGAGGAGGGGGAAGGGGGCGACGGGAGGAGGAGGATGGGAGGGGGAGGCAGGAGGAGTAGGAAGGGAGGGCCACCCATTCCGCTCACTTGGGCACCACAGGTGGCCCTTTGGAGCCCAAGTGAGTGGAGCGGGTGGCCCTCCCCGCCCTCCCTTCCTCCTCCTCCAAGGGTACCAAGGGCCATGGAGGGAGAAGGGAGGAGGAGGACGGGAAGGAGGGGGAAGGGGGCGGCGGGAGGAGGAGGAAGGGAGGGTGGGTAGGGCCACCCATTCCGCTCACTTGGGAACCATAGGCGGCCCTTTGGAGCCCAAGTGAGTGGAGCGGGCGGCCCTCCTCGCCCTCCCTTCCTCCTCCTCCCGCCCTCCTCATCTGACCACCCCCACCCTTCATCCTCATTCCGACGACCCCTTCCCCCTCATCCTCGTGCCCCCTCCCTTCCTCCTCCTCCAGCCGCCCCTCCCTCCCCCGTCATCCGACCACCCCTCCCTTCATCCTCATCCCAACAAACCCTTCCTCCTCCTCCCCGCTCCCCATCCTTCCCCCCTCCTCCCGCCGCCCCCTCCTTCCCCCCTCCTCCCTTCTCCCTCTGCGGCCCTTTGGTGCCCAAGTGAGCGGATTCAACTCACTTGGGTGCCAAATGGCCGCAAAGGGAGAAGGGAGGAGGAGGAGGGGGAGGAGGGGGGAGGGGGCGGCGGGAAGAGGAGGAAGGAGCGGGCATGAGGAGGAGGGGGAAGGGGTTGGGAACGAGGAGGAGGGGGGAAGGGAAGGGAGGGGCGACAGGAGGAGGGGGAAGGGAGGGAGGGGGGTTAGTTTTTATTTTTTTTTAAAAACATTTATTATATAGTTTGGGGGGGTTAGTTTTTAATTTTTTTTAAAAACATTTATTATATAGTTTGGGGGGGTTAGTTTTTAATTTTTTTATTATATAGTTTGGGGGGGGGTTAGGGGTTAGGTTTTATATATTTTTAAATTTTTTTATTATATAGTTTAGGGGGGGTTAGGGGGCAGGTTTTATTTTTAGATTTAAATTTTTTATTATATATATATATTTTTTATAGTTTAGGGGGGTTGGGCGATGGTGATGTAGGGTGGGGTTTAAGTTGTTTTGGATGTTTTTATTGTTTCCTAAGTTAGGGGGGTAATTTATATTTTATTTTTATGTGTGGGGGTTTTAGGGGGTAGGGGGTATTTAATTGTTTTCTATTTAGTTTTATTTATGACGGAAGGGGAGGAGGGACAATGTAGGATAGGGGTAAAATCCTAATATTTGTAGATCCAGGAAAAAGCCTAATATTCGTAGCTCCAACACTGATCCATTTCTAAGTGGTATTGAAAACATACATCTTGCAACTTGGACAAAAGATGAGACTTATGAATCTCTTTTAATCAATGAAAAGAGTGAAGGAAAATGTAGTCAGGTGTTGAGTTATAATGCCGTGGTTAAAAAATTAACATATGAAGAAATGGATTTGAAAGGAGTGACTGTAAACATCTATCAAAAGCCACAAGCGTTGATTAATTATCTCATAGATACATTTTCAAGAGAAGGAGATTGGGTCTTAGATTTGTTCTCAAGTTCAGGTAAACTTCCTGATATTACATATGAAAGCATATTTCAAGTTTTATTGTTTGTTTTATTCTTCATTATTTTATTGTTTTAAAGTATGCTTCTTTGTGCTATTTGACTTAACTTTTGTTTTATGTTTTTGGTGATTATGTACAACAATAGCATGCTCCTTACAGAAATGAAGAAAGCATATCCATTGATAATGATCCACTGCAATGCAATTACATCAAGCAAAGAGTTAATGCTATTCAAGTTATTCTAGATGAACTGCAGGAAGTTGGTTTGAAGAAAGGAGAGTTTAGTGAAACACTTGTGGCAAAGATGTCAAAAGAGCCTCAACCCCCATTAGGAGTGGTGTTTGGAAATGAGCACTTTGGGCATCTTGCAGACATAGAAGACCCAATGGAAGGGGACATTAATGTCCTTGAAGAAAGCCAAGTTCCAGAAAATTCCAATTTCGATGAAGAATTTGGCCTGCATGATATTGTTGATTAGTTTCATGTCTTGAAGAAAATGTTAAATTTGACAATTTTTTGATAAGATATATTAGTCATGTTTTGACTTTTAGACTTTATTTTAGAAATAAAATTTCTATATATAATGTTTTTAATATGTTTTTTACAAATATATGGTATAATTTTTCTTGAATTTATGTGAATCGTCGCTTTTTGGGAAATAATATGAAATAGTATCATTTTTATACAAAAAATATCTGAAAATTAATTGAAAATGGTTTTAAATTCTTTATTTCTGGAATTTTTTACAATTTTGTTAATAAAAATGTCTTATTTTATAGAAAAAATTGCAAAATGTATATGTTTTTCATTATAAATTGCTTATAAATGTATGCTATTCTGTGGATTCTACACATTCTCCAATTTCTACTTGGTGGGACTTTGACTTCTGCTTTGTCATCACTTGTGGGACTTGCACACCTGCTGTACCATCGATTGTGGAATTTGCTCATAGATAGTCTTCAACCGTTGTGCATTCTAGGAACTTGTGTGCGTTCCACTTACTGAAAGCATTTTCTTATTGTCTATGCTTGCACGCTTTTAGGATTGTCCAACCAATAACTACTTGCGCACTTCCAAGCAATGCTCAGGATTTCTTGCACATTTGTACCGTTTGTTTAACCAATTCCTTGGATTTTTGAGCAAAAGTACCATTGTCCAACCAACTCCTTCAATTTACTGGCATGAGAGAGTATGGCTTGGTGGACTTAAGTTCTGCGCACAGACCACATGATGTAGGATACATTACTTGTGTTCCTTCTTGAACTGGATCTTCATGAAGTAGCTTCTTATGTACCTTTTCTTATGTGCTTCTTCAAGTTTGACCTGCATGTCACATCTTCAAACTGAATATACTCTTAGATATATACTCCAAAGTTGCTTGAGTGTTGTATCCTTGATATACATATTCAAACATAATGCATTCTTAGATATACTTCAAAGTTGCATACATATCTGTCACCTTCACCACTTGCGCATATACTTCTGATGTTCATTATCTTCTTCTTCTTGCACATATACTACTTCAAAGTGGCTTCCATATACTTCTTCATACCTCTGTAGGAATGCGGTGTCCACTTTGACTTTGGATGATATCAATGACTCAGACTGAATCAATTGAAATCTTCTTTGACATTTGATGATAGTCAAACACTTGACATCATCTTTAGTTGACATCAATGACAACCAATGCTCAACAAAAGGTCTCCAAAAACCTTCGCATGCTTTTGTAACAACCTCTTTATGTCTTTAGGATGTTGTGAGATGTCTATTGTTGAACCTTGAGAGGTGATTAGGCATTCAACAACCCACTCTATGTCCCCATGCCGTGGGATGACACCATTTGATTTGGGTAAGTGTTCATGCCTTTCAATATTACCCGTTTTCCATTAGAATTTTTGGGTCTCATCTCTAGTACCTTATAGTTCACAGTATTCTCCCCAATAGAGAATAACCATTGAGCCCCCAATACTATGTTTGTGTCAACCAAATTCACAACATATAAAATATTTGTCACCCTATAATCTCCTATGGTTAGCTAAAATTTAGGGATCCATATAGTACAATCCATGGAATTATTACCTGGAATCAAGACAATGAAGCCATCAAAGGTCTATGTGGGCAGCTTTCTCCTTTCCACCATTGTTACATCGATAAAATTGTGGGTGTCACCTCCATCCACCAATATTGTAGCTCTTTGGCCTTGGACTACTCCTTTGAATCCGAAAGTATGAAATCGAGGTACTCCTGTCAACACAGTGTTGAAGTGGGAGTTATGCACTTGCGTCAACTAGGAGGAATTGGCCCAATCCAAAAGTGTCAAGATTACCTCAAGTTGTTGAAATAGCCAACCCTGATGGGTTTTACGACTCTATTAGCCAATTTATTCTATCATATTCTAAACTATTTAACTAGACCAATCTAACTAGTTAAAAAAATAAAAAAATCTAATTGAGAAAAGCTAAATACTAATCTAATGTTAATTAAATCAAACAATAAATATGTACAAAAATATTTAAAAATATAGAAATTTCATTCTATTAGTAAGAATTCGCATAAAATGAAACCGAATCAAGTAACATGAAAATAAAATTAAACCAATACTAAACGAAAGTCAAAAATAAAACAAGAAAACCCGTGATCCATTTCATCTGCTGATGGTAGAACCATTTTCTGCCTTTGTCGTGGAACCATAACAGAGCCAATACAACTATGACATTCACTTCTGCGTTTAGAAATAATAAAGAAAAAGTTATGATCTCAATACATAAGCTTTTAATCCATCCACGTAGAAAAGACATGAAATTGGCTGATTTTCATGGATCACTATACCTTAAAATATTTTCATAAAGCGAGAAAATCAAGGTCATGTATTTGAGTTGTTATTAAGATATCGGAAGTAAAGTATGCACTTTTAATATCAACGACCTTCTATTTTCAAACCATAATAGTATAAGCCAAGAGATTCCTGCCTTAAATAAATTCTCAAAAATGTCAATCTAGTCAATCTAGGATGATTGTTGGCTTGTTTCAAGGAGAAGATATTTAAGTTAAAAAGAATTTGATAAAGTTATAAGTATAAAATTGATACTAAAAGTAATAAAAAGAAATAAGTATCAATTTTACATTAATAATACTTTGATTACTTACTTTATCAAATCTATAAGAAAATTAAAGATAAAACAACTTCCAATACTTTTTTCTTTTTTCTTATATACATATTTAAATGGTCTTTTCCCCAAGCCTATATATATATATATGAATATCTCAATTAGGATTTAATAGCAATCGTTTAATGAATCGAATAAACAAGAAAGTTTTTTTTATCCTAATCAAAGAATTTCTTGATGTTATTTTATTCAAATTATGGTCTCTAAAATTTAACATATATACCTTACTAGGGTGTAAAATTAATCATATATAAATGGCCATAATTAGATTATTTTGACTTACCCAAAAATATGGAAAAAATATTATTTTTATTCGCATCATTCACAATGTTTTTTGTCTGTGTTGTAGGAGAATATTGGAAGATTTAGTGTGGAGTATCTCTTCATGATATCTTAGAGTGAAAATTATACAAATCATCCAGATTGTCAAATGATCGTCATATAAGCCCAAGAATGAGCAAGAAATCATGCAAGTGCCATCAAATGATACCATCAAACCAAGCATTGAAATTAAAAGAAACAAATAAAAAAACAATAGAAAGTACTATTTACAAAATTATGAATGGGGGCCCCTTTATTTATTGAAAATTTGATGGGGGGTTGTTGGGTTGCCAACACACAAACATCCTTCCATTCTCTAGTTGTGGCCGCTCTTCTTCGGTTGTTTCATAACCACCCTCTAGGTTAGTCTGCTCCTCTTCACTCTCATTTTCTGCTTCACTTTTAGAAAATACTTCAATGTAGTGTGCTTTCCCTTTAGCACATTTATGGACTGGAACCCATGGTTCTTAGTAGGTGAAGCACAATTTCTTTCTCCTTAACTCATCTTCGTATATGACATTGCTATCCTTCTTGAAATTTCCTATTGAACCTTTTGGAAAGGTTTCTTGTACATGAATTCAACTGAAATATTTGTTCTTAGTGGAAATATGGTTTTTTGTAACATCCCGATATTTTCATAAATTTTTTTTTTTTTTAAATCGCCATTAAAAGCTAAAATGCGGAATTAATATCAATAAATAAAGCAATAATTAATAAATGCAACGTTTGGTAGGAAACAATTTAATGGCTGTGTCTTTTTGTCTTCTGATGGTGTATCGTGTCGGCGACACGTCATGAATCCAATTAATGATTATGTTCTTTATTTGTATGCTGGAATGATTGAAAATTGTGATGCATTTGGAAAACAGAATTCTTTTTGACAAGTACTGACAGTTTAAATTTTCTGGATGATGATGAAATGGGTCCCACGAGGTGCCCCGAGGCTTACTTAGCTACTCAGCTAAAGCATTGTACTCGTCCTTCATGCGCAGATTCGCAGGTAAGAGATAACGATAAAAATTCAGAGTGTTTAATAACCGTGATATAAATCGAAATTGCTTATGATTTTCGACGCTACAGGTATGGTTTCCTTCCAATTTGTAAGGTGGATTTGACTAGATCAAAAAATGCCGATATCGTCAATCTCAGGGTGTGATTACTATGAACGTTTTCAGCAGGGGTTTGTGACTTCATGTGTTATCATTCCATGAATGTCTTACGGTTGTTAAAATAATTCATTTATAAATTTTGGCGGTGACAAGTTTAGGACGAAGGCACATGGTCTTAAGTCATACTATGGAAAGAGTGATAAGTGGGTCTAAACTCTAATACCTGGGCAATTAAAATGGTGATGCATTAAACGTTAATACCCTACCATGCAATGTATGCGATGGGTCCTTGGGTGGCAACCATACCCTAAGGGTGTGTTTATATAACTTGTAATGTGAACAAAGCTTTAGGAGCTTTATGATGATCCCAATGATGAACTTTATAATAACCTTACATATTGGGGTAGAGTCAATCCATGCCCTATGCTTGACCGTGACCTAAGTGGATATTCATATGCTATGAGTGTGCTTGAACCTTGGTTACATGGAACATATAAGACCTTTGTTATATGTTATCAGGAATGTTATACATTGATATTATTTATATGTTGATGCTATTAATATTGATTCGTATGGATTGGCAAGTGGAATGATGGCACTGCAAAAAGCCTGCGTACGAAGTCGAGGGTGTAGTAAATGATTGGGTTTGCAATTAATTTACTTGGTCACCGTGTTAAGGATAGTGTTACGTGCACGTTGATGTGGATGTTTCGGCGTGTGATAAGGTTTGGCAATTGCTGAGTTGTGACGGGCCTTCTGCCCCGGTGTCAACAGAAATGGAAACTTCGTGGCTTGGGAGGTAAGCGAGCAATTTAATGCTGCTTCTTCCACCCTCCAACGTGGCTTAATGAAAATGGATCTCCGTCGTCGATCATGTGCGTTGGGATTGTGATGAACCCTAACGTAACTTATGGATTCTTGTAATGTTACTTGGTCATTGTTTCGGTGGTACGGTTTGGGAGGTGAGGCCAACCGACCGAGAGGCACTTAGGGTTTTGCTATTTTTCTAGCCTTCCCCGGGCTCGATCCTGAGACCAGTATCAGTCCTCAAACTGTAGGTGAGAGCCATCAATGGAGGCCTAATTAGGAGTTAAATGGTGTGGCCATCCACAGGTTGGATGAGTGCGTCGGTTGGCGTTGTAGTAGCTTGCAAGTTTGGGTTTCTCCATCAGGTTGTAGGTCTTCGGGAGTTATCACACAGGGTGGCCTTCGAGCTGGGTGCATCTCCTTCGCAGTTGATGGATGTTGGCTTCGTTGAGTCTCTGTCACGACTCAGGTATCGTAACGTTTTTAAGGGTTTTTTTTTGAATTTTTTCTTAGTTGCATGCATTACTATCACATGATTGATATCTAACTCCGTGAATGGTTGTTGGGCGAGAAAGTTTTTGGCGAACAAGAGGACACCGGAATAGTGGATGGGGAGAAGGGCTATAGCGAATCCACCGGTAAGCTTCGGTGGTATCCCTCCCTAGTGGTTCTCCTGGAATCGGACTTGATGAGCAGAGTTTTGGTAGCATGCCTTCACGGCAGTTGCTTTGTCTCGCCTGCAGCGTTTGGGGAAATGTTACTGTTTTAAGCTTTGTTGATAGTGTAGATGATGTAAATGTTTAAAATGCATGGCCGTCCATCCCTTGGCTCAGCGAGCTTGGTAGGGTTGAACCCTCGTGTTAGCAGCGAGTCTTAGAGCTTAAATGTTTTATGTCTGTCGTTTTGGTACTTCTGTGTTGGTGGAAGCTCAAATGTGAAGCTAAAGGGAAGAGATACGTTGACTGTAATTTTGTTTCGGTATTTGCTGTATGTATGAATAGCATTGGGTTTTGATTGGAACCTTCAGTACAAGGATGCGACAATCTGTAGAATGAAACCCTCGTTAATTTAAATGGAATGATAATTATTTAGGGTTTAATGGCTATATATGGTGTTTTCAACTCTCATTTTCGAATCTGTAAATGAAAGCCCATTTTAAGTTGTTTATTTAAATAGCGGCTATAAGCCGTAAGCGATCTACTTGGCTTACATTACGTCTGTACATGCATGGGTTAAGCCGAGAATAGAAAGTAATCGGTTTTGTTTGAAAACATAAGTGATAATGCTAAACCCTAGCTGTCGATGTTAATGCAGTCTGCTAGTCTATAATGATGTTTTAAAGGAACAAGAATAATAACTCTTGATTTTACCGTTAGATTGTCTATGGTAATGAAACATTTGATTTGGCAGATGTTTAAATGTTTGTAAATAATAACGTGGTGGGAATGGGTCAACCCTGGTTTGGGTGTAGAGATACTGTATTTTGTTCTATCGATTCAATAATGCTATTCCTTCCTTTATTTTTAATAACATGATAATCTGTGATGTAAATTCTGTCACATGCATATGATAATACAAAAAAAAAGGAAATGATAGTGCATTCGTCAATGAATTTAATTGCTTATGAATATAACATTTTTTCTATTTTAATTCTGTCTCCCTATATTTTTCCAATTCAGACTTCTGGAGAAAATGAAAGAACAATGCATTATTTTTTTTTGCGTAAAAGAATAATACAATGATGGCAATAATTTCTATAAAGATCAGACAGATTCAAACAACAAAATAGAGTATTTAAGTATGTGGTTAAATAGAATGCATGATATTGTTTTCTTTGAAGATATAATTAAAGACCAGTAATTCCTAGTTGTTAACACAATGTTCACCTTCAGAATAAGAAAAGAACCTATTACTATGACTAGTTTCTGTTAGGTTGTTCAGCATACAGATTTGAGTAGTAAAAACATTGCATGCAAGGATCTAATCTACAACTGCTAAAATATAAGATGCATGAGGAACATAAATCTGTGCATGGGTGGTCTTTTGGTTTAGATATTTAGATGCATGCTAGGTTTCACTTTTAGCTAGACAGATTTAATGCTACCTCTCTGTACTGGAGTATGATGCAGCTCCACGCATGGGGAAAAATGCAGAGGAGTCATTTTATCAGTTCAACAAATTTAAATTAATCTGGATCTAACATTTCACTGCTATTGCTCATTAAATAACATTACTAAGCCATTTTCTGAGAGTATTCATATGATCGAAAAAGAAACACAAAAGAATAGAACTTGAGTGTAATGGGAGGAACAAATCACTCAAGAAGCCTGTTCCACCCAACCTGCTCCCAAGAAGCCAAGATGTTTGCCTTAGGACCCCCGAGCCTGTCCATTGATCCACTAGGAGGAAGAAGGTTCTGCAGCTTAGGACCTCTACTTGCAGCAGCAAGAAATTTATCCAGCCTTACAGGCTTAGTAAGTAATTGGACCAGCACTAGCACCTCTGGTCTGTCCTTCTCATAATATTTGCAGACTTATACTTGCACTCTCCACAACCTCCCTATTCTAATCTCTCAACCATCACCTGATGAGCATGAGGAATGTTTATGCAGAAAACATTGTAAGAGCTCCTTGCTCAATTCAAATTGCCTTTTATAGGCTCCCTAGGTGTTTTTGTAACTAGTTGGTCATTACTGAGCTACCTGCTCACCTCCCTCCACCTGGAAGGGAAATGCCACAAAATTAGGGGGAGTTGTCCCATACCAACAGCTAATGGTAGAGTGCAAATGCTGCCATCTATCCAAATCCTTCCAACAGCTTCCATTCCTCCTAGTGGGCCAGTGGACACTCTTGTAACAACTTTCTTGAGTGTTTGTCTCCCATTTTTATTTATTAAATAATAATAATGAGTCATTACATTCATTTTTGATATACTTGGTCATAATTACAAAACTTGTAATTATAATTTAACACAAAGTATTTTGCAAAAAGGATAATAGTAGAAAATAAATATTCTAAAAAATTGGGTAGGTGACATTTTTGCTACAACATCTTGTAAATCTCTAGTCCGACTCATGGCATCCTGTAAGATTGCAGGTCAGTAAGCCTTAAACAGTCCCTTTAATGGATCTACTAATAATTTCCTCTGTAAACATAAGTACTAGGTGAGCCTCTGATATATCTGGTACCATGACTACAACTCTTTGAAATTATGAAATATATGCCTCAGGTGCTCTTGTTTTCTTCAACTGGGCAAGCTCCCTAAAAGGCATCTTAAGATCCCTTGTATCAAACCTTTCTATGACCCTTCTTTGAAACTATTTATATGTGGTGACTTGGTCATGACCTAGGGCTTTCAATCCATGGAACCACCAATCATTGGCTTCTCGTTCCAAATGTAAAGTGGCCATTTTGATGGCATCGATTTCTGCCATGGGATGCAACTGAAAATAAGTGTCAAGTTTATGCACCCATGCTCTTACAGTGCATTTAGAAGACCCATCAAAACCTGGAAGAGAGATCCTCCCAAGGGTGTGCTGCAACTCAAAATTACGAATTTGTGTTCGATCGATTCGATTGTATCCTCTTGGTTTGTTTCAATCCTTAAAGTTGCAATATTCATAAAAAATCATGTGTGCCTTGAATTCTGCACTCATAACCTTATATTCCTCGAAGTAGGCCTCTAATGGTTCCTTTGGTTCCTTTTGCACTAGAACTCCCATTGCTTGTGGATCTAGGAACTTGGGAATTATAAATCTAGGATATTCTTTGAACTCATGAGGACGGTTGTGTGGCCCAGTTCCGGAGAAAATCAATTCTCCATGAGTTTTCATGATTTTTTTGTCCCCGTCATGAGAACCACTGCTACTGCCTTCACCATTTTTACCTCCCAATCCTTGCTTGGTTAACTTGTCCATGAGGTTCCTTGTCTCTATTGTATCTTTTGTTATCTCTTTTAGAGCTTCCATGAGACCCTTAGCAAATGCATCCTCCTGTTCTTTTGTAGATCCAGTGTCCATACTGGATTCTTCAAAGAGTACACTAGCGGTAGAATCATTCTCTTCTAATTCAATTAATGGATCTTTGTATTTCTAACCCTTAGAAGCTGTATTTTGTGAAGCTTTGGAACTCATATATTTTTTACCTCTCAGATGTCCAGAGAATTGCTACTCTGATACCACTATAATGTACCCAAACAGAGATTTAGGCACACTAACTCAAAACATGGCAAACTTGGACTAGGATTTACAATTTATTTTCGAAACACTGTTGGACTATTACTAATTATTTCAAAAAAAGCTTCTAGAACACCTATAGACTCTAAAAAACTCAAAATCTACACAGCCCATACACCTACAAAAATTCACTTAGGGATTTTATTCGACAGTTTGCACATTTGGAAGTGCATCACACCTGGGATGGCCAAAATGACCAGAGGCAATGGCCCTAGGAATTATGTGGAAACGTCTTTGCTTTTGGTGCAATACATAATCATACTTCATATTTGAGGAACATGCTTAGCTCCCTAAACTCATGATAGTGGATATCCGGGAACTAGACTCAAACGAGGTGCACAAACCACATAAATTGGACACAAGACACTGCTTTTCTGGGGTCTTCCAAACGAAACCAAACATACTCGAATTTCCTCCAAGACCTTTTATTTCTACCCTAATACATCCTAACTATGTATCATGACCCACATACTAACTTCTAGAATCTCTTATAGAATATTAATAAAAGAGAAACTAAGGTTATTTGCCATTAATTGCATATTGACACATAAGAGAAAAATAAGAACAAGAAATTTATTGAAGATCAAACTAAGACTTAATTATAAACATTAGTATATTTTCATAATATTCATGGCTGTATTTGTAGCTAGAAATTATGGAAGAATCTGATACAAATGATAGGCAGAGAAACTAGGTATTTGCAGAAGGAAGATAGTTAATTTCCACCCCTAAAGAATTTTCTTCTTACAAATATTTAATCTTCTGCCGAAACTTGACCCCAAATATTCATATATTCACCACAGGGTATTCCCTCCACCCGATATAGAGAAAACGCAGCCCAGATCTAGCCAACTACCCCTTCAATCACCCACAGGTGCGCCCTCCTCATCTCAACACACACAAAACCAAACTAGCTCTGAAAACACTTTGCAAATTGGACAATGCTGCTACCGGTACTCTATCACACCAAACTGGAACTTGATTACACCATATTGAGACTCAAATTAGACCTGCAAAATATGTAATCTGATGCCTTGAATCTCCATGAAAAGAATTGGGTGTTCTCTTCCTCAATCTCCATCTAGAGTGACTTCTCAATCTTCCTAACTGGTTTACTGGTTACAAAGGGGCACATGACCCAAGGCTAGCAAGGGGCAAATCACCCAATATATGAAAAGTGTAGAGCTCTTCTAGGAAAATGAAAAATGGAAAAAATTTCTCCACTAGAGCGCTCATACCTCTTTCATTAGCTTTGGTCGTCTTTTCCTCCTAGAACCCGCTTTCTTAGATTTCGATCCTTAGATGTTTGGAGGAATCTTTGGTAAGTTACTGGCACATGTAGGCCTACTCTCTCTCATCAAGTGTTCCCTCCTTGGATAAATTTGGACCCTGTATCTTTTAATGAGATTCCTTGGTGATTTCTTGTTGTTTCTATTCCTTCTCGAGCTTTATGAGCAAAAATATGGAAACTTTTACTTTTCCTGCTTTTCCACCACTTTCCCTACTTTTTAGCTACTTTTCTCAGACTCCCTGAGGGAGAAAATTAATATGGGCCCCATACATCCTCCTATGCACCCTATTGATCCACCTATACCATTTACAACTTATTAAACAAATATTAGACAATTAAATATTTGAATTTGTGGACCTACATCACCCTTTCATGATTTAATTTAATATAATGTTGCATTATTTAAAAATATTGTACCAATATAATACCATTCCTTACAAATTTATGTCCTGCATCACCACCTTAATCATTTCTCATAAAATTTTCCAAGTGACTATGGCCATTTCATTCTTTAGTCCAAGGGAGTGGTCCATAGTAAAATTTTTTGGGACATGGCATCATTTTCCTGCTTATGAAGAAATCAATAATTATAGATTATTTTGATGTCAAGAGTTACTCATGGCGGCCCATAGTGACCATAATCATAACAACTTGTGCTTTGTAGGCTCAGATGTTGCCTTCAGTGTCATCTAGGCGAGTATCCAATCAAGATGTATGGGTTGTGATCTAATGAACAACCTCAAGCAATCCCTCTAGTTGCAAATTCATTTAGCATAAATTAATGTGTATGCCTCTAATATATGCTCGAACGTCTCTTATTCCATCTAAGAGATCCTGCAATTTTTCCTCTAGGTCCATTGTAGGATTCATTATTGATAGGAAAAACAAACCCACCAAAGTTCCAAGGTTCCAAAATTTCTAGATTAGGAAAAGAGAAAGCTCCAGACCAGGCCTGCAAATTACCTCCTGTAGGTAATCCTCCATGTTCCCAACAGAGTTTGCAACCAAAATACACTCCCTTGGGGCATAGGGGAAGGCGTATACCACCTCTAAAATATATAACACCATCCCCAAATCATAATACACACCACCCTTCCCTCCCACGACTCTGATCTTGAAAATGAGAAGTACAATGGAAACACGTGAATAGGAAGGAACATAAAGCAAGGAAACCCAAAGTGTCCTCATGGCCAAAATTCCCACAGGATCCTCCACGCGCGAGGACATCTGTTGTATTAAGGATTAAATTGATGGCATAAAACGATGAATATCTACATTAATTGGAGATGGGACCATTCTCGTTGAGGCTAATACTAGATTAAAGACCAACTCCATCACAACATTTGAAGGTGTCACCTTAGGGGAGCCATAGAGATTCAAATAAGAGACCTTAGGGGAGCCAACATGAGGTTTGTTGACCCCCATTTTTAATCATGCCCCCTCTTACCAAGAGAGCCACATTATTTGCGAGTTGATCTGCTGTTAATTATTTTCTCTTCGCACATGAAAAAGATGAGCATTAGGAATTTGATTGAGGAGCATGTTGATACGCTTTTGTAGCCTCCCTACTATCTTGTCTTCAAGATCCTTTCTATCTTGAGAGATGATTAAGAGGGAATCTTTGATAACATCAATCGATTGAATTCCACGAGAAATAATGTTTTCAAGTCCTTGATAAAGAGCATAATGCTCTCCTTGATTGTTTGTGGCTTTTCCTAGGACCCATTCAAAGGTTAGTACTGCATTTCCTCCAGGATCCAAAATGATATCCCCCACACCTATCTCCTAGGAAGTGCAGTTAGCATTATTTTTAATAAGCAAATATTTAAAAAAATGCTGAATTTCAACTTTTGTAAATATAATTTTACCAGTTCAAGAAGATTTTCTAAGATGTAGAGCAGCTGTAATACACACAGAAAACAAATCGATGTGAATCGAGTATGAATGCTTCTGAAATTAACTGCCAAATCATTCTAATAGATTCTAAAACTGCATTCATTTGCCTAGTGTTATCTATCGATGGGGAAAAATGAAACATGCGATCTATTGGAGGATCTACTATCTCCAAATCCCCACCAACATTGATGTGCTACCAACAGGAACAAGATTGTACTGGATTGAAATTTTACAAGTTATTAGAAGCACTTACAAGGCATGTCCAGATAAAGTGAATAAACTAAACCACAAACAATTTGCAAGGAGGCTTAGCGGAGTTTGAAATAGACCAAAATAACAAGCTAACGCAAAATTATTTCTGATATTGTCGAATTGCCTGTGTAATTAATAAAAAGTTCACAATAGGGAAAATTTTAACGATCCATAATTTTCTTAGTGTAAAAACCTTGGTGAATCCCACTAATGATCAAATTTCCAACAATAAAATGTTTGGTGATTTTAAAAATATATATTCAAATTTCTAAGGGTTTCATATAGTTTTTGGATAATTTTGACGATTTTAGGTAAAATATTTTAATCCTATGGAATTTGGGCGAATCATATTAGAAAAAAAACGGAAAATGGTGAATTCTTTTGGAAAAAAAACCTTGAAAATTAGCCCATGGGTTAAATTTTGCCCCTAAAATTTTCCTTGGTTCACAATTAATTTATTTGTATTGACATATAATATCTCTGAATTGCATGGCAACAATGTATCTTTTTTTCAAAAAATTCCCTAGAATGCTTTCAGATGGGCTTGCATTGGTTTTGGTTTATTCTCGCCACTCACCATGGTCGACATAGTTCCTCTTTTTGAAAGATAGTGGTAACCAACCAAAGAATCTAGGGGAGAAAAAGAAGAAAATGAGAGTGTGTGCATGTCACGTTGGACTTGAAGTGTTTCATGGGTGGCAACTGCTCGAACATGGAAAGGAGAGTTTGTCCCACTGTCACAATTATGAAAGGTGGCATGGAGAGCTTCTAACCAACACATCATTTGTTGTCGCAGATGCTTGCATGCGTTCGACACTTGTACACTTGGATGGCATTCCCTTACTGTTGAAATTTTGGGTGGTAGTTGACATACTCTTTCACTCTGACATGCTTCTCTCACTTTAATATGATTCTCCAGTTGTTCGTCGTTGAATATGGAGGCATATCCCTATGTTTGCAAAGGTACATAGATGATTGTCCTAGAGTGAAGGCATATAACACCTTGCCAAAAGAACAATTTTGATGATACATAGGGCATAAAATTCAACACAAACATATATATTATATCTAGTCACTACAAAGGGCATGTAGGACAATGTTGGCTGTTATTGTAATATATCTATAATAATAGTACAAAGGGCACACAAGACAATATGATCATTAAACCAATGATCAAGTGTCTAGCGACATTGCCACTTTGTGGATGTCTCTTGTTAAATATATTTTATCACAATTAATTAAGTAGTTATTTATTATTAAATACATTTTATCACAATTAATTAAGTAGTTATTTATTATTAAATACATTTTATCACAATTAATTCAAGCAATACTATTTCAATTTTTTATTTTTAAGTGAGTCGATAGATTTAAAGTTTAAAATGGATTTATGTTAGTAGTAAGTGATTGTAAGGTTTTTTATGATACTTATTTATGGTTTGTTTTCAATGTATTCATTTTAAAATATGTTGAAAAAGGTATATAAGAAAATTGGTCTCTATTAATTTTGAGCATTTATTTATCAATATAGAGGTCCTTTTTTGTATTTTTGGGATTTTGTTTAGAGCTAGGGTAGAGATTGTGCATTGTCATTGTTATAATAAGTGTTTTGTATTGTAAAATTAAGGAAATGTAGTGAGAAATGAATGGTTGTAATGAGAGGTTGTTGAGGCCTAATGTAGTGTCATGAATTTGGGCTTGTAATGGAATTCATGGAAAGAGGGCCTTGAGAGATATAACTAGGTCTCAAATCATGTTAGAAACTAGTGTGCAGTGGGAACGAAAAACCACATTTTGGAATTGAGGGTATAGGGGGAGGAAGTGAGGTATTTCATGTTTATTCATGGGAGGAAAGCAATTGAAAATGACATCTTAGTTTACATTCCTTAAGTCTTTGGATGGTCACACAATGGATCACCTTAACCTCCCCCAAGGGGTCATTTTGTCCCACTACCCCCTATTAGAATATTGATAAATATGCATATAAACATACAACAATAAATTTACTAACATATAAATCAATAGAAAGAATCTACTAGTTTATCCTTCTATCCACACAAGCACCAAATAATCAAATAGTAAGTAAGAGACAAGAGAAAAATAAATAGTACATTGGATATACATGGTAAAACCCCAAATGAGGAAACATCCATGAGAAGGTATGATATTCTTTTATATTCATAAATCTCCAATCCTACACTTGAGCTCCACACACATATGCTTATCACATCTTTACAATGTTATTCACAATAGCACTCAACATACACAAACTGAGTCTCCTTCACCTCTATTATATAACTAGAGGTATGGAAGAATAACATCCCATAATACACATGGGATAAATGATTTTCCACATGTGGGATAAATGATTTTCCGCCTCCTTATATAGTGAATGGTAACAGGAGAATATTACTCCATGATGCATGTGGGATAAATCCATTTACATAAGATAGAGAGAATTATGCCTTCATTTTCTTGATACGACATCATAACATCTTGTGACATCACACTAGACATCATTACACTTGCAATATTAACATTAAACACATTCGAACACTCCCCCTTAATGATGACTAAGGAGAAGGAACACACATGGAGGAAGATGGAATTACATTAACATTCCTCCTTGATGACAACTTCCTGCATTACCAACAAATTTTGAAGATGCACAAACTTTGCTACTGTAATGGATTTGGTGAATATATATATTCCTTATTGTTCCATGGGACAATACTCCAAACAAATAACACCATCCACAACAAGATCTCAAATGTAATGAGTATCAAGGTCAATGTGTTTAGTGTTATAGTGATACACTGGATTGTATGCAAGTTGAATTGCAATCCGAGTGTCACATATTAACTCAGTAGGAGACTTCTGAACCAGTTCAAGCTCTGTAAGAACATGCCGTATTTAGACTTTTTCTTTAGCTTCTTCTTCAGTTTCCCTGTACTCTACTTCACAAGAATAAAGAGAAAGAGTTCTCAACTTCTTACTGGAACATGAAATTAGACTTGAACCAAGCTGAAAGATGTACCCTATAATAGACCTTCTATTTGAATTATCCCTTTCCCAATTAGAATTTGTATAACCAAGAAGTCAAACTATAGCCTAGCTAGAATACAAAACACCATAATGCAATGCCAAAAACCATAATGCAATGTCCCCTGTAAGTATATGAGAATTCACTTTGCTGATTTCCAATGGCTAGCATGAGTATTTTTCACAAACGTAGAGACCATGCTGACCGCAAAAGATAGATCAAGCCTCCTATGTGTCAAATATATCAAATTCCCCACAAGATGACGTTACAGAGTGGCATCGACAAGAGGAGTATCACAATCAATAGTTAAGTTTACACCGAGATGAAATGGCATTGGGTAAGGCTTACAATCACTCATAAGAAACTGTGTGGGTTAATCTGAAGCATACTTAGGATGAGAAAGGTATATACCACTAGCCATATGTTAAATCTTAAGACCCAAAAACTAATGCAATAGGCCTAGTCTTTCATGCCATAATTTGCTTTTTTCATCAGTGTGAGCAACATAGGAATAAAATGGTTGATTGTTAATTGAATTAAAACTAGTAAATTTATACAAACCAACATCATGATTAATAGGACTAGAAGAAACAACTTTGCAGTTATGTTTGATATATTTTAGTACATATTTATCTGGCCATGCTTCAAACTTATAACCTTTTTGACAAGCACAATAAATAGAAAACAAATTTATGGGAATGCTTTGAACATGAAAAACATCTTCCAATGTACCATTAGGAACTTTAACATCTCCAGATCCTACTACCGAGAGTTGTTTACCATCACTAATTGAAACTTTCTGTGTTGTGTGCATATTAGTGTCATAAGAGGAAAATAAAGAAGTAGTACCAGTCATATGATTAGAATCACCAAAATCCTTTACACATTCCACGGAAGAAGATAATTTACATGGGTGAATATAATAGGCACAAAGAGCTACCTGTTGTTCTTCATAGGATTTCTTCTTGTCTTTAGAAAGTTCACGTTTCCGTTTAAAGCAAATATTCTTAGTGTGGTTGGTTTTTCCACAATACTTACAAGAATTAAACACTTTCTTTTTAGGAGCATCATCAGAGGCATCATTAGGAGAGTGATGGAATGAACCCTTAGTATGTGCTTTAGGTTTTTTATTAAAACCTTTATTAGGATTCTTTTTACTATGTGCGATTAGAGCTTTACCATTTGTTAATTGACCAGAATAAATTAATCTATCTTGCTCACATTTCAAACCTTTACAAAAATATTCAAAGGAGGTTGATATAGAACCCTTAGACATTTCAATTCCCCTATTCCTAGTTTGGATGAACAAATCAAAGGCAAAAGATAATTTTTTCTCTACAAGAATAACAAGGGAAATATAATTATTCTTGTAATATTTACCAAATTTATTTAGTTTTTCATTATAGGTTTTTATTTAAGCAATGTTGACATAGTTCTGTCGACAGGGGTTCACTTCGCACTGTCGTCAAGACATAGTTCTGTCGACAGGGGTTCACTTCGCACTGTCGTTAACAAACACCAACCAAAAACCCTCAAGCACCGGCCCAGAAAGGTTTTACCCTTTCCAACAACACCCGCGAAGCGAGTGAAGTCTCACCCGAGATGATTAAGGGGGCTGCAGGAGCCAGTTTTCCATAGTGGGGAAAGGACATGCAACTATTTCAATTCTATTGCAACATAAACCAGAGATTCACCACTCGCATGCATTCATACATTCATCATTCGCACATTAACCATGTATTTACCATTCGCATATTCAATACATAATTGACATTCACATTAACAGGGAAATACCGAAGGTCACTTCAATTGAAACTTTACAACATAAATCATAACGCAACATTCACCATTCAACATAACCAGAGACAAAAGAACAGATCCGAACATATTCATGCATTAACTCATCAAAACCTGCGGTATAACCTTCACAGAAACAATTTAGAACATCTTATCTCGGATACATACAAAACTGTCGAAAACATAGCAAAACACAATCGAATCGCACAGTCACAATGATCATGGCATTTGATTCTAGGATGCCTTAGGATTACATTCATATTCTTATTTATAGCCACCTGTGGCAGTTACAAAATCGTCCAAATGACCCTTTCTTAACAAACTAACTAGTCTTGCGCTTCCTCGTTCTCCGCGAATGGTCCTTGTTCCGCAGCTATCGGATTTTGCACTTCATGCGGACTAATCCCCTGCCAACAGGCTTGTTGGCCGGGAAAACTATCCTAGGCCAACTTACAGAAAGACAACCCACACACTCGACTTAATGCAGTCTTGTATGTGTTTAAAGTAACTATCCTTCACAGTATCAAGGCCCTGCTGCCTTTATGATATGCTCTCAAAATAGAGACTCTCTCTAGGGTAGGTGTGTGCCCAGTTTGTTTGAATCAATCGGCTAACAAAAGAGAGAAATTTACTCTAATGACTAACTAATGCTAAAGACTATCTAAAGCTAAATACAGAAAATTAGCAGCTCCTAATTTTATGTTCTAAGGTAACCTAAATGCTTGCTACCTATCTCCGCGGAGAGCATGAATTAAAATTAATATTAATTGATTTTGCATTTAAAAGATAAAAATATAATAATTTAAATTGAAGAACAGTCTCACAATCAAACTATTACATGCTAAATTACTTAAAAGCTCCTACAAATTAACGGATTAAGATCACGAAAAAAATGTTAGATGCTTTTAATTCTGCAAAGTAAATCAATATCAGCTGATAGATCAAATGCAACAACAATCACTATCTTTCAAAATAAGTTTTAAAAGACTCTGATCATAAGAAATGAAGCATAAACCACAAGCAAAATTTACAGTTTGCTTCGATCCCACAGAAGATAATGATGAACAGAACAAGTAATCTGCTTCAATTACTTCATAAAAGAAATTTTACAAAGTTGTGAGAACAGGGTCCAATGTCCATTCAAAGCACCATAGCTTCAAAAGAATTTTGATATATCAGCCTTAGGAAGCACCTCCATCTATGGTTCCATGAGAAAAACTCAGTTTTGCATAGGAACAAGAAAACAAACAGAAAGAGAAACACAGTCATCTCTCTGGTTTATGGAGACCATCCCTAGCAGAGAAACATAAAGAAAAAATGGAAAAATAAGTTCGTCCAGTTTCCTGGAGCGTTCCTGCCCCCTCTCATCTAGGCAGACTGCTACTGCTTTTATAGACAATCAAGATCTCAACAGTCTCCTAAACTGTAGCTATATTAATCAATTTCTTCCCTGAACTAGGCTGTTGAATAGCAGAATTATGCCTTTCTGTCCCTTTCATTCAATGAATTGATCTATTTCAGTTCATCGATGTCCTGAATGCTGGCAAAGTGAATAGGATGCATTGGATTCTTTGTTATGGTCTCCCCAATAGTTGAGCGACAGGGTAACGATCTGTACATTCATCAGTTACAATTCAATCTTTTAATGGTTATTAAATACTCATAACCGGTCCCTTAATAAGCTGAGATACAATCCATCTTTATAATTTAATGTCGTGACATGGCAAGTTGATATCCTCTGTTGATCTCCTTTGACGTGGCACCTTCATGCTAGGTTTTCTTCTAACCACAACGATCCTTGTTTCTAGCAGCTTTGTTCTTCTCGAAGCCGACATTTATGCAACCACGATGGTAAATTGAGCAAGATCTCTTTTTTTTGGATCATGGAATTTCCACATGCCGTTAACCTGAAGATAATAATAAAATGTCACATTTCAAAGTTATTATATGAGAAAGTCTCAAACAAAACAAAAGTTTTGACTTAAGCCAACGTGAATATCAATGAGATGAAAAATCCTTTTAATAAGAAATAAATAATAAGTACCACCTTTTATGAATAATGAAAGATTCATGCATAAATTTTTCTTTGCTTACATACGCTATGCCTCTCTCTCGCTGATGTGCGCCTGCAGCTTGTACTGTACCATCTTGTCATGCATTGTGGCCTCGTGGTTGCTGAGTTCTTTCATTGTTGCGATTTGGATTCTTTGTAGCATCAATAGTGGTAGTAGGTTGAAATCTACCACAACTGAGTCGTACTTTCTTAGTTCCGCATCCAACTCTTCGTTTCTTGTTGTCATCGCATTTGGAAAAAATAGAACTAACTTTGGGTTTGTGCTGACCTCCACTTCAACCCTGCTTGTCGACGCACTCGGTCAAACTTCCCCATGTGGTACATTGGACTCTACAATTGCATTCGATAGCGTGGATAGCAGTTGGGTTACTTGGTGGAAGTATCCGCTTGATTGCTGTGTGACTCTCACACTATTTTCCTCTACGACCTCAGTTAATTTCTCCAGGAGCCTATTAACCTGCTCCTTCGGAAGAGCACCACTTGTGTTTCCTTCGCCGCAGTCCATACTATGCTTTGTCCTTCTTTGGTCATACTGTGCGTCTAGGTCAGAATTTGTCGGGGTGGCTGTTGAGGCTCCATCATGGCTGGACGCCTCCAACTGCTCTTTAGCAAGGTCGTCTTTATCGGTGCCTTCCTTTTGACTGGCTGAGCCTTTGTCTTCCTCGGCTGGGTTCAGTCGAGTTGTTGCCTTCCCATTTTCTAAGTTTGATAGGTCCTTCTCGTCGGTTGGGAATCTCCACTCTGCGGGCCATTTTCTGATGATGGCGTCCAACTTCTCCTCAGTGAGCTTGTACTGCGTTGGCAACCACTGTCGTGACTTATCCACTCGGGCTTGAAGGTAAATTTTTTGGGATTCGACTGATATCCATGCAATCGATCAATACTTCCTTGTTTCTTGCTCCATTATCTACGGTATCACTTGTGCATCAATCCACAACATCTCTAAGAACAAGTAAAATTGCATAATGTTGTTTTCCTTTCGCTCTTTATCAGTTGTGGCCCATAATTTCTGGTACCGTGCTCCTTCGCGTACTAGAGCTTCTACTGTGTCCATACCTCGATAGTGCTCAGGTTCCCTCCATCTTGCTAATGCGACCAACATTATGAACCATGAGTAGGTAAACGCCTTTCCTTTCTCTTGCGTGTCGTATGCATCTTCGACCAATTGGTGCAGCATGAATTTTGACCAGTTCATCCGCACTCCTGCAACACATAGTTCCACGGAGGCGATGATGCTTGACGTACATTCCTTGGGCTTGTTCTTCTGCGCCACCTTAACTGCTAATATATTTTCTCCGACCCTGATATTTTGGTTCTTAATTGTGCTAATTAGGTAACCTTGGGAGTTTTTCTCCACTCCGTACTTTGTCTTCAGGCTCATTGCGAGCTTCTTATCATTGTATTTTCCCTGGAAAAATTGAGATGGATCATCTCCGTCTTTAGGAAGCCCGGTGATTCTTGCGATCAAGTCAACTGTGACTGGAATCTTCTCATGCAGCCATAGGTACCCACCATGAAAACAAGCCAGTAATTTCTTGACGCATGCATTGACCTGCGCTAACCACCCAAAGTGCAATATATGGGTGAGGCCTAACAACCCCGAATGCTCCAATCCCAATGCCCATCCCGTGGGTTCCTTCGTGGTTGGGCATCCTTCGCCATGGCTGACATCAACATATCCTTCTGTGCTGTCCGGGAAATTTGCAAGGTTGTGGTCAATATACTGTAGCTTCTGCAAATTTGGCACAATGTTTCGATGACATCACAATAGTATACCATTCGTTCTTATTTATCCGCACCACTGGTGGCCCTTTCTGGCATGGTGAAACATACCCTGGTATCATTGGGCCATAATGCTCGTCTTGCGGTGCTGCCACCTGTTGGGAAACACCTGAGGTGCCTGCGTATTCTTCGGTGAACCGTGCTGAGGTCCAGGTTCCTTTCTTCGGTGCTTGACCGGTGTCTGGAGGCCGATTGGAACCCCTCTTCTTCTGGATTTCTATTCCAGACATGACTTCTGGGTACTCCTGCGTAAATGGCATTGGTTCTGGATGTTCGGTACTTGTGCTTGAAATATAAACTTCCATGCACTTCTTTGCAGGTTCTTCCTGAATACATAATGAATCGACCTACTCCCCTGCCCCATATTTATAGTGTGGGGTTGCCACGTCCTTCCGATTTTGGGCAATAATGACCAAATCCAGCACTAATTTCCCCAATTTGTCACATGCGTCAGGCATTAATTGTACCATTTTTTCATTTTTGCCACTGGTTATCAAGGTTTAACTGCTGCTTTTATGGTTAGATTTGACCCTTTCCGCATCGTGGCAGCTTCCGACTCGCCGAAGCGTGTCGCTTCATGGTGGAACCTGTGACAGGTTTTTTTTTTTACACTGCGACAACAGTCCTTCGTTGAAGTTGCACCCATTCACGCCTTTCACACTCTTGGGGTAACTGATCCGTCTGTGAAGGAGTATATTTCCTGACCTCCCACTCCTTCTAATACTTCATCCGTAAATAGTGTAGGGAATGAATTGTGTAGGCATGCATCATTTAACTTTCTTTAATCGACACAGATCCTAACTTTGTCGATTTTCTTATCTTGGACCACCATCGGGCTGATCCACTCTGATTCCCCTACTTTTTCTATAATTCCTGCTTCCAACATTCTTTCAATCTCAGCATTCACCCTTTCCTTTTACCGTGGATTCAACTGGTAAGGCTGCTGCTTGAATGACTTCGCATAAGGTTTTAGTGGGATTTTCATCTCGCCTAGGTCCTGCGAAATTCCTTTCATCTCCGAGAATTTTGTCGGAAACAAGTCCTGAAACTCATGCAATAGGTCCGTCATCTTCACAATAGTTGAGTCATCCCAGTAGTCTCCAATGCTTGCGAACTTGGGATTTTCTTCCGACCCAATGTTCACTTTCTTGATTCGCAGCGGCTGCTGAAACTTGTTGGAAGGTATATCTGGTGCCTCCACGCTGCGACTTCCTTCTAACTCTGGGATATACGTAGCCCTCAGATCATCCTCATCATACAGTTCTCCTGTTATGTTGTAGCATTCCATTAACATTTGGGGTGTTGCATTCCACTGAAGCCCCATAGGTTTCTCTATCGGTACTGTGTCGAGTACTTTATGTCGGACCTCCTGTAAAGTGCTATGGATGAAGTGGTTTTCATCAGAGAAACTGAATGTTTGGCTAAAGCCAATTTATATCTGTTCCCATGAGATTGTTCTGCGTCGCAGTTCTGCTGCGATATACCAACTTCGCAGTACTTCATCCAGTGTGTGAATAAACGCATGGACCCATTCCTGTTTTGCTCGTGGTCCCCATTTGCTTTCGGATTCATTCAAATGCTCCTTCATATCTCTGCTTCCATCGTAATTTCTTCCACCGTATCCTTCTGTGTCGCTGAACCTAACCATCATTAGGTGTTGACATAGTGGCCAGTTAGTTATGGTGGACTTGTGCGCTGCCCACCATCGCGTTGGTGTAGCCTTAAGGGCTTCCTTGAAGGCCAATAGTCATTGTGGTTCTGCCACTTTCTCTTCAAATTCAATGAGAAATGTATCCAAATTGGGCAATCCCTTGTTGTTGGTAGCTTGCACTCTTATGTTGCTACCCTTCACAACGACTGAGTGATCCATGCATACCTCCTAAATGACACTTCATGCAGCCGGTTCTGCCAATTTTCAAGTGCTTCATCCGAATCTGATGACGCTGAACTGCTACTGCGCCACCCTAACTCTCCATCTGCAGTAGGGTTGATGTAGTCTTCAGAAATGTTGTAGATATTGTCCCATCCCTTAGTGAATTCATCCCTTGTTGGTTCAACATATCTCTACCCTACCGCAGGGTCAAGAGGTGTGACTTCCCTTATCTCATGGTTCTCGAATGACATAGTTCTTTTCTTGAAGTTGATAATAGCTTGATTCTCCATCGCCCAGTCTATCCCTAGCAGCACTGGGTAGGGGCTTGTATTGTCCACAATTTTGATCACATCAAAATCTGTGTATGTTTTGAGTCCCTCAATCTCAACAGGGACCTAGCATAGTCGACCGATCAGGGTGACCTTACTTTGGTTTTCTAGTCGCAGTTGTACCGAGGACCAAACCAACTATGGTTTCCCCATTGCTTTCCACGTTTGTTTTGTCAAGATGTTTACGTCTGACCCTAAGTCAAAGATAATGGAGTTGACATTAAATGCTCCTACTTGCGTAGACATCCGCATCCCTCATCTTGTCTTTCTCTTATGTATGCGATTGATTGTCCGCTCTTGTCATGAACCCTCCCTTCGATGCAATAGGTTGGATATCTACGCCAATGCATCCTGATATTTTTCCAGCTCCAGGAAACTCTCTAGGAAGGCTCTTAAGGTGTTTGACTTTTTCTACGAATTCATTGTGTCGAATGTTGGCAGCATGTCGTAAGTAACTTCCTTCTGGTGGAGAGGTGGTTTCCTCAACTGCCTTATTGCCTCCTGTGCTTTCAAAAAAATATCCCTTTCTACTTCTGCGTCAAATGTGACTTGTTTCCTTACTGTCAATCAGATGCTAGCCTGTGACCTGTCATCCCCTGCTCGAGTCACTATTCCGACAGTCGCACTTTGAATTCTAACCTCTGCTGATATCTTCTGTACAGTTGGTGGTGGATTTTGATTTTGCAGAGGTGGGGGTAGGTTCTTAGTTTGCCACTTCGCGATGAGCTGAGGACAATCTTCGACACCATGGTCCACAACGTTGCAGTAAGTGCACTATGGTGTTGGATTCAGGAAATCCCTTTTATAATGCTGTTGATGTATATGTAACTTCAGAATGTATTTCATCTATGTCTTTCATATATATTTATTGTACCCTTAGAAGAGATGTGTTATTCCTCTATAAGGAAGTGTCGTCATGTGTATTGACAAGTGTTGCAAGTGTGTGTACCTGTCGATGTGTTATTAGACCACCATGTGTGGGGTCAGCCCTGAAATATATATTATATTGTGGATGTACCTAGCTAGACAAGTTGGCCCCATAGTGTAATTGGGAAAACAGTTTAAGTATAAATAAAGATCGGGAGATCTATATTTGATCATTCGAAAACTCACACTTCTCTCACTCAGAAAGTAGCGCACTAGTGAGGAGGAGGATCATCTGCTACTAGGAGACTATCTCAGTGTATTTTGGTTGTACTTTGGTTGAGCCATTGCTCTCTCTATCTCTGAGGAAGTTGTGGGGTTTTTCACCTTAGGGCTTTCCCCACGGAAACTCTGTGTCTCTTGTCTCTCATGCTTTTGATTCTTGTGATGCTTGTCATGCTTATTATGACTGTTATGGATTGATATACTGCACATGTTATTCTCTTAGTAAAGATCCTAGAGTATTGTAAATTAATGCTCAAAATTTAACATGGTATCAGAGCTAACCTGAGAAGAAGACATTGTGCAGTGATGGAAACTAGGGTTTCTTGTTTATTGGGTTTCACTCCACAGATTTTGGAAAAGCAGTATAGTAGATTGACTCTACTCATCAAGGTGAATCTATCTGTCCAATCAGAATGCAATTCTGAGCATTTTCAGATTTTGCCCTAAAAATTAGGGTTTCCTCAAAAATAGGAATTTCTGGAATCTGAAGACATAGCTGGAATCGCCTTGCAAAAATCGAAGTTTAGAGCTTTGGATCGAGGTTTTTGGCTAGGTAGATCTCCGGGAAACTCAAACCCTAATTCAGGGCTCTCCTTAGTGAATTCGGGAAGACAAAAAGGCAGTTTTGGAGGGTGTAGCTTTGCAGATCTCAAATTCTGAATACACCAGGTTGATCAACTAATCAAGGCGCATCTTTCTATCCTTTCAGAAAGTTGAAATTCACATTTTGAATTTTTAGGGTTTTTTCGACAAACCCTAATCCGGGACCAGATCCAGTTTTCAACAATTCAAGTGGTAAGACCTAAAACTTTTCTATTTCCATTTGAAGTACTCTTTAAGATGTCTCACCACACCAAGATTGAGGATAAGCTTGAAGGGGCTGATAGCTTCCGAGTCTGGAAGTATAGGATTGGGTTAATCCTGGAAGAGAATGAGTTGGACTCATATATAAAAGAAGACATCCCTATCCCAGAGGATGAAGAGGCTAAGATATTGCATAAGAAGAACTTGGTCAAGGCAAAGAGAATCATTGCTGATCCTATCAACGACCATCTCATTCCCCATGTGTCATCTCTGAAGACACCCAAAGAGATGTTTGACTCCCTGAACAAGTTATTTGAAGGGAAGAACATAAATCGAAATATGCCTCTACGGAATCAATTGAAAGGGGTCAAGATGTTGAATGGAGAAACCATTCAATCTTACTTCTCCAAGGTCTCTCAGATCAAGGAACAACTTGAAGCTATGGATGAAGTAGCGGACAATGGTGAAGTTGTTATGACCACTCTGAATGGCCTACCTAGGTCATGGGACTCCTTTATTCAAGGAATCTGTGCAAGAAAGAAATTGATCTCTTTCAGTAAACTGTGGGAGGAATGCTCTCAAGAAGAAGCTGGATTTGTAGCTCGTGAAGAAAAGATGGGAGGTGAAGATCAATCTCTCGCAGCTCACACCAAAAGAAGCAAGCCCAAGAAGGAGCACTCTCACTACAAGAAGTCCACTCACTATCACCAAAAGAATAAGAAGGATCTAAGGTGCTTCACATGCAATGAGAAGGGTCACTTTGTCAGATTGTCCCAAGAACAAAAGGGATAAAAACAACATCTCCAGCAAGAAGAAGAAGGGCAACAAAAGAAAGTTCCATGCTCATGCTTCCGAAGATGATGAACCTCCAAAGAAGAAGGCTTGGGTAGAAAGTGATGATAGTGATGATGACTCATCAAGTGAAGAAGAGTATGTTCTAATCTCTCCTCTCACAGGTACTATCTCCCATGGTTGTAATGATTGGTTAATTGACAATGGGGCTTCCAAACACATGACTGGGTTTAAGGAATATTTTGTAAACTTATCTGAACATAAATCACCCCATAAGGTGAAACTTGGGGATGATTATCAATACCCAATCAAAGGAAGTGGTGAAGCCTCCTACAACCTAGATTCTGGAAAATCTTTGAAGATGAAAGATGTCCTTTATGTACCTGGGCTCAAGAAGAATCTTCTCTCCATCTCTGCATTGGATGCAAAAGGCATGAGGGTTGCATTTGTAGATGGCCAAGTCCTAATGTGGCCAAAGGGTAAAACAATCGATGATGCAGTAGTGATTGGAGAGCAAGAGGGAGGATTGTATAAATTAAAGGGACAACCTGAACATGCTATGAAGACAAAGATTCTGTTAGGATAATCCTATACTCCATCCTAGTCCCACCAGTATTTTGATCATTTACATTTTCAGTCATGCATGCACCTTTTAGGGTTTGCATGCATTCTAGGGTTTGCATGCATTTTGCATGCATCCCAGTCATCAGTCCAGCACCTAGCCCTCAGTTAGCCAGCCCCCAGGAGCTTCTCACTATTCAGTTTTAGCCCTCCAGTTGCTTAGTGCGCCCTTCTTCCTTGATTTTAGGGAGCAACTCGCCCTTCTTCACCTACCAGTTACACTCAGTTACAGTCAGTTACAGTCAGTTACACTCAGTTACATTGAGTTACACTCAGTTACACTCAGTTACATTCAGTTACTCTTAGTTACATTGAGTTACACTTAGTTACATTGAGTTACACTCAGTTACACTCAGTTACACTTAGTTACACTGAGTTACACTTAGTTACACTGAGTTACACCTACCAGAGTTAGTTTGACTGATGGTTGACAGTTACTTGAGCATTGATGACTCCAATGATGATGATGAAGACTTCTAGTTGCACTCCGATGATCATGAGGACACCTAGTTGTGCTCCGATGACACTCCAGTGATCCTTTGATCACTCCATGAAGGCTAATTCGAATTGCCACCTTAGGCATTCGAATTCCTCATGCATTGTATTATTTATATGTCCATTTGTGATTAATAATCTAGTATGACTGAAGTATTATTGCTTCTATCTGAGTTCTACTGTACCATATTATTCTGTTGCTCATTATACTGCATGTATCACTCTTCTTCTATTTTCTTGCTTAATCATAATTATTCTCTTGTGAGATACATCATCTCTTAGATCTGCTGTGAGGATTTTCACATGGTATCAGAGCATGTTGAGAGTATTGTTTATCTCCATTCTTGAGAGTTTTTTGCAGGTTATTACCAAGATTTCGAGTTCAGCAGTTGCAGCAGTTTCTGCATTTTTGCAGCAGTAGCAGTTGTAGTTATTCTATATTGTTTTTGCAGGTTTTCTACAACTTCAATGAATTTAGAAGAAATTACTCCTCTTTCTCCATTCAACTATGATGAATGGAAACCAAGAATGATAGCATATTTGAAGAGCCATGATCTCTTTGATTGCTATTTTGAAAGAGAGTTCGAATCCTCTACAAAGAAGATTAAATGGTTGAATAAAGGTGACATGCACATTGGAAGAATGATGCTTGCTATGACTGATTACATATTGTACCCGACCATCATTGATATTGAAACTCCAAAAGAGTTATGGGCTCATCTGGATGAAAGATTCGGCAAAAAGAATGATGGATTTGGTCCAAATCCCTTCAAAAGCAAGCAAGTTGATGCATTCGCTCCACTTGATGGTCTCTCAGATCATGATGCATTCGCTCCTCCTGATGGTCTCTCAGATCATGTTGCATTCGCTCCCCTTGATGATCTCTTAGATCATGAACCAGTATCATCTCATATTGAAGTTGTTGACAAAGAACTTGCAGATTCTCCGCTCATGCTCAAACTTTCTTCTCTTTCTGTGCCAGTTCACACTCTAGATATTGCAGAAGGTCCTAAATCCTCTCTTGCACCAGAGTTTTTTGGTTTGCATCATGATCACATGATTATTTCGGAGGTAACATCAGCTATTGGAGGTAATGCATTCGCTCCTCTTCAGCAAACATCTCTTATTTACTACTATATGATCATTAGCACATGCTTTCAGAAGGTTATTGAAGAATATGGCCATTGCCACCCGCTTGAGATAATTTCTCATGCATCATATGATAGTTTTGATCTCACCCCTGCTGGTTCAAAGGAGATCTCAAGAAACTGTTTTGAAAGTCTTAAATCTGATTTTGATTTCAAGCAAACATGTAATAGTTCTTTTTGGCATAATCTCACCCATGGTGGTTCGAAGGAGAAGACAAAGGACTATATGCACATTCAAAAATTTGATCCTACCTCAGCTGATTCGAATCACAGGTTCAAGGATCATTCTAATACTGTTGGATTTGTTCTCATCACATTCGATCTGAAGAGCAAGTACAAGCACATGCTTTTTGAGCATGATCCACTTCTTCCCAAGAAGAAGATACCTCCAGACATATGACCAAGCATCACACATGCTTGAGTTTGGATCTTTTATTTTTTTATGTGTGCCTTACAGTCTATTTTTGAGGAGGGGGTATGTTTCCCATGAAATTTTCCCACTTCCTTGGTTTATTGATTGTTATTATTCATTGTATTGGGTGACCTTTGGTCTTAGTTACCAGGGCCCAGGATGGATTAAGGGGGGGTGTTAGGATAATCCTATACTCCATCCTAGTCCCACCAGTATTTTGATCATTTACATTTTCAGTCATGCATGCACCTTTTAGGGTTTGCATGCATTCTAGGGTTTGCATGCATTTTGCATGCATCCCAGTCATCAGTCCAGCACCTAGCCCTCAGTTAGCCGGCCCCCAGGAGCTTCTCACTATTCAGTTTTAGCCCTCCAGTTGCTTAGTGCGCCCTTCTTCCTTGATTTTAGGGAGCAACTCGCCCTTCTTCACCTACCAGTTACACTCAGTTACAGTCAGTTACAGTCAGTTACACTCAGTTACATTGAGTTACACTCAGTTACACTCAGTTACATTCAGTTACTCTTAGTTACATTGAGTTACACTTAGTTACATTGAGTTACACTCAGTTACACTCAGTTACACTTAGTTACACTGAGTTACACTTAGTTACACTGAGTTACACCTACCAGAGTTAGTTTGACTGATGGTTGACAGTTACTTGAGCATTGATGACTCCAATGATGATGATGAAGACTTCTAGTTGCACTCCGATGATCATGAGGACACCTAGTTGTGCTCCGATGACACTCCAGTGATCCTTTGATCACTCCATGAAGGCTAATTCGAATTGCCACCTTAGGCATTCGAATTCCTCATGCATTGTATTATTTATATGTCCATTTGTGATTAATAATCTAGTATGACTGAAGTATTATTGCTTCTATCTGAGTTCTACTGTACCATATTATTCTGTTGCTCATTATACTGCATGTATCACTCTTCTTCTATTTTCTTGCTTAATCATAATTATTCTCTTGTGAGATACATCATCTCTTAGATCTGCTGTGAGGATTTTCACAGATTCATCCATAGTGATGGATCACATAGAGGTATGTATACTTTGTTTTTGCAAAGGTTAACTAATGAGTTATGCAGGTCATTGAAGAGAACAAGAAAACATTGCTAGACATAACTAGCAAATATGGTGAATAGGTATGTTTTTCTTATATCACAGGACCTCTTATATAAGTAAGCATGGCATGGTTGATTATGATTATTCATGAAGTCATAGGTTTGAATAATCATGGGTATATGCATATTATGTGTCTTATCTTAATTAATGATATGACTAACCAGAAGAGTCATAGGTTTGAGTAATCACAGTTTTAGACATGTTATGTTTCTTATGATATGACTAACCATAAGAGTCCTATATAAACCTGGAATGCTAATGCTTATTATTTCTGTTTGAAATGATCATGACTATACATGCTTGAAATTATTGTGTTTTGATAGTATTGAGAATATACTAATGAATGTATGATCTTGTATGAGATCACAAGGATAACACAATCATGATACTGATGAGCATGCATAGCGACCAAGGATGAATATAAGTTCAAGGACAGGTAATCCAGGAAGCAAAGATCAAGAAGAAGCACACTCCAGTAGTTTCTGCAAGGATGCAGATATTCAGAGGGAGTTGACCATCTTTCTACATTCCACAACAAAAAGGTGTAGAAGAAGCTACTTCAGCAGCTCCTGCAAGGAAGCAAAGACTTAGAGGGAGTCCACCCAACAAACAAACAAAGATAAGTATTTTAATAGTTGTTTGTTTAAATAAAATTGTTCGATGATATATATGCTCATGTTCCTAGACTTAGGATATGTATTGTGCATATTAGAGTGATTGCATTAATGAACAGTATAATACTAATATGCATGTGATGGGTAAGTGGCCTATGGCACTGTACAACATTCCATTGCTACTTATCTAGAATGAAACCTCTTTGCTGACATGTTGGGAGTAGTGCAAACTCTTAACAATGTTCTAGTAGAGATTGGAAGGCATCTAGAAAGTTACAGGATATGGATGAATGTTGTATTGAAGCATTGGCTAAAATAATTGCAATGTTGTATGACATATTTCTTTATGCATAAGAATTTGTTTTGAAAACTATGAGATGTTTCTAATCATGCAATTTAACTTGTCTTGTAGGAAAGATCGTATGCCATCACCTACAAAAGAAGAACTACAACATTTGTTCAGCAACAAAATTATCTACTGAAGATATTGAAGTTCCCAGGATATGGGAAGAATGCCATGATCCGTCGATCATGAAGAATGATGTTTGGGACGTAGTCCCAAGACCTGAAGGGAAGTTTGTTATGACTTCCATATGGATCTATTAGATCAAGCATGCTGAAGATGGCAGCATAGAGAAATATAAAAGTGATGAAATAGAAGGTACACCAGATGGATTTCAAGACAACCTTCTTGAATGGTGTAGTTGAAGAAGAAGTGTATGTGGAGCAGCCACTTGGTTCTGAGACACATGACAGGGAGTCATATACGTGCAAAACTTGGTATGGTAGGATAGACAAATTTCTATCCAATTTGGGCTTTACCAAGAGTAAAGCAGATTCCAACCTTTACTACAAGGTTGAGGAAGGCAATCCAGTGATACTACTTTTGCATATGGATGACTTATTTATTAGAGGTGAAGATAGATTAATTGCTGACACGCAGCGGAAGCTTGCTACGGAGTTAGAGTTGAAGGACTTGGGGACGATGCACTATTTTCTAGGCATGGAGGTGTGGCAGAGTACAAATGGATCTTCCTTGGACAAGGGAAGTATGCAGTAGAGATCCTGAAGAGGTTTGGGATGATCGACTGCAAGGCCATGGCCACACCTATGGAATTGAATCTGAAGCTTCTATGTGATGCTTCATCTGATCCGGTTGATGTCTCTATGTATCGTCAGATGATTGGGTCCTTGATGTACCCGACGAACACGAGACCGGATATTTGCTTTGCGGTGAACACATTGAGCCAATTCCTGACGGATCCGAGGGGTGTTCACCTAGTTGTTGTAAAGCATATTCTGAGGTACCTGAAGGGTACAGTTGATTATGGGCTCAAGTATGAAGTGAATCAAAAGTTTAACCTGCAAGGTTATGTTGATTCAGATTGGGAAGGCAGTGCTACAGATAGGAAAAGCACATATGGGTGCTGCTTCAATATGGGATCAGGTGTGATCTCTTGGTTTAACAGGAAGAAGTCCTACGTAGCACTGAGTATAGCTGAGGCAGAGTATGTTGCAGCCTGTTCAGCTAGCTGTGAGGCAGTATGGATTCGGAAGCTACTGTCTGAGTTATTTGATCTCCCATTGGATGCTACTGGTATCTTCTGTGATAACAAGAGTTGTGTGAAGCTGTCTGAGAAACCAGTGTTTCTTGACAGGTTGAAACACATAGCGATCAAATATCACTATATCAGGGATATGGTGCAGAGAGGAGCAGAGAAGCTCTTGTATGTTGCGATGGATGAGCAGATTGCAGATGTATTGACGAAGCCATTAGCCAGAGTGAAGTTCGAGTACTTCAGAGAGATGCTTGGTGTTCTTCAGATCGATGACACTTCAAGGAAGAAGTGATGGAGACATTTGCTGAAGCCATTCCAAGAATGTTGGAAGGAGGATCCTTCACATGGCTATGGATGTAAGCGCTGGATGATGAGCATCAGGATGATGTTCTAGTTTTTTCTCTGTATGATCAGTTGGATCAGTTACATTTGTGTATATATGCATCAGGATGATGCTGGATATGATCAGTTGGATCATTTATATGTATATGTATGTACACATCATGTTGGATGCTAGATATGATCAGTTGGATCATTTGTATGTATTTTGTATATGCATCATGTTGGATGCTTGGACCATGTATCTGTATTTGTATCAGGTGTATACATTGTATGATCACGTAGATCGTGTATGTTGATATGTATCAGGTATGATTACATGGATCATGTATTTGTTTGTATCAGGTGGATCATGTATGATGATATGTATTAGGTAGATACTTGGTATGCATCAGGTGGATGCAGTGCATGATCAGGATGATCATAGATGACATGCAGCAGGATTTTGCAGTGATGATGATCAAGATGATCATGTGTACATCAGGATGATGTATGGTGAGTATCAGGATGATACTTTATGGTCGTGGATCAAGTTGTGCAGATGAGCATGTATGGGAGATCCTATAGGTCGGAGTTGTGTACCCATAACAGCCTGGGATGCTCTTTCGAGACATTGCTCTGGGAGGACATGTAATTTGTGCCCTGGGATATTTCAGGTCGGAGTTGTGTACCCGTAACATCCTGAGATGCTCTTGTGAGGTTTTGTCCTATGGCATGTAATTTGTGCCTTGGGAGATTTCAGGTCGGAGTTGTGTACCCGTAACATCCTAAGATGCTCTTTCGAGGTTTTGCCATGACCACATGTAATTTGTGCCCTGGGGAGATTTCAGGTCGGAGTTGTGTACCCGTAACATCCTGAGATGCTCTTGCTAGGTTTTGTGGTGACCACATGTAATTTGTGCCCTGGGGAGATTTCAGGTCGGAGTTGTGTACCCGTAACATCTTGAAATGCTCGTGCTAGGTTTTGTGGTGGGGTCACATATAATAAGTCCTGGAGATCTGGACAGGATGAAAAAGGACTCAGATGCTCTTTAGGGTTCTTGCTAGGCAAGAGACTCTTTAAAGTTTTTGTGATGCGCGTAATAAGTCCTAAGGATTCCACAGTATGGCCAGTGATGAAGACCTACAGGTGGTGGGCCTACATCCAGTATGAAAAAGGACCGGCTCTATAGAACTTCCTATGACGAGTAGAGTCAGATATTGGTTGAGATAGTAGCAACAGTGACGATGATGATGACGATGATCCCGAGAAGAAGACTTGTCTAGCAGATCTGTGTCGAGAAATACCTTCCTAGTTAAGAGGGAGTGTTGATGTATATGTAACTTCAGAATGTATTTCATCTATGTCTTTCATATATATTTATTGTACCCTTATAAGAGATGTGTTATTTCTCTATAAGGAAGTGTCGTCATGTGTATTGACAAGTGTTGCAAGTGTGTGTACTTGCCGATGGGTGATTAGACCACCATGTGTGGGGTCGGCCCTGAAATATATATTATATTGTGGATGTAACTAGCTAGATAAGTCAGCCCCATAGTGTAACTGGGCAAATAGGTTAAGTATAAATAGAGATCGGGAGATCTCTATTTGATCATTTGGAAACTCACACTTCTCTCACTCAGAAAGTGGTGCACTAGTGAGGAGGAGGATCATCTGATACTAGGAGACTATCTCAATGTATTTTGGTTGTACTTTGGTTGAGCCATTGCTCTCTCTATCTTTGAGCAAGTTGTGGGGTTTTTCACCTTAGGATTTTCCCCACGGAAACTCTGTGTCTCTTGTCTCTCATGCTTTTGATTCTTGTGATGATTGTGATGCTTATTATGATTGTTATGCATTGATATACTGCACATGTTATTCTCTTTTGTAAAGATCCTAGAGTATTGTAAATTAATGCTCAAAATTTAACAAATGCCCCTGCTGACCACAATTGTAACATATGACAGGTCCTTGACTTCGTCCAGTAGCTCCTCCTCGGCTGACACCAGTACCTAGGCCACCACAGAACCCCCCTCTAAATCCTCCTCGCAGTGACCCGTATGGCGGGTACTACGGTTGACCATACTGGGCCTGCGAATATTGCATTTGACTGTATTGCAATTATTGAAATTGCAGTTGAGGATATTGCGGCTGACCAAAATGCGGTTGAACATACTGCAGTTGCTCATACTGCAGTTGATTATACTACTATTTCTCCTGTACCAGTGGTTGCTCCTCCCCTTTCATGAAGAAATTATCCGTAGTCCTTTCTTGGAGTAGGTCATAAGCTCTGCAGACTTTCTCATCGTGGCCAACCGATCGACAGAACTTGCAATACAATTTCACTGGTCTTGACACCATCTTTTGCAGGTACACACATTCTTCCAGTAGATGTCCTCTCGTGTGATAGATGCGACACTAAGGCAACCTTCCCTGGATGAGGGGATTCGGTGAACCTGATTGCAAATATTCTCAGAATTCTGGTCACTGATCCTTGTGATGTCCTTCTGTCCTACATCTAGTGCACCATAAGTCTTCATGAGCCTCTTTTCCTTTCTTAATGTCTTGTAGTTGGATCATCAAGTTTTCCAGCTGTGCTTGTATTCGGTCCATGCCCAAGCCCGTTTTGTCGATTGACGAAGCCTCCAGCTTCATTGCGATCTCCAGTGCTTCTGCTTGAGTCACTACCTTCTGTTGCATCAGTGACCCATGAATGTGCGGCACAAACCCAATGATAAACCATTCTTTATGCTGCATATCATTCATCCCGAAACTCACTTTCGTCATTAGTGTTTTGTATCGCTAGTCGAAGTCCCATACTGACTCATTGGGAAACTGTTTGATTTCTTTGAGCTCAGTAATGTACTGCAACTCAGATTTTGGTTTTCTAAATTCATCGATCATCCCTGATTTGATCTGTAGTAATGTTTTACCTGGGGTTACCATCGGTACCTTAGTAAACTTCATATACCAGTCTAGCGCACGACCCCTGAGGGTCGTCACTAACTGTCCCTTTTTAATATCTTCATCCTGGAACTGCTTCACGGTCCATATTGCCTTGCACAAAAACCAGTATTGTTCAGGATCCTCGGTCCCATTACCCTGGAAGGTTGGCATCTTTGCATCGTCACCCGCCATTCGTTTACTTCTACTATTATTATTTACTGATTCGCTACTCTTACTGCTATTTTGGCATGTAGGACAACTCTGTGAATAACTTGTATTTCCTTTTATCAATTTCTGAGTAGTGCACGGAGTTGAAGGAATGTTTTAGCTTAGGGTCCATCCTTCTATGGCTTCTGGGGTAGCTTGTTCATGTTCTTCTTCGTCGTAATAAGGTCGCTTCGTCCCTTGTGGTCCTGTTTCACAGTATTCCATTCCGGTCCCCTCAGGAGACTCTCTCTTAGTCATCATCTTCTTCTCGGGCTGTTGAAATATCACCCCACTCCTCAAGGTACCACACTCTTTGTCAAATTCCCTTAAAAATTCATCATTGCTCATGTCCATCTACCCCACATCTTTCTACTGGACCCTCATTCATGCGGTACCCACAACTTCCGCACATTGATATTCTACTAGTCGAAATTCATCCTCAGTATTCCTTTTTCATAGACGAGCATCTTAATCCATAGCTTCAGTGATAGCAGGAATCTCCCCCTAGGTCCTTTGAAAAATTTCCTTTCTGCGTCACTGTATGATTTGATTGTGTCCACAGCAAAATCAGTGATGTATCCTTCTAGGATACTATCTACCCAGAAGTCAACATCCCTTGATACCTTATTGTCGACCCGTTTTAGTTGTTGGATCAGTTATGGGGTCCAGTGATCAGGGTCACTCTTTTGGCAATGGTTCTTCTTAAATGTCAGCTACGCTAACCACTTGTGTAGCAATATCGGGAATTCGCAGAAAAATATCTCATGGATATTAGAATAAATATGATTTTCCAACCAACTGCTTGTCGTCTGCCCGAGGGCTCGATTTTCTCCTTCTGCGAATTCTTCCGCTTTCTTGTCAAACCAGTCCTGAATCTCCGGTTTCATCGGGTGCCACAACATGTACTTATCTTTCTTCTTCAGGGTCCCGGCAATAGAACCATTTGTTGACACAGTTCTGTCGACAAGGGTTCACTTCGCACTGTCGTAAAAAAACACCAACCAAGCACCCTTAAGTACCGACCCAGAAAGGTTTTACCCTTTCCAACAACACCCGCAAAGCGAGTGAAGTCTCACCCGAGATGATTAAGGGGGCTACAGGAACCATGTTTCCACAGTGGGGAAAGGACATGCAACTATTTCAATTATATCGCAACATAAACCAGAGATTCACCGCTCGCACGCATTCATACATTCATCATTCGCACATTAACCATGTATTTACCATTCGCATATTCAATACATAATTGACATTCACATTAATAGGGAAATACCGAAGGTCACTTCAATTGAAACTTTACAACAGAAATCATAACGCAGCATTCACCATTAAACATAATCAGAGACAAAAGAACAAATCCAAACATCTTCATGCATTAACTCATCAAAACCTGCGGTATGACCTTCGCAGAAACAGTTCAGAACATCTTATCGCGGATACATACAAAACTACCGAAAACAGAGCAAAACATAATCGAATCGCACAATCACAATGATCATGCCATTTGATTCTAGGATTCCCTTAGGCTTACATTCATATTCTTATTTATAGCCAACTGTGGCGGTTACAAAATGGTCCAAATGACCCTTTCTTAACAAACCAACTAGTCTTGCGCTTCCTTGTTCTCCATGAATGGTCCTTCTTCCGCAGCTGTCAGCTTCCGCACTTCATGCGGACTAATACTGTGCCAACAAGCAAGAAATGAATCTATTTTATCAAAATCTTTAGGATCTAGCTCATAATCTTATTTTTAAGATAATAAGCATAAACGTCATTAGATTTATTGAATAAGTTAAAGTTGTCCATACCTCAAATAAGATATTTTCAACCTCAATATATACCTGTAATCTATCTAAATAATTTTTTACCAATGAGTCCTCTTTCTTGATCACACCAATCTTCCCATATAGATAAGTCTTTATCATCGATGGTTTTGTTTGTTCACCTTTAACCAAGTGCCATAAATTCTTACTCCTGACTAACTCAAGAATATAAGCTACCTTTGACTCATAATGATAAATAAGAAAAAAAAACCCAATGAAAACAAAATCCAGTAAGCTAATGACTAATAGTGAATAAAACTGAAGTTTCTCACCAATGACAAAACCCTACAACACCTTGCCGACATATCCACAAACCCTTAGCAGAAACAATAAAAACAAATCAGTTTTTCATGAAATTTTTGCTTCATAACAAGGCCCATGCTCTTTCCTGGTGGCTAGGGCACGTGTGTACACACCTATTGTTAAGAAATGGAGGATGTGTAGGCACCCTCAATGAAGAAAAGTTGTGTGGATTCCAGAAACAACTTTAAATTGGAATTTTGTGAATGCAATTTCCTTCTATACTAAAACATGCAACAAAACACAACTAGAAATAGACAAACAACTATATATACTGCAAAAAATATTGATCCTTGATAGAAAGTTAGTATTCAATGGATTTCAACTCATATATATATATATATATATAGAAAAAACCAAGGAAAAATTGAAAAATTTCCAAGAAATAAATGGTAAGGGTTAGGGTTTTGAGAAAAAAATTCTCAAACATGTAGAAAAATGCCTAGATTTGAAGAAAAACCTTAATGGTTGTCCATATCTAGTGAAAAATCTACTAAAGAAGGAGGGCCCCAATTTTTTTTGAAGAACTTGGTGCTTGAAAGAAAACAAAAAATTACCGAAGAAGGTAGAGCATAGTAACTAGCTATGATACCATGTTAGAAATATAATATTGAGAAATATGCATAAACATACAACAATACATGATTTCACAAACATGTAAGTCAATAGCAAGAATTAACTAGTCTAGTCTCCTATCCATACAAGAACCAAATAATCAAATAGTAAGAGAGAGACACGAGAAAAAATATAGTGAACCAAATATATGTGGTAAAACCCCAAATGGGAAAACATCCACGGGAACATATGATATTTTTTATTCTTCAGAAATATTTGATCTTACACTTGAGCACCACCCACATATGCTTATCACAGCTTTACAATGTTATTCACAATAACATTCAACATACCCAAAGGGCCTCCTTCACCTCTATTATATAGCTATAGGTATGGAAGAATAACATCTCACAATGCACGTATGATTCTCCACCTCCTTATATAATGAATGGTAATAGGACAAAATTACTCCATGATGCATGTGGGATAACTCATTCACATAAGATAGATCAAGAATTATGTCTTACTTTGCTAGATAAAACATCATAACATCTTACAACATCACAATATGTTAAAGTTACAGCATCATGAGTCATTCTCCAAGTCAAACTTGTGGACCAAGATTGAGTCTCATGTGTCGAGGTAGTGCCTTACGGGAGCCTGATTTGGACTCAGGAAACTTGGAGTAGAATCTTGAGTTGGACTCAAGAATGACTAAGCCTTATGTGTAAAGGTTAAAGCCTCATGTGTTGAGGTAAGTTCTTTGTATGTCAAAGTGATGGTGTTGTACAGTCTTGTTTGTCAAGACTAAGATCTTGTGTGTCAAGACAGATCCTCATGTGTTGAGGTGGTGCCTCATGTGTTGAGGTAATGCTTTTCTTTTCGAAGCATGAATGACATGTGATGTACTACTAACCATGGTATTAGATATGGATAATCTATTAAGTCTCCTCTAGAGACAGACCACCTCTACAGTGAATTACTTTAGCATATGATCACTTGGAACGAGAGTAGAATGAGATGATCACATCATTGGAAAAATATCCTTAGTATATTTGATATGATAAATAATTAAGTTGGCACATGTGGAACATGCATATAGGGAAAGAGATATAGATAAGATGAGTTAAGATAAGAGAGAACTTGAGTGCTAAAAGAGTTAGCTATGTGTTAACAAGAAAGACTTCAGTTATCAAGTGTGCTAAAAGAGTTAACTAAAGTGTTAACCAGAAATACTTCAGTAAAAATAGTTAAATAAAGTGTTAACAAAAAAGATTTAGTCAACTAAGTGTTATGCATGACAACACTTGAGTTAAACTAAAATATGACACTTGAGTTACGACAATTTCATGTTGACACTTGAGTTAAACTAAAAGACGACACTTGAGTTACGTCACTTGCATGACGACACTTGAGTTAAACTAAAAGACGACACTTGAGTTACAACACTTGATTTGCGACACTTGAGTTACAACACTTGAGTTATGACACTTGCATGGAGACACTTGAGTTAGCCACCTAACTAAGTGATCTAGCATCCAATTGAAGGGAGAGTTCATCCTGAAGTCAGAAGACAAAGATAAAATCCAAAGCATGAGAATTATGGTGCACTTGTGATGCAGGATTGATGAAACCATTGTCAAAGCGAATTCTCTCTTGAATGCAATTCTCAACTTTTGTGCATGTGATAAAAATCAACAAATTGGTTTAGTGACAAATATTCTTTCAAGTTCTCTTATTATCTCTCTTTCTCTGTAATTGCACCAGGGGTGATTGGTATTTCTTTTTGATATTGCACCCGGCGTGCTTGATGTAATATTCTCATTGTAAAGGAAACATTCTTTACTATCTATCAATATACTAAGGAATATTTTGCTGGGGTTTTCTCTCTCAAATTATAGAGGGTTTCCCCAGGGTAAATTTATGTGTCGACTGTGGATGTTTATGCTTTTGATTATTCATTGTTTTCAATTACTTTTTCTTAAAAGTAAGAAAGAACATTATATTATATCAGAAACAATACATAGCAGTAAGGAAGTATTTGGATCAAACCTCCAAATGCATAACCATGGCTAAAACCTATAGTTCAAAATACTATGTAGACCACCAGCCTAACTGAGGATATATTAAAAAATATAGTAAAATCTAGTCACATGGAAGATACAAGCAAAAAAATACCAAACAGACTTTGCAAACCCAGAAACATGATCAAAACTATAGACATAACCATAAGACCCAAGAACAAGTCTACCCAACCTACGTACCCGTGTGACTATCCATGTCCTTATGCTGTGCTTCTGAAAGAGGCAGAAGAGGCATAACCAGAAGGACTGTGTCTCTTAGAGATGCCGAACACATATTTTTTCTCATATTTGGAGCAACCATTGTAGCAAAAATTAGGTCCAACCGGTTGTGCAATTGGTCCATCTTGAAGTCCAATTTCTGAATTGCTCGCTAAGTATAAAAAATCAGGTTCCATTGAGCTTTCGTAAATCCATCCTTTCACTCCGAATGCTGAGCATTTTCCACAATAGGAGGCTTCCTTGACACTGTGTCTATCACTTCCCTTTTCTAAGCATGCCTATTGTCTTCACCGCTGAAAGAATGTGCAGGAGATGGATGAGTCATGGGATGAAAGCCCAAGGAGTTTCCATTCCCATTGAACCATTCAACTTTGCTGCTCCATAGATTGGAGCCCAAACAATCGACCATCAAATCCTTAGAGCCAGAGGTCAGGACTGAAGCAAGGGATGAGGAATCCATTGAAGAAGAGGAAGAAATAGCTTCAATGCGAGTGCCAATTTGAGCAGGACGAGACCTCGCAGCACGACAAGGGCTCCCACAGGCTCGTAGGCGAGTCATTAGGAGGAGAAACATGATCAGAATGGTGTCCACTTTTGGACGACATGATATATAACTTTTAGAAATTTCCAAATAGGTGATGGCATAAATCCTGCATGCAGGAGGGTTCATCTGACATATGATACAACCAACTTTCCATCCCATCACGCCATTATTATTTTTCTTCATCCTTGACAATGCACAAAATGGAAGCGGAGCCGATCGGTCTAGGAGCATGCTAACCCGAATCAAGAGGGTGCGAAGGCGCATAATATTTAAAACTGTCAACAGCTTGCACGGTCCAGCAAGAGACAATTAAAAGTTCTATCTGCCACATGCACACCCCGTATTTCCGCATATATCATGCAAAACTCAATAGTTTTCACCCCATCCGGGGTAAAATATTGGATGATTATATCGGAGTTGGGACAACATTTTTCTCCCGTGACACGAGGCCAAATCTTGTCCACTACCACTATAACCTTCCAGTGAACCCACAGAGCCCCAACCATGGGCCATGGGTAAGTCAAGGTTTGAACCTATGACCTCTGTAGTCTTTACAACTTGCAGTTTCTAATTGGTATACACCTCGGAGGGTCATTATTTTCAAGTACTATTGTAATTCCACAATTAAGATTAAAAATCAACATGGTATCGGAGCCTAGGGTGTGAAAGAGATAATTTCAGTAGTCAATCTTGAGCCTACAATGATCCTAGGTGGTTTAAATTGAGCACAATACTTGAAGAATAATGGCTTCAATATTAGTAACACTTGAAGACAAACTTGAAGGAACTTCGAACTTCAATACTTGGAAGGATAAGATTCCGAATATCCTGGAAGAGCATGACATGGATGGATATGTATCCAGTGTTGTTGAAGAGCCTACTACTAATGCTAGGCGCATTACTTTCAAGAGGAATCAAGCCAAAGAAAAGAGAATCGTTTATGATTATGTGAAAGACAATATGATGCCAGTGATTACTCCATTGAATACTGCAAAGGAATGCCTCGACACTTTGAAAAATATTAATTAGAAGAAGGTTCCCAGTCAGAAGAGAGCCTTGAAGAATAAACTTTGTAATCTGAAGATGGACAAGGACGTAGTTGTTGCTTCCTTCTTCACAAAGATATCTCAAGTAAGATATCAAATCTTGAGTATTGGTGTAACTATTGATGATGATGATCTAAATGTACAGACTATTGTCGATGGTCTTCCAACTTCATGGGAGACATTATTGGTAGCTGTAAATGGTCGAGAAGTGCAACCAAACTTTGAAATGCTGTGGCATGATTGCCTACAAGAAGAAAGGAGAATTCAAAGCGAAAATGCTTCCTCCAAAGAAGAGAACCTTGATCTTACGGCACAAATGAAGACATGAAATAAATCCTTTTCTTAGAAGTTTCCCCATCAAAAGGAAAAAGAATACAACAATAAATTTGATAAGTCTAAAGTTAGATGTTTCAACTACAATAAGAAGGGCCACTTTGCAAGAGACTGTCGTTCAAAGAAAAGAGGGAAGTTCAAGGGTAGGTTTCATGCTTCTACTGCTATAGAATATGAACATACAAGAAATAATTCTTCTAATGATCAGGAGACAAGGAAGGAGTACTATCTTGTCTCAGCCTTATCTGGATCCATTACCACTAGTGCTGAGACATGGTTGATGGATAGTGGCACATCCAAACACATGACTGGATATAGGAGCTCTATCACATATCTAAAGGAAAATAAAGTTCTCATGTCAGGTGGAGCTTGGAGATAATACCACCTATTCAATCCAAGGAGTTGGATCCACTTCCTTTCAGTTGGATTCAGGAGATGTATTACATGTTGATGAAATTTAGTTTGTTCCTAGTATGAATAAGAAGCTCCTATCTATTTCAGTTCTAGAAGATAAAGGATTCAATGTAATATTTATGGACAATAAAATGCCCTTGTGGCCTAAGAATACAGACTTGAACATGCATCTATAATTGGAGTTAGAGAGGGAGGTCTCTACAAAGTTCCTGGAAAGCTCATTCATGCCATGATCCATGTCACAATAAGTCCTTGTGAACTGTGGCATAGGAGGCTTGGTCATCTTCATTTCAAAGCGCTTTCTAGCTTGCAAAAGATGGTAAAAGGAATGCTTGTGTTTCAATCTAAACATGATGGTATTTGTAGAGGTTGTTCTCTTGATAAGAACACCAAGAAGAGATTTCCAAGCAGTACCAAAAGATCCAAAGGGATCCTCGACTAGATACATTCTGATCTATGTGGTCCTATATCAACACCATCCTTGAGTGGTTATTTGTACTATGTGATTTTCATAGACAACGTTTCCACGTCTGTTTTGTCAGGATGTTTACGTATGACCCTAAGTCCAAGATAATGGAGTCGACATTGAACGCTCCTACTTTCGCAGACATCCACATCTCTCATCCTATCTTTCTTTTATGTATCCGATTGATCATCCGATCTTGTCATGAACCCTCCCGTCGATGCAACAGGTTGGATATCTACGCCAATGCATCCTGATATTTTTCCAGCTCCACGAAACTCTCTAGGAAGGCTTCCTCCAAGGCCAATAGTCGTTGTGGTTCTGCCACTTTCTCTTCAAATTCAGTGAGAAATGTATCCAAACTGGGCAATCCCTCGTTGTTGGTAGCTCGCACTCTTCTGTTGCTACAATTCACAGCGACTGAGTGATCTGTGCACACCTCCTAAATGGCACTTCATGCAGCCGGTTCTGCCAATTTTCAAGTGCTTCGTTCGAATCTGATGACGCCGAACTGCTACTGCGCCACCCTAACTCTCCATATGCAGTAGGGTTGATGTAGTCATCGGAAATGTTGTAGATATTGTCCCATCCCTTAGTGAATTCATCCCTTGTTGGCTCAACATATCTCTACCCTTCCGCGGGGTCAAGAGGTGCGACTTCCCTTATCTCACGGTTCTTGAATGACATAGTTCTTTTCTTGAAGTTGATAATAGCTTGATTCTCCATCGCCCAGTCTATCCCTAGCAGCACTGGGTAGGGGCTTGTATTGTCCACAATTTTGATCACATAGAAATTTGCGTATGTTTTGAGTCCCTCAATCTCAACGGGGACCTATCATAGTTGACCGATCGGGGTGACCTTACTTTGGTTTTCTAGTCGCAGTTGTACCGGGACCAAACCAACTATGTTTTCCCCATTGCTTTCCACGTTTGTTTTGTCAGGATGTTTACGTCTGACCCTAAGTCCAAGATAATGGAGTCGACATTGAACGCTCCTTCTTGCGCATACATCTGCATCCCTCGTCCTATCTTTCTCTTATGTATGCGATTGATCGTCCGCTCTTGTCATGAACCCTCCCGTCGATGCAACAGGTTGGATATCTACGCCAATGCATCCTGATATTTTTCCAGCTCTAGGAAACTCTCTAGGAAGGCTTTCTCCAAGGCCAATAGTCGTTGTGGTTTTGCCACTTTCTCTTCAAATTCAGTGAGAAATGTATCCAAATTGGGCAATCCCTTGTTGTTGGTAGCTTGCACTCTTTTGTTGCTACCCTTCACAGTGACTGAGTGATCTGTGCACACCTCCTAAATGACACTTCATGCAGCCGGTTTTGCCAATTTTCAAGTGCTTCGTCCGAATATGAAGACGCCGAACTGCTACTGCTCCACCCTAACTCTCCATCTGCAGTAGGGTTGATGTAGTCTTCAGAAATGTTGTAGATATTGTCCCATCCCTTAGTGAATTCATCCCTTGTTGGTTCAACATATCTCTACCCTTCCGCGGGGTCAAGAGGTGCGACTTCCCTTATCTCATGGTTCTCGAATGACATAGTTCTTTTCTTGAAGTTGATAATAGCTTGATTCTCCATTGCCCAGTCTATCCCTAGCAGCACTGGGTAGGGGCTTGTATTGTCCACAATTTTGATCACATCAAAATCTGCGTATGTTTTGAGTCCCTCAATCTCAACGGGGACCTAGCATAGTCGACCGATTGGGGTGACCTTACTTTGGTTTTCTAGTCGCAGTTGTACCGGGGACCAAACCAACTATGGTTTCCCCATTGCTTTCCACGTCTGTTTTGTCAGGATGTTTACATTTGACCCTAAGTCCAAGATAATGGAGTCGACATTGAACACTCTTACTTGCGCAGACATCCGTATCCCTCATCCTATCTTTCTCTTATGTATGCGATTGATTGTCCGCTCTTGTCATGAACCCTCCCATCGATGCAACATGTTGGATATCTACGCCAATGCGTCCTAATATTTTTCCAGCTCCAGGAAAATCTCTAGGAAGGCTCGTAAGTTGTTTTCCTTTTTCTGCGAATTCGTTGTGTCGAATGTTGGCGGCATGTCATAAGTAACTTCCTTCTAGTGGAGAGGTGGCTGCCTCAACTGCCTTATTGCCTCCTGTGCTTTCAAAAAAATATCCCTTTCTACTTCTGCGTCAAATGTGACTTGTTTCCTTACTGTCAGTCAGATGCTAGCCTGTGACCTGTCAGCCCGTGCTCGAGTCACTATTCTGACAGTCGCACTTTGACTTCTAACCTCTGTTGATATCTTCTGTACCATTGGTGGTGGATTTTGATTTTGATTTTGATTTTGCGGAGGTGGGGGTAGGTTCTTAGTTTGCCACTTCGCGATGAGCTGAGGACAATCTTCGACACCATGGTCCACAACGCTGCAGTAAGTGCACTGTGGTGTTGGATTCCGGAAATCCCTTTGATAATGCTGTTGATGTATATGTAACTTCAGAATGTATTTCATCTATGTATTTCATATATATTTATTGTACCCTTAGAAGAGATGTGTTATTCCTCTATAAGGAAGTGTCGTCATGTGTATTGACAAGTGTCGCAAGTGTGTGTACTTGCCAATGTGTTATTAGACCACCATGTGTGGGGTCGGCCCTGAAATATATATTATATTGTGGATGTACCTAGCTAGACAAGTCGGCCCCATAGTGTAACTGGGCAAACAGGTTAAGTATAAATAGAGATCGGGAGATCTATATTTGATCATTCGGAAACTCACACTTCTCTCACTTAGAAAGTGGCGCACTATTGAGGAGGAGGATCATCTGCTACTAGGAGACTATCTCAATGTATTTTGTTTGTACTTTGGTTGAGCCATTGCTCTCTCTATCTCTGAGGAAGTTGTGGGGTTTTTCACCTTAGGGTTTTCCCCACGGAAACTCTGTGTCTCTTGTCTCTCATGCTTTTGATTCTTGTGATGCTTGTCATGCTTATTATGATTGTTATGGATTGATATACTACACATGTTATTCTCTCAGTAAAGATCCTAGAGTATTGTAAATTAATGCTCAAAATTTAACATGGTATCAAAGCTAACCTGAGAAGAAGACATTGTGCAGTGACCAAAACTAGGGTTTCTTGTTTATTGGGTTTCTCTCCATAGATTTTGGAAACGTAGTATAGTAGATTGACTCTACTCATCAAGGAGAATCTATCTGTCCAATCAGAATTCAATTCTGAGCATTTTCAGATTTGGTCCTAAAAATTAAGGTTTCCTCAAAAATAGGAATTTCTGGAATCTGAAGACATAGCTGGAATCTCCTTGCAAAAATAGAAGTGTAGAGCTTTGGATCGAGGTTTTTGGCTGGGTAGATCTTTGGGAAACTCAAACCCTAATTCAGGGCTCTCCTTAGTGAATTCGAGAAGACAAAAAGGCAGTTTTGAAGGGTGTAGCTTTGCAGATCTCAAATTCTGAATACACCAGGTTGATCAGCTCATCAAGTCGCATCTTTCTATCCTTTCAGAAAGTTGAAATTCACATTTTGAATTTTTAGGGTTTTTTCGACAAACCCTAATCCAGGACCAGATCCAATTTTCAATAATTCAAGTGGTAATACCTAAAAATTTTCTATTTCCATTTGAAATAATCTTTAAGATGTCTCACCACACCAAGATTGAGGATAATATTGAAGGGGCTGATAGCTTCCGAGCCTAGAAGTATAGGATTGGGTTAATCCTGGAAGAGAATGAGTTGGACTCATATATAGACGAAGACATCCCTATCCCAGAGGATGAAGAGGCTAAGATATTGCATAAGAAGAACTTGGTCAAGGCAAAGTGAATCATTGCTGATCCTATCAAAGACCATCTCATTCCCCATGTGTCATCTCTGAAGACACCCAAAGAGATGTTTGACTCCCTGACCAAGTTATTTGAAGGGAAGAACATAAATCAGAAGATGACTCTGCGGAATCAATTGAAAGGGATCAAGATGTTGAATGGAGAAACCATTCAATCTTACTTCTCCAAGGTCTGTCAGATCAAGGAAAAACTTAAAGTTGTGGATGAAGTAGTGGACAATGGTGAAGTTGTTATGACCACTCTGAATGGATTACCTAGTTCATGGGACTCCTTTATTCAAGGAATCTTTGCAAGAAAGAAATTGATCTCTTTTAGTAGACTGTGGGAGGAATGCTCTCAAGAAGAAGCTAGACTTGTAGCTCGTGAAGAAAAGATGGGAGGTGAAGATCAATCTCTCGCAGCTCACACCAAAAGAAGCAAGCCCAAGAAGGAGCACTCTCACTACAAGAAGTCCACTCACTATCACCAAAAGAATAAGAAGGATCTAAGGTGCTTCACATGCAATGAGAAGGGTCACTTTGCTTCAGATTGTCCCAAGAAAAAAAGGGATAAAAACAACATCTCCAGCAAGAAGAAGAAGGGTAGCAAAAGAAAGTTCCATGCTCATGCTGCCGAAGATGATGAACCTCCAAAGAAGAAGGCTTGGGCAGAAAGTGAAGATAGTGATGATGACTCATCAAGTGAAGAAGAGTATGTTCTAATCTCTCCTCTCACAGGTACTATCTCCCATGGTTGTAATGATTGGTTAATTGACAATGGGGATTCCAAACACATGACTGGGTTTAAGGAATCTTTTGTAAACTTATCTGAACATGAACCACCCCATAAGGTGAAACTTGGGGATGATTATCAATACCCAATCAAAGGAAGTGGTGAAGCCTCCTACAACCTAGATTCTGGAAAATCTTTGAAGATGAAAGATGTCCTTAATGTACCTGTGCTCAAGAAGAATCTTCTCTCCATCTCTGCATTGGATGCAAAAGGCATGAGGGTTGCATTTGTAGATGGCCAAGTCCTAATGTGGCCAAAGGGTAAAACAATCGATGATGCAGTAGTGATTGGAGATCAAGAGGGAGGATTGTATAAATTAAAGGGACAACCTGAACATGCTATGAAGACAAAGATTCATCCATAGTCATGGATCACATAGAGGTATGTATAATTTGTTTTTGCAAAGGTTAACTAATGAGTTATGCAGGTCATTGAAGTGAACAAGAAAACATTGCTAGACATAACTAGCAAATATGGTGAACATGTATGTTTTTCTTATATCACAGGACCTCTTATATAAGTAAGCATGGCATGGTTGATGATGATTATTCATGAAGTCAAAGGTTTTAATAATCATGGGTATATGCATATTATGTGTCTTATCTTAATTAATGATATGACTAACCAGAAGAGTCGTAGGTTTGAGTAATCACAGGTTTATACATGTTATGTTTCTTATGATATGACTAACCATAAGAGTCCTATATAAACCTGGAATGCTAATGCTTATTATTTCTCTTTGAAATGATCATGACTATACATGCTTGAGATTATTGTGTTTTGATAGTATTGAGAATATACTGATGAATGTATGATCTTGTATGAGATCACAAGGATAACACAATCATGATACTAATGAGCATGCATAGGGACCAAGGATAAATATAAGTTCAAGGATAGGTAATCCAGGAAGCAAAGATCAAGAAGAAGCACACTCCAGTAGTTTCTACAAGGATGCAGATATTCAGAGGGAGTTGACCATCTTTCTACATTCCACAACAAAAAGGTGTAGAAGAAGCTACTTCAACAACTCCTGCAAGGAAGCAAAGACTCAGAGGGAGTCCACCCAACAAACAAACAAAGATAAGTATTTTAATAGTTGTTTGTTTAAATAAAATTGTTCAATGATATATATGCTCATGTTCCTAGACTTAGGATATGTATTGTGCATATTAGAATGATTGCATTAATGAACAGTATACTACTAATATGCATGTGATGGGTAAGTGGCCTATGGCACTGTACAACATTCCATTGCTACTTATCTAGAATGAAACCTCTTTGCTGACATGTTGGGAGTAGTGCAAACTCTTAACAATGTTCTAGTAGAGATTGGAAGGCATCTAGAAAGTTACAGGATATGGATGAATGTTGTATTGAAGCATTGGCTAAAATAATTGCATGATTGTATGACATATTTCTTTATGTATAAGAATTTGTTTTGAAAACTATGAGATGTTTCTAATCATGCAATTTAACTTGTCTTGTAGGAAAGATCGTATGCCATCACCTACAAAAGAAGAACTACAACATTTGTTCAGCAACAAAATGATCTACTGAAGATATTGAAGTTCCCAGGATATGGGAAGAATGCCATGATCCATCGATCATGAAGAATGATGTTTGGGATGTAGTCCCAAGACCTGAAGGGAAGTTTGTTATGACTTCCATATGGATCTATCAGATCAAGCATGCTGAAGATGGCAGCTTAGAGAAATATAAAAGTGATGAAATAGAAGGTACACCAGATGGATTTCAAGACAACCTTCTTGAATGGTGTAGTTGAAGAAAAAGTGTATGTGGAGCAGCCACTTGGTTCTGAGACACATGAGAGGGAGTCATATGGTAGGATAGAAAACTTTCTATCCAATTTGATCTTTACCAAGAGTAAAGTGGATTCCAACCTTTACTACAAGGTTGAGGAAGGCAATCCAGTGATACTACTTTTGCATATGGATGACCTGTTTATTACAGGTGAAGATAGATTAATTGCCGACACGCAGCGGAAGCTTGCTGCTGAGTTAGAGTTGAAGGACTTGGGGATGATGCACTATTTTCTACGCATGGAGGTGTGGAAGAGTACAGATGGATCTTCCTTGGACAAGGGAAGTATGTAGTAGAGATCCTGAAGAGGTTTGGGATGATGGACTGCAAGGCCATGGCCACACCTATGGCATCGAATTTGAAGCTTCTATGTGATGCTTCATCTGAGCCGATTGATGTCTCTATGTATCGTCAGATGATTGGGCCCTTGATATACCTGATGAACACGAGACCAGATATTTGTTTTGCGGTGAACACATTGAGCTAGTTCCTGACGGATCCGAGGGGTGTTCACCTGGTTGCTGTAAAGCATATTCTGAGTAACCTGAAGGGTACAGTTGATTATGGGCTCAAGTATGAAGCGAATCATAAGTTTAACCTGCAAGGTTATGTTGATTCAGATTGGGAAGGCAGTGCTGCAGATAGGAAGAGCACATCTGGGTGCTGCTTCATTATGGGATCATGTGTGATCTCTTGGTTTGGCAGGAAGCAATCCTGCGTAGCACTGAGTACAGATGAGGCAGAGTATGTTGCAGCCTGTTCAGCTAGCTGTGAGGCAGTATGGATTCGGAAGCTACTGTCTGAGTTATTTGATCTCCCATTGGATGCTACTGGTATCTTCGATGATAACTAGAGTTGTGTGAAGCTGTCTGAGAACCCAGTGTTTCACGACAGGTGAAAACACATAGAGATCAAATATCACTATATCAAGGATATGGTGCAGAGAGGAGCAGTGAAGTTCCTGTATGTTGCGATGGACGAGCATATTGCATATGTATTGATGAAGCCATTAGCCAGAGTGAAGTTTGAGTACTTCAGAGAGAGGCTTGGTGTTTTTCAGATCGATGACACTTTGAGGAAGAAGTGATGGAGACATTTGCTGAAGCCATTCTAAGCATGTTGGAAGGAGGATCCTTTACATGGCTGTGGATGTAAGTGCTAGATGATGAGCATCAGGATGATGTTCTAGTTTCTGCTCTGTATGATCAGTTGGATCATTTACATTTGTGTATATATGCATCATGATGATGCTAGATATGATCAGTATGATTAGATGGATCATGTATTATATTGTATCAGGTGGATACATTGTATGATCAGGTGGATCATGTATGATGATATGTATCAGGTAGATACTTGGTATGCATCAGGTGGATGCAGTGTATGATCAGGATGATCATAGATGATGAGCTTCAGGATGTTGTTCCAGATGACATGCAGCAGGATGTTGCAGTGACGATGATCAGGATGATCATGTGTACATCAGGATGATGTATGGTGAGGATCAGGATGATACTTTATGGCCGTGGATCAGGTTGTGCAGATGAGCATGTCTGGGAGATCCTATAGGTCGGAGTTGTGTACCCATAATAGCCTGGGATTCTCTTTCAAGACATTACTCTGGGAGGACATGTAATTTGTGCCATGGGAGATTTCAGGTTGGAGTTGTGTACCCGTAACATCCTGAGATGCTCTTGCGAGGTTTTGTCCTATGGAATGTAATTTGTGCCCTGAGAGATTTCAGGTCGGAGTTGTGTACCCGTAACATTGTAGCTAGGGTTTTCACCCTAGCTTGTGCAAATGAGCACCTACTAAGGAGAAGGGACTCCTTAGTAGCAGTTCAATAAACAGTAATTAAAAGACAATACATTGAAATGGAAATTATTCTAAACATGTGCATGGAACATAAGAGACAAGAAATAATAAATGGTTTTCTTTGTATTAAAATTTTACCTCAAGTGTAGAGGTTGGTGAAGTTCTTGCAATGATCCAAGAGGGTTGCTCCAAACTCCAACTTTGCTCCTTCTCTTTCTCCAATGGTGGAAATGGGCCAAAAGGGGCTCTCAATGGTGAAAGTAGCTCAAGAGTGAGCTAGGGTTTCAAGAGAGATTTTGGCAGAGTAAGGGTATACTTGATTGTGGATATGAAATGAGGGGTCTCCATCACCTATTTATAGGTTTTTGGTGGTGGAGTGCTGGCCCATGGTTTTGGGAACCATATGGTTTAGGTCAGCTGTATAGGGTTTTTTCCTCCTTTTTTCTCTTTTTCCTCATTATTTTATATTTTTTATTCCCTTTTTAGAGGGTTTTTGCTATTTTGGAGGAATTTTGGATATTTTTGAAGGGGAAAAGGGGTTTTTTTAGCCTTTTTGAGGCTTTTTTGATGGTTTTGTGGCCTTTTGGAGGCATTTTTGGCCTTTTGGAGGCAAATATGGTAGGAAATATGAACAAATGAGTCATGTAATGGGGTAGATGAGGTAGTGAGCACTTTTTGGGTGTTAACAGATTGCCCCCTGATGTGTGAGGGAAGGAGCTCATCGTATGGCCGATAGAAATCATAAGTCGTGTATGGGTTTCCTGGGTGTAGAGAAGAGAAGAAACAAACTGGAGCTCGGAACAACGATCCCGAACCAACTGCAAAAACTAAAAGTACATAACCTCAATAATGGATGAGGAATAATCTGATCATATGGACGAGGCGGGCATTCCCATGCTCGTATCAAGATACATAAAAAATGACTGTGAGGCCCGAAAAGGGGGACCTGTAGGATACATAGAGAACCACTGTGTACATCATAAGGGTCCATAGGGGACACAAATCTGGGACATACTGCTGGGTTGACCACGTCTGAGCTGAAGAACTGATACACTGGAATAACAACAGTGCTGTTGAGTGTGGTACTAGAGGAACTGATGAGCTGCTGGAGCATAGTGACGGGGAGTCATGTCCTCAATGGTACACTGAACTGGAACTGAACTGAGGACTCAAGGAAGCATATAACTGGATGGCTTCTGATTACAATCGCCAATGCAACCCGGACATCCACGGGAACATATAACTGGGCATTCCGAAGTGACTCACCAATGTGCTAGAGTCGGGGGAAATCCGGGGTCTTCGACCAATAACTGAAGGGATATAAACCCTGCACGATTCTCAACGATGCGATCAAGGTGTTGAAGTCGAGCATGTGAGAAACAACCACTCGGAGAGGCAATGGTGACTCCTCTCAAAATGGTCCGTAGGCACTCACCACAGATGGTGATGGGTCCAAGGCGCAGGGACCTCTAGGTCTATCCTCTGGAATAGAGGGGCTGTCGTCGACAGAGGGAGACCTGCAACTATCAAGGCAATGATGTTTCCTTGACAGGAGCGCGAGGGGGAGAACCGAAGTGTGAGAGTACTAATGGTAGGACTGACAAACTGTGGGGGATAACTGGGCAAGCAGAGTGGGTGGACTCAAACTTCCTTTGTTCAGAGTATGATGGCGGGGGCTATCGGGAAGCATATGAAACTGACTGATGGGAAAGGGATCATAGCTATAATGGATCAAGGATAGTGACAGGGATGAGGGATACTCAAGCTGGTGTAAAATGGTAGGAGACTGCAGACTACTTTGAACAAAGGTGACCTGATTGGGGGTGCTGCCGAGATGATCGATCATAGTGCCAGGAGGCACGGGGGGACTTCTTCATGGTTAAGGAACTAGAAGAAGTGGGTAAAAAATGGTACTGTTGTGTGGATTTATACGAGCCCAGGACAATTCATGCTCATGATTGCTTTCAATTTTTAGGGAGTCTGAAAGTGATAAGAAGACTTTGAAATAATGGAATGGTACTGTCGTGTGGATTTGTAAAAGCCTAGGACAATTCATGCTCGTGGCTGCTTTCAATTTTAGAGAGTCTGAAAGCGATAAGAAGACTCCAGGGGGTTGCTTTTTCGTGTGTTAGTCTCCAAGGCCCAAAGAAGCATAAAAGGATGCAATGAAGAACTCTTCTAGCCGGTGTGACTAGAGTATTCCTTTTTCGTAATTAGTCTACTAGGTCCAGAAAAGGGTTAAACTTATACCAGATAGACGCCCTTTCAGGTACTTTAACGAGCATGAAAGGAAGTAAGATTGCTCGACGATCTTTTCATTGTTTTAGGATTCATAAAAGAGCTTAACAGAAACTCCCTAAGTGCCTTTTTCGTAAAGGACTTGTCCGGCCCGAAAAAGGGATAAAATTATACCGAGCAAAAGGAATGGCCAGGCAAGGAGGAAGTGCTTAATCAAGGAACATTTATGATGACCAAGAATGAGGGTAGGGGGTAACACTGGTGGTCCTCCTTGCAGGGTGATGAATGGTGGAAAAATAATGGAACAATTGCAGTATGACAGGAGTGAATGGCTCATGTAAAAATGTGGAACAATTCGATGGTGGCCAATGTGGTGCGTAAACCGAGGTAGCAAGGTGTCGGGACACAATGTTGAAACTGTACCAAGTGAGAGCGAGAAATGATCTCAAGCATCATCACGAGCTCGAAAAAATGAATCCGACGATATAAAGAGTGTCAAAAACGGATAATGGTCGATGTGGCATGCAAACCGAGGCGACGGGGGGGTGTTTTTTGGAAAAATACCCGAAAAAGCTGGGGGTGAGAGTGAGAAAGGATCTCAAGCGTCATCACAAGCTCGAAAAAATGAATCCAATGACATAAAATATATCAAAAAATGGAGAGCAGCCGAAGTGGCACGCAAACCGGGGCGACAAGGTGTCGGGACACAATGTTGATATTGGTCCTGGTGAGAGCGAGAAATGATCTCAAGCATCATCACGAGCGCGGAAAAATGAATCCGGCAATGCAAATGGTGCGAAAAACGGAGGTCATAAGGACTCCGGAATGGTCAAAGGAAATAACTAGGTTAAAAAATGGCTACAAATAAAAGTGAGCCCACCAAGCGAAGGATGCAGTGGTGGGGAGAAATGATGGCCCGCGGGGGCGAAATACTAGGCGTATCAAATCAAATCATATATACAAGTGATATGTGACCTCAAAAATGGTTGAGATCACAAATGTGAAAAAATAAGCAGGGTTAATGACCTGCCCCCATGCTATGTGCATGGAGTTTGTGATTATGGATCACATAGGTGTTGGTTTGAATGATGGGTTCATTGATGTGATGAGATAGATGTGATGGGGTAGGTTCAAAATGATTGACCATGCCCCCTATCCCAGGATCGAGGTAATCTATTATGCCCCCAAGCTCAGAGGTATCAATGCGGTGCTTGATGATAGCGGGGTCAAGACCAGGCATCTCGGTATAGGACCAGGCAAAGACATCACAGAACTCTTGGAAAAGTTTTTTGTACTCTCCAATCTCATGCTCACTGCAGGAGGCTCCTAAGGTAATGATTTCAAGAGCACCAGGTGGGTTAGAGATATCGATGTGGATGATGGGTGAGATGTTGGCCATGTTACCTTCCTCAAAGGCATCAGGAGTAGGAATAGGATCCTTAAACCAGTCGACTTTGGTGGGAAGGAAATCTTTGGACTCAATTGCAAATTGGGTAGCTGTACTAGAGGAGGATTCTTCTGGGAGGAAATAGGAACGATGGTGCATGTCATCCCAAGGATAATCCGGGGCAGTGAGAGCCTTGAGAATCTCCTCATTAGTACAGAAAGTGAGGGTTTTCAAGTCAGTTGACGAGGGAATGGTGGTGGAATAGATCATATAAATGGTATTAATCTCGCCGGATGGGGATGAGACCGGGGGGTGGATCTCCTCAATTGTGGGGGGCGCCGTCTCAAGGTCCAAATTATTCATCTCGTAGAGAGATGCTCTGTAATCTGGGAGATCAGGACAGTGATGTGAGTAGTGGCCGTAAATACCGCATATGGCACAAGGGTGGTTGGTGCGCAGCGATTTATCACGAGGCTTGGGGGTTGGGTCGAGTTCGACAACTGGGATGTTGGGGTCATCGTCAAGCATATGCATGTGTTCCTGTAATGCAGGTAACTGTGGACATTGGTGAGTCGGATGACCTAACTCATCGCACAACGAGCATTTGGGGGGAGCACGAAAAATGAGAGGGGGTTTAACTGTCTTGGGAGGAGGTACAGTAGTGTATGGTTATGGGCCTCTGCCCCCAGTGTGCTTGAGAAGAGGGGGGGGATTCGTAGAGGACAAAGGGGTAGTGACACCAGGAGGTGGTTGACTAGTAGTAGCCATGGGTTGTATCGGTTGTAGGACGATGTTGGGTGTCGGCGGGGGAACGGGAGGCAAAAGATACCACATGGGTAATCCCAAGGTTAACCCAGGGAGGCTAAGGGTAGCCATAACTGGGGCGCTTACTACTCCCGAGGGAGGGACTAGGAAGGGGATTGTGTGGATGGGTGTAGCACCAATGTGGCTAGGTACCAATGGTGGTTTAGGTAGCAAGGGCGGTTGATTGTTAGGTGTTTGTGTATTGTGGGAAAGGGTACATAGATCAGATACTTCGGGTGCAGATGACGGGGGAGGAATGGATTGGAATGTTGATGTCATCGATGGATATGAGTAAAATCCCGGTCCCACGGAGGAAACAAACGAGGGTAGCGGCACCATTAACAGGTTGTTCAACCATGGGGAGAACATTTTTGGGTGCAGCGGGGGCATTTGGATCGTAGTAGGTGAGTTGGTCGACCTTGACCACGCGTCCGTCATGGGGGAACATCATGGTACGAAAAACGGAGGAGGCAACCGCCTTCATGGCATACATGTAACTGCGGCCAAGTAAGAGGTTATAATCAAGTTGGGAATTGATGACCTCTATGTCAATGAGAACGGTTTTACCAGCCAGCTGGATGGTGACGTTAGCTAATAGGCCTTGGGGTTGAGCCGAACGGCCATCGTAGGCTCGCAACGCAGTAGTGGACTGCTGAAGAGTAGGGGATCCCAACTTCTGCCAAACGAATGTGGACATGACGCATGTAGAGGCACCTTCATCGATGATGCACCGATGGATGACAGGATTCCGAATGAAAACAGAAACTTGGAACGCTAAAGTGGAAGGTAGGCATGGTTTGGATTGGTCCAAATCGAATGCCATCAGTTGTGAATCATTCGGGTCAATAGCACCAATGGCAGAGAGCAAGGTCTTGTGTTGTGAAGGACAGTTTTTTAAGACTTCTAACGCGGACATGGCCACGAGAGATTGGGCTAAGTCATCTACAATGTTGTAATTTGACGCAACATGAGCATTGGGGTTATTGTTAAGACGACGAAGTGGAAAGCGAGGTGCTTTGGAGGCGCCATCGAGGGGAGCCGGAGGTATACATAACGTCTGATCGGTGGGATGAGCGTTAGTATTTTGGTCGGAGGGAGGAGCTTCATGGGGGGAGCCCTATTGGTTCCGACGGGTTTGGAGGTTGACATCAGCAGATGACATCATCAACAAGTGGTGAGTACCTGAGTCGAACATGGGTTGGTCAGGGGCAGCATAAGTGATCTGTTGTTGTGGTGGCACGTTGCCTTAAGGGGGAGCCAACGACTGAGTTTTCACTACGCCTTGAGTTGGTAAGGGGTGTTGCAGTACCAAAGGTGGCTGCTGAGGGGGTGGAGGGTTGGGCGGCGCTTGAGGAGCTGCATGCCCTTGGTGATGGGAATCATCAACCCAGAGTTACCGAGCTCGCTCCAAATGTGGGCAAGCATGTGTGTAGTGGCCATAGACCCCGCAAATAGAACAAGGATGGTTAGTTCGCAAGTTAGGGTTTTTGTCCTGCTTGGGTGGCTGATTAGGGTTTTGGTTGGCAGGTGCCGCATTATTGTTGTCTGGGGGGTTAGGAGGTTGACCACCTTGGTCGGAAGGAGGGTTGTTCCCATGGTTACGGCCTTTGCCACGGTTTTGCTGGCCCTGTTGGTGCTGGTTGTTTTGGTTTTGCTGCTGATTTTGTTGGGCGTATACTTGCCCTTGGGAAGGAGGGGGGTTTTTGGGTTGTGCAGGTGCGGGAGAAGGCTGCGGTGGATAATAATTAGGTGGAGGCTGCGCAGGTGCTGAACCTTGTGGGGGTTGCGGATATGGCTGTGGAGCGGGCTGTGGTGTTGCCGCAGGGGCTACCTGTGGCGGGTAATAAGTAGGTTGGGCTTGAGAGGTCACAGGAGCTGGTGCAGCCTGTGGATGGTAATACGGCTGAGGTGCGACTGGGGGAGCATAAGCGGGGGGCGCATGTCCAAAGCACTGAGGTGGACATGAGGGTTTGTGGGAATGGTGGTGATGTGCCATGGGAGCATAGGAATTGGTCGCACTGGACTGTGATGTAGCTTGCGAAAGGTCGGGGCCATGACTAGGACGTGCTATGGAAAATGGTTGGGGATGTGAGGAAATACGACCAATGATGTCGTCTACGGCATGGGATGCCCCCGGTGCATCGTGTTGGGAGGAATCGCCGCGAGGGGCGTCAGGTATGATGGTATAGAGATAACCCGACTGGGCGTATATGAGGTCAAATTGCTGGGCTTTGAGGATGGCCTCTTCTTCAGACTGGGGTCGTTCGGATGCCACATCCTTGGAAATGACAGGAAGGAGGGATTTTAGGAACCAATCTAGGAATATACGGTCGTCTAACTTGATCTTGCAGAGGCTGCGGCGTCAACGCCACTCATCAATGTGTTCAGTGATGTGGGTGGCCGTGTTCTATCTGCAAGACAGTAGGATCTCAACTCCTGCGTCATAGTGGACAGGTAACTGAAAGAATTGCAGGAAGGTCGAGGTAAGGGAAGTAAAGGTGGCATGGGTCCCATGGGGCTGCTCGATATACCACTTAGCTGCAGAGCCAGTGAAGGTGCACTGTAACATACGGAGGCGGACACTATCGTCCACTATGGAGTTGGAGGAACACCATAGATGGAAGGACATAATATGGTTCTGGGGGTCCTCACCTGCCTTGCCCTCAAACTTAGGGATGTCGGAGGGAAGCTTAGTGGGCATGTGAGGCCACGCAGGGTCGTGTCTGATGGGATCGTTAGTCAGTCTATCTAGGTCAGGAAGGTTGAGGATAGCCATGAATGGCAAACTAGTAGAAGGATGTGACATACTAGTGGGTGTGACGATGTTGGGGCCAATGCCCCCAAGTGGAGGGGCAAAGTTTGGGATGTTGCCCCCAAGTGGAGGAACGAAAGTGATATGGGACGGTCCTGCACCACCAAGTGTAGTGTGAGTCACTGATGGAGTGGCTAACGGAATGCTAGCTGCTGAATGGGTACAGTGATCGGAATGGTAGAGGGGGGCCCCATCGAGGGCATACCCAAAGGAGGTGTAGTAGCTGGCGTAGTGGTGGATGCTCCACCAATGGTCCCTACAAAGAAAGGGGTGGAAGTCACGCCAACCATGGGGCTGGTTGGTGCAGTGTAAATGGGGTTTTCGGACTCTGCCTCAGAATCAGATTTAAAATAGGGGGCATCTAGATCGGGTGACGGAGTTCTATGCCGTTGACGAGTGGAGTCAAGTGACAAAGCTCGAGATCTATGATGAGTGGTATCAAGTGATGAATATCTACGTCTATGACGGGTGGTGTCAAGTGAACCGTGCTATGGGGGCTCGCCCTTGAGGCACCTAGAATGTCTCGGGGACTCAATGGTGACAGATGGTGTCAAATATCGGGGGGTTGTGTTGAGTGAAAAAACAACTCAAAAACCCTAATGCAACCGAGTGTGCAGAAGGAGAGCTAAAAAAAAATATGGCACTCAGGCCAACAACCAACTCAAAACACCCACTGTAACAGCTGTGCTACAATAAGTGGAGTATCAATAAAAATGGTCAGAATACCAACAAGCAGCAGGTTTCCTAAAAAATAAAAATAGTGGACTCACTGGACCAAAAGGAGGTAAGGGAGCATGTAAACACCTAACTAAATAGTATTCTGACTCAATCCTAGAAGAAAGGCAACTAAGATACCCCATTCATGACACGTCTAGAAAAGGTGAATATGCCATTTGGTACTTTTACTGCAGTACCCCCATACAGGGATACCCCGAGAACTACGAAAGGTAGCCTTCGGTTACTGAATGGATTGCGGTATTCCACTTAGGCCTCCAGAACTAGTCTGGCGACTTCAACCCTCCTAGGGGAGAGGCCCTCTGATAAACTGGTTGTGACCGTGCCAAAAAATACTAGGGGATTTTAGTTCCCTAATGGACAATAGCTATGTCTCAAGTGTAAGCAACCGAGGGGTGTTATTTGGATGCCTATCCCCCCGATCCTACCTAACTACAAAAATTCTTATGTGTTCCCCAAGTGGGGTTAGAATGTTGGTTGTGTTAAGTACTTTTTAAGGCTCACTTGAATTAGGTGACAGAGTGTGTGCGTGTGAGATGATGATGAACCCAAGTAAAAAGTGCCACTAGGGTGGGCAACTTTCTAACTAGCAATAACAAGACAAAAATTAACCTTTGAAATGCACAATTTTCTTTTTTCAATTTAAAATGCTGAAAATTTAAAAACTATTCTGGAAATGGAACAGAAATAAAACTGCAGAAAAAGGCTGTAAGGAAGGGTGGCTGCAGGTAGGACAGATGGCTGTGCTGGTGCAGAAAATAGTGCAGCAAAAGTGCTAGGTTCAAAATAGGAAAAATGCAGAAAACAGACCGCGGGTTTTGGGCAAATCTGGGCGGTCGGACCGCAGAAAACAACTCAACAGTCGCAGTCGGGTTGTGGGTTTTAGGATGAAAAACGCAATCGAGATGCAGGAAAAACGCCGAAAGTCGTAGGCGGGTTGCAGGAAAATGGCCGAAAGCCGCAGGCGGGACGCAGGAAAAATGCCGAAAGGCGCCGGCGGGTTGCGGGAAAATGGCCGAAAGCCGCAGGCGGGACGCAGGAAAAATGCTGAAAGGCATCAGCGGGTTGCGGGAAAATGGCTGAAAGCCACAGGCAGGACGCAGGAAAAACGCTGAAAGGTGCCGACGCGTTGCAGGAAAATGGCCGAAAGCCACAGGCGGGACGCAAGAAAAACGCCGAAAGGCGCCGGCGGATTGTGGGAAAAAGGCCGAAAGCTGCAGGTGGGGTGCAGAAAAAGGGTTAATAGCCGTAGTTGGACCTTCCCAAACAGGCTAATAGCCACGGTCGGATCGCAGGTAACAGACTGAAAACGACCGGCAGGTCGCCGGAAACAGTCTGAGAGTCGCGGTCGGATCGCAGGTAAACGCCTGAAAGACGCGGTCGGAACGCAACTACATGGGGTAAAAGATGCGGTTTACGGTGGCCGAAAGAGACAGCCGAACAAAAAGATATTGCAGAAAATTAAAACGTCTAAAACTTAATAAATTATAACTAAAAATTCTGAAAAACACAAGCGGAGTCGCCAAAACTGTAGCTAGGGTTTTCACCCTAGCTTGTGCGAATGAGCACCTACTAAGGAGAAGGGACTCCTTAGTAGCAGTTCAATAAAGAATAATTAAAAGACAATACATTGAAATGGAAATTATTCTAAACATGTGCATGGAACATAAGAGACAAGAAATAATAAATGGTTTTCTTTGTATTAAAATTTTACCTCAAGTGTAGAGGTTGGTGAAGTTCTTGCAATGATCCAAGAGGGTTGCTCCAAACTCCAACTTTGCTCCTTCTCTTTCTCCAATGGTGGAAATGGGCCAAAAGGGGCTCTCAATGGTGAAAGTAGCTCAAGGGTGAGCTAGGGTTTCAAGAGAGATTTTGGCAGAGTAAGGGTATACTTGATTGTGGATATGAAATGAGGGGTCTCCATCACCTATTTATAGGTTTTTGTTGGTGGAGTGCTGGCCCATGGTTTTGGGAACCATATGGTTTAGGTCAGCTGTATAGGGTTTTTTCCTCCTTTTTTCTCTTTTTCCTCATTATTTTATATTTTTTATTCCCTTTTTAGAGGGTTTTTGCTATTTTGGAGGAATTTTGGATATTTTTGGAGGGAAAAGGGGTTTTTTAGCCTTTTTGAGGCTTTTTTGATGGTTTTGTGGCCTGTTGGAGGCATTTTTGGCCTTTTGGAGGCAAATATGGTAGGAAATATGGACAAATGAGTCATGTAATGGGGTAGATGAGGTAGTGAGCACTTTTTGGGTGTTAACAAACATCTTGAGATGCTCTTTCGAGGTTTTGCCATGACCACATGTAATTTGTGCTCTGAGGAGATTTCAGGTCGGAGTTGTGTACCCGTAACATCCTGAGATGCTCTTGCTAGGTTTTGTGGTGACCACATGTAATTTGTGCCCTGGGGAGATTTCAAGTCGGAGTTGTGTGCCCGTAACATCCTGAAATGCTCTTGCTAGGTTTTGTGGTGGGGTCACATGTAATAAGTCCTGGAGATCTGGACAGGATGAAAAAGGCCTCAGATGCTCTTTAGGGTTCTTGCTAGGCAAGAGACTATTTAAAGGTTTTGTGACGGACGTAATAAGTCCTGAGGATTCCACAGTATGGCTAGTGATGAAGACCTACAGGTGGTGGGCCTACATCCAGTATGAAAAAGGACCAGCTCTGTAGAACTTCCTATGACGAGTAGAGTCAGATATTGGTTGAGATAGCAGCAGCAGTGACGATGATGATGACGATGCATCGATGATGATGATCCCGAGAAGAAGACTTGTCTAGCATATCTGTGTCGAGAAATACCTTCCTAGTTAAGAGGGAGTGTTGATGTATATGTAACTTCGGAATGTAATTCATCTATGTATTTCATATATATTTATTGTACCCTTACAAGAGATGTGTTATTCCTCTATAAGGAAGTGTCATCATGTGTATTGACAAGTGTCGCAAGTGTGTGTACTTGCCGATGGGTTATTAGACCACCATGTGTGGGGTCGGCCCTGAAATATATATTATATTGTGGATGTACCTAGCTAAACAAGTCGGCCCCATAGTGTAACTGGGAAAACAGGTTAAGTATAAATAGAGATCGAGAGATCTCTATTTGATTATTCGGAAATTCACACTTCTCTCACTCAGAAAGTGGCGCACTAGTGAGGAGGAGGATCATCTACTACTAGGAGACTATCTCAGTGTATTTTGGTTGTACTTTGGTTGAGCCATTGCTCTCTCTATCTCTGAGGAAGTTGTGGGGTTTTTCACCTTAGGGTTTTCCCCACGGAAACTCTGTGTCTCTTGTCTCTCATGATTTTGATTCTTGTGATGCTTATTATGATTGTTATGCATTGATATACTGCACATGTTATTCTCTCAGTAAAGAACCTAGAGTATTGTAAATTAATGCTCAAAATTTAACAAATGCCCCTACTGACCACAATTGTAACATATGATAGGTCCTTGACTTTGTCCAGCAGCTCCTCCTCGGCCGACACCGGTACCTAGGCTTCCACGGAACCCCCCTCTAAATCCTCCTCGCAGTGACCTGTATGGCGGGTACTACGGCTGACCATACTGGGCCTGCGGATATTGCGTTTGACCGTATGGCGGTTGTTGAAATTGCGGTTTAGGATATTGCAGTTGGCCAAACTGAGATTGAACATACTGCAGTTGCTCATACTGTGGTTCATTATACTACTATTTATCATGTACCGGTGGTTGCTCCTCCCCTTTCATGAAGAAAGTATCCATAGTCGTTTCTTGGAGTAGGTCATAAGCTCTGCAGACTTTCTCATCATGGCCAACCGATTGACAGAACTTGCAATACAATTTCACTGGTTTCGACACCATCTTCTCCAGGTACACATATTCTTTTGGTAGATGTCCTCTTGTGTGACAGACGTGACACCAAGGCAACCCTCCCTGTGTTTACGTCACTTGCATGACGACACTTGAGTTACAACACTTGATTTGCGACACTTGAGTTACAACACTTGAGTTATGACACTTGCATGGCGACACTTGAGTTAGCCACCTAACTAAGTGATCTAACATCCAATTGAAGGGAGAGCTCATCCTGAAGTCAGAAGACAAAGATAAAATCTAAAGCATGAGAATTATGGTGCACTTGTGATGCAGGATTGATGAAACCATTGTCAAAGCGAATTCTCTCTTGAATGCAATTCGCAACTTTTGTGCATGTGATAAAAATGAACAAATTGGTTTAGTGAAAAATATTCTTCCAAGTTCTCTTATTATATCTCTTGCTCTGTAATTGCACCAGAGGTGCTTGGTATTTCTTTCTGATATTGCACCTGGGGTGATTGATGTAATCTGCTCATTGTAAAGGAAACATTCTTTACTATCTATCAATATACTAAGGAATATTTTGCTGGGGTTTTCTCCCTCAAATTATAGAGGGTTTCCCCAGGGTAAATTTATGTGTCGATTGTGGATGTTTATGCTTTTGATTATTCATTGTTTTCAAGTACTTTTTCTTAAAAGTAAGAAAGAATGTTATATTATATCATAAACAATACATAGCAGTAAGGAGGTATTTGGATCAAACCTCCAAATGCATAACCATGGCTAAAACCTATAGTTCAAAATACTATGTAGACCACCAGCCTAACTGAGGATATATTACAAAATATAGTAAATGTTATCTCCCAAATTGACCACCGTCTTTTTGGGTGATAGAATGGGTAAAATTTTTATTTTGGTGAGTGTTGGGTTTCAAAATTCGAAAATTTAAGCTTTCAGCAGTTAACTGAGTCTGTGGAAGTTTGCTTAATGGCCGAAAAGGATTAGTTTCCGCAGCTAAGGGGGTTAACAGACAAAGCATAAGTTGCCGAAAATGTTTCAATATGCAAAAAAATAAAATCCTGCTTTTGCACGCTCCAATGTCAAGCAAGCCTGATTCATCATTGCAGTTGAAGAACAGCCAGTCTTGTGGAGAGGATCAGTTAGATTAAACCTTGCCTCTATCCATTCATTGAGTTAAACTCCAGCTAGTGTGTGACTCATAAAACAGTTGTTGTACTCTGCCTGTGACTCAACTTACAGAGGAAACATATCTTCTGGTTGCACAGATCATCTCCAGGTATTAAGTGACAGTTCATCATTCCATGGTGAAAACAAATCTCCCACTGAGGACAGAGTTAGAAGGGGTCTGGTACCTTAAGTCTCGCCCACAAGTGGCCGAGTTTTTCAAGTCTGCAAGTGTTTTCGAAGAACAACAAAGATCGACAAAGAGGAATTTTCTGCTGAAATCGCGTGATGTTTCGGGGCAATTTCGACGGCCTTCCCGAGATCCAAATCCAAATCTAAAAGCACCAATGGATAGCTTATGATCTGTAGATCAAAATCGACTATTCGAACATGCAAAACGGACATCGGACGGTTGAGAAAATCGATTTTTTCCAAAGGCAGTTTTTTCAGGAATTCTACAGGTTTCGGCAGCTTAGACGAGCCCCACAGAGCTCATTAGCTGCCGAAAGGTCTGACTTCCGGCGGCTAAGGCACGAAATCAGCAGAAGGCAGCGTTTTGGTTTAATTTTTGAAACAGTTACAGCTTTCGGCAGCTTAGGCGAGCCCCACAGAGCTCATTAGCTGCCGAAAGGTCTGACTTCCGGCAGCTAAGGCACGAAATCAGTAGAAGAGTTAACTGCCGAAAGCCTGTTTTTTTGCCAGTTTTCTCTATTTTCGCCCAGATCGCGGATTTTCTAGTTGGAATGACAGGAGACCGGTCAAAACAAATGAGTTATGAATTATGCTATCAGTATCTAAAGGAGTTTCAAACGAGATCTCAGTTAAGTGGTCATTTTGCTTTGTTTTTGGCATCTTTTGAGGAGACAAGTTGAAGATCTCGTGCCACATCACTAAGGTCGAATCTACATGCACTTAATTGAAGTTCACCGAGCCTTGGGAGGCTACTTCACTTCATCAAACACCGAGCACTAAAGGAGGAGATCACACTCATCATTACTTGATTCAAGCAATCACATCTATCTCTTGCATTGACACTGTTTTAGTTGACTCAAACAGATCCACGTTTTTAGGATCTAGAAAACACAATTTTGTAAAGGCTATAAAGCCACAGAGCCAAGACTGTTAAATGGTTCGATTTTGGATGGAATAATTAGCTACTTTATTCAGTTTTCTTATGCTAATATAGATCACAGGTTTCCTTCAGTTTCAATATCAGTTGTCATTTTCTCTTTCACTGTATCAGTGTTGTCTAGCTTTGAATGTGAATGTTTCTTTACATTGTTTAGCTCACAGCTTGATTCCAGTTCTTTGAATGTATCTCGAGCCCTACTTTGTATTGGTTTGGTTACATGTTTTCTTCATCCACCTTTGATATTATATGCTGATCAATCGATTCTTGAGGGCACTGTTTCATCTGTTTACATGCTGAATGTCTAAATACTGTACTCTAATTTAGTCATCCCATTGATCCACCTTTCTTCAAAAGACACAAAAACATATTTTCTTAAGTTACCAGGCATACCTAGCTTATAACCCTAGGTAGTTTCCGGGAGTGATAAAAAACTGGCGCCGTTGCCGGGGAGCGAGGTGAGAAGCTGATCTTCCTAGGAGACGACATAGATCTACTCTTTGATGATAGACAAGGAGTAGACACTTACTGGTTATAATCATCTATCTGGCGACTCCATGAAGAACGAACTCAGTGGCGACTCCATTGTTCAACATCTGTTGGTGACTCCACTGGGATGACATGAACAGAATCTTAGCCAAGAGGTATGCGTTCTGTGATTTTTCAAATATTGTTGGTTTCCCTAATCAAGTACCTGCCAGAGATGAATGGGACAACAGTCTTCCTAGATTTCGAGGAGAAGAGGGGGAAGTGCCAGCTGAACATTTGCTGGACTTTCATGACTACATGCATCGGTTGCAGGTAGTGGATGAGGATGTTCAGATCCGTCTCTTCTGTGTTTCATTAAAAGGGATTGCCCGTGACTGGTATCGGTCTTTGCCTAATGCTAGTATCAGCTCTTTGGCTGATTTTCATGCTGCCTTCCATGTGTTTTGCAATAGGATATTTCCAGCTGATCTGCTCTACCCAGAATGTTGTCATGAATTTAGTTTACGGTATAAGGATCCAAACACTCAGGAAATGTATGTTGCAGCAGGAGATATCTCTCATCATGATCAAGAAATTGCTGATCCACATTATGATAGCCATGAGGATGCCTTTAACACTGTATCAAATTCATCTATTAAAAATGACTGTCATGATGATCAGATTGTTTCTTTCAAAACCTTTAAAGATGAGGATCAGATTATTCCTTCTGAAAATTTTAAAGATGTTCAGCATATAGAGATATTAGAAGAAGATAGCTTCAGATCTGCAACAGATAATAGGGATAGTTTTCAGTCTTTTGATTTGCAGACACAGGGGGATTACAAAATACGTAATGCAGAGGAGGAGGACAGCCTACCATGTCCAGATTTGCAGGGGATGTCTAATCTTCAGCTTGAACAGGTGAATCATGATCCCGGATGTGTTGATGTAGCAGCAGCAGATGTTATGATCATCCCACACCTTCCAGATTTGCAAACGAAGATAGATTTCGGCAGACATTCGAAGGAAGGGCAGCAGAATGGTTCAGATCAACAATTTGTTTTGTATGTTTCTCCAGCAGATTTTGAGCAGCCTTCTCCAGCAGATCTTGAGCATTTTATACACATCATTGAGATCAAGGAGGACAGCCAGCCACATCATCTTCGTTTACAGTTAGAACAGGAGCCTGAAGAGGTATTCCATTACTTTTTTATTGATCCTATTGCTGCTTTTCTGGAATCATTGAGCAGTATAAAGATCAGGATATTCTTATTAGATAAAGGATGTTTTTGTCATTTTTCCAGAACATATCTCTGTTGGCTACTTATTCTTTTATTTTTGGGATCAAGATCAAGAATTTTGTCAGCAAATAAATTTCTTACATGGTTGTGTTGGAAGTGTGCTTTTACTTGATGGATCTACCTCTATTAGTTAGTGTAGGGGTAGATAGATGAATAAGCTCATTTTATGAGCACGTAGATCATTTTCAGTTGTTTTTGAATAAGTAGAGAAGGCTGCATGTAAGCTACAGGTGGAGACAGGTTTGCAGAGGGATCAGTGTTAAAGACTTAATGACTCCATGCCCAATGCTAAAGGCTACTGGAACTACTTGGTTCTGGGATTCTTCGGAACCTCACTGGGAGGATTCCATCCTCGAGTAGGATCCAGATGTTATCTCCCAAATTGACCACCGTCTTTTTGGGTGATAGAATGGGTAAAAATTTTATTTTGGTGAGTCTTGGGTTTCAAAATTCGAAAATTTAAGCTTTCAGCAGTTAACTGAGTCTGTGGAAGTTTGCTTAATGGCCGAAAAGGATTAGTTTCCGCAGCTAAGGGGGTTAATAGACAAAGCATAAGTTGCCGAAAATGTTTCAATATGCAAAAAAATAAAATCCTGCTTTTGCACGCTCCAATGTCAAGCAAGCCTGATTCATCATTGCAGTTGAAGAACAGCCAGTCTTGTGGAGAGGATCACTTAGATTAAACCTTGCCTCTATCCATTCATTGAGTTAAACTCCAGCTAGTGTGTGACTCATAAAACAGTTGTTGTACTCTGCCTGTGACTCAACTTACAGAGGAAACATATCTTCTGGTTGCACAGATCATCTCCAGGTATTAAGTGACAGTTCATCATTCCATGGTGAAAAAAAATCTCCCACTGAGGACAGAGTTAGAAGGGGTCTGGTACCTTAAGTCTCGCCCACAAGTGGCCAAGTTTTTCAAGTCTGCAAGTGTTTTCGAAGAACAACAAAGATCGGCAAAGAGGAATTTTCTGCTGAAATCGCGTGATGTTGCGGGGCAATTTCGACGGCCTTCCCGAGCTCCAAATCCAAATCTAAAAGCACCAATGGATAGCTTATGATCTGTAGATCAAAATCGACTATTCGAACATGCAAAACGGACATCGGACGGTTGAGAAAATCGATTTTTTCCAAAGGCAGTTTTTTCAGGAATTCTACAGGTTTCGGCAGCTTAGACGAGCCCCACAGAGCTCATTAGCTGCCGAAAGGTCTGACTTCCGGCGGCTAAGGCACGAAATCAGCAGAAGGCAGCGTTTTGGTTTAATTTTTGAAACAGTTACAGCTTTCGGCAGCTTAGGCGAGCCCCACAGAGCTCATTAGCTGCCGAAAGGTCTGACTTCCGGCAGCTAAGGCACGAAATCAGCAGAAGAGTTAACTGCCGAAAGCCTGTTTTTTTGCCAGTTTTCTCTATTTTCGCCCAGATCGCGGATTTTCTAGTTGGAATGACAGGAGACCGGTCAAAACAAATGAGTTATGAATTATGCTATCAGTATCTAAAGGAGTTTCAAACGAGATCTCAGTTAAGTGGTCATTTTGCTTTGTTTTTGGCATCTTTTGAGGAGACAAGTTGAAGATCTCGTGCCACATCACTAAGGTCGAATCTACATGCACTTAATTGAAGTTCACCGAGCCTTGGGAGGCTACTTCACTTCATCAAACACCGAGCACTAAAGGAGGAGATCACACTCATCATTCCTTGATTCAAGCAATCACATCTATCTCTTGCATTGACACTGTTTTAGTTGACTCAAACAGATCCACGTTTTTAGGATCTAGAAAACACAATTTTGTAAAGGCTATAAAGCCACAGAGCCAAGACTGTTAAATGGTTCGATTTTGGATGGAATAATTAGCTACTTTATTCAGTTTTCTTATGCTAATATAGATCACAGGTTTCCTTCAGTTTCAATATCAGTTGTCATTTTCTCTTTCACTGTATCAGTGTTGTCTAGCTTTGAATGTGAATGTTTCTTTACATTGTTTAGCTCACAGCTTGATTCCAGTTCTTTGAATGTATCTCGAGCCCTACTTTGTATTGGTTTGGTTACATGTTTTCTTCATCCACCTTTGATATTATATGCTGATCAATCGATTCTTGAGGGCACTGTTTCATCTGTTTACATGCTGAATGTCTAAATACTGTACTCTGATTTAGTCATCCCATTGATCCACCTTTCTTCAAAAGACACAAAAACATATTTTCTTAAGTTACCAGGCATACCTAGCTTATAACCCTAGGTAGTTTCCTGGAGTGATTACAGTAAAATCTAGTCACATGGAAGATACAAGCAAAAAAATACCAAACAGACTTTGCAAACCCAGAAACATGATCAAAACTACAGACATAACCATAAGACCCAAGAAAAAGTCTACCCAACCTACGTACTCGTGTGACTATCCATGTCCTTATGCTGTGCTTCTGAAAGAGGCAGAAGAGGAATAACCAGAAGGACCGTGTCTCTTGGAGATGTCGAACACATATTTTTTTCCCATATTTGGAGCAACCATTGTAGCAAAAATTGGGTCCAACCGATTGTGTAATTGGTCCATCTTGAAGTCCAATTTCTGAATTGCTCGCTAAGTATAAAAAATCAGGTTCCATTGAGCTTTCGTAAATCCATCCTTTGGCTCCGAATGCTGAGCATTTTCCCCAATAGGAGGCTTCCTTGACACTGTGTCTATCACTTCCCTTTTCTACGCATGCCTATTGTCTTCACCGCTGAAAGAATGTGTAGGAGATGGATAAGTCGTGGGATGAAAGCCCAAAGAGTTTCCATTCCCATTGAACCATTCAACTTTGCTTCTCCACAAATTGGAGCCCAAACAATCGACCATTGAATCCTTAGAGCCAGAGGTCAGTATTGAAGCAAGGGATGAGGAATCCATTGAAGAAGAAGAAGAAATAGATTCAATGCAAGTGCCAATTCGAGCAGGACGAGACCCCGCAGCACGATGAGGGCTCCCACGGGCTCCTAGGCGAGTCATTAGGAGGAGAAACATGATTAGAATGGTGTCCACATTTGGATGACATGATATAGAACTTTTAGAAATTTCCAAATAGGTGATGGCATAAATCTTGCATGCAGGAGGGTTCATCCGACATATGATACAACCAACTTTCCATCCCATCATGCCATTATTATTTTTCTTCATCCTCGACAATGCACAAAATGGAAGCGGAGCCGATCGGTCTAGGAGAATGCTAACCTGAATCAAGAGGGTGCGAAGGTATATAATATTTAAATAACTGTCAACAACTTGCATGGTTCAGCAAGAGACAATTAAAAGTTCTATCTGCCACATGCACACCCCGTACTTCCACATATATCATGCAAAACTCAATAGTTTTCACCTCATCAGGGGTAAAATATTGGATGATTATATCGGAGTCGGGACAATAATGTGCTCCCGTGACATGGGGCCAAATCTTGTCCACTACCACTATAACCTTCCAGTGAACCCACAGAGCCCCCAACCATGGGCTATGGGTAAGTCAAGGTTTGAACCTATGACCTCTGTAGTCTTTACAACTTGCAGTTTCCAATTGGTCTACACCTCGGAGGGTCATTATTTTCAAGTACTATTGTAATTCCTCAATTAAGATTAAAAATCAACATGGAATCAGAGCCTAGGGTGTGAAAGAGCTAATTTCAGCAGTCAATCTTGAGCCTACAATGATCCTAGGTGGTTTAAGTTGAGCGCAATACTTGAAGAATAATGGCTTCAATATTAGTAACACTTGAAGACAAACTTGAAGGAACTTTGAACTTCAATACTTGGAAGGACAAGATTCCGAATATCCTGGAAGAGCATGACATGGATGGATATGTATTTAGTGTTGTTGAAGAGCCTACTACTAATGCTAGGTGCACTACTTTCAAGAGGAATCAAGCCAAAGAAAAGAGAATCTTTTATGATTATGTGAAAGACAATATGATGCCAGTGATTACTCCATTGAAGACTGCAAAGGAATGCTTCGACACTTTGACAAATTTTAATTGGAAGAAGGCTCCCAGTCAGAAGAGAGCCTTTAAGAATAAACTTTGTAATCTGAAGATGGACAAGGACGTAGCTGTTGCTTCCTTCTTCACAAAGATATCTCAAGTAAGATATCAAATCTTGAGTATTGGTGTAACTATTGACGATGATGATCTAAATGTACAGACTATTGTCGATGGTCTTCCATCTTCATGGGAGACATTATTGGTAGCTGTAAATGGTTGAGAAGTGCAACCAAACTTTGAAATGCTGTGGCATGATTTCCTACAAGAATAAAGGAGAATTCAAAGCAAAAATGCTTCCTCCAAAGAAGAGAACCTTGATCTTACGACACAAATGAAGACAGGAAATAAATCCTTTTCTCAGAAGTTTCCTCATCAAAAAGAAAAAGAATGCAACAATAAATTTGATAAGTCTAAAGTTAGATGTTTCAACTACAATAAGAAGGGCCACTTTGCAAGAGACTGTCATGCAAAGAAAAGAGGAAACTTCGAGGGTAGGTTTCATGCTTCTACAACTGTAGAATATGAACCTACAAGAAATAATTCTTCCAATGATCAGGAGACAAGGAAGGAGTACTATCTTGTCTCAGCCCTATCTGGATCCATTACCACTAGTGCTGAGACATGGCTGATGGATAGTGGCACATCCAAACACATGACTGGATATAGGAGCTCTATCACATATCTAAAGGAAAATAAAGTTCTCATGTTAGGTGGAGCTTGGAGATAATACCACCTATTCAATCCAAGGAGTTGGATCCACTTCCTTTCAGTTGGATTCGGGAGATGTATTGCATGTTGATGAAATTTAGTTTGTTCCTAGTATGAAGAAGATCCTCCTGCCTATTTTAGTTCTATAAGATAAAGGATTCAAGGTAATCTTTATGGACAATAAAATGCTCTTGTGGCCTAAGAATACATACTTGAACGTGCATCTATAATTGGAGTTAGAGAGGGAGGTCTCTACAAAGTTCCTGGAAAGCTCATTTAGGCCATGATCCATGTCACAGTCAGTCCTTGTGAATTGTGGCAAAGGAGGCTTGGTCATCTTCATTTCAAAGCGCTTCCTAGCTTGCAAAAGATGGTAAAAGGAATGCTTGTGTTTCAATGTAAACATGATGGTATTTGTAGAGGTTGTGCTCTTGATAAGAACACCAAGAAGAGATTTCCAAGCAATACCAAAAGATCAAAAGGGATCCTCGACTGGATACATTCTGATCTATGTGGTCCTATATCAACACCATCCTTGAGTGGTTATTTGTACTATGTGATTTTCATAGACAACTTCTCTCACAAGTCTTGGATCTATTTTCTGAAGGAAAAGAGTGAAACTTTCAACAAGTTTTAAGAGTTTAAAGCACTGGTTGAGAATTATACTGGAAATCACATTCGTTCTTTGAGATATGATAATGGAGGAGAGTTCGAGTCTCGTGACTTTAATGAATTATGTTGAGAGGAAGGGATAAGAAGATAGCTGGCTGTACCTTACAACCCCCGGCAGAATGGGGTTGCTAAATGAAAGAACTGAGAATAATATGTGAGGCTACAAAAGTTATGATGTGTGATCAGTATCTTCCCACTTCCTTATGGGTAGAAGCCTCCAGCATTGTTTTTTATATACAAAACATAAGTCCTCATTCTATCCTAGGAGAAAAGACTCCTCAAGAAGTTTTCACTAGTGAAAAACCATATGTTGGACACTTGAATATTTTCGGTTGTTGATCCATCCCAAGACTCAACTTGATCCATCGAATATTTCCTAGTCCCAGTCGACTCCTTGGTCGGATCCTCGACTCGGTCATCCCAAGGGATCAGTTGATTTAAAAACTCGATGACCCATGGCACATGACCGACAACACATGCCCGATGAAACATTCCTGATGGATCATCATACATGCACGATGGTAGTTGATGATTCCAGCACATGTCAGACGATATTCTGAGCAATCAGAAGGCATCCAAACCACCATGGACGTGGAAATTATGTCTCTTCATATTCTTCTAGTTGGCGAATGGGGAAAAGACACATGGTCTCTTTGTAACTAACTTTTTGTAACTGAAACACAGTAGGTAGTTACCCAATAATCCCTCAGAATTGTATAAATACTTGTAAGCCCAAATATGAAAGGGCCTTTGGTTCTCTTATATTGATTGCATTAAGACGAGTTCCCAAAGAGAAGGCTCGATTGGTTCCCTACCGTTCCTACATTCGACCTCTTACGACGACTACTCAATACAACCAGAGTTTTCATCCTTGGTGTTTCTCCGTTATCAATTCATGTTTCACATTCTTTTATGATTGTCATTGTCTATTAAATTTTGCATTTGTTTAATGTATGGTGTATGATATTCTTCATAGTTGTTTCTCTGATAAAACTAGCATTATACCGTCTACCATAACAGTATCTAAGTCAGTCAGTCAACTCTGTTGTCCTCCTGTCGACCTCTTGGGCGATACAGATCATTGGTATCAGAGCCTATGTGCTCTAGCCTTGTTTAAGCACTACTTGCGTAGTTAAAATGACATATGCATGTTTAAGCGTGCTCTAAGACTCAATTATCCAAGATATCTCTACCTTTGAATTCTAAGTATTTATCTACTCACAACCCCAGACCGAAGATGGTAGGTGAAATAGAGGGAAACATACCTAATAGCGAGACTGAACGACTCATTGAGAAAGAACTCGCTCGACAATGAACTCAAATGTATGATCATTTCAATGAGATTCTTGCTTGACTCACCAGTTCATTTGGCTCAACTTTAGTTAGCAACCCAACGAGAAATTCCTTTGACAAGGTTAGCCCCTTTAAGGTGCAGATGAAATTGGATATACCAAATTTATAAGGAAATGTTGATGCGGAATCTGTAGACAATTGGATACAACAATTGGAGTCCTATTTCTCTGTGAATCAACTTCATGAGGTTGAGAAAGTCACCCTTGCATCTTTGAAGATGTCAACATCTGTACATTGCTGGTGGTAAAATCTATCGACAAAATATGATGAAGGTGGTAACCCCATCAACACATGGGCCAAATTTGTTGAACATGTTCGGAAGAAATTTTATCCACCCAAGTACATAGAACAATAGTACAAGAAATGGTATAAGTTGAGACAATGGAAGGAACAAAGTGTACAGAGTTATATTGGTGAATTCCATCGACTTGGTGTTAGAGAGGAAGAAAAATGATATATATATATATATATTTAAATATATAAGTGATTTAGCTCCTTATATTCAACAAGAGATGGAATTTCTCACTATTAGTACTCTTACAGATGCATTCCATTATGCCATCAAGCTCGAGATGAAATTGAAGGCGAAAGGATGTTTATTGACCAAACTGATTAGTCGACCTTTCAACAAGAAATATTAGTTGACTACTCACTCCGTCAATTCAAAAAGATCTTTTACGACTACTACCCAGAAGCCGGAATAGGGTAAGAAGCCTTTCAACAAAGACAAGGGAAAATTGTGTAAACAACCTCCTGCAAGGAAAATGGTGCAAGTACCAAAATTCAGCTTGGCATGACACATCTGAATGCAAATCTTGGAAGACATTCTTAGCACAAATGTATACTTCCGACTCAACCGACAAGATGGTTGTGCAGTCCGACCCGGACTCTTCGACTTAGTAGCATCGACTTCGACAAATTTCACAAACTCAACTATCGTTGATGTAGAGGAAAGAGAATGACTGTTCCATATATAGATATAGGTTCAGAATCGCCCATTGCATCTAATTGTGGACAATGGTAGTCAAAAGTATTTTGTCTTTGAAGATATTGTGAATAAATTGGGTCTTGTTACTACTCCACATCCACAAACTTATAACATCGGTTGGATGAAATATGGACAAGAACTCAAGATCATGCGACAATGCAAGTTACCTTACTTCATCAAGCCTTTTCAGGACGAGGTGCTCTGTGATGTCACTTCTCTTTTGGTAGATGACATACTGTTTGGAAAGCCTTACATGTGGGACAAACATGGAAGGTATCAATCGATACCATAAAAAGTGATTGTCAAAATATAAAATCAATGGTATGGAATTCCTGAACATTGCCCCACACCAATAATTGAGATGGTTTTAGCAAAGCAAGCCAAGAAGTTTATTAACCATACTTAACAATTTATGTTGTTAATGATCAAACCTCAACACTCCCAGAATATCACAAAAACCAGTCACATCTCCACTGACTACGACTCTCGACAACAACAACAAGTCGATATAATACTTGAAGAATACAAATATGTGTTCAAAGATCCAAATGGAGTACCACTACATTGCTAGGTAAAACACTCCATTGATCTTGTTCTTGGTTCTTCATTACCCAATGCATCTGTTTATAGAAGGTATGTTTTAGAAAATGAAGAAATCCACCGACAAATTCAAGACTTTATTGACAAAGGGCATATTTGACCTAGATCCTCTCCTTATGGAAGTCCAGTCATCCTAGTTCCCAAGAAAGATGAGATATTGTGTATGTGAATTGACTACGTGGATCTCAATAAAACTTTAGTAAAGAATTGATATCTTCTTACTAGAATAGATGATTTACTTGATTATTTGAAAGATGCTAAATTCTTTACCAAACTTGACATCAAGTCAGGATGTCATCAAATTCCTATAGATTCCTCAGATGTATGGAAAACTTCTTTCAAAACCAGGGAAGGTTTATTTGAATGGTTAGTCATGCCCTTCTGTCTACCTAATGCACCTGCGACTTTCATAATATATATTGATGACGCTCTTAGACCTTTTTCAGGGAAATATGTCATTGTCTATCTAGATGACATCCTAATTTTCAGCAGATCATGGGAGGAATGTTTGCAACAGCTTTAGCAAGTGCTTAATGTTCTCAGATGACAAAAAATATGTTTGAACTTGGAGAAGTTGTCTTTTGCATTGAGAAGTATCAAATACTTGGGCTATGTGATTGAATCAGCAGGCATTCGAGTCGACCCATAAAATATACAAACTATCAAGGATTGGACCGCTCCAAAAAGCATTCAAGAACTAAGGACTTTCCTTTGTTTGGAAAATTTTTACCGCATATTTGTGTTGGGATTCAACCACAAAGCTTAACCTTTGAATAAATTGATGAAAGGAGGTGGAAAGATAGTTTTCAAATGGACTACAACACAACAAAAAGATTTTGAACAACTCAAGAACAAGATTTGCACCACTCTAGTTCTTGTATTACCTGATTTGCATCAGCCATTTGAAATTGAGACTAATGCATTTGATTATGCCATGGGTGTTGTGATTAAACAAGCAGGTCACCCAATAGAATTCCACTCAGAAACTTTCAGTGATACTATTTGTAAGTATTCTACCTATGAGAAGAAACTGTATGCCATTGTACAATCTCTTAAGCAATGTAGACATTATTGTTGAACATTAGTTGTCATTGATGTCAACTAAATATGATGTCAAGTGTTTGACTGTCATCTAATGTCAAAGAGGATGTCAACTGATTCAATATGTGTATAGAAAAATCCATCCTACGGATAGTTATACTTGTCCTTAGATTAAATTGAGATTAACTAAGCTTAACCTAAGACAGTTATCAAACAAATGCTACCTTAAAATCCTAGATTTAATCACTGCATACAAGTCTTAAATGTATTTGGAGAGAGAGAGATGGTGTAACTCACTTTCGTCCGGGTGTTTGTCTTGTTTCCAGCCCTCGTCTTGAATTCCACAAGAAAACCATTTCAATCCAAGCAAAAAACAAACAAAACCAATATCCAAATATCTTGTATACTAGATTAGATCTAAATCAAACTAGATACATCTCATGCTCATGATTAAAACACTACACACAAAATGGGAAAATAAGACAAGTTTCATTAAAGGAAACTAGATGAGACTTACAAAGCTATCCCTTGATGTCTAAGCAATCTTCAGCTCCAAAGCTTCCTTCCTCAAGCTATCTTTGCAAAACCCTCTAGGATCATAGGTTTGATGCCACAAAATGTCCTCCCCTTGGCTCATGGAGGGCCTCTCTGTTATAGGTTTTGGGAGGCCAACCAAATGGAGAGGAAGGTGGATCTAGATGAGAGTTTAGTGGATCAAGGAGTTGAGCCAAGCCAAAAAGGGAAGGTAGGTTAGGATCGAACATAACATCCAATCCAAAGAAAATATATCGAAGGTTAGATCCAAAATCCAAGCCAAATAGTTTTTACTGAGATTTTAGCGCCCCTTGTACTGAGCATATCACGAAAATGATGGGATTTTCGCGCCCCAATAGTTATGCAGAATGCGAAAATAGGGAATTTTCGCATCTTGGGCTATAGGCAGGGCACAAAAATTAGGGCAAGGAAAGGTCAATCAAGGTGACACTTGGCCCATTGAGTTGTCATTTGACCAAGGTTGATTGGATTTTTCTCCAAAGCTTCGAGATGAGGCCAAGGAGGAGACCAACAAGGTACAACACATATTAGGAGGAAGTGTCGCTAGGTCACATGTCATGAAGATGTGACACGAAGGCTCAAAGTGTAAATTTGAGGTATAAAAGATGCCCCCTAAAGTGTGAGGTCAGAAGAAACTGATGGCCGAAAGAGTTTACAAATAATTGAGGTCACAGAGATAACATCAAGGAAGTAGGAGTGGAGTTGCAAGAAAACATGATGTCAAATACCACCAAGGCAGGCATACCCATGCTCAGAACAACTGACTCAAAGCGTGGCTGCCGACCGATACAATGCAAATCCATGATAGAATTGACATGATAGATACCGCAAACACAACCACGACCAATACAACAATGGATCTGTGTGACAGTACACAAACGAGGCCACCAACAAGATGTCACTACAGAGACCCACTCAATAATCACCACAGCAACCCGGACGTAAGGGTAATATTAAGAGCGTCTGGGGTCTTCTACCCGATCCCAAATTGATATGAATCTAACCATGTGATTACAAGGTGTTGAAGTCGAACATGGTAGAAACCGCTTGATTACCAGTCAATGATATGAACTGTTAACAAATGCGAGTGAAATCACCAATGATGATGATGATCCCCAAGGTATATATAGTACAATCCATCGAATGTGAATAGATGTCTTGACGTCGAACATTCGTGGAATCATCCAATCAGAGGTCAATGATGAAAACCTACTGTCGAATACAAGGAAACCTGCCATTGAGGCATGCAGGTACCAAGGTACTAAAGTTGGTTTCTAAATCTAATTCCTGGATAGAGTGTTGACGTCAAAAGGAACAAACTCGTCGAAGGTGTACCATAATGAATTCCACATCATTGACGCGAAACCGATATAAGAGAGAGGTGTGGAACAATGGATTAAAAGAGCACATACTGACACAAGACTTGCGGGTTGACAAACTGGAAAAAGAATGGACTCAAGATGATAATGACCCTTTGACCATGTAACGACAAGAGACAGGACTTGGAAACTGGGATTAATTAGTAGAAATAACTACGGGGCTGGTAGACTCAAAGTGAAAAAGATGACTCAGGACTATAGTTACAACTCATCAAAGAGACTGACTACCCAAAGAAGACAAGATATAAATGCATGCCATGTTCAAAGGTGATGACTCACAAGCTACCAAAAAGATGAACTCGGCCTATTTCCCCATTTTCCCCCCATCATAACTGACGAGTGCCTCTTTGTAGCTTGATGAGCTTGAAGAGGATAACAGATGCTCGGTATAGCTCATCTTATGGATGAGTCCAATATCACATGTTTTATGAACCTGAGAAAGGAAGGGTTCGTCCCAACGTGGGCCCTTCGATGTTAAATTTTAACAAGTCCAAATAAAGTAAACTCGAAATTTTTTCATGTTTAGAGAGACTGAAATAACTTAAAGACAACTCCAGGATTGATTTTTTCATAATAAGTTAGTCCTTGGACCCGAAAAAGTGTAAAACGATATCCAGAAGAACTCTCCCAGTCAAAGATTGACTGAGGTATACCTTTCTCGTAAATAGTCTAGACGGCCTGCAAAAGGGATAACCTACTACTGAATAGACGTACTTTCAAATACTTTTACAAGTGTGAAATAGACAAGTGCACTTGGTGATCTTTTCATAATAAGGGAGTTCGAAAAGAGCTTAAAGAGAACTCCTAGGGTCCGTTTTCGTGAGTTAATCATCTTAGTCCGAAAAGGGGATAAAATAATACCAAGATGATACTTTCCTCATTGTTTTACGAGCATGAGTAAAGCTGACTAAGCTCGACACTATTTTACTTAGGTTTGACAAGCACGACTCAGGTGTGAAAGGTGCTTGGAATCTTTTTCAGGTTTAGGTCTAGAGCACGAAAAAGATAAAGTAAGATCAAGTGAAGGTCAAATATATCACAACACCAATATGAACAACGCATGAGAACCTGCCAAAGGCGGTCAAAAAATCCTGGAAACAAGGGATTAGTCATCAAAATATATGAAGAACTGAATCTAAAAGGATTTTAAATAAAATAATAGTAAAAATAACCACTTAATATGTATAAAAGAGGGTAAATAGGGAAATTACCCAATGTGACTTGGCCATTTTTACTCAAGGGAGATTTTTTACCTTGTGGAGAGCAAATTTTCAACTGAAGATATCAGGAGATCCAGGGCACCATTTCGACCACCATTCAAACCAGGTAGATCATCTCAACTTCATTTCATTCCTTTATATTTTTATTTCATGCAAGTTTTCTAGCTTGGAAAGGGCATTAGGGCACATTTTTTGTGCCCTATAATTTTCGCGGCCTTCCCATGTCGGGAAGCACGAAAATCCCTAGATCATCGTGGTTTGGCCAGTGCATGGGGTGTGAAAATTATCAATTTTCGTGTCCCTGTGGCTAGTCGGGCCGCGAAAATCTGTAGGCATAAAGAAAGTTGAGTTTGCCTCTCCCTATGTGCATGAAGTTAAGGTTCCATCTTCTAACTAAGTTCTCTTTTGATGATTTGTAGGTGATTGCAACTTACTAGAGTGAAAATGGTGGATTGGAAGGAAAGAGAGAATGAAGGAGATGAGAGGGCAGCCCTAAATGATGATGCCACACTTGTGGCATTACGAGAATGCGGTTTGCTAAAGTTTTTCAAGACAATAGGTATTCGTAAACAAGGGAAGTTTCTGAACTATATCATCCAGATGTGGGACACAGATATCCAGGCCTTCCGTATTGGAGAGAATACCCTCGAGATAGAGCTCGATGATATTTACTTCTTGACTGGGCTCTCCAAGAGGGGGGAATAGGTCCATTTGGCTGGGAACCGAACCACAGAGGAGACCACAGACACATACATTGCCCGCTATTGTAGACAGGTATCCTGCAAGAAGAGCGGGAAAGTGCTCATCACATACGTGATAGATCTTCCCTTGAGGACTATTTTGTATACCATAGCGTGTGTGGTGGGGAGCATGGGGGAACACCATGCTACCAAGGCACAAATGAAGTACGCGGTAGAATGTATGGAGCCAAAGCTGTTCAATTGGTGCGAGGGGGTCCTGGGGAATATCAAGGATCAAGTTACCAATGTAGGAATGGGGATATCCACCAGTTTGGATATGGAAGTATCCTAGTCACGTTCTTCGTGGAGAGGGTTCCATTGTTACATCCTCAGATAGATAGGCCAGTCCATCCCGCATTCGAGCCTCAGATGGGGAGGTGGAGTGATTATGTTGGACGACTCGGTGGGCCACAGGTCCTAGCTTTCAGCGAGGACTTCTTTTCGTGGCTTGAGGAGCAGATTATAATGATTGAGGACTATCCTTATGACGGGGTGGACTTTCGAGGAGACATTGATCTGGTATTGCCTGAGGATGATGATTGGGATGACTCAGGTATGTGACCTTCAGATATGTGTTTTTGGTATTTTTTGATTATATATATTTTTTGTTGTTTTTCAATGCGTGAAAATATCTAACATATATACATGCACCGTCGCAGATTGAGGACCACGGAGGCCAGCGGGGTATTCACCACTGCATCGACGAGGGATTCAACATCATGATAAAGATGAGGAGGAGGAGGAGGTGGGAGGAATCCTCGATGTCGAGAGGAACCTCCAGGGTTTGACTATGGGTGTCCCTCCTATGAGGATGCCTAATATACCTCTCCACCTCCAGAGGCATACTGTAGGGGTGTCGGAGCATATTGGTAGATTGCTTCGTCATGTGGCGAGAACAGTTGTATGTTACCATGAGCACCGCGAACTTGATGAGTAGTGTTTAGGTAGTAGTGTTTCTAGCGGCATGTGCATGATATGTAGGCCAGAGAGCCAATTTTTGTATGGGACATGATCCCAATTTTGTCTTTTGGACGCATCATACTATTGTACTTGGAGAAACCACTTTTTACATGATATTTATATACATGGACCTATCTCTATAGCTTGTTTTTTTACTACGAGTTGTGTATTTACATTTTTTGCATGCGTTTGTTATGATATTTTGTTCATATGTGGGCCATATGCCAATCCAATATATAGTTAGCTAATGAATCAACCACCATATTGAATTCTCTTGGTACGTATTGATACTGGATATAGTCAAATGATCTTTCCAAAAGGCGTACCCTTCTGGATAATCAAAGTAATGTAGGATCATGGATGGCATAGATGCGATTCAAATGAAATAATACGAGTTGAGAGTCCAGGTAGAATAAAAAGGTGCGGATCCTGAGAGAAGCAACTCCAGTTAGGAGTCCGATAACTGCATGGTACTCCATGATGTTGTTTGTTGCGAGGCCTAAACAGATGCCACCCGAGGATATCAAATCGTAGACAAGGGAATACAATACCCATGCTACGGAAGCAAGGTTCCGGGTATGTCGACTCGCACCATCTGCGAATCCATAGTACACCGACATCTGCGCATACAAGCACAAGTTGAGATAAATAACAGTGTATGAGATAGAATCTTCACACGCAAAAATGATCTAAAATCATGCTAAATACATTATGTACAAGATGTTATACACAGGATAGTCCTATGCATAGAATCTATTTAGGCAGAGCTCGTTACGGGGCTGACCCAAAGGTATACCATCACAGTCAACAAGCTCGTAAGCTCCTTTCTCTAACATACGTTTGACGACATAGGGACCATACCACATGGATTCCGATTTTCCCTTACCTAGCTTGTCGTGCATCTGATTGTAGGTAAGGACTAGGTTGCCCTCGTTGAATACTCGAGGTTGAACGGATTTATCATACTGGTATTTGACGCGCTTTTTATGAGCTTCATTAGCGAGTGTAGCGTCTTGGCAAGTTTCATCTAGCTTGGCTAGATATAGAAACCGTTCCTCTTCGGAGGTGGTGTTAGTTCAAAGTTATACTGCTAGTTTCAGAGATGGTATTTCACACTCAATCGGGAGGATCGCTTCCAAGCCATATACACCAGTTGAAATGGTGTGAACTCGGTTGCGTTTTTAACCGAAGTCCTGTAGGCCCAAAGAGTTGAAAAGAGAGCTAAGTGCCAGTTTGATTTTTGTGTTCCCACAGTGCGTTGGATCATGCATTTCAAGACTTTATTAATTGCCTCTACTTGACCGTTAGCTTGTGGGTAATACGGGGTTGAGTTTTCATGGTGAAAACCTAGTTTGGCACTCAGTTCTTCTATCATGTGATTCATGAAGTGGGAACCATGATCAGTTACGATGGCCTGCGAGATGCTGAACCTGGCTATAATGTGATTGAATATGAATAGTGTTGTCGTTTTTCCATCCTCGGCCTATGTAGGCATGGATTCATCCCATTTTGTAAAGTAGTCAACGACGATGATGACATAACTATTCCTCCCGACTAAAGTGGGATTACAATGCATGAAATCAATACCCCATTTTGCAAAGGGGACGATGACAATGATAGGGTGGAGAGGAGCGAGGTGCGAGCGTTTCTTAGAGTGAAAGAATTGACACGGGGGGCACTTCTTAACCACTTCAACACAATATTTGAATATTGAAGCCTAGAAGTAACCTACTCGTAAGATCTTCTAGGCGGTAGCCATCCCATAAAGGTGACCACCACATGCTCCAGAGTGGCAGTCATTCAACACATGTTTGGCCTCGTCGAGGGTTAAGCAAAGACGTAGCACATAGTCAATACCACGACGATATAATGTATTGCTAATGATAAGATAATATTTAGCGTGGTGTTGAATACGACGACGGTCATCACAATTAATATTGGGCCAAAAGCATTGGGTCTAGAGATACAAGATGATATCTCCATACTAAGGGTCAGTCGTGCCGATGAGAAACAAGGATTCATCCGGAAATGAGTTGATGGGCTCTGATTGATCATCGGCATGGGGCAATGCACAAATCAGCTCAGCAAATCCAACGTGAATTCCAAATCGAACTCTTGAAGAACGACAATCCAACGTGAATATTTCCCCCCTAGCACTTGATGTTAATACATTGGGTTGAATTTCGCGATAACAGTGGTTTTGCGAAGCAAAATATAGTTTCTGAACCTATGGACCGCAAAGACTGTGGACAGAGCCAGCTTCTCTACATGTGAGTACCGTGTCTCGAATTCAATGGGACTCTTGTTGAGACAGTACAAAACATGTTCTTGGCCGTTACTGTCTTCCTAAACCAACACCATGCCGACGGTGGTAGTAGAGGCGGTGAGATATAAAATATAGTCCCGTGCATAGTTAGGGGGTTGTATCACGGGAGCATTAGTAAGGTCCTTTTTTCAGGTTGTTAAAAGATCGTTGGGATTCATCATCCCATATTAAAGGAATGTATTTTTTGAGAAGTCTCATGTATCCCTTAGTGATCTCAGCGAAGTTGCAGACAAAGCGGCGTAAGAAGTTTGGATGCCCTTGCAAACTCTGGAGTTCTAGAATATTGGAGGGGCAAGGTAAGGCTAAAATGGCCTCCACCTTCACGGGATCAAGGCGTATGCCTTCCTTGGAGATAATGAAAACTAACAATCTACCGGCTTTGACACAGAATACACATTTGTGTGTATTCATGCGAATTTTGTAGTGACGACATCGTGAGGATATTGCACTCAGATGATCTGGATGGTCCTCTCGTGAATTGGAATGCGTGGGTAGGTCATCCAGATAGGGTTCCACAACATGCTTGATATCGTGAAATGCGTATCACATGGGCCGTTGAAAAGTGGCCTCGACGTTCTTAAGAACAAAGGGTAATTTGCGGTATGCAAAGGTTCCCCATGGGAAAATAAAAGTGGTTTTGTGCTAATCGGATGGGAGTATCTCGATCTGATTATAGCTAGAGAATCCATCCATGAATGAGAAGATGATACTCCTGGAACAATTGTCGATAATATGGTCGATAAAAGGCGTTGGGTAGTTGTATTTTGGACAAGCTTTGTTCAAGTCTCTGTAATTGACACAGACCCTAATCATACCCTATTTCTTTGCGACGGGAACGATGTTGGACACCAATCTGTCAGTGGGACAGGGAAAATAAAGCGAGCACGAAGACGTTTTTCAACTTTTGCTTTTATGGTAACCATTTTGCGGGGATGTATGGGTTAGAGTTTCTGCCAAACTGGTCGAGAACCATGATAGACTTGTATCTCATGAACCACAATGGAGGGGTCTATTCTTGGAATTTATTCATAACTCCAAGCAAAAACGTCGTGGAATTATTTGAATAGGGCAGTATAGAACTCTACCTCGGTAGGTGTGCAAGTTTTTCCTGGATGGATTTGTTCCACGACACCAGGTTTCATGGATATGTCAATGGGAATGGTTTCCATGATGTTTGCTAAGTTCCCTTCAGAAAACACGTCGTGTGTAGGTATGGGAGTCTTAGTGTTCACATTGTCCAGCGAAACAATGGATTTAGAATCAAGATCCACCGCCTGAATCGCAAGGAAAGAAGACTGATGATGGTGATATTCCCAGGGTGGTTCATCAATGCTCATGATATCCATAATAGATTTGTCAGAGGGAAAAATCTGTGTAAGGGAGTCAGTGTAGGGAAAAGATGAAGGGTTTTGAGGTGGAGAATGTGCCACCGTATGGTGGTCAATTATGTTGATCTAGTCGGAAGCCGACTGAATCACCTGGTAGGTTGCTAAGTTCCCGTTCAAAGGCATGGAAAAGCCAAGGGTTTCAAACTCGGAAGGACTCGGTACCACCCACGAATCGTTAGATTCATAGGATTGAGGAGTGCTCGTTGAAATCATATTGATTGAAAAAACTGGGGGTGGGAGTTTAGGAAATAATCCGATAATGGAGGAATATTTCAAGAGACCAACGCCAATGTATTCAAAATGAGGCTGGGAATGTGCCAGCAACGGGACATTGTTGGTGGAGTTTTGATGTATATCCGGAGTACAAAAATCTAACTGATCTATAGTGACGATCTTTCCTTGGTGAGGACATTGCACTAAGCGAAAAACGGAGGATGCTACAGCGGTCATGGCGTAGAACTAATTACGACTGAGTAAGATGTTATACTCTAACGGAGAATTAACAATTTCCACATGAATAGATACAGTCTTGCCCCATAGTTCAACGGCAAGTGAGGGGATAAGTCCATATGGTTGGAAACTGCGTCCATCAAATGATTTTAAGGTGGTCGGAGACTGGGTTACTTCTGGAGAACCTATAGCTCTCCAGCAGGTCAAAGACATAATGGAAGTGGAAGCACCCTCGTCTAGAACGGTATGATGGATATTGTTTCCACAAATCCCAGTGTGAATCTGGAAGGCCAACTGGTGAGAAATTCTTGGCTTGAAATATTCCAGGTTGAACAAAATTATGTTGGAAGAATATGGGTCAATGGCTCTAAGTGCTGATAACAAGGTTCTACGCTGTGTAGGGTAGTGTTGTAGAAATTCGAGGGTAGACATGGCACAAGGTGCTTGATCTAAGTCTTTGACGATGTTGTAGTTTTGGGCTGCTCGTGCATTTGGATTAAATGTCGCCTTTCGAATGGTGGCCTTGGGTGGGTGCAACACAGTATCAATGATGGGCCTCTCAATATGGAGATGACCATTAGAAGGGGATATCGAAGGGGGATCTTTTGTGGGAGACTTGCCTTTGGCAGTCTTGGTTTTGTTCGAACTTGGGACAGAATCATACGTCTTTGAATGTGTAGATATGTGAACCGTATCGTTACTCATCATAAGAACTTCACGATTTGAGGATGTTTCTACTTTAGAAGAGTTGTTTTGGTTGCCCCCTTGTTGGGATTCATGTGTGATCATTTGTTTTTGTTGATGAGGAAAAGGGCTGGTTAACACTACCGGGCGAGAAGAACCTTTTACAAATTTATTGAGTTCCTTTTTGTAAGTATAGTATTTCGTGTAATGATCTTCCCGAAATATGAGGCAGGGAAGCTTTGCTTTCTGTCTAGGTTTGTTGTTATTATTGGTCTCTTGAGGTTTGGGATTTTCATGCTGAGTAGAAGGTTCCTTGGATTTTCCTTTATTGTTCTTCTTTTTCCCTCCAGCTTGTTGTGACGCGGATTGGACGACGTTCACCTCGGAGGACTGAGCATGAGTGGTAGATGTATCCTGAGTTTGAGGTGGAGCAACAGTATTTTGTTTCCCACTTGATTTGGTTGCAGGATGAGCCTTCACAGAACCAACTACTCCATCGATAGGAGGTTCGGTAGCAACCACTTATACTATGAAACAAGAACTTTATACTATGAACGAGAACTCTAGCCATAAAAATGATTATTTTTGCAAAAAAAAACACCAAAAACACCCCCCAAATAGAAAAGTGTGGATACCAGTATACACATTTTTTTTTTCAGAGTAAAAAATAGAGCCACGGCCTAAACATCCCATATTGTTGTTTACAAAAACTTTAAAATCAACCCCTAAATTGGAAATTTTTTTTTTTCTTCAAGAGATATATTACAACTTTTTTGAAACTTGCATATAAAAAAAAAAAACCTAACCCGCCCATCCCTTCCCCCGTAAAATTATAACAAAATTAAAAAAAAAAAATTAAAACAATTTAAGAATTTATAAAAAAAATCAAACATCAAATTTATATATATATATAAAACAAAATTAAAATAACAGAAAAAAATTATAATGAATTTCAATTTAAAATTAAAAATTTCAATTAAAAAAAAACAAATAAAATACAATTTAAAAAACTTAAAAATAAAACGAAAACAAAATTAAAAAAATATATAAAACTGAATTATATATATATATATATATATAATTGAATTTAAAAAAAAACCCAACCCTTGGTCACTCCCTCCTCCGCCTCCCCCACGATCCCTCCCAGTCACGACCCCTCCCAGTAGTGAATATTGATGTTGGTTTTTTTTAGATTAATGTTAAATTTGACAATTTTTTGATAAGATATATTAGTAATGTTTTGACTTTCAGACTTTATTTTAGAAATAAAATTTTATATATAATGTTTTTAATATGTTTTTTACAAATATATTGTATAGTTTTTCTTGAATTTATGTCAATCGTCACTTTTCGGAAAATAATATGAAATATTATCATTTTTATACAAAAAATATCTGAAAATTCATTGAAAATGGTTTTAAATGTCTTTATTAAAAATTGCAAAATTGTATATGTTTTTCATTATAAATTGCTTAAAAATGTATGTTATTTTGTTAAATTTCTAAAAACACACTTGAAAATAGAAATTAAAAATATTTTGCGACAAAGATAATTCAAAGGCCCAAAAAAATGCCTCAAAATGGAAATGTGTGATACTGGTATCAACCCTTTTTGAAACGAAGGTAAAAATAGCTACTAAAATTAGGAGAGAGAAAAATGAGTACTGTGTCGAGTTCTCATTTCATAGTATAAGTGGTTTAGCAGGCTTCGATGGATCATTGGTGGGGCGGGAGGTGTGAGGAATGAGCTCGTATAACGTTCCAGATTGGGTAAAAATCAAATCCATATACTGCGCACGAGAGATTGCTTGTTCCTCGGTAACAGGGTTGCCCATAGCAAAATCCCTAGCAATAGGTGGCAGTAGTGACTTTGTGAACCAATCAACCAGTAATTGGTCTGGAATGGGTGCCTTGATTAATCGTCAGTGTCTCCACCACTCATGAATGCGATCAGATATGTGGGTGGTAGTAGTTTGGTGCAACGAAGTTAACAAGTCTGTTCCAGTCTCATATCGGATGGGAAACTAGAAGTGTGTCAAGAACTACATAGCCAAGGTGTTGAAATATCTGAAGGAGTGTTGAGGCAACTCGATATACCATTTCGCTGCCATATAGGTGAGTGTACGTTGGAAGAGCCGTAGTCGAATAGAATCATCCATCAGTGAGTTCGAAGAACACCAAAGATGGAATGTCATAACATGATTTTTTGGATCTTCCCCAGGTTTCGCATCGAACTTTGGGATGTCCAATGGTAGTTTGGCAGTGATGGGTGGCCAATGAGGTTCGTTCCAAATAGGATCGTTGATAAGTCTAGACAAGTCATGTAAGTCTAATGTGGCCATAAATGGAAGTTGTCGATTGGGTTGCGGGAATGAGTAGTGTTGATGGGGTGTTGGGATTCCTGTGAGGCCTTGCACCACATATTGTTGCATGTTGTACACAAACATGTTACCCACAGGGTACTGTTGGAAGTTTTGAGTGTTCAGGATCATCTGGTTCACCGATGGTTGGTTCGGAATCATAGGATTGATAAATTGATTCAGAATTGAGTTGGATATAGGTTTTTGGGCATACAATTGGGTGGGAATAAATGGTGTAGAGACCTGGGGTTGTTGATCCCAGGGGTTGTTTCCAAATCCTTGGTTGGGTGGATTTCCCATGCCTTGAGCGGAGGGGGATGCCTTAGAGAATGGGGCCCATGGATTGTTTGTTCCACCCTGATGAAGAGACGAGGTTTGAGGAGGTGGGTTCCATTGCTTATTCAAGGCACCTGGAACAAAGGATTGATATTGATTAGCTTTCCCCCTAGGTGGATTTTGGTTTCCAAATATGGAATGCCCCCTGTAGGTGGGACTTGTGGCCCCCAAGAAGGAATTGGACCTGAAGAAGCGAATAGGATGTTGGTACCACTTGGGGTACTAACAAAAGGTTGTCCACCGCCAAGTTGACTGTGTGATCCCCACGGAGCAGATGATGCCGATGGAGGAGGTTGTTGGTTGGTCCCATTGGGGCACTAACAGATGGTTGTCCTCCAAAAAGTGAGGTATGTGGTCCCCACATGGTAGATGGTCTAGACGGAGGAGGTTGGTTACTGGGTCCACTTGGGGCTCCAATAAACGGTTGTCCTTCGGAAAAAGTGTATATTGTGGTTGAAGATTGACCTCTAGTCACATTGGGTGTTCGAACAGTAGGAATGGATGTTCTTCCAATGGGCACACTAGAAGAGTTTGGTTATGTAGATTGAGTAACTGCATGAGTGGGGCCGACTTGTGAAGATGGTGGTGCACTAGTTCCATATGGTAAAGATGACGGTGAGAAAGTAGGGTTTGTTCTCGTAGTAGGAGTATTCCCCAAAGAAGTACCAAAAATGTCTTCTGGAAATAGATGTGGGGAAGGTTGAAAAGGACTTTCGGGCATCAATTGCATGGGTATGGAAAGAGTGCGAAAATTTTCGAGGGCTTGGCCCAGAGTTGTGTTCGATAATGAGGAGGATGGATCGAAGATGTTTGTTGTTCCTGAGTTATCAGGGAAGCATTATGGTTGGGTCCAGTCTGTGGGTCTTGACTGACCTGCATATGATTTTCCGTAAGTGGTATCATGGGATGAAGATCAGGGCATTGGGGAATCACGAGAGGTTACTGCTTGATCAATGGTTATAGGTGGGTATTGCAAGGTTGAAGCCGATATCTAAGCAACTTCACATCTGAATTGTTCCGTTGCCACTTGTTCATTAGCTAGACTAGCCATTTCGGCTCGTATAGATGCCATGATGTCTTGGGTTGAAGCGAGGTTGGGAGAAGGCATTCCGAAAGATTTATTTCTAAAATATCCAATGTCATAGATGCATATAATTGGGGAAGAAGTTATAATAGGTGGGGTTCCCCATTGTACAGGAGGTTGGCTAAATTCGGTAGCTAGGTGGAATTGTCTAGGAGGTAGGGGTTCAGATTCTTCAATAATATCGACATATCCTTCAGGGAGATCAAATGATGATGGCATAACTGGAGTGGTGCTAGTCTCCAGAAGGATGATGACCTCTGGAAGAATAGTGGTTTGAGGCGAGACACTAAATTCAGGGGCTAAAGCAGTTTCCACTGCTGTGCTAACTTCTGAGGCAACAGTGGATTGTGGTACTGCACTGGTCTCAGTTACCGTACTAAGTTCTGGAATAGTACTAGTCTATGGGACTGTGCTATGTGTTAGGGGTACTGTAATAGCTGGTGGTGTCTTACTAGTTGATGGTGGAACCCACACCCCCTACCAGCAGGTCTCCTGGTAGGGGGTGTGGGTATGCGGGAAGATGAAGGTAGACTGACTGGAGGTACTGTATCGAGACTCTTCCCTTTTTGTCTACGTGATTTTCGTTGATCTTCCATGGACCTAGATGAAGTGTTTTGGGGAAAGTATCATGAAAAAAGAACTCAAAAACCCTAGAGCAACCGAGTGAGCAAAAGCGGAGCTAGGAAAAGAAAAGGCGTGCAGGCCAAAAGAACAAGCTCAAAAAAACTTGACTGGGACCGGTGTCGCAGCAAGCGAGCTATAACAAAATGTCCAGAATGCCAACAAGCATCACAAAAAATAAAAAAGACCCTCTAAAGATGAAATAGCAGGCAAAATTCAATTGGAGACATCAACAGATCGTATCCTTCGCAAGGTGATGAAATACAAGTTGAAAAATATGAAATGAGAAACCAAAGTGGAAGGATATCCCTCTATCGAAAGGGATCCTGGGTAAAAGAGCCCTAGAAGAAAAGCCACTAAGCTACCTCGTTCATGACACATCTGAGAAGGTTAACTAGAGCTTCTGCCTTTGAGCCCTTGTATCACCTATATAGAAAATACAAGGAAGGAAATGGATAGATGTCCTTAGGCGCTAAGTGGAGTGCGGTATTCCACAAAGTCTGTCTGGAACCTGTCCTCGCTGCTTACCCCCGTGGAACGGGAGGCCCTCTCAACAAACTTGTCGATGACCGTGTCAATAAGTAATAGATGATTTTAGTACCCTAGAGGAAAACAACTATGTTTCAGATGAAAAAGTAACAAGGGGGAATTATTTGGATTCCTATCCCCGGTGTCCTACCTAACTAACAGATTATTTTGTATCCTCAAGTGAGGTTAAGATGTGTTGACTCAGTTAGGGAGATAAATTTTAATGGTTTGTTGTCTTACTCAATCAGGTAAATGGAAGTGCAACTGGATGATGTTGTGACTTGACTCAAACCATGCATATGTGAATGAATCAAATATACCTTTCCTTTCGATGAATGGATAGCTATAGTAAGGAGAGAGTTCTTCGATCCTAAAGCAAAATGCAAATGCAAACTTTCTCAAAGATGAAAACCACTTAATTTGTATTTTTTGTTTGATGTGCCAAACTAATAGTACTCTTTCAAAGTAAATGAATCCAACAAAACTTTTTCCTACTTCTAATGAGAAAAATGCATGACAAATTAAAGGTGCCTTCTTATTGAAAAAAAACACTTTGATCTTTTAAGTGAGGGAGAGATAGCATTTTGAAACAATCTTCTATGCCAATTTTATGAATAAAAGAATGCAAGGAAACTTTTTCCAAATGATAGAATTTTCTCAATGCCTCAATCAAGGATACTAATGTTGATAATAAAATCACCTTGAATTTTCAAAAAATGATCAATCTTTGCAAAAATGATATCAGGAAGGTGAATAATCTAATTGCTTCTTGTCGCATAAACTCATAAAATCGAAACTCAAAAAATGAATGAGACAAACCAAGTAAACTTGCAGCCTTGTTTATGGATATCGGTATGAATATTCAGATCAAATGCAGAGGATGTAGGTGATACTGGAACAATGACCTAATTCCTAATCGATTCAAAGTTTCTACAAAGGAGTTCTGAATATGAATCAAAGGCCAAAAAAAATAAAATGCAAGAGATGCAGCTCAGGCACACAGGTCACAGAAGTCTGTTCACTGTCAGCAGAATGAAACTGAGGCAGAAGATCAACAACCAAAAGAAATGAACCAAGCAAAAACCAAAAAATATCTTAACACAGAGAATTTTCGCGGGTCTAAAGGCATCCCAGGCGCAAAAATTGAGTATCTCAATTTCCGCGTTCTGCAAAGTAGTTGGGGCGCAAAAATTTGAAAATTTTCTCTCTGTTGAGTATAGGTAGGGTGCGAAAATTCACAATGGAAAAGTAAAGGGTGATATTTGAGAATTTTTTTTGGATCTTTCTCGGGTTTTGCAGACCCAGGGGACAAAATGTTGAGGCTCAACTTAATGTTAGAGGTCCAAACATGAAAAATGTGTAGAGAAAAGGATTTAAATGAAAGGAAAAACAAGATTTCACAATCAAATAACAACTGGATCTAAGCTAGTGGAGTCACCAATTTCTGTATAGACAAATCCGTCCTACGGATAGTTAGACTTGTCCTTAGACTAAAATGAGATTAACTAAGCTTAACCTAAGACAATTATCAAACAAATGCTACCTTAAAATCCTAGATTTAATCACTGCATACAAGTCTTAAATGTATTTGGAGAGAAAGAGATGGTGTAACTCACTTTCAGTCGGGTGTTTGTCTTCTTTCCAGCTCCCGTCTTGAATTCCACAAGCAGAACCTGTTCACAAGCAAGCAACAAACAAAACCAATATCCAAATATCTTGTGTACTAGATTAGATCTAAATCAAACTAGATACATGTCATGCTCATGATTAAAACACTACACACAAAATGGGAAAATAAGACAAGTTTCATTAAAGGAAACTAGATGAGACTTACAAAGCTATCCCTTGATGTCCAAGCCATCTTCAGCTCCAAAGCTTCCTTCCTCAAGCTATCTCTGCAAAACACTCTAGGATCATAGGTTTGATGCCACAAAATGTCCTCCCCTTGGCTCATGGATGGCCTCTCTCTTATAGGTTTTGGGAGGCCAACCAAATGGAGAGGAAGGTGGATCTAGATGAGAGTTTAGTGGATCAAGGAGTTGATCCAAGACAAACAGGGAAGGTAGGTTAGGATCGAACAAAATCTCCAATCCCAAGAAAATATCTCGAAGGTTAGATCCAAAATCCAAGCCAAAGAGTTGTTACTGAGATTTTCGCGCCCCTTGTACTGAGAATAGCATGAAAATGATGGGATTTTTGTGCCCCAACAGTTATGCAGAATGCGAAAATAGGGAATTTTCGCGTCTTGGGCTATAGGCAGGGCACGAAAATTAGGGCAAGGAAAGGTCAATCAAGGTGACACTTGGCCCGTTGAGTTGTCATTTGACCAAAGTTGATTGGATTTGTCTCCAAAGCTTCCAGATGAGGCCAAGGAGGAGACCACCAAGGTACAACACATATTAGGAGGAAGTGTCTCTAGGTCGCATGTCATGAAGATGCGACACAAAGGCTCGAAGTGTAACTTTGAGGTATAATAGTATGAGTCATTGATATCAACCAAAGTCAAAGTGGATACATCATTCCAGAATAAGTGAAGAAGCCACTTTGAGGTAGTCTATGCACATGATGAAGAAATCATGACCACCAGAAGTATATGCGCAAATGGTGAAGGTGACAGATATGTATTCAAATTTGGAGTATATATTAGAGTGCATTCTATCTGAAGATGTTATCAAGGATACAACACTCAAGCAACTTTGGAGTATATCTAAGAGTGCATCAAGGATACATCTTGCAGGTCAAGTTTGAAGAAGTACATAAGATGATACATCATGCAGATCCAAAAGATACTTCATGAAGATCCAGTTCAAGAACAAACACAAATAATGGATCCTACATCATGTGGCCCTTGCGAAAAAATTAAGTCCACCAAGTCATACTCTCTCATGCCAACAAATTGAAGGAGTTGGTTGGAAAATGGCATAAGTGCTCAAACTGCCAAGAATTTGGTTGAACAAATGGGACAAGTAAGTAAGAAAGCCTAAGAATTGCTTGGTTGATGGTTGGTAGTGCACAAGAAGAAAGGAACAATAGATGGTTGGACTATCTTGAAAGTGCACAAGCATAGCCAATCTGAAGATGCTTCCAGTTAGTGGAAAGCACACAAGTTCCTAGGATGATACAATAGTTGAAGACTATCTATGAGAAAATTCCACAGGCGATGGAACAACAGGTGCACAAGTCCCACAAGTGATGACAAAGCATAATTCAAAATACCACCAAGTAAAAGTCAGAGTATGCGTAGATTCCGTAAAGTATCACTACATCAAGGGCGCATCACCCAAATGCAAGGATGAAGCAAGGATCATAATCCCACTAAGAAGAAGTTGGAGAATGTGTAGATTACATAGAGTATTGATATCACAAGGGTGCATTACCCACAAAGGATTGTACATAAAAGGTCATGGACATTTCAAGATAAAGTGGAAGATCCCAATGGTACACCACCAAGGTGTAAAGTCCCACTAAGTTGTGGACCTTGAGGGTGCTTGATACATCAGATATGACACATCAATAGCGCAGAAGATGACAGATGGCATATGCACAATCCGTGAAGTATGTAAAAAGATATTTCATGACCGACTTGCGAACATACAATCCGTGCAGGACATGTATAAATGGTATGCAAGTTGAAGATTTGATGTAAGCTTGATAACAATAACATAAGTTTTTGTGTGAAAGTTTCAGTTTTTTTTTCGGAGCATCAAGGGGCTTGTGGATAGAACAAAATGATCTAGTGAAGAGTCGAATGCGCACATGCATCAGAACGAAGTTTTGATGGTGCGCAGAAAGATGCTGTAGACCTGCGATAGTTGCACAAACACTGAAAGAAAGAGATACTGAAGAATGCGCAAGTGATGGATATCTCAAAGGATAGTATCACACTTAGCATGTCGATAGTCACATAAGTTGAAGAGACAGAAGCTCAGAGATAGAACCGAAGTTTATCAGATGTTGCGTTGATGTCTAGCTAATGCACATGAACATAAGTAAAAGTGTGCAAAGTTGAAGACTCCATTTGATGCGTAAAAACATAACAACAACAGAACTTGATAGGCATGATGGGACCCTAAAATAGAACACTATTTGTCCCATCTAATGGAACATAAAAGAATTATGAGGAGGAATAAGGAATTAAAATGACAAGATAAATTTAACTTTATGACATTTTTTCCTAAAATCCAATGTGTATTTGCTTTAATGAATATCTTGACATTGTTTAGTATTGTTCCCTAATTTTCTTATTCATTTGATTTATGCATGAGCTAATAGTTTTCAAAGTATTATTCATTTGTGATGAAGCTGTAGGGGGGATATTATCTAAAAACTAAGTGAAAGAGATCAAGTTACAAAAATCAGCTCATTAGTTCACTAGAGTTTGGTGGAGAGATTTAAGGGATTATGTTCCCTCTTGAATCTCATGAGCTTCCAGTGCATAAATAAGGACTCTATATCATCTAAACGTGAAATTGTAGAGTCCAAATCGAATTCTTAATAGGGGGAATCAATCCCACAAAGTCAACATGCACATTTCTAGTTAACTAGCACATTTCCCTTAAATCAAGGAGTTGATTGAATGGATAGTTTTCTCAAGTGCGGATTATTATCACGAGCTGCCAACACATGGAAGAAGGACTCAAAATCATCCCAATTCTAAATCATGGAGGCCAACTCATATTTCTAAAGAGGAAAGCAATCCCACCAACTTGCATGCAGATTACTAGTTAACAGGGACCACTTCCACAAATCAAGGAGTTGATTTGCATGAGCAGTTTTTAGTTATTCTTGTATAAATAATTGTGCATCTAATAACATGATGGCAAGATTCTATTATTATTCTTCTCTTATCATTTCCTTTTTTTTCTCTCTTGCTTGTCAAGGTGAATTTGTAAGGGGCAGCTTGCTGCCTTGTTTGAATGGCAGACTTTTAATGAATAAAAGTTATTTTTGTTCCATATTTAATATACTTGCTTAAGCAGGGGTTCCAGGAGTTTCCTTGGGTTGGTACAACTCAAGGGAAGGATTGAGAACCCCTGCATGTATTTAATTTAATTTAATTTAGTTTGTTTCATTTGATTCCATACGTTTTTCTTTCTTGTAGTTTCCTGTTACATTACAGTAGTTTCTTGCATAATCGTTTTTGTTACAAACAGATTAGTCATTTCATATTGTTGTGTATTCGGTTCTTACAAATTTAAAGTAGTTAGATGAATTTGCATGCTTTCTTTATCTAGATTAATTTGACATGCTTTCATAGCTTAGATTCATGCTTTTATTTAGTTAGTTTCATGCTTTCATAAAATAGATTCACGTTTTCATAGATTAGTTTCATGCTTTCATAAAATAGATTCACGTTTTCATAGATTATATTCATGCTTTCATAGAATAGATTCCTTCTTTCATAAAATATATTCACGCTTTCATAGGATAGATTCATGCTTTCATAGATTAGATTCATGCTTTCATAGATTAGATTTATACTTTCATAAATTAGATTTATGCTTTCATAAATTAGATTTCCATGCTTTCGTAGATTTGCATTTCTCTTCTTTCTTAATTAGCATTTCTAGTTTTCCTAGATTGAGTTGTTTCTTTACATTTATTGTCTCCCGTAATTAGTATTTCAAGCTATTTCCTTTGCAATTGCATATACAGTGCACAGTACCTCTAAGTTTGTACGAACTCCCGGATTGATAATTTAAGTAATGAGCCAAGGGATTCAATTTTATAGTTGCAATTCTTTGTACCACCAAGGTGCGTCACGATGCAGATGATATGAGACAAGTGCGTTAAATTGAACGTACCAACTATTTGATGCACAGGACGTCGCAGATGTTGAGATATTGTAACTTCTAAGAAAATTATATTTGTACTTTATTATTCCATAGATGTTTCATTCCTCCGTGGAGACCCTATTGTATATTCGGAGATGTTTTATTCCTCCGTGGAGAATGTGGTAACTTGGGTTATTAGACTTCCCTAGTGGGGTCGGCCCTGTATGAGTCATGTGGGTTAAAGGGTTATTAGACCACCCTATTGGGGTCGGCCCTGTATGAGTCATGTGGGTTAAAGGGTTATTAGACCACCCTAGTGGGGTCGGCCCAATCAACATTTTGTTAAGTGGTTAAGTTGGGGCCGACCTAGTTAGTGTAAAAGTCAAGTCGGAGTTGTGTATAAATAGAGGAAGTGTGTTCCTCATTTAACACACATACACTCACTTGTGAAACTCGCATAGGAGAAGGAGAGATATGCAAAGTAGGAGAAGGAGCTCATGTTTGGGGATTACATCTTTGTATTTGCTGGTCATCTATATTAAGGAAGCTTTGCTGGGTTTTCTACCCCATGAGGGTTTCCCAGGATAAATTGTGTCTCTTGTGTTTATACTGTGCTTGTTGTTCTTTCAATGATCCTCTATATGCTATTGTTGTGAAATGGAATGTAATACTGATGTTATCTATCTTAGAAAATTGAATTTTAACATGGTATCAGAGCTAGCATGAAGGAAGGCAATGTATGGCACTTACGACACTTGCTTCACTTGCGACAATTTGAAAGTTCGGGTTTTGTATAGCAAAAACCAGTCATCGTGGAACTTTCACTATAACTCAGTTTTGGCGAAGGTTCAGACTCTAAAACTTCGATAGACCAAAGATAACATCCCCCTATACCTTGTGTTCGAAGGACAGCCTCATTTAGTTGTACTTTGTGAGATATGATTAGTACAAGTTAGGGTTTCTACCTCTTCTAGAATGCAGTCCTAAACAGGTGACCTAGGAAAAAAGGTCATATATTGGGATAGGAAGCTCCAAATGAAATTGCGTAAAAAGTGATAGGTAGGGAATAAAATGTAGTTTCACAGGTCCACTTTTCAGAGGCCGAAGTTGAAACATTGACACGTGGCACTCCGTGCAAGTTTGCTATGCTGTTTCATCCCATAAACAGGTCATGTTGCGACACTTAGCATAACTCTCTCTCAGAGAATCCATTAAAGCTCAGACCTGGGGGGTTGGAAAGATGACAGGTCAGGATACCATAGGCCGAAGTTTCAGACCTTGCATATCTGAAATTGAAGAGATACATCAGAAACAATACGACACATCTAAATTGGCTCAATAGAGGAAATCTAAGAAGAGGAGAAAGAAGCTCTCACTTAGGGTTTTCAGTGTTTAGGTCTAGAAGGACCTGATACAATGTTGGAGACACCTGATACAACATTGGAAGCTTTGATAATGGATTTGGAATCCATTCATCATAGATATTAATCCTCCATCAAAATGTTGTGGGAGGAAGAAGATTGAAAATTAAGGTTTCCAAGTAAGAAGAAACCCTAGCAAAGTTGGGAGACTCATAGGGTAGCAATGAAGAAGGTTTAAATGGCACTGATATTCTATCATCCTAGCACCATGAACATACATAAGATGTTTACAAGTGATCTACCTTGGATGGTTAGGGTTTTACCCTTATAGAGAAGACTACTCGACAGGTATGACTTGAGAAGATACATTGAAATTTGTTTCATGATTAAGTTCATAATATGTTTGCCTTCATATTATTGAGGTTAGTACAATCATGATTAGTTTTAGATTGTCTGATCACCTTAGTAAAAGTATGAATTCATGTGAATGATAGAAGACATTCATTGATTAGGGTTATGACACTTATGATTGTACTAATGCACTTGTGGTGTTGTATGAGGATGATGTTGTCTGCTAATATGAAAGGTACATCAAGAAAGACAACCCGAGTTCTATGACCATGATGACATGAAGACAAAGACTCATCCATAGTCTTTTATCACATAGAATCTCTACTTACGAGGTATGTATGAATTTGTTCTACTATGCTTAACTTATGAGATATGTAGGTTCTATCACAAGTTCTCTAAAATCATTGAAGAGAACAAAGAAGATATTAGTTGGGTATGTTAAGACATAACCAAGCATGATAATCCATGTTAAGATTTAATATGCTAAGACATAAAATAGCAGCATTACATTCCATTTCACAATAATAGCATATACAGGATCACTGAAGAAACAACAAGCACAACATAAACACAAGAGACACAGATTTATCCTGGGAAACCCTCATGGGGTAGAAAACCCAGCAAAGCTTCCTCAATATAGATGACCAACAATATACAAATATGCAAACCAAAGACATGATCTCCTCCTCCACCATAGCAGACCTCTCCTCCACAAGTGCGCTACATTCTGAGTGAGGGAAGTGTGTGTATAATGAGGAACACACCTCCTCTATTTATACACATCTCCAACTTGTACTTTATATTAACTAGGTCGGCCCCAACTTTACCACTAGGTTAAACACCCCACTACAACTGACTGGGCCGACCCCACTAGGGTGGTCTAACAACCCTTTGAGCAACATAATACATACAGGGCCGACCCCCACTAAGGAAGTCTAATAACCCAAGTTACCACATTCCGACAGAGGAATAAACATCTCCGGATATACAATAAGATCTTCACGGAGGAATGAAACATCTCCGGAATAATAAAGTACAAATATAATATTCTTAGAAGTTACAATATCTCAACACTCCCCCTTAAAGAGAAGGATATTATAACAACATCTGCAGGAGCAAGGAGCCATCAACATGATACATCTATAAATCATTGGAAGCTTTCTCAACATCATCAGTAACTCAACCAGTTACTAGAACTGGAACATCAACATCTTCAGTACTGAATCTTTATCTTATACAGTACTCAAACATCTATAGCAACATAAAAATTTGAATCCTCACGATCGTCAGCATTGTCATCACATGATCATCAGCATTGTCATCACACGATCATCAGCATCGTCATCACACGATCATGAGCATAGTCATCACATGATCATTAGCATCGTCATCACATGATACACGATCATCAACATCTGGAACATCATATCGATCTACATGATCAGCAACATCGTCATCTAGATCAACACGCTCAACAACATTGTCATCTACATCAACACGATCAGCATCATCGTCATCTAGATCATCAGTATTAGTATCCACACCAATACACATATACACATCAATACAAGTATCCTCATCAATACAAGTATACATACAAGTATCCTCATCAATACATATCATCAATACAAGTATCAATACATCAATACAAGTATCCTCATCAGTCAAGTATGTATAGCAGCATACCCTGCAACACACACGATCATATTACAAGATGATCAATCCCGCTCTCTTTAGGACATAGGTCCATGGATGATTCAATCCAGATCAAGTTCCAGGATGATCAATCCTTATCACTTTAAGACAAGTCTCATGTCTAGGGACGATGCAATCCCATCACATACATTTTGAACCCAGATCACGGACGATGCAGTCCTCTCACATACATTTTGAACCCAATTCATGGACGATGCAGTCCTCATGTACATTTTGAACCCAGTTCACAGACGATGCAGTCCTCTCACGTACATTTTGAACCCAATTCATGGATGATGCAGTCCTCACGTACATTTTGAACCCATTTCATGGATGATGCAGTCCTCATGTACATTTTGAACCCAGTTCATGGACGATGCAGTCCTCACATACATTTTGAACCTAGTTCATGGACGATGCAGTCCTCATGTACATTTTGAACCCAGTTCATGGACGATGCAGTCCTCACGTACATTTTGAACCCAGTTCACGGACGATGCAGTCCTCTCACGTACATTTTGAACCGAGGTCCAGGGACGATGTAGTCCTATCTTCAATTCTCAGAGACATCAGTCTACAGATCAATTTTGGGACCGAAGTCCGGGGAAGATACAATCCCCTACCTGTTCATTTAGGACTTCATTATCGGAGACCCAGTCTACGGCTCAATTCTGGGACCGAATTCCGGGGAAGATACAATCCCCTACCTGTTCATTCAGGACTTCATTCTCGGAGACATCTTGTCTACGGATCAATTCTGGGACCAAAGTCCGGGGAAGATACAATCCCTACATGTCCACCAAGGACTTCATTCTCGAAGACATACGTCTACAGATCTCTTTAGCACTGAAGTCCAAGGATGATCCAATCCTCACATGTCCACCAAGGACTTCATTATCAAAGACATACGTCTATGGCTCTCTTTAGGACTGAAGTCCAGGGATGATCCAATCCCCACATGTCCACCAAGGAATTCATTCTCGAATACATACGTCTACGACTCTCTTTAGGACTGAATCCCATGGATGATCCAATCCCCACATGTCCACCAAGAACTTCATTCTCAAAGACATATGTCTATGGCTCTCTTTAGGACTGAAGTCCAGGGATGATCCAATCCCCACATGTCCACAAGGAATTCATTCTCGAAGACATACGTCTACGGCTCTCTTTAGGACTGAAGTCCAGGGATGATCCAATCCCCACATGTCCACCAAGGACTTCATTCTTGAACACATACGTCTAAGGCTCTCTTTAGGACTGAAGTCCAGGGATGATCTAATCCCCACATGTCCACCAAGGACTTCATTCTCAAAGACATACATCTACGGCTCTCTTTAGGACTGAAGTCCAGGGATGATCCAATCTCCACATGTCCAACAAGGATTTCATTCTTGAAGACATACGTCTACGACTCTCTTTAGGACTGAAGTCCAGGGATGATCCAATCCCCACATGTCCACCAAGGACTTCATTCTTGAAGACATACGTCTACGGATCTTTTTAGAACATGTGTTCAAGGATGATGCAATCCCTCTTCTTTCTCAGAGACATATGTCTACGGATCCTTTTAGAACATGTGTTCAAGGATGATGCAATCCCCTTGTCAACTTAGACCCTGTCTAAGGACCATCCACCAACCTCTCTGTCGGCATCACCAATATATTTATCCACATCATCAACCTCTCTGTCAATGCAGGCAATCTCATCATAAGTGACCATATCACTCCCCCTTTCGAGCAGAGTCCTATCAAGCTTGTCTCGGAAATAATCAAACTTTACTTGAGGTAGAGGTTTGGTTAATATATTGGTAACTTGTTCACTTGAGGTAGAGGTTTGGTTAGTACATCGGTAACTTGTTCACTTGAGGTAGAGGTTTGGTTAGTGCATCGGTAACTTGTTACAAATTCAAACTTTAATTCCTTTCTGCACCATATCTCATATATAGAAATGTCAGATCTCTATGTGCTTTGACTTATCATGGAACACTAGATTCTCTTCCATTTTGGTACAACTCTGTTTGTCACATAGGATCACAGTTGAGTCCATCTCTAAGTCAAACAATTCTGAAGCCATACTACTTCATAACTTAGCAGAGCAAGCAGCCATATATTCTGCTTATGCTAAGAGCCACACTAGATTGTTTCCTGCTAAACCACGAGATCATGGCTGATCCCAGACAATAACATCCTCTCGATGTGCTCTTCCTGTTTGATACACTTCCTGCCCAATCAACATCTGTGTAGCCATCTGAAGTCATGATCTCCAAGATAACATAGATCAAAGTCTATCGTATCCTTTAGGTACCGCATCACATGATTTGCAACTTATCAGGTGAACACATCTAGTTTCCACTAGATACTGACTCAAGGTGTTCACAACAAAGCATATATCTGACCTAGTATTCGTTAGATACATCAATGACTCAATAATTTGTCTGTACAGAGTTATATCCACTAACTCTGATGAGTCATCCGCTAACAGCTTCAAGTTGGAATCCATGAGAGTGGCCATTCCAACACATCAAGTCCTTTTAATATTTATTGGCATATTTTCTCTGGTTGAGAAAGATTCCTTCTGAGCCTTGCCATACTTCCAGACTATTGATGTATATGTAATTTCGGAATGTATTTCATATATATTTATTGTACCCTTGTTAGAGATGTGTTATTCCTCTATAAGGAAGTGTCGTCATGTGGATTGACAAGTGTCGCAAGTGTGTGTACTTGTCGATGGGTTATTAGACCACCATGTGTGGGGTCGGCCCTGAAATATATATATTATATTGTGGATGTACCTAGCTAGACAAGTCAGCAAGGTCATTGGGAAAACAGGTTAGTATAAATAGAGATTAGGAGATCTCTATTTATATCATTCGGAAAGTTATCTCTCTCTCACTCAGAAAGTGGTGCACTGGTGAGGAGGAGGATCATCTGCTACTAGGAGACTATCTCAGCGTATTTTGGTTGTACTTTGGTTGAGCCATTTCTCTCTCTATCTCTGAGGAAGTTGTGGGGTTTTCACCTTAGGGTTTTCCCCACGGAAACTCTGTGTCTCTTGTCTCTCATGCTTTTGATTCTTGTGATGCTTGTCATGCTTATTGTGATTGTCATGCATTGATATATTGTATATGTTATTCTCTCAGTGAAGATCCTAGAGTATTGTGAATTAATGCTCAAAATTTAACATGGTATCAGAGCTAACCTATGAAGAAGACATTTTGCAGTGACGGAAACTCGAGTTTCTTGTTTATTGGGTTTCTCTCCACACATTTTGGAAAAGCAGTATAGTAGATTGACTCTACTCATCAAGGAGAATCTATTTGTCCAATCAGAATTCAATTCTGAGCATTTTCAGATTTGGCCCTAAAAATTAGGGTTTCCACAAAAATAGGAATTTCTGAAATCTGAAGACACAGCTGGAAGCTCCTTGCAAAAATCGAAGTTTAGAGCTTTGGATCGAGATTTTTGGCTTGGTAGATCTCCGAGAAACTCAAACACTAATTCAGGGCTCTCCCCAGTGAACCCGAGAGGACAAAAAGATAAATATGAAGGGTAAAACTTTGCTGATCTCAAATTCTGAATGCACCAAGCTGATCAGCTCATCAAGGAAAATCTTTCTATCCTTTCAGAAATTTGAAATTCACATTTTGAATTTTTAGGGTTTTTCCGACAAACCCTAATCCGAGACCAGATCCAGTTTTCAGCATTTCAAGTGGTAAGACCTAAATCTTTTCTATTTCCATTTGAAGTACTCTTTAAGATGTCTCACCACACCAAGCTTGAGGATAAGCTTGAAGGGACTGATAACTTCTGAGCTTGGAAGTATAGGATTGGGTTAATCCTAGAAGAGAATGAGTTGGACTCATATATAAAAGAAGACATCCCTATCCCAAAGGATGAAGAGGCCAAGGTATTGCATAAGAAGAACTTGGTCAAGGCAAAGAGAATCATTGCTGATTCTATCAAAGACCATCTTATACCCCATGTGTCTTCTCTAAAGACACCCAAGGAGATGTTTTACTCTTTGACCAAGCTATTTGAAGGGAAGAACATAAATCGGAAGATGACTCTGCGGAATCAATTAAAAGGGGTCAAGATGTTGAATGGAGAAACCATTCAATCTTACTTCTCCAAGGTCTCTCAGATCAAGGAGAAACTTGAAGATGTGGATGAAGTAGTGGACAATGGTGAAGTTGTTATGACCACTCTGAATGGCCTACCTAGGTCATGGGACTCCTTTATTCAAGGAATCTGTGCAAGAAAGAAATTGATCTCTTTCAGTAAACTATGGGAGGAATGCTATCAAGAAGAAGCTAGACTTGTAGCTCGTGAGGAAAAGATGGGAGGTGAAGATAAAGCTCTCGCAACTCACACCAAAAGAAGCAAGCCCAAGAAGGAGCACTCTCGCTACAAAAGATCCTATCAAAAGAATAAGAAGGATCTAAGATGCTTCACATGCAATGAGAAGGGTCACTTTGCTTCAGATTGTCCCAAGAACAAAAGGGATAATAACAACAACTTCAGCAAGAAGAAGGGTAGCAAAAGAAAGTTCCATGCTCATGCTGCCGAAGAAGATGAACCTCCAAAGAAGAAGGCTAGGGAAGAAAATGATGATGACTCATCAAGTGAAGAAGAGTATGTTCTAATCTCTGCTCTCATAGGTACTATCTCACATGGTTGTAATGATTGGTTGATTGATAGTGGGGCTTCCAAACACATGACTTGGTTTAAGGAATCTTTTGTGAATCTATCTGAACATGAATCACCCCATAAGGTGAAACTTGGGAATGATTACCAATACCTAATCAAAGGAAGTGGTGAAGCCTCCTACAACCTAGATTCTGGAAAATATTTGAAGATGAAAGAAGTCCTTTATGTACCTGGGCTCAAGAAGAACTTACTCTCCATCTCTGCATTCGATGCAAAAGGTATGAGGGTTGCATTTTTGGATGGCCAAATCCTAATGTGGCCAAAGGGAAATACCATAGATGATGCAGTAGTGATTGGAGAGCAAGAGGGAGGATTGTATAAATTGAAGGGACAACCTGAACATGCCATGGTGCATGAATCCATGGAGCCAAGTGAAATTTGGCATAGAAGACTTGCTCATATGCACTATAGGGCACTTCCAATTGCAAGCAAGGCTGTAGAAGGTCTTCCTGAAATCAAGACCAAACATGAAGGTGTTTGCAAAGGATGTGCAAAAGGTAAGAACATTAAGAAGGCTTTCCCAAGCAGTGAAAGCAAGGCCAAAGATATCCTGGAAATCATCCACTCAGATGTATGTGGTCCTATGTCATCTAGTTCTCTTAGTGGGTATGTTTACTATGTCTCATTTATTGATGACTTCTCCAGGAAGACTTGGGTATACTTCTTGAAAAACAAAGATGAGGTGTTTGATAAGTTCAAGGAATTCAAAACCTTGATGGAGAATCAAACTGACAAGAAGACCAAAACATTCAGATCCGACAATGGTGGAGAATTCACCTCAGGTGACTTCAAGAATCTTTCTAGTGATTTAGGAATTAATAGGGAGTTGACTGCTCCTTATAATCCTCAACAAAATGGAGTTGCAGAAAGGAAGAACAGAACTATCATGGAAGCAGCAAGGGAAATGCTGCATGACCAGGATCTACCTATGCATCTATGGGCAGAAGTAGCTAGAACAGCTGTATATGTGCAGAAGAGAACACCCCACAATATATTGGACAACAAGACACCAGAAGAGGTCTTTTCTGGTAAGAAACCTGAAGTCAGCCATCTCAGAATATTTGGTTGTCCAGTATACACTCATGTCCCAAAGGAAAAGAGGACTAAACTAGATCCTTCAGGAAAGAAGGGTATCTTTGTGGGTTACAGTGAAAGCTCGAAGGCTTACAAAATATACTTTCTAGGGTTCAAGAAGATTGATGTCAGCAGGGATGTAACATTTGATGAAAACTCAGCATTCATCAAATCAAGGAAGGAACCTATCGAAGTTTATGAAGAACCTAAGGAAACTAGATTTCAAGACACTACCATGACTGAAGCAGTTCCAAAAGTTGTTCGTGAGTTTGAAGATCCACAAGAACCTATAGATCCACCCTGTGAGGATAACTCTCACAAGATGAAACCTGCATGGGCTAGAGAGCTCATTCAAGATGTAGAAAGATTTGGCATCCCAGAAGAAGAACACACAGCAAAGAAGAGAACCAGATCACATACCAGCTATGTTGCTTTACTCTGTGACATTATGAACAAAGAGCCTTCCAGTTATGAAGAAGCAACGAAAAAGAAAGAATGGAAGTATGCCATGGTTGAGGAATACCAATCAATAATGAAGAATGATGTTTGGGATGTTGTCCCAAGACCTAAAGAGAAGTCTCTTGTGACTTCCAAATGGATCTTCAAAATAAAGCAAGCTACAGATGGCAGTGTAGAAAAATACAAAGCAAGATTCGTATCTCGTGGTTTCTCTCAGAAAGAGGGAATAGATTATGAAGAAACTTTTGCACCTGTAGCCAGGTATACTTCCATCATAACAGTACTTTCCCTGGCTACAACAATGAAATGGAAAATACACCAGATGGATGTCAAGACTGCTTTCTTGAATGGTATAGTTGAAGAGGAAGTATATGTGGAGCAGCCACTCGGTTTTGAAATACATGACAGAGAGTCATATGTGTGCAGATTGAAGAAAGCCTTGTATGGCTTGAAACAAGCTCCCAGAACCTGGTATGGTAGGATGGATAGTTTCCTATCTAGTTTGGGATTTACCAAGAGTAAAGCAGATTCCAACCTTTACTACAAGGTTGAGGAAGGGAATCCTGTGATTCTACTCCTGTATGTGGATGACTTATTTGTAACAGGAGATGACAGATTGATTGCAGATACGAAGAGGAAGCTTGCTGCTGAGTTCGATATGAAAGATTTGGGAATGATGCATTATTTCCTAGGTATGGAGGTGTGGCAGAGTGCAGGTGCGATCTTCCTTGGTCAAGGGAAGTACATAGTAGATATCCTGAAGAGATTCGGGATGATGGATTGCAAGGCCATGGCCACACCTATGGCATCGAATCTGAAGCTTCTATGTGATGCTTCATCTGAGCCGGTTGATGTCTCTATGTATCGTCGGATGATTGGGTCCTTGATGTACCTGACGAACACGAGACCAGATATTTGCTTTGCAGTGAACACATTGAGTCAGTTTCTGACAGATCCAAGGAGTGTTCACCTGGTTGCTGTAAAGCATGTTCTGAGGTACCTGAAGGGTACAGTGGATTATTGGCTCAAGTATGAAGCGAATCAAAAGTTTAACCTACAGGGTTATGTTGATTCAGATTGGGCTGGCAGTGCTTCAGATAGGAAGAGCACATATGGGTACTGCTTCAGTATGGGATCAGGTGTGATCTCTTGGTTTAGCAGGAAGAAGTCCTGCGTAGCACTGAGTACAGCTGAGGCAGAGTATGTTGCAGCTTGTTCAGCTAGTTGTGAGGCAGTATGGCTACGAAAGCTACTGTCTGAGTTATTTGATCTCCCGTTGGATGCTACTGGTATCTTCTGTGATAACCAGAGTTGTGTGAAGCTGTCCGAGAACCCAGTGTTTCATGACAGGTCGAAACACATAGAGATCAAATATCACTATATCAGGGATATGGTGCAGAGAGGAGCTATGAAGCTTTTGTATGTTGCGACGGATAAGTAGTTTGCAGATGTGCTGACGAAGCCACTAACCAGGGTGAAGTTCGAGTACTTCAGAGAGAGGCTTGGTGTTCTTCGGATTGATGACACTTCGAGGAAGAAGTGATGGACACATTTGCTGAATCCATTCCAAGCATGGAAGGAGGGACCTTCACATGGCTGTGGATGTAAGCGCTAGATGATGAGCATCAGGATGATGTTCTGGTTTATGCTGGATATGATCAGTTGGATCATTTATATGTATATGTAATGTACGCATCATGTTGGATGCTGGATATGATCAGTTGGATCATTTCTATGTATATGTATGTACGCATCATGTTGGATGTTGGATATGATCAATTGGATCATTTATATGTATATATGTACGCATCATGTTGGATGCTGGATATGATCAGTTGGATCATTTATATGTATATACGCATCATGTTGGATGCTAGATATGATCAGTAGGATCATTTGTATGTATTTTGTATATGCATCATGTTGGATGCTTAGACCATGTATCTGTATATGTATCAAGTGGATACATTGTATGATCAGGTGGATCATGTATGGTGATATGTATCATGTATTTGTATTTGTATCAGGTGGATACATTGTATGATCAGGTGGATCATGTATGATGATATGTATCAGGTAGATACTTGGTATGCATCAGGTAGATGCATTGTATGATCAGGAGGATCGTGGATGACGAGATTCAGGATGTTGCTCTAGATGACATGCAGCAGGATGTTGCAGTGATGATGATCAGGATGATCATGTGTACATCAAGATGATGTATGGTGAGTATCAGGTTGATACTCTATGGTCGTGGATCAGGTTGTGCAGATGAGCATATAATTTGGCCCTGGGAGATTTGCAGATAGTCTTTCAAGGTTTTTCTTATGGCATATAATTTGGACCTGGGATATCTAGCAAATGCTCTTTCGAGGTTTTGCTCTGGGAGGACATATAATTTGGCCCTGGGAGATCTGTAGATAATCTTTCGAGGTTTTTCCTATGGCATATAATCTGGACTTGGGATATCTGGCAGATGCTCTTTCGAGGTTTTGTCCTATGGCATATAATATGTCCCTGGGAGATCCGATAGGTTGGGCTGTGTGTCCGTAATAAGTCCTGGGATGCTCTTGCAAGGTTTTTCCATGACCACATATAATCTGTCCCTGGGAGATCCTATAGGTAGAGCTGTGTGCTCGTAACAGCTTGGGATGCTCTTGCAAGGTTTTGTGGTGACCACATATAATCTGTCCCTGGGAGATCCTATAGGTAGAGCTGTGTGCTCGTAACAGCCTGGGATTCTCTTGCGAGGTTTTGTGGTGACCACATATAATTTGTCCCTGGGAGATCCTATAGGTAGAGTTGTGTGCTCGTAACAGCCTGGGATGCACTTGCGAGGTTTTGTGGTGAGGTCACATATAATATGGCCCTGGGAGATCCTATAGGTAGAGCCATGTGCTCGTAACAACCTAGGATGCTCTTTCGAGGTTTTGTGACACACGTAATAAGTCCTGAGGATTCCACAGTATGGCCAGTGACGATGAAGACCTGCAGGTGGTGGGCCTACATCCAGTATGAAAAAGGACTGGCTCTGTAGAACTTCCTATGACGAGTAGAGTCAAAGATTGGTTGAGATAGCAGCAGCAGTGACGATGCATCAATGACGATGATCCCGAGAAGAAGACTTGTCTAGCAGATCTGTGTCGAGAAATACCTTCCTAGTTAAGAGGGATTGTTGATGTATATGTAACTTCGGAGTGTATTTCATCTATGTATTTCATATATATTTATTGTACCCTTATTAGAGATGTGTTATTCATCTATAAGGAAGTGTTTTCATGTGGATTGACAAGTGTCGCAAGTGTGTGTACTTGCCGATGGGTTATTAGACCATCATGTGTGGGGTTGACCCTGAAATATATATATTATATTGTGGATGTACCTAGCTAGACAAGTCATCCCCATAAGGTCACTGGGAAAACAGGTTAGTATAAATAGAGATCAGGAGATCTCTATTTATATCATTCAGAAAGTTATCTCTCTCTCACTCAGAAAGTGGCGCACTGGTGAGGAGGAGGATCATCTGCTACTAGGAGACTATCTCAGTGTATTTTGGTTGTACTTTGGTTGAACCATTGCCGGCTCTCTATCTCTGAGGAAGTTGTGGGGTTTTTCACCTTAGGGTTTTCCCCATGGAAACTCTATGTCTCTTGTCTCTCATGCTTTTGATTCTTGTGATGCTTGTCATGCTTATTGTGATTGTCATGCATTGATATACTGTATATGTTATTCTCTTAGTGAAGATCCTAGAGTATTGTGAATTAATGCTCAAAATTTAACATAGACCTAGGAAGTAATGCATCAATTTGAGATCTTTCATTTTCATTTTTGCAGCCATCTTCTTCTTTCTTTTCATGATTTGTTTCTCATTCCTTGTCAGAAAGAGATCATCCTCATACAATAATGGTATGATAGGTTCATCACCCACAACTTTAAGGTAAAGGTTAGGATCATCTTTACTTCTGGTAAAGCCCAATCTTTGTTAAGAAGCTGTCAATTCTCCATCATTCACACTCTGCATTGAGTGATCTTCTGCATATCTATCTGTGCCATCTCTTGTCAGATGGGTCTACTGATATGAGCCTTAATATCATTCGAACTCTATGGTGAGTTCCTTCTTGCATCCATGTCATCTGTGTATAGAAGCCATATTCAACCTTGTAGCAAAGGTTGAGATCCACATCACCCATGATGATCATTAAGCTCATCAATTGACTACCAATCCTGGGTACCCATACAAAACCTGATTCACACTTCTTCTTTAATTACATCATTAAGAGAATGGTCTTATCTATCCACTTGGAGCAAACATCTTGTCATGATTCTCTTCCTCTTTCTAAGAGAATCTTCTAGCCATGAGCCTTCTATATTTTGTTTGATTTGTAAATCTTCTTGTTGAACATCCATCACTTGTTCGGTGTTCATCATTCTTCATGATCTTTCCTACAAAACAAAATTAAGTACATGATTAGTAATACTTCATAATCATGAAATCATGTTGACATGATAACCTATTATGCATACAGATATCATTTACATAGTTATGCAACTATATTGACCAATACTTTGGCACAACACTTTTCCATATCCTGTATGCATACAGTGGCTATCTAGATGCCTTCCATCTCTACCAGAACATACTATCGAGAGTGTGCACAGCTCTCAGCATGTCAGCAAAGAGGTTTCATTCTAGACAAGCAACAATGGAATGTTTGTCCAACTTACCAATCATATGCATATTAGTAGTATATTGTTCAATGCTCTATGAATGTTTACACTCAGCATGATATATTCTAGGAATACAAATATGAATACAAGCAATATCATTTACTATTTCAAATAACAACTCAAATACTTATCTTTTATGTTTGTGTGGTTGCCTCCCGCTTGATCTTCTATATGTCTTTTGAACTTCTATTCATTCTGTACCAATATGCATGCTCAAGTGTGCACTAGTGTCATCCTCATGATCTCATACACAAACATACATTCATTAGTATATTCTCAATATTATCAAAACATTATAATTCTAAATAATCTTGAATATGTATAGTCATGATCATTAGTATTCAGGGTTTCAAGGAAGTCTTCTTTTACTCATGCATATTCTTGTTTGATCATAGTACTCTTCTGGTTAGTTAAATCATCAAGATAAGAGACATAATATGCATAAACCCTTGATTACTAACTTTATGAATAAGCATAACCAATCATACCAAGTATACTTATATAAGGGATCCTAACACAAGGTAAGATTCTAACTTGACATAGGAAAACATACCTGGATTAGTATACCTGCTTAGTTATGTATAACATACCTAAACAATATCTTCTTTGTTCTCTTCAATGATTTAGAGATCCTATGCTAGAAACTGCATATCTCATAGGTTAAGCATAATATAACAAAGTCATACATACCTTGTAAGTAGAACAAAGATTATGGGTGAGTCTTTGTCTTCATGTTGTCATGGTCATGGAGCTTGATTTGTCTTTCGTGATGTACTTGTATCTTGTTAGCAGACAACATCAACCTCATACAACACCATAGTGCATTAGTACAATCATATAGCTCTAATAAATGAATGTCTTCAATCATTCACATGCATTCATACTGTTACGAGGGTGATAAGACAATTCTAACATTAATCAAGATTGTACTAATAAATAATATGAAGACAAACACATTATGAACTTAATCAGGAATTAGATTTCAAGACATACTTGAACCTCCTTAAGTCATACCTGTCGAGACTTCTTGTAGTCTTCTTATGTAAGGCCTTAACCTCAACTCCCCCTGAAACTTGATTTGGAGCTTGATTAGGGTTTTCTAGAGAAACCCTAAAAATTCAATCTTTGACTTTCACACTTCTGAATGGATGGAAGGATGTGTCTTGTTAAGCTGATCAAACTAGCATACTTCAATTTTGAAATCTCCAAAATTTGACCCCTCAAAATTGCCTTCGAAACTTCTGGATCTTCTGGACAGGATCCCGAACTAGGGTTTGATGAAGCCCACCCTTCTTCCCAATAAAAAGGTTCGATCCAAGGCTCTAAACTCTTATTTTTCTGAGGAGCTTCTAGCCATGGTCACAGACTTCAAAAATTCCAACTTTTGTTGAAGCCCTAATTTTCCATCTTTCCGATCAAAATCCCGAATTGGGGTTTGATCAAGCCCGGTCTTCTACCCAACCAAAAAATTTGATCTTGGTCTCTATATTTTGATTTTCCTGAGTAGCATTCAGCCATGGACTCCGATTCCAAAAATTCTAACTTTCTCCGAAACCCTAAATTCCAGAAGCCATGAATGAAGGTGCTCCAAAAATAATTCTGTTTTGACAGAAATATGTACCTGATTGTTTCTACTGTAGCTCCGAACTTCTCAATCCAAAAGGTTTGAAAATTTTTTCTGTGGTATCTTGACCTGTCATATTTCCATCCCAATAGGTCTAACCTCAATTGGATTTTCTGAGAGAGGGTTATGCCAAGTGTCGCAACATGACCTGTTTATGGGATAAAACAGGAGAGCGAACTTGTACGGCATGCCACGTGTCATTGGTTCAACTTCGGCCTCTAAAAACGTTTTCTGAGATAGTACAATCTGTGTACTAACTGTCACTTTTTACAAAATTTCATTGGGATTTTCCTATCCCAAGTTATGACCTTTTTTCCTAGGTCACCTGATTTTGACTGAGATATGGAAGAGGCAGAAACCCTAACATGTACTGATCATAACTCACAAAGTACAAAGAATATGAGGGTTTCCTTTGGACACAAGGTACCTAGGAATGTTATCTACGACCTATAAAGGTTTCAGATCCTGAAACTTCACCGAAATGGATTTATAGCGAAAGTTCCACAATGACTAGTTTTTTCTATACAAAACCCAAACCTTGAAATTGTCGCAAGTGAAGCAAGTGTCGTAAGTGCCATACATTGCCTTCATTTAGGTTAGCTCTGATACCATGTTAAGATTTAATATGTTAAGATATAAAATAGCAGCATTACATTCCATTTCACAATAATATCATATACAGAATCACTGAAGAAACAACAAGCACATCATAAACACAAGAGACACAGATTTATCCTGGGAAACCCTCATGGGGTAGAAAACCTAGCAAAGCTTCCTCAATATAGATGACCAGCAATTTACAAATATGCAAACCAAAGACATGATCTCCTCCCCCACCATAGCATACCTCTCCTCCATAAGTGCGCTACATTCTGAGTGAGGGAAGTGTGTGTATAATGAGGAACACACCTCCTCTATTTATACACATCTCCTACTTGTACTTTATATTAACTACGTCGGCCCCAACTTTACCACTAGGTTAAACACCCCACTACAACTGACTGGGCCGACCCCACTAGGGTGTTCTAACAACTCTTTGACCCACATAACACATACAGGGCCGACCCCCACTAGGGAAGTCTAATAACCCAAGTTACCACATTCTGACGGAGGAATAAACATATTCGGATATACAATAAGATCTTCATGGAGGAATGAAGCATCTCCGGAATAATAAAGTACAAATATAATATTCTTAGAAGTTAAAATATCTCAACAATCCAGGTATGTTTTCCTATATCAAGTTAGAATCCTACTTTGTGTTAGGCTCTTAGGTAAGTATACCTATGTATGAAATGATGTTGGCTGCTTTACTGGGCAGACCCGGGTTTTAATGAAGCGCAGCAACAAAACCCCTTGGCGCACTGGCCCTCTCGGCAACGAGCTGCGCGGCAGCTCGAGGTCTCACCCGAAGTGGCTATGGGGGGGTTAAGGAATCAGCTTTCCTTAACCGTGGTGACGCTGAGATTGTTCTATATTTCTCCTTCTTCCCCTTATATCGGCGGTCGGACTTTCCCGCAGGCCTCGCGACACCACTGCGCGGATGCCTTCCTTCCTGCAGACCCACTGCGCAGTCTCGTCCTTCGGGCGCGGAAGGCGCCTATTCCTTGTGTCGATACGCTAAAATACCTTCTCGCCCTGCGCACTCATCGCAGTCACGCGAAGCTCGGTCGCTGCAGCGACAGCGTTCCACCATTACTTCTATACTTGGCGATTATAACAATAAGGGACCTTCCTACACTCACTTAAACAGTCGCAAAGATGATGCAACAGATGTACACACAGGTAATGATCTTAAACAGTTATCATTCACGCAAACATTATAACAAGAAGATATAAGTGAAGCTCATCTCCTCGAGGAAAACCACGTCCACGGGAGTGTTATATTAACCAGAAAATGATAGAGTTATACAATATGCTGCGCACACAGCTGCAGCCTTAGATCTTTCCAGGAAACTCCACGCACACAGCTGGGAGCCCTTCTCTCAATCTAGTCTCCTCTCTATGGAGATTACAAAGGCACAGACGTCGACTCAGACTGTCTGGAAACTCAGGGATTAGCTCCTCGGCTATCCGATTTCCTCTCTAGTTCTACACACTGGGTAGGAAATACAGTGAAGGATAATCAACACATGATCTATCCTTTAGACTGGCTATCTAACAGTCTATCTAACTCTCTCTAACTCTCCAACCCAACATCTATCCATTACAATTATTCATATATATAGGTGGCCATGACGGTCACACCTTTACAAAACTGTGGGCCTTTCCCAACAGTGATTCCCAAAAACCCTAACCACGCACATGGCTAGGTGTACTGTAGGCTCCGCTTGCAGTCACGTCGCCGCTTCCTGCAGGCTCCATGAATTCCGGCGCAGATTGTGGGTATGGGCGATCGTCCTTCGCCTTCAATGCTCTGGTCCGTTGCTCCTCCTTGATCCGAGCAACCATAACTTCTGTACTGAGCCTTTAAATGAGGGTAGCTGAGCCCTCTACTCCCTCGCCTTATTTATTATGGTAGCTGAGCCACCTTCATTCTTCGATGACGTGTGCGCGAGCTCCGCAATTTCCGGTCCGTGATCTGCGCTGAGATCATCCATCTGGCACCGTACTGCGCACCGTCTCCTTCTTACCCAAAACTTAGTGCTTGTCCCAAAATTAGCACTTTCCTTCCATACTCGTGCTTTTTCCCAAAATTCGCAGCTTTTACTATAGCTGCGACCTTGGCCCCAACAGGCCCCCAACACTCACTTGTGGCTCGCCCTCGAGCCACTCGCACTAGCGCGTGGTCATTTGATTTGCGCATCTGCTTTTGCTTGAATCTCCGCGAATGTTTTCTGCCACTTCGCAATAGCGGAGTCCAATTCCTCAATACACTGATCAGCTGTTTGCACTGTTTCTGCGGTCGCTTCGCCTTTAGTGAGTGTATCAATGATCTCCTGAGACTCGGCAATCTCTTTGATTTTTGTCTCAACCTGGCCAACGATTTCAGCATACTCATCCATGAATGGCTGAATGCTGTTGGTGAGCATCTCATCTTCAGTTCTGAGCTTGTGCAGTTGCTGCTGCATTTTGCGCACTTCGCCCATTTTCTTCATTTTTGGTAGGCCTGTTAGGGCCTTAGCTTCTTCATTGAGAACAGTGAGAGACTGTTCTGCAGCTTGCACCTGTTCTGACAGTCCCACTTTAAAATGGAGGTTCACAAGCTCTGACCAAGCTTCCATAGCCTGGTCCATCAGGTTCTTGGCTTCCTGTACTCGATCTTTCATCCGTGTGGAAGCTCTGCTCAATGCTTCAAATTGTACCTGCGCATCATCCGTAAGATGCGAAGCAACGCGAGCTTCTAGCTCAGCAATCTGGGTTCTATGGCCTTCTGCCATAGCAACTATTTCTTGCTCCAGGGTTTTCGCCCTTTCGCCAATAATTTGAACTTTTGCAACCAGAGGGAGGTCTGGTTGAATCTCACAAGCCGGCAATTCCTGGGCAATCTCTTCTATTGCGTTTCTGATGCCGGTGTCTTGCGCCTCATAGAGTGCAAGCTTCGCAGAGATATTCTTATTACTTTCTTTCAGCTCTATCTCCTGCGATTGCATTCGTTGGTTTGCCTGGAAAGTAGAGAGCTCTCTAGCTCTCAACTCAAGAGAAACTTTCTCCTGTACAAGCTGTAGAGTCTCTATAGGACTTTGCTCTTTCAAGTATTTGTCGATCTCCGAGGGAATGGCCTCAGTGGGATGCGACACTTTCTGCTTCTTGGTGGCTGGTTCTGTTGAGCCTTCATCGCTTCTTTGCTCAGGGGCTTCCTTGCCCTTATCCTTCTCTTTCGCAGCGGCGGGTGGCATCGCAGATGCGATGTCGGCTGCTGCTCTCCATTCGTCCGACCACGACTTAATGGTTTCTTCGACATCTTCTATGGTCATCCTGTAAAGACCTAGCGCCCAGTCACCTGGAATGTCGCAAGGCCGAAGGTAAAGTTGATGGATGTCGGCAGTAAAAGCCAACTTCCCTTCATACAATGTGGCTGTCTCCTCGCTCAGCCTTGGCATATCTTGTATGGTGTCTCGGAGGAGATGGTAGTACTCACAAAAGACAGCGCGATTCATCTTGCGCTTCGCGGGATTAGGGGAATCCCAGAGGTTGATGTAGCGCATGCTGGCAACCTCTCCTGCGCGGCGCGGAAGGAACTGAGTATTCGGGGGCTCCTTCCACCCGACGAGAGCGCACAAAATTAGAAGCCACGAAAAATGGAATGATTAGGCTGCATTGTCCTGCACATTCAGGCAATCAGCCAAAAAAGAATTCAGCAGGAAGAGAGACCAGTTGTACTGTTCTCCCTCCGCAGCTGCGATAGCGAGCTCCACGACAGCTCCAGTAACTTCTTTTGGTCGACACTTTGTGAGAAGTCTGCCTGCAAGCAGACTTCCTGTGAAGCGAAGTGCCTCATCTTCTACTGTCGTGAGGTCATAAGCCCGACCTCCTCTTGTCAAGTTATATTTCTGGACCAGCTTTGCAGCCAATTTTCGGTCCTTTTCCTTTCCCACAAAATGGATATTGGGATCCTTACCAACCTTAGATAGACCGGTGATACGGTGTATCAAATCAACATTTAGATCAATTGGCCTCCCGAGCCAAAGGTAACCTCCATGAACGCAGGATAGCAGTGTTTTAACGACTGCGTTCACTTCATTGCTACGCCCAAAGTGCGGTAGCTTCAACAAATTCAAGAGTCCAGGGCGCTCAAGATTTGCTGCAAATCCCTTCGGGATAAACTCGTCAACTTTTCTGGTGGGATTATGGACGATATCCAGATATCGGTCCAACTGGAACTGAGGATATGTCTTATAGTCTCCAAGGTTAAAATTAGAGAATTTAACCAATGGAATGTTTCCCAATAGTTGGCCTTCTACCCGCACACTAGCCGGTAGTGGCGGTAGCGGGATTGGATACTTTGCATTCTTCGGAATCTGCACATCCGGCGCATCATCTGGACGCGGCGGAATATAGTTCACCATAGACGCGAGCGGCTCTGGAACAGGTTCGTCCGGCTGCTGCTGAGATGCTCTTGTGCCTGGAGATGTTCTGGGATCAGTAGCACTAGGGTGTACGTAGGTCGAAGGCGTCACCGGAGTGGCCATGCCGAAATCTAAGCCTCGGCGTAGAAATTGACGAACAACTTCTTCAGTCGATAAATTCTCCGTCGTGAACCAATGTAAATAACAAAACTCTGGATAGCAAATGGCGGACCTGCGTAGGGTATGGATGCTGAAAACAAGGGAAAATACTCTGCACACTCGGCTCTGAAAACAATAATTTAGATCTTCAAACACAACTATGCAACTCGAGACAGTAACCCGAAAATGATACAAGTGTGAGGTATTTATAGCCAGCGGGGATAGTAAATGCGACCAAGTGGGGTAACGTAGCTATAGGCGGCTACAGATGAGTTGACAACACGCTATCCTCCTTGCCGTAGCGGTGCATTTAGTGTGATTGACGGGTTCTGACAGCCTTCCGGGAGAATCTAATGCTTTCGGCGCCTGAGTTAAATGCAAATATTTCAGAGATTAAGCCGAATCCGTCAGAACGGCTAGACTTAAATAGCGGCCTTATCCTTCATTCATTCAAACGCGGCTACATAACTGCTGTAATTCAAAATTTCCGGCGGGTCATTTCAACTTAGGAAACTGTGCTTCTATGGGTCCACAACAAAACTTTTTCAAGCGGTAATTTATCAAAGGGAACTCCGCAAGAGCGATAGTTCGACGGTCCAAAAACAAAACTTCGCCAGAGCGCACCGATAAGCGCTCTTCAAGCAATTTTTATTCAGGATGCGCAGATATTTCCAGGAACTGCGCAGGAAGCTGGAAACTGAGGGTGTGTCGCAGCTTCCGTGTAGACTGAATGCGATGTCTCTTTCAACTACACCGGACATCTTCACTCTTGAGCAATATATTATGTCGACAGGGCGGAGTGGCCGTCGCAATAAAGCTTAAGCCGACTCCCGTTTATCATTGTAGGTAGTAATTCTCCATCCAGCTTCGCAAGCTGAACTGCGCCTCCGTCTGTTATTTTTATTACCTGAAAAGGGCCTAACCAATGCACGCGAAACTTGCCTGGAAATTTGATGAATTTACTATCATAAAGGAGTACCAAGTCTCCTTCTTCAAAGTGCTTATGCTTAATGTGCCTGTCATGCCAAGCTTTCTGTCTTGCCTTCTGTACCTGTTGATGAAATCCGGCCAAAAGTCTGTCTTCTTCTAAGGAAAGCAGTTGCGAAAGTCTTTCATTCATAGTATCAGGATCTGCCATTTCTGTAATTTGCGCAATTCGGAGACTGGGAACAATGTATTCCATGGGCATAACTGCTTCTTGTCCATACACCAAGCTTAAAGGTGTGTGACCTGTTAGTTTCTTGCAAGTGATTCTGTAAGCCCATAATACAGCTGTGACTCTAAGGTCCCAATCATCTCTTTGTTGATTACAGATTTTCGTCAGGGCATTCTCAAGAATCTTATTGAATGCTTCCACCGTACCATTAGCTTGAGGATGGTAGGGTGTACTCTTATGGTGATTAATTTGAAATTCTTCAGTAAGGGCCTCTATAGTCTCATTGAGGAAATGTGTACCTTGATCACTCATGAGGATCACTTGGCATCCAAACCTAGTGATAATGTTCTCGAAAATGAACTGCGCGGCAGTAGCAGCGTCGCAGTTCTTAACTGGCTTCGCCTCAGCCCATCTGGTGAGGTATTCAGTAGCTGTAATGATATATCTTGCGCCAGTTCTTTTTCCTGGTGGGTTAATAGGTCCTACAAAGTCAATGGCCCATTTATCAAAAGCACGCAGTGTGATCTGGGGTCTTAGCGGCATTTCATCTCTCCTTGAGGGTTTTCCTGTGCGCTGGCACACATCGCAACATTTACAAAATTCCTTAGTGTCCTTGTGCAATGTCGGCCACCAAAGACCTGCGGCTAATATCTTTTGCGCAGTCGGCTTTCCTGCGAAATGGCCTCCTGCGGTACCTGAATGCGCTTCTGCGATGATAGAGCTCTTTTCATGTGGTAAGATACATCTGCGCAAAATTTCGTCAGGGCCCAACTTATAAAGCTGGCCTGCTATCAAAGTGAAGTCTGCGGCTCTAACAACAAGTTGCTTTTTCTGCTGGATTGTAAGCTCAGCCGGCGCTTGTCCGGTAGTGAGAAACTCAAGAATATCAGAATAATATTCGTCTGCTGCTTGGATAGAAAACAACTGTGCGTCAGGCAGATTGTCCTCCAGACTCGTAGGTTCCTCTCCTGACTCTATTCTGGATAGATGGTCAGGCCCTGCATTCAGTCTGCCTGGCTTTACAATAACCTCAAAATCATACTCTTGAAAGAGCAGTAGCCATCTGCAAATTCTTCCTCCTAAAACTGGTTTATTGACCAAATATTTCAAGGCAGAATGGTCAGTATACATTTTAAAGTGAGCTGCTAACAGGTAGTGTCTGAATTTCTGTAGGGCATACACCATAGCTAATCCTTCCCTTTCTGTAGTGGTGTAATTCTTCTCAGCTGTAGATAGCTTTCTGCTGGAGTAAGCAATTGGGTGGTCAATACTTCCTTCTCCAGACTGTGTAAGCACGATTCCTAATGCTATGGAAGAAGCATCAACATGAACATGAAAAGGTTTTCTCCAGTCCGGGAAAACTAGAATAGGCGCTGTGATCATCTTTTCTTTAAGTGTGTCCAAGCTCTGTTGGCATTCTTCTGTCCAGTGGAACTTCGAATCCTTCTTCAGCAATCTTTCCATAGGTGCTGTGATCCTTGCATATCCTTTGATGAATTTTCTGTAGTATCCTGTATGTCCCAATGTAGTGCGCAATTGCTTAACTGAGTTGGGCGCCGGTAAATTAGCAATGATGGCAACCTTCGCAGGATCCATCAGAAGTCCTTGTCTGCATACAATATGTCCCAAAAAAATACCAAAGGGCGCACAAAATATACATTTTTTCAAGTTAAGGGAAATCTGATGCTGTCTACATTTTTCTGGCATCATGCGCAGATTCGCAATATGGTTCTTTAGTAAACCAAATACAGTCCAGTCATCAAAATAGACTTCTAAAAACTTGTGGATAAATTCTTTAAAAACAGCAACAACAACTCTAGAGAAGATAGCAGGTGCGTTTTTAAGACCAAAGGGCATTACCGTATACTGGAATGAGCCCCATTCAGTTGCAAAAGTAGTCTTGTGGCGGTCGTCCGGATGGATTCTGATCTGATGATATCCCGAGAAACCATCAGTGAAGGAGTAAGCCTCTTGTCCTCCAACATTATCAAGTACTTCATCTGTGAAAGGAGTGGGAAATGGATCGTGCGCTGATGCATCATTGAGTTTGCGCAAGTCGACGCAAATTCTTATTTCACCTTTCGTTTTCTTTTCTTGGACCACCATAGGACTAATCCAATCGCTTTCCTCTACTGGCTCAATAATACCTGCTGCAAGCATCTTATCAATTTCTTCTTTGACTTTTTCTTTGTAGCGCGGGTTCAACCTGTATGGGCGCTGCTTTACTGGCTTGGCATCTGGTTTCAGAGGTATGCGCATCACTCCTAAGTCTCCTAGGATGCCTTTCATTTCTGTGAACTTGGTAGGAAAGATATCCTGGTAGTCACGTAATAAATCTGAAACATGCGCAACAGTTTCATCATCCCAATAATCTCCTATAGAAGCAAACTTTGGGTCAGCTTCTGTGCCAATGTTAACTTTCTTGAGCTTGACGTGTTCTGTGATGGCAGGAATATCAAGCTCAGGACCTTCAATATTGCGCGTCCCTTCTGATTCTGGGATATTGATGTTGCGAGGATCGTCCTCCTCATCTTCAGCGGTGAAGTTATAACATTCCAGGGCATGTTCTATCTGTACAGCCCAATCTGGTTGGGAATACTCTGTTACTGGATAGTGTTCAAATACCTTCTTTCTAATACACTTCAAAGCCTGATCAATGCTTGGATGTTCTGACTCAAAGCTGAAGGTAAGTTGAAAGCTTTCTATCATAAGAGCCCAAGTAAGAGTGCCTCTGCGCAATTCTGTTTCAGTATACCAATTCCTTGGAATTGTATCCAATGTGTGGATGAATTGGTGAACCCATTCATCTTCCGGAATATCTGACCATTGCTGAATACATGCTTCAATGTGTGACCTGGGGTCACTCTGTCCTTCATATTTGCGTAGCGCTTCGGCTGTGGTGTCCTGAAATCTGCGCAGTATCAATCTGCGACAGTCTTTCCATGTATGAATATTTTCCTTGTGCGCAATCCACCATCTTGCGGGTGTAGCGCGCAATGCTACATCCAGTGCCTGTATGCGCTGCGGTTCTGGAAGCTTTTGTTCATATTCCTGTATGAATTTAGTTACTTCGGTTAGACCATCAAAAGTTGGAGTGTCAGTTAATTCTGTGCCAATCCATCGAATGGATTTAGTTATCATGGCGCAACGTCTTGCAGAAACCTCATGTAGACGATTCTGCCAGTTTTCCAATCCTGCATCTGAATCTGATGTGCACGAGCTATCACATCGCCAGCTGATATGGCCATCTGCTGTGGGGTTGACATAGTCATTGTGGTTAGTGGTCATCTGGTACAAACTTTCCATGTGGCGCGCTTCCTCTTCTGCGCGAATGGGTTCTATATATCTTGGTCCTTGAATAGGATCAAGAGGTGCGATGACCCTGATCTGGTCATCCTCAAAGGTCATCTGTCTTTTCTTCAGGTTAATGACAGCCAAATTATCAAATGCCCAGTCTATTCCCAACAGCGCTGGGTATGGTCTACTATCATCCATAATTTTGATTACTTCAAAATCTGCAGAGCTTCTTACTCCTTCAATATCAATAGGTACATTGGGTAATCTGCCCAATGGAGAGACTCGTTGCTGATTTGCGAGTCTTAGCTGGATAGGGGATCTTGTAAGCTGAGGGCTTCCCATCTGTTCCCATGTCTGCATAGTGAGAACATTGGCTTCGGAGCCCAAATATAACATGACTTCATCCATTTCAAATGCTCCAATCTGCGCTGTGAGCCTCATCTCTTTTCCAGTTCTAATGTGACTCCTGATCTGGTGAACAGCACACTGCGGTGTTTTCGTCGAAGCAGAGTGTTGGCACTGATCCAACAGGTGTTGGAGTTCTAGAGTTGCTTTTTCATTGCGCAACAATTTTAAGCATTGTCGCAGGAATGCATGAACACTGCCTAGTGCATGCTCCTCATCATCATGATCATCATCATCATCATCATCAGGCCTTCCAGCTGTAGTGGCCTGTTCTTGTACCAGGTTGTCTTGTCTTAGCACTTGCGATCTACTAATGTTCTGCGGAATTGCGGCAGAACTTGAAGCTCTCGGATCTGAGAAATACTCTTGAGCTTGCTTAAATGCTTCTTTTTGCTTCTGCAGGTTAAGTGGGGCTGGTTTAATGTTAGCACGGCGCACCCATTGCGTCGCTTGCTTTCCCGTTCCCATCTGTTGCGCACCAGTGGTTGCTCTACTGCGTGTCACTATATTAACTGTAGGGTCTGGTTCTCTTTTTTCTGCTCCAATCAACTGGATATTCTGATTGACCTGTGGTGTCTTTGCTTGCATCTTAGCCTGTAACTGAGGGCATTCTTCAATGATATGGTCAGAAGATTTACAATACCTGCAGAGGGTTGTAGGATTTTGGCAATCCCTAGCAAAATGACCTTGTGTTCCGCAATTATAACAAGTGATCTGTCCTCTTCCGCGACCAAAATTTGTTGTGCGTCCGCGTCCTCTGTAATTTGCTGCTCGGGCGTCCCGAGTTTGGTCATAAGGTGGACCTGCTGTGGGTCCTTGTGTCTCTGCTTGTACCCTATAAACATCATGCTTTCTTTCTATCATAAGATCATATGCTCTACAATTGTTCTCATCATGACCTACTGATTTACAGAAATTACAATATAGATTCTTTGGGGTTTGCACATATTTCTGGAGTAAGTGACATTCTTGTGGTCTATGACCTCTAGTTCTACAGATTTCACACCAAGGCCCTTGTGCCTGTGGTAAAGGATTAGGTGCTCCAGTTGCAGTATAGTCTATGAAAACGGGACAATGGTCCTTTGAATGACCTTGGGCTTTACATTTTGTACACCAAATTTCTTCCTTAATCTCCTTGCCTTTCTTAATATCATGCACTTGCAAGGTTAAGTTTGCTAATTGGTTCTGTAAATGCGCAACATCGTTGCTTGTTCCTGCAATTGGCGAAGCTTCTAGTTTCATAGCCATCTCTAGAGCTTGTTCCTGAGTATTGAGATTCTATTGCATAAGAGGAAGTCTAATGTGTGGGAGCAGCGCAACAATGAACCATTCTTTATGTTGCTGTGGTGCAAACTCGAAGCTTACTTGATCTATCAAGGCTTTGAACTTCTGGTCAAAGTCCCATACTGATTCTGTAGGTAACTGTTTGATGTCTTTGAGCTCTGTTATACACTGTGATTCTGATTTAGGTTTCTTAAATTCGCGAATCATAGCATTTCTTACCTCAGCAAGCGTCCTATTCTGTGCTGCTGAGTATTTCATGAACCAAGTCAAGGCTCTTTCTCTTAGTGTGGTTGCTAACTGAACCAGTTTAACAGCATCGTCATTAATTTGCTTAATTGTCCAAATGGCTTCACATAAGAACCAGTGTTGCTCAGGGTCTTCTATCCCTGTTCCTCTAAAAGTTGGTAGCTTCATGTCATCACCCATCCTTCTTGCGCGGGTTTGAGGTGGAGGTACTGTAGCAGTGCCTCCGGGATGGTTAAACAAAGGTGGTACAGAGGTACTAGAAGTACCGTGTGGGCTACTAGAAGGTGTTACTGTAGGATTATACTGAGCTCCATCTGGTTTTTGCGGTGTAAAGGGGTAATAAGGGATATGAGCACTCCCTTGTCGTTCTATATGGCTTGCTCTAGGGACTTGGCTATCGTCTGGGATAGACTCAAAAGAATATTGGTCAAGGCCTACTTTATATCGTTTTCCACTACGAGTGCAACCAATAACTTCAGGATCACTATCAGAATCTACGGACATTACTTGTCTATGCTATTCATCAGAAGCAATACATAGCTTTCCTTTTTCATACAGAAGCATTTTGATCCATAAGTTCAGAGAATTTAAGAACTTACCTCTGTGTACTTGGAAGAAACTCCTCTCAGCTTCACTGAAACTCTTTCTTGTATCGACTGCAAATTCGGTAATGAAACCTTTCAGTAGACTATTCAACCAAAAGTCTACTGCGCGGGAAACAGAATTGTCGATCCGCTTCACAATACTGACTAGCTCGGGCGTCCACGTGACGGGTCGATCAACATGCAGCGTAGGTGTAGAATCTGCTAACTTGGCTATCCAAGTGTGTAACTCCAATTCAAACGTAACAAAGAAAATTTCGTAAAGGTCAGCATAAATATACTTCTGTAACCAGTCTTCTGTTTGAAACGTAAGGCTTCTATTTTCTTGTTCAGCGAACTCTTTAGCCTTTAAATCAAACCAATCTCCAATTTCTTTAGCTGTAGGATTCCAGTAACACATTTGTTAACTGAGCAAGTCTCAGTGTAACAGAACCTTATGTTGTCTTCAGCAACAATCTCAGATGTCGCGTAACTAGTAAGTCTGCAGGAACCATTTGTTGGCTCAATCAACAGGGTTCAAAGCCATGGAAGTAATGTGATCAAAAAGTCATAAGGCAGCGGAATCATTTGTTGGCTTGCTCTATCTCGCGCGTCGCCAAAATAACAAGTCTCACAACAGCAAGTCGCAAGGCAACGGAACCATTTGTTGGCTTGCTCTATCTCGCGCGTCGCCAAAATAAAAAGTCTCACAACAGCAAGTCGCAAGGCAACGGAACCATTTGTTGGCTTGCTCTATCTCGCGCGTTGCCAAAATAACAAGTCTCACAACAGCAAGTCACAAGGCAACGGAACCATTTGTTGGCTGCTTTACTGGGCAGACCCGGGTTTTAATGAAGCGCAGCAACAAAACCCCTTGGCGCACTGGCCCTCTCGGCAATGAGCTGCGCGGCAGCTCGAGGTCTCACCCGAAGTGGCTATGGGGGGGTTAAGGAATCCGCTTTCCTTAACCGTGGTGACGCTGAGATTGTTCTATATTTCTCCTTCTTCCCCTTATATCGGCGGTCGGACTTTCCCGCAGGCCTCGCGACACCACTGCGCGGATGCCTTCCTTCCTGCAGACCCACTGCGCAGTCTCGTCCTTCGGGCGCGGAAGGCGCCTATTCCTTGTGTCGATACGCTAAAATACCTTCTCGCCCTGCGCACTCATCGCAGTCACGCGAAGCTCGGTCGCTGCAGCGACAGCGTTCCACCACTACTTCTATACTTGGCGATTATAACAATAAGGGACCTTCCTACACTCACTTAAACAGTCGCAAAGATGATGCAACAGATGTACACACAGGTAATGATCTTAAACAGTTATCATTCACGCAAACATTATAACAAGAAGATATAAGTGAAGCTCATCTCCTCGAGGAAAACCACGTCCATGGGAGTGTTATATTAACCAGAAAATGATAGAGTTATACAATATGCTGCGCACACAGCTGCAGCCTTAGATCTTTCCAGGAAACTCCACGCACACAGCTGGGATCCCTTCTCTCAATCTAGTCTCCTCTCTATGGAGATTACAAAGGCACAGACGTCGACTCAGACTGTCTGGCAACTCAGGGATTAGCTCCTCGGCTATCCGATTTCCTCTCTAGTTCTACACACTGGGTAGGAAATACAGTGAAGGATAATCAACACATGATCTATCCTTTAGACTGGCTATCTAACAGTCTATCTAACTCTCTCTAACTCTCCAACCCAACATCTATCCATTACAATTATTCATATATATAGGTGGCCATGACGGTCACACCTTTACAAAACTGTGGGCCTTTCCCAACAGTGATTCCCAAAAACCCTAACCACGCACATGGCTAGGTGTACTGTAGGCGCCGCTTGCAGTCACGTCGCCGCTTCCTGCAGGCTCCATGAATTCCGGCGCAGATTGTGGGTATGGGCGATCGTCCTTCACCTTCAATGCTCTGGTCCGTTGCTCCTCCTTGATCCGAGCAACCATAACTTCTGTACTGAGCCTTTAAATGAGGGTAGTTGAGCCCTCTACTCCCTCGCCTTATTTATTATGGTAGCTGATCCACCTTCATTCTTCGATGACGTGCGCGCGAGCTCCGCAATTTCCGGTCCGTGATCTGCGTTGAGATCATCCATCTGGCACCGTACTGCGCACCGTCTCCTTCTTACCCAAAACTTAGTGCTTGTCCCAAAATTAGCACTTTCCTTCCATACTCGTGCTTTTTCCCAAAATTCGCAGCTTTTACTATAGCTGCGACCTTGGCCCCAACAAATGATCATGACCATACATACTTAAGATTATTTAGAATCATAATGTTTTGATAGTATTGAGACTATACTAATGAATGTATGATTATGTATGAGATCATGAGGATGACACTAGTGCACACTTGAGCATGCAAGGTCCAGGATGGATAGAAGTTCAAAGACTTATAATCATGATGCTATCATAAATATCAAGTGGGAGGAAACCACACAAACATAAAATATAAGTATTTGAGTTGTTATTTGAATCTATGAATAGTTAATGATATTGCTCGTAATAGTTGTATGCATATTTGTATTCCAAGAATATATCATTCATAGTATAGCATTGAACAGTATACTACTAATATGCATATGATGGGTAAGTTGGACAAACATTCCATTGTTGCTTGTCTAGAATGAAACCTCTTTGCTGACATGCTGAGAGTTGTGCACGCTCTTGATAGTATGTTCTGGTAGAGATGGAAGGCATCTAGATAACCACTGTATGCATACATTATATGGAAAAGTGTTGTGCCAAAGTATTGGTCAAGATAGTTGCATGACTATGTGAATCATATCAGTATGCATAATAGGTTATCATGCCAACATAATTTGATGATTATGAAGTATTACTAATCATGTGATTAACTTTGATTTGTAGGAATGATCATGTGTTATGATCTACAAAAGAAGGATGATGAACACCTGTTCCAAAGAACGAGTGATGTATGTTCAACAAGAAGACTTACAAATCAAACACACTATAGAAGGTTCGTGGCTAGAAGATTCTCTTAGAAAGAGGAAGAGGATTATGACGAGATGTTTGCTCCAAGTGGATAGATAAGACCATTCTCTTAATGGTGTAATTGAAGAAAGCTCTGTACGGATACCCAGGATTAATAGTCATTTGATGAGCTTAATGATCACCATGGGCGATGTGGATTTCAACCTTTGCTACAAGGTTGAAGATGGTGTCTATATACAGATGACATTATTCTCTTAGATGGATGCAAGAAGGAACTCACCATAGAGTTCGAATTATCTTGAGGCTCATATCAAGTAGACCCATCTAACGAGAGATGGCGCAGATAGATATGCAGAATATCACTCAATGCAGAGTGTGAATGATGTTTAGTCACAGAGGGAAAATTGATAGCTTCTTGACAAGCTTGGGATTTAACAAAAGTAAAGTTGATCCTAACCTTTACCTTAAGGTTATGGATGATGAACCTGTCATACTATTACTGTATGTGGATGATCTCTTTCTGACAAGGAATGAGGAACAAATCATGGAGAGCAAGAAGAAGCTAGCTACAGAATTTGAGATGAAAGATCTCGAATTGATGCATTACTTCCTAGGTCTGGAAGTATGGCAAGGCTCAGAAGGAATCTTTCTCAACCAGAGAAAGTATGCTGTGGAAATCTTGAAAATATTTGGTATGTTGGAATGTAAGGACATGCCCACTCCCATGGATTCCAAATTGAAGCTGTTAGTTGATGACTCATTAGAGTTAGTGGATGTAACTCTATACAGACATATTATTGGGTCATTGATGTATCTAACAAATACAAGGCTAGATATATGCTTTACTGTGAACACCTTGAGTTAGTATCTAGTGGAACCTATGTGTGTTCACCTGATAGCTGCAAAGCATGTGATGAGGTACCTAAGGGGTATGATAGACTTTGGTCTATGTTATATTGGAGATCATGATTTTAGATTGTATGGCTACACAAATGTTGATTGGGAAGTAAGTGTATCAGCCATGAAGAGCACATCGGGCGGATGTTATTGTCTGGGATCTACCATGATCTCGTGCTTTAGTAGGAAGCAGTCTAGTGTGGCTCTCAGCACAGCTGAAGCAGAGTATATAGTTTCTTGCTCTGCTAGTTGTGAAGCGATATGGATTCAGAAGTTGTTATCAGGATTGTTTGACTTAGAGAAGGACCCCACTGTGATCTTGTGTGACAACTAGAGTTGTATCAAGATGAATGAGAATCCAGTGTTCCATGATAAGTCAAAGCACATAGAGATTTGATATTTTTATATATGGGATATGGTGCAGAAAGGAGCTATCAAGCTCAAGTATGTAAGCACTGATGAACAAGTTGCTGATATATTGACCAAACCTCTGTCTCAAGTAAAGTTTGAGTATTTTTGAGACAAGCTTGGTGTCGTTCAGAAGGACCATCCTCGAAAGGGGGAGTGATATGGTTGATGATGATATTTGGATACTGGTATCGATGTGGATACTTGTATCAATGATGAGATTTCCTATATTGATGGTAAGGTCAATGATGAGGATACCAGTGTTGATATGGATATGTGTATCGATGATGAGGATACTTGTATCGATGATATGGATACATGTATCAATGATTAGGATACTTGTATCGATGATATGGATACTTGTGTCGATGATGAGGATACTTGTATCGATGATATGGATACTTGTATCGATGATGAGGATACTTGTATCAATGATGAGGATACTATTAAGTTTAAACCAAATAGACAAGCAAGATCACTGAAAGAAACACAATCACAAGATAGACACACAATATACCCTGGGAAACCCTCATGGGGTAGAAAACCTAGCAAAGCTTTCCTCAATAAGATGATCAACCAAAATACAAGATGTGCTCCTTCCTTCTTTGTCTCCTTAGCAGATCTCCCAGACAAGTGCGCACTCTTCCACAAGTGAGTGAATGATCTAATGAGGAGTTCACCTCTCTTATTTATACTGACTCCTAACTGACTAAAAGACCTAATGGGGCCGACCTCTCCTGGAGAAGTCTAATAACCCCAAAAAATATAACCACAGGGCCGACCCCCACATGGTGGGTCTAATAACCCTAGTTAATACAAACTCTCGGAGGAATAAACATCTCCGGATACATAATAGGGTTACCTCGGAGGGATGAAACATCTCCAGAATAATAAAGTACAAATATAATATTCTTTGAAGTTACAATATTCAACACTCCCCCTTAACGAGAAGGATATTATAACAGCATCTGCAGGAGCAAGGAGTCACTATACATGATACATCTATAAATCATCGGAAGCTTTCTTCAATTTGTCTTCATCAGTAACTCAAATAGTTACTGGTACATCAATGTCAACATCACGATCTTTAGCATCGTCTCCACATGATCAACAGCATCGTCATCACACGATCAGCAGCATCGTCATCACACGATCAGCAGCATCGTCATCACACGATCAGCAACATGATCAGCAACATCGTCATCACACGATCAGCAACATCGTCATCACACGATCAGCAGCATCGTCATCACACGATCAGCAGCATCGTCATCACACGATTAGCAGCATCGTCATCACACGATCAGTAGCATCATCATCACACGATCAGCAACATCGTCATCACACGATCAGCAGTACAAGTATTCATGCCAATACAAGTAACCATATCAACAATACGAGTATCCTACCGATACAAGTAGCCACATCATCAATACAAGTATCCATACCGATACAAGTAATCACATCATCAATACAAGTATCCTACCGATACAAGTAACCAGTATCCTACCGATACAAGTAACCACATCATCAATACAAGTATCCTACCGATACAAGTAACCACATCATCAATAAAATCACTTTCTCGGAGACCATTCGTCTACGGATCAATTCAGGGACCGAAGTCCGGGGATGATACAATCCCCACTTCTCGGAGACCACACGTCTACGGATCAATTCAGGGACCGAAGTCCGGGGATGATGCAATCCCCACTTCTCGGAGACCACACGTCTACGGATCAATTCAGGGACCTAAGTCCGGGGATGATACAATCCCCACTTCTCGGAGACCACACGTCTACGGATCAATTCAGGGACCGAAGTCCGGGGATGATGCAATCCCCACTTCTCGGAGACCACACGTCTACAGATCAATTCAGGGACCTAAGTTCGAGGATGATGAAATCCCCACTTCTCGGAGACCACACGTCTACGGATCAATTCAGGGACCTAAGTCCGGGGATGATGCAATCCCCACTTCTCGGAGACCACACGTCTACGGATCAATTCAGGGACCTAAGTCCGGGGATGATGCAATCCCCACTTCTCGGAGACCATACGTCTACGGATCAATTCAGGGACCTAAGTCCGGGGATGATGCAATCCCCACTTCTCGGAGACCACACGTCTACGGATCAATTCAGGGACCTAAGTCCGGGGATGATGCAATCCCCACTTCTCGGAGACCATACGTCTACGGCTCTCTTTAGGAATGAAAGTCCAGGGATGATCCAATCCCCTCAACTGTCCACTAAGGACTTCATTCTCGGAGACCTCACGTCTACGGCTCTCTTTAGGACTGAAAGTCCAGGGATGATCCAATCCCCTCAACTGTCCACTAAGGACTTCATTCTCGGAGACCTCACGTCTACGGCTCTCTTTAGGACTGAAAGTCCAGGGATGATCCAATCCCCTCAACTGTCCACTAAGGACTTCATTCTCGGAGACCTCACGTCTACGGCTCTCTTTAGGACTGAAAGTCCAGGGATGATCCAATCCCCTCAACTGTCCACTAAGGACTTCATTCTCGGATACCTCACGTCTACGGCTCTCTTTAGGACTGAAAATCTAGGGATGATCTAATCCCCTCAACTGTCCACTAAGGACTTCATTCTCGGAGACCTCACATCTACGACTCTCTTTAGGACTGAAAGTCCAGGGATGATCCAATCCCCTTCTGTATTCTCATCTATACAGGTACAAATATCCAAGAGCATGTATCACATGTAGCATGTATTCTTACTAATACATCTAATCATCAGAACATGTATACATCACAACTAGCATGTATTCTTACTAATACATCTAACATCAAAACATGTATACATCACAACTAGCATGTATTCTTACTAATACATCTAACATCAAAACATGTATACATCACAACTAGCATGTATTCTTACTAATACATCTAACATCAAAACATGTATACATCACACCAAAACATGTATACATCTAGCATGTATTCTCACTAATACATCTAATATCAAAACATGTATACATCACACCAAAACATGTATACATCTAGCATGTATTCTTACTAATACATCTATCATCAAAACATTTATCCATAAAAATAAAAGATATATAAGAGTTCTAAATCTAAATAATTGTAAGTAGCTAAGTGCAACAAAACAAAATTGTTATCAAATACTATACTACTCCCCCTTTCGAGGAGGGTCCTTCTGGACTATACCAAGCATGTCTCGGAAGTGTTCAAACTTTACTCGAGACAAAGGTTTAGTCAGGATATCGGCAATCTGATCCTCAGTGCTTATGTACTCGAGCTTGATGGCTCCTCTCTGCACCATGTCTCGTATATAGAAGTAATGGATCTCAATGTGTTTTGACTTATCATGGAACACAAGATTTTCAGTCATCTTAATGCAGCTTTGATTATCACACATAATCACAGTGGGATCCATTTCTAAGTCAAAAATTCCAGATAAGAGTTTCCGAAGCCACACTGCTTCACAGCTGGCAGAGCAAGCAGCTATATATTCTGCTTCAGCAGTACTGAGGGCCACACTAGATTGTTTCTTGCTGAACCAGGAGATCATGGCAGATCCAAGGCCATAACATCCGCCTGAAGTACTTTTTCTGTCTGTGACACTACCTGCCCAATCAGAATCTGAGTAACCACGTAACTTGAGTTCATTACCTCCAAGATAGTATAGGCCAAAGTCCACTGTACCTTTTAGGTACCTCATTATATGCTTTGCAGCTATAAGGTGAACCTTTCTAGGTTCTACTAAATACTGACTTAGGGTATTTATAGCAAAGCATATATCCGGCCTACTATTTGTCAAATACATCAAAGATCCAATGATTTGTCTATATAGGGTATGTCCACTAGTTCTGATGAATCATTAACTAATAGTTCCAGGTTGGAGTCCATGGGAGTGGCCATGGCTTTACACTCCAACATATCAAATCTTTTGAGAATCTCCACAGTATACTTACCTTGATTTAGAAAGATTCCTTTTGGCTCTTGCCACACTTCTAGGCCTAAGAAGTAGTGCATTAATCCGAGATCTTTCATTTCGAATTCTGAAGAAAGCTTCTTCTTGCTTTCAATGATTTGATTCTCATTTCCGGTTAGAAATAGATCATCTACATATAACAACAATAGAACAGGTTCATCATCCATCACTTTAAGATAAAGATTGGGGTCAGCTTTACTTTTGGTAAAGCCCATGCTTGTTAAGAAACCGTCAATCCTTCCGTACCAAGCCCTGGGAGCTTGCTTCAATCCATATAATGCCTTTTTCAGTTTGCATACATGGGTCCTTCCGTCTTTGACCTCAAAACCTTGAGGTTGTTCTATGTATACTTCTTCTTCAATTACACCATTCAGAAAAGCTGTCTTAACATCCATTTGATGTAATTTCCATTTCATCATGGATGCAAGTGCCATGATAGTTCTAATTGAAGTATACCTAGCAACAGGTGCAAATGTTTCTTCATAGTCAATTCCTTCCTTTTGAGAGAATCCTCTGGCTACAAACCTTGCCTTGTATTTTTCAATGCTACCATCTGCAGCATGTTTTATCTTGAAAATCCATTTGGAAGAAACCACACTTTTATCTCTTGGTTTGGGGACTATATCCCAAACATCATTTTTCATTATCGACTGATATTCTTCTGTCATTGCTTCTACCCATTCTTTCTTTTGAGCTGCTTCTTCATAGCTAGTAGGTAGTTGATCCACAAGATCACACATCAAGGCCATATAGTTGGACACTAGCTTTGGTTTCTTTCTTTCTCTAATGGAGCCTTCAGGAGCACCATATTTTTCAGCCCCTTGGATAATATCTCTAGCCCATGCTAGCCTTCTTTTCTTTGATAAATCTGAGATAGGAGGTTCTTGTGGTTCCAACATGTCATGATCCTCTGGTGGATTATCTTCAGGGATGTGACAGCCTCTGAGTTTCTAGAAGAAGGGTCTTCTTCATAGATTTCTTCAAGTTGGCATTTTCTTGATTTCTTGAGAGCTGCTTCTTCATCAAAAGTTACATCTCTACTGATTTCTATATGATGAAATCCTGGTATGTAAATCCTGAAGGCTTTGGATGATTCACAATAACCAACAAATATTCCTTTCTTACCAGAAGGATCCAACTTGGTTCTCTTTTCTTTTGGAATGTGGATGTACATAGGACACCCAAATATTTTAAGATGGCTTACCTCGGGCTTCTTTCCAGTAAACACTTCTTCTGGAGTTTTGAAATCAAGAGCACTATGAGATAATCTGTTTTGAACATATACTGCTGTTCTGGCTGCTTCAGCCCATAGATACATGGGAAGATCCTGGTCATGTATCATAGTCTTCACAGCTTCCATGATGGTTCTATTTTTCCTTTCTGTAACCCCATTTTGTTGGGGATTGTAGGGAGTGGTTAGTTCTCTCTTGATTCCAGCTTCTTTACAGAATTCTTCAAACTCTTTTGAAGTATATTCTCCACCATTGTCTGTTCTGAGAATCTTGATTTTCTTTTCTGAGAGATTTTCTATTAGAGCCTTGAACTCTTTGAACTTTCCAAAAACTTCATTCTTACCCTTTAGAAAGTATATCCAAGTTTTCCTTGAATGATCATGAATGAATGAAAGATAGTATTCAAATCCACTTAGAGAGGTGGTGGGCATTGGACCACATACATCTGAGTGTATTAACTCCAAGATACCCTTAGTCTTTGTTTCACTCTTTGGAAAGGGGTTCTTGACATTCTTCCCTTTCTTACATCCTTTACATGAGCCATCATGATCAACCTTCAAATCTGGTAGTCCTATGACCACCTTGCTTACATAGGGTAAGGCTTTGTAGTTAATGTGAGCTAGTCTTCTATGCCATAGCTCACTGGGGCTAGAGGTTTCATGAATAAGAGCAGCTTCTGGATGACCCTTGAGTTTATATAAACCTCCTTCCTCTTCACCAATAACAATTGCATCCTTAATAGATTTGCCTTTGGACCACATTAACACTTGTCCATCAATAAATGCCACTCTATAGCCTTTCTTGTCTAAAGCTGAGATTGAAAGCAAATTCTTCTTCAATCCTGGAACATATAAAACTTCCTTCATCTTCATGGGAGTTCCAGAATCAAGTTTGTAGTTTGCTTCACCAATTCCCTTAATGGGATATTGATAGTCATCTCCTAGAGATACCTTTTGGGGAGAAGTCTTTTCTTCAAGATTTGAGAGAGTCCTTTTCTGTCCTATCATGTGCTTTGAAGCACCACTGTCAATAAGCCATGTACCTTCTCTAGGGGTTATAGATCCAGAGAGTGCGGAGAAGAGAACATATTCTTCTGCATCTTCTTCTGCATTTCTCCTTGACCTTCTTTTGAAGAAGGTCCTTTCTTCTTCTTCCTCTTCATTTCTAGGTCTTTTATTGTGAGACCTTTCTTCCTCTACTTCTTCTTCTTCACTATCATCTTCTGCAAGATGTGCTTGGTGCCTTTTGTAGTGAGTGCCCTTTTTCTTCTGTAGAGGGAAATCTCTAGCAATGTGTCCTATTTTGTGACAAGAAAAACACTGGAAAGAAGAGTAATCTCTTCTTTGAGTAGATCCTCTTTTCTTATGAAATTTGTGTGGAGGATGAGACTCCTTGTGACTACCCTTTTTGGAGTAGGATTGACTCCTTCTTCTTTTGGTGTGGGTGGCCAAGGCTTGGTCATCCTCTTTGAGCAAGGCTTCTCGATTTGCAACCCTAGCCTCCTCTTGTACACAATCCTCCCAAACTACATCAAACTTCATACTTTCTTTTCTGGCACACATAGTTTGAATGAATGACTCCCAAGGTCTAGTGAGACCATTTAGAGCTGTCATCACAAGTTCATCTTCATCAAGAGTATCACCAATGGCATCTAGTTGATCTTTGATTAGGGAGACTCTTGAGAAGTAGTCTTGAATGGATTCTCCTTTGTGCATCTTGGTACTCTTCAACTGAGTCCTTAGATTCATTTTCCTATTGATGTTCTTTCCTTCATACATTCTTCCTAGGGCATCATACATTTCCTTTGGAGTCTTCTTGGAAGCCACTTGGGGAATCAAGTGGTCTTTAATAGAATCAGCTATGATTCTCTTTGCCCTAATCAAATCCTTCCTGTGTTTTTCTTTGGCTTCATCTTTTTCTGGTTCTGCAACTTCCTCCTTGATATAATGAGCAAGATCATTCTCCTCAAGAATGAGACCAATTCTGTATTTCCATGCCCGGAAATTCTCTATGCCTTCTAGCTTGTCTTCAAGCTTAGTGTTTGGAGCCATCTTCTCTTGGGGGAGTCCAAGAGACAGAGTAGACTTACCTGGGAGGTTACTTTTCACTTTTCCGGAATCTGGAACAGAATTTTATTGCACTTTTGGTAGAATTAGGGTTTGACTTTCCCGGAGTTCTACCCAACCAAAAAGTTCGATCTATAGCTCAAAAGAATGATCTTGAGAAGGGCTATCCAGCCATGTAATCAGAATTCAAAAATTACAACTTTTTTTCTGAAACCAAAATCTGACGTATCGCACTTTTGGTAGAATTAGGGTTTGGATTTCCCGGAGTTCTACCCAACCAAAAAGTTCGATCTATAGCTCAAAAGAAAGGTATTGAAAAGAGCTATCTAGCCATGCAACCAAAAATCAATAATACCAACTTTGGTCTGAAACCCTAACTTCACCAAAGAGAGAGAAAGAGGTATTCTTACCTTGTGAAAGATGTCCTATTCAGTTTAGCTCTGATACCATGTTAAGTTTAAACCAAATAGACAAGCAAGATCACTGAAAGAAACACAATCACAAGATAGACACACAATATACCTTGGGAAACCCTCATGGGGTAGAAAACCCAGCAAAGCTTTCCTCAATAAGATGATCAACCAAAATACAAGATGTGCTCCTTCCTTCTTTGTCTCCTTAGCAGATCTCCCAGACAAGTGCGCACTCTTCCACAAGTGAGTGAATGATCTAATGAGGAGTTCACCTCTCTTATTTATACTGACTCCTAACTGACTAAAAGACCTAATGGGGCCGACCTCTCCTGGAGAAGTCTAATAACCCCAAAAAATATAACCACAGGGCCGACCCCCACATGGTGGGTCTAATAACCCTAGTTAATACAAACTCTCGGAGGAATAAACATCTCTGGATACATAATAGGGTTACCTTGGAGGGATGAAACATCTTCGGAATAATAAAGTACAAATATAATATTCTTTGAAGTTACAATATTCAACAGATACCTATATCGATGATGAGGTTACATGTTCCAACGATGAGGTTACCTGTTCCGACGATGAGGTCGATGATGAGGTTACCTGTTCTAACGATGAGGTCGATGAAGTGGTACTTAGAATTTTTCTAAGAGGACTAGTGGGATTGCATCGTCCATGAATGTATGTCCTAAAGTGATAGCGATTGATCATCCCGTAAGTGGATCAGGATTGCATCGTCCTTGGACTTATGTCCTAAAGTGATAGGGATTGATCATCCCGTAAGTGGATCAGGATTGCATCGTCCCTAGACTTATGTCCTAAAGTGATAAGGATTGATCATCCTGCAAGTTGACCTGGATTGCATCATACATAGACATGAGAGATGTCTTAAAGTGATAAGTATTAATCAACCTGTAAGTAGATTGGGATTGCATCGTCCCTAGACATGAGAGATGTCTTAAAGTGATAAGGATTAATCATCCTGTAAGTAGATTGGGATTGCATCATCCCTAGACATGAGAGATGTCTTAAAGTGATAAGGATTAATCATCCTGTAAGTAGATTGTGATTGCATCGTCCCTAGACATAAGAGATGTCTTAAAGTGATAAGGATTAATTATCCTGTAAGTAGTTTGGGATTGCATTGTCCCTAGACATGAGAGATGTCTTAAAGTGATAAGGATTAATCATCCTGTAAGTAGATTGGGATTGCATCGTCCCTAGACATGAGAGATGTCTTAAAGTGATAAGGATTAATCATCCTGTAAGTAGATTGGGATTGCATCGTCCCTAGACATGAGAGATGTTTTAAATTGAGAGGGATTGATCATCCCGTAAGTGGATCAGGATTGTATCATCCTTGGACTTATGACCTAAAGAGAGAGGGATTGATCATCCCGTAATTGGATCATGTATGTTGCAGGGTATGCTGCTATGATGCTATTGATCTAGAGATCTAGATGATGCTATTGATAGAGAGATCCAGTTGATGCTATTGATCGAGAGGATCTAGATGTTGATGTTGTTGATCGAGAGGATCCAGATGTTGATGTTGTTGATTGAGAGGATCCAGATGTTGATGCTATTAATAAGGAGATACAGATGTTGATGCTGTTGATCGAGAGGATCCAGATGTTGGTGATGTTGATCGAGAGATCCATATGATGATGTTACTGTAGTTGTTTGAGTGCTGCAGAAGATGAAGACTCAGTACTGAAGATGTTGATGTTCCAGTATTGAAGATCTTGAAGATGTTCCAGTAACTGTTTGAGTTACTGATGATGTATGAAGAAAGCTTCCAATGATTTATAGATGTATCATGTATCATGTAGTTGATGACTCCTTGCTCCTGCAGATGTTGTTATAATATCCTTCTCGTTAAGGCAGAGTTTTGAGATATTGTAACTTCTAAGAATATTATATTTGTACTTTATTATTCCGGAGATGTTTCATTCCTCTGTGGAGACCCTATTGTATATCCGGAGATGATTTATTCCTCCGTGGAGAATGTGGTAACTTGGGTTATTAGACTTCCCTAGTGGAGCCGGCCCTGTATGAGTCATGTGGGTTAAAGGGTTATTAGACCACCCTAGTGGGGTCGGCCCAGTCAACATTATGTTAAGTGGTGTTAAGTTGGGGCCGACCTAGTTAGTGTAAAAGTCAAGTCGGAGTTGTGTATAAATAGAGGAGGTGTGTTCCTCATTTAACACACACACAGTCACTTGTGAAACTCGCATAGGAGAAGGAGAGATCTGTAAAGGAGGACAAGGAGCTCATGTTTGGGGATTACATCTTTGTATTTGTTGGTCATCTATATTGAGGAAGCTTTGTTGGGTTTTCTACCCCATGAGGGTTTCCCAGGGTAAATTGTGTCTCTTGTGTTTATGATGTGCTTGTTGTTCTTTCAGTGATCCTGTATATGCTATTGTTGTGAAATGGAATGTAATACTGATGTTATCTATCTTAGCATATTGAATTTTAAAAGCAGATTATCTGACAAATTGCAACAATTAATCAGAACAAACACATCAGAAAGTGCACAGTTACTTCTATTACTAGTGCTTCATTTATGAACAACAAACTATCAATTGAAATCACAATATAAGTTGATCATTGTGGTCACGTAGAGTAGAACGTTAAAACAGAAGTGCAGACTGCAGTATCAGCAGAGCACACAATCTATGAAGTAAGTCATCAACAAAAGTGTAATTTGAGAGGAATGAGAAGTCAAGTGATGTATGCAACGCAGTAACAGAGTATGATATGCATATGAAGGTTGCGTACAACAGAATCATCATCAGAAGACCTGAAGAAGTGCACAGAGTTGAAGTTCAACAAGGTAGTAAAATATATTGGACATTAGGGTAGTCAGATGGGGCAAGGAGACAGGGATTTGGAGATTCCTTTAGGTTGGTTCCTGAAAAACAACAAGGATAAAGGGATTCACAGCTTCATTCAGGTTGGTGCTTGTAAAACAAAGCGACAGGGGGTCAATGCCTCCTTCTAGTTGGTGCTGGTAAGCCCAGGAAGTTTGTTCTTCCTTAAATGTATTATTTTCTCCCGTTTGGGTTTCCAAGTAAAACTTCTGTGTGTTATGTGTTGATGATGTGGTGCGTATATGTGTGAATGTTTATTTACTAATGCATAACATAAGATAAAGATTAAGTAAAGGCTAATTTGTTAAAGAAGGTAAAATATTCTAATAACTGTGCTAATACTGATTCACCACCCCTCTCAGTATTAAATCGATTCCAACAATCATATTTTAGGAAAAGAAACGGTCGTCCATACCGACCATAAGCCTCTACAGTGTGCTCCGTCATAGTTTAAGTTGCAAATGACGAGACAAATCGAGTGGATTATTTACCTACAATAGTTTCAGTTGGTAATTGAGCATCGGAAAGGAAAAGCCAATGCAGCAGCCGATTTCCTTAGCCGACCACCAATTACTTCACTTTTTACAGTGTTAAGTATGCATGGTTATGACACCATTACTTGGTCGTGATTGTATGAAGAAGACACTGATTTTTTGATGGTGTATCGACAGCTTCAAATAGAACATTCGATTGTTCTCGACTACCACGTGAAGGACAACTTTCTTTACAAGATAGGACAACTTTTTGCACCTTCTAGTGAGCACCGACATAAGCTCATCTAGGATGCACACTACAACAAAACAACAGGACACTTTGGAGTGTTAAAGACACTTGTTGTGCTCCAGAATTATTTCTATTGGCCTTCACTCAAAACAGATGTTGATAGGTACATCAAGTCATGTGTGGTTTGTGACATTTCCAAGCCACTAAACTGATGAAAGGTTTTGTATATTCCCTTTCCCGTTCCTAGTTGACCATGGGAATATATTTCCTTGGATTATTTGATTGGATATCTTGTTACCTGACACTAGCATGATGCAATTCTGGTAGTGGTTGACAGATTTTCCACAATGGTTATCCTTATTCCTTGAAAGAATACCACAACAACCCAACATAATGCTCAACTCTTCTTTGAGAATGTTTGGAAGCACTATGGATTTCCGACTTCAATCATCTCTGACCATGAATCTATATTTGTTAGCACATTTTGGAAGATGTTCTCATAGCAGCTCGACACACAGCTATCTATGTCGATAATGTTGTATCCTTAGAATGATGGACAGACGGAAGTTGTGAATCGCATGGTGGTACAGTTGCTTCGCATGTACAACCACAAGCATAGCAGAACATGGGCCGAAAGTCTTCCATACATCCAACATAACTATAATCAAGTGCAACACAATTCAACAGGAAAGAGCCAGTTTGAAATATGTTATGGATTTCAACCCTCAGTTCCTATTGACTTAGTTATTCGACCAAATGGCTTGGTTAACACCAACTGTGGGCAGCGAGAAATCGACAAGGCACTCAAGTTCAAGGATCAAGTGTGTGACATTCATAAACAAGCACAAGAGATGTTGCAACGAGCTAGTGAAAAATCCAAGGACTGACACAATAAGCATCGTAAATTCCTCATTCATTCAAAATTGGGGATCAGGTTTGGTTGCATCTCAAGAAAGAAAGATCCAGTGACCCACACAGGAAGATGAAACCTTTACGATACAGTCCTTATACCATTCTTGAGAAAATTGGGGAAAATGATTTTAAGCTTAGCATTCCACCATACTTGGGGTTTGCATCCAGTATTCAATGTGGACTTGCTTCAACTGTATTTTCTACCATTATTCAAACAGATCGACTTACAACCGACAGATCCAGAAGATATACACCCAAACGATCAAGAGCCTCTTTCCGTGACACCATCATTGGATAGCAAGCATGCCATACGAGGACACGAACAATTCCCTTATTTTCGGTGGCCAAGGCAAGACAACTCCCATCTCAAGGAAAGTGGTATCCTCTCCTTGAATTGGAGCTCAAGTTTCCTCATTTGCACGATCAGGAAATGGGTACCATTTCCATTTAAGGGGGAATTTTGATCCATCCCAAGACTCAACTAGATCCATTGACTATTGCCTAGTCCCAGTCGACTCCTTGGTCGAATCCTCGACTCAGTCAATTCCACAACTCGATGACCGATGGCACATGTCTGACAACACACGCCCGGTGGATAATCATACATGCCCAATGGTAGTTGATGATTCCAACACATGTCAGACGACATTCTGAGCAGTCAGAAGGAATCTGAACCTCCATTGACGTGGCAACAATGTCTCTTCATATTCTTTTAGATGGATAATGGGAAGAAGACACATGGTCTCTTTGTAACTAAATTTTTGTAACTGAAACATGGCGGGTAGTTACCCAAGCGTCCCTCATAATTATATAAATACTTGTAAGATCAAAGATGAAAGGGCCTTTGGTTCTCTACTCTTGATTTCATTAAGACGAGTTCCCAAAGTGAAGGCTCAATTGGTTCTCGATGATTCCTACATTCGACCTCTTACGATGACTACTCAATACAACAAGAGTTTTCACCCTTGGGGATTCTCTGTTATCAATTCCTATCTCACATTCTTTTGTGATTGGAATTTCCTATTAAATTTTGCAGTTGTTTAATGTCTGGTGTATGCTATTCTTCATAGTTGTTTCTCTGATCAAACTATTATTATAGCGTCTTCCATTACAATAGCTGAATCAGTCAGTCAACTCTGTTGTCCTCATGTCAAACTCCTAGGAGACACGAATCAGTTGTCCTATCTACATTCATATGCCAAAATAGAAGAGCGCAAATATGGAGCCATCCGGAAAGAAAGGAACCTTTGTTGGATATAGCGAATCCTCCAAATCTTATAGAATCTATGTTCCAGGACAAAGGCACATTGAAGTCAACATATATGTAACATTTCACGAAGAGGCTTCCTTTAAAGAAATTCAGTGTGATTCATATATGAAGGAGCATTAGACTCCCATGATGGAGGATCCAACTTCTGATTCTCCCCATTCATATGTTGAGAGGAAGAAGCCAGAAGAGTCCTTAGATCCCCTTGATCCTGAAGAACCAGTACAACTAGTAGAAATATCTCTTGATGGACCTCCTACTAAGATGATATCTTCCTAGTGTCGAGACATTCTGCAAGAGGGAAAAAAACATGGAGCACCATCAAGAACATTAAGAGAACATAGGAGACCTAAAATATATTCAGGATATGTATCTCAGATGAGTCATATTAGTGATTTAGAACCCACCACCTATGAGGAAGCTTCTAAGCAGCAGGTATGGAAATATGCCATCGTGGAAGAATACAAATCCATCATGCAAAATGATGTGTGGGAAGTGGTTCCTAAACTGGAAGGGAATTCTGTAGTAACTTCCAAGTGGCTTTATAAAATCAAACATGCAACTGATGTTAGTATTGAAAAATCTAAAGCAAGATTTGTGACTTGTGGTTTCTCACAGAAAGAAGGGCTAGACTATGATGAGACATTCGCTCCTATGTCCAGGTACACCACTATTCGAGCCATCATTTCCCTTGCCTTAGTTCTGGGGTGGAAACTTCACTAGATGGATGTGAATACTGCCTTTCTCAATGGTGAAGTTGAGGAAGAAGTATACATACAACAACTTGAAGGGTTTGTAGTTCATGGGAAGGAGTTCCATGTATGAAAACTTAAGAAATCCTTGTATGGGATTAAGCAGGCCCCGAGGGCTTGGTATTCAAGGATTGATAGCTATCTTCAGAGTTTGGGATTCTCCAAAAGCGAAGATGAACCCAACCTATACTTCAAGGTTGTGAAGAATCAACCACTGATCTTGGTTCTCTATGTTGATGACTTGCTCCTTACTAGAGAGGAACAACAGATAGCTTGGTGCAAGAGGGATCTCACTTATGAGATCGAAATGAAAGACTTAGGACTTATGCACTATTTTCTTGGTCTAGAAGTTTGGAAAAGGAAAGATGAGATCTTTCTTTCACAAGGAAAGTACAAATTTGATGTGTTGCGGAGATTTGGTATGATGGAATACAGGTCCATGTCTATAGCAATGGTGTCTAATCTGAAGAAACTACATGAGTCAGATTCCAGATCGAATTTAGTGGATCCTACCATGTATAGAAAACTCATTGGTTCCTTGATGTATTTGATACATACTAGACCAAACATATGTTATGATGTGAGTATCTTGAGTCGATTCATGTTTGAGCCAAGACATAGACATTAGGTTGTTGCCAAGCATGTGTTTAGATACCTTCGAGGTACTATTGCTTATGGATTCAGATATCCTTCCAGTGATGGAGTGATGCTACTTGGATATGCCGACTCTGACTGGGGTGGTAGTACTGTGGGCCGAAAGAGTACATCTGGATATTGTTTTAGCTTGGGATCAATTATGATCTCTTGGTCCAGTGGGAAGCATGGATCCATAACTCATAGTATTACATAAGTAGACTATATTGCAGCTAGTAATTCCTATTGAGAATTGGTGTGGCTTAGGACTCTACTTGCTGGGTTGTTCGGTGAGAATCTTGAGACTACTTTCATTCGATCTGACAATCAGAGTTGCATTAAGCTCTCAGAAAACCCTGTGTTTCATGACAAGTCGAAACACATTGAGATGAAATACCACTACATTAGATACATGGTCTAGAGAGGCGTTGTAAGACTGATGAGCAGATAACATATATGTTGACTAAGCCTTTTCCCTTAATGAAGTATAGGTACTTTCGAGACAAGCTTGGCATGGCAGAGAATGCCTCCCTCGCTAAGAGGGAGTGTTAAAGTTACAACATCATGAGTCATTCTCCAAGTCAATCTTGTGTGCCAACATTGAGCCTCGTGTGTTGAGGTAGTGCCTTATAAGATCCTGAGTTGGACTTGGGAAACTTGGAGTAGAATCTTGAGTTGGACTAAAAAATGACTAAGCCTTAAGTGTAAAATTTAAATCCTCATGTGTTGAGGTAAGTGCTTTGTATGTCAAAGTGATGGTGTTGTATAGTCTTGTTTGTCAAGACTAAGGTATTGTGTGTCAAGACAGATCCTCATGTGTTGAGGTGGTGCCTCATGTGTTGAGGTAATGCTTTGCTTGTCGAAGCATGAATGATGTGTGACATACTACTAACCATGGTCTTAGAAATGGATAAGCTACTAAGTCTCGTCTAGAGACCGGCCACCTCTAGAGTGTATTACTTTAGAATGGGACCACTTGGAACGAGAGTAGAATGAGATGATCAAATCATTGGAAAAATCTCCTTAGTATATTTGATATGATAAATAATTAAGTTGGCACACGTGGACCACGCCGATAAGAAAAGAGATAAATATAAGATGAGTTAAGATAAGAGAGAACTCGAATTTGTTGACTTTAGTGATCATTGTGTTAAAAGAGTTAGCTATGTGTTAACAAGAAAGACTTCAGTGATCATTGTATTAAAAGCATTAGCTATGTGTTAACAAGAAAGAATTCAGTTATCAAGTGTGCTAAAAGAGTTAACTAAAGTGTTAACAAGAAAGACTTCAGTAAAAATAGTTAACTAAAGTGTTAACAAAGAAAGTTTAGTTAACTAAGTGTTATTCATAATGACACTTGAGTTAAACTAAAAGTCAACACTTGAGTTATGACACTTGCATGTCGACACTTGAGTTAAACTAAAAGACGACACTTGAGATATGATACTTGCATGAAGACACTTGAGTTAAACTAAAATACAACACTTGAGTTAGCCACCTAACTAAGTGATCTAGCATCCAGTTGAAGGGTGAGTTCATCCTGAAGTCAGAAGACAAAGACAAAAGCCAAAGCATGAGAAGTATGGTGGACTTGTGATGAAGGATTGATGAAACCAATGTTAGAGTGAATTCTCTCTTGAAGGCAATTCACAACTTTTGTGCATGTGATCAAAATCAATGAATTGGTTTAGTGTAGAATATTATTATGAGTTCTTTTATTATCTCTCTTGCTTTGTAATTGCATGAGGGGTGCTTGGTATTTCTCTCTGATATTGCACCTAGGGTGCTTGATGTAATCTGCTCATTGTAAAGGAAACATTCTCCACTATCTATCAATATACTAAGAAAGATTTTGCTAGGGTTTTCTCCCTCAAGTTATAGAGGGTTTCCCCATGGTAAATTTATGTGTCAACTGTGGATGTTTATGCTTTTGATTATTCATTGTTTCCAAGTACTAATGTAATTCCATGCAATTAATATTAAAAATCAACACACTAGACATTATTACACTTGCAATATTAACATTACACATTCAAACACCCCCCCAAAAAGAAGCAACATACTTTTATGGCCTCTTTATGGCCAAAAAGGAGAATATGAGAATTCAACATACCCAACACTTAAACTTGATGGGAGATTATGTGGAAGCTAGCCACGAAAGAATAGATTCCACTTGCAAAATAGTGGACCGAATGAATATAGGACTAGAGTGTTGGGTGGACATGGAAATTGAAGCTCGTTAAATACAATAATTTTTCTAATTTTCTTCTTTGGATTTAGTATGTTTTGTCATACTCTGTTTTTACTTCTACAGTTTGCAAGGTAGTATACTTACTAACAATTTAATAGATTGATTTGGAAAGGCATACCATATTTTGTTTCAGTGTGTAAGAAGCATGTTTTTGGAGACCTATCTATGGCCAAATTGCCACATAATTTTTTGTTATAATGATGTATGGCTCCATTGGAGTTTTTTCTATTAAAAAATCTACTCATTAATATGAAAAAAAGGACAATTGTAAGTTTGAGTTGAATATATCCAAGTTTTAAAATAAATCTATACTAATAACAAGTGATTGAGTTCAGGCTTAATAGATTCAAGGTTTAGTACAACTCTATGCTATTATCAAGTAATATCATCTTCAAGATGAAGAAACCTAGGGTTTAAGATGAATCTATGTTAGTAGCATGTGATTGTGATTTTATGTTTAATAAATCCAAGGTTTAAGATGAATCTATGTTATTAGCAAGTGAATTTTAGTGTAAGCTCAATAAATCCAAGGTTTAACATGAATCTAGGCTAATAACAATTCAATGAATAGTGACTTACATTAAATGATTATGAGTTCAAACTTAATAATTTCCAAGTTTAAGATAAATTGAGGCTAATAAGTTAATAAATCTAAGGTTTAAGATGAACCTAGGTCAATAGTAAGTGATTATGAGTTGAAACTTAATAAATCTAAGTTTAAGATGAATCTATGTTAGTAGCATGTGATTGTGACTTTAAGTTTAATAAATCCATGCTCAAGCGAGTGTGGTCTAGATAATTCTATGCTAGTAGTAAATAATTGCAAGTTTATGATTAATAAATCCAAACTTTGAATTTACTTTAATAGCAAGTGATTGTGACTTCCAGTTTAATAAATCCAAGCTCAAGAGAATGTGGTCACAATGAACCTATGTCAAACTCAAGATAGTATCGTCTAGATGAACCTATGTTTGTGCTGAGTGATTATGACTTTAAGCTTAATAAATAGAACAATTAAGATGAACATATAGCAATAGCAAGTCATTGTGACTTTAAGTGGAATAAATCCAAGGTTGAGAGAGTGGTCTAGATGAACCTATATCTGTGGCAAGTGATTATGGTTTTAAGCTTAATAAATAGAAACAAATAATATGAATTTATATTAATAGCAAGTCATTGTGACTTTAAGTGGAATAAATCCAAGCTCAAGAGAGAGTGGTTTAGATGACTTGATGTAAATGGAGCAGCACGTTTTGGACTTTACATCCGGTAAATTTTCTCTTAGTAAAATCTAAATTTGGAAGTGTTTAAATTGTGTTTTCTAATCCATAAATAGATTTATAAGCACCCTCCAATACCCCTATGACACCTAAATTATGCAATTTTCATAGCTAATATATGTGATTCTAATATTTTTTAAAGATTTTCCAAAACAAAATAAGACAAAACGTAGAATATAAATCTAAATTTGGAAGTGTTTAAATTGTGTTTTCTAACCCATAAATAGATTAAGCACCCTCCAATACTCCTATGGCACCTAAATTATGCAATTTTCATAGCTAATATATGTGATTCTAAGATGTTTTAAAGATTTTCCAAACAAAATAAGACAAAATGTAGAATATTTAGGTAATATTGACTTTAATTTTAATAAATCAATCTCCAAGATGAACTTATATCAAGATCAAGAAAGCGCAGTCTAGATGTGCCCATGTCCGTAGAAAACTTAGAATATTTAGCCTACACCGATGTTAATAGCCTACCATTGTGAATTTAATCAAGATCAAGAAAGTGGGGTCTAAATGTGCCTCCGTAGCAAGTGATTGAGAAACTAAACTTAATAAATCCAAAATTTAAAATGAATCTATATCAACAAGTAATTGTGACTACAAATTTAACATATCCAAATTCACAAGAATATGATTTAATGACAAAGTAACATAATGATTGACTTCTATAAAACAGAATTAGATTCACATCTTCAAAATAAATGTTGATAAGATCAAGTACAATTGTATCCATTACCTAAAATGACAATTCACAATAAATCCAAAATTTAAGATGAATCTACGTTACCAATCAGATTGGACCAACTTTATCCTTTCAGAGAAGACTTTTTATTCCCACAGAGAAAGAAAGCAGGTAAAAATCATAATACCTGTCACGTCAAAATTCTAGGTAAAAAATGTAGATAACGCTTATAATTTACCATTCTAAGCTGGCCATTGATAAAGTAAGTATGCACAGTTTAGGCTGTTACCCAGTCATAATTGTGCACAGTTTAACATTGAATGAGGGCTTATTACCTCCTAATCAATTCACTTTCGGTATTAAAACGTGCTGAATGCATGTGATCAGAGGGACAGGGATGGACATATGTCATCAAATTCAATTGCAAAATCATAAATTCCTCACCAATTCAGACACAGCAGATTCACAATATTCAACGACAGAAATGAAAGGCAAATTGCAATGCTCTCACAATTAGACGAGGACTCGGCTCTTTGCCCCCAGAAACTCAGAACAACACGGAACGTGGCAGAGAAAATCAGGCATTACTTGCAGGTCAATTGTGGGGCACAAACAAAAAAAACATAACTATTTGAACGCTTTGCCACGTCATTTTCTACATGTGCTCTCCTAAATATCTACACGCACTCCGCAACAAAACGCCTCGCCTTACACTTGAGTTAAATTAAAAGTCGACACTTGAGTTATGACACTTGCATGTCGACATTTGAGTTAAACTAAAAGACGACACTTGAGATATGATACTTGCATGAAGACATTTGAGTTAAACTAAAATACGACACTTGAGTTAGCCACCTAACTAAGTGATCTAGCATCCAGTTGAAGAGCGAGTTCATCCTGAAGTCAGAAGACAAAGACAAAAGCCAAAGCATGAGAAGTATGGTGGACTTGTGATGAAGGATTGATGAAACCAATGTTAGAGTGAATTCTCTCTTGAAGGCAATTCACAACTTTTGTGCATGTGATCAAAATCAACGAATTGGTTTAGTGTAGAATATTATTATGAGTTCTTTTATTATCTCTCTTGCTCTGTAATTGCACGAGGGGTGCTTGGTATTTCTCTCTGATATTGCACCTAGGGTGCTTGATGTAATCTGCTCATTGTAAAGGAAACATTCTCCGTTATCTATCAATATACTAAGAAAGATTTTGCTAGGATTTTCTCCCTCAAGTTATAGAGGGTTTCCCATGATAAATTTATGTGTCGACTATGGATATTTATGCTTTTGATTATTCATTATTTCCAAGTACTAATTTAATTCCACAATTAATATTAAAAATCAACACACTAGACATTATTACACTTGCAATATTAACATTACACATTCAAACACCCAAAAAAAAGAAGCAACATACTTTTATGGCCTCTTTATGGCCAAAAGGGAGAATATGAGAATTCAACATACCCAACACTTAAACTTGATGGGAGATTATGTGGAAGCTAGCCACGAAAGAATAGATTCTACTTGCAAAACAGTGGACCGAATGAATATAGGACTAGAGTGTTGGGTGGACATGGAAATTGAAGCTCGTTAAATACAATAATTTTTCTAATTTTCTTCTTTGGATTTAGTATGTTTTGTCATACTCTGTTTTTACTTCTACAGTTTGTAAGGTAGTATACTTACTAACAATTTAATAGATTGATTTGGAAAGGCATATCATATTTTGTTTCAGTGTGTAAGAACCAGGTTTTTGGAGACCTATCTATGGCCAAATTGCCACATAATTTTTTGTTACAATGATGTATGGTTCATAATTTTTTGTTACAATGATGTATGGTTTCATTGGAGTTTTTTCTATTAAAAAATCTATTTATTAATATGAAAAAAGGACAATTGTAAGTTTGAGTTGAATATATCTAAGTTTTAAAATAAACCTACACTAATAACAAGTGATTGAGTTCAGGTTTAATAGATTCAAGGTTTAGTCCAAGGAAAAAAAGATTCAAGGTTTAGTACGACTCTATACTATTATCAAGTAATATCATTTTCAAGATGAAGAAACCTACGGTTTAAGATGAATCTATGTTAGTAGCATGTGATTGTGATTTTATGTTTAATAAATCCAATGTTTAAGATGAATCTATGGTAATAGCATGTGATTGTCACTTCAAACTTTAATAACTTTAAGGTTTAACATGAATCTATACCAATAACAAATAATGATGAATTCAAGATGATAAATTTGAGATTTTAAGATGAATCTATGTTATTAGCAAGTGAATTTTAGTGCAAGCTCAATAAATCCAAGGTTTAACATGAATCTAGGCTAATAACAATTCAATGAATAGTGACTTACATTAAATGATTATGAGTTCAAACTTAATAATTTCCAAGTTTAAGATAAATTGAGGCTAATAAGTTAATAAATCTCAGGTTTAAGATGAACCTAGGTCAATAGTAAGTGATTGTGAGTTGAAACTTAATAAATCTAAGTTTAAGATGAATCTATGTTAATAGCATGTGATTGTGACTTTAAGTTTAATAAATCCATGCTCAAGCGAGTGTGGTCTAGATAATTCTATGCTAGTAGTAAATAATTGCAAGTTTAAGATTAATAAATCCAAAATTTGAATTTACTTTAATAGCAAGTGATTGTGATTTTCCAAAGTTTGAATTGACTTTAATAGCGAGTGATTGTGATTTCCAGTTTAATAAATCCAAGCTCAAGAGAATGTGGTCACAATGAACCTATGTCAAACTCAAGATAGTGTGGTCTAGATGAACCTATATTTGCGCCGAGTGATTATGACTTTAAGCTTAATAAAAAGAACAATTAAGATGAACATATATCAATAGCAAGTCATTGTGACTTTAAGTGGAATAAATCCAAGGTTGAGAGAGTGGTCTAGATGAACCTATATTTGTGGCAAGTGATTATGGTTTTAACCTTAATAAATAGAAAAAAATAAGATGAATCTATATTAATAGCAAGTCATTGTGATTTTAAGTGGAATAAATCCAAGCTCAAGAGATAGTGGTTTAGATGACTTGATGTTAATGGAGCAACATGTTTTGGACTTTACATCTGGTAATTTTTCTCTTGGTAAAATATAAATTTGGAAGTGTTTAAATTGTGTTTTCTAACCCATAAATAGATTTATAAGCACCCTCCAATACCCCTATGACACCTAAATTATGCAATTTTCATAGCTAATATATGTGATTCTAAGATTTTTTAAAGATTTTCCAAACAAAATAAGACAAAACGTAGAATATAAATCTAAATTTGAAAGTGTTTAAATTGTGTTTTCTAACCTATAAATAGATTAAGCACCCTCCAATACTCCTATGGCACCTAAATTATGCAATTTTCATAGCTAATATATGTGATTCTAAGATGTTTTAAAGATTTTCCAAACAAAATAAGACAAAATGTAGAATATTTAGGTAATATTGACTTTAAGTTTAGTAAATCAATCTCAAGAAAATGTGGTCAAGATGAACTTATATCAAGATCAAGAAAGCACGGTCTAGATGTGCCCATGTCCGTAGAAAACTTAGAATATTTAGCCTACACCGATGTTAATAGTCTACCATTGTGAATTTAATCAAGATCAAGAAAGTGGGGTCTAAATATGCTTCCGTAGCAAGTCATTGAGAAACTAAACTTAATAAATCCAAAATTTAAAATGAATCTATATCAACAAGTCATTGTGACTACAAATTTAACATATCCAAATTCATGAGAATATGATTTAATGACAAAGTAACATAATGATTGACTTCTATAAAACAGAATTAGATTCACATCTTCAAAATAAATGTTGATAAGATCAAGTACAATTATATCCATTAACTAAAATGACAATTTACAATAAATCCAAAATTTAAGATAAATCTACGTTAGCGATCAGATTGAACCAACTTTATCCTTTCAGAAAAGACTTTTTATTCCCACAGAGAAAGAAAGCAGGTAAAAATCATAATACCTGTCACGTCAAACTTCTTGGTAAAAAATGTAGATAATGCTTATAATTTACCATTCTAAGCTGGCCATTGATAAAGTAAGCATGCACAGTTTAGGCTGTTACCCAGTCATAATTGTGCACAGTTTAACATTGAATGAGGGCTTATTACCTCCTAATCAATTCACTTTCGGTATTAAAACGTGCTGAATGCATGTGATCAGAGGGACAGGGATGGACATATGTCATCAAATTCAATTGCAAAATCATAAATTCCTCACCAATTCAGACACAGCAGATTCACAATATTCAACGACAGAAATGAAAGGCAAATTGCAATGCTCTCACAATTAGAGGAGGACTCGGCTCTTTGCCCCCAGAAACTCAGAACAACACGGAACGTGGCAGAGAAAATCGGGCATTACTTACAGGTCAATTGTGTGGCACAAACCAAAAAAACACAATTATTTGAACCCTCTGCCACGTCATTTTCTACATGTGCTCTCCTAAATATCTACACGCACTCCGCAACAAAACGCCTCGCCTTAAAATAACGCACCGACGCCCTTATTATTACTATTACATTTGCATTTAATGTCAGCGTCGCAGTTTATTGCGATAGACCGCGCAGTTTACAGGACGTAGCCGCGTGGCCTCCGGTGCCCACAGTATGGACGACGCGTCGGGGAGCGAGCCATCACATGGACATATATTTATGTTACCTTCAAAACAGACGGTGGGACTGCGACAGGCAAAGTCTGGCCCAGTCACCCCGTGCTGTCAGATTTGAGCGCGGGCTTTGCATTTTGTATTTCTGCCTAACCTACACCTGCTCTGTTGCGCCATTATAATGGCAGTTCCTGTTGGAGAGGGAGAGGCTTACAAATTGTACTGGTTTACTTTTATTTTGTTTTAATTAAATATATTCTAAAAAACTTACACTTTAAGGGATTTGTTTCTTCTTTATTTTTTATAAATCTAGATTTAAGATGGATCTATACTTGTTTAATATATAAGTTTCTCAAATTCGTGGTATGTAAATCTTAGTTTAATGATGGCTCAACTCTAGATAACATAGCAAGATGTATCCAAGTTTCATTAAGTTTATTGGTTTTAATTAATTGGAATAGATATTTATTTGGTTTTAAATTTTAGGTTAAGGCTCACATTATTTATATAAAAAATTTATTTAGTTAATATTTTATTGTTTTATTAGGTTTGGATCGACATTGTAAATTTTTTAAAATTTACTTTATATTTTATTGTTTTATTCAAGTGCTAGGTGCTCCACATTGAACATGTAACTACACTTCTTCCTCATTGTAGTTTGGAACTTTAGGTTAGGATCCTCGGCTCCTCATTGTTAAATTTTTGTTTACTTAATATTTTATTATTTTATTAAAGTGTTACAATGTACTCCACATTGAGCACATAATTACCACTTCTCCCCCACATTGGGATGTAAAAAGTGCCATTACAAAATGAAAAACAAAATATCAACATAAAGATCCCTTTTTTTATATAAATATAACATTTAAAAAATATTGATACACAACTAATTACTACAAACACGCTAGAAATTAGAACTCCCTCACATTGGGATGTAAAAAGTGCCATTACAAAATATAAAAAAAAAAACAAAATATCAACATAAAGATCCCTTTTTTTATATAAATATAACATTTAAAAAATATTGATACACAACTAATTACTACAAACACACAAGAAATTAGAATATTCATTACATATAAAATAAAAGTTTAGAAGTTAGAACCATAAACACAAGTTTTCTCATCTAGTTATTTGATGTATTTTTTTTCAAGCCGAAAAAATTATAACTTGATGAATCAAAGTTACAACAGTTTCAAAAAACTTTTTTGTAAATACTACCGGATCTGCCTTAACCACAATACTTTCTTTTAAAAATATGCCAAACAAAGATCCTTATCCATACTATATGGAGCAATCTACATTATAACCAAAACTAAACATACTGAAACTAAAAACAAAATTATTGTTATGTAATTTAGTTATTTGATGTCATTTAAACCAAAGTATATTATAGAAATATCGAATCATTGTCAAGTGTCCTCCTCCATATAAAAATCATCAAGACCACCACTCCACTCTTCTCCATCTTTGTCCTTTATATCCAATCCAAGATCTACATCTGCTAGTGTGGAGGATGACTCCATAAGAGGATCACCATCAATCAAAAGTCATTAACTTTACAACTAGGTTATTAAGATTCAAGTTGGTTAACGCCAAAAGAAAGTTCTCAATGATGTTATCCAAACTCTTATCTAGAAATACATCCTATATCTTTGTCTTTCCCCTTAACCACTCCTCCTTCATCCTCTACATAAGATATAGACGTTGGAGTGCCCACACACTACTTTGACCGTTCAAGCCTACTCTTCTTTAAAATGAACAAATTTCCCCATATATATATAAGAAAATGGATGTTTATCATTATATACCTAAACTAAGTACAAAACCATGCAAGTTATATCTAACTAGACCTTAAGAACACCTGTTCTTTTTTTTCCTTTTTTTTTATAACCGATGAACTATCCAATCATCCCCTTTGAGCTCAGTCAACTGAACCTGAATACAAACCACAAGCCGAAATCAACCTGAATTTGGAACAGGTTCATCATTGATTGAGAAGGTATTTACGTTCAGTGATGGCTTGAATGGCATGGTGGATAGGATGCCCCAAGAATACCTATTTTTTTAACCAAGACAAACACACCACATATCTTATTAGAGATTTGAACTTGGTGAGAAGAGTGTCAACCTTACGTTCCAATTATTCTAAGTGTTACCCCCAATGAAAATTCTGAATTTATTAATGACTGTTACGCAAATACACCTATTGGATAGGCATTTGACATATATCTTACACATATCCTAACGTGTCATTTTTCTAAGTTAACTTTATAACCAAGAGTTGTTTAAAGAGAGTGGATAAAAAATCACATTGTGAAAACCGCTATTTTTCATGGCCAAATTCCCTCCAACTACCTACTTGAGAAAAGGACATTTGCTCCAAATAAACTGCTCCGTACCTAACTCTGAATAATGAAAAGGTGAATTCGTCGAAATATGTGTAAAATAATAATGGCTGTGCATGCAACGGCTCTTATTAATAATTAGTCTGTTGTAGCAGTTGCGACAGTGGCTGCGCAACCAGCGCAAACTAAGCTGTCGCTTGTCGTTGTGATTTAAATACGGAGTAATAGCATCAGTTATAACATTTAATTATTTCAAATTCATGTGTAACCCATGGGCATGGGGGCCATCACCATGCATGGAATCCATGAGATGATATGAAGGCAATGGGCATTATTCATGCATGCATGGATAAAAAATCGGGATCATGAGATAAGGAGGGACTCGGGAGGAGCGGCGGGGCAGTGCGTTGTAGGACCCCCGGGCGGGTGATGGCACGCCGTCCCGTCCCGTCCCGTCACGTCCCGTCGTGTTCTGTTCTGTTCCGTCACGTCGCTTCAGTGGGCAGCAGTCCCGTCAGGGTAGCCGTTTGGAGTCACGGACATTTGTCTGTACTGCCGCCTTCTGTTCAGTACACAGACCCCTGCCCGTCCGTTCATTCGTGCCGGGCCCCGACGAAGAAATAATGGCGCGCCCGGCTGCCCGTAAGCAAACGACGAGGTCCCGTCCTTCCCTGCCTCTTAACGGTCTCTCACTAGGACCCGCCGGGTGGGTGACGTCGGCGGAAACCGAAATGATGAACGGCTCAATTTTCGCAAATAATTATAGTTATGATTTGACAGAACGCACGTTAACATTAGGCCGGTTCTGGTTTTGGTTTTGGTTTTGAATTCCAACAGTTGTTGTGGGCGACGAGACAACGGACGGTACAATGATGTTAGGGTCTTCAAACTTTGAATTATTCCCATGCGTGGGGTAGGTTCGGGTGGGGTCGGATTGGTTCGGGTCCCTCTCGCCGCTCCGTGTCTGGATTTGAAGTTCCTCGTATTGAAACTGGGAGAGACGTGCTGGTAATGTAAGATGGTGGGCGCTGTCATACCCTCCATTATAGACAGACATGGCTTCATGATGAAATGTAAATGGGAATGGAAGGTTGAACAGATGATTCGGATCGGCCCATCAATGAGCGGGGCACAGTTGTCTTCTGGTTTCAATGATTTTGAATAAACATACGTAAGTGTATATGTCAATCATCAATGCTTTCAACTTCAACAGCTTCTTCTCCATACTCACTCCCTATTTTTAGGTATGTCTACTTTTCTGTGCACCAGCTGATGTTCTCCATTCATGGTTTATTCTGATATAATAATCGCCCTTTTGTCGTTCCACAGTCCACCCGATGTTGATAAGCCATTTTTGATTAATAATCAATAATTATAATGATAAGTGTTTATATTTACATCGATGATTCCCAAATAATATATATATATATAATATCTCATTTTGAAGTGATAATTGGTAGCTTCCACATAGATAACTGGTAGTTCGTGGCATTTAACTTGTGGCCTATTCATGTTCACTAGACAACTGGTAGTTCGTGGCACTTAACTTATGGTATATCTATGTTCACTAGCCTTAAGTTAAGTGTCTCGCTAGTTTATAATTTGAGGTGAAAAAGGAAATGTCCTCAATCAAGAAAGATAAACACTTTCCAAATTCAAAATAAACAATTATATATATATATATATATAATGATAAATAAACCATGAAAAACTTGGACGTGTGACAACTGAGGTTCAAAATTTTCTTGGGAGGCACAATTCCACCCCTTCTCTATATTTTTTTGGAATTTTGACGATCTAGGTCGTCTTAAAATGGACCAAAGCATAGTTCCATGGCATGGCATAGTTCCAACTAAGATTCTGACAATTTTTATAACCAAATCTAAAAAACAAATAGCCAAAAAAGCGAAGCGATTTGAGTGCCAATTATCCCAAGCCAAAAACTTGTTGCCTACTATTGATATCTAGTTATATTTTTAATGTACAATAATCATAGTAAATGTTTTATTAAAATTTCATTTTATTTGAATTAAGTTTATTGTGTAGTATATGGATTTTTTTCCATTAATTTAATATAAATTTTGAATCATAATTAAATTATAAAGATTTTCTTTAATTTTAAATTAATTTAGATTATCGAAAAATAATCAAAGTTTTGGATTGATAATAATTCTAATTTTTTATATAACTAACTTCAACTTTTCGAAAATTTGCTACAAGATTAATACATTAATTTTAATCTATCATTTGAATAATTTTACATTAATTTTAATCTATCAATTGATTTGATTCTATCATTTGAATAATTTTAAATAAAATATAAAGGAAATACAAGATTATGAATTTTTTTAATATTTTATAATCAAGTTAATTTTTTAAATATTTAAATAATTATAAATAAAATATAAAGGAAATACAATATTATGATTTTTTTTAATATTTCATAATCAAGTTGTTTAATATTTTATAATAAAATTCATTTGATTCTATTATTTGAATAATTATAAATTAAATAAAAATAAAACACATTAATCTATCAATTGATTTGATACTATCACTTGAATAATTATAAATAAAATATAAAGGAAATACAAGATTATGATTTTTTTTAATATTTCATAATCAAGTTGATTTTTTTAATATTTGAATAATTATAAATAAAATATAAAAGAAACACAATATTATGATTTTTTTAAATATTTTATAATCAAGTTGTTTAATATTTTGTAATAAAGTTCATTTGATACTATCATTTGAATAATCATAAATAAAATAAAAATAAACACAAGATTATGATTTTTTTTAATATTTCATAATCAAGTGAACTTTAGCTAATGAATTGAAAATTAATAATATAAGAAAAAAATTCATTCATTCATTATAGTAGAGTTTTTGTGTATCCAAAATATTTCAATAATAATATAATAAAAAAATTCATTCATTCATTGTAGTAGAGTTTTTGTGTATCCAAAATATTTTAATAACAATATAATAAAAAAAATTCATTCATTTATTGTAGTAGAGTTTTTGTGTATCCAAAATATTTTAATTAATTTATTGTGAGTGAATATTTTAAAGTCTTTTCCGGCTATCAATAGATATTGTGATGGTTGGGGTTAGGTTTTTTTCATCTAATTATTTAGGAGAAAGCATGGATATCATAATTTTTTTTGAGAATATATATATATATAAATATAGAATATTTTTTTGAGAATATATAGAAAGAGAGAGAGGAATATCAATATAACAAAAATAAATTTAAGTTGGTTGTTGTATAATTTTGAAAGTTTACAAGTTTTAAACAATTTTACTTCACTTCAAAATTGATGGTTCTCTCTCTCTAACACTACTCATATAAAATGTTTAAAATGAGTAAAGACATTCAAATCGAACACTGTAATTTTAAGACTAGTTTCATATTCAACAATATTTGACTCTTACTCACCCTCATGTGGACTTGATGATGGAACATTGTCTATACAATTGTGAACACACATTGCATCTCCTTAGTGGGCCTCTTGTTCATTGATATAATTTAATTCAATTTGTAAGTCTAAACTTTGGTGATCATCTTCTACCTTCAAGAATGGGACTAAGATCATCGTTGATGCCCTAAACTTAGAGTGGGTGGTTATCTTTTGGAGGAACAATATCACTCATATTTTAACATTTGGGTTAGATATTTTTCCACGTTTCTTGGGTAATGTATTGTCCCTAATACATGCATCCTTCAAATGATTGATGTCTTGGCATACTGGCATTTGAAAGTTGTATCATAATCCAAATAGTAGAGATAGTGAGAATTGTTCCACTCTGCTTAACCTTCGTATATATCCCCAAAATAATGACAATTAGTTCCATCAGTGATGGGATCCACATAAAGGGAAGGATATTTTATATGTGCACCTAGAGAGGGGTGATGGTACCATACATGACTATTTGGGTTCGGGAAAAAGATGTATTGCTTCAGTTGTTAATGTACAAAAAATTACAAGAGTAGGTGATTCTTTTACTTTACTTAAGGGCTTCATACTACATCTTCATTCACAAACCAAATAGAATCCTATCATGATTGTCATTTGAGAGGAGAACCAGCATAGATTTTAAAATTTGGGTTAGATATTTTTCCACTTTTTCCTTCGGAAAAGTGTTTCCCTTGGTACATGCATCCTTCAAATAATTGATTTCTTGAAATACATGGCATTTGAAAGTCATATTCTCATAATACAAACCCTAGAGACAATGAGCTTTGTTCCACTCCACTCAACCTTTCGATATATCCCTATTAGTCCATTATTGATGGAACCCACATAAAGACAAGGATATCTGATATGTGCACCCAAATAGGTGTGGTGGTAACATATATGATTGTTACAGTTTATGAAAAAATTATATTACTTTGGTCATGAATGTAAAAAAAAATACAAGAGTGGGTGATTCTTTTAGTTTACTGTAAGGGTTTTGTATTACAACTTTATTCACAAATCAAATAGAATGCTATCGCTGATTATCATTTGAGAGGAGCAACACCACTCATATTTTAGCATTTGGGATAGATATTTTTCCACTTTTTCATTGGGTATAGTATTGTCCTTCGTACATGCATCCTTCAAGTAATTGATTTCTTGACATAGTTGACATTTGAAAATCGTATTCTCATAATCCAAACCCTAGATACAATGAGAATTGTTCCACTCCAAAAAAATAAAATCTGGTAGAATTCAACTCAGATGAAGTTCAACATAAATGCAAGCACATGTGATAATGTCCTTCTAGGCTTCACTCATTTCAGCCTTCATATATATCCCCAAAACAATGCCAATTAGTTGAATAATTGATAGAACCCACATACATACAAGGATATTTAATATGTGCACCCAAAGAGGGGTGGTGGTAACATAAGTGATTGTTATATTTAACTCCACAAATAAGGGTTTAAGAAAAGAATGTATTACTTTGGGTTGTGAATGTACAAAAAAGTAAAATAGTAGGTAAATCTTTTAGTTTCATGTAAGGGTTTTATATTACAATTTTATTCACAAATCAAATAAAATCTTATCATGATAATCATGTTCATGTTCATTCTCATAGCATTTACAACCAAAACACAATTCATAATCATATCTATGAATTGTAATTTGTTTTATTAAGAAACATTGATTTGCAAAATATATAGATTAAAACCATGTATTATAACCAAAGTCAAATATACATGAAAAGAAAATGAAAAAAATACCATGCTAATTACCAACTATGGATTATATGATTGAAACATAGATAGATAATTGATAAAAAAAAGGTTCTAATTTTCAAAGTTGTATTTTACTTTTTAAAGATTATAATCTTAAAAAAAAAATAATCCTCATTTTATCATATTTACATCGTCTTCTTGCTTTCCCTCTTGTCCATCCAATTGAGGAAGGAGAACCATATTGGATGTTCCCTATTTGGAATTGTTACCAACTATCAATTGAATCAATTGAATGTGAAAGTATTAGAGTTTAAAATTTTAAACTAGATTATACAATTTGTTTTAAATCTTCATTAATACTTATCAAATATAAGTTTTTATCTTCAATTGAATGTGAAGATATTAGCATTTAAAATTTTAAACTAGATTATACAATTTATTTTAAATTTTCATTAATACTTATCAAATATAGGCTTTTATCTTCACTTCAGTGTCCCCACTATCATGGGAAGCATGACCTAGTTCCCAAAGCCAAGTTGGGAAGAATGGAGATTACAATGAAATGTGATTTTAGATTTGTTAATATGCCAAATATAAAGACATAGGAGATTCAAACTAATAGCTATGAAAACATAAGTCTTTATCACTTATATTTTTACCACTCTTTCAAAAAAAATATTTACATCGTAGGATGCGTAATTTTCTATTAGAAAAGAAGTGATTGTAAAACATTTTTTTCAAATTTTACATAGTTAAATAATACACAAATCTCTCACTTTCACCCACCCAACTTTCTCTTGAACATCACTATTAACCATGTAACATCTTTAACCTAAAGTTCTTCACAACTTAATATATATATATGAGAAATAGACGTTATTGAGGTCTCTGTCATACGATCCTTAAGATCGTGCTTCATGAGATCACTAGATGAACTTGATCGATACGACTCAACTCTTAATTATTGGTCACTCCGGTTGTTCTCAAGTTAGAAAGTTTCACTTCGTTAATGTTTGGAATCGAGAGTCTCAAATCAATAAATGACAATGATAAAATATCCAAGAGAGATCATCAGATGGTCATTGACATAATGAATCATCGAGTCAAACAAATCCTCTATTTACAAAGGGGGTTATTGAATTGCATTTTAAATTTTGTAATAATTATAATAAAAAGGTTTATTGTGTATTTTTAACCACTGTGACAATCAAACGAAGTTATGGAAGAGTGGTCATGGTTTATATATAATTGTTTTTTAAAATCAAATCATGGTTTTAGGATTTCAATTTATTTATCATACTTGTCATTGTAATTTCTGTATGTGTTATTGTCGAATTTACTCATTTTTATGTAAATTTTTTTGGGATGAAAGATATAATTGAAAATATTGCAAGATGATCTCTTAATTATGGTGTTCACCAGGTCTAAAAGTGAATCATTGCATGTACTCAAAACTATGTAGAGATTGAATTGATTCTATGTCAATTTGGATAAGATGGTTCTAACGTGGAATTATTTTCATTGAAACTAAGATCCGGATTATGAAAATGGCAAAGTTCAAGTTTAAAATTTGTTAAGTGTCATTCCATTTTGAAGGATGCATATCCAAATTCTAAGGTTTCATAGTGGACAAAGGGGAAAATAATAATCTTCGGATTTGAAATCATTATTAGATGAATCATGGGGCAACTCCAAAAGCTGCAACTCACTTAGATTTGAATACATAAAAAAAGGTTTTAATCCTTCTATCAATAACGATTGACATGTAATACATGGATTGGTCACAACAAAAGATCCAACTCCTTGTATATAAATTATTCAAAATGGAAACCCCTTAGTGGGGATCAAGTGGTCAAATGAATCATACAACGTAGATATGAAAAGGGAAACAATTCCTATGACCAATTTCAAGGATGTTAGACAGTTGGTTTTACTAGAGCCTCCATTAGCCTTGCACTATATGATTAATTGAAAAAAGGGCGTTCCCATGAATATGGGTAACACTTTTTGGAAAGTTGTAGGGGCGGATAGCTCGATTGAGGTAATTTCAAGCCCTCAATCAAGATTTCAAAATATTAGTTGAGGGATTAAACAAGTCCTCAATCGATCTTTTTCCAAAACCTCTATTGAGATTTTAAATAGCCCTCGATCGAACTTTGAACGCTTGAACGAGGGATTTGTCAACATAAAAAATATAAAATAGACAGTCTGCGGGTCCGCAAACTGTTTGTCTATTTCAACCCTCGACCGAGACATAGAAAGTGACCCACCAACAAACCAATGACCAAAACCAACCAACCAACGACAACCCACCCATGATAGTGACCTCAAAAACGACTAATGACATATGAACCGAGAGGTAAGCCATATATTTATTTTTATAACTATATTTAATTAATTTTAAATTTTAATTAAATTTTTATCAACCGGCAATGTTTATGCCATAGGTTTTAGTTTCAAATGCATATCGGCAAGCAAAAATGTTGTCGATTTTTTTTCCAATCCTTTGACAGTGTACGGAGGATTGAAAAAATCCATAACATACACAATCGAAAATAAAACCAGCAACATAAACGTTGTTGTTTTTTTTTCAATAAATTGCCATACATATTATTTAAGTCAAACATAAAGTGAACCGAATGAACCTTGGATGACACTTATGACCCTAGACACATTATACAATTTTAAACCATTAATCCTTACAATAGACTATCATTTATCCAAGTGAATTCCAATTACATTGCCAAATTCACCAATGGGTGCTACCCTTATAAAAACATAACAATCATAAAATGCTTGTAAAGTTGGTCAAGGTAGAGTTTTGGCTAAAAACCCTCACTCTCTTTAAGACTATATTATTTTACAAACATGTTATTATGTGCCAATATTAGTATTTGATGTTCACAAACAATAACATTCTCTCCTTTACAAGAATACATAGATAAGTAACTCTATCCCTTCAAATGTATTAAAATGTTTATTTGAGATCTTGTTTATTCAAGGAGTATTAAAATGGATTCAACATTGTAATTGTAGTCCAATCCTAATTAACATAATTAACCTCTTTAACATAAATAATATAATTGGATTAGTTAACACAATTAACACATTTTGGATAGATTTGGGAAGGAATATTTAGTGTTGCATTTTGTGTCTTCATATTTTATTAATAGTGTGTACACATCTTATATGTTTTCCTCCTCCATGAATGGTTAGTGTGGATATGAAAGGTCATCACAAGGCTACCTTTTAGTCCCTCCTAATTGTGTATGAATTCTTAACATGTGTGGAATACCCTTTATGACATTTGTAAATAACATAAGTCACTCATATATTTTCTTCCCCAAAGGAATTTGATGCATAACTTTATGAATTTCCAAATAAACTTTTAAAAAAAATATATGTTAATATATTTAACATATATTAACATTTCTGAATTTCCAAAGGAACTCCCTTAACATATATACGGTACATATATTAGCATATATGTTAAATATATTAACTCTTAATATATTGTTTGTAGGACCCTATGCATCACTCAATAGCCTTAGGAGCATCATTTGTGACCAAATGAATCACTTTCTATACATGAAAAATTAACGAGATCCCAAGACCCATTCCTACTGTTTAATACTTAAAACGGCACACATATGACACTCATGTTGGATTTTGTGCAACTTTGGAAGATATTCTTATTATATTTTATTGTATTGATTTGTACCTCCTATGAGATTTGATCTTGATTTAATTGATCATGTAAACCCTTGAAAGAACAACAATGTAAACCTTGGGGAGAAAATTAAGTAAAGACAATAATTATTAAATGTATTTTTATATTCCCCCAAGACAAGTTGGCCCAGTCAAGTTAGACAAGTCAACTTAGTTTGGGAAAAGGCCAGTTTGTCAAGTGTATAAATAAATGGGACGTGTTCCGCATTTGACACATTCACTCACTCACACAAGTTCGCATTACTTGGAGAGGAACTCGCATCTGGAGCTAGGATAAGCTAATTTTTGGGGTTTTACTTAGAGAGACTTTATTCTTTCTCTCTCTCTCTCATCATTGTAATTTGTTCTCGGAATTATTCATCTCTATACAAAGGTTGTTGGGTTTTCTCCTGATTGGGTTTCCCAGGATAAATTCTCGTGTTCTTTATTTCTGTTCTTTGTCTTTCTTCTAGTGATCCTATTGATCTTATGAAATTGAATTAAATGCTATAATTATGAAAAACTAACATGGTATCAGAGTGGTACTAGAAGAAGCCATTCTCAGAACTAGGGTTTCATATTTTAAGGCCTTCACTCATCATTTTGGCAGAAAAAGTGCCTTGGGAATTTCGCTCTAGGGGTTAGATTTTGAGCATTAATTCAGTATACTCTAGGATATTTACTGAGAGAATAACATGTACAACATATCAAGTATAACAATGCATATCAATCACACCAAGCAATCACATGAGACAATAGACACACTGAGTTTCACTGGGGAAAACCATAAAGGTGAAAAAACCCACAACTTCCTCAGAGATAGAAAGAGCAATGATACAACCCAAGTACAAGAGATAGTCTTCTCCTAGCAGCTACTCCTCCTTCCTCACTAGTGCGCCACTTTCCGATTAGTGTAGAAGTGAATAATGAGATGATCAAATAGAGTACTCCCGCACTCTATTTATACTTATCCTGACTTGCCTAATAAACTATCAGGGCCAACTTCTCTAGAAGAGTCTAATAACCCATGGTTACATTAATCAGGGCCGACCCCACACTTGGTGGTCTAATAACCCATCATAGCAAGTTACGACACTTGCGACACTTGTCAATACACATGACGACACTTCCATATAGAGGAATAATAACATCTCTATAGGATTACAATATACATATGTGAAATACATTCCGAAGTTACATATACATCAACACTCCCTCTTAACTAGGAAGGTATTTCTCGACACAGATATGCTAGCACAAGTCTTCTTCTCTGGATCATCGTCACTGGATCATCGTCATCGAATCATCATCATCGAATCATCGTCATCGTCACTGCTACTGCTATCTCAATCAATCTCCAATCTACTCGTCATAGGAAGTTCTATAGAGCCAGTCCTTTTTCATACTAGATGTAGGCCCACCACCAGCAGGTCTTCATCATCTACAGAGCCAACCCTTTTTCATGCTGGATGTAGGCCTAGCCTCCATGTAGGTCTTCAACATCTCTACGAGCAAGCCATTAAGTAGGTACACCTCAGGACTGATTACACTGCCTCTGCAAAACCTGCAAGATCTCCCAGGACTAATTACACTGCCTCTGCAAAACCTGCAAGAGCATCTCAGGACTGATCATATGCCTCTGCACAACCTATGTACCATACTGTCACATCATTGTCTTCAAATCACCTCATAGTCCATGGAGCACAACCCAGATGCACACACACAGCACTTACACTCACCAGCATGCAAGGAATTTCCTCTGACCATCTGGGAAAGGCTCACTGCACTTACATCAACGACCATGGGAGGACGAACCTACCACCATGTCGGAATGGCACAACACTTACATCAATGACCATGGGAGGACCAACCTACCACCATGTCGGAATGGCACAACACTTACATCAACGACCATGGGAGGACCAACCTACCACCATGTCGGAATGGCACAACACTTACATCAACGACCATGGGAGGACCAACCTACCACCATGTCGAAATGGCCCCAACCCTTACATCTTACCATGGGAGGACTTTCCTACCACCATGTAAGAATGGCCCGTGTGCATCTGTGTCTCTGGACTCATCACTTCCCCTTGGAAGGTATCTCGATCTGATGTACACCAAGTCTCCCTTTGAAGTTTTCAAACTTCACTATGGCCAGCGGCTTGGTCAACACATCGGCTATCTGCTCGTCCGTTGCAACATACAGGAGCTTCACTGCTCCTCTCTGCACCATATCCCTGATATAGTGATACTTGATCTCAATGTGCTTTGACTTGTCATGGAACACTGGGTTCTCCAACAACTTCACACAACTCTGGTTGTCGCAATATATACAAGTAGCACTCAGCTGGAGATCAAACAAATTAGACAGTAGCTTCCTAAGCCATAATGCCTCACAACTAGCCGAACAAGCTGTGACATACTCTGCTTTGACTGTACTCATGCCACGCAGGACTGCTTCCTGCTAAACCAAGAGATCATACTGGATCCCATACTGAAGCAGCACCCCGAAGTGCTCTTCCGATCAATGGCACTACCTATCCAATCCAAATCAACATAACCCTCCAGGTTAAACTTTTGATTCGCCTCATACTTGAGTCCATAGTCAACTGTACCCTTCAGGTACCTCAGAATATGCTTTGTAGCTATCAGGTGAACATGTCTCGAATCTGTCAAGTACTGGCTCAAGGTGTTCATCACAAAGCAGATATCTGGTCTTTTATTCGTCAGGTACATCAAAGACCCAATCATCTGACGATACATTGTAGCATCAACCGGCTCAGATGAAGCATCACACAGAAGCTTCAGGTTCGATGCCATAGGTGTGGCCATGGCCTTGCAGTCCATCATCCCGAACCTCTTCAGGATCTCTACTACATACTTCCCTTATACAAGGAAGATTCCATCTGCACTCTGCCAAACCTCCATACCAAGAAAGTAGTGCATCATACCCAAGTACTTCATCTCGAACTCGGCAGCAAGCTTCCTCTTCGTGTCGGCAATCAATCTATCCTCACCTGTTACAAATAGATCATCCACATACAATAGTAGTATCACTGGATTGCCTTCCTCAACCTTGTAGTAAAGGTTGGAATCCGCTTTACTCTTGGTAAATCCCAAACTGGGTAGGAAGCCATTTATCCTGCCATACCAGGTCCTGGGTGCCTATTTCAAACCATACATGGCTTTCTTCAGTTTGCACACATGTGACTCTCATTCATGTGTCTCGAACCCGAGTGGTTGCTCCACATACACTTCCTCTTCAATTACACCATTCAAGAAAGCTATCTTGACATCCATCTGGTGTACCTTCCATTTCATCACTGCAGCCAGAGCAAGTACTGATATAATGGAAGTGTATTTGGCCACAAGAGAAAAGGTCTCTTCATAATCAATCCCTTCTTTCTGGGAGAAGCCACGAGCTACAAACCTTGCCTTATATTTTTCCATGCTGCCATCTGTAGCATGCTTAATCTTATAGATCCACTTGGAAGTCACCACAAACTTCCCATCCGGTCTTGGGACCACATCCCAAACATCATTCTTCATGATCGATTGGTATTCTTCGACCATGGAATCCTTCCATTTTTCTTTTCTGCTGCTTCTTCATAACTGGAAGGTTCTTTGTTCATTATGTCACAGAGTTAAGCAACATAGCTGGTATGTGATCTTGTCCTTTTCCTTTCTCTGTGTTCCTCTTCTGGAATGCCAAACCTTTCTGCATCTTGAATGAACTCTCCATCCCATGCTGGTTTCCTCTTGTGAGAGTTCTTCTCACGGGGTGGATCTACAGTTTGTTGTGGATCTTCCATTTCATGATCTTCTTTAGGAACTGGTTCATTCATGGTGGTGTCTTGAGTTCTGGATATTTTGGGTTCTTCATTATCTTCAACTGGTGTTTCCCTTGATTTGATATATCATGAGCTTTCATCAAATGTTACATCCCTATTGATATCAATCTTCTTGAATCCTGGGAAGTAGATTCTGTAAGCCTTCGAGCTTTCACTGTAACCCATGAATATGCCCTTATTTCCTGAAGGATCTAACTTTGTCCTCTTTTATTTTGGGATGTGAGTGTACACTAGACAACCAAATATTCTAAGATGGCTAACTTATGGTTTCTTACCAGTGAACACTTCTTCTGGTGTTTTGTTGTCAAATATTTTATGAGGTGTTCTATTCTGCACATATACAGCTGTCCTTGCTGCTTCAGCCCATAAGTGCATAGGTAGATCTTGGTCATGAATTATTTCCCTAGCTGCTTCCATGATTGTTCTATTCTTCCTTTCGGCAACCCCATTCTGTTGTGGATTGTAAGAAGTAGTCAACTCCCTCTTAATCCCTGAATCACTGCATAGCTTCTTGAAGTCACCTGAAGTAAATTCTCTGCCATTGTCAGATCTGAAGATATTGATCTTTTTCATGTCCCAAATTTGGCATTGGGTCACAATGGCCTAATCACATTGGCCCTATTCATTAGAGTTTGTCAAATTGATGCTAAAGGTCAAATAATTGCTAAGGAGGAAAATTACTACTTTCCTAGGTTTGGGGTGGAAGCTTTGGGATTTGGAATAATGGGGATAATAAATGATGTTTGAACATTAGAATGGCATAAATATTTAATAAAGGAGCTAAATAAATATATAAAAGTGAAAATCAAAGTGGCATTTGATCATGAAGACACATGGAGGAAGTGGGACCCACATATGGCTAGATTTCCCCACTCCACTTGGCATAATTCTCTCACCAATTCGAATTCAAGGTGAATGGTAACATACTTGGGGGATTCCAAAAGGTATTATTCATTGCATGACTCATCCAAGGTCGAAATATAGAGGAAGAGTAACTCCCATGGAAGAGGAAGAGGCAATTTGGAGCTAGTGAGACACTTGGGCTAAATTCCCTAGCTCTATGACAACAATGATGAAGATGCTATGACACCTATGACACAAATCAGACCTGAAGGCTGACATATGACATATATGACATGTCAGGGCTAAAAATAGACTCTAAGAGGGCGCTCAAGGGTGTTAGGGCAGCTAAGATGCTTCCACATGTGATTTGGAGGAAGTGGGAGACTAGGAATTGTTGTACAAGTGGCGTTCTTTGGAATCTCTTCCCAACTTGAGTTGGCATGAGTCTTTTGGAAGGAATTCGACCCATGGAGGACATTAGAAGTTTATAAATGTCAATAAAAAATAATGAAACCAGCTTTTTATCATTTGTAGAATTTGCAATTGCATTTGTGAAGAGGGAGAGCTAGTGGATGACTAATTTCTTGCCTTGGCCAATTTCAAGGGTGAAAGATTCCCATCCAAGTTGGTAATTGGAAAGGCCATTCAGACATTTCATTTGGAGCTTTAATGGAGTCTTTATTTGCAGGTGTAAGCTACAGGTCAGCTCATGGTTTCTTCTATTGCAGCTCACTCCTTCAACCATTTCCAGTTTTGATGGCATATTCTTGATCCTTGAGGGAGGGCGTTTTTGGTGAGCTATTGTACTCTTTGGGGGAGCTTTTAATGCCCCATTTATTTTTTAATATGAATTAAATACTCTTTTCGTCATCTTCAAAAAGTTTCAGGTCGAAATTCCAAGTAGAAATGTATAAATCTCAATTTTAATGAAAGAACAGTGCCATTTCCCCACTACCTTGTTGTGAATCAATGTAATGCTGATGATTTCGAATGAATGGATTATTATCTAATATATTTGTGATCAATATACTTCCATGGATGTCTTCTACAAGTTTCATGTACTATACTTAAGCATTTGAAGCATTTTTACTCAGTTTAGTTGTATTGAGAGGTGAAATAGTGCCATTTCCCCAAGGGTCGAATTGGGGATTTTTGGAGTTGAATGGGAGAGGGTGAGAACAGTTGTAATAATCCATTAATGGTGCATATGAGACTTTAATAACATAATTAACAAATTACATACCTCTGTTCATAAATTTGAGTGGGTTTGGAGGCATTTGGAAGCCATTTTCAGTACTTACCCCAGGGGGATTTGAACCCCAAATTACTAGTAAAATTGCATAATTGGTCCAGAATATTAAGAGAGTTTGAAGAGGTCTTTTGGTGGCCATATTTCATCCATAAACATCATATTCAAGTCCTAATATCATTCATACACCTTCCTTGAAGATTTGAAGGCATTTGGAGTCAATTTGATACCTAGAGACCAATACTAGTAAAAGGGAAATCATTAGTAAAGTTACCTACATTGATTAGAATTGAAAGAGGATTTGAAAAATTATTTTAAAGGTCCAAAGGCATCCTTGAAACACATATTTATGTTCTAATATCATTCATATACCTTCTCAGAATATTTGGGATCATTTGGGGCAAATTTGGGACCTAGAGATCAAAACTAGTCAAAGGTCTAACTAGGGAAAAAAGTGAAAAATTGTCATTTTAATAAAATTCCTAACAAGGGGCATTACAGTGGTATCAGAGCATGGTCCTTGCACCTGTGGATTAGGTACATACATTCAAGAATAATTGGCAGCCATGTATTACTATTATGATGAATCCTATGAGTACAATTCTTATGAGGAATATGCAGATGCTTATGAGCAATATGAAGCAGAATGTGAATGGTACGAGGAAGATGTGCCATCATGCAACACTTCTTACAATTTTAGGAGAAATGAAGATTATTCTTATGACTTTCAATCTGATGAATATGAGTGTGTCACACCAACCAAGGATAATTCTATGAGTGAGTTCCAAAGATGGAGAGCAACATATAAAACCTTGCCCCAACAATATCAAAAATATCAAGAATATCTTGATTTTAGCAAAAATACACAAAATGCCATGTCTTTTGAGTACTATGCTGAACATGTTTTTGAAAATAGGCCCAAAAATGAAGATGTGGAGTTAGTAAAGAAATGTTTATGCCCTTCTTGTAAAGAACCTTGGAGTGAGTATCATACATGTGTGCATGAAATTATGTCCCACTTGAGGAGAGCTTTTGGGAATTCTTCATAAAGAGATTTCAAAGATATTGATCCTAAGGAAACCAAGGGGAAAAATGCATCAGCTTGCTTGAAGGAGAAAAATGAAGAGACATCACAAGAGCATGAAGAAGATTCTATTGAAAATATGGAAGATCATTTTGAGACATCTTCTAGCTTAGACATGAACCAAAGAGCATCCACTGATGGATGCTTAAACTATGAAGGAGTACCTACTGATAGGTGCTCACACCTCTATATTGGTGACATAGAGATCACTTTTGAAAGTGTTGTTGCAAGCCCAAGTTCCATTAAGCATGATAATGAAGACCTTGTAGCAGTTGAAGAAGAACCAAGATCAACTTCCCCATCACCACTTGAGCTTCATGAAGTTGGTCCAAGCAAAAATGAAGAAGATGAGGAGGTTCATTTGCAAGAGCCTCATTTTATTGAAGGGTCCTTAAATATGAATGAAAAGAATATCCAAGAGTCCCTCAGCATTCTCCATGACACCCAAGCATTGGTGTCAAATTCTTGTTGGAGAGCTACTTCATTGGAGGAAACATCCTTCATTGAAGACATGGAGAAGATTCAAAGAGCAATGTGCCACATCAAAGGTAATTTCATGTCTTTCCTTTTTGATAGAAACCATTTGTTTAAGCTTAATGAATTGTTACATGATGCATACTTGAAGAATAATGAGGATATTCATAAGCTCACAGTTCAAAATGAGCAACTTCTTGAAAAGTTGCAAGATACTTGTTTTTCCTCCTATGTTTCAAATTGTCAAATGGTAGATTGTTTGGAGGATTCTCATGACATGGTGGATCATGAGAAATGTGGAAATTTGAATGTGCTTAATGTGTTTGAAGATGAACTTGAACATATCCAAACACTTGATGTGGTGGAAGAGGAACTTGAATTGTCTCTTGATGAAGGTTATGCAATTTTTAAAGAAGAGCATGATTCCTCTACATTAGAACCAATCTATGACAAAGGTTTCACACTTTTGAAGGAGCTGCATGATACTACCCATATGGATCCTTCCCATGATGAAACTTCTGCACTTTTTTATCATGTGGGTGAGTTAGTTCATTATCCTACATCCTACAATTCCATGTTTTGCAACATTAGTCTCAATGAAGTATGGGTAAAAGGGTTCTTTTTTATGGTGCCACATGAGGAGTATGGAACTCCTAGATTTAAATTTTATGATGACATGGTTGGAGCACATTCTTATTCACATTTGCAGCAGCATCCTTTGTTACTTTATGATGATTCACATCTACACGGATGCACCTATGATATGCATTTGAGTCACTTGAAGACTCATGGTTTTTCTTGCTCAACACTTGATTCATTTGATGTTGGAGGAACTTCATCCAACACTTGGGTGAATAGATTTATGATTGGAGAACATTTTTGTTGCGAGACACATGCTTTGTTATATCTTTATGACTCTCACATTTAGGGATGTATGGGTGAGACTTCTTTGAGTCATTTGAAGTCTCCTTGTTTTTTTTGCTCATTATTTGGTTCAGATTTTAGTGGAGATTCTTCATTCACTTCTTGGATGAAAGAATACATGGTTGAATATTTTGATGCATATCACATCCTTTTGGAGTAGCATTATAGGACATGGGATCCTCACCTATGTCATTGGAGTAGATTTGATTGGTCACTTGAAGCTTGTATGCACTTGGAAAATGGTGGTCTACTTGCTTGGAGATATAAGCACTTTCATGACTCTTTGATGAAGCGTATCCTTGATATACATTTTCATTATGTTGTTATGTACTTTGATGATATATATTTGGTACTCATGATGTTTGGAAGGATGCATACAAGAAAATGGGATCTAGGAATCCTCTTAACTAATGGTGTGGGTTGGAGAGCACTCTTAATTATTGGGGTGCAATACAAGCAACGGGACCCTGGAATAATTTTTATCTCATTGGCTTCAAATTTTTTGGGGAAAAAAGCAGTATGGGAGATAGATTTTCCCACTTAATAAAGTGATTTTTATCAGAGTAGTGCAGCATCAAGCATGGTGGTTCCTCTCTAAAATCTTCATGGAAACTCAAAGACTCAAGGTTGGGCAATTCAATGGCAACTTCAAAGAATTATACAGAAAGTAGGTTCTTCAACACCCATGTTTAAAATTGCTTGAGGACAAGCAATATTGGGAAGGGATGATTTTTCATGTCCCAAATTTGGCATTGGGTCACAATGGCCTAATCACATTGGCCCTATTCATTAGAGTTTGTCAAATTGATGCTAAAGGTCAAATAATTGTCAAGGAGGAAAATTACTACTTTCCTAGGTTTGGGGTGGAAGCTTTGGGATTTGGAATAATGGGGATAATAAATGATGTTTGAACATTAGAATGGAATAAATATTTAATAAAGGAGCTAAATAAATATATACAAGTGAAAATCAAAGTGGCATTTGATCATGAAGACACATGGAGGAAGTGGGACCCACATATGGCTAGATTTCCCCACTACACTTGGCATCATTCTCTCACCAATTCGAATTCAAGGTGAATGGTAACATACTTGGGGGATTCCAAAAGGTATTGTTCATTGCACGACTCATCCAAGGTCAAAATATAGAGGAAGAGTAACTCCCATGGAAGAGGAAGAGGCAATTTGGAGCTAGTGAGACACTTGGGCTAGATTCCCTAGCTCTATGACAACAATGATGAAGATGCTATGACACCTATGACACAAATCAGACCTGAAGGCTGACATATGACATATATGACATGTCAGGGCTAAAAATAGACTCCAAGAGGGTGCTCAAGGGTGTTAGGGTAGCTAATATGCTTCCACATGTGATTTGGTGGAAGTGGGAGACTAGGAATTGTTGTACAAGTGGCGTTCTTTGGAATCTCTTCCCAACTTGAGTTGGCATGAGTCTCTTGGAAGGAATTCGACCAATGGAGGAAATTAGAAGTTTATAAATGTCAATAAAAAAGAATGAAACCAGCTTTTTATCATTTTTAGAATTTGCAATTGCATTTGTGAAGAGGGAGAGCTAGTGGATGACTAATTTCTTGCCTTGGCCAATTTCGAGGGTGAAAGATTCCCATCCAAGTTGGTAATTGGAAAGGCCATTCAGAACTTTCATTTGGAGCTTTAATGGAGTCTTTATTTGCAGGTGTAAGCTATAGGGCAGCTCATGGTTTCTTCTATTGCAGCTCACTCCTTCAACCATTTCCAGTTTTGATGGCATATTCTTGATCCTTGAGGGAGGGCGTTTTTGGTGAGCTATTGTACTCTTTGGGGGATATTTTAATGCCCCATTTATTTTTTAATATGAATTAAATACTCTGTTCTTCATATTCAGAAAGTTTCAGGTTGAAATTTCAAGTAGAAATGTATAAATCTCAATTTTAATGAAAGAACAATGCCATTTCCCCACTACCTTGTTGTGAATCAATGTAATGCTGATGATTTTGAATGAATGGATTATTCTATGATATATTTGTAATAAATATACTACCATGGATTCATTCTACAAGTTTCATGTACTGTACTTGAGAATTTGAAGCATTTTTACTCAGTTTAGTTGTATTGGGAGGTGAAATAGTGCCATTTCCCCAAGGGTCGAATTGGGGATTTTTGGAGTTGAATGGGAGAGGGTGAGAACAGTTGTAATAATCCATTAATGGTGCATATGATAATTTAATAACATAATTAACACATTACATACCTCTTTTCATAAATTTGAGTGGGTTTGGAGGCATTTGGGAAGCCATTTTCAGTACTTACCCCATGGGGATTTGAACCCCAAATTACTAGTAAAATTGCATAATTGGTCCAGAATCTTAAGAGAGTTTGCAGAGGTCTTTTGGTGGCCATATGTCATCCATAAACATCATATTCAAGTTCTAATATCATTCATACACCTTCCTTGAATATTTGAAGGCATTTGGAGTCAATTTGAGACCTAGAGACCAATACTAGTCAAAGGGAAGTCACTAGTAAAGTTACCTACATTGATTAGAATTGAAAGAGGATTTGCAGAAGTATTTTAAAGGTCCAAAGGAATCCCTGAAACACATATTTATTTTCTAATATCATTCATATACCTTCTCAGAATATTTGGGATCATTTGGGGCAAATTTGGGACCTAGAGATCAAAACTAGTCAAAGGTCTAACTAGGGAAAAAAGTGAAAAATTGTCATTTTAATAAAATTCCTAACAAGGGACATTACAATATTCATGTCAGTTTGGTTTTATATCAAGGCTTTGAATTCCTTGAACTTGTCAAACACTTCATCTTTGTTCTTCAAGAAGTAAACCCAAGTCTTCCTAGAGAAATAATCAATGAAGGAAACATAGTATACATACCCACTCAAAGAACTGGATGACATCGGACTGCATACATCAGAGTAGATGATTTCCAAGATTCTTTTTTCCTTGCTTTCACTGCTTGGAAATGTCTTCTTTGTGTTCTTTCCCTTTGTACAACCTTTGCAAATGCCTTCATGCTTTGACTGGATTTCAGGAAGACCTTCCACTACTTTGCTTGCAATTGGTAATGCCCTATAGTGCATGTGTGCAAGCCTTCTATGCAAAATTTCACTTGGCTCTACTAAATCATGGACCAAGGCTTGTTCTGGTTGGCCCTTCAATTTGTATAATCCTCCCTCTTGCTCTCCAATCACCACTGCATCATCTATAGTCTTACCCTTTGGACACATTAGGACTTCGCCATCTACAAATGCAACCCTCATGCCTTTTGCATCCAATGCAGATATGGAGAGTAGATTCTTCTTGAGGCCTGAAACATATAATACATCTTTCATCTTCATAGACTTTCCAGAGTCTAGTTTATAGGAGGCTTCACCACTCCCTTTTATTGGATACCGGTAGTCATCCCCAAGTTTCACCTTGTGGGGTGATTCATGTTCAAATAGGTTCATAAAGGATTCCTTGAATCTTGCCATGTGTTTAGAAGCCCCACTATCTATAAGCCAATCATTACTTCCATGAGTAATGGTTCCAGTGAGAGCATAAATCCAAACATAATCTTCATCACTTGAAGAATCTTCACTATCTTCTCTAGCCCTCTTCTTGGGAGGTTCATCATCCTCTGTAGCATAAGCATGATGTCTTCTTTTGATGTTCTTCTTCTTGTGAGAACCATCTTTCTTATTTTTGGGACAGTCTCTAGAATAGTGTCCCTTTTCATCACATGTATAGCAACGGGCATAAGACATGTTTCTTCGAGGTTTGGGACTACCCCTCTGATTCTGATGGTGATGTCTTTCTTTCTTGCCATGATGGTGAGTCTTTTTGTCACCATGTCTTTTGGAGTGTGCTGTGAGAGATTGATCTTCATTCTCCATCTTTTCTTCTCGAGCTACAATTTGAGCTTCTTCCTGTGAGCATTCTTCCCACAGCCTACTGAATGAGATAAGTTTCTTCCTAGCACAAATTCCTTGGATGAAGGAATCCCATGACCTAGGAAGGCCATTAAGAGTGGTCATTACCACTTCTCCATTTTCTATATCTTCTCCCACAGCTTCAAGTTGTTCTTTTATCTGGGAGACCCTGAGAAATAAGACTGCATAGTCTCTGCATTTTGGATCTTGACATTCTTCAATTGATTCCTCAAGGTCATCTTCCAATTTATGTTCTTCCCTTCGAATAGCTTGGTCAGGGAATCAAACATCTCCTTTGGTGTCTTTAGAGATGACACATGTGGTATGAGATGGTCTTTGATAGAATCAACAATGATCCTCTTAGCCTTGACCAAATTCCTTTTGTGTAAGGCCTTAGCCTCTTCTTCCTCTGGGATAGGGACCTCTTCACTTATGTAAGTGTCCAACTCATTTTCTTCTAGGATTAACCCAATCCTATACTTCCATTCTCGGAATTTATCAGCCCCTTCAAGCTTGTCCTCAAGCTTGGTGTGGTGAGACATCTTTAAAGAGTACTTTAAATGGAAATAGAAAATATTTAGGTCTTACCACTTGATTTGCTGAAAACTGGATCTGGTCCCAGATTAGGGTTTGTCAAAGAAACCCTAAAAATTCAAACTTTGAATTTCAAACTTCTGAAAGGATAGAAAGATGCGCCTTGATGAGCTGATCAGCCTGGTATACTCATAATTTGAAACCTGCAAAGTTTCACTCTTCATAAATGTATTTTAGTCTTCCCGGATTCACTAGGGAGGACCCTGAATTAGGGTTTGGGTTTCCCGGAGCTTCACCCAACCAAAAAATTCGATCCAAAGTTCTAAACTTTGATTTTTCCAAGGAGCTTCTAGCTATGTCCTCATATTTCAGAAATTCCTATTTTTGTGGAAACCCTAATTTTTAGGGCCAAAACTAAAAGTGCCTAGAACCGAGATCTAATTGGACAGAAAGATTCACCTTGCTGAGGAGAGTCAATCTATCATATTGCTTTTCCAAAATCTATGGAGAGAAACCCAATAAACAAGAAACCCTAGTTTCCACAACTACACAGTGTCTTCTTCTCAGGTTAGCTCTGATACCATGTTAGATTTTCAGCATTAATTCAGTATACTCTAGGATCTTTACTGAGAGAATAACATGTACAGCATATCAAGTATAACAATGCATATCAATCACACCAAGCAATCACATGAGACAATAGACACACTGAGTTTCACTGGGGAAAAACCATAAAGGTGAAAAACCCCACAACTTCCTTAGAGATAGAAAGAGCAATGATACAACCCAAGTACAAGAGATAGTCTTCTCCTAGCAGCTACTCCTCCTTCCTCACTAGTGCGCTACTTTCCGAGTAGTGTAGAAGTGAATAATGAGATGATCAAATAGAGTGCTCCTGCACTCTATTTATACTTATCCCGACTTGCCTAATAAACTAGCAGGGCCGACTTCTCTAGAAGAGTCTAATAACACCTGGTTACATTAATCAGGGCCGACCCCACACTTGGTGGTATAATAACCCATCACAGCAAGTTACGACACTTGTCAATTCAAATGATGACACTTCTGTATAGAGGAATAATAACATCTCTATAGGAGTACAATATGCATATGTGAAATACATTATGAAGTTACATATACATCAGCACTAGGAAGGGCGCATCTTTTGGTGAAGGTAGAATCCAATTCTGGGAAGTTTCATTTTTGACCTAATTCTGCAGCTGCAGTTACTACAGAAATTAGGGTTTCAGGTTTTGACCTACTCCCTCCACAATTTTGGCTAGACCCTACCTTTTCTCAACTCGCCTTACTAGGGCACATCTCCCTGTGGAGTCAGTTTTCCAAGAATCCAATATTTCGTTTTTGACCTAGCTCCTACTAGGGTTTCTGCTTCAGATCTGCAGTCAAGATGATTGGAATGAAGGCTGAAGATCATATGGAAGGGGCTTCCAACTTCATATATTGGAAGTCTAGGATTCTTCTCTTACTAGAGGAAAATGATCTCTTGCAGTTTGTCAATGAGAAGGTCCCATAACTTGTTAAGTTTATATGATGTAATAACTTAGATTCCTACTTCATTAGCATTTAATACATATTCACAATAACAACATAAATAGGATCTGTGAAAGACACATAATCACAAGGTACACAACAATTTATCCTGGGAAACCCTCAAGGGGAAGAAAACCCAACAAGAACTTCCTCAATATAAATTACCAAAGTACAATGCCCAAATAAATAAGTCTCATAAAGAAGAGAGACAAAATCCAAACTCTAGATCCAAGAGTAATCCTCTTCCTCCTTCGCAATCTTCCTCTTCTCTCTAGTGCACAATGCTTGAGTGAGTGAATTGTACAAATGAGAGGAAACACTCTCTATTTATACTTTACCTTTTACTTGACCTTTAACCTAACTAGGTCGGCCTCACTAACTTAACTGGGACGACCTCTCTAGGGAGAATCAAATAATATTTATATTACATTCTCTTTGGGTACTAATGACCCGACTTACAATGGAGGTTTTACCTCATGACTTTTACATGACCTTTTACATTAAATACATCTCCCAAAGGAGGGATAATACAAGTAGAAGATTCTTCAAAGTTACATTATTTCAACACTCCCCCTTAATAAGAAGGGTATTCTACTGACAACAACAACAACATGTGTGGCTCTACACAACATCATCGGAAGGAGGGAGGAGGAGGAATCAACAACATAATCCGGAACATTGGTTGGTACATATGTAAATAATTGGAAGTTCTTCAACAACATCAATATCGTGAACTGGAACAGTTTGCTGTAACATCATGAACATATGCAACACAGAGTTGGAACATCATCATCTGTAGCACGAGGCTGGAACATCATCATCTACAGCATGAAGTTGGAACATCATCATCTACAGCACGAAGCTGGAACATAATTATCTACAACATGAAGCTGGAACATCATCATCTGCAGCACATCAGTATAAGAATTGATGCAACAACAATACTGGTGATCCTTCCTTTCGGAATTTCAGGATCATGGAAAATCCTTCCTTTCGAAACTACGAGTTTCAGGCCAACAAAACTGGTGATCCTTCCTTTCAGAACTATGGGATCATGTACAATCCTTCCTTTCAGAACTATGGAATTTAGTCCAACAACATTGGGGATCCTTCCTTTCGGAACTATGGGATCATGGACAATCCTTCCTTTCGGAACTATGGGATTCAATCCAACAACACTGGTGATCCTTCCTTTCAGAACTAAGGGATCATGGTCAATCCTTCCTTTCGGAACTATGGGATTTATTCCAACAACACCGGTGATCCTTCCTTCCAGAACTATGGGATCATGGACAATCCTTCCTTTCGGAACTAAGGGATTCAGTCCAACAACACTGGTGATCCTTCCTTTCAGAATTATGGGATTCGGTCCAACAACACTGGTGATCCTTCCTTTAGGAACTATGGTATCATGGACAATCCTTCCTTCTGGAACTATGGGATTCAGTCCAACAACATTGGTGATCCTTCCTTTCGGAACTATGGGATCATGGACAATCCTTCCTTTCAGAAATAAGGGATTCGGTCCAAAAACACTGGTGATCCTTCCTTTCGGAACTATGGGATCATGGACAATCCTTCCTTTCAGAACTAAGGGATTCAGTCCAACACTCACATCTTAAACAATCCTTCCTTTTGGAATTATGATATTTTAGTCTAAGGATCAACATTTAAGAATATCCTTCCTTTCAGAATTATGGGATCATTATCTAAGGATGATCAATCCCACAACTGTACCATCATAGCAACATCAACACTACTCCCCCTGTCGAGGGAAGTCCTTATGGACTATACCAATCTTGTCTCGGAAATGCTCAAACTTCACACAATATAGAGGCTTAGTCAACACATCTGCAACTTGCTCATCTGTGCTCACATATTGGAGCTTTACAACTCCTTTTTGCACCATATATCAAATGTAGAAGTACCAGATTTCTATGTGCTTCGACTTATCATGGAACACATGGTTATCTGTCATATTTATGCAGCTTTGGTTATCACATAGAATCATTGTGGTATCCAATTCCAGATCGAATAGATCTGATAACAACTTCCAAATCCATATGGATTCACAAATGGCAGAACAAGGTGCAATATATTCTGCTTTTGTAGTGCTGAGAGCACCACTAGACTGCTTCCTGCTCAGCCATGAGATCATGGATGACCCCATAATGAAACATCCACCTGAAGTGCTCTTTCTATCTGAGACACTTCCTGCCCAATCTTAATCTGTGTAACCATATAGTCTGAAGTCATGATCTCTAGTATACCTGATACCATAGTCTATTGTACCTTTTAGGTACCTCATCACATGCTTTGTATCTATAAGGTGAACACATCTGGGACCAACCAAATCCTGACTCAAGGTGTTCACGACAAAGCAAATATCTGTCCTAGTATTCGTCAGATACATCAATGACCCAATAATCTGTCTGTATAGTGTCTCATCTACTAACTTTCATGAAGCATCATACAACAATTTCAAATTTGTATCCATGGGTGTGGCCATGGATTTACATTCCAACATATCAAATCTCTTCAGGATTTCTACTGTATACTTCCCTTAGTTAAGGAAGATTCCTTCTGGGTTCTTCCATACTTCAAGACCTAGAAAATAATGCATTAGGCTAAGGTCTTTCATCTCAAATTATGCAGCGAGATTCATCTTACACTCTGATATTTGCTTCTCATTACCTGTCAGGAATAAATTATCCACATATAACAATAATATGATAGGTTCATCATTCATAACCTTGAAGTAAAGGTTAGGATCAAATTTACATTTGGTAAATCCCAAGCTCGTTAGAAAGCTATCAATTCTTCCATACCAAGCTTTTGGAGCTTGCTTCAATCCATACAGAGCCTTATTTAATTTGCAGACATGAGTCTTCCTGTCTTCAACTTCAAACCCCTGTGGTTGTTCTATGTACACCTCTTCTTCAATGACACCATTTAGGAAGGTTGTTTTCACATCCATCTAGTGTAGTTTCCACTTCATCGTGGCTGCAAGTGCCATGATGGTTCTAATGGGTGTTTAACTTGCTACGAGAGGAAATGTCTATTCATAATCGAATCCTTCCTTTTGACAGAATCCTCAAGCCAAAAATATAGCTTTGTATTTTTCAATACTTCCATCCGCTGTATGTTTGATCTTGTATATCCATTTGGAAGATACCACACTTTTAACCTCCATTTTGGGAACTACATCCCATACATCATTCTTCATTATAGATTGGTATTCTTCCGACATAGATTCTACCCATTGTTTCTTTTGAAAGGATTCTTCAAAACAAGTAGGCTCTTTGTCTACAAGGTCACACATCAAAGCCACATAATTGGAAAATGGCTTTGGTTTCTTGCTTTGCCTTGAGGATCCTTCTGGATCACCATACTTCTCTTCATATTGAATAATTTCACGATCTCGAGCTGGGTTTCTCTTGTGAGAAATAGTCATGTGTGGAGTTTCTTGGGGTTTCAACATATCATGGTCTTCCAGAGTCTCGTCATCAGGAGAGGGTGCAACTTCTTTCATAGGTTCTATAACTATGGGAGCTACATCTTCTTCATATAGTTTTTTAAGTTGGAACTTTCTGGACTTCTTGAGAGATGGATCTTCATAAAAGGTTGCACCTCTGCTAATATCCATGTGATGATAACCTGGTATATAAAGTTTGAAGGCCTTGGAGACCTCACAGTATCCAACAAAGGTTCCTTTCTTTCCGGAAGGATCCAACTTGGTTCTTTTCTCTTTTGGAATATGAACAAATACTGGACAACCAAATATCTTGAGATGACATACTTTTGGTTTCTTTCCCGTGAACATCTCTTCGGGGGTATTGAACCCAAGTGCACTATGGGATAATATGTTTTGGACATATACTGATGTTCTTGCTGCTTCAGCCCATAGATACATAGGAAGATCTTGATCATGGATCATAGTATTCACAACTTCCATAATAGTTCGATTCTTTCTTTCAACAACACCATTATGTTGAGTATTATAGGTAGTAGTAAGATCCTTCTTAATCCCGACATCTTTGTAGAATAATTCAAATTCTTTTGAAGTATATTCTCCTCCATTATCTGACCTGAGTGTTTTGATCTTTCTTTCTGAAAGATTCTCTACTAAGGCTTTGAATTCCTTGAACTTTCCGAATACTTCATCTTTTGTTTTTAAAAAATAAACCCAAGTATTTCTACAATAATGATCAATGAATGTGACATAATATACATACCCACTTAAAGATGTTGAAGGCATTGGACCACATACATCTGAGTGAACAAGTTCCAATATACCTTATGTCTTGGTGTTGCTCTTCGGAAATGGATTCTTTATGTTCTTCCCTTTTGTGGAACCTTTACATATTCCTTCATGATCAATCTTTAGATCAGGTAATCCCATTACTACCTTTCTTACATGTGGTAAGGATTTGAAGCTTATGTAAGCAAACCTTCTATGCCATAGTTCACATGGACTTGTAGTATCATGAATCAAATCTATTTCTGAGTGACCTTTTAGTTTATACAAGCCTTCATCTTCTGTTCCAATAACAACTACATCTTCTATTGATTTTACTCTAGGACACATAAGAATTTCACCATCTATAAAGGAAACCCTAAATCCTTTCTTATCTAAAGTTGAGATAGAAATTAGGTTCTTCTTCAGGCCTGTACATATAGTATGTCCTTCATCTTCATTGGGTTTCCTGAATCAAGCTTGTAAGTGGATTCCCTATTCCCTTGATGGGGTATTGATAATCATATCCCAGTGAAACATTCTGAGGGGATTCCTTCTCTATAAGACCGGAGAGAGTCTTGTTTTGACCAGTAATGTGTCTTGAAGCATCATTATCGATTAACCATGTGTCACTTCCAGGTGTCACAGATCCGGGGAGAGCGGAGAATAAAAAAATGTTCTTATTCTTCATACATTCTTGATAGGACCTCAAACATATCCTTAGGTGTTTTCTTGTAGGGCACATGAGGAATCAAGTGATCCTGGATAAAATCTGCTACCATTTGGTCCGGGAGAACAAAGAATGACAAAAAAATGAAATTTCTCAAAAATGAAAACTGAACTCACCAAAAGGTGCACTTGGTTGAGGCAAGTATGCTGGTACATTCAGTTTCTGAAGAATCCAAGATTTAACACCTGAAATAGGACTTACGAAATTCTGGACTGCAGTTTCTGGTTTTCTTGTTTTTTTGGTCCCAAGTCAAACTAGGGTTTGACTTTCTAGAAGATCTAGCCACTGAAAAATTTTGATCTAGGTGCCAAAAGATGCGCCTCGGAGAGGTGCACTTCCCAATGTCACTTGCACTCCAAAATTCTTCTACAGTAGAAATCCCTAATTTTTCTTGTCCGGAGAAGGAGAGAGATTTACCTCAGTGAAAGATGCTCTTTTCAGTCTAGATCTGATACCATGTTAAGTTTATATGCTGTAATAAATTATATTCCTATTTTATTAGCATTTAATACATATTCACAATAACAACATAAATAGGATCTCTGACAGACACACACTCACAAGGTACACAACATCTTATCCTGGGAAACCCTCAAGGGGAAGAAAACCCAACAAGAACTTCCCCAATATATATTACCAAATTACAATGCCCAAAGAAATAAGTCTCATAAAGAAGAGAGACAAAATCCAAACTCTAGATCCAAGAGTAATCCTCCTCCTCCTTCGCAATCTTCCTCTTCTCTCTAGTGCGCAATGCTTGAGTGAGTGAATGGTACAAATGAGAGGAAACTCTCTCTATTTATACTGTACCTTTTACTTGACATTTAACCTAACTGGGTCAACCTCACTAACTTAACTGGGTCGACCTCTCTAGGGAGACTCAAATAATATTTATATTACATTATTTTTGGGTACTAATGACTCGACTTACAATGGAGGTTTTACCTCATGACTTTTACATGACCTTTTACATTAAAGTCATCTCCTGAAGGAGGAATAATACAAGTAGAATATTCTTCAAAGTTACATTATTTCAACATAACCAGAAGCCGAAGAAGACAAATCTCGCTGGAGGAAGAATGATTCCAGAGCAAGAAGGATTTTGGTGGACTCAGTTAGAGATCATTTGGTACCTCAAATCTCAGGAAAGAAGTCTGCTAGAAAGATGTTCAAAACTCTAAAGAAGCTATTTGAACACAGTAGTATCATTGTGACCCTCACATTGAGGAACCAACTATCAAACATTAATATGTCCAAGTCAGAATCCATTGCCTCATATTTCATGAGGATCACAAAACTAAGGGACAAGATTAGTACCAGTGGAGATCCCATTGATGATAAGGAGCTTTTCATTACTAGTCTAAATGGCATCCCACCATCTTTGGAGTCATTCATTCAAAGTATAAGTGGTTGAACCAAGCTACCCAAATTTGACAAGTTATGCAGATTGAAATCAAGAAGAGACAAGGATAGAAGCAAGGCATAGACTTCATGGCACTCAACCTGAGGAGAATCAAGCATTCATGTCCCATGCCAAGAAAGGAAAGGGAAGGAAAATAAAGTTTTACAATCACAAGCACCAAGTTAGGATATCAAGTCCTCTTCCATATCATAAGAAGAAGAAGAAGAAGGATTTATCTCAGATACAATGCTACAGGTGCAAGGCATGTGTCCATTACGCCAGTAATTGTTGAAGTTCAGTCAAAAGGAAGCATGAAGCCTCAAATGATGATGTAGAAGAATACCACCATCACAAGAATCAAAGGAATGAAGATCGTACATAATTCTTCTTCATATAAGCATTATCAGGTATTGTTCCCACCACTAGTGATACTTGGTTCATAGATAGTGATGCTTCTAGACATATGACAGGTTATAAACAAAATATTTCAGAATTAGTTGAGAAATATTGTCATCTCCATGTTGTACTTGGAGATGATGCTAACTACACTGTGAAGGGATTTGGGGCCACCTCCCTTCAGCTAGAGTCTAGTGATACACTACACTTAAGTGATGTGCTTTATGTACCTAGTATGAAAATAAATCTTGTATCCATCTTAGCCTTGGAGGACAAGGGATATAAAGTTGCATTTTCAGATGGGAAAGTGCTTACTTGGCGCAAGAGATCAAGTATGAACACATCAAAGGTAATTGGTATAAGAGAGGAGAGCTTGTATTGGTTGAGCACTCTAGCAGCTCAATCCGTAGTTCGCAACTCTACAAGAATGGGTGAACTATAGCACATAAGACTAGCTCATTTGAATTATAGATCTCTCCCAGCATTGAAGAATATAGTGACAGGTTTACCTGTGCTTCAGGTAGACCATGATGGAACATGTAAAGGATGTGCACTTGGAAAGAATTCCAAGAGATCTTTCGTAGATAGTGAGAGCATATATAAAGGAATTTTGGATCTAGTGCACTCTGACTTGTGTGAACCCATGACTATTACTTCATTGGGCGGATATCATTATTATGTAACATTCGTTGATGACTACTCACGTAAGACTTGGATATACTTTCTCAAGACCAAGGAATCCGAGGAAGTACTCAATAAATTCAAATCATTCAAAGCACAAGTTGAGAATTTGTCAGGAAATAGGATCAAGATACTAAGATCAAATAATGATGGAGAATACACCTCTACAATATTCAATGATTTATGCAAGGAAGGGAGAATTAAGAGGGAGATCACAGTTCCCTACAACCCTCAACAAAATGGGGTTGTGGAAAGAAAGAACAAAGCAATTGTGGAGGCAGGAAAAGCCATGCTACATGACCAGAGTCTACTAATGTTATTATGGGAAGAAGCATCCAGAACATATGCATATGTACAAAACCGATACCCACATAAGATTGTGAAGAACATGACTCCGGAAGAAGCTTTCACAGGAGTGAAACCAAAAGTGGGTCACATCTGGATCTTTGGTTGTATAGTCTATATACATGTGCCCAAGGAGAAGAGGAGGAAGTTAGAACCTTCATGAAATAAGGGAAATTTCATGGGATATAGTGAATCTTCAAAGGCCTATAAGATTTATATCCCAGGATCCAGACAAATCAAAGTCAGCAGGGATGTGTCCTTTGAAGAAGAGATGGTTGTCAGGAAATGCAAAGGATTAGACATGTATATTGATGATGAGGATATGTTAGACCCAAAGGAGATGATATAATCTCCCCCTCCAGTTCAATGGGAGTTAGCAGAGAAGGATGAACCCATCGATCCCATTGATCCATTTGAGATAGTTGATGTTCCCAGAGATATTGTAGTAGACATAAAGAGGCCTAGATGGGCACACCAGACTTTTCCGGATGCAGAGGGGCATGAATATCCACATGGTACTTTCCGAGAAAGTAAAATACCTCATACGTTTTCCAATTATGTAGCATTGATGAGTCACATCATTGACTCAGAACCTACCACTTATGAAGAAGCATTCAGACATCAAGTTTGGAAGGATGCCATGGTGGAAGAATACCAATCCATCATGAAGAATGATGTGCGGGAGGTTGTGCCGAGACCTGTGGGGAAGTCAATAGTGACTTCCAAGTGGTTATACAAAATCAATCATGGAGCAGATGGTTGCGTTGAAAAACACAAGGCTAGATTTTTTTCCAGAGGATTCTCTCATAAATAGGGAGTTGATTATGATGAGACATTTGCTCATGTGGCTCGATATCCTTCCATTAGATCAATTATTGCTATTGCTTCAGCTATGGGATGGAAGCTGCATCAGATGGATGTCAAGATAACCTTTCTCAATGGTGTTATTGAGGAAGAAGTATATATTGAACAACCAGAAGGGTTTGTTTTCCATGGAAAGGAGCCTCACGTATGTAGGCTGAAAAAGGCCCTGTATGGACTCAAGAAAGCACCCCGTGCTTGGTATGGACGGATAGACGGATTCCTGGTGACTCTAGGATTCACCAAGGGTGATGCAGACCCCATCCTTTACTACAAGGTTGTGGATGATGAGCCACTGATTTTGGTCCATTATGTTGATGACATGTTTCTCACTTGAAATGAGAAACTTATAGTATGGAGTAGAAGATAACGTGTCCTTCCTTAAAAGGGAAATATGACATAGAGATGTTTAACCTGCTTCCACCCAGGTACCTATACTCGTCCAGGTTCTCATCCAAGTATGGGAGTAATCTGATCGACAGATGAGATAGACAGGTATAGATGGTCGGGTTCCACCCAGGTATCTCTACTAGTCCAGGTTCTCAGCTAGGTATGGAATTAATTCCATCGGAAAATGAGACAGATAGGTAGTAGATGGTCAGATTACACACAAGTGCCTCTGCTCGTCCAGGTTCTCAGCTAGGTATGGGATTAATCCCATCGCCATATGAGACAGACAAGTAGTAGATGGTCGTGTGATGCTTGCACAGGTACCTCTACTCGTTCAGGTTCTCAACCAGGTATGGGAGTATCCCATCGGCTTATGAGACAAACAAGTAGTAGATGGTCGCGCACCTATGCTCGTCCAGGTTCTTAGCCATGTATGGGAGGACCCTATCGATAGATGAGATAGACAGGTAGAATATGGTAAAGCATATGGTAAATATTATCTCTCAGACATCCAGGTTGGATGGAGAGATTACTCTTAGACTCACCAAAGGACTAGTGGATTTGATGCACGATGACCCTTCTCGAAGGACTGACACTGTGTTGAAAACCTTAAGTATGTATAGAGATGATTGAGACAGTATGGATGTATAGATGAAACCTAGATGATTGTGATATTGATGATGACCGTATTCGAAGAATACCTTCCTTGTTGAGAGGGAGTGTTGGATTTTGTGCAACTTCGGGAGATATTCTTATTATATTTTATTGTATTGATTTGTACCTCCTATGGGAGTTGGTCTTTATATAATTAATCATGTAAACCCTTGAAAGAACAATGTAAACATTGGGGAGAAAATTAATTAAAGAAAATAATTATTAAATGTATTTTTATATCCCCCCAAGATAAATCGGCCCAGTCAAGTTAGACAATTTGTCCTAGTTAGGGAAAATGCCAGTTTGGAAAGTGTATAAATAAATGGGATGTGTTCCTCATTTGACACATTCACTCACTCACACAAGTTCGCATCACTTGGAGAGGAGCTTGCATCTGCAACCATGAGAAGCTGATTTTTGGGGTTTTACTTAGAGACACTTTCTTCTTTCTCTCTCTCATCATTGTACTATGTTCTCATAATTATCCATCTCTATACAAAGGTTGTTGGGTTTTCTCCCGATTAGGTTTCCCATGATAAATTCTCATGTTATTTGTTTCTGTGCTTTGTCTTTCTTCTATTGATCCTATTGATCTTATGCAATTGGATTATAATGCTATAAGTATGAAAAAACAACAACTCATAGGACAAACATTCCCTTTATGGTTTTTGTGGTGATTCGGTGCCTCATTTGTGACCCATTAGCCATAGAAGCTACATTTAGTACCTAACACCATAGTTGTAGTCCCAAACCATGGTTAATTCCTTAAGTTCCATTCTTGGTGAGTAAAACATTGTAATAACACCCACATTCCACTTGTAGGAAAAATATTTCATTTATAGGACATGTGACATACTTTTAGGGCACTATGCATGGACCATTGATGACATCAAAGAATCTATGATGGTTTATGACCTTGCTTTCCATTCTTAAACCATGAGAAAGATGATGATAAACATTTACGGTATGAAAAACCTTGTAACTATGCCCATATTATACTTGTAAGTCAAATATTCCATTTACAAAGTATGTGTAGTGGTTTAGGACCATGTGCTTGATCCATGAACCCTGAAATCATATTTTAGGCCCTTAAGTTCTAATGTTCACCTCAAACCACATCCAAGTCCCTAAGACTCATTTGTGGTGCAAAAAAAATTATAATGGTGTTGATATTAGACTCATGTGCCAAAACATCCTTATATAGGGCTTGTGTTAATTGTGTTTTTGGACCTTATGTGTGGATCATGAACCTAAAAGCTTATTTTAGGCCCTAAGACATTAATTTTCATCCTTTGATTGTGGCTAGGGCCTTGAGACCTACCCCTTACATGATAAATGTCATAATCATTCCCATATTATACACACCATCTAAATATTTCCTTTATAGGGGTTGTGTGGTAATTGAGATTGTATTCATGGCACATGATCCTTAAAATAATCTTTTAGAATATATTAAGATGCTCATTTACATCCTCAAATCATGGAAAAGTCCCGCAAACCCATATGTGGTGTAAAAAACCTTATAGTGGTGCCCATATTGCACCCATGGGACAAATAATAGAGGTAGAGGGATTATGTGGTGGTTCGATACCCTGTTCATAGCTCATGAGCCCTAAATTCATCTTTAAGGCCCTAAAATGTTCATTTTCATCCTCAAATAATTGTTATAACTCCAAGACTTATTTGTCGTGTGTAAAGCCTTGTTGGAACCCATATTGTACTCATGGACCAAATATTCTATTTACAAGGAATATGTGTTGGCATGGAACCATGTGCATGGACCATGAGCTCTAATCTACAAAACCTCATAATGGTGTCTATATTACAATTATTATCCAATTATCCCCTTTAAAGGGAAATGTGGTGGCTTGGGACCCTATGTGTGTCCCATGAGCCATGAAAGCATATTTTGGATGTAATATGTTGGTGTTCCTCCTTGGACCATGTAAAGGACCCTACGACTCATAAATTATGGGAAAGACCTTGTATTGACATTGATATTACACTTATGGGACAAATTTTTCTTATATAGGCTATGTGTGGTGTTTTGGGACCATATGCATGGGACTTGAAAATATTTAAATCTATCACTCTATTTGATTTCTTTTCATTATTCATTGTAGATTGTTCTCCAGAGCGAGGTTCGTCACTCAGTGTGAGGCATAGCTATGGACGGTCCCATGTTTGTCCACCCCCCATAGATCGCACGACGACTCGTATGTGTTGTACATATAATTTTGTTTTTATTGAGTTAGATATAAGTAAATTATTGTATGTGCAATTATTAATGTGTGTTTCTACTTTCATAAGCACCATGCCTTCGAGGCGCGAGGCAACATTACCTTCTAGTGGTCGTGGTTTTGGAAGCAGGATTTCCAATGTTTCTCTTGAGGGTCAAATTCCCGATACCTCTTCAGATCATAGTGAGGTGGTTCCTCATGACACAAGTATACTAAATTCATATTTTTTTTTGTTCAATTATCAATATCTTTAATTTAGAATGCTTGAATTCACCCGCAAATGTTAAATTTTCAGAATTTACTTCAATCTGATCTAGGATCTTAACTGAGAGAACAACATGTACAGCAAATCTACAGCATATCAATCATGGACACAATAATGCAAGCACACAAGAGACACAGAGTTTACTTGGGGAAAACCATAAAGGTGAAAAACCCCAATAACTTCCTCAGAGATAGATAGAGCAATGATACAACCAGAATACAAGAGATAGTCTTCTCCTAGTAGCAGAGCCTCCTCCTCCACAAGTGCGCCACTCTCCCAAGTGTGAGTGAGAGAATAGAATGTGTAAAATTAGAGAGACACACTCTCTATTTATACACTAACTTGACTTGACCTTTACTCAACTAGGTCGGCCTCAACTTAACCACTTAACATAATGCTGACTGGGCCGACCCCCACTAGGGTGGTCTAATAACCCTTTGACCCACATGGCCGACCCCCAATAGGGTGGTCTAATAACCCTTTGACCCACATGACTTATACAGGGCCAACCCCAACGAGGTGGTCTAATAACCCATCAAGTATAAGTTACGACACTTACAATATAAATGACGACACTTCCGTATAGAGGAATAATAACATCTCTATAGGAATACAACCACTTCCGTATAGAGGAATAATAACATCTCTATAGGAATACAATATACATATATGTGAAATACGTTCCGAAGTTACATATACATCAACAACAAACACATATTTTGACTAATTTTTTTTTTTTTTATCTAACTTGTAGATACTCACACTAGACCTAGTCCTATGAATACACCTTCTTCTCCGTGGGAGGATGAGATCACATGGATCACCATTGATGATATCACATTTCAATGCAACTGGATGCACACCCAGATCGGTTCCATTCTACATGATTGTCCCACTAAACGATTGATGTGGATGATGTTAGAGGTCATTGATGGGTTTTTGGCCATCTACCGGAGGACGAGACCATTTAGTGACGTATAGCATATTGCATGCATGAAGAGGAGGGCTCACGTATTGGGTCCATATAAATGGGAGGTGGTGAAATCCACGAAAAAAGGTAATGATGTGAGGGGTATACTATTTGATATCCCTTCTGGTCGTGCAAGTGGAAAATCGCTTAGACTTAGGGAGTTTAATATTGAGGATACAATACCTTATATATATGATATATTTATTGGAGCGTGGGGCATGTTCCCCTACCATGACCAAGTCCCATTGAATTTTTCAAAATAGATATATGCAGAGTTTGTCTTAGGAATGCATCTCGACTACATGAGCACACCATCAAATATCTATGGTTTCAGAAGGGGATGCAATAACAACCCCTCTGAAGTTTCTACCCATCCTTAGAAGGAGTATATTTAGGTCAGAGGATGTAGCCAAGTCATCGTAGCTTAGAGTAGAGACGAGGAATATGGTGGTAGGAACCATGTGCATTGCATTGAACAATGTTTCACTTGTTGTATATGGGTAGAGATATATAACACCCCATGAACCTATAGGTTCTGAGATATAGTGGGTGGGCAATCTATACTCGAGATGGTTGATTGGGACACTTTACTGCAATATGCTAGGACAACCTAAGATGCATACTTTTGAATATATGAGAGATGCAGGCCGTGATCGATAGAGTAAGTATATCTTTTTACAATTATGTATACTTAAGTTTTATCATTATATGTCATTAATTGATCATCTTAATACATGTACATAAATGAATCAATTAAGTAATACTTTGTTGTTTTTTATTTCTCCATGCAAGGGAACACATTTATGGACAAGCACACTGCCACTATCAATTGTGTTACAAACATAAAATAATAAAATATCTAATAATAAATTACAATAATTACTAATAATACATATCGTTTATAATTTATGAGGAGATGCGACTCCCCATTAAAGGTGCCCAAGCTATATTTAAGCGGGCCATTCATTGTAATGTAAACATCATCTATCAAATATATTATTATTATCAAAATATGGGATTTCAAACATTTGTGGGCAGTTTAGAATTATTACTAGCGTTAAGAATCTTTTACACTTCAGTGGTATCGAAGTGAAGTTACCGATTCAGGTTTTTAACCATTATTTAGGGTTTCCCTTAAATAATAGGACTTTGTCCTAAAAAGAAAAGAAAAAAAGAAAATTAAAAGTAAAGAAGTAAATCCACACATGGTTTCTTAATAAGTGGGAGGAAAAGAAAAAGAAATAAAAGTAAAGAAGTTTCCCTAAAAAATAGGACCTTGCCCTAAAAAGAAAAAAAAGAAAGTAAAAATAAAGAAGTAAAACCACACATGGTTTCTTAATAAGTGGGTTTGGGTTTATTATCCAACAACAAACAAAAAGCGATATTTGAACTTGGGTGGGGAAGGTAACAACCATTCCTCCCAACCACCCAATCTACATCATTTTACAGAAATTAAGGGGAAAATAAGAGTAAAAGAGCATCAAAAGAAGATTTTTTACAAGAAGAATCATATTGAATATTATTGATTATATATTTGTTCATTACATTGTGGGGAAAATCTAATTATTGAATATTATTATCCTTTGAAATTGAAGACCAAATAAGAAGACATAAATTCATATCCAAAGAACAATTTCTTTTTTTATCATTGAAGAATTTGAAGTCAAAAGAAGACCAAGTTATCGTCCAAGAAATCGACGTATGGCGAATTCAAAATTGGATCCAAAACTACAAGCAACATTGGACGAATTAGAGCAGTATAAAGTGACCAATAAAGATCTTCAATTCAAGATTATGAAGCAAGAATTGCATAATCATTTAGCAAAACATGAGAATTGTAGCTTAAAAGATCAAAAGCGAGATCTCCAGAAAATGTTATCATATAAGGATAAGAAAATATCACATCTAAAAAGTCACAATCAAAACCTTGAAGACAAAATCAGAAAATAAAAAAACATCGAGGAATCACCTTATAGAAGCAATAATGATTTAGAAGAAGAAATAAAACATTTGAACAAAATCATCAAGGAGAAAGATGACGAAATCAAGAAAATTCAAACAAAAGTAAGATGCCTAGAAGCCAATAATTTCCACCTTCAGCAACGGATTTGTGAACTCCAACAGAAAGAGAACGACACTAAAAGATGCACAAATTGGAGATTACAATTGTCAAAAATACGTTATCAAATAACGCCGAAGAAATATATCGGTCCATAAACCATAACTAGACATTAATTGGAAAAATCAGGAAGTTAAAAATTACTAAGAGGACATAACAATCAAACGAAGATACGGGAGGGAAACTACTGGATAAAGAGGAAGAAAACCAACACTTGAGAAATTTTAATCAAGAACTAGAGGAACAAATTAAGAAGTTAAAAGAGGAAAAAAAGTCGTAAGATGAAAGGTTAGATAATATTCAGAGTGCGCAAACCCAGAAGGAAGCATCTAGACAATTCGGGAAAAAAATTCAAGTTGAGGAAGAAGAAACAAAAACAAATTTGGCCCTCATCACAGTTCAAAAAGGAGTCAATCCACCAGAAAAACGAACGATAAAAACTCCTTATCCACACCCCAATTATAAAAGTCATTTTGACCAACGATAGGACCAAAATGAACATAAAAAGAGAAGTTATGATTTCAGATGCGAAGGAACACAAAATCTACAACGCAAAAAAAAAATAGGAAGATTTACCCAACAAGGCAACCAACATTCAGCTCCGATGAAGGTAAATCTCGGATGGATCACTTCCCATGATATGCGACTTTTCAGTTCAGGGATTCGAAAATTATATCGCCATGTTCATCAAGTATCGGAGTTACAGTTTCAGAGGGACATGAGAAGATGTTACGAAGAAAATAAACTGACAAGTCCTTCACTAAAAAAAGGTTTGAGGACAAAGATTCCCTTAAGGGGAAGGCAATGTTACAAACATAAAATAATAAAATATCTAATAATAAATTAAAATAATTACTAATAATAAATATTGTTTATAATTTATGAGGAGACGCGACTCCTCAATAAAGGTGCCCAAGCTATATTTAAGCGGGCCATTGATTGTAATGTAAACATAATTGATCAAATATATTATTATTACCAAAATGTGGGATTTCAAATATTTGTGGGAATTTTAGAATTATTACTGGAGTTAAGAAGCTTTTACACTTCAGATTGGTCATCCAATCATTCCATTCGATGATGTCTTTGTGGTATATGCTAATGCTCATCCTAACTTTCAACTACATATATGTATAATTGGAATTATTTTATCCTAAATTTCTTCATTTCCCTAGTTCAAATTGTATAGGGTAGAGGCAAGGGTGTTACCCATGATCCTCCACCTATAGGTCAATGTGTCACCATGCAGGAGACATCGTCTCCCTCTAGTTCTGACCATCCACCCCCACTCGATGAGGCACTATAATTTATGATTCAATTCAATAGAATCTAAGTTAATCATCAATTTATAACATGCATTTATTAATCTGACTGATTACATGTAATGTCACCATAAATAGGCACATGTATAGGGGGCATCGATGCTATAATCATGTGGACACATGATGGGGATGCATCAATTATGTAGTGTCCTGATGAGGGGACTTTGAAGGTCCAATGAGATTCCATGCAGACAAAGATGACATAGTTCACCATCGAATCGAGCTACGTGAGTTGATCCATCCACTTAAAATTTAAAAAAATTGTCATCTTATAAATTTTGTACTAAAATTTAACTAAATTGTAGTAGAGTTCAAAATTGTAACTTTGGTAGTTCGGTGAATTTGAAACCATTTTTGATAGTATAGCGCACCATGGCTAGAGGCCTAGTGCATGTGATGGTGGTGGTCATGATGGTCACACAACCAATCAAGGGCCTAGTACAGGGGATCGTGGTGGTGACCATTGAGTTGATGACACACACACATTGTACTATTTTTTATTGTTATGTATATAGAATTATTTTTTTATGAACTAAATGGACTGTTAAAGTATTTTGCATCATATTGATTCATGTGTATGATGTCTTTTGTTTATGTCGATGAGTATGATTCATGTGTATGATGTATTTTTATCTATCTATTTATTTATGTCGATGCCTTTTATATTATCCAAAATTATAATTACAAATTACAATCTCGGTTATAATTGAAAGTTACAATCTCATTTATAATTACAATTTACAATTATGATTACAATTTCACAATTACAAATTAGTTTACAATTGCATCTACAAATCACAATCTTGGTTACAAATTTACAATTACAGTTACAATAAAAAATTAATAATTAGATTTACGAATTGGACAATTAAAATTACAAATTTGCAATCACAAATTGCAATTACAATTACAATCAGTTACAATTACAAATATGCAATTACGATTAAAATTAATTTACAAAATTGCAAAGTTCCAAAATTACAATTAAAATTTGCAAATTTGCAAATTTACAATTTTCAATTTCAATTACAAGTTTAGAGTAAAAAAATACACTTACAATTATACTTTTGCAATAATAAGATACATAGGGGAATTGTTTTTAAATTAGTATATTATTGAAAATTTATGGAGAATTCTTAAAATAATCCCTTTTTCATGTCTCTTAAAACTTATGCATATTTAAGAGGATGAAAATCACTTTCTCTTAGAGTGTCCTGCTTACACTCACATTAGATCTCAGTTTGATAGTATTTGCTACAATACAAACCTTTCTAACCTCCTATCTTTCCAAAACTATAGTGAGCTAGGAAAGCTTCTCTTCAAGATTTTTTAGCATAGGAATAAAATTTTAAAGCAAACAAAATAATTCCCTTCTTTCTTCTTAAGGTCCGATAGACCAAAGTTGGCCTCGGTGGATGCTAATCATCATCATCAAATAATTGCATTCCATAAAAACAATCTAAAATATATGAAAAATGTTAATAAATAATATAATATGTAAAAACTTTTAATAGCCATTGTGAAAAAAAAATTATAATAACATTTGATTTAGTTATAGTCCTTTTAGAAATGAACATGTATTAAGAGATTTTTCCAAGTTTTAAATTTAACATTGTTAGATTATGTTTTAAGGTCGGTTACTTTGTTTTTTACAAATTTTAAAGTTGTTGATGTATGGATTTGGATTGATGGAAAGGTTAATTCAAGTTTAAATTATGACTTGAATTCATATAGCCTTATATGTTCATTATATTACTTAAATTCATATAGGTCATTATATGGGGAAAATTAGTGCATCTACATTATCTAGAGTGTGCATTGTAATGGTGAACTTTGATTTAAATGAGAGTGACAAAAAATGTTACATTGACAACAATGTTAAAATGATTTGTTGTATTGTTAACAACCAAATTTTCTCACATACCATGTCATCGGCTTTGTCATCCCTATGCATCATCATTCCACATAATTAACACCATTTTTCCATATTATTCCATCCATATGACCCGAGGAAGTAATAAAATGGAAAAAATCAAAGTCAAATCTCAAGTTGACCTCCCTAGAAGGGGTCACTGCTTTTCCTTTGAAATAAATGACTTAGGTCGTGGATCCCCCCCCCCAAAAAAAAGTGTAACCTAGTCCCAAAACATCATTTTCATCAAAAATTGGTTATTTCCCACTTCTCTAATGAAGAAAGGGACAAAAGTGGACACATACCTTAATGGGGTCCCAAGTTAGTTACGGATATAGGGCCCAAAAACCTAATTTATCTACTAATAAATCACAGGAAATGAAGAAGGTTCACATTGCTTCTAGATTATTATATTGAACACTCTTTTTCCTATAAAAAATCCCTCAAGGTCACCATTCCATGCACACAATTTCCATATCACACTCATGCTGTCATGCTTCCAAAATTCTCCCAAAACTAGAAGAAAACCATATCTTACTTTCTACTTCACCTAAAGGAGATTACCATTGTGACGGTTGGCTGGAAGTTGCAAGGTTGCAATGGAGACAAATGGACCTTCCCTTGGATAGCTTCAGAGGCCCCATTTCCTCTTCACTATACCAAGGTGCTAATTTATGTACTACTTCTTTGTGATAATAAAAAAAATCATTCTTTGATTCATCATACATTATCTTGGTATTCTTTATGTGTAGTGCAACTGAAGGATGATGATCTCTTACTATTTAGTTTTAGTTTGTTTTATTTTCCCTAATTAAAATGTATACCAAGAATTGCACAACCCCTTAGTATGTGCCTTGCACGTGCGGGTGATTATTCTCACCATACATGTATAACCTTAATATTGTAATTATCCAATCATGTAAGAATACAAATTAACCATGTTAATAGTCATGTGAAACCTTGGCATGTTGACTTTGTCGCAAAAACACAACCAAACAATGTTGCGTACTAGCAAAATTTGACAACTCAATATTTTGTGTGTGGAAGATCATTAATGACAATGATGGTTTTCCTTCTATGTCCCATATACACTAAGTTTATATAAATTATGTAATATAAAGAATCTGAACAAGAAGGGAACATATTGGTTTGTATTTCCTTAGATTCATTGTTGGCATCTTGTTTATGTCTAAACGTGTTATATATTTTCTAATTTAGTTAGTGGGAGTTGGATTTGCCTTTCTTCCCAATATTATCATTGCAATGTCTATGTGGTGTATGTTTTACATGTCTCAAATTATCTTGATAATTTTTTGTTCTAAAAGTTGAAGGGTCATGTATATTAAGTTGGTCTCACCATAGTTGGTATTGTGGTTTCTCTAGTGGTTCAATTAATGCACTCCTATATATGTCAAATTAAATATCAAAACATTGTTTCAAACATAATTTTCAAAGCTTGTATATATTTAATATAATCACTCACACTTAAATGAATAAGGAGATGGGAAAACATTATAGAGATTCATTAACTTACTTGAGAGAGGAATCACCAATATCAATAGGAAAATGGGAATGGTGGTTGGGAAGTATGTTTTGTATTTTCCTCCATTTTCATGTGTAGAATAAAAGGTCTAAGGATTTTGTATACATCATTTTTCTGAATCATAACTCACCCAACATGCATAACTTTACGTTGGTGTGCATTTCTCCAAAATTGCCAAAATAGTGTCAAAGTGACTAGAAATTGTCAATTTTGGAAATTATAACTTTCACCCAAGGTTGAATTAATACCATTTAAGGATTTGTATTTATATTGTACCTAGGATGTACTCCAACATCGTACCCTAATTTTTTCTAAGAAGTCATTTTGACATGATTCATATAAATATTACAAAAGGTCATGCTATGATGATTTCCACTTCTTTGACAAGAGTGTTGATTCTTAGTAAAATCTATCAAAATTGGCCATGCATTATAGAAGTGTATGAGGCCTTTGGAAATGTCTATAGATAGTATATTGGAATAATCCTTGGCTCGATATGTAATTTTTTATTGAAAAATTACCCAGACAAATGAAACTAGTGAAACACCTAGATACATTCTTGTTATATTGATGCAAACTCAGATTGTCATATCATACATGAGTTACCTAAAAATTAGTGACCAATATTTTTGAGAAACTCATTATCACAGATCATTGAAAAACAAGTTAGCATTCCAAGTAGGTCATCCTCAAAAGTGGCATGTAGTTCATTATTTTGGCCAATGTGTTATAGGAATGCAAGTATCCATAATACGATCATGGTAAACTGCTTCCATGTTCTATCTATTTGGTTCATCTCCCTTCACCTTGATTTTCATGAGATGTATCTGAACTACAGCCACCAAACGCATATATTGGAAAGATATATATTCAAGCATAAAAACTATGTAAATAATATAATCACCCTATTTTTTCACTTTTTCAAAAAAGTGGCCCATCACAACTAGGTCAACGATTTGGTATGTGAACTCTCCATCTTGATAGGGTCGCACCAACATGTTTTAATTTGTGTACACCACATTAAATAATATGCCACATTCTCTTCATTTCCTGGGGGTGCAACGACAACAAATACATCACCCGCAACCAACATTAAAAATATTACTCAAATGTATACATTTGTACAAGTTTGGAAATTTGAATATTCAATCGAATATTCCTATAAAAACATGTGTAATATATTGAACCCATTAATGAAGTAATGTACCTTCCCTAACCACACAAGAAAATTGATCATGATCTAGTGATACCATAACCTCTTCAATGTGCATCTCTTTCCATGTCAGAATTGGATGTAGACCCGTTGTGTCACATATCCATCATCTTCACACTGATCAAGCTCACATCTATTTGCATCAATACAAAACTTGAAAAAACATGCATAGTTTCTTGTTTGAATAGAAAATATGTATCCCGTGTCTTTACACCGAATGGAGTGTAATTTCCTCATGCTAAGTATTGTCTCGCAATACCAAGTCATGGATCTATTCACACCGCCAAGGGAAACATTGCAAACTAACCTATATTAAATTAAATATCAAATATATAAATTTTCAACTAAGTCGGTGTTCCAAAGTATGTTAAAAAATGTGAGCTTCAATTTCACATTGTAGTCTCTTACCTACAAACCAACCTTTATTTTTCATGACCTTGATGTCCCAAATGCAGTATGCACCAGTTGAGTACTTCTCCAAGTAATTTGAGTCAGCTTGCACCATGACTCATCTTATACCTCCTAAGGTTTTGTTTCACACAAGAACTTGTGCCATAATGTTCACCCTTTCTTTTCCTTGTTTCAAAAAAGATCCAAGTATGTCAAACTCTTGTCTCTTCATGAATATTACTCAACTAGTTAAAGAGCATGCTGATTTGAACTACCTCGCACACCCATCTGACCAAGTCTAGTGTTTTGTAAACATACCCCATTATTTTTTAATGAATCATAAATAATCCCAAATCAATGTTGAACAAACAATGTGTCATTCTGATGACCATCACTAACATAAAAATGGTACTCCTTATTCACATTGTGTGACTAAAGGGTGATATCTCTACCATCAATGCTCACCTGAGTATGTCTTTACAATATATGTACTAATGCAGACACCCGGCCAGAGTAATAGTAATCACTTTATATCTCTTCAAGGAGAAAATGTGTAATTCTTGACAAATTATACCAATGATAATATTGTGCCCATATTGAATACCTCACAATAATGTTTGAATTTGAAAGCTTGCCACCTAGACCTATGAGAGTGTTTGATGTATTTATAAATCTGATTTTGAAACTTCTCCATGAATTTTGAAATAAGAATTTCTTTCTCAAGCAATTCGATCCTATTAGATGACACAACTGAAGAAGATTATGGATTCATGGTAACATACTCATATCTCTTCCATGTGAATGTGGCATCTGACAATCCAGGGTGTATTGGATCAATAAGGAAAATTCCTAAGGAACAATGCCAAATTACCACATTCCAAGCATCTTCTTCCACCTACACATCTTTTAATCAAAAACACATCTTCAAGATTCATTTTGCACAATATAATAGAAATAAACTCTTGCACCGTGGGAGGAGTTGGTTCACCCTGCCAGTGCCTTTTGCAAAAATCTATAAACGTGTCATAATAGAGTTCAAATTCAACATGGTATCGATAACAACAAGTGTCAGGAATTGTGTTCGTCCTAATATACCATAGTTTCAATTTATTAAACATGCTAATTGTGATCTCGACATCGGGATTGGCTTCTTGAAATTCCTAAAAAATGCAGCTCATATCATCTCCATAACATGCTTACAGTGCTCAACATAAATGCCTCTAGATAAACATTGTTGTAGGACATGCTTTAGATCTGGTATAACACGAGAATGGTTGTCCCAAAAATCTACCACCTTCTCTATAACATTGTTTGGAAGTTTATCTTGATAAGGTAGCCTGCAAATAAGAGCCCAACCACTAGTAGGAAAAGTGAGATAAATGACTATGTGACTAAAAAAGTTAGTAATGTGATTGTTTGTACGCTAAAAAGGACTAAATTAGAGCAACCTAGCTAACAATGACCAAATAAAATGACTAATTTAGTTTTCGGGAAAGAAATACTTAGTCAGAAAATTATGAATGACTAAAAACAACATATAAGTTCCAAAATACAAATTAACAATACTATTATAAACATTATATTAAATATATTATATTGCAAACATTAATATAATATTAGCTTCTGTTATATAAAACATGTAAAATTTATTGATTAAAAAAATTATATCGTAAAATGGTTCAAAACACCAGTGCAATCCATGTAATTCGGTTCATTGTATGATCGGGGGAGAGGATCACATCACCTAGGGGAAAGCACTCTGCATTATGCAGAGTTAGAGTGGGAATTTTGGGAAAGTGGCTCTCATTTTGCAGTAATGATGTAGTGAAATTGACGCAGTGGGAATGATTTGGGCAAGTGGCATTCATTGTCGAGTGCTCATTATGCAGTGATGGAGGGAGTGTCAGGAGTGTGGACGGTTTAATTTGGGGGAGTATTGGGAAAACACCCCTTGTTGGTTCCTTACAGGTTATTGTTTGATGTACGCGCTTCCTTAATGGATGGGATCCCTTAGTGTCGGAGTGGCCATGATTTCCCTAAGTTTCGGCTCTCGTTTTGCAACAATACTGTAGTGAAATCATGATTTGGACGAGTGGCATGATGTGGAGTTATTTGGGGCTTTGGGTATTTGGGTATTTGGGGTTTTAGTTACTGGGGTTTTTGGGATGTTCTAGTTATTTGGGGATTTTTCAATTGGAATGTGAGAGCTATGGTGCAGAGTGCTTACCTTGAGATTTTGGGATTTTACCTTATAAAGACAGAGCCGCCAGATGGCCTGGCCATTGGAGCTGACAGGATTTGGGGATTTGAGGTTTTAGTTATTTGGGGATTTTTCAATTGGAATCTATATAAATATGGAAGTTGGCATGGTGGATAAAAAATCCTTGGACGGAACATGGAGGATTTTGAAGAGTAGGACAAGGAATTCAGAGTCAGAGCTGAGACCCTTTGCATAAAATTCATAGGTATGCTTATTTCTTTTGGTATCCTTGTACTGTTTTACTAGATTAATCTTCTTGAATGATAGCCAATCATCATCTTATCTTTCTAGTAATGGTCTTCTCTGTACCATTTTGCTAGCTAGCACTAGTCTAGCTATAAATGGTCTTCTCTGTACTTATTCCCTATGGTTTTTGTTGTTTCGAAGTCTGCAACAAAGAATGGATCCTTGCCTGGATATTTTATTGGCATGAGTCCCTGTAGGGAAGGAAAGGATAACCTGCCCATTTTAGGAACTGCATAATTATATTTCACATAGACTTGGTCCGTTAAGCCACAGTTCAAGAGCTATTGTCCAGTAATCCCTGGTTTAGATTCGTTATTGTTGTTTGGTAGGTTTGTTTAAACCTTGTATTGATTGGTTAAAGAAGCTTCTGGTCACAACTGTAAGGATTTCAAACCTATATTTGGTCTGTATAGATAAATTAGCTAGTGTGTGGTTCAAGCCAGCCCATTTTCAGCAGGCTACAATGTGTGGATCAAGCCACTGAGCATAGGAGGTAAAGGCACTTAATTGGATCCTATTTCCTTGGGATTATCCATACACAGAAGATAGAGAATTTGAGTGTATCTTAATTAAGGTTTCCATACTATTATATTTTACGTTTCTTTGGAATTGACCATGCACCTCCTAAACCCTTATTCTGCTTGGACTAGACAAGGTGTTCCTTACCTTAACCAAACTTGCCTGCATGGATTCTCTGAAACCCCATTGACCTATTTAGGGCCACTTGTTGAACATTTAAGAAAATATTTTCCATTTATCTTATGTAGCCAACCTTTTTTCCTAGACAAACTGCTCCCCCACCTGATCTCAATCATCAATCCAAAAAATGGTTGAATAAATGTGGAATCATAAAATACAACAAACACTATCTCGTGGAGGTAAATTCGCTTAAAAGGGTACATGATGAATTTGTCTTGGATTTTACTACTCACTTCTGCAAGTTCACCACCAGATTCTTGAGGTAGTATATCCATTTAAACCTACTGCAAGTTAATCCTCCTCATTTGAGGATGAGTTATCTTTGCCCCTAAGAAAGAAAGATATGCCGACTTGACTCTTCAATGATGCAAAAGACCTTAAGAGTAACATAAATATGGTCGAGATTCTTTTCAGAACTAGGTTGGTCTCTCCCGAGCTCTGAGCATATAATGAGAAAGGGGAAGGAATTAGGAAAAAGTAACGATACTCTTTAAGGTCATGGATAATAATCTTAAATATTCAAGCAGAGTTAAGTATTGCATTCCTTTGTAGGTTCTACCCGTCCATACCGTAATTAGTTACTTTAAATTCAAGTTCCCTCCAAGAGACCTCATGTCATACTTCAGAGAGAAACCTGAATAGAGGATATGTAGCCCCCTCAACCTTAGAAACCACATGCTAATTGGAATATGGATCCACCCCACTATTGTGCAAAAGTGAATACTATGGACCTAAGAGTTCGATGTAACTATTTTGAATGTTTTTAACTCAATAAGAGTTTTGAATAGTTCAATGTTGGTACCAACTCATTGGGTGAACTTAGGAGTTCCTCCATGAGAGGTGAGGTGGTAAAAACATAAAAGGAGAGAAATGTAACTATATAATAGGAGGATGAACCAATTCAAATTTATCTATCCATGATACAATTAGTTCCAAGTAACATCATTGAAAGGGTATCAGGGGGATTAATTTAGGTTAAGACAAAGATACTTGTGGAAGGAGGAAACACCAGAACCATTATATAAGCATAAAAATGAATGTCTATGGTCAAATCAGATCATGATAAATTTGCTAAGTATGAATGACCATGGATCCTATCATAAAGGCCATTGATACATTTGCACCATCCAAAGCACTCACACAAAAGAAATTTCTCTTAACAAAAAGGCCTCAAAGTGTTAAGGTCATTGGAACTCAATAATTGAATGCATCTTCTTTAAAATTAAAGCACGAAATTGGTAAGCTTAATATTTCCATGCCTCTCGCTAAAAATTTTCAACGTCTAACACATAAGAAAGGGTTCATTAATTATTTGGAAATTGAAGCGTCAACTAAAGAGAAAATATCCATCCCTCTACCAACTCAAGACATGATGTTCTCTCAGAGAAATCATGAAATGATATTGAGCCATGAACTACTCCTTTGAGCTGATCTAATAAACATATTTGATGGTATCCCTCGTTTCATAGTAAGGAATCATATAGATCATCATGACCTCCTTAGTCCTCCATTCTATGTTATCTTAACATATAGAACCTTGACCTCCACAATTGCTTGTATAGTTCTGGAGCATTGCACTACTTGATGACATTTTATATGGTGAAAACATTGATCCTATACATTGCTTAACCATACAAGTAATTGTACACCTTTAATGGAAAAAGAGTGCAATGTTTAGATATGATCAAGGATCTAGTGGAAATCCCATTTGCAACTGGTTTATGGGGTATATGTTGTGCTTCCAATACAGTTGGAATTTCCACTAACGAAGTTGCTTCAGGAGATCATACAAGAACTAGACACAGTTTCAAGAAGTTCGTAGAAGTTTTGGAACAGAGAAATTAGGTACATGAAAAGTAAAAAAAGTCCCAACAAAAGATGAAAAACATTTTTTTATAGGAAGGCTAGACCAAATTTTAAAAGGATTATTTTTCTTACTATGAGATAATAAACATGAACACCTTGGAAAGCATGGACAATTAAACAACACATGGCTTGGGATTTTCATGATTGAGATGTTAAAGGCACCAATTATGTTCTCCTGTCTATTTTGGAAGGTTAACCTTTTAAGCTGCCATTGAATGGGAAACATATAAAACATTAAATATCCTAAAAAATGATAAGTACCCATCCCTTAGTACATTAGTAGTTTAGGATGTTTTTGTTTCCTAGTAATCGGTACGTCAACCACTTGATCTATGATGGGTCAACCCAACCCATTTTGAGGATGATATCCAAGCATCTCTGAGATTTTCAATGGCTTAGATCTAGATTCAATAAGACAACTTCACATGGAATATTTCTGAGAATGAGAGAAGAAGAATAAAGAATATAATTTGTGGAAAACACTATGTATCTTATTCATCAATATTATTACAATATATAATACATCTTCCATGGATAAAATCGAATGCCTTAGAGAAAAGTTGAAAAGCACAAAAATAAAAGGCTTACGAAAGGAAAAAAACCCCTAAGTGTCAAAAAACACTTGCCTAAATAGTCTAAAGGATCACGAATTGGATGAATATGGCATGGCAGATCATGATTGAGTTAAATGGAATGTAATGATTGCTTTAGGAGAGAACAAAATATGTGTAGGTTGATTTTCCCAAGTAGTAAGAGTTTCCAAGTCAACTAGCTTTTCCTTATCCACTAGAAAGTAGAAAAAACAGGATAAAGCTATATAAATTAGGAAACTGTCTTTCTAATTCCGGAATAGAATAAAATCGGAAAGAATCCAAGGAAATATTATCCAGAATCTATCCAAATTCGTTTTGGTGAATTAGGATAGCATGTGGTCCACTAAAAGACAAAACTAGCCCTATTTACCTAGTCAAAACTTAGGAAATTAATCATAAATGATTAATCAATTATATCCTAAGTTGAAAATGGTATAAGTGGATTTTTTAATACTCCAACACCCCCCCTTAAGCCTGACTTTATGTTGTGGAAATCAGAAAAATATCATATATATAGGGCTCAAGCAACAAGGCTTATGGTCACCCCAATACAAAAAAAACTAGTCCATGTAAAACGAGGGAACATGGAAAACCTCATGGGAACAAAACCCTCCCTAAAAAATGGACATGCTTGGAAGTCTTAATATTGTCTTGTTCATAATTTGGAGGAGCTGAATGAGCTGAATGGGCTACTTCTAAGTAACATACTTGATGAAGAGATTGTGAATGTCATTATCATGCATCAGTGCATCAATGTGGTGTAGGAAATAATCATGTGTAGAGGCTCCATGAAGCTCATCTTCTGATGATGGAGGAGCATCATATGAATTATTCTTGCTGTTATAACATATATAATATGATCTGGAAACATAATCAACGATGGAAAGAAGATATGTGCAAACTCCTTCCCAAAGAGCATCAATGAACTCAACAGGATCAACTTCTTCTGCAGATGCAATGTGCTGCACTAGTTCTTGTACATTCTTCTCAAACTGTTGTAGAACCTTTATGATATTGTAAAGGATATCATGCAGCTCTGAAATATCAGAATTTGAGTCATATGGAGCAAAAACAACAAGGGTGGAGAGTCTCCATGATCGGATAGAGTTTCAGTAGGGAAAAAGTGAATAACTAGGTCACCCTGATAGCTAAGAGAGCTTGGAGAGTTTGAGGACTTGAATTTTGAACCATGAGTGATGGGCTCAGGTCTAGATGCGTGAAATATCAGTCCAATGATGGAAAATGACATGGATATCCCACCAATTAAAGATGTGGCAAACATAAGAACAACAAAGACAAGTGACACACTGAAGGAAACCATGGAATTGTATGGTTTCTTAACTGGAGCACTTGGGGGTTGTAGGGTATTTTGTTCATCCAATGGTTGGAAAAATGGTGTGGGAGGTGTCATGACCTTTATGTTAGGAAACCATGTCTTTGCTTCGTTACTATATTATTGTTGGACGCATATGCTTTGTAAGTCGTCCCGTAGTATTTGTTGATCCATAGTTGTCTTATTGTTGTCTAGCGCATATGCTTTGTAAGTCGCCCATAGTATTGTTGATCCATAGTTTGTATTGGCCCATGGTTTTGACCCATAGTATTGGATCCTAGACTTAGTATATAAGTGTGTGTTGAGGCCTATGAAGGCACCATGAAGTTATTTGTATTGAGCTTGCTCAAAGGAGGTTGCTCCCTCGAAGTGGCCTACGATCAATAAAAGTGATTATGAGTTCTGTTATTTCTGTTATTTCGCATATTCTTATTAATTAATTGTTGCAGGTTCTCCACATCTGGTATTAGAGCACTTTCTTGGGCACGTTGGGTGGAATTTCTGCCAAAAAAAATTTCACATCTATTGCAAGTTCAGATCTGGGAATAAGCCTTATCCGCTTAAATGTGGGAAGTACTTGGGCATAAGCCCTAAAACGCATTGTGAGGAGTACCACAGGAACCCCAAAGTGTTGGCCCATTGAGAGGACCTGCCAATGAAAAGGGCAACGACCCCTACCTGATTGACTAGTTCCCACCCGTGAGGTAAACCAAGAGCTGTCGTTTGTGGCAAAGCAGTTCTCAGTTTTACCTAAGCCGTGGAGTGAGGGGTACTGCCCCAATACGCAAGCCGTCAGACAGCATTGGTGGCGTAGTGAAACCCCTGAATTGTTAGGAAGCCGCACATACCTGGGGTCCATATCTATTTTCAGCTGAACTGTTGCCGATCACTGCTGCGTCGTTTCAGATCCAATCGTTCAGATCCATTCTGAAATCCGTTCCAGATCCAGTCGTTTTCGATCCATTTGGCACCGTTTAAGATCCATCTGTTTCTGATCACTTCCGCATCATTGTAGATCTATCTGTTTCAGTTTTTTCTCCGTATCTCCCTTGTTTTCACTCCGTTTCCCTTGAAACTTCCCAGGAACCCCTGTAATCCCATTCTGCATATTTCATTCCTGAGGACCCTATCCCAAATTTCACTTCCCAAAGCCTGAAATAGCACATTTGTCTATTTTTAGGGTTTCCCATAACTTCCTCAGATTTCACCCAATCACTTTCAAATTTTACCACATAGTTCCTTTCCTAATTCTGCTTCTTTGTCCCTCTCTGCCAAATTTTCTCATTTTTTCACCCCGCTTCTAAAATCCTCCTTTTCTGCTTCCCTGTCCATTCGACAGTGTCCAAAACCTAGTCAAACCCCAATTACCCTTCAGATTTTTTCCCAAATCTAGATTTTCCTTTACTGAAACAGTTTCTGTTTTTGTTTTTCTACCCAGTAAAAAAAAAAAAAAAAACTCCTAGTTATGGTTGTCACCCGCGCAAGAGCAAAAACCATGGAAGAAGCACTTGCAGCCATCCAAGCCAAACTCCAGGATCTTGATGAAAAATTTCTTGGCCTCCATCTTGAGCATTCAGCCATGAACAACAAACGACAGTCTGAGTCTTCATCAAACAATGGGTTCTCTTCTTCCAGCAATTTCTGTGGTCCAAAGCTTGATTTTTCTCACTTCCATGGTACTGATCCGACTGGATGGATCTATCATGCAGAACAGTATCTCAGTCTGTATAATACTTTTGATGTCAACAAAGTTCCACTTGCATCCTTTCATTTGGAATAGGAAGCTCTTCAATGGTACCATTGGTACATCAAGGTTCATGAAGAGCCAAAATGGACAGATTTTTGCCAGCTCCTTTTGCAACGATTTGGTCCCAGTGCTTTTGATTACTTCACAGGAGCCCTCACTAAACTTCGCCAAATTGGCACTGTGAGAGAGTACCAAACTGAATTTAAGAAACTAGCCAACCACATTGAAGGATTGCCTAATGACTTCTACCGAAGTTGTTTTATCAGTGGTCTAAAGGATGCAATCTGCTCTAAGGTCAAAATGTTCTGTCCCAACACCATGATGGAAGCCCTGGGGTTGGCTAAGTTGGCAGAAGACAATATTGCAGCCCAACAGTGCTCCAAACCCACTTTTGTTCCCTTCTGAAATATGGGTTCTCAACGACCTCCCATCCCGCCAGCTCCTCGACCAACTCCTATCAAGCATTTGTCTAAAACTGAGATGCAGGCACGCAGAGAAAAAGGGCTTTGTTATAATTGTGATGAGAAATTCACTCGGGGACATAGATGTGTTCAGCAAAAGCTCTATCTCTTGGATATGGATTCTCCGCCTACCTATGAAATTGGTGAAGAAGCTCCAGATACAATGGATGCTCAGGTTGACATTTCGGAGCCGCCTATTGACCCTCTGTCTCAGGATGACCAGCCAGAGATATCTCTCCATGCTTTAGCTGGAATCACCACCCACCAAACCATGCGAGTCAGGGGTTACTTCAAGAAGCTTCCTCTTACAATACTCATTGATTCTAGTAGCACTCATAATTTCATTGACCTTCGGATCTCCAAACAGGCTGATTGTTTTATCCATCCTTGCTCCAACTTTGAAGTCATGGTTGCTAATGGGGGCACCTTAACTTGCAAAGGGAAGTGTCGTAATGTGCGTATCTCTATGGGAGATTATAACCTATGCTCTAACATGTTTTCCTTGACTTTAGGCGGATGTGATGTGGTTTTGGGTGCTTAATGGCTACGCACACTTGGCCCCATCTTATGGGATTTTGCCGAACTTTGGATGCATTTTCCCCCCAATGGACAAAAACACACATTGATAGGATTACAACCAGGTTCTCTCAGCATCATCAACTCACATCGCATGGAAAAACTCCTTAAGAATAATTCACATGGTGTCATCGCTCAGATCCATTCCATTCAAATGCAACCATCAGCGGTCTCCACTACTCCTTTGGATCTACAACAAATTCTAGATCGATATAATGGTGTCTTTGCTGAACCAGTGGGATTTCCACCTTCAAGGCTAGAGGACCATCGTATTCAGCTCCTTCCTGTAAGTGTTCCTCCCAACATCAGGCCCTATCGCTACCCATTTCACCAAAAAACTGAGATTGAAATGCTCGTTCAGGACTTACTGAAGCAAGGTATTATTCGCCCAAGCACTAGTTCCTTTTCTTCACTAGTTCTTCTCGTCCGCAAAAAAGATGGGTCATGGCGCCTTTGCATTGACTTCCAAGCACTTAATCACCTCACTATCAAGGATAGGTTTCCAATTCCTATTGTTGAAGAGCTTCTTGATGAGCTTCATGGTGCTCAATTTTTCTCCATGTTGGATCTTCGTTCTGGGTATCATCAAATTCGGGTTCATGAGGATGATATCCCTAAAATAGCTTTCTGCACACATGATGCCACTATGAATTTCTGGTCATGCCCTTTGGCCTCACTAATGCTCCTTCCACATTCCAGGCCTTGATGAATAAAATATTTCGGCCCTACTTGTGGAAATTCATTTTGGTATTCTTTGATGATATCCTCATCTACAATAAAACCTGGGATGAACATCTCCAGCATCTGGATCTTGTAATGAAACTTTTCTCTGACCATCATCTCCATGCTAAACAATCTAAATGTGTTTTTGGACAACAGGAAGTCGAGTATCTTGGGCACATTATCTCAGCAGAAGGGGTTCACATGGATCCTGCCAAAATAGTTGCCATGAACAATTGGCCGCGTCCTCAAACACTCAAGAGCCTTCATGGTTTTTTGGGGTTGACTGGCTACTACCACAAGTTTGTCAAGGATTATGGGAATATTGCAGCTCCATTAACTTCTCTATTGAAAAAAGATGCTTTTACATGGACACATGCTACTGAGTGTGCATTTGACAAACTAAAACAAGCTGTGTGTACTACACCTGTTCTAGCTATGCCTGATTTTTCCAAGCCCTTCACTATTGAGAGTGATGCTTGCGGCAATGGACTTGGTGTTGTTCTCCTTCAAGATGAACACCCCACTGCGTTCGCCAGCAAAGCCCTTTTAGGTAAGAATTTAGCTTCCTCTACATATGAGAAGGAAATGATGGCTATTTTGTATGCAGTATAGAAGTGATGCCCATACCTATTAGGGAATCATTTCTGCATCAAGATTGATCACCAGAGTCTAAAATATTTCCTGGAACAACGTGTATCCTCCCCAGCACAACAAAAATGGGTTATCAAACTCATGGGTTATGACTATAAGATCACTTACAAGAAGGGTAAGGACAATATTGTGGTGGATGCTCTTTCTCACACATTTGATGACCAAGGTTCTCTTTCAGCTATTTCTATGCCTGTTTCAAATTGGTTGCAATCTGTTCAATAGGGCTATGTCAATGACTCTTCATTATCTCAAATCATCCAATGCTTAGCCAACAACCCTTCTGATGTACCACATTACTCTTGGGATGGTCCTTCACTGAGATACAAGGGTCATCTGGTGCTTCCCTAGAGCACAGATATTCAACAGGTTCTCTTCTATGAACTCCATGCTTCTCCATCGGCAGGGCAATCTGGGTTCCTCAAAACATATGAGCGGGCACGACGTAACTTCTTTTGGTAGGGCATGAAAAGGACAATTCAACAAATGGTGGCTGAATGTGATACCTGCCAGAGCAATAAGGGTGAAACGACACTCCTTCCGGGATTGCTCGAACCCCTACCCATACCTACACGGATTTGGATAGATATTTATATGGATTTCATTGAAGGGCTCCCTAAGTCTGGAGGGAAGGCAGTGATTTTGGTTGTGGTTGATCGCCTCTCCAAATATAGTCATTTTTGTGCTCTCAGCCATCCCTATACAGCCTCCTCAGTCACTCAAATTTTCCTAGACCAGATCTTTCATCTTCATGGCATCCCTTCTTCCATTGTCTCGGATCGTGATGCGACTTTCACCAGTCATTTTTGGACAGAACTCTTTCACCACATCGACACCAAACTGAAGATGAGTTCAGGGTATCACCCACAAACAGGTGGTCATACTTAAATTATCAATAAATGCTTGGAAACTTATCTTCGTTGCTTCACCTCTGAACAACAACATCAATGGGAAAAGTGGCTCCCTCTCGCTTAATGGTGGTACAATACCTCTTACCACACTGCCTCTAAAATGACCCCATATGAAGCAGTCTATGGTCAAGCATCGCCAGTTCTTCTTCCATACACCCCCAGCAGTTCACCAGTTTAGGCAGTTGACACAGTCCTTCACAACTGCGATCAGATTCTTTGCATTTTCGAGACAATCTTCACATGGCAAGAAATCGCATGAAGCAACAAGCCGATTAGCACACTTTTCAAGCAGGTGATATGGTTTTTCTTCATCTTTAGCCGCCGTACAAGAAATCCTCCTTGAAACTCAAAGGGCATCATAAGCTCGCTCCAAAGTTCTATGGGCCATATCGGATTCTTCAGAAGATTGGGTCTGTTGCTTATAAATTGGAACTTCCTCCTTCTTCCCGCATTCATCCAGTATTTCATGTCTCTTGTCTGAAGAAAGTTCTTGGCACCAACATCAGAGGACAAACTATTTTACCCGAACTAGATAATGAAGGATCCATCCTTTTGGAGCCAGAGGCGGTCCTTAATAAGCACACTCGTCAGCTTCGCTCTTGCTCTATCACAGAGGTCTTAATTCAGTGGCACGACATGCAACCAAAGGATGCTACATGGGAGCCACTCCTGCAGATTCAACAACAATTTCCACATCTAAAGATTTGAGGACAAATCTTTTTCTAAGGGGGAGGGGATGTTAGGAACCCATGTCTTTACTTTGTTAGTATTGTTATTGGATGCATATGCTTTGTAATTCATCCCGTAGTATTTGTTGATCCATAGTTGTGTTATTGTTGTCTAGCGCATATGCTTTGTAAGTCGCCCATAGTATTATTGATCCATAGTTTGTATTGGCCCATGGTTTTGACCCATAGTATTGGAGCCTAGACTTAGTATATAAGTGTGTATTGAGGCCTATGAAGGCACCGTGAAGTTATTTGTATTGAGCTTGCTCAAAGGAGGTTTCCCCTTCGAAGTGGCCTGCGATCAACAAAAGTGATTCTGAGTTCTGTCATTTATGCTATTTCGCATATTCTTATTAATTAATTGTTGTAGGTTCTCCACAATGTATATCAGACTGTATATCATCTTCAAAATCAGAATCTAAAATATTTTAATGGAGGTGGAAAGACCTTTCAGAAGACAAGTCAGAAACTAGTGAAAAATTACTAGGTTTGAGATGAGACTTGGGTGAACTGACTGGAGATTGTACCAAGAAATAGGTGGAGGTTTTTGATTTTGATATATCAGAATGTGAATCAAAATCAGAGAAATAAGAAGGATGCTTTACTCTAGTACTCAAAGCATAAACATGATTACCTTGGAGAGAGGACTGGAGACAGTGTTCTTGCTCTACAACAAGCTTGCCTTGTTCTTTTCTTGCAAAGTCAGGAACATCTATGTTATGCTATTCAAGCATCTTGGCCATGATGTCCAATTTATTTTTGAAACAAGATTTCTCAGGATGAGTGCCTTTGCAACAATAAGAACGCTTGGGCTTCTCCTTATTCATATTCTTGGCTTTGGAATCTTCATCAGAGTGCTCTTCATCTGACAACATATTTTGTTTGGATTTGTCATTCTTGAAACTCTTTGCTCCATGAGAAACAAGTGCAAAGTCCTTGGAGGGTGTTAGATCCATCATTTGGACCAGCTTGTCCTTCTCTTTAGTGAGCGAATCAATGAATGCATCCAAGGTTGGCATCTTCCAATTGAGAATTGCAAGTCTTATAGTATGAAAAGTAGACACAAATACTGAGTATTCAGAGCTCAGGTTTGACAGAATGGCAAGGATTAGCTGCTCATCCTTCTTATCTATGCCACATTGCTTGAGTTGAAGCACCAGGTTCTTGAATTTTGAGATGAAATCTTCCATTTAATCGAAATTACTTGGAATAAGTGAGGTCAGCTCAATCTCCAATAAATGACCTCTAACCTCGTCATGTTTTCCAAAGAGAGACTCTAGCTTTGTCCACACTTGATTTGGAGTGGATAAAGAGTCAATATGGAATAGAATATTTGGAGATACAGAGAGACAAAGTAACCCATAAGCTTCATCAATCCTATTGAACCATTTTTATTTTAATACAACATTTACTGGCTTAGTTTCAAGCCCCATAGTGACTCTATAAATAATTTGCTTCGAAGCTAGATGATCATATGCGCCTTCCAATCAAAGTATTTGAAGGGAGTGAGAGTCACAGCTTTAGCTTGATTTTGATCCATGCTGATGCGCTCCTGGTGATGGAAATACCCTGCAAAAAACACACTGGAATTTTTTTTGAATCAATCTAACTCTGATACCATGTGATATTTTCAATGGCTTAGATCTAGATTCAATAAGACAACTTCACATGGAATATTTCTGAGAATGAGAGAAGAAGAATAAAGAAGATAATTTGTGGAAAACACTTCTTATCTTATTCATCAGTATGATTACAATATATAATACATCTTCCATGGAGAAAATTGAATGCCTTAGAGGCAAGTTGAAAAGCACAAAAATAAAAGGCTTACTAAAGGCAAAAAACCCCCTAGGTTTCAAAAAACACTTTCCTAAATAGTCTAAAGGCTCGCGAATTGGATGAATATGGTATGGAAGCTCATGAGTGAGGTAAATGGAATGTAATTATGGATTTAGGAGAGAATAAAAGATGTGGAGGTCGAATTTACCAAGTGGTAAGAGTTTCCAAGTCAACTAGCTTTTTCTTATCCACTAGAAAGTAGAAAAAACAGGATAAAGTTGTCTAAATCAGGAAACTGTCTTTCTAATTCAGGAATAGAATAAAATCAGACAGAATCCAAGGAAATATTATCCAGAATCTATCCAAATTCTTTTTGGTGAGATAGGATATCATGTGGTCCACTAAAAGACAAAACTGGCCCTATTTACCTAGTCAAAACTTAGGAAATTAATCAATATAAATGATTAATTATTTATATCCTAAGTCTAAAATGGTATAAGTGGGTTTTTTAATACTCCAACAACATCATCTTATATTTTAAGAAATGGTATTCTCTATACCATTTTGGTCTTCTCGGTTTGTATGGGTGCACAACTTGCTATGCTTGTGCTTCTTATTATCTCACTAGGAATTGTTGGCATGCTATATATTGGATATGCACATTTAATATGTTATGTTGTAGATCCCCTGCTAAAATATGTTAACAATATGTTATGTTATAGACCCCCTTCTAAAATTTATATTCTTTATCTAAATGAGCAATGTTTGAAATCCTTGCTTGAACAACTTATTTCTTAATTTACCGATTGATACATGTGAGACGTCGAGAGCATTCTGTGGTATCTATTTTTTCCCCCCTTTTGATAGACTTAAAATTTTATATGAATTGTATTTTTCACAATTATGTTCTACCTATAAATACTCATTGGATCCCTAATCCAGTTTTGGGAGATGTCAGTTTATGAGCTTTCCTTTATACAATGAACAATGAAATCTAGAGATTCAAGTGTCGCAAGCCTATCAAGTTGTAGATGAGGGTAGCATTACTTTTTAGAGTAGAGAATCCACTACTAGTAGAAGTTATAAAGGAACATTTGAAGACATTTAGAGATCCAAGGATTAAGTAGAAATAGATAGAACATTAGACCAATTATTAATATAATTGTTAGAAGTTTATAACAACTCAACCAACGACACTTTTCAGGGTTCATAGGGGCATTTCCATGAGCTCATAGAGGAATTGAACTAGATAAAACAACATATGTTCCCTAACTTTCTGACAAGTATTGTTTAGAGCTCAACTATATGTACACTCTTTCAAAATCCTCGGGTTATAATAGCTCAGGTTCTAGTTCAGATTCCCCATACGCTGGTTCCCAATTCTAGATTGGAGAAGTGATGATATAGTGAATAGAGGGAGTGAGTGTGAGAAATGGGAGTAGATTATATATGTTATATGAGGGATGGAAAGACCCATAGGATTGCCTGTACATTGAAAAGTGAATGCCAGTATATTATGCAACATAATGGTTAATTTTGTTGTGCGAGTATGTGCAGTTACTTCAGTTGGGGGGTAGTTATAATACCCCTATTTTGAACCTTATGCTTTATTGGCTTCAATGTAAATATTGTATAAATACAGTGTGTGTTTTCCCTAGTGTGGAGTTCAAGGCCAAGGTCCCACTAGTGGATGTTCAGGTTTTATTTGCATAGGCAAGTATTTGATAGTTTGGTTACCCATGTGCTATTAAGCCATGAAAATTTGTAAATGATGTAATTATTAATTATTGCAATAAAATACCCAAGAAGCTGGGTAAGGAGGAAACCAATGAGAAGGGGCGATGTGTATCCACTAGGGAGAGGTGAGGGGGTTATGGGATTGGTACCCATGCTGCCACATGTTCAATTGTGAACCCATTTGACTTCCCATGCTGACATTAATGCAACTGTAAGAGGGTGGTTGAGAAAACCAGACCCATGAATTTGATGGAGTATGGGGTAGCCTATGAATCCGTGTGGCAGGGTATGGCCCTGTGTTTTGCTTGTTCCTTAAGTCACTCCATGCCTGGGAATTCACCCATCTGATCGCTAACCCATTGTTGACCAACAACCCAAGTCATTCGGGCACACGTAGTGCCCAGTCGGGAAGAAAACAAGAGAAATCACGACCTGTGTGAACTGATTTTGCAATGCCGAGAATGTCCAAGAAAACCATGTGTAAGAATGAAACTAGTTGGGACAGCCATAGATCTATTCATGGGGATGAATTGCAGAGCTTGAGGGGCCTAGAGAACCCACAAGAGCACTCAAATCTATTTTGCATAGCATCGAGTTGTAGCGTAGAGTTTAGGCTGCGACCCTATGAAGAATTAGCTTGTATAACATAGAAAAAGGTCAACTTAGGGTTAGATCTACTTGATAAACCTAGTGAAGGCTAAAATCTCATGAAGAATAGTAGTTGGACCTTTCTATGCCCACCCTAAATAGGACTGGATGGAAGGGGCCTTGAGGGACCCTACAACAAAGAAGAGGGTCTTCCTTGTGTTGGGTGAGGTAGGTAATGTCAGTGTCATGGTTGCTGAGTGATCTGAGATGCCTGTAGCTCTGTGGTTGAGATCACTAGCTTAACAACATCCTCCTTCTTCCTTGGAATGTTTGATAAACCCAACTGTAGGTTGGATTAGCATTGGGATGATACCTTGACTGTGAGAGATCCCATTATCCCTCCTTAGTGGATACACAGCCCAACTCGGGGGTGGTATCTCAAGTAAAAGAGTATAGGCTGGAAAGATACCTAAGGTTGGGTGGAAAGTTGTCCTCACTTAGCCAGTTTCTTGGGGCAGCTTCAGTTCCAAAGATAAGTGCTTTTGTGATGTCAAATGTTGTTAATTCATGTGTTATATCTACTTGTTAGGTTATGCTTTTCATTCTCTAGGATGATGATTGAGTGATTACATGGAATGGATCAATAGAAAGCTATGTGTGAGCATGAATATTAAGTTGAATGCATGTTTGAATACTTCATCAATTGCATGAATGTGATGTATGACTAACCCCTGCAGGTTGTTGATGTGTTAACTAGCTTAGTCTCATTACATATGTTCATTTATGCATTATATTCACCCTTCAAAGGGATGGCTTGACTTCACCTGGACTTGGGGAAGAAAGGGGATAACCCCTGATGTGTTTCAGAAGCTCTCTGTGGATTAGGTGAAGGGAGAAGTCTTGGCAGGAAGGAGGCAGAGCCTCTTGCAGAAGGATAAGTGACCTAGGTGGGGTTATGGATAGAGTTTCAGTTGGGAAATTGGCATGTTTGGAGTGCTCGGATGGGGTGGGCATTGCACCATTGGTATATCTCTCCAAGAGATTTCTAACGTTACCTACCTTGTCCCATTTGAACCAAAGATGAGGGAGTTATGACCCTTGGAAGTTTTCCTTAGAAGCTTGCTGGAGCAGGGGTCTTTGGTACTGACCCTTCCGCATCCGCAATGTGGATCACATATTGAGGAGGTCGGGACCAACCATTGGTGGCGCATGGAATTCTGGCTTTCCGCATCCACAAAGAGGGATGTGGATTGTGGGTTTCGGGAGGCCAACTTCCATGGGAATGGTGCATTGGATTTCCGCATTCCGCATCCGCAACGCGGGTTACAGATTGCAGATTGTGGGAGGTAATTTCTCTCAGGACTACAAAATAAGGTCTCCGAAATTCTAACATCCACAATGTGGGTTGCTGATTGCGGAGATGCATAGGAGGAAAATATTCGGGACGACGTTTTTTGGATTCTGAATCTCGATTTCCGCAAGCAGGTTGTGGGACTGCGGAGGGCGGACAAGAAAACTTCGAAGACCAAGAATTGGCTTCCAGAATCTGACTTCCGCATTGTGGATTGTGGAAGTTGAGAGTTCCAATTTGTAAGGGATACAGATTTGGAAATCCGAGTTCTGAATCTCGACTGCGAGTTGCAGAATGGAGGCTACGGGTTGCGGAATGGAGGTTGTGCGTTGCAGATTTGATCCCATTGCGGCTATGTGTAAAATTGGAAGAATTTGGGGGAAAAAAATAAACAGAGGGTCTCCCATGGCCTCTGAAGGCCATCGGGGAGGTGAGGGAACGTGACAAAGTGGTATCAGAGCTTCAGTTGCAGCATTGGGGTTGTTAGGGCCAAGCCGTGCATGAATTTACGGGCAATAAATGCACCCATGGCGCGGTTTGATAAACGTTATTGATTTATTGATTGTCCAAATGAGTAATTCCATATTTGATTGGATGTGTTAGGGTTTATTTACATGCTTGTAATATCTAATAGATGCCTCTGTTATGCACAGTGGTTAATCGTTGAAACGTACAGCAGGCAAGAGTACTGAGAAGCGGGAAAAATGGTAACCTTCAATGATGCACAAGATCCGTTTGAGCCAGAGGATGATGTGATGGGAGAGAACATGCAAGAAGCACACACTAAGGCCGATTCTGATGGAAGAAGGGCACAAGTGACACCCCCAAACTTGGCTGAGACCATGGTGAGCTTCAATGAATGGTTGATGAAGGCGCAGGAAGAGAAGCACCATCTCAATGCGGCTATCTTGCAGAGCCTCACCGATATGCACCAAAGGATAAATGGTGGGTCTAATACAAGCAACAGGGTCTGAAAAGAATAGAATGCATGAAGTCACTCTAGGGGACGTTCTAAGAGAAGAACTCCAAGCCCTAGAAGGATTTTTGTGAATAGAAAGCACATAACACCCTCTCCAAGGTATTCATCCAACAGGTCAGATGAATCCAAAGTTTCTCAAGGAATCCCAAGACATACTTCCAGCAGAATTAAGAGAAAAAATAAGCACAGAGGTATCCCACAGGGTGAATTTAGGAAGGCAAGGCCTCCCACTTTTGATGGAGAAAGAAAAACGGGACAAGAAGAAGAGGCATGGCTTCTTGGAATTAGAAATTATTTCAGAATGCATGAGTATTCAGAGAATGAAAAGGATAGGGTTTCCATTTATAATCTTAGTGGCATGGCTTCAATTTGGTGGGAACACCTCATGCAACTGAAAGGAATTAGTGAAAGAAGAATCAGCTGGGAAAGGTTCAAAAGATACTTCCAGGAGAAATACCTATCAACTAGGTATTATAATAACAAGAGAAAAGAGTTCAATGAACTCAGATTGGGGCAGAACACTGTGGATGAGCATGTCCACAAGTTTTTGGAGCTACTTAGGTATGTAGACTACATCCAGGATGAAAGAGTGAAGATCCAATGTTTCCTTGGTAGTCTACCACAAAATTGCAGAGATAGGATAGAGTTTGTAAATCCATGAAGCTTGGATGAAGCCATTAGAATGGCATAGAATTGCTATCAGCAGAGTAAAGGTAAATCAGAGATGCAACCAACATGGAAAGGTAATCCCAGAGGAAGGTTTGAACAAAAGAAAAATGGATTCAAACCACCAATCAGAAATAAGCCCATAAATTTTCCACAGGGCCAACAAACAAGAAGGGAATTCAAGCTAGCTGTAACAGCAGAAAAGGCACCAAAAGGGCCACTCCAATGTTGGGGATGTAAAGGAACCATATGCTTAAAGATTTCCCACATCGGAGGTAAAATCCCAAAAGCTTGCACAACATAGGAGTAACTATAGTGGAAGATATGGAAAGGGAAGAACCTAGGATTTATGCAGCACTGGATGATCACCAAACAGACCATCAATCAACAGTGGTGGATATTGAAGGTAAGATTGCTAAGCAATCTATTTCTGTTTTGATTGATCCAGTGTCTACTCATAGTTATGTGTCTTCTGAGGTAGTTGAAATTTGTTCTCTTGTTAAAGTAAAGCATAGTAAGCCTTGGCTAGTTCAATTAGCCACAGGAACCAAGAGAAAGGTCAGTGAGGTAGTGATGGAATGCCCTATAAAATTGAATGGACTCCTCACACATGAATATTTAAATGTCTTCCCATTAGGATCATATGATTCCCTAATTGGTATGGATTGGTTGGAAATACATAGAGCCAAATTAGACTGTTATGAGAAGCACTTGAATGCCTTGATGATGAAGGAAGGCCAAGGTTGGTGAAAGGAATTCCCAAGCAAGTTTCAGTGAGGCATATTTCAGCCTTACAGCTGAGAAATTTTTACAAAAAGGGTTGCCAGTTATATGTTGTACATATATCAGATTCAACAGAAGATAAATGACCCAGGTTAGAAGACTTTCAGTTGTTACAAGAGTTCCAAGATGTATTCACAGATGAAGTGCCAGGGCTTCCACCCAAGAGAGACATTGATTTTTCCATTAACCTTGTTCTAGGGGCAACACCAATTTCCAAAGCTCCTTATAGAATGAGCACACCAGAATTGGTAGAATTGAAGATGCACCTGCAAGAGTTAATGAAAAAATAATATATCAGACCCACAGTATCTCCTTGGGGTGCACCTGTGTTATTTTTCAAGAAGAAGGATGGGACATTGAGGCTATGTATTGATTACAGGCAGCTCAATAAAGTGACAATTAAGAACACGTATCCATTGCCAAGAATTGATGACTTGTTTGATCAAATGAAGGAAGCTGGAGTGTTTTCAAAGATTGGCTTGAGGTCTAGGTACCATCAAGTGAGGATAAAGGAAGAAGACATTCATAAGACAACTTTCAGAACAAGGTATGGCCATTATGAATTCACAGTGGTGTCATTTGGTCTTACCAATGCACCTACTACATTCATGTGTCTCATGTATAGTGTCTTCAACAAATATTTGGATAAGTTTGTGATTGTGTTCTTGGATGACATTCTTGTTTATTCAAAGAATGAATAAGATCATAATGAGCATTTGAGAATGGTGTTGCAAGCCCTTAGAGAAAACCAGTTGTATGCAAAGCTGAGTAAGTGTGATTTCTATCAACAAAAAGTACAATATTTGGGTCATATTATTTCAACAGAAGGCATTGCAGTGGATCCAGAAAAGATTGAATCCATAATGGATTGGTCTAATCCAAGGAATGCTATAGATGTTAGATATTTTATGGGTCTTGCAGGATACTACAGAAGATTCATTGAAGCATTCTCCAAGATAGCTCACCCAATCAATTCATTGCAAAGAAAAAATATCAAATTTGTATGGTCTGAAAAATGTGAGAAGAGTTTTTAGTAGCTGAAGGAATTGCTTACCAGTGCTCCTATTTTAAAGATTGCAGATCCAAAGAAAGACTTTGTGGTATGCACAGATGCTTGCATTGAAGGGCTTGGTGGAGTGCTCATGCAAGAAGGGTTTGTAATTTGCTATGAGTCCAGAAAGTTAAAAGAGCATGAAAGGAACTATGCCACACATGATTTAGAGATGGAAACCATAGTTCATGCTCTCAAGAGATGGAGACATTATCTCTTGGGAAGAAGATTTGAACTCAGGACTAATCACATGAGTTTAAAATATTTATTTGACCAACCAAATCTGAATTCTGTAAAAACTAGATGGATGGAGTTTCTTTGTGAATTTGATTTGGACATTAAGCATGTCAAAGGTAAGGAGAATAAGGTTGTTGATGCACTCAGCATAAAATTCCATATTGCAGCAGTAAGTGTGTGTAAATCAGATTTGAAGGCAAGGATTCTAGAAGCTCAAATCAGTGATGAATTTTACCTTCAAGTCAAGGAGAAATTGCAGCAGGGTAATGTGGATGAAGCATGTTCAAGATATCAGCTGGGTGATGATGATGTTCTCATTTATTAGGGTACCAGACTATACATTCCAGATAGTGCATATTTGAAGAATCTTGTGATGGATGAGATACATCAAAGGCCATATTCTGGACACCCAGGATATCAGAAAACTATAACAATAGCAAGGAAGCAATAATTTTATCATGGTACGAAGAAAGACATAGATGAGTACATTGCTAGGTGTCAAAAGTGCCAACAAGTCAATGCAGAGCATCAACATCCAGCAGGATTGCTACAGCTATTGCCCATTCCAGAATGGAAGTGGGAAGTGATCTCTATGGATTTTATAATAGGTTTTCCAATGACAATGAAGAAGCATGATTCAATCATGGTAGTGGTGGACAAGCTATCAAAGTTAGCTCATTTCATTCCAGTCAAGTCCACTCACAAGGCCAATGACATTGCAAATATATTCATAAGAGAGATATTTAGATTGCATGGATTTCCCAAAGCAATAATTTCAAATCATGATACAAAGTTCACATCCAATTTTTGGAAAGGATTGTTCCAGGAATTAGGAACTCAACTGAATTTTAGTACAGCCTATCATACTCAAACTGATGGTCAGACCGAGAGAGTGAATCAGATTCTTGAAGACATGTTGAGGATGTATGTGATGGATAAACCATCCAAGTGGGAAGACTATCTACATTTGGTAGAGTTTGCATACAACAATGGACATTAAGCATCATTGAAGATGATTCCTTTTAAAGTGTTGTATGGAAAAGGATGCAGAACTCCAATGAATTGGGACAACCCAATGAACAGGGTAGTGCTTGGACCAGAAATGATCAAGGAGATGGAGCAAGAGATTGTTAAGATCAGACAGAGTTTGAAGGCAGCATAGGACATGCAGAAGAGTTATGCAGATATGAAAATAATGCATAAGGAATTTCAGATTGGGGATCATGTCTACTTAAGAGTGAAACCAAGAAAAAGTTCCATGAATTTGGGAAGTTTTTCCAAGTTGGCACAAAGATATTGTGGGCCATTTGAAGTCCTTGATAGGATATGACCAGTTGCATATAGGATTGCATTTCCTGCTAACATGAAAGCTCATAATGTTTTCCATCTCTCTTTTCTTAAGAAATATGTACATGAACCTAATCACATAATTGATTGGAATGTGATATAGGTGGAACCAGAGGGAGAGTTCCAAGTGGAGCCAATATGCATCCTCAATAAGAAGGTCACTTTGTTCCAGAACAGGGCCATCGGGAAGGTAAAGGTGCAATGGAGGCACCTTAGTCCCGAAGAGGCCATATGGGAGCTGGAGGATTCCATGAAAGAGGCATTCCCATTTTTGTTCAATTTTGAGAACACCGAGGATGGTGTTATTTTAAGGGAGAGGGAGTTGTAATACCCCTATTTTGACCCTTATGGTTTATTGGCTTCAATGTAAATATTGTATAAATACAGTGTGTGTTTTCCCTAGTTTGGAGCTCAAGGCGAAGGCCCCACTTGTGGATGCTCAGGATTTATTTGCATAGGCAAGTATTTGACAGTTTGGTTACCCATGTGCTATTAAGCCATGAAGATTTGTAAATGATGTAATTATTAATTATTGCAATAAAATACCCAAGAAGCTGCCTAAGGAGGAAACCAATGAGAAGGGGCCATGTGTATCCACTAGGGAGAGGTGAGGGGGTTATGGGATTGGTACCCATGCTACCACATGTCCAATTGTGAACCCATTTGACTCCCCATGCTGACATTAATGCAACTATAATATGGTGGTTGAGAAAACTAGACCCATGAATTCAATGGAGTATGGGGCAGCCTGCAAATCCTTATGGCATGGTATGGCCCTCTATTTTTCTTGTTCCTTAATCCACTCCATGCCTGTGAATTCGCCCATCTGATCACTAACCCATTGTTGACCAAAAACCCAAGTCATTCAGGCACACACAGTGCCCAGTCGAGAAGAAAACAAGAGAAATCGCGACCTGTGTGAACTAATTTTACAGAGCCGAGAACGCCCAAGAAAACCCTGTGTAAGAATGAAACTAGTTGGGAAATCCATAGATCTGTTCATGGGGATGAATTGCAAAGCTTGAGTGTCCTAGAGAACCCATGAGAGCACTCATATCTGTTTTGCAGAGCACCGAGTTGCAGGGCAGAGTTTAGGCCATGGTCTTGTGAATAATTAGCTTGTATAATAGAGAAAAGGGTCAACTTAGGGTTGGATCTGCTTGATAAACCTAGTGAAGGATGAAATCTCATGAAGAACAGCAGTTGAACATTTCTATGCCCACCCTGAATAGCACTGGAGGGAAGGGGACTTGAGGGACTGTACAACAGAGAAGAGGGCCTTCCTTGTGTTGGGTGAGGTAGGTAATTTGTTTTCCATGGTTGTTGAGTGATCTGAGATGCTTGTAGCTCTATGGTTGAGCTCACTATCTTAACATCATCCTCCTTGTTCCCTGGAATGCTTGATAAACCTAATTGTAGGTTGGATTAGCATTAGGATGAGACCTTGACTGTGAGAGATCCCGTTAGCCCTCCTTAGTGGATACACAGCCCAGCTTGGTGGTGGTCTCTCAACTGAAAGAGTATAGGCTGGACAGAGACCTAAGGTTGGGTGGAAAGTTGTCCTCACTTAGCCAGTTTCTTGGGGAAGCTTCTGTTCCAAAGATAAGTGCTTTTTTGATGTCAAATGATGTTAATTCATGTGTTATATCTACTTGTTAGGTTATGTTTTTCATGATCTAGGATGATGATTTAGTGATTACATGGAATGGATCAATAGGAATCTATGTGTGAGCATGAATATGAAGTTGAATGCATGTTTGAATACTTCATCAATTGCATGAATGTGATGTATGACTAACCCTTGCAGGTTGTTGATGTGTTAAGTAGCTTAGTCTCATTATATATGTACATTTATGCATTATATTCACCCTTTAAAGGGATGTCTTGAATTCACCTGTATTTGGGGAAGAAAGGGGATAACCCCTGATGTGTTTCAGAACTTCTCTGTGGGTCAAGTGAAGGGATAAGTTATGGTAGGAAGGAGGCAGAGCCCCTTGCAGAAGGATAAGTCACTTAGGTGGGGTTATGGACAGAGTTTTAGTTGGGAAATTAGCATGTCTAGAGTGCTCATGTGGCATGGGGATTGCACCATTGAATAGATCTCTCCAATAGCTTTCCAACGATACCGACCTTGTCCCATTTGGACCAAGAATGAGGGAGTTATGACCCTTGGAAGTTTTCCTTAGAAGCTTGTTGGATCAGGGGTCTTTGGTCCTGACCCTTCTGCATCTGCAAGGACCTTTCCACATCCGCAATGTGAAGGTTGGGGCCAACCATTGATGGCACATGGAATTTCGGCTTTCCGCATTTGCAAAGAGGGATGTAGATTGTGGGTGTTGGGAGGCGAACTTCCATGTGAATGGCGCATTGGATTCTCGCATCCCTCATCCGCAACCCGGGTTGCGGATTGTGTATTGCGGGAGGTAATTTCTCCCAGAACTACGAAATAAGGTCTTCATAATTCCAAAATATGCAACACGGGTTGCAAATTATGAAGTTTCGGAGGAGGAAAATCTCTGGGACGATGTTTTTTGGATTTTGAATCCCGAGTTCCGCAAGAGGGTTGCAGGACTAGGGAGGGCGGACGGGAAAAATTTCAAGACCAAGAATTGGCTTCCGGTATCTGACTTCCGCACTGCAAATTGTGGAATTCAGGAGCGCCAATTCGTAGGGGAAACAGATTTGGAAATCCGAGTTCTGAATCCCGACTTCAGGTTGTGGAATGGAGGCTGTGTGTTGCGGATCCGAGCCCATTGCGGCTATGTGTGAAATTGGAAGAATTTGGAGAAAAATAAAAATAAACAGAGGGTCTCCCATGGCCTCTGAAGGCCACTAGGGAGGCCAGGGAACATGACAGGGTGTGATTAATCCCAGATATGTACCATTTTGATAATCAATTTTGGCCTTTTCTATGTACATTGAAGCTTTGATTTACCTATTGCACACCCTTTTTCTTGCCTAAATCATTTAATAATAACCATTATAATTTCCTTGCAAATTGATGAGTTTGGAGTTTCTTATAGGAAATTTGAATGAATTACTCGAGTTTAAAATATTATATTATTATAAGAACTAATCAGTGCTTGAATTGTAGAAACAAGTCTCTAGTGTTAATTCAATGGTTTCTATATAATTATTTGTTCCTAGAAACATTACTTGAATGTTTTTGCAGAATTCACTTAGACTCTCTGTTGTGGAATTAATTTGGATCATTACCTGCAAAAGTGTGCCTGAACTCTTTGTTGTGGAATTCTGTTGAATTTTCAAGCATGGTAGTGTAAGGAAATGGAGTCAAGAAAATCCATAGTAAAGGGTTGTGCAGTTAACACAAAATTATCCCTGCCAACAAAAATAGTGTCCATCAAGTTCTGATTGTAATAATTATGAATTCCCAAGAAGTTGTTAGTCAATTCATTGGATTTAGTTATGTTTAACGAACAATTAAGAGTAGTTTTAGGAAAAAATAGTTTGAGCGTTGTAGGGTATTTTTGGGATTCAATTGAAATCTCCAAGAACCCAGAACCATATTTACAAATATCTTTTATATCAACCCATTTGAATTCAGTTCTTTAGAAAAGGATTTGACACTTTTCATATTGAATTTATACAAGAGCACCCTTTTTCTTCTCACTTGAAGCACTAAAATCACCTGAATCTACATAATTTCATGCATGCAAAAGGAACTAGTATCCCCTTGCTTGTTGACTAGGCAATATGTCCAGGTATTTCTTTCTAAGAAAGAAATCTCCTACAAGAACAAAGAGAACATATATTATTACTGCTCATTTTGTAGCATATATTATTACAGATTGCATCAAAATGAGCATCCATAACATTTATTCCCAAATATTTATGATAAGTTTCTTTGCATGTTTGAGAGCATTCCTTATAAGTATAGTTAAAACATTACCGAAAGATAACTAAGAAGCAATTCCTAGTTTTCTGCTTTCTTTTGCATTTGATCTTGCAATTCATGTTGTCATCAAATTGAGTGCTTTCATCTTAGTTCCTTGTCAATTTGCTATTGTTAACATCAATGTGGCTGATTTGTGCCCTTGTATATCTAAATTATTTGAAATTTTTTAATTAACATATTGGATCATTAATATTCAAATGTAGAACATCAAAGATGGATCAATATCGAAGGTTGACAATGGATCAATACCATGCATATGGTGAGAGAATATCCAATGAGAGGGAAGCATACAATTATCCATGTCCATGTAAAGGTTGTCTTGGTGGAAAGTTGAGAAACATAACTCTGATTTTTTTGTTGAAATATTGTAACTTCTAAGAATATTATATTTGTACTTTATTATTCCGGAGATGTTTCAATCCTCCGTAGAGACCTTATTGTATAACTGGAGATGTTTATTCCTCTGAGAGAATGTGGTAACTAGGGTTATTAGACCTCCCTAGTGGGGTCGGACCTAAGTTAGTTGTTTAGGGGTTATTATACTCTCCTAAGAGAAGTCGCCCTATTAAGTTGAAAAGTCAAGTCAAAGAAGTGTATAAATAAAGGAGGTGTGTTCCTCATTTATCACTCATTTCACTCACTTGTGATTGGCGCATAGGAGAGAGAGATATCTGCATAGGAGGAGAAGGAGCTCTTGTTTGGGGACTACATATTTTTATTTGTTGATCATCTATATTGAGGAAGCTTTGCTGCGTTTTCTACCCCATGAGGGTTTCCTAGGATAAATCTATGTCTCTTGTGTTTATGCTGTGCTTGTTGTTCTTTCAGTGATCCTGTATATGCTATTGTTGTAAAATGGAATGTAATACTGATTTTATCTATCTTAGCATATTAAATATTAACATGGTATCAGATCTATCCTGAAGGAGGCAATGTATGGCACTTACGACACTTGTTTCACATGCGACAATTTGAAACTTAGGGTATTGTATAGCAAAACCTGGTCATCGTGGAAATTTCGCTATAAATCCATTTTGGCGAAGGTTCAGGATCTAAAACTTGGACAGGCCAAAGATGAAATTTTCATGTACCTTGTGTTTGAAGCTCAAACTAAGATTCATTTTACTTTCTGAGATATGATCCGTACAAGTTAGGGTTTCTGCCTCTACCAGAATGCAGTCCTAAATAGGTGACCTAGGGAAAAAGGTCATATCTCAAGCTAGGAAGCTCCAAATGGAATTTCGTAAAAAGTATCAGTTAGGGCACAAACTTTAGTTTGATAGGTCTGCTTTTCAGAGGCCGAAGTTGAAACAGTGATACGTGGCACTCTGTACAAGTTCGATATGCTGTTTCATCCCATAAACAGGTCATGTTGCGACACTTAGCATATCTCTATCATGGAGAATCCATTGAAGCTTGGATCTACGGGGTTGGAAAGATGACAGGTCAAATACCACAAGCCGAATTTTCAGACCCTACAGATCCTAAATTTCAGAGATACACTAGAAACAATACGACACGTCTGAAATGGCTCAACGGCGGAAATCTAAGAAGAGGAGGAAGAAGCTCTCACTTAGGGTTTTCAGTTTTTAGGTATGGAAGGACCTGATACAATGTTGGAGACACCTGATGAAACATTGGAAAATTTTATAATGGATTTGGAATCCATTCATCATAGATATTAATCCTCCATCAAAATATTGTGGGAGGAAGGAGATTGAAGATTAGGGTTTCCAAGTAAGAAGAAACCCTAGCAAAGTTGGGAGACTCGTAGGGAAACGATGAATAAGGTTTAAATGGAACTGATATTCTATAATCCTAGCACCATGAACATACATAAGATGTTTACAAGTGATCTACCTTGGATGGTTAGGGTTTTACCCTTATAGAGAATACTACTCGACAGGTATGACTTGAGAAGATATAGGTATGTTTTGAAATCTGTTTCATGATTAAGTTCATAATAGGTTTGTCTTCATATTATTGAGGTTAGTACAATCATGATTAGTTTTAGATTGTCTGATCACCTTAGTAAAAGTATGAATGCATGTGAATGATAGAATACATTCATTGATTAGGGTTATGACACTTATGATTGTACTAATGCACCTGTGGTGTTGTATGAGGATGATGTTGTATGCTAACAAGATACAGGTACATCAAGAAAAATAAATCAAGTTCTATGACCATGATGACATGAATACAAAGACTCATCCATAGTATTTGACCACATAGAAGCTCTACTTACGAGGTATGTATGACTTTGTTCTACTATGCTTAACTTATGAGATATGCAGGTTCTAGCACAAGGTCTCTAAATCATTGAAGAGAACAAAGAAGATATTGTTTTGGTATGTTAAGACATAACCAAGCATGATAATACAGGTATGTTTTCCTATATCAAGTTAGAATCCTACTTTGTGTTAGGATCTTAGGTAAGTATACCTGTGTATGAAATAATCATGACCATACATACTTAAGATTATTTAGAAGCATAATGTTTTGATAGTATTGAGATTATACTAATGAATGTGTGATTATGTATGAGATCATGAGGATGACATTAGTGCACACTTAAGCATGCATAGTGGTACAAAATGGATAGAAGTTCAAAGACATATAATGATGCTATCATAAAATAGAGATCAAGCAGGAGGAAACCACACAAATATAAAAGATAAGTATTTGAGTTTATATTTAAATCTCTGAATAGTTAATGATACTGCTCGTAATAGTTGTATGCATATTTGTATTCCTAGAATATATCATGCATAGTGTAAGCATTCATATAGCATTGAACAGTTTACTACTAATATGCATATGATGGGTAAGTTGGACAAACATTCCATTGTTGTTTATCTAGAATGAAACCTCTTTGCTGACATGCTGAGAGCTATGCACGCTCTTGATAGTATGTTTTGGTAGAGATGGAAGGCATCTAGATAGCCACTGTATGCCTACAGGATATGGAAAAGTGTTGTGCCAAAATATTGGTCAAGATAGTTTCATAACTATGTGAATCATATCAGTATGCATAATAGGTTACCATGTCAACATGATTTGATGATTATGAAGTATTACTAATCATGTGATTAACTTTGATTTGTAGCAAAGATCATGTGCTATGATCTACAAAAGAAGGATGATGAACACTTGTTCCAAAGAACAAGTGATGGATGTTCAACAAGAAGACTTACAAATCAAACATACTATAGAAGGCTCGTGGCTAGAAGATTCTCTTAGAAAGAGGAATAGGATCATGTAGAGATGTTTTCTCCAAGTGGCTAGATAAGATCATTCTCTTAATGGTGTAATTGAAGAAGAAGTGCGAATCGAGAAAACTCTCAGGATTCAATTGAAGAAATCTCTATACGGGTACCCAGGATCGATAGTCATTTGATGAGCTTAATGTTCACCATGGGTGATTCAGATTTCAACCTTTGCTACAAGGTTGAAGATGGTTTCTATATACATATGACATTCTTCTCTTAGATGGATGCAAGAAGGAACTCACCACAGAGTTCAAATGATCTTGAGGCTCATATTAGTAGACCCATCTAACGGGAGATGGTATGGATAGATAGGCAAAAGATCACTCAATGCAGAGTATGAATGATGTTCAGTCACGGAGGGAGAATTGATAACTTCTTGACAAGCATGGGCTTTACCAAAAGTAAAGTTGATCCTAACCTTTACCTCAAGGTTATGGATGATAAACCTGTTATATTGTTGCTTTATGTGGATGATCTATTTCTAACTGGGAATGAGAAACAGATTGTTGAATGCAAGAAGAAGCTCTCTCCAGAATTTGAGATGAAAGATCTCGGATTGATGCACTACTTTCTAGGTCTGGAAATATGGCAAGGCCCAGAAGGAATCTTTCTAAACCAAGGAAAGTATGTTGAGGAAATCTTGAAAAGATTTGATATGTTGGAATGCAAAGCCATGGCCACTCCCATGGATTCCAACTTGAAGCTATTAGCTGGTGACTCATCAGAGTTAGTGGATGTAACTCTGTACAAACAGATTATTGGGTCATTGATGTATCTAATGAATACTAGGTCAGATATATAATTTGTTGTGAACACCTTGAGTCAGTATCTAATCGAGCCTAGACGTGTTCACCTAATAGCTGCAAAGCATGTGATGAGGTACCTAAAGGGTACGATAGACTTTGGTCTATATTATATGGAGATCATAACTTCATATTATATGGCTACATAGATGTTGATTGGGCAGGAAGTGTATAAGATAGGAAGAGCACATCCGGCGGATGTTATTGTCTGGGATCTGCCATGATCTCGTGGTTTAGTAGGAAGTAGTCTAGTGTGGCTCTCAGCACAACTGAAGCAGAATATATAGCTTCTTGCTCTGCTAGTTGTGAAGTGCTATGGCTTTAGAAATTGTTATCAGGATTGTTTGACTTGGAGATGGACCCCACTATGATCTTGTGTGACAACCAAAGTTGTATCAAGATGAATGAGAATACAATGTTCCATGATAAGTCAAAGCACATAGAGATCCGATATTTCTATATACGGGATATGGTGCAGAAAGGAGCTATAAAGCTCGAGTATGTGAGCACTAACGAACAAGTTGTTGATGTATTGACCAAACCTCTGTCTCGAGTAAAGCTTGAGTATTTTCGAGACAAGCTTGGTGTAGTTTAGAAGGACCCTCCTCGAAAGGGGGAGCGATAACGTCGATGATGTGGATACTTGTATCGATGATGAGGATACTTGTATCAATGATGAGGATACCTGTATTGATGATGTGGATACTTGTATCGATGAGGAGGATACTTCTATCAATGTTGAGGATACTTGTATTGATGATGTAGATACTTGTATCGATGATGAGGACACTTGTGTCGATGATGAGGTTACCTGTTCCGACGATGAGGTTGATGATGAGGTTACCGGTTCCGATGATGAGGTCGATATATGGTCCTTATACTTTGTCTAAGTGGACAAGGAGGTATTGTATCATCCCTGGACTTCGGTCCCTGAATTGATCCGTAGACAGATGTCTTCAAGAAGTGGTCCCAAATGGACGTGATAGGATTGCATCATCCCTGAACAGTTGGTTTAAAATGTACGTGATAGGACTGCATCGTCCCTGAACGATTGGTTCAAAATGTACGTGATAGGACTGCATCGTCCCTGAATGGTTGGTTCAAAATGTACGCGATAGGACTGCATCGTCCCTGAACAGTTGGTCAAAATGTACGTGATAGGACTGCATCGTCCCTAAACGGTTGGTTCAAAATGTACGTGATAGGACTACATCATCCCTAAATAGTTGTTTCAAAATGTACGTGATAGGATTGCATCATCCTTAGACTTATGTCTTAAATTGATAAGGATTGATCATCCTGTAAGTAGATCTGGATTGCATCGTCCATAGACATGAGAGGTGTTTTAAAGTGATAAGGATTGATCATCCTGTAAGTAGATCTGGATTGCATCGTCCATAGACATGAGAGGTGTCTTAAATTGATAAGGATTAATCATCCTGTAAGTATATCTAGATTGCATCATCCATAGACATGAGAGGTTTCTTAAATTGATAAGGATTGATCATCCTATAAGTAGATCTAGATTGCATCATCCATAGACATGAGAGGTGTCTTAAATTGATAAGGATTGATCATCCTGTAAGTAGATCTGGATTGCAACATCTATAGACATGTGAGGTGTCTTAAATTGAGAGGGATTGATCATCCCGTAAGTGGATCAGGATTGTATCATCCTTGGACTTATGTCCTAAAGTGAGAGGGATTGATCATCCCGTAATTGGATCATGTGTGTTGCAGGGTATGCTGAGATGATGCTATTGATCGAGAGATCTAGATGATGATGTTGTTGATCGAGAGATCCTGATGATGATGACGTTGATCGAGAGATCCAGATGATGTTGTTGATCGAGAGATCCAGATGATGATGTTGTTGATCGAGAGATCCAGATGATGATGTTGTTGATCGAGAGATCCAGATGACGCTGTTGATCGAGAGATCCAGATGATGATGTTGTTGATCGAGAGATCCAGATGATGTTGTTGATTGAGAGATCCAGATGATGATGCTGTTGATCGAGAGATCTAGATGATGTTGTTGATCGAGAGATCCAGATTATGATGTTGTTGATTGAGAGATCCAGATGATGATGTTGTTGATCGAGAGATCCAAATGATGTTGTGGATCGAGAGATCCAAATGATGATGTTGTTGATCAAGATATCTAGATGATGATGTTGATCAAGAGATCTAGATGATGATGTTGATCGGAAGATCCAAATGTTGATGTTGTGGTTGATCAAGTGTTGCAGAAGATGAAGACTCAGTACTGAAGATGTTGATATTCTAGTATTGAAGATCTTGAAGATTCCAGTAACTGTTTGAGTTACTGATGAAGAAAGCTTCCAATGATTTATAGATGTATCATGTATCATGTAGTTGATGACTCCTTGCTCCTGCAGATGTTGTTATAATATCCTTCTCATTAAGGGGGAGTGTTGAAATATTGTAACTTATAAGAATATTATATTTGTACTTTATTATTCCGGAGATGTTTCATTCCTCCGTAGAGACCCTATTGTATATCCGGAGATGTTTATTCCTCCGAGAGAATGTGGTAACTAGGGTTATTAGACCTCCCTAGTGGGGTCAGACCTAAGTTAGTTTTTTAGGTGTTATTAGACTCTCCTAAGAGAATTCGGCCCTATTAGGGTGAAAAGTCAAGTCAGAGAAGTGTATAGATAGAGGAGGTGTGTTCCTCATTTATCACTCATTTCACTCACTTGTGACTGGCGCATAGGAGAGAGAGAGATCTCCATAGGAGGAGAAGAAGATCTTGTTTGGGGACTACATATTTGTATTTGTTGATCATCTATATTGAGGAAGCTTTGCTGGGTTTTCTACCCCATGAGGGTTTCCCAGGATAAATCTGTGTCTCTTGTGTTTATGTTGTGCTTGTTGTTCTTGCAGTGATCTTGTATATGCTATTGTTGTGAAATGGAATGTAATACTGATGTTATCTATCTTAGCATATTAAATATTAACATTTTTGACATATGATAAGACATGGGCATAGTGGTATAAGCCCTTGCAATCACAATTATTATGAAGATATGATACAATTGCATAGCGTGAGAGATGAAGAGGTAGGAAAAATAGATGAAGAGGCACAAAACATAGATGCAGAGGAAACAATGTTAGACGAAGAGTTTGAAGTTGATAGAATGTTGAATGAGGGTGTAAATGATGGTTGGGCCAACTCGATGGAGGATGCTTTAAAACCCGTGTACGCTAATTGAAAGTTAAGTCATTTGACAACAATCCTTCACATTTTTAACTTGCAAGTGGTGCATGGTTGGACAAATGAGAGTGTAGATGAGTTATTGGCATTATTAAGTAATTTGTTACCACATGACTCCACATTTCCAACAAAACGAAGTCAATGTAAAAATCAAATCACTAAGCTAGGATTAGGGTATGAAAACATCCACACATGTGTGAATGGTTGTGTATTATTTCGCAAAAATATTGTAAGTGAGACTAGATGTGAAGAAGAAAGTTATAGACCAAGGTTGAAATTAGCTGTGGTTCCTAGAAAGGTTCTTCTCCACTTTCCACTAATCCCACAACTACTCTGAATGTATACGTGTAGAGACATTGTTGAACTTCTGCAATGGTAAGCCCAAAATACGAGCACTGATGGGAAACAACGACATGTGCCTGATTCTAAGTCGTGGATGGAATTTGATAACAAATGGCCTGATTTTTCCCAATATACTCGTAATATAAGGTTGGGTTTTCCTCTAGATGGGGTGAACCCATTCTCAGATCAAAGTAATAAATGGTCAACTTGGCCAGTTTTTTAATAAATTATAACTTGAATCCATGGTTAACAACTAAGCCATTTTTCTTAATCCTATCTTTGATCATACTAGGAAAGAAAAGTGTGAATTCTAATACAATTGATGTTTATTTAGAGTCATTATATGATGAGCTAATGGAATTGTGGAAAGGAATTGAAGCAATTCAAATTTTAATGGATGGCCATTTAATCAAATTCACTTTAAGAGCTTCGTTATTGTTTACGATTCACGATCCTCGTTCATATGGCACACTGACTAGTCTCACTATTCATGGATACCACAGATGTCCTGCTTGCAAATTGAAGGATTTTGTGAGGAACTCAAAAATTTTATGTAAGTGTATTTATTGTGGACAACATGCTTACCTTAAAATGGATCATCCATATCATCGACAAAAAACACGTTTCAATGGTCATGTAGAGAATCATGAAGCACTATTGCCAATAACGGTTGAATACATTATTGAGAATGGACAAAAAAGAATGTTTTTTGTTGAAAGTGGTGGGGTTTGTGGTAGTAGAGATTATCCATGTAATGAAAGCAGTGTAAAATGATTATGCATATTATATAAGTTTCCATACTTTAAGGATATAGCCATTAGGCATACTATTGAATTTATGCATACTGAGAAAAATATAGCCTATGCAATTATAGAAACTCTTTTTGGCGCTTATGATACTATTGCATCATGTGAAGACTTTCGACATCTAAATATTTGTCAAAATATTTGGGTTGAAAAATATGATGATGAAAAATATAGAAAGCCTAGTGCTCCTTATGTCTGGACAAAGGAACAACGTGGAAAATTCTTGAAGTTCATGTCAAGGACTTGCTTTCCAAATGGATATGTAAGTAGTAGTATTAGAAGCCAAACTAACATTAATAGCTTAAGAGGCCTCAAGACCCATGACTATCATGTCATAATCGAGAATATTTTACCTATTGTGGTCAATATATCAAATTTGGCAAAGGGTCCAATATTGGCAATTATAAGGTTGGGCCTAATATTAAAAAGAATGAGTTTACATGTATTAGATCCTTCGAACTTTTATAGTTTGAGGTAGGATATTGTTGAAGTCCTTTGTCTATTGGAACAAGAATTTCCACCAACAATATTTAACATTTCTATGCATCTTTTGATGCATTTACAATATTAAATAGAGCATTGTGGCCCATTAATAACAAGATGGATGTATCCTATAGAACGATATATGAAGGTTTTGAAAACATTTGTTCATACTAGGGAAAAACTGGAAGGTAGCATGACCGAGGGATATTCAATGCAAGAGGCCATGGGATTTTGCACAAAATATATGAAGGATTTTAAAAATGCCAATGGACGTGTATGGGATGATGATGAAGAGGAGAGAGTTGTAGGTGAATTATTAGAAGGAAATGGATGACGCTTCAAGCTATCAAATGAAGAAATAAGTGCAATACATGCCTATGTTCTTCAAAACACTTCTTCATTTGATAAGTGGCACAGGTAAAAATCATTTTTACACAATAATTATTTTATTCAATTGCATTTACATATTTATATTATTAGTCTAACTATCTTGTACGTTCATATTCTATGTATAAAATATGAAGAAGAGAGAGAAAAATGGATTCAACATCCTCCACGTCAAAAGTGTAGACGTCATGATTTTATTGGAGGATGTGATTCTTTTCTGAAATTTGAAGAATGGATTTGTGATGCAATCCATGATGCAAAAGAACAAGGTGAATATCTAACGTCGGAGGAAACTGATATTTCACAGCTTCCACATTTATGGGCTTGGCGTTTTAGTGGAATGTGGGCCTATGGTAGACATTTAAGAGTGGAAGAAAATGACAAGGGAAAGGGAAATTGTGATTGTGTTGTTCGTGCTGAATTTCATCATGAAACTGAGACCAAATTTTATGTTGGATTCATCCACTAAATTATTCAAGTTGATTTTGGTGATCATAGTCCTATATTATTAAAATGTAAGTGGATCAAACCAACGAAAGTACAACATGACGAGTATGGATTTGTACATGCAAATACACGGAAATTTTTATCAGAGACTGATGAGCCGTATGTTTCCCCTATTCAAATTAACCAATAATTTATTATTGATGATGTAAGAAGCCTAGGATGGTCGTATGTCATTCAAACAGAGTCTCATTCGAAACTAAAATTCATGGCAGTTGTTGATATAATGACTAATGTGCAATATGATAATTTAAAAGAAACATTTGAAGAGGTGGTTGCAAATGAGGATAGAGTGTTTGAAGAAGAGACTTTGATTCCCAATGAAGAGATTGGGAGAGAGAATGCAATATTGCACGTCACAGATGAGGGTGCGGATGAAAATAAGACAGATGCATACATGAGTGATGGTAGAAATTCTGATCCTGGTGGAAATGAAGATGATTATGATGATTTTTCACTTTAACTAGGTTGTCACCTTAACTTGTTATCTTGCCACCTTTAATTGTTATCTTGTCATCTTTACTTGTTATCTTGTCTCCTTAACTTGTTTTCTTTTTATGAGTATAAAATACATAATGAATGAAATACATGTATGATTCCCTATGATATTTAACAACACATGGCGGGCAATTAAGCAGACCTTTCTATATGTTGATTAAATTTTGATATTTTTTTTTGTTTTGCATATGAGGTCCATTGGCACGTGTACATTATCACAAGCTCGAACATTTACCTATTATAAGCATGGGAATAACATTAATGATTAAAAACATAGTTCAAAAAGGTTTGGTGAGCACTCCAATTGTGGTTGGCATTATGCACATGTTTAATTCGATGTTGTATTGAAAGGCCTATGCTTACCTCTCATATTCATGCAATGTGTAAGCACATTTGGGTTCTTGGTGGGCCAAGGATTTTGTTTTTATTGTGTTGGCATGGGGATCCTTTTACTATCTAATATTATGAACATGGTGTACTGGTTGGTCGACTTAGAACCACCAACCTAAGTCTTGAACCCTGTTGACACAGTTTTTTTTTGGTTTTGTTGAAAGACTTTGAATGATGTGAGCAAGGTAACGAGACCTTATCTTTATGAATTGTTTCCACATGACCAAGAGGTAATAAAAAATGCAAGAGGAGGTAGGTTCCAAGTCCCAAAGACATCCCATGTGATCGTGATGTTGAAGCGAAATCGGATTAAAATAGGAGAATAGACAGTTTCGCAGGGGTTTCATAAAATTAACGACCCATGTTGAACTAAAGACAAGATCTATGTTTGATAGGAATTCTGCTCAGCAAAGGTGAAAGATATATAACGTTGATTCCGATCAACGAAATGACCGTTGGCATGTGGTAAAGTGAGGAAAGAATTGACGGTCGAAGATCAACATATGAAAGATCAAAGTATGAGGTTGATTTCACATTGTGAACAAGCACTAGTGATGGAAGTTATGGGTGGTAGCGAAATTTATACCACCTGCCACACGTCAAGATGGGATCATTTCGCTGGATGAAAAGTGATAGGGAAAAAACACCTCTCACATCTCTGAAACCGCTTTGTTGGGTGTTATAAAAGGAAAGGCACATGAAAGACAAGACATTTTCCATTTCACACCTGACGACTCATACATCTCTCGCATAGTTGGAAGCTAAAGTACAAGTCCATTTCCAAGTCACATACTACCAGGTTGGCCCATTCATCATAAAAAATAAATTTGTTCTTCCAGTTGTAGAAGGACTTCTACAAGTAATGAATTTTAAAAGGGCTTCAAGTATTAACTATGATCAACATCATATAATATCACAATGAAGGAAGCAGAATAAGAGCAAAGATTTTGACCATCAGGAAGTGGAGGGATTGGCTGAGAAATCTAATCTTTTAGAATATGAGTCAGATGCAGGATTTTCTGAGAATTTACAATCAAATCCTTCTGCATTAACAAAACTTTCAGCTATGTTAGTTCCCACTCCTAGAAAATTTGAGATTGCCAGTAAAAGGATCCTTTCTAAAACTATGGATATGGAAGTAGAAGAACAAGGCACAAAAAAAAGGCTTAAGCTAGATCATGTTAGAAAAATAGGATCGCAGAGCAATAACAATAAACAGAAATGAAAATATAATCACACAAACACATTGCAAGAGAGACACCAATATATCGTGGTTCACCTAAGATGGGATACGTCCACACTGAAATTACCAGTCCTTATTATTATACCATCTAGCAAATAAAGGGATACAACCTGAAACACATCCGCTGCACTTCCTCTTCACTATCTCACAGTCTCTCTTCACGATCTCATATATCTTTACAATGCGTAATACCTAATACATCAACCCTAGTCATATTACAATGTATTTCTTATAAAGGGGAATACAATGGGAAAATACCACGGGTTACCCAAAACCATGGGCCAGTAATCTGTTGGTGAAACATCCCAAAAAAAATCCTTCTAGGGATACGCCCCCGAACCCCCTAGGGCGCGTGCCAAGATCATAACCAAAACTGGGGTACAACACGACTGAAACAACATCATTTATGAGACTGGAAGGTAAGGCTCCACAACCAACAAATCAGGGAAAGAAATGGTTGAAATAGAAAGTAAGAAGGAAAAGAAAAGGAAGAAATTCAAAGTCCAATTATCCAGGTACAGGAGTACAGTTTTGCTGAAGCAAAAGAGATTGGTTGTAGTAACAAATACCAATCAAGAACTGATTTATATATCAAATATGGCCAAAACAAAAAAAGCTTCTTCTGAAAAATTTCATAATCTTTTTACTAAAGTCAAGGATATATCAAATAAAGAGGTTTCATTGACAACTATTAGGGACCATGCAAAGAATACTCTGAATTTGGGAATGGCCTCCGATGAGAAGGTCACCGAAATGAAAATTAATTTGCAAAAAATACTAGTTCTAGATAAGATTCATCTACATAGGAAATATGGAGAGGTAATTTACACTGATTTAATGAAGGCCACTCTGAAAATTTCAAAGTTTCAATTTACAATGGGTAGATTGGAAACCCAATTGAATCAAGAAAAAACTAAAAATAAGGCCCACCAACAACAAATAAAGAAGTTGCAGATTGATCTGGTGGAAATGGATAGTGATCCTAATAAAGGACAAGCCACTAAAAAGCGTTTGGTTGAAAAGGAGAGTACAATTCAATTGCTCAAAAAGAAACTAAAAATCCCAACTACATAGTTAATTCAAGCATCTGAATTAACAATCTTGGAACAAGAAAGAGAAATTATCTCTTAGGATTTGGATGATAGTAAAGAAAACTTACTTAAATTTATAGAGAAACGGATGAATTGGGAGAAAGAAAGAGCTAACTTTACAGCTCATATTGATAGTTTGAAAGAAAATCAAATAGGTGCAGAAAAATAAAAGAAAGAGACAAGACAAGAGAATCTGGAAACAAGCATAGAGAGCTTAATTCAACCTATGTCTCAGGTTAGTCTTAAAGAAGAATAAATTAAGGGATTAAAAGTGGAGAATTAAAAATTAAGTGAAGAGATTGAGAAAAAAGAAGAAGAAAAGAAAGAATTTGAAAACAAAAATAAAGAATTGTTGGAAAAAATGAGAAATTAATTTCATACGTGACCGGACAGCTCCCATTGCAAGGTTCCAGACATTTGATTTGGGATTTGATAATAGCCGAAGCTACAAAATTCAAACCATGTCTAAATTTTATGAGAAGTAAAGAAACAATGGTGAATGAAACAATACAAAGCTGTACAGTCGTGAAAGAAACTTTGGACAAAAAAACAAAAGAAACAATCTAGAACACTATTAATTTTCTCAATACTTTATCAGAGGAGGAATTGAAGACATTGATGATTAAGAACATAATTGCAGTTATAACCTAGGCTAGGAGGATTATTGGGAAGCATAACCATGTTGAAATTGTCCAAGCAAAGGTAAACCAAATGATGCAGCAAGTTAACTCTTTCAAAGGCTTGTTTACAGATTTGTTTCAGAAAGGATTCCCTTCCTTTTGGGATGGAGAGAATAAATTAATCTCTCAAAATGACTATAAAGATTTACTGTTACAAATTCAAATGGATCATAAAAAATTTGATAACATGATCCAAGTTTTAACAGGGAAATTAATAATGGATAAAATTACAATGGAATTTGAGATATTAAATCAATTAACAATGATAGGAGAAACATTATCTCCTATATCTTATGTCGATCATGTGGAGATGAAAGTCTTGGTTAAAGAAATGACGAGTTATGAAATTCCTTCCACGAAACAGTGGAATACAGTCGAGAAATTTGGGAAAATGAAGTACATTTTACATCAATGAAGACACCTATCAAAGATAATCAAGCGGAGATTTATGCCAAAGTTTGATCCGAAAAAGAAAATAGAAAAATTTTCCAACATTTTGAAAATTATGAAGACTCGATTTTTTACAAATACAATCTAAAGATGTAATAAGTAGTTATAGATTTATATTTCTAAAAAGCAAGCACTTAGGTTTAGCTCAATGAGATTCTTATGTATAAATACATGCTTTTGCAATGTAATCAAGGTTGAAACCTATGAGAATGAGACTTATTTTGTATTGATCGTCTTCAAGATTAATAATATTGCAAAGCCAAGTAGAACTTTCATGAGAAGAGATTCTCGTGTTATTATTTTGCAATCTGTATTTCCTTTTCTCATGTGAATGTTATTCCTGTTATCTATTTCCATTATTTTATCTGTCATGCTTGAATGAAATTGTATTGATTTAGAATTCATACTCTTATGATCTGAGTCATGGGATTCAAGTATCCACAAAACTTTCCTCTAAAGTTGATATTGGTTTCATCTTTATTTGGTGCCCAATGTTGATGGACTATTCATTTTCTTCTATTATCACCTGAAAGCAATAACCTTACTGTAAAAGAATAGCTATCTGCCTTTGTGAAAAACTATATTGATAAGACTATGTTTATCTTTAAAGATTCATGATTTTGACTACATGTCCAATGATATCTTCATGTTTAAGCCATTTACACTATTGATTTTGTCTTATTTAAATATTTCTGGCCATTGCATTTATTCATTGAGAGGGCCCTCTCTAGTAGGAAAGAATCCATCTTCCCTCCTAAATATTGGTTTGAAAAGGTTACCTTGTAACTATCCCTCCACAACCAAAGGAGAAATTATGAGTGATAACATCTTGGCATCATTGCTAGGGACCGAAAGTTTAAATCTTCCCTGGGTGGAACAATAGATTAGAAAGGATCATATTTATGTGGGGAAACATGAATTTTGATATTTTACAATTTGTTGTATTTTTCCCTGGCAACTTCAGTTTTTAAATTCAAGTAAACGGCGACTCCAAAGAAGAAATTGTGGCTTCTAGAAGGATTTACACAAGAGGTAATCTTGATCCTCAACCATTACAAGTGGTGAAAATTCCAAAAAATATTCTCAAGAAGAAAAAAGGAAAATATCAAGAAGGTACATCTCAGTTAGAAAGGTCTTTTCCATTATTTCAAGAAGAACTATTGAATATTGAAGATATTGATTTTAATATAAAGTTTGAACAATCCCTTTTTAGATCAAAATATGAAACAGACTTAAAGGAAACTGTTATTGATCAAAACAAACTTCAATCATATATTTTGGAATCTCTTTGGGAATATTTACAAAAATCTGTGAAAATAGAAATAAAAAAAGAAACAATTCGAAATCCTTTGTCTATTAAAGGACCACAGGTTCAAAATATCATCCAAAATCCCCCTAGAATTATGGCTACTAGGTATGCTCCTCTAGATTTACCATCTCTCCTACATGATCTCCCTCAAAATTATGCTCAGAGAATCACATTATATGATGGAGAGGGAAATTATACAGCCCAACATCATATTTATAGGTTTAATGATTTCATTGATCTCGAAGAAGTAGACCATGATGACGCCAAAATGAGATTGTTAGCCCAAAGTTTATCTGGAAAAGTTAAGAAGTGGTTTAGAGCTATTCATGTAGGATCTATTCCTTCTTATATTGAATTTGAAAATATTTTTCTCGAGAGGTGGGAAGATAAAAGGAATCCTTTGCAAATTTTGACACAATATAACAACTTGCAAAAGGGAAATTTTGAGTCTATTCAAGAGTTTTCTGGTAGGATTATGAGGGTTTATATGCTATAATTCAATTCCTGTTGATATTAAACCCCCTGTAGGAGCTTCCAAATGACATTATGTTGATGCATTTGAAAGTGATTTTTCCTTAATGTTAAGAGAAAGGAAATCATCTTCCTTACTAGATATGTTGAAAGACGCAGTAGAAGTAGAGGCAAACTTAATGGCATCTGGAAAGATAAAACAAAAGACAGAAACAGATAAAAGAAGAACAAGAGAAGAAAACCAAGATTCAACTTCTTCTTCCACTGATGCAAAATTTGATGTTATGATGAGGACTATGGAAATACTTATGGATAGATTGGCCCTAGACAATAGACTTCAGAACATGGATCAACAAGAACCACAAATTGGAAATCCCAATTTTAGGATACATGTTCCTCCACAGATAAGACAGAGGGATCCAAGAGATCAAAGAAATTAGATAAATGCATAATATCAGCAAGTGAGGCCTCCTTCCCATGAAAAATTTGTTGATGAATCATAAGAAATTGAGCCCTTGGAAAATGAGATACATCACTTTGATATTGTTGACTCTGAGGTTTATTTAACGAAAATATAACATGACATGTTTTCCCAAGAAGGAGGATGTAATACTTTTGAACTAGAAACAAAACAATATCAAATGGGATATCAAAATGTTGTAAATGATATTTAGAGAAAGCTTAGCCTTAGAAATAGAGACGTGGTTGTAAATAAAGGAAAAAATCATGTTGATCAACCTTCAACTAGTCAACAAAAAAAGGAAAAACAAAAATAAGATATTATTAAGAAGATTCTAGAAAATAAGAGAGATGTAGTCAAAGAAAATGATAAAACACTCACTTCCTTCAATTTATAGAGTGAGATTTCCAGAATAAAAAATTCTATCCCTTTCAATGAGTTATTAAAGAATAATGAATATAAAGAACAAATTGTAAATATAGTCAAAAATGAAGAACAACACCAACCTGATACATTAGAATTGAATGATGATGCCCAAACCATTATTCTTGGTCCTAGAGAAGAAGAAAGTAATGCAAAAGATGTACCACCTTTTTATGTCAGTTTAAACATCCATGATATGATTCTTCACAATGCTATGCTTGACTCAGGGTCTTCACACAATTTGATGCCAAAGGTTGTGGTAGACAGTTTGGGTTTGGAGATTACAAGAACATATAAAGATTTGTTTTCCTTTGATTATAGGAAAGTCAAATGTTTGGGGTTAATTAAAGATTTGGTGGTTACCCTTACTTAGATTCCATCCAAGAGTGTCATTTTGGATGTAGTTATTGCAAATATTCCTCCAAAATTTGGTATGTTATTCTCTAGATCTTGGGCTTCAAAATTAAAAGGAATTTTACAGATGGATATGTATTTTGCTACAATCCTGCTTTTTGGAGAACATAGAAAATTATACATAGAAAAGAGATTTGCATATGTGGTAAGCAGTCAAGAAAAACTTGATAATCATCCTATTTATGCAGTAGACACTGATTTGGGTTCTTCTATTTTTTATAATGATTTTCATTTCAAAGAAGAAAAATCGGTTCTTGAAAAACAAAGGGAAAATAATGATTTTTCAGATGACGGGAAACCATTAAAAAAAAAAATGGGTTGAAGGAGTATGGACAATGCATTTTGATGGGTCAATAAGTAAAGAAGGGGTTGGTACAGGTGTGTGGATAATATATCCAGATCGAGAATTCATGGTATACTCTTTCAAGTTGACTTTTGAGTGTACAAATAATGTGGCTGAATATGAAGCTTTAATCTTAGGACTCAATGTGTTGAAAGACTTAAAAGCAAACAAAATTGATGTATATGGAGACTCTAAGTTAGTAATTAATAAGGTAAATGGAAGTTATCAAACAAAACATCCAACGATGAGAGCATACAAAAATGAAGTTTGGGATATGCTTGGAAAATATTTTAATGAACACAAACGTGTGGTGGTTCCCAGAATAAAAAATACAGTGGCATATTCTTAGGCTTCTCTGCTGGTACTTTTAAAATTCCTAGTTTTTCAAACAAGAAGTATGAAATTTAAGTTGTCAATAGACCTTCTATTCTTGATAATTCAAAATATTGGCAAGTTTTTGAAGATGATTTACAAATCAAAAGATTTTTAGAAATGTCAAATGAATTTGCCGATATAGTTATTGATGGAGAAGATCAAAACATAGAAGAGACTGTGGGGGATGAAAATTTTACATTTGAAAATAAAGAACAAGAGAAGCTTAAAGGTACAATTGGAGGGAAAGAGATTATTCAACTTAAAAATAATTTTATTCCAACGGGCCTTATACCTTTAGAGAAATTGTTTGACAAAAATGATGTGGCTAAAAACCCAAAAGTATTACCCCATGAAAGTGAAATTCAAGATTGCAATATTGGAACAAAAGAACAGCCTAAAATGGTGAAACTTTCAAAAGCTCTGCCATCAGGAGAAAAAAAGTAAGTATGTTGAATTGATGAAAAGTTTCTCAAATGTCTTTGCTTGGAGTTATGAATATTTGAAAGAATATGACACATCTATTATTTAGCATACAATTCCTATTAACCCAAATGAGAAACCTTTCAAGCAAAAACTCAGAAGAATAAATCCTATGTTACTCCCAGTGATTGAAAAAAAAGTTAAAAAGTTGTTTGATGCTAAAATTATTGTTTCCCTCAGATTTTCAAAATGGGTGGTAAACTTTGTCCCTGACAAGAAAAAGAAAGGAGAAATAAGACTATGTGTTGATTTCAGGAATTTGAATAAAGTATCTCTAAAAGATAATTACCCCTTTCCTAAGATGGATCATATATTACAGAAAGTTATTGGAGCAAAAACAATATCTATGATGGATGGTTTTTCAGGATATAATCAGATTAAATTTCACCCAGAAGATTAGGAAAAACAACATTTACAACACCTTGGGGAACTTTTATGTATGCAAAATGCCATTTGGATTGATGAATGCGGGAGCAACATTTCAAAGAGAAATGGATATTGCATTTGCTGAAGAAAAAGACAATTTTGTATTAGTATATATGGACGATATCATGGTTTATTCAAAATCTGATACAGATCATTTAAAACACCTTAAGAAGGTATTTTTGAAGTGCAGAAAATTTGGTATATCTTTAAATCCTAAAAAGTCTAATTTTTCCATGCAAGAAGGTAAATTATTATGCCATATAATATCCAAGGATGGTATCAAAATTGATCCTGACAGGGTGACAACTATTCAGAAAATTGGAATACCAAGGTGTAAAAAGGAAATTCAGTCTTTTATTGGGAGGGTAAATTTTTTAATAAGATTTGTTCCAAGTTTTGCAGAGATTTTGAGGAATATTACAAATATGTTGAGGAAAGATAATGACATTAAATGGACTATAGAAGCTAAGAAATGTTTTAGTGATATCAAGAAAGCATTGAGAAAAGCACTTGTTTTTATTAGCCCTGACTTTTCAAAAGATTTTATTATATTTTATTTTGCTTCAGAACATACTATAGATGGGGTATTATTATCGGAAGAATCAAGAGAATGCAGAACATCCCATTGCTTTTTTCAATAAGATTTTAAGGGATGTAGAGTTAAAATATGATATCATGGAAAAGCAAGCATATGCATTAATTAAGTCATTAAAGGATTTCAGGGTCTATATTTTACATTCACATATAGTTGCTTATGTCCCAACTAATATTGTTAAATATATTCTCACCCAACCAGATAATGAAGGAAAAAGAGCTAAGTGGATTGTTGTGCTATTGGAATATGATTTGGAAATCAAACCTACAAATTTGATTCAAGGACAGGGTTTAGCTAAGTTGATGACATAATCAAATTGTGATTCTTTGAACATAAATTTCATTTCGGATATTTCAATTGGGTCGAATCCAGATTTACAAGTACTCAAATATTTTTATCTATCTCCTTGGTACGGTGATATTGTTTATGTTTTACAGAATATGAAAGCACCTCGAGAATTAAGCAGAACTAGAGCAATATTTGTGAAACTAAAAGCAACAAAATTTTGTATTATGAACGATTATTTATATTGGAAGGATCCAGGAGGTCTTCTATTAAACTGTTTACTTGAAAATGAACCACAACAACCCATGAGAGAGTTTCATCAGGGAGTGTGTGGAGGCCATCATTCCTGGACATTAATAGTTAATAAAATTTTAAGAGCAGGTTTTTATTGGCCTACTATATTTTCTGATAAGAGGTTACAGTTTGTCATGAATGCCAAATTTTTGATGGAAAAATGAAACTTTTTCCTTTACCCTTAAAACCAATTTCAGTAGAGGCACCTTTTCAACAATGGGGATTGGATTTTATTGGAGAAATCAACCCAAATTCTTCTGGTCAGCATAAATGGATCTTGACTGCCACAGATTATTTTACAAAATGGATCGAAGCTATACCTGCCAAGAATGCCACAGATACAATTATCATTAATTTCCTGGAAGATAATATCCTCTCAAGATTTGGATGTCCTAGAAGAATAGTGAAAGATCATGAGCAGGCTTTCAAATAAAAAAGGTTGATAATTTTCGGTCATAAGTATCGCATCCATTTAAATCATTCAACTACATATTATCCTCAAGGAAATGGGCTAGCTGAATCTTCAAACAAAATTTTAGTAAGAATTATTAAAAAAAATTGGAAGAAAATAAAAGAGCATGGCATACCAAACTTAAATATGCATTATGGGCATACATGATAAGCACAAAAAGAGGTATTGGCACATCACCATTTCAACTGGTATATGGAATAAAGGTTATTTTTTCAGTTTCCTTAGGTTTTCTAGTTATGAAATTGTTGCAAGAAAGAGAAGAAGAACCTAATCACATACAGAGAAGGATCAATCAAATGATAGAACTCTACCAGATGAGAGAAAAGGCATATGACAGAAATCAGGTACATCAAGAAAAAATGAAGAGAACATTTGATAGGAAAGTCAAAGAAAGAAACTTTCAGATAAATGATTTAGTTTTAAAGTGGGATGCAAGAAATGAAGATAAACATGGGAAATTTGAACGTTTATGGAAAGGCCCATATATTATTACTGCATATCAAGGAGATAATACTTTCATCTTGCAAGATCAAAATGGAGAATTCATTAGAGGAGGTCCTATGAATGGAAGATTCCTCAAACACTATCTTTCTTAAAAAACTGAAAGAAATTTGTGTACATAAAGTTGTATATATTTATTTTATTGCATTCTACCAATTTGAATTTAAAGGGTTTGAAGCCAGTAGAAAAATACCATAAGATCCGGATGGTGTCATTTTTATGAAAATTTGTATGTATAGAGAAAAATAAAAAGAAATAAGAAGTGATAGGTGGCACTGTTATGCGATGTTCTTTGCTACCTCACTGGGAGGATAGCATCCCCATTTGAAGCCAGTTGTTGACACAATTATTTTTTTTGGTTTTGTTGAAAGAATGAGAATGATGTGAGCAAGGTAGCGAGACCTTATCTTTATGACTTGTTTCCACATGACCAAGAGGTAATAAAAAATGAAAAAGGAGGTAGGCGCCAAGTCCCAAGAGGATACATCCCATGTAATCATGATGCTAAAGATAAATCAGATTAAAATAGGAGAATAGGAGGTTTCGTAGGGGTTTCATAAAATCAACGGCCCATATTGAACCAGAGACAAGATCGACAATTGATAGGAAGTCTGCTCAGCAGAGGTGCAAGATATGTAACGTTGATTTCGATCAGCGAAATGACCGTTTCCGTGTGTTAAAGCGAGGAAAGATTCGACGGTCAAAGATCAACAGATGGAAGATCAATGGATGAGGTTGATTTCGCATCATGAACAAGCACTGACGATGGAATTTATGGGTGGTAGAGAAATTTATACCACTTGCCACACGTCAAGACGGGAGCATTTCACTGGATGGAAAGTGGCAGGGAAAAACCACCTCTCACATCTATGAAACTGCTTTGTTGGGTGTTATAAAAGGAAAGGCATGTGAAAGACAAGACATTTCTCATTTCACACCTGACGACTCAGACAGCTTGCACACAGTTAGAAGCTTAATTACAAGTCCATATCCAAGTCACATACTATCAGGTTGGCCCATTCATCATAAAAAGTAAAGCTTCTCTTCCAGTTGTAGAAGGACTTCTACAGGTAATGAATTTTAAAAGGGATTCAAGTATTAACTATGATCGACATCATATAATATCACAGCAAAGGCAGCAAAATAAGAGCGAAGATTTTGACCATCAGGAAGTGGAGGGATTGGATGAGAAAGCTAATCTTTTAGAATATGAGTCAGATGTAGGATTTTCTAAGAATTTACAATCAAATCCTTCTACATTAACAAAAAATTTAGCTATGTTAGTTCCCACTCCCAGCAAAGTTGAGATTTCTAGTGAAAGGAGCCTTTCTGAAACTACAGATTTGGAAGTAGAAGAACAAGGAACAAAAAAAAGACTTAAGCTAGACTAGGGAAAAGAAATGGTTGAAATAGAAAGTAAGAAGGCAAAGAAAAAGGAATAAATTCAAAGTCCAACTATCCAGGTACATGAGTACAGTTTTGTTGAAGCACAAGAGGCTGGTTCTAGTGACAAATACCAATCAAGAACTTATTTATATATCAAATATGGCCAAGATAAATAAATAAATAAAATCTTCCAAAAAAGTTCATAAGCTTTTTCCTAAAGTCAGGGATATATCAAATAAAGAGGTTTCATTGACAACTGTTAAGGACCATGCAAAGAATACTCTGAATTTGGCAGTGGCCTTCGATGAGAAGGTCACCGAAATGAAAATTAATTTGCAGAAAATACCAGTTCCAGATAAGATTCATCTACATAGGCAAGCTGGAGAGGTAATTTACACCGATGTAATGAAGGTCACTCTGAAAAATTTCACAGTTGCAATCTACAGTGAGTAGATTGGAAACCCAATTGAAACAAGAAAAAAACTGAAAACAAGGCCCAACAGTAAGAAATAAAGAAGTTGCAGATTGATCTCGTGGAAATGGATAGTGAGCCTAATAAAGGACAGGACACTAAAAATATTTTGGCTGAAAAGGAGAGTACAATTCAATTGCTCAAAAATAAACTAAAAATCCCAGCTACACAGTTAATTCAAGGATCTGAATTAAAAATATTGGAACAAAAAAGAGAAACTCTCTCTCAAGAGTTGGATGATAGTAAAAAAAAAATTTACTTAAATTTACATAGCAGCAGATGAATTGGGAGAAAGAAAGAGCTAGCTTTACAGCTCAGATTGATAGTTTGAAGAAAAGAAAACATGTGCAGAAAAAGAAAGGAAAGAGACAAGCCAAGAGAATACGGAAACAAGCACAAAGATCTTAATTCAAGCCATGTCTCATGTTAGTCTTAAAGAAGAATAAATTAAGAGATTGAAATTGGAGAATAAAAAATTAAGTGAAGAGATTGAGAAAAAAGAAGAAGAAAAGAAAGAATTTGAAAACAAAAATAAAGAATTGTTGGAAAAAAATGAGAAATTAATTTCACAGGTGACATGACAGCTCCCATTGCAAGGTGCTAGACAATTGATTTGGGATTTGATAATAGATGAAGCTGCAAAATTTAGACCATATCTGAATTTTATGAGAAGTAAAGAAACAATGGTGAATGAAAAAATACAAAGTTGTACAGTCATGAAAGAAACTTTAGACAAAAAACCAAAAGAAATAGCCCAAAACATTATTATTTTTCTCAATACTTTATCAGAGGAGGAATTGAAGACATTGATGATAAAGAACAAAATTGTAATTATAACCCAGGCTAGGAGGATTATTGGGAAACATCACCATGTTGAAAGTGTCCAAGCAAAGGAAAACCAAATGATGTAGCATGTTAACTCTTTCAAAGGCTTGTTTACATATTTGTTTCAGAAAGGATTCCCTTCCTTTTGGGAAGGAGAGAATAAATTAATCTATCAAAATGAATATAAAGCTTTACTGCTCCAAATTCGAATGGATCATCAAAAATTTGAGAACATGACCCAAGTTTTAACAGGAAAAGTAATAATGGATAAACTTACAGTGGACTTTGAGATATTAAACCAATTAACAATGATAGGAGCAAAATTATCTCCTATATCTTATGTGGATCACATGGAGGTGAAAGTCCTGGTTAAAGAAATGACGAGTTATGAAATTCCTTCCACGGAGCAGTGAAAGACAACCGAGAAATTTGGGAAAATGAAGTACAGTTTACATCAATGTAGACACCTGTCAAAGATAATCAAGCGAATATTTATGCCAAAGTTTGATTCGACAAAGAAAACATAAAAATGTTCCAGCATTTTGAAAATTATGAAGACTCAATTTTTGACAAATACAATCTAAAGATGTAATAAGTAGTTATAGATTTCTATTTTTAGAAAGCAAGCAATTAGGTTTATCTCAATGAGCTTCTTATGTATAAATACAAGCTTTTGCTATGTAATCAAGGTTGAAACCTATGAGAATGAGACTTATTGTGTACTGAGCATCTTCAAGATTAATAGAAATATTGCAGAGCCAAGTAGAACTTTCCTGAGCAGAGATTCTCATGTTATTATTTTGCAATCTGTATTTCCTTTTCTCATGTGAATGTTATTCCTGTTATCTATTTCCATTATGTTATCTTTCATGCTTGAATGAAATTGTATTGAGTCAGAATTCATACTCTTATGCTCTGATTCATGGGATTCAAGTATCCACAAAAATTTCCTTTAAAGTTGATATTGGATTCATCTTAATTTGGTGCGCGATGTTGATGGACTGTTCATTTTCTTCTATTATCACTTGAAAGCAAGAACCCGATTGTAAAATAATAGCTATCCCCTATATTGCTAAGTATATGTTTATATTTAAAGATTCATTTATGGCCATTGCATTTATTTATTGAGAGATCCCTCTCTGGTAGGAAAGAAGCCAGCTTCCCTCCTAAAGAGAGGTTTGAAAAGGTTACCTTCGAACTATCCTTCCACAACCAAAGGAGAAATTATGAATGATAACAAACCCCATGACCTTGGTATACACTCATAGGCCCACAAGATTAGTAGAAGCTTTAATATCATGATGCCTTAATGAACTTGATGCATCTTGGACTTGGTACCAACATATCACCAATGTTGATGTTGATTTGTGTGGTTGAAATGGTTGTCAGTAGGACCACCACCCTATGGGAATGAAAATATTGATTAATTTTCCATGATTGCATTGCTTAGGACTGTCGATTTGCATCCATTGACCAAGGTGTGAGTCTTTCACCCTTCCAATTGAATCAATGTTTTCCAAATATATATTCTTAGGTTATGGCAGGCTACTTCATGCCCTTTAGTCCTCTCTTTGTCTACTCTAGTTGTTGTGTTCTGAAAATTCCATATCCTGCTTATGGGTTTTCCCTTTAGTCCTCTCGTTGTCTACTCCAGTTAGCAATAATCTCTTTGGTGCTTCCCATGTTGTGGTCAATCTGTTTAAAGATGAGGAACCATGATCACAGAGAGTAGAAACAAATTGACATTGATTGTAGAGATCTTCTAGGTGCTTCCCCTGTGACAATGAATATATTTTTTTAATTGTTTGTGATAACACTAACAGTAAGGGGTCATACCTTGTAAAAAATCCATTTAGTTTTATCAGGTTTGACCTTGTAAGAAAGAGGGTTATCACTACAAAACACAATATTTCCAGTGGACAAATAAAGTGTTCCTATGATTGGCCCAACAGTAGTTGACAAGTAATACGTGTATGTATTTTGTTGTTGTTCTTCTGGAGAGGTTTCAAATGGATTTCTATAAATATTTTCATAGCCACCTTTAGTAAGCACTTTGGTCCCTTGAGCAAGCCTCTCCATAGTTGTGTCTGCAATACTAGGGCCTATTGGTGAACTAAAAATTCATTCCATCTAGGAGGATCCATTATGGGCATGTTCTAGCCCTGGTAGATGATAAATATAACACAACAACAATCAAAATGTCATATGACAGCCAATGAAAGGTGATGAACAACAAGTGTTTGGAGGTCTGGTAAATGTAGTAGCCTTAAGGAGTCTTTTTGGGCACTCTATAGCAATAAGGTAGTCATAAAATAGTAACCCACAATAGCCCTCATCAGACCTGTAGCATCCTTAAAATGGAATTAAGTTGGTTGATCTTAAATCCTGGGCATCTTTTAGCCTCAAAATAATCGTAAAGAACAAATCTGGGACCGTCTATTTGTAGTGTTCCCCATTTTTTAGTTGATGCTTTTCAAGCCCAATCATTTTAATTTGGATTCATAATGGTATTGAATGATTCATATGGATATGGGATTACTATTTACCATATATATGTCATTATTATGATGCATGCATGTGTTGACAAGTGTCCTTATAAACCATATATGTACCTGTGTGAGTTGTATTGATGATCACACCTCCTACAATCAATGCATGGCTAACCAAGTGTCCTAATAAACCATATATGTACCTGTGTAAGTTGTATTGAGGCTCACACCTATCATCAATGCATGGTTAAGAGGCCTTTGAAGACTTCTTGTATGTTTGCACGCAATGTTTTTAACTATGGGTAGACCCATGGTTGGAAGCAAAATATTTGTGTCTACACTTTTGACCTCTCCTATTGTTCTACCCAACAAAAAATATTACCAGGCCATGATCCAAGGGATAAAATTTAGGCCTGAACAATTGAAGGATATGAATTGTGTAAATGATGGAAGTTCAGTGAGTGTGCAAAAAAATTGAGTTAATAATTGTTAGATTTTTGGGGTTTGAAATGGAGAATATATCTTACATGTTCTAAATAAGACTAGTATTGTGTTTGATTCTAGTTATAGATTACTAAAGTATTGATTTTTGTAAGTTATTCCTCTTACTACATGTTTGATAAAAATGAGTGGAAATGGTAACCCCCTATTGAGCTCAAAAAGGGGAAATAATTTGGATGTGATAGGTCCTTAGGAACAACAAATTAATACCCTAGAATCTAGATCTAGGAATTTTCAGGTAGAGAGGGTGGTGCCAATGTTGATTTAAAGGAGTCACAAAGGTAAGAAATAACCCCGTAACATTTCATCTTTCAATACACTTTGATTAAGAGTCACATGAGTCCCTTGAAATATGGCATACCAACCACCACTTCCTTGGAATTCCTTCTAAAGATGATAAAGTAGATTTACTATTTGTTCTTCATTATAATTTATATTTTAAAATATTTTGTATTAATTGTACAAATGTATGATATAGAAATGCAATCATTCTTCCAATGTTGTTCTACTAATTCAAGGAGATGGTTGTGAATTGTTGGACTTCAGGAGGTGAAGAAAAAGAGCTTGAGGCATAAATTAGATGACAACGATAACGCTGAAGGATTGTCAGACTATGAGCACGTCCGTAGAGAAAACATGACCAAGAATGATCGATATTTATAATCTCTTGGTTTGCAAAATAGGCAAGTTATTAATCCACTTTAATATATTAATTGTTTGATAGTTAATGTTTTATAGGAAAGAAATTCATGTATATAAATACTGATATGATATATTTTTTGTTTTATAGGGAAGAAAAAGATTGCAAAGAAAAACCATAGAAAAAATAATAGGAAAGTAAAGATACAGTGATGTCAACCCGTAAAATCCAATGCAATTCTAATTCAACAAATGTAGGTTGATGAAACAAAGAGTTGTGGTGATGTGTAGCCTGATATAGAACATGTTGATGTGCATCCTGATATAGTACCTGGTGATGTGCATCCCGAGGAATATAAAACTCTATGAACAAAAAATCTAAAAGACATTATTGACCAACATGAGAAAAGAGAACTTAGACCAAGTCTGCATTTGATTTATTCAAAATTAAAGGACCTCTTTGAAGGTACACCTGTGGAGACCGGTACTGAGCTACCTAATGCCACACCTGATGAGTCCAATAAGTGTGCAACTCTAGTTAATGCAAATCATGAAGAGACAATGCTTACATCTAGAGCGCCTCAAAATACACATCCTACATCTATGACTTTTGATGAAATTGGATCAACCAGAAATAATGGTAGTGGTTCAAAATATGTTCCTACTGTTGTTAAAAGACAAAGATTGAGCCAAGATTGGTATAGATCTATGGAGAGGAATGCAAAAGAAAGAAAATTAGAAGGTAAGAATCCATACTTGGTTGAGGTGTCGAAAGATGGTGAGCACATTGGGAAAAATGTCGAAAGGTGGTCTACCGAGCTTGGTACACGATGTAGGGCTCATTTGGATATTTGCAAGTCAAAGTTTGCAGAGCAAGATCCAAGAGTTGTGGAAAATGTTATACAAAAAATGGAAAATTATTTTGAGGTTGTTAGTGGATAGATCTCTAGAAGACATTACAAGCACAAGATGTGAATTCTGATGAACAATTTTAGATACAATTGTAGAAAATCAATCATGGAGAGAAAAGATGGGACATAATCCTCTCTAACTCCCAAACAGTGGGAGGCATTGAAGGAAAGTATGCATTCCTCAGAATATTTTTCAAAGAGGAACAAAGGAAAAAAAGCAAGAGGTACTATGAGGGATACATATTCATTTGGTCGAGGCATGTTGTAGGCAAAAAAAGACAGATTTGCAGTAAGTGTATGGCTTTTTGGTTTAATTTATGTCGTGTTATTTAATTGGATTTGTTTATTGAACTGAATGTATGTTAACTTGACTTTGTCCTTTAGATGGAATACAGTAACAAAGAACCAAGTGCACAAGATATTGTGAATTATATGGCAACATTGGGTTCATAAATATGACAGTAAGATCCAACAGAAAAATACATTGTCGCCAAATATTTCGCTGCCATCTGTTGGAGTTGAAAGAGGCAAAGTTGTAACAACAACTATAAATGCAGATTTCAATATGAATGATGGGTACCAACATGTAATGCAATGCAGATAAGGGATCAATGATACACTTTTGAAGTTGGTTGCCTCCGTTACGCCAATAGTTTTTGCATGGAATAAGCATAAGGATAGTGATTCAGATGAGGTAAGTTTGTTGTATTGATGAATGGTATTCCATTATAATGCACCTCAAGGAAACTATGCATATGATACTAAGGTTGGTAATCAAATGTGATTCATGGGACAATGAGTATGCCATATCATTCCATACCACATACTCTTTATAATAGTGCTCATAGGGTATGGGTATTAAGTATGTTATTCAATCAATTAATTGGTTTGTAGAATGGTTGAAAGGGGTCAAGATTACCCTACCAACATGGAACAACAATCAAGGTTCCACTTACCACTATGAGGAGAGGGATTTCTTGTGCTTTTTCCTCCAGTGATTCAACCTTTCTGCTTGTCTTATCACGTCATGACTCTTCTCACTTGTAATTATGTCTCGATTTGTTAGTTGAATTTGGGAAACTGTTGATTTTTCGATTGATGTCACATGCTCGATTTCCCATTTTATTACTAGTGTGGGCCTTGTGCTTGATTCATATCATTCTTATTGGGTTTCATGGTTATAAATAGGAGGACATGGATTTGTATTGTCTTACTGACACCATCTTGTGGATGGACTCTACTTGGTATGCTTACTCTCTTCCTCAACAAATCATTATAGGTGACCTCCTCCCCCTCCTGATCTAGGTAAATGTTGCAATCCAAGTTCTATCCATATTTGTATCCTTGTTTATCTATAGGTATTTTGAGATGGTCACATCGTGACTTTTTTAGCATTGATACTCTTCCACTGCATGACAAGGGCACACAAATTCTAGCTCATCACTAGAGTTCCTTAGTGTTCTTGGTAGTTACTTAGGTATTACTTGTTTAATGGGTTGAGGGTTTCTACTCTTAGGTTGTGATCATAATGGCCACAAGACTCTTGAGAAAAATGGAAATTTTCCATTTAGTTTTATCAAGATTGACCTTGTAACAAAGAGGGTTATCACTGCAAAAAACAATCTTTTTGGTGGACAAATGAAGTGTTCCTATGACCGACTCAATAGTAATTGACAAGTATCAAGTGTATGTCTTATGTAGTTCTTCTGGGGAGGTTTCAAATTCATGTCAAAAAATATTTTCATAGCCACCTTCATGAAGCATGGTCCCTTGAGCAAGTCTCTCCATAGTTGTGTCTACAATACTAGGGCATGTTGGTGGACTAAAAATTCATTCCATCTAGGAGGAGCCATTTTCAATCTTCCGTAAAAAAGGTTTTAATATGTCTTTGGAATACTATGGTAGCAATAACAGTGAAATGCATTTTTACTTTGGGAACATTAAAATGTGGGAAATGTTAAAGATATGAATAAGTTGGTCGGAATTATGTCTTGGTTGGAATTATGTGGAAAATGTGATTGCATTCTCTTGATGGCGTCAAAAAGCAACAAGTTTGATATAGATTTCTAAAAGAAGGAATGGCTATTATTCTAAATCTATGTTAAGTTCAGATTTAGAGATTTAGAGACTGGACCTCAATTTTTAATCTCAATTTAAGATGAATTTAAAATTGACAATGGGACATAGGTCTATCTAAAATTCCAAATTATCAAATATGGAGAGGATAAAAAAAGAATTACGTACAAAACTCTTGTGCTTAAAAGATTCCTAGTTAACATGGAATTACTACTTATATATAATCTAATTTTCTATAAAATTTAAAATTAGATAAGCTTGATATGGGAGGATAAACTTAGTAAGATGTCCAATAGAGTATTAAGAAGTAAGATGCACAACACAGCATTAAGAAAAAAATTATAATTGACCAATAAAATAAAGTATTAATTAAGAAAATGAGCTAGACATTATAGTGTACATTTACTCCTTACAAATATATAAACATGCAAAAATAAGAACTATTATGAGGTTTTCAAAGTGTAAGTTTGGCATGAGTTTTAATGAATTCTAATGACATGTAATATAAAAAATGAGAGGAAAATACAAGTATATAATGATTTCAATCTAATTTAGTATTTAAATCCAAAAAATACACTAAAACATCTTAAAACATGTCTCTCAAAATGCTTACCATAATTAAAACCAAACAAAATACATGTGTTGTGTTTCTAGAAATCTTTCATCTTTTAAAACTAATTTCCTTCTAAAAATCTTTCATCTTTTTTATCTTTAAATTTTGTGAAAAATGTAAATTTCTTAACCTTTCTTCCATTAACCTTAGTCTTATCCCTGGCTACTCATTTTGCAATGAGTTCAAACCAATTAAAGATATTGTCTTAAATAATTTCAAGCAATATTATATATATATAATGAAAAAATATCTTTTCAACATGATCTCTCTATATATAATGGAAAATTCACTCCTCAACATTGATATATATTTTAAATATATTATAAAAGGACAAACATTTACCTTTGTAAATGACTAGCCTTTTTGCACAATATAACAACTTTAAAACAATTATAAATAATCAAATTAATTTATCCATGCAATGTTACTAATTTAAGTCTCTTCATATAAATGTCATAACTAATTTTTCATTACTTTGCATTAAAAACTCATTACTATTTACATGGTCAATTTTTATTTTTATAATAATTACTTAATATTCATTTTCAATTAATTATCATAACATAATTGATTTGTAATTGATGTTTGAATTCATTTGCAAATTTATTGGTCAAATAACATTAAAAACAAACCCAAAAAATTGAAAATATAATTTTGAACTTTCTTTTTAAATTAATATATATATATTACAATGTTTAAACAAATAATTTTAAGTAATTTGACATAATCAATTTAAACTTTTAAACCATTAAACCCACAAAATTGAAAATATAATTTTGAACTTTCTTTTTTAATTAATATATATATATTATAATGTTTAAACAAACAATTTTAAGTATTAAATGCACATCAATAATTTGACATAATTAATTTAAACTTTTCAATTATTGAGCAATTTATAAATCACACAAACACATAAAAAGATCAATTTTGATTGCATTATATTTTATTCATTTAAAAATATGATCTATATGAGAGACTATCATTTATATAGTTCATTAGAAATACTACCATAGATGTAGATCTTAACTCTAGATCAATCATGCCCTGAGAGGGATCAAATTTTTTTAGGTAAAACCCCTTTTAAAATGCAATGATTGAAAGAAAGGTTTTCACTTGAAAGGATTTGATCCCTCTTGACACATGACATATCCATATTTAAAATGGTTCTAAGTTTGTACAATTGACATCTAACAAATACTCTTCAACAATTGATACATCACAAATAGTTTTATTAATAAATATGATAAAATTAATTTTTAAAATTTTATTAGAAATTTTTATATCATATATATTAAAAAAAAAATTATGGAATAATTAAAGTTGATAAAATTATATTAAGTATATCAATAAACTATATATTTTTTTGTTTGCTCGAATCTCCACTTGCAGGAGTGGCCTGTGGTCTGAGAAACCACAATCTATGGGCATCTAAGCCCTCAAAATCACTCAAGGATTGCACTCGGCTTGGACCGCACCAGCCTCAACTTGACTGGGTTTTTGGGTATCGGCTCCCAACTAAGTCACTCCTAAGGGGAATTGGCCTCGGGTCACCTTGCTGACGAGACCCACACCTTAACCGAGTGAGCTAGCTGGAATTGACATATCAATAAGCTATATTATCATATTATGATAAAGTTGGTTATGGCTAGGTACATGTACAAGAACAATATAAATGACGTGGGAGATAAATGGCTTCTTAATATTGCTTCAAACTCTACTCACTTTACAAGATAAAAACAATATTGAAATATTATTAGATCTAAATTTAGTAAAAAATTGGGATGCATTAAAGAATTAGAGGACAAGAGAAAAATGATATACTATAAGGAAGAGATAAACCCTACTCTAGAATATCAAAATCATCTATTTGTTTAAGAAAATCAACATTGCTAAGATAATGATAAACTCTAATGAGTTTCAAACTCAAAGGACAATATTCTTATCCCTTATCAAATATCCATCATATTTGGTTGTGTCTTTCAAAACATCACTTTTTTCCATCTTATCATGCTCAATTTTAAGACTACAAAAACTCTATAACTTTCTTATTTCTTCGAAAGCCCTTTCCTTAAGGGTTCTCCTTAATCTGGTTTGCAAGTTCATAACTCTAGATAATGTTGGAAATAGGGATGTATACAATAGATAAATAACGACCAAGAAAAATATCACCTAAAATATCATAAAATAACAGCCAAGCAAAATATCCTACTTCAAGAAAATAATAGCATCATACAGCGTAACCACCATCACCTGATCTCTCTCACTCAAATACGAAGAAGGGGCGATGGCAGTGGGACATGCTAACGGAGGTGTGGTTAACGGCGTCTGTTTAAAGCAAGATACATCGCAGTCCCCGAATAAAGTAGTCGCCGGAATCCTTGATAGAGCCGGTGACCGGGAATGGGGTGCTTTGTCTGCCCCAGGCCCTTGGCCCCATATTCCACGCCTATAAGTATAGGTACATCCGATGCAACGGAGGACGTGTACGGTATGAGCATAAAAGCTAAACGGGAAAAATGTTTGCAAAAAACATGAAAATGCAAAACCCGTGCTCAGCCTGACACCACGGGTTGAAGGGTTCAAAGATTGTCTGTCTGTCTGTCTGTCCTTTGTGAAGCCAGAAGCAGCAGCAATGTTACGGCTCTCCCTCCCACGCGTCGTCCTACGTGTGGCTGCGGACCCCACCCGGCTACGTCTGGTAGCTCTCGCGGTCGCGATGGAATGCAGCACTGACATTAAATGTGAATGTAATAATAAATGGGAAGGCCGTCCAGCCGCGCTGTCAGCAGTAAACTTCCCACTTTTGGATTAACAAGTGATAGTATTAAATATTATTGTAATAAATATGTTAGAGTTTGGGATATATATATTTTGTATTGGAAAGCATTTTAAATTTAAAAATATATATTTTAATAATTAATATTTATTAAATAAATTATTTATTGATATATGTATTATTAAATATAAAATAATTTTGCTCATGATATAGAATAGATATATTGTTAAATACTCTTGTATTTAAAGTTTATAAATACTAGTTTAAAGAAATATAAAATAATTTAAATATTAATAAGAAAATTTAATCAAATACATATTACATATTAAGTTCAACTTATAATATTATTATTTGTTAACATTAAATTTTGGATTATTAAACTTGATTTCATAATCATTTATCATAAATAGATGTATTGCATCATACATCACAAACTCTAAATGAATGTAATGATAATAAATCGGAAGTGCCTCCTATTGTCGTGATGTTGGGGTGGAGCAGTAAACTTCCCTCTTTTGGATTAAGGATAAGTGATAAATGTAACTAGCAAATAGATATTAGAATAAATGAGTTTTAATGGACATAGTTGGATTTGAATTATTTTAAATTTAGAAATGTATATTTTAACTATATAATATTGACAGTATTACTATTTATATTTATTATATTATTTAATATTATATTTCTTATTAAATATAAAATAGTTTTTAATTTAATTATATAGAGAGAGTATTAAATATTTTTAAATAAATACTTATTAAATTTGTAGTTATAATTATTTGTTAATCTTAATTTTTTTATTATTAAACTTTCATGTATGACGTTTATTTGTATTATACATCATATTCTTTTGAGTTTGATATAGGTTTATCTAAACCACGTTTTTTTAGTTTGGGTTTATTAAATTTGAAGTCATAATTACTTGTTATTAATATATATTTATAGAGTTGTCTAACTATTAGATGATTTTGACTTTCCAGTCAATTTTTTTATAGAATCCGAGATTTCGAAAATAGACAAATCATAACTTTTTATTGCATAGAATCTAGTTTTGAGTGTAGAAATGGATTTGGCGCAACCCATGTAGCACCTAGATTATGCAATTTTAAAAACTTATATCTAGAATTCAAAAATTTCCGAGCGAATTTTGAAAAAAATGGTAAAAAACGAAGGCAAAATCATCTAATCTTTAGATTATGGCCATATTCATCTTAAACTTTGAATTTATTAAGTTAAATTCATAATTATAAGCTATTAACATCGAGTCATCTAGACTACACTCTCTTGACTTTAGAATTATTAAACTTAAATCACAATCACTTACTATTAACTTACATTCAACTTAAATTTTTGATATATTAAGTTGAAACTCATAATTTGCCACTAACATAGGTCCATCTAGACCATACTAGCTTTTGGATGTTGAATTTATTAAACTTGAAGTCACAATCACTTGTTATTAACATAAATTTATCGTAAACTTTGAATTTATTAATCTTGAACTCATAATGACTTGCTACAAGATTCATTTAAACCACACTCTTTTAAGCCAAGATTTATTAAAGAAGTCACAATCACTTAGTATTTTTTTACAAGAATGGGTAAGAATTTTATTTTAACCCTATTTTTTTACAAGAATGGGTAATAATTTTATTTTAAAAGGTTGTGGAAGTTCATACAACCATAAATTTACAAGTAGTTTTGATTTCCAAAAAATGGTTCTATGAGCTTAATAAAGGAACAAAATTCTTCCATTGCATGCTTGTATAATGATGGATAGATTGAAGAAAACCTATAACTAAATTGCTTTACATACTAGTTAAGCAAAAAAATGCAAGTGAAATACATAAAAGCAAGATGTAAAATTAATTGAAACAATGGTCACTATGGCCTTCCTCCATATACCGGTAATCTTGATTAGGCCCGTAGATAGGTTGATTAAGAGGTTGTTCAATAACTACCATAGAATTTTGTTGGACAACTTCATCCTTTGTGAACTTAGAATGATAGAAATTAAATTTTAACCTATAGTAGATTAAGTTCTATCAGTAAAGCCAATGATTATTTTGTAACACATCTCGATGTCACTAATAAACTTGTCAATTTTTTCCCCTACTCCTTCACATTGTCCTCCTTTTCTTCATGTTTTTTCATATGAGCACTAAGATAACCCATCGCCTATTTCATGCCTTCCAATTGGTTGTGCATCCTTTGAAGAATTTTCTTTATCTCACTAATTCCTTCCTCACCAACTAGATCCATATGCGTTAGCCATATCAATGCCAAAACCAAAGAGGGAGGACCCCAAACACGGTTTTCAAACAAAGCAAAAGCCCAGAAAAGTCCTAGAAGCACAAAATAGAGAACAATTACTTACTATTAAAATTTAACATAGATTCATTTTAAAATTTGAATTTATTGAGCTTAAACTCGTAATCACTTGCTATTAGCATAGAGTCATCTAATCCACACTTTTTTGAGTTTGGAATATTTATTAAAGAAATTACAATAACTTAATATTAACATAAATTCATCTTAAACATTGGATTTATCAAGCTGCAACTCACAACCATTGTCTATTAGCTTAATTTTATGATAACTTTAATCATTATTCACACTAAATTCATCTTAAACTCGTAATCATTTTATACTAATACAAATTCATCTTAAATCTTAGACTTATTAAAATTTATTGTAACAGACCCTTGCTATTAACATGGATTCATCCTTACATTTATTGAACATGATCTCACAATAAGCTTGTTATAACATGGATTCATCTTAAGTAAATTTTGGATTTTTCTCATCATGAATAGGTGAAATTCTTAATAGGTATACTATCTTACAAACAATAAACAATAAAAATAAAAATAGAGTACAACAAAACATGCATAATAAATGTTAATAAGAAAATTAGAAAAATTATTTATCTTTAATATACTTTAGTTTATATATATAACATTTGTGATGGTATAACTAATTGCAACAAAAAGCTCAATTAACTTCAATTAATAAGTTTGATAAATATTCAAATTCAACATTATTTTAATCATTTAAAATAAATTATATATTTTTTTTCATTTTTCATGTATTTAGGGTACATTTTTCATATCTCTTTGATTATGCTTGGTCCAAAGTTCTCAAACATTTTTTTATTTGTTGCATTAAGAGGCGCTCTATAGCCTAGTATGAGGGAGATCTTGTATGTCGAGTGTTTGTCGATATTATTGTCGGCCATTAATAAAATGTAATAATAAAAAGTAAAAAGTAATAATATGAGGGAGATCTTGTATGTCGAGTGTTTGTCGATATTATTGTCGGCGATTAATAAAATGTAATAATAAAAAGTAAAAAGTAATAATATGAGGGAGATCTTGTATGTCGAGTGTTTGTCGATATTATTGTCGGCCATTAATAAAATGTAATAATAAAAAGTAAAAAGTAATAATATGAGGGAGATCTTGTAACATTACGGTTGTCGATATTATTGTCAGCCATTTATAAAATGTAATAAATATTCTGTCGGCCATTGATAAGAAGTAGAAACAAAAGAAGTAAAATAAATACTATAGCTGACATAAGAAATAAAAAAAATAGAAGGGATTTGGACCTCCTTGAGTGCAATACCTGAGAAGAGGTTTGCACCTCGGGAGATTTGATCCCTCTCGGCGCTTGATACAGCCTAGGATTTGGATCTAGGCTGGTATTATAACAACTATTCTCCACTCACTATGATGAACTTGATACAATTTACACATACAAACAAATGGAAGATATCGATTTGGAATCACACTTCCATGTATTCAATGTTGAATGCTCCATAGTCTAATATCATTATTCTAAGACTTCTCTTATATATAGGCTTTGACTAAGTTGTGTAGGCTAACGAATATAGTTTTCGTAAAAAAATATAAATTCTCACGTTAATAATCCAAGTTCTATATTTTCATCTTTGGGAAGGAAGGTGGTGATGAGAAAGTGTAGTTATATACTTATTCAAATTTTGTAATGATGAATTTTAGAAAATGAAGGTGTGCATTTCATACACAAATGTATAAAAACGTTTAAATGTTCGACAATTTTGTTTGTCGTCTGGTGAGTTTTTAATTGGAATTTGGTGATTTTTTTTTTAAATCCAAAGTTTGTGTTATTTAAATGATATTTCTGAATACATAAATGGATTCAGCATCCTCAAATACCTTCAAGGCACACAAATTACATAAGTTCGACAATTATTATCTCGAATTCCAAGAATTCAGTACTGTATTCTTTTAAAAACAAGTCGGAAAAGAGCAAAAATAAACAAGTAAAAACATTGAATCTTTAAATTACGCTCAAATGTATACTTTCACCTCATATACAAATGAACACCATCATTTCTTAAAAGGATGGTTGATAAAAGAAGTAAATGTGTTACAAGTTACATCTTCATCTCTGCCATGTACACCTTCACTTTTCAAAATATTAAGTAATAGAGAATAAAGATGTCCATTTGTACATAAACACCGACCTTTACCATACAATCTAGAAAGTAAAAACTATATTAAATACTTTGCCATCAAAATGGAGGGTAATAAAGGGTGGCATAAAACCTTGAAAGAAAAAGCTAAATTAAATATACTATAACTTAGTTTACCAATAAATATCACACAAAGTTAAAAAGCTAAATTAAGTATATTACACCTTAGTGTTATGATCTTGTTGTAGAGTTATATTGGTCTTACACCTTAGTGTTATGATCTTATTGTAGAGTTATATTGGTCTTTTATTAATGTTTAGAAACAAACTATAAACATCAAATAAAGGGTTTACTATTACTATGTTACTAAGATTGTGATATGTAAATTTAATGTATACTTGTAATTAACATTTTTTTAAAATCTAAGAAATAATATAAACAACCGTGTTGTTAAGATTGTGATATGCAAATTTAATGAATATTTATAATTAATATTTTTTAAAAATCTAAGAAATAATATAAACAACATGTTTAAGAAATAAAGTTAAGAAAATATAGATTATATTTTATTAATTATCATGAAATTTATTAAAAAAAATAATATTTATAACTAAAAATTTAATAAATATTATTTAATATTAATAATTAGTATGTATGTCAAAATACTTTATAATAATATTTTAAAAAAAGGTGAATTATTAAAAATTTGACAAATAATATATCTATAATTGATTAAATTAAAATTTACAATGCATTGGACTAACTTATTTTAAGTAAATTGGTAATACATTGTACTAATTTTAAGAAATTTATAGATAATGCAATTAGTAAAGAGGAAAGAAACTTGAAATTTAAAGATGAAAATATTGTTTCATCCGTTTTATATTGGTATGGGGTTTAAAGTCAATCGTTCTTCCATTAGTCACATCTAATTACTTGAAAAGCTCAATATGCATCTTTCATTAGTTGTAAAGCTTAGTTATTATGCACCTTCCCTAAGTTGTAAGCATGGTTAGATCAACTACATATCTTGGCTTAGATAAAGAGTTACTTGATTGAATATCAAACTCGAGGGAGGGAGTTATTCATGGATTTGGGATAGTTAAATAGTTATTTATTTAATAGTTTATTATTAGTATATTAATATTATTAAATAAAAACAGTAAGGGACAACTTAGTTTGTGTCGGTTGCATGGTCACTCTCTCAACTATCATACTAAATTACTAGGGTGAGTTGTTCCAAGGACATACATTATAGCGAAGAGACACCAATATTAGTCTCGTGGGGATCAATATGAGATATACATTGATGGCTCAACCTCCAAGAAGAAGAGACAAGGAAGAACATTTGTATGAATTCTTAATGTAGAGCACTATGTAAGGATGAGGAAGAACATTTTTTTATTGGTGGAATGTAAAGGGAACCATCCAAAATAGAAAAGATGACGCGTGGTAAGGAAAACAAATATGTAAGGAGTACCACATATAGGGATGCCATGCAAAGTTATATAGGCAAGGTTGAATAGTTTCAAGGTGAAGAGACTTACCAACAATTACTGCACATCACAAATGGTATGGAGAAGGAGAGGATTCGAGAAACTCAATGAGGGGGCACATTAAACCATACCATTTAAAGAGCCATGAAGACCATGCCTAGCTCCACACAACGTTTTACTGACATGGATGCCACTAGATGCCATACGGGCTGGTCTATGTGGAGAATTCAGTGGATTTAGACAGGGTATCCCATTACTGGCCTCCCTTCCCTAGTATACAAAAATATCAATATGTATTATATATCTAATAATTTTTTGTGTGTTTATTTGTCCATCTTAAATGCAAACAGCTACAGTGGCAACATATGTCCATGTGAGATCTTTCCCACCAATACGTTGACTAAGGTGAAGGCACCAAATACCATGCAACTATATCTTGTAGTCATTGTGGTTTATAACAATTGATTGCATGTGGCCATTGTGGTCTATGCTTTGCAACCACTGCACTCCACGACTTCTAGCCACATTGTTACATCTTGTGAATGTGTGCCTCATTTTCTGAGTGATCACGGGTTTGGAGTTGATGATTTTACAATTAAATTTTGCAATGATATACATGCAGTGACTTTGACATGAAAGCATTTGTGTCCTTATGATCAAACACATTTTAATATCCAAGGGATTTGACATAGGGAAAAAATTATTAAACACCATGTAGATTCCTATCAAGAACTATTTAGACTTATCAATGGGCAAGTTATTCTACGCACTTATGGTAAGCACCATGAAAATTTCCTTTAGTAAGCATGGCTAAATCACACTTTGTTGAACTTGAATTCATTAAGCTTTGGAATTATTAGGTTGAAATCCATTTGTTATTATCCTAGTTTCATCTTAAATCCATTTAAGTTGAACTTGTATCCATTAGGTCTTATTGAAGTTGAATTCACATTCATTAGATATCACTTAAGTCATTATTCAATCGTTTTACTACTGTCATTGATTTAACTATCAACGCAGATCCATTTTAACTCCGGATCTAGCATGTACCTAGAGGGATCAAATCCATTAAGGTGAAAACCTTTCCTCAAGTTTTTGAACTCTAAAAGTGGTTTGCACCTCGAGGGATTCAATCCCCCTCAGTGCATGATAGATATGGAGATAAGATGGATCTACATTGGTGGTTATAAAGTGGGGCAGAGCAATGAACATCTAATAGTGAATAGGTCTTCTATGGATGGCATGCAGATCCCAAAACTTGGATGCATATATTCAAATGAATTATTTTATTTTTAATTAATTGGAATATGTATATATATATATATATATGGTTTTGAAGTTTAGGTTAGGTTCAACATTGTAGAATTTTTGTTTACTTAATATTTTATTATTTTATTAAAGTGACATGTATCAACTCCACATTGAGCACATAATTATATTTCTCCCTCATATTGGATCGTAAAAAACTTTCCTTATCACAATCACTTAACATAATTCACTATTCAATCACTTGTTTTTTTAATAAGAATGAGAAGAAGTTTAAATTAAAAGGGTGGCATAGCCACTGAGCAAAATTACATCTAACAATTCATAAGACTTTGACATCCAACAAGCCAAAACTAGCAACAACAAAAAAATTCCACTAATGCAAATTACAAAATTTCCTCCATCTCGAATGGGATTCACAGTTCTTAGGACAGATTGACTACAGTATATCTTGGAAAAAACACCTAGCAACCTATAAGACTTGCAATACATTTACCATGATTAAGATAAATTAAAGAAAGACCCTTCTCCGTGTTAAGATTCAATATGCTAAGTGAGATAACATCAATATTACATTCCATTTCACAACAATAGCATATACAGGATCACTGAAAGAACAACAAGCATAGCATAAACAAAAGAGACACATATTTATCCTGGGAAACCCTCATGGGGTAGAAAACCCAGCAAAGCTTTCTCAATATAGATGACCAGCAAATACAAGTATGCAATCCCAAACATGAGCTCCTTCTCCTCCTTTGCAGATCTATCCTTCTCCTATGCGAGTTTCACAAGTGAGTGCATGTGTTAAATGAGGAACACACCTCCTCTATTTATACATTACTTCACTTGTCTTTTAACCTTAGCTAGGTCAGCCCCAACTTAACCACTCAACATAATGCTGACTGGGCCGACCCCACTAGGGGACTTACACACCCCATACAACTGAATCTGGGCCGACCCCACTAGGGAAGTCTAATAACCCAAATTACCACATTCCAACGGAGGAATAAACATCTCCATATATACAATAAGATCTCTACGGAGGAATGAAACATCTCCGAAATAATAAAGTACAAATATAATATTCTTAGAAGTTACAATATCTCAACACTCCCCCTTAAAAAGAAGGATATTATAACAACATCTACAGGAGCAAGGAATCATCAACTACATGATACATGATACATCTATAAATAATTGGAAGCTTTCTTCATACATCATCAGTAACTCAAACAGTTATTGGAACATCTTCAAGATCTTCAATACTGGAACATCAACATCTTCAGTACTGAGTCTTCATCTTCTGCATCACTCGAACAGCTACAACAACATCATCATCTGGATATCTTGATCAACAACATCATCTGGATCTCTTAATCAATAACATCATCATCTGGATCTCCCGATCAACAACATCATCTGGATCTCTCGATCAACATCATCATCTGGATCTCCCGATCAACAACATCATCATCTGGATCTTCTCGATCAACAACATCATCATCTGAATCTTCTTGATCAACAACATCATCAGTTGGATCTTCTCAATCAACAACATCATCATCTGAATCTTCTCGATCATCTGGATATTCTTGATCAACAGTATCATCATCTGGATCCTCACGATCAACAATATCATCATCTGTATCCTCTCGATCAACAGTATCATCATCTGGATCCTCTCGATCAACAGTATCATCATCTGGATCCTCTCGATCAATAGTATCATCATCTGGATCCTCTCGATCAACAGTATCATCATAGCAGCATACTCTGCAATACACATGATCCAATTACGGGATGATCAATCCCTCTCACTTTAGGACATAGGTCCAAGATGATACAATCCTGATCCACTTACGGGATGATCAATCCCTCTCAATTTAAGACACCTCTCATGTCTATGGACAATGCAATCCATATCTACTTACAGGATGATCAATCCTAATCAATTTAAGACACCTCTCATGTCTATAGACGATGCAGTCCAGATCTACTTACAAGATGATCAATCCTGATCAATTTAAGACACCTCTCATGTCTATGGACGATGCAGTCCAGATCTACTTATAGGATGAGCAATCCTGATCAATTTAAGACACCTCTCATGTCTATGGACGATGCAGTCCAGATCTACTTACAAGATGATCAATCTTGATCAATTTAAGACACCTCTCATGTCTATCGACGATGCAGTCCAGATCTACTTACAGGATGATCAATCCTGATCAATTTAAGACACCTCTCATGTCTATGGACGATGCAGTCCAGATCTACTTACATGATGATCAATCCTGATCAATTTAAGACACCTCTCATGTCTATGGACGATGCAATCCAAATCACGTACATTTTGAACCAACTGTTCAGGGACGATGCAGTCCTATCACGTACATTTTGAACTAACTGTTCAAGGACGATGGAGTCCTATCACGTACACTTAGACAAAGTCTAAGGACCACTTTTTGGAGAAATATGTCGACAAATCAATTCAGGGACCGAAGTCTGGGGATGATACAATCCCTCTCGTCCACTAGGGACCACTTCTCGAAGACATGTGTCTACGAATCAATTCAGGGACCGAAGTTCGGGGATGATACAATCCCTCTCATCCACTAGGGACCACTTCTCAACCTTATCGTTGATATCATCGACCTCATCGCTGGGACAGGTAACCTCATCATCAACCTCATCCTCGGAACAGGTAACCTCATCATCGACCTCATCGCCGGAACAGATAACCTCATCATCGACCTCATCGTCGGAATAGGTAACCTCATCATTGATACATGTATCCTCATCATCAATACAAGTATCCACATCATCAAGTACAAGTATCCTCATCATCGATACAAGTATCCACATCATCAATACATGTATCCTCATCATCGATACAAGTATCCACATCATCAATACAAGTATCCTCATCATCGATACAAGTATCCACATCATCGACCTTACCGTTGATGCAAGAAATCTCATCATCAACGACCATATCAATCCCCCTTTCCAGGAGGGTCCTTTTGAACTACACTAAGCTTGTCTCGGAAATACTCAAACTTTACTCAAGACAGAGGTTTGGTCAATACATCAGCAACTTGTTTGTCTATGCTCACATACTCCTGCTTTATAGCTCCTTTCTGCACCATATCCCGTATATAGAAATATCGGATCTCTATGTGCTTTGACTTATCATGGAACACTGGATTCTCTGTCATCTTGATACAACTCTGGTTGTCACACAGGATCACAGTGGGGTCCATCTCTAAGTCAAACAATCCTGATAACAACTTTTGAAGCCATATCGCTTCATAACTAGCAGAGCAAGCAACTATATATTCCGCTTCAGCTGTGCTAAGAGCCACACTAGACTGCTTCCTTCTAAACCACGAGATCATGGCAGATCCCAGACAATAACATCCGCCCGATGTGCTCTTTCTGTCTGATACACTTCCTTCCCAGTCAGCATCTGTGTAGCCATACAATCTGAAGTCATGATCTCCGAGATAATATAGACCAAAGTCTATCGTACCCTTCAGGTACCTCATCACATGCTTTGCAGCTATCAGGTGAACACGTCTAGGTTCCACTAGATACTGACTCAAGGTGTTCATAGCAAGGCATATATCTGGCCTGGTATTCGTCATATACATTAATGACCCAATAATCTGTCTATACAGAGTCACATCCACTAACTCTGATGAGTCATAAGCTAACAGCTTCAAGTTGGAATCCATGGGAGTGGCCATGACTTTGCATTCCAACATATCAAATATTTTCAAGATTTCCACAGCATACTTTCACTGGTTGAGAAAGATTCCTTCTGGGCCTTGCCATACTTCTAGACCTAGGAAGTAATACATCAATCTGATATCTTTCATCTCAAATTCTGTAGCTAGCTTTTTCTTTCTTTCCATGATCTGTTTCTCATTCCCTGTCAGAAAGAGATCATCCACATACAGTAATAGTATGACAGGTTCATCATCCATAACCTTAAGGTAAGAGTTAGGATCAACTTGTCAAGAAGCTATCAATTCTCCCTCTTTGACTGAACATCATTCACACTCTGCATTGAGTGATCTTCTGCATATCTATCTGTGCCATCTCTCGTCAGATGGGTCTACTGATATGAGCCTCAAGATCATTCAAACTCTGTGGTGAGTTCCTTCCTTCATCCATCTAAGAGAAGAATGTCATCTGTATATAGACACCATCTTTAACCTTGTAGAAAAGGTTGAAATCCGCATCACCCATGGTGATCATTAAGCTCATCAAATGACTATCGATCCTAGGTATCCGTACAGAGCTTTCTTCAATTGAATCCTGGGAGTTTTCTCGATTCGTACTTTTTCTTCAATTACATCATTAAGAGAATGGTCTTATCTATCCACTTGGAGAAAACATCTCGTCATGATCCTCTTCCTCCTTCTAAGAGAATCTTCTAGCCACGAGCCTTCTATAGTATGTTTGATTTGTAAGTCTTCTTGTTGAACATCCATCACTTGTTTAGTGTTCATCATCCTTCTTTTATAGATCATACCACATGATCTTTCCTACAAATCAAAGTTAATTACATGATTAGTAATACTTCATAATCATCAAATCATGTTGACATGATAACCTATAATGCATACATATATGATTCACATAGTTATGCGACTATCTTGACCAATACTTTGGCACAACACTTTTCCATATCCTGTATGCATATAGTGGTTATCTAGATTCCTTCCATCTCTACCAGAACATACTATCAAGAGCATGCACAACTCTCAGCATGTTAGCAAATAGGTTTCATTCTAGATAAACAACAATGGAATGTTTGTCCAACTTACCCATCATAACTATTACGAGCAATATCATTGACTATTTCAGAGATTCAAATAACAACTCAAATACTTATCTTTTATGTTTGTGTGGTTTCCTCCTGCTTGATATCTATTTTATGATAGCATCATTATATGTCTTTGAACTTCTATCCATTCTGTACCACTATGCATGCTTAAGTGTGCACTAGTGTCATCCTCATGATCTCATACATAATCATACATTCATTAGTATAATCTCAATACTATCAAACATTATGATTCTAAATAATCTTAAGTATGCATGGTTATGATCATTTCATACACAGGTATAATTACCTAAGATCCTAACACAAAGTAGGATTCTAACTTGATATAGGAAAACATACTTGGATTATCATGCTTGGTTATGTCTTAACATACCCAAACAATATCTTCTTTGTTCTCTTCAATGATTTAGAGACCTTGTGCTAGAACCTGCATATCTCATAAGTTAAGCATAGTAGAACAAAGTCATACATACCTCGTAAGTAGAGCTTCTATGTGGTCAAAGACTATGGACGAGTCTTTTTCTTCATGTTATCATGGTCATAGAACTTGATTTGTCTTTCTTGATGTACCTATGTCTTGTTAGCAGACAACATTATCCTCATAGGTGCATTAGTACAATCATAAGTGTCATAACCCTAATCAATGAATGTCTTCTATCACTCACATGCATTCATTATCAACCAATCATAATTGTACTAACCTCAATAACATGAATACAAACATATTATGAACTTAATCAAGAATCATATTTCAAAACATACCTGTGTCTTCTCAAGTCATACCTGACGAGGAGTATTCTCTATAGGGATAAAACCCTAACCATCCAAGGTAGATTACTTGTAAAACATCTTGTATAGGTTCATGGTGCTAGGATGATAAATATAAGTGCCATTTAAACCTCCTTTATTGCTGCCCTACGAGTCTCCCAACTTTTCTAGGGTTTCTTCTTACTTGGAAACCCTAATTTTCAATCTCTTTCCTCCCACAACATTTTGATGGAGGATCAATATCTATGATGAATGGATTCCAAATCAATTATCAAAGCTTCCAATGTTGTATTAGGTCCTTTCAGACCTAAAAATTGAAAAATCCTAAGTGAGAGCTTCTTCCTCCTCTTCTTAGATTTCTTTCGTTGAGTCATTTCAGATGTGTCGTATTGTTTCTGGTGCATTTCTGAAATTTCGGATCTGCAGGATCTAAAACTTCAGCTTGTGGTGTCATGACCTATCATCTTTCCAACCCCACAGGTCTGAGCTTTAATGGATTCTTTGAGAGAGAGAGTTATGCCAAGTGTCGCAACATGACCTGTTTATGGGATGAAACAGCATAGCGAACTTGTACGGAGTGCCACATGTCACTGTTTCAACTTCGGCCTCTAAAAAATGGACCTGTCAAACTACAGTCTGTGCCCTAACTTCCAATTTTTACAGAATTTAATTTGGAGCTTCCTCTCTCGAGATATGACCTTTTTCCACAGGTCACCTGTTTACGACTGCATTCTAGAAGAGGCAGAAACCCTAACTTGTACGGATCATAAATGACAAAGTACAACGAATATGAGGCTGAGCTTTGGACACAAGGTACAGGGGGATGTTATCTTCGTCCTGTAAAAGTTTCAGATCCTGAAAATTCTCCAAAATATAATTATAGCGAAAGTTCCACGATGACTAGGTTTTTCTATACAAAACCCTAACTTTCAAATTGTCGCAAGTGAGACAAGAGTTGTAAGTGCCATACATTGCCTTCCTTCAGGCTATCTCTGATACCATGTTAAGATTCAATATGCTAATATAGATAACATTAGTATTACATTCCATTTCACAACAATAGCATATACAAGATCACTAAAAGAACAACAAGCACAACATAAACATAAGAGACACAGATTTATCCTAGGAAACCCTCATGGGGTAGAAAACCCAACAAAGCTTCCTCAATATAGCTGACGAGCAAATACAAGTATGCAATCCCAAACATGAGCTCCTTCTACTCCTTTGCAGATCTATCCCTCTCCTATGGGAGTTTCACAAGTGAGTGTGTGTGTTAAATGAGGAACACACCTCCTCTATTTATACACTACTTCACTTGTCTTTTAACCTTAGCTAGGTTGGCCCCAACTTAACCACTCAACATAATGCTGATTGGGACGAATCCACTAGGGGACTTAAACAACCCATACAACTGACTCTGGGCCAACCCCACTAGGGAAGTCTAATAACCCAAGTTACCACATTCCGACGGAGGAATAAACATCTTCGGATATACAATAAGATCTCTACAGAGGAATGAAACATCTTCGGAATAATAAAGTACAAATATAATATTCTTAGAAGTTACAATATCTCAACACTCTGGATTGCATGCCTGGGAATTATGGATCATGTTTGAGCCAAGAAGAGTTGTCAGAAGTATTGGCAGCCACTGTTCAAGCAAAATCATCCAACACTCCAAATCATGAATATTCATGCCTCATGCTTCCAGATTGCAGATGGAATTGTGCTCCCAAGTTTGGTTCTCCCTATGTTCTTAATATGCCTCCATCTCCAATTGATGAATTCGCTCTTTAAAGCTTTGTTCATTTGATCTCAATCAATGCTTCAGAGTGGGAACTTTATGCTGCAAGGCCTTAATTTGGGAAGATAGGCGCCAAACCCCACAAGATAGACAACAATCTGAGCTGCTCTCAATGTTTGTCATTGCTATCACCTTTCATTGAATATACCAACTCCCAACATGAAGAAATTTTCCTGATTGGGCGTCGATTCCATCCCACCAACTTTGTTGAGCAGTGTTGCGAGCTTGAAATGGTGTCGAATGCATTGGCCTTTGAAGTTTATGTTTACCCCCCCTAACTTATTCGAATCATTATCCCAATACACCTTGGCATAATTGCCTCACTTGGGATTAAATGCTCTGCACCTTCCAGCTCGAGGGCCATCAAATTTATTTGCGATGGGAAAGGAATCATACCAAGGTTGTACCAGAAGATCTTAAGTTCACTTGTGATCAAACCTCTTTGATTTAAAGAGGCATTAAACCACCAGCTTCTCCCATGATTACCGGAAGGCAGTACATGTATGACTACTCCATGCCATATGGATCCATAGATCCTGATATCATACCTATGGAGGGCAGTCATCATGGAATGTCTTGGAAGGTGAGACTTTTGTGATCGAACAATAATGCCCCTTTCACTAAGTTCACCACCCGTTTGTATTGTGCATCGACGACCTTGTTAATCTCCCTTAAGAGGTGAAGGATCTGGGATCTAGGAAGCAAGGATAAAATGCTTCTTATTCTACCAATTAGTCTTCTAAGGTGGAGATCTTTAGACTCATATTGAGAACAAACCAACATGATGATATTCAAGGAGTCTCCAAAAATACAGACCTCAGAGATATCTCTCTTCTTAGCTAACCTCAACCCTTGAAGAAGTGCCAGGGATTCAACCTAGTTATAAGAAGTCCTGCCCAATTCTCTGTCCCTTGGGATTGAATAGAATCACTCCCGCTCTTACCGCCCCAACTATTCAATCACTTGTTTTTAGCATAGATTTATTTTTATTTTTTTGTCACTATTAAATCATTTGCTTGGTTTGAATTCTCAATCATATGGCATGAGCATAGATTCATCTTGTTAGCACTAATATTTACTCCTAAATTTTTTCTGAACTTCCGCCAAAATTGTGTCAACTCTACCAAAGCCTCCAAAATTTTCGTAAAATTTTCCAAGTTCCATGTCATCAAAATTTTATCAAGTAAATCTTTGTTTGCTGAGGAAGTCACCTTTGGGTCATTTTCTTATCTTATATGCATTATAATTTTTAATAATTATTATTATTTTAAAAAAGGATCTTTATCTTTTATAAAATAATAGTTTTTATTAAAAAATAAAGTCATTATATTCTTTGCCCCCATTTATGCATAAATCCATTACTTTTTATATTCGTGAGATTTTATTATAAACCTCATTTTATACATGTCACATGGCCATAAAAAAAGGGGTATAAAGTATTATTAGGTAAAATGTTGTGTTTTTTTTGTCCCATCTCCAAGTTCAATGCCAATGTTAAACCTTAGTCTCCACCAACCATCGTGCCAAGCACCAAGCACTCAAGTGAAAATACCGAGGAGAATGCTCACAAGGAGAGCCCATGTGTAACGCCTGTTCCCCAATCCGTAAATAGGAGCTACGGTGCCATGGGGCATGCTTCCAAGAAGAGGGGCATGCGCCCACACCAAGCTAATCAAAGCATGGCAAGCTTGGGCGCAACATCGTTTCGAGAGCCCAAATGGGTGGGTATGTGGACCACTTGGACCATTGGTCGTTATGGAAGCCCCAACTTGGGTTGGGAGCATGCACGCCCATCATGACAAGCGGTTGTGACAATTAGAAAGTGGGCATACTTGAAGATGGTGCCTTGTCAACATTGGACTGTAGTATGTGGACTGGTGAGGCGTGTGACCACACTTTGGGTCGCACCTGCCCAGTGGCTCATCTATAAAGGCCAGATGAAGACCAAGGGTTTGGTATCATTCCACAGGTGGAAAATATATTCCAAGGGAGAAATCTGCAATAGAACATAACCGTAGGTGCAAGATGCGTAGGGGTGAGCCTAGCACAAGGGCATCTTGGGCAAGTTTGTGGTAGGATAGATTTCTTGGGGTTTATGGTAGGTTGCTAGTTATACACCTCCATGGTGGGTTTTCCAAGTTGGGCACCCCAATTTTATGTAACCATTGTACTCTGTATTTTCCTATGTTATAAAATTTCGGTATGTCTGGTTGGGGCTTCCATCAATCTTTGTGTTGTTATGTTTCTTACTGTGTACTATTTTTACTTGTGGAAATGGTTAAGTGTTAAGATGGTTAAGTAATCAAACAATAACATAATCTAAGAAAATGGCTAAGCATAATCTTGTACGTTTAGGCGTAGTATGTCAGAGGTCTGCTGAGTTGGATAGACTCCGAGTAGTGCCGCATGGACAATCGGGCGTCGATTAGACATGCACCAATTTGATCTGTGACACCATGGGTCATGAAGTGCACTACGAGTCAAATGAAGTTGGAAAGAAGTTTCATTTTATAGTAAAATATTTTTTTTCATGTGGGATTATTTCCATTGTACAAATGAAAATTAAAAAAAAAAGGCCGACAACAACTAAGTTTCTAGCTATCTAGGTGTTGAAGTAAAGAACATGGAAAATTTTAGGGGCTAATCTTACACCATGGGCTAAATTTAGGGGTTTTAAATTTTTAATGGGCTATTTTTAATTAAACTCCCGTTAGGTATGATTATCCCACGTTTTATTTTTTTATTTTTAATTAATGGGAGGTTAGCCCCATCAAATTTTAAAAGGCGAGCCAAGATAAAACAATTTCGCCTCTTTACAAATGGAATTAAACCTCTTTTTACCCACAAAAATTGCTAGGCAAATCCCTTCCACCCCCGATTTCTAGAAATGGCAATTGTTAGGGGCTCTTTCGCCTCTACTGGCCATGGAAATCATATTTAGAGTTACATTCGTCTATATTTTATGGGTTGAATCTTGTTTTGCAAGTTTCTTAATATCCACATGAGAAGGGAATTTGATATTTACTATCAGGTCTTATAGTGACCCATTTACTTCTAGGAGAGTTCTAAATCCCATGACTCAGATCCAAAGTTTACCCAAGAAACTTGGGGATTGTGAAGCTTGTGATTGTCGATGCAGAAATAACATTTTTGTGGGTGTTTGGGGAATCATGCCTAGCGGTCGGGACTTCATTCATAACCATGTATTTGGGCATGTAGGGGTCCATGACTTGACAAGGAGAAACTTGCCGAGAGATTTACCAAGACTTCACAAGGTTTTGTAATTTAGTGAAAAATTTGCCAAGATTTCACAAGGTTTTATAATTTAGTGAAAGATTTGCCAAGATTTTACAAGATTATATACTTCAATGAGAGATTCGCCAAAAATTTATATGTGCATATAATATAACATTGATAAAATAACCTTCACATTTTCCTATATATCATGGGGATTCGCCCATTTATTATACATAGAAATTTAGGGGGGTTCTTAAAATTTTCCCTAGTAAATAATTCCGGTGCTCGCCAGATCAAAACTCAAGGAGACTGCCAAAGTTCCGATTCAAAATTTAATGTAATATGCATATCCATGATCTGTCACAGTTCCAAATGAATTCAATTGCTCAGTTCACAGTCTTTTTCTTTAATATTTGGGAGCAGAGCAGCAGGTTGCCACAACATACATAATCACTCAGTTGCAACAAGAGAATTGGCCTACTATTGTCTTGTCCATATGGAAATAGGTACATAGTTCCAGGTAGTCTCGGAGAATCCACAGTTTCCATCTTACGAAGTCGACGTTTCGACATTACGTCCTGATGATTGATCCCGATATGGATTCGAAACGTCGACTTCGTAAGATGGAAACTATGGATTCTCCGAGACTACCTGGAACCATCAACCATAGAAATCTTGCTACATAAGGTACATAGTTGTCAAGTGCAAATCCCCATGTGAATATTTTCAAATATGTCTGAATGATAGAAGCTCCTTTATGCAATTATGGATCTCCTCATGCCTGCAATCATTTACTATTTTTCATTTGTGGGATTTTTTTGAATGCCGCGAGATTATATGAAGCATTTCTTGCGTTCATATGCCTAAGGTAAAGAAATCATGTGTCTAAATGCCAAAAGAGATAAAGTCTAATTATTTCTAGATTGAACTGTTGAGTGAAGGAAGAAATCGATGGCTCATATAAACATTAGATCGATGGATAGTTTGAATCATTTGGAGAATGCTTAAAACCTAGCAAAAATGAAATTGAAATCTTAGTTCTGGGTGGTGGCATTTGAATTGGGGGATTCGAGTAGTGATTCTTGCAATGACATTGCTAAATTTTGAAAAAAGCAATTGCTTAAAGTAATAAGTGCCCATTCATTTTAGTTCCTTCTTGAGCAAAAGACTGAAGTTTAGTACATGAAAAGCAATTGCAAAACTGTAACAAAATGACAGGAATGAAAGTATAAGAATTTAATAATGGCCATCAAGTCTGAACATGAAAATTCATAGAAATGACTTGAGCATTTGGGTATTATGATTCCCAAACATATGTTCAAGTAGAAATTGTGCTGCAACATTATTAGAGTATTGATCTTGTGGCTTCGAGGTGGCAGAGTATCTATTGTTTGATACTAAATCTCATATCTAAAAAATAGGTGGCAGTGGGATATATAAGTTCCATCTTTGAAGTCAAATACTCCCATATTTCGAGCAATTTTCAACCTATATCTAGATTTTTAGGGATTTGATGAGCATCTTTTAGCAACATTTGAAATTTTCAAGCATGAAGATCAGTAGACAGAGGATTGCTTCTAGATTTGAAGGCATTTGAGTTTAGCAGTTCCAAATCTCTTTCATCCGAATCGAAGATTTGAATGATTTTTGTTTTGGTGATAAGATTTTGCTTCTAAAAATTAGCAACTACTCATCTATTTTAATCTTCTATAAAATCTATGTTTTGGAATGTAAAAGGGGGATCTTCTTCTCAGAAGGAAGCAGGGGGTCATAGAAGGGCGAACCATTTCTTGTGTACATTTTCTTTATCATTTAATACAACAATGGTATTATCATGCTCAACGATCAACAATTCATTGGTCAAACTATGTTTTTACTTTCTATGTAATTCCTCTTATATGAATGCATAAATAATTTTTGCAGTGCATCAATTACTATTTAAGTTCCAGATCTAATCACAATTAGGAATTTTTTTTTATTGCTTGAAACTTGAAAGTTGCTTTCATATATATGATCCTGAACTTTAATAGTGTTGTAATTCAGGGTATCTTCTAGTGAATGTAGAGATATGCATCACATCTTGTTCTTCTTTGTCTTTATGTTCATTTTGTGTTTGGCCTTTCGAGTTGTATGCCAATGAATCTATGAAGTACTGCTCATTATGTTAGATGTGCCTGATTACTAACTCCAGATTGTTTAAGACTTTATGACCTCTACTTATTTTACCAACCAAAACTATCCCAAATCCAAGATGTGATAGACATGTTCTTTTTGCAGTCATTGGACATCTTTTAACGCCAACACATCCTTAATTTTGAATTTATTTATTATGAATTTATAAACAATTGTTATTAGTATAGATTCATATTAAATCTTATATTTATTGAGTTTGAATTAGTCATTACTTATGAGATTTATTTTACATTTTAAATTTCAAATAGTGTTGATCAATTACTATTAATTGGTTTTATAATAAATTGTAACGTCCCCCTCACCCAATCCGACAATTAGAAGGGGACAAATTCGAGATCTCAAATTTCTCCCCAATTCCATAATACGAATTTCAACAAATACAATGTGTGCAGAAACTTAAATAAACATGCACAATGGAATTAAAATCTATCCACACACATCTAGCATGCAAATACACAAGCATAAACATTCCATGCATGAAATAAAAACATTTCAGATTCAAATGCATGAGAATACTTATCTTTATCCAACTCAGATCCATGCAACTAGCTGTGTAAGAGTGATTTTCCACCCAACCATAGGCACTCTGTCCAACATATACCCTTTTTGCTGAGAGGCCACCCCCAAGATGGACTATGAGGCCACCAGGGCGAAGGAAACACCTACAGGCTTCTATCTCTCAACCCACAACCCATTATGCTCTCTATGCTTAGCCAAATGCTCATACAGATCTCTACAGGGGTCTCACTCATCCCTCACAACCTTGGCTTCCACAATACCTGCCCCACACACAACACCCTTCTAGCTCAGACATTCCCTTCATCGATCCACGGTTCTCTTGGGCGATCCATCTTAGTGGGTGCTTTTAGTGTGTGCATAGAAGAAGTCCAATATGATATTGGCTGCGATAGAACCACCTGTAGCCTCAATTCATGGCTTCTCAAGCACCTATGAGCAACATAACTCAATGGGCAAGGGTTCCTAGCTGGCCCAACCTCTCTGCTCACCTACAACCAACAATTTTCACTTCCAAATTTGCAGCATGGTTTCCAAATTCGAATTTTTTGAGTTTAAAACAGCATGGCAATTTCATGGACAACAATGGAGAGCTCTGCAAAGTCTAAATCTGCATGTAAGAATGAGAGCATGAGGGTTGAATCCAAGGGATATGGGAACATGTTGAAAAGAAAACTGACATAACTTCTAACAGTAGAAGAAAGGACTCCTGGCAGCTACAGACTGGTTGTTGCCATGACAAAACTGTCACAAAAGTGCAGTTATTCCCATGCTTCAATAACTATAGGGGGTGAATTTTCCCACCAACCACACACATGCATTGATGATTGGAAAATGGTCAAGAAAGGAGATAATTGGCTTATTCTCATCGCATGAAATTTTTTTGGGTGAGTTCTAAGGTTGACACTTGGCAGCAAGGATTTAGTTTCCCATAGACCCCTTTCCTCTTCCCCTCTAATGGAATCATAGCCCCTTTTGGTGCTCTTTACACAACCATTGTTGGACCATTTTATTATTTATGCACATAATATTTACATATATTCTAAATCAACATAAAAGCCAACTAAACAGTCCAAATAAAATATAAACATCATACATGCCTAGACATTCACCAGTCTGGCCATGGCCTTGAGCTCCGCACTAGGAATTCACACTAGCATATTTACATCATTTACATAATTTTGGATAAATACATTCCAAGTCAAAACTAGGGGTATTACATAAATTTCAGGTTTTTTTAAAATGTAATGGTTATTTTTGGCCCATTAAAATGAGTTGAGGTTTAACCTAGAATACATTTCCTACAAAGATTCATAAAGACTTATGGAGTCAAGATCATGTCCCCTCCACATAGGGAATGAGATAGATTCTATACATTATATTTCCTACTTATAGACTTCCTTTCCTTCCCCAAGTTACATGAGTGGCCCTAATGAACTAGTTATATAATAGACAACCAAAAGAATGCATGCTTAAGCATTGATAAATGTTTTCCTAATCTTAATTTGTTTTTCCTTACCAATTCCTTTGTCCTATGTTTGGATTCATTCTTGTGGATGGCCATCTTGTTGCACAATTACTATGGGTTTTCTCTAGAAGGGGTCACCTTAATGAGACCAACCCCACATAATAATTCTAGATCATCTATATGTTGATCTTCCAACTCAGGGATGTTATTTTATGGAACTAGCTTGTTTTGGACTATCTTTGTAGGGTACAAGTTTGCAAACTTGCTTTCTTCATGCTTCTTTAAGTCAAATGAATATTTTTGCAAATTGATTCTAGAGGAGGGATACTCCTTTATTGAAGCTGTAGGGATTTGAGCTTGCTCCCCTAAATTCAAGAGAGTCACTAGATGAAGTTGATTATTGGTTAATAGAAGGCATTGATTGACCCTTTGGGTTTTCCATCTTCTTGAAATACTTATTTTGAATCATAAATCCTTGTCCTCCCCATCTTGAACTTCTCCTTCTCCTCCTTTCGACTAGCTGAAAGTTGTCCAAAGGTCTTTGGATTGCCCCTTGAATCTTTGCCTTCCTTTCCTCCCTCATTGCGTGTTACTCATGCCTTTGCTTCTAAGATAGACAACCATTAAATAACATGTTTCTCAATATAGTCAACAATGAATGAGGACGCTCTCGTAGAGAATTTCCTAGTTCCATGGAGTTTCTTCCTATTCCATCATTATCTTGTTAGTCAAACCCTTACTGATTTTTTTTTGCACATTCGTGTAAAGGAAAATAAACCCTCCTTGGCTTTGCTACCATCACAATTAATGTAACTTCCTAGTTCATTCTTGATTTGAACTAGAAAATCATCCTCCAAAAAGTGCATGGGTAAGTTCGAGAGTCTCCCCCAGATAGAGGTTGGTGAGATTCAAATCTCAAATTAAAGTTGGCAACTAGGGGTCAAGCAATAGTCTTTCTCTTATTGAAAACCAAATCCCACCTTTAAAAATATTTTGTTTCTCCTATTCACTCAAAAACAATACCGTAAATAAATCCCTTTCACAAAACCTTTTGTTAAGATTGCCTTTTCATATGTCATTTAACTAATCCATAAATGCATTAGCAATAGGCCAAAATCCATTCAATTAACAAACTAGAAATTTCTTTAACAAAAAAATGGTGATTTCTCTTATTTGTGCTAAATGGAGTTGAATCATTGGGATATCAGGGACCTTCTACATTATAAATGATAGAGGAACTGGCCTTTGTCCATCTCTAACATCATAATTAACACTTGATCTCGTCAAAGGTGGGTTCCACAAATTGAGAGTCTCTTTGAAAGATTTCCTTATGTTCTACCCAAATGCATTCTTCATACATACTCACTTGAATTTGAACTTAAACCAAAATTTAAAAAACATAAAAAAATATCATTAATTACTACCTTGACATAAAAAAATATTATTAATTACTACCTTGACAAAGTTTAGTACACAATTGAACTCCCATTGAACCAAAAATTTAAGAAGATAAAATTATATTATTAATTACTAACTTACAAAGTTTGTTACACAAATGCATTCTTCATACATAGTCGCTTGAATTTGAACTTGAGACTTCTACAAGTCCCAAATGATTGAAGGAGGGTGGTAGATGGACTCATATGCATTAATTAGGATTTTTTCATTAAGGTAGTTAATTAATTGTTTTTTTAAGGTGGTCCAATGTGATATTCTTCTTATAGAGTAAGTATTAAGGCTGAACATTATTCAGCTTGTTGTAGATCATTTAATGCGATTGTTGAATTTCAAGTACTTAAGATTCAATAGCCAACCCACCTGCTGTAGCCGCATCGGCTAAATAATATTTGCCCATTTAATGTGACGGCAACAGGTCAACCGACCATTGAATCTCAAGTACTTAAGATTCAATAACCAACCCACCTACTGCAGCCGCATTAAATGACTTGCAATCAACTAAATAATATGAATCAAGGATTAATATACATAAAATTGGTGTTTTAGCAAGCCAATTGATACCCCTTCTAGGGGTGGTCCACCATGACGTCCCTCCCATTTAGGGACAATTAATACACATAGATGGCGAAGTTACCCTTACGTTTAAGTACATGCCATGCAACAGAGGACGTGTACGGTGTGAGCATAAGAGTTTCATAGGAAAATGCAGCCAGAAAAACAAAATGCAAAGCCCGCGCTCAACCTGACACCACTGGCTAATGGTTCAGACTTTGTCTCTTCGTCCGTCTGCTGTGAAGCCAGAAACAGCGGCACTGGCAGCATACTTTCAATGTGACGGCTCACCCTCCGACGCGTCGTCCATGATGGTGATGGAATTTGACGGGCAAAATGCCCGTCATGGGGCGTTTTGCCCATCAAATACGGTTTAAAATTTGGATTAACCGTCATTTATGAAGAGTAAGAAAATTTTCAAAACGTATTTTTGAAGGGCAATAAAATTTCTAAAACGTCTTTATATTATTAATTTACTAATAATATTAATATATTTATCTTATATAAAACTATATTTTGTAAATTCCAACTTCTAAACCATACATTGACTAAAAAAATAGAAACATCTATTAAATTAGATCTAATTCCATGTCTTTCCATTTATAAGTTGCAACCATACATTTAATAAAAAAATAGAAACATCTATTAAATTAGAATTATTTTCATGTCTTTCCATTTACAAGTTGCATTGATTTTTCCTAAAATAAACAACTCCTTTAACTCAATGATTTTTCCAGTATTTTTTGACTTTTTTATTATTGCAATGAGCTTACAAATTTAAGTGCTCAATGCTCATTGATTACATTAAAATGTTACAAAACGTTGGGAGTTGGAGAGCCTTGGAGACAAAGTTTGAGAATTATTTGCATTATCAAAGGTAATGCATGCACTATTTTTTTGGTAAATTATATTTAGTGATTTGTTTAGATTCAAACATTTACTTAAATCTATGAGTTTGAAGAAACGTTATCAAGTATGTATTTTTTAATAATTTTAAATAACATAAATAATGTGCAGCATGTGTATTTAGCGATTTATCCCATAATTTATGTAATTTATATAGATTCAAACTCAAAAGTCTTAGTACATTTCTCTCATGGTTCAATTTCAGTGAGAGATGCAGAATTTAAATGAAGGCCAATACTAAATAAGGCATTGAGAGACATGAAATCTATGTGCAACATTTGGAATGAAATGTAGTTTGTAGAACAACAGAATATATAAAAAAAGAGCATACAAAGCTATATATTCATCATTATTATTTATAATTCTTGTGAACTATGCATGACTGCACTTGGTATGCCTGCATTCTGTAATTGCTTAATTGCAGTCTCCATCATAGCCACCTGCTCCTTGAGATTTTGATTTTTGCTGTCTAGACTCATGCAGTTGCTTGAGGAGCGAAGCCCTCTAATGTTCTACTACAATGAGCTCTGGAGTCCGAACTAGGTAGGCATTTCGTGCCTTTATTTTATTTTTAATAGCCTAGTATTTTATCCTCGGTGTCTATAAACTCCTTTACTTTTGTGAAGTATTGGGGAGTTGTACCCTTACCAAGGGAAAAGTAAAAAAAAAGCAAGGGTATGGACAGATTAGATTTACAGAGGCTTGTATCTATTTTATAATGATTATATTTACCAAGGCTTGTATCTATTGAAAAATATGGATTTTGATTACGATTTTTTTTTAAAAAGACTTCATTGTTGAAGGGTAAAATTTTAAACAAAACGTTTTGTGATGGGTAATATAAAAACCCAAAACGTCAAAAAAAAAAATCCGACGGGTAGAATGAAAACCAAATTCCAACACTGGTGGGAACTGCACTTATTCAGCTAGCTCTTGTAGCACGCGCGGTCGTAATCCGTAATGGACTACAGCACTGACATTAAATGTTAATGTAAATGGAATGGTAGTGGGCAGTCCAGTGATCAAATTTGAAGAGTGGGTCTTAATGTCAATTGGAAGGGGCATTTTTTTTTTGGAGTTTTTTAGAGCAAAATTTTCCCCAAAATAATGTAAAAAACAATTATTGTTCACCAAATTTTTATAAGCTTAAACAATTGAGCACTCATTAATATTTATATGAAAAATTGTATCTTTTCAATAAAACTTAATTTTAATACATTAATTTAATATATATGTAGCATTAATTTTATAGTTCATTGCACCGAGAGGAGCGAGGTGCTCGATAACCCAGTATGGGGGAGATGTTGTAAATTAAAATAATTCATGTCTACTCATAAAATATAAAATTATGGAAAGTATTTAAAAAAATCCATGTTGGCTCATAAAATAAAATATTATGAAAAGTAATTGAAAAATCGATGTTAGTCTATAAAATAAAAACCTAAAACTTAAACCCGGATCTATCAATCAAGAGAGATCAAATTTCTTGAGTTTAAATTTAAAAAAAAAATACACCTCAAGAAATTGGATCCCTCTCAGTGCTTGATAGATCCGAGTTTAAGATGGATCTATGATGGTTAAAATAACAACTATTATGTTGTATTTTTTCCGGGTTAGAGCACACTTTATTATACATACAAACTACTTAGACTATGCAATAACCATATTGGGGCATCCGCATGATCTTATGCATAATGCAAGATGTTGTAACTAGATATAGTCTTAAAATAAAATTATAAGCATGAGAAAATTGCTTACTGTTAACTATGTACAAAATGAAGCCACTAAGCCAAATGGGGCTACAATAATTCTACAACCAAAAAATACATATAAAACCAATCAAAAACTTAATTCAAACCGGAGAGAGGAAAACAATTTAAGCCTGAGAGATGTAAGAATGATGGGCATTGGGAGCCTAAGAAAAAATAATACACAACTCATAAAACATTAACAAAAATCCTCCATACCAATCAAGTTAGCAATGCTAGCATCATAGGGCATGGGGCATCAAATTTTGTTGTTCAATACTTATTGCGACAACATACAGGTACGAGATGGAGGGGAAATGGAATCAAGCCTAAGTCAACCGGAGCCTTGCAACTCGTTGTATGTTTGAGTCTCGACAATCTCCCTTTTAAATTGACCCATAACACCAAAATAAGTTTGTTAATGGTTCGATTTGAGAAAATTCTAGATGTGAGTAATTGAGAGCTCAAAGCTCTAAAATTTGTTGTGTTTTGTACCAATCCATGATTCGGCGAATTCGTAGTCACTTGCATGAAATTTAAGTTATTTAATGAAAAGGATTAATGTATTTACCTCTATGTTGAGACCGTTTTCAATGCTGATGCGGGTCACTACCCTCTTTATTGTCTTACCGAAAGCCATGAGAATGAGGAAGAAGACTTAAAATTATGGACTTCACTTTCAAAGAGTGCCTTACAATCACATTGGTAAGGAGTGATACGAAGATCACAACAATCCAACATTCAAATCTCTGTTGATAATGTCAATTAAAGACTTATATGGTAAATTTAATATAAGACTTACTTATAGTTGTCTCTTACTCTTTGTGTCTTGACACATTTGATATTTGATATTTTATGGTTGTCTCTGTGCCTTGACCCAATTGATATTATAAGGTGAGGACGTGCCTGCATAATAATCCTTAGTTATGACTATGAGATGAGGATTTAAAGAGAAGAGAATGTAAATGTAGGTAATGTTTATATGTATTTTGGTGGCAAGGCCGGAGGCAAATGTGGTGAGAAACCACATATGTTTGGAAGGACAGAGGAGATTACATCATGATCATGCCACCCACCAAATTGAAGACTATTCCTGAGCCAAAAATTGTCTTTCTTAATTTTATTAATAACCACTATGGTGCTTTGGTCCAAATATTTTTTCTAACTCATTGTTTCTCCATATTATGTGCCCAGTGCCACCTCTCTATATCAATGCATAAATTGACCTTCGCACGGTTTGTGGTCCTAGCTGCATGCCATTATTTGCAGTTGCATGCCATTCAATGTTGTTTAGCATTGCCGTGAGTCCGTGACATTCATGCAAGAAATGAAGTTTTGTAAAGGAGGACTCATAAAACCAGCCATTTGAATTTCATTCTGACGAAAAACGAGTGGACATTGGTAGCCAGGTTTACATAGGTAGTAGGAACACAGTTTTGGGCTCGTTTCGGGCCTAGTAATAGACTAGTGGTGGTTCTCTGTTGTTACACCTGTAGTCACTAACACATTGTCACGCCTTAGATCTCTGCCCGAAGTGATTCAGGAATCAAAGTCAAATCTCGGTGGTCAGTGCCTCAATCATCACTCGTCATCTTGCACAATTGAGCAGTGAGTGCATGTCGTGAGTGGGTGAGTGATTATAATTTATGATATTTCCAATATTTTGAATGACGAGTTGAATTTTATAGCATAGGAATTTCAACATAGAAATTGAAATTTATATGGATGGATTATTTTAAATGTTGCCATTCTTTTGAAATATTAATATAAATTATGTCCTTCTTAATTGGAAAGGTAAAATTCAGATTTTATTTTTTTTAAAGACGAACTTTACACTTCTAAGAAAGGCTAAAACCCCTTAGAAAGGCTGAGAAAGGTTAATTTGAACGCTGGTAAGAATATATGGAACGATAATGCACTGTAGCATTGACATTAACTATAAATGTAATGATAATAATATATGGAACAACATCTTGCAATGATGTAGAGTAATAAACTTTCCTTTTTCGATGAGTAATATTTATAATAATGTAATAAATGTTATATAATTTGAGATATATATTGTTTGAGACTAACCATTTGAAATCTAAACATATATATCTCAAACTATATAACATTTATTACATTAATATTTATTGTTCTATATATTAACAAATATACTATTAAATATAAAATAATTTTAAATTAAACTATGTACATAAATATAAATATTTATATAAAATTCAATAATAGAAAAATCTAAACTAAATTTAAATTTTGGATCTCATTAACATTTATTTACAATATAAATCCAATTATATGTCTTAAGTAATTAACATGTTTTTTTATCATTTACAATATAAATATAGATGTAGTTTTCTTCTTATTATTTGCTTTTATAGCAGATATTTTTTGTGCATTTGTACATGCAACCTTGTGGGTTATTTTATATATGGCTGACAAGTCTATGAATAATGTGTTATGTTTTCATCAATAAAATGCAAAAACATAGATTCATCTTAAAATGTTGGATTTATTAAGCTTCAACTCACAACCACTTACTATTAATTTAGGTTTATCTTAAACCTTCCCCTAAATTCATTTCAGGCTTAGAAATTACTAATCTTAAACTTAACCATGTAACAAAATTCACTATTCACTCACTTGTTATTAACCTAGATTCATTTTAAACCTTGGATTTATTGAGCTTGCAATAACAATTACTTGCAAAAAGCATAAATTCATTCTGAATTTGAGATCATTTTTAGTATAGATTCATGTTAAACCATACACTTATTAAAGTTTAAACTAACAATTACTTGCTATTAGTATGGATTTATCTTATACCTTGATTTTATTGAATTTGATTTCATAATAAATTTATTATTGACATAGATTCATCTTAAATAGTGGATTTTCTCATCTTAAACATGTGATTACTTGATATTAACATAAAATCATATTAAACTTTGAATAAAAAATATTTACCTTTTCATATTTATCTATTCTTAACAAGTATACTACCATACAAATACAAAAAAATATACTCAATCCAAAGAAGAAAATTAAAAAAATTCTTACTTCGGGGCTTTAGTTTGCATTTCCACTTACACTTTGAATGCATCTTTAAATTATTAAATTTGTGATTAATTATATATCATTGAAACAAAAACTTCAATTATCATTAAAGGTTCAACTTCAACATTATTTTAATAACTTTGAAAAAATATAATTTTTTTTATTAAAATATTTTTAATCATTTTAAATACATTGTTGATTAATTGTCATTTCTCACATCTCTTTAATTAATTATACTCATTAGAATATAATATATATAGAGAAATACCAATTACAACGCAATCTATATAGAGAAATAACAATTATAGCGCACTCATTATATACTTAGTATATTGATATATATAAAAATATAACAATCACAACGCAATCTCTCTAGATATTTATTTATTTGTATTCTAACAACTATTCTAAGTTGACTGTAATGAATTTGATACATTCTACATATACAATCAAATGGTATATTCTAACAACTATTCTAAGTTGACTATAATGAATTTGATACATTCTACATATACAAACAAATGGTAGATACAAAACCATTATCAAGATTAGAGTTATGTGGCATTGCACTTCCTTCCATATAATGCTTACATTCAAAAACTGTGTAAGTATAATCCTCTGTGATCGGTTCATATGTAAGTATCTTCATTCATAGAGTTCTAAAAAAAGATAGTTCTATGTTATCAAAAATAAAAATAAAAATAATTGAGCTTTTTAAATCTCCAGATATTTACTTTGAAGAGTTGAATATGAGATGTGAAGGGAAACCTTCAACATAGGTGAGGAATTGGGTCATGCTCCATGAGAGTGTAATCATCATATTCCCATCTATGTCAAATCCTGTCACCAACCTGAAGTCCATCTTTTGATAGGCAAACTCTCTCAGAATTTCTTTCACGGAACACATGCTTAAAAGAAATCTCCCTGAACATGTATGTAATTCAGACAACTTCCTCATAGATAGACTTCAGGATGATATTTTGTGGAGGTCTTCTCAAGTGCATCCAGTCTATCACCAATTTAGAATCTCCATATATCTAAATTGTGTCAATCCCCTTTGAATATGCCAACAACAAAACAAGTTTGAAAACCATTAGTTCTTACCTATTGTTGGATATATGTCCTAAGCTTGTAGAAAAAATGATCCACTGATTTTCAGATATGCAAATAATACCTCTTACTCCACCAAATGTTGGTTGACCTTGAGAGGCACCGTCGAAATATGACCAACAATCATATTTATCAATGGTTTCCATTGCTATCCTTTTGGATATGGGAGGATCCTCTTGTTGTGGGAAGGCTCTGAGGATGGAAATACCATTTGTAACCACGACAAAAGGAGCAATATATTTATCTTGGAATATGGCCAAGTTCCTAGTCAGCCATATACCCCACATAAAAACCAGTGGCAAAGTTCTGTGGTTAATCAAATATCGATTGGTGATCCATTTGTGAAGGGCATCTCCTAGGCTCGATCCTTCCCATACAAACTATATGCCCTCGATTATAGCCTCTTGTTCCCACATCTTTAGGAAAAATGGGTAGGAAATAAATAAATGTTTAATTGTTTCATTATTGCATTTGCACAACATGCACCTCCCAGGTTCGACTTTGAATTTTCTGGTAAGAATCCCCCAAAATGGTTGTTGCGCGGGATAATACCTTATAGTAAGGGAAATGACACTATCAACTTACATGGGGTGACAGGTAAATACATTTATGCTTTGCACTAATTACTATGAATGAAATGAGATTGGGATTCTGAAATCTGTACCTTTTTAACGATGGCTGGCCCTAGCTTTCGCCCAATCTTCCACAGTAATGTACCTGCAAAACAAGTCAACCTTCCTCATCATATCTTGACTGCAAATATATAATTAAATTGAAAGCAATTTAACATTAATCACAATTAGACATTCAATAAAATAGATATTTCATTATGGCGGGAAGGGCATTTCCACCTTTTATTGTCAAAGAAATGTAGTTAAGTACAGATATACCTGATCTATCCAAACACTTCTGCAACCGAGTCCTGGGCTCCTGCTCCTCACAATGACTTAGAAATTCCTTCAACGTAACAACAACTTCTTCTTCCTTGGCCCCTTCCTCATGGCTTCCCCTTGTATTTATGGCCAAGGCAGGAAGTTAGATTCGAGAGATAGTTGAATTGGGAGGTTGGGGGAGTTACAAAACCAACCTCAACTAATCCCAATTCGTAATTTTAATATATTTTTTCATTTCATCTTAAGATGTGCACGAGTATCATCATAGTAAACCAGCGTACAGTATGCAACTATTGCTCTTAACAACCAGCGTACACCACTTTTGGGAAAAGTGCGTAGGTTGTCTTCATTAAGACCAGCGTTTGGAATGCTACATATTAGTGGCAAGAGTAGCGCACACATCATGAAAACTGTAGCAAAATATGATTTTCAGCTGAAGATGTGTGATCTCAGCAATAACTCATCTAAGGTCAATCCATCTCTTCCATCCATAGTGTCCTTTTGTGTGATCGACAAAGCAATGTGATCACAGATGGATAAGTGCAGATTTGACCTATAACAAATGCCCCCTAATGTGTGAGGTCAGAGGGAAACGATAACAAAAATACATTATAATTCCAAGTCAGAGGAGAAGCAAGAAACCACAGGATGAAGTCACAAAAGTACCTGAAACAATGACCAAGGTCAGTGAGCAATTACAATCTTGACATCATATAGATGTTCGGTGTGATACAACATGATCTCCAATACATAACTGGGAGTTGTATATATAGCATGGCCACTGAAATACAAGCGTGGATCCATGTCAAATATAAGAGATCATAGCCATAACAACAAGCTAGATCTATGTCTCATGAAGAGCCAAAAAATGAGTGAGGCTTAGTCTTGCGCAGCTTGGGTGATAACATGAACATGATGATGCTATCAGGGTCTCAAGGTATTCATCCAAAAACATCTCAAGGTACGAACCCTATCCATGTGAATCAATGAGCTGAAGTCGAACATGGGGGGTACTGTTTGATTACCGATCATTGATGTATACCGTTAACAAACGTGAGGGATTCCATTGATAATGGTAATGGGGCCCAAGGTACCTAGTATGTTCCAACAAGTGTGAATAAGTGGACTTGAAGTCGAACACCTAAGGAACTTGTCGAATAAGGGACATTGATGTATTCCCATTATTCAAAAACGAGGGAAACTACCACTGATGACTGCAATCCCCAAGGTACTAACCGAAACTCTAAACTTCATTCCCAGAGCATAATGAGTTGAAGTCGATGGGAAGAAGTCCGTTGGAAGGGAGGCCTTAATGAATCCTCCATCATCCAACATGAGGAACACTCAAGGGTTTGAGTTGATTTGGAGTAGGACAAACACAAGATGAAACAAACTGACACCAGGATGGCCAACACATGAAGTCAAGGTAACTGCAGAATGGCCGACACAGGCTGTATCCTTGAATAGTGAGCATGAAACAAAAGTGACTTAGGCAGCTTTTAACATGAGGGAGATATGATATAAACCTGCAATGTAGGAGACATTAGCAGATTCTCCATATGATTGGAAGAATAACCAATCGGAGGAGTAAAAACTCTGAGATTAGGTTCACCCAAAGATCAAAAACTGAAACCCAACTGAATGATGGACTCAAATAGGTGTTGTGTTCAAGGAAATGACTGACTTAGCTGCCTTTGAAACTGAAAAGATGTATGATACCCTTCTCTTCCCTTATTCTTTTTACCAAAGAATATCCTCCTTGTTGGTTTCAATGAGTCCAAGAAAGCAAACTCAATAGTCTTTCTTCATTTTTGAAGCAAGCTCGAAGAAAGAGGGGGAAGACTGCTTGACATAAGCCCAACCATGTATAAAGTTTAATGAGCCCATGGGAGGAAGACTCAGGACCTTCTTCATTTTTTACAAAGTTTGAAGAAGAGATAGACGAATACTCTATAACACTGATCCATGGATTTTAATATCAAGCCTGGATCGGTTCATGCTCGCAGGTGTTTTCTTTTTTGGGGAGTCTGAAAAACTTAAACAATAACTCCATACACCCACTCATGGATTTTAGTATCGAGCCAGAGTTGGTATGTGCTCGCCGATGTTTTCTTGTTTAAAGAGTTTGGAAAACTTAAACAATCCTCTATATAACTTCTCGTGGATTTCACATCGAACCCGAGTAGGTGAATGCTCGTTGGTGTTTTCATGTTTCGAGAGTCTGAAAACCCTAAAGAAGACTCCAAAATGTCATTTTTTCGTACAGTTAGTCTCCTCTTCCGAAAAAGTGTAAAACGATGAGAGAAGAACTCTTCTAGCCACGTATGACTAGAGTATACCTTTTTCGTAGCTAATCCACAAAATTCCGGAAAAGGGGTAAACTTATACTTAGGTGGATGTTCCTTCAGTTCCTTTAACGAGTATGAAGAGAACAAGTATGCTCGGCAATCTTGTCATATTTAAAGACTCTAACAAGAGCGTGAAAGAACTCTATAAAAATATTTTTCGTAAAGTTTTAACGAGCCCGAAAAAGTAAACTCGTGACTTCCTTATTGTTTTTAACGAGCCCAAAGGAAAGGTGGAAGAATGCTTGTTGCCCCCTTACTGTTTTTAACAAGCTCGAAGTAAAGGTGGAAGAATGCTCATAGGTGGATCAATGTCCAAATGAATGGCAGACTGCATTATAGACTCTAGGAAAACTTCATCAGAAGGAAGTATATCATTCCAAATAGAAGACATATCTAAACATTCAGATGGAGTCATCACCTGGTCAATTGCCGGGACCCAGTCCTGAGAAGGTAAGCATGAATTCTGAGGCTTATTCTCAGTAGCAATTGGACTCAAGGAACAATATGCCACATAATTTGATTGTGACATGGTAGTGCCTAACGACGAGGAATATACTTGGTCTACGGCTAGGTAATAAGGAGGATCAACAAATGTAAGCTGATCGATAGTGACAATGCTTTCATTGTGAGGAAAATGCATCACACGAAAGAGAATAGACACCACAACCTGCATAGCATATACGTAATCACTCCCTAGGATCATATCAAAGTCCATAGGGTCCTTTAAAACCATAAAATCAACTAAGACTATTTTTCCACCCAAAGTAACAGGTACTTGAAGGAGGAATCCCAACGGTTCATTAGGTCTTTTATCGAAAGTCAACAGCCAATTAATAGCTGGAACAAGATTAGGAAAACCTAAAACTCTCGAAGCATAAGGGGATAAGATACGAATAGAGGCTCCTTCATCTATGATACATCGATGAACCACATGGTTTCCGATATCAACCTTTATCTGGAAATGTGTAGAAGAAGGAAGGCGAGGCCTAGTTAGACTATTCCAATCAAAGGAAATGATCCCAGAGCTTGGTAGGGGTTCACTCAACATAGATGAAGTGCCCCCTATTTTAGAAACATCCGAATTGGTAATGCAGAAGACTTCAGGGACAGGCGTATCAGTCTCTGAAGGACTGATGGGGTGGTTCAAAGATTGCATCGATTCGATCACTTCACTCTCGTAAGGAAGATTGGGGTTGACCAAAGATTGCATTGGTTCAACCACTTCCTCAACCAAAGGTTGATCAGTCTGTTGGGAATCTATAAACAATTCAGGAGCAGAGGATCCTTCAGACATGGACCACACTCTCCGCACCTTTGGAATAGCAGGGAACAGGTGAGTAAGGTTATCTCCCTTACAAATTTTACAAGGGAACTTTGGCTTGCGTCCTATAATCTTAGACTCCTTTACAACAACAGTACTCTCAACATGACTAGCATTGGATGACAGTTTTCCCCTAGCATGACTTGCAGTGGCTGGTTGCTCAGAAGCAGAAGACTTTTGAACTACGAACCATACTTTTGCACTTCTGGAAGTACAGGGCACAAATAGGTCACGTGGTCTCCCTCACAAAACTTACAAGGGAACTTAAGCTTCCGTTTATTAGGTTTGTTGACAATGTCAACTTTCTTAACATGACTTGTAGTGGCTGATTCAGTGTCTCCAGTATGAATCACAATAACTGGTGACTTGTCATTAATATGACCAACAGTGATCAATGATGTGTCCTCAACATGAGGAATGGTGGTTGAAGACATGCTTTCAGTATGATTTGCAGTGACTGAAATTTTTCTCCTAGCATGAGCTCGAGAGGCTGGGTAGGTGCCCCCAGCATGAATTCCAGAGGATGGGTGGGTGCCCCTAGCATGACTTACAGAGGCTGGGTGGGTGGGTTCAGTATGATTTACAGTGACTGAGTGAGTTCTCCCAACATAACCACCAGAGGTTGGGTAGATGCCCCCAGCATGACTTCCAGAGGCTGGGTGGATACCCCCTTGCTTTTGAATCTTCTTCATATTCTTCCTTCGTCTATTCCTTTTAGATTGCTGGTTACTAGTATTACTACTTTCACCACATGAGGTAGAAGGATGAGGAGAATATGTTACTGGCGAATCAAGCATAGGGTTCTGATGCTCTTGATGTGAGGTGCTTACTTGAGAAGCATCAGGAGCATTCAAGGCGTTCATAATGGAAAACAACCAAACCGGTAGCTCTATAGTGAATCCCGGAAGATTCAAGGTAGCCATTAAGGGAGTACTAATATTCCCAATGAATGGAAAAGCACAAGGATCCCCTTGAACAGGGGTCCCTTGATTGGCGCTCATGGAGATGCTATCCATAGTTTCCGACTCAACGGGCCAAAAATATCTAAGGCCAACTAAAAACAAGCGCCACAAAGAGCACACCACTAAAAATGTCCTACAGTGATAAAAACTAGGCAAACATAGCTAATACTCTCATAAGTTAGTCTTGGATGATAAGGGCCCAGAAAAAACCAATAGAGTATCGAAGTTCAGTTACACGGCGTCCAGTGCATGTCCTCTAGGTGCAAGCATTTGAATCATCAAACCGCCCCCCCGGATTATTGCAAAGGGTTACCTTCCGTGTCTGTCTGAGGTGCAGTGGAAATAGCCTTCCACTATACCTGTGAAGATCCCTAGGGTTAAGATACTAAGCATACCACAAATACGAAAATACCTGGGGGAACAATCATCAGCCTAGCCAAGATGCATAGGCAGGGTAGCAAATCCTGAAATCCAATATCACTTAAAAGTACTAGTGGACCCCCGTACATGAATCAACTCTAGTTTATGTTCAAAAGGAAAGTGAGGGGGTATCCTCAACAGTTCCAGTCTCACACAGCCTCGTGCTTAACTCCGATTTAAGTGGAGCATTCCCAGGATACTTTGATATAAGTGGGTTTCCCTAAGAGATTGTCTCACTACGATTGTTGAGCAATAAAACGATTTCGGGCAGTTTAAAGTGATCTACCCCAAAATCCTAGCCTAAGCTAGTTAATGTAGTGTCAACAGGTAGTTGCGTGTGTGGTATGGTGTATGACATAAAGTAAAGTGTGTAAAAATAATGCACAGATCTTCCCAAAAACTTTTCGTTTAAGTTTTTCCAAAACAAAAGATAGGCAATCCTAGGCATTTTTTTTTTCTTTCAAATTTTCAAAGCAAGACAATCTATGCTACTACGAAAAATAATGATAAATCTTACAACTAAGCTACCAATTTTCAATTTTGATCTTTTTCTTCTATTTGCAAAAGAAAATGAATTTGAAAAAGGAACAGGTAAGATCTAACAAGAGTGTGGGTAAAGATGAAAACCTAATGGCTTAAACCAAACAAATCAACAGACTGAAAAAGAAAAAGGGAAAAAAGATGCATGCAACGGAAAAACAAACCAAGAGGCTGCTCCTAAGCATCAAAACCCAAGAAAAACATTTGCCAAACAAATAGGGTAGGCAAGCAAACCAAGGTACCTCTACCGCCACACAAACTCAAAGGAAAAGCTAACAAGAAGGCTTCAATCCACTCAGACTGACCTGAACAAAAGTTCAGAAGGTATCCAGACTCACAAACCTTTCAAAAACCACCTAAAAACTCAAACTGGGATCAAACCCTAAAAAAAACGGCAAGACTTAGTAAAAGTGCGCAAGTATTGCAACAGATAACAAGCATTGAGTGCGTAGGTCTGTATCAGTGCAACACACGTCTAGGGAAAAAAGTTTGCTACTGTGACTAGCAGGGAGTCGCGCACAGCTTCAAAAGGCCTAAAAAAAAGAAAAGACACCTAAAACAAGTGTTGAAGCAAGTGAAGCAATCAAAGGACTTCAAGAGGTTAAACAAGACTCATAAAAAGACAAAGGTGTCTCAGCAATAGTCCGATAAGCAAGGAAAATGCCAACAGTAGACCCAACAACCTGAAAACTAAACCTTAGTGAAAGGCTTAGACCTACATGAAATATGCGCTTCTGTCTGGTATAGAAACCAGTGCCTGCAACAAAAAGTGCGCGGCTATAGTTCATGAAAACTAGTGCACAAGGCAGAAGGTGCGCTTCTATATGCACAGAAGACTAGTGCACAAGGACTGAAAGCAATGAAAATGGATTTGCACAGTCAAACTGGAATGAATCAAGACAAAAGGAAAAGCGAAGTAACTTACAAAAACCTCTCATAAAACCAACAAACTGTATAAACTGAAAGAAAACCTAGTAAGGTCACCTAGAGCAGAACCAATCGGTGCTCCCCAGCAGAGTCACCAGTTTTGTTGTGCAGGATAATACCTTATAGTGAGGGAAATGACACTATCAACTTACATGAGGTGACAGGTAAATACATTTATGCTTTGCACTAATTACTATGAATGAAATGAGATTGGGATTCCGAAATATGTACCTTTTTAACGATGGTTGGTCCTAGCTTTCACCCAATCTTCCACAGTAATGTACCTGCAAAACAAGTCAACCTTCCTCAGCGTATCTTGACTACAAATATATAATGAAATTGAAAGCAATTTAACATTAATCACAATCAGACATTCAATAAAATAGACATTTCATTGGGACGAGGAGGGTATTTCCACCTTTTATTGTCAAAGAAATGTAGTTAAGTACAGATATACCTGATCTATCCAAACACTTCTGCAACCGAGTCCTGGGCTCCTGCTCCTCACAATGACTTAGAAATTCCTTCAGCGTAACAACAACTTGTTTTTCCTCATGGATTCCCCTTGTATTTATGGCCATGGCAGGAAGTTAGATTCAAGAGATAGTTGAATTGGGAGGTTGGGGGAGTTACAAAACCAACCTCAACTAATCCCAATTCGTAATCTTAATATATTTTTTCATTTCATCTTAATATGTGCACGAGTATCATCATAGTAAACCAGTGCACAATATGCAACTATTGCTCTTAACAACCAGGGTAGACCACTTTTGGGGAAAGTGCGCAGGTTGTCTTCATTAAGACCAACGTTTGGAACACTACATGTCAGTGGAAAGAGTAGTGCACACATCATGAAAACTGTAGAAAAAATATTATTTTCAGTTGAAGATGTGTGATCTCAGCAATAACTCATCCAAGGTCAATCCATCTCTTCCATCCATAGTGTCCTTTTGTGTGATTGACAGAGCAATGTGATCATGGACGAAGAAGTGCAGATTTGACTTATAACAATGGTACTTTCTCCATAATAGCCAACCATAATTTTTTTTTTTTTAACGGACAGTTCAATTTCCAGATCTTTTAATCCCATTGAGGAGGCTTAGGTCTTCCTTCTTCCTCCCTGAGGACTTGATAACCCAATTTTGGGGTGTATTCTCTGCCTTCAAGATTCTTGGACCATATTATCTTATCAGACCTATCCTGAAGCCTAACATGGCTATTATGTAGATCAGAAATATACTTGTTCTAAATCCCCGTGTACACTTCCTCGAGTCCTAGATCATTGGCAGATAACCAGGCTTGTTGTACATATGTGTAGTGTTAGCAGTGTCTCCTATATGGTGTAAGAAAAGGTATCCCTGTTCATTTATATATTCAACTAAGGCATAAGGTAATCTATATCCTCCAGAGTAGCCTGCCCAAGGGTCTTGTCCTATTCTCATACTGTTTCCATCGCCAATTTCCAAACTATCCAATCTCTAATTACATGAAATTTTTGTAAAAATGATTCCCACATCATCGAGACATTCCTGGAAGATTTATGGTTAACTCTGATCCATTCCTCAATTGAGAGTGGGTGAATATACTTTTGTTTGACAACCTATACCCATAAACCTGTTCCTTGAATGATCCTCCAAATTCCTTTTGCTACAAGGGCTTTGGAAAAATGTGATGGGTGTTTTAGGCCCCAACCTCCTAATTCATTTGGGATGGAAATCTTGTCCCAAGGGACCCAATGAAAAGTATTCACTTCATATTCTCCTTTCCATAATAAATTGTAGCATATCCTCCTAATTTGATCCAGTATGCCAGAAGGAGCGTGTGCCATCGAGATCCAATAGACAAGTAAAGCTTCGAGAATGACCTTCATCATAATAAGTCTACCTCCCCTTGATAACCATTTATTGCACCAAAGATTGATCCTTCTTTGAATCTTTTCAACCATCCAGACCCAGTCCTTTTTTAGATAATCATTGGGTTTTAAAACGAATCCCAAGTATTTCAAACCACTCTGAATATCAACTTTAATGAAATCAAACTATTCATTAATCCATTCAATGGATATTAGGTCAAGATTCATAAATGACATTAAGGACTTTATGAAATTAATGACCATACCTATGGCATCTTCAAACAAGGTGAACATGACTTTCGATATGAGAATATCTCTTCTAAATCCATCGAAAAAGATCTTGCTGTCATCTACAAACAACAAATGAATGATAAGCAATATGCCTCTAATCCTAATACCTTTAAAAACACAAGATTATTTAACATAAATAATGATGTTACTTAAACCTTCCATTACCAAAAGAAAAATAAAGGGATCTCCTAATTCCTATATCATTATTCAACGTTGAAAGATCTCCTAATTCCTATATCATTATTCAACGTTGAAAGCTCCTGATTCATATATCATTACTCTACAACTTCTCTTATATGCTTTGACTAAGTTGTGTAGGCTAATTATTATATTTTTCCTCTAAAAATATTCTTACTATAAGTATTTTAAATTCCTAGCTTATATGTATATTTTTATTTTGGGAAAGGTAGATGGTGAGTGAAAATGTATAATATGCATCTTTCCTTTCATATAAAAAATATATTTTCATTTTTTTCCAGCAGAATAAAAAATATATTTTCATTATTTTATAAACAAATAAATATTTTTATTGAATTTTGAAAATATGAGTCTTGGAAAGTAAAGGTATATATATATATATATATATATATAAATTTTTAATATATAAATATTTTAATTCCCAGTTTATATGTATATTTTTATTTTTGGAAAGGGGCGTGGGATAAGGGGCACTCAAATCGTCCTGGTATTTCGGTGAGTGGTTTTCCGGCAAGGCACAGTTCCACTCTCTTTTGATCATTTTTTTGGAATTTCGACGATCTGGGTCGTCTTAAAATGGCCCAAAACCCCTGAGGGCACAGTTCCATGGCATAGTTCCGCAGTAAACTGGTGGAACTATGCTTCCGCTGGTTTTTATAATCGGATCTAGGGAACAAATGGCCGGAAAAGCGGGGCGATTTGAGTGCCCCTTATCCCACGCCTTGGAAAGGTAGATGGTGAGTGAAAATGTATAATATGCATCTTTCCTTTCACATAAATATACATTCTCATTATTTTATAAACAAATAAATATTTTTATTAAATTTTGAAAAGATGAGTCTTGGAAAGTAAATATATATATATATATATATATTTTAATATATATATATATATATTTATATTTTTTTAATATATATATATATATTAAAAAAAAAAAAATATATATATATATATATATATATATATATATTTAATATATATATATATATATATATATATATATATATATATAATATTTTTATTAAGTTTTGGAAGGATGTTTTTTTGAAAGTAGAGGTGTATATTTTATATACACATGCATGTTTTCATCTATACACAAATAAATATTTTCACTTTTTAAGATGATGGTTGATAAAGAAGTGCATGTCTTATAAGCTATATCTTCATTTTCACCATACACAAAAGTACATTGGCGGAGAAGGACTGAAGATGTGCATTTATACATAAATGCTAACTTTCACCTATAGATGATTAGTAATGTACACCGAAGGAAATATCACCTATAGATGATTAGTAATGAACACGGAAGGAAATATGTATTATATTATTATACAACTTACATAATAAAATTTAAATTTAGTATATTACAATAGTAATCGACACTTTAAATTTAGTATATTACAATAGTAATGGACACTGAAGGAAATATGTATTATATTATTATACAACATTTAAATTTAGTATATATTACAATTTAGTGTTATTAAATGAAAATTTAATAAATTTAATGAGTATTTTCACTTTTAATGAGATGATTATTTAAATTTAATGAAAATTTTCACCTTTTAAGATGTTTTAAGATGATGGTTGATAGGAGAAGTGCATGTTTTACACGCTATATCTTCATTTTCACCATACACAAATGTACACCTTACTTTCAAGGCATTAGGTGGTAAGGATGTTTAAAGGTAGAATTTCACCCTATAGATGTTTGGTGAAGGAAATATGTATTATATTATTATACAATTTACATAATGAAATTTAAATTCACTAAATTACAATTTAGTGTTACCAAATGTAAATTTAATGAGTAAATGAGTATTTATAATAATTTTTTTTTTGCCATACAAAATTTTTGTGGGAAATCTGAAGAATGAAGAATTCTTCATATTAATGAATGATATTTTTATTTTTTTTTCCTCGGAAAAAGTCGTAATTTTATTATCAAGAAGATACAAAATTACATTCTGCAAATATATGGAGAGCAAAAGCTGCTCCATACATTGTCACATATAAGTGTGTACAGTAAATGAGCTCGGGAACAAACCCTCATTGCACAGATAAATGGAGAATACTGAAAATACTACAGAAGAATGAGCAGTAACCCGCTCATATCCACCATAGCCACACAAGAACTAGAAACAGAAAGAAGAGGAAGCGCAGCACTTCCATCTAGGCGACGAATCACAAACTCCGGAGAAAGGGTGCCACAAACACCCGCCGGCCTCCAAGAACCCTAGGCATCACCTATGACCAGCCACAGCTCACTTTGCAGCAGGCCCTCCACAGAAAGATATAGATCCGTCAAAATCGAAACCCTCATCGGGGGAAGCAGAAGGTCCGTGTCTGTGGACAGAGCAGCAGACTCGGTAGACCTCCCAGACCGGCGAAAACATCCAGCAAGCAAGCCCCTGATGAAGAAGCAGCCAGACAAACCCCATTTTGGACTGGAGCAGACCGCCGAAGCAAGCCGAGCGTCCCTGAAACCAAGAGCCCCAGACGCCTCCACCGAATGAAAGGGCACCGCCCCTCAGGAAACCCACCGGCCTCCAAGAACCCGAAGCAATAGAATCCTCAGCAAAAACGGCTGACTGGCAGGAGAAGGCGCCATAGCTGCAACACGTAGACCTCCAAACGCCGCAGCCGACCAGCCACCAGCAAACGCAAAACCCTGCACAGGCCTCGAAAATTGCCTTCGCATGTGGAGAGACTGTCTCAAAGTGCCTCCGTCGTCGGATAAGAAGCACCTGAGTAGCCACCGCAGCCGGAACAGGAAGCCTCGCCACCACGGGGTGCAGGCCAAAACTCGCGCTGCCATGGGGTGCACCTCATTAGAGAACCGCCACCGTCATCAAACGCAAAGGGCACCATCCCCATCTCCGACGCCATCGCAAGGTGAACAGTGCTTTTTTCCTAGGAAAAAAATCGTAATAAAAAACCAGAACCCATATCCACAACTCCCAGGATCTGCCTCCACTCCACAGGCACCACTCCCGTACGCAACCGCCTACCTCCCAGCAGCAAAGGCAGTCCATCCTTAGTAAAGAGGGATATGACAGAGCTCCCTGCAGCGAGTGGGGAGGCAGCAACGATAAAGTGAGCAGCACCCAGAAAAGGCAGCAAACCCTGTAAACAATGAGCAGGAAACCGATCCTATCCACGAAATCCACAAACCAGGTAAACGCCAAAGCAAAGATCCCCTGAAAACGAGACCATGGGACGCCACCACCGGAAGAATAGCTCCAAAACCTGCAACAAACACACAGCGGCTATGTACAGAGGAGAAAGGGCGGCTGGGCCAAGCCCTGGACGCCCAGGCTAAACGCAGAGACGACTCTCAAAACAGCTAGGGCACCAAGAAAACCTTCAATCGCTCACTATAATCATATTAATGAATGATATTATTAATTAATTATTTTATATTATTTATGGGAGTCTAAACAAATTCCCAGCAATGTTAATGACAACAAATTAATATATAACCTATTAGAGCCTTTCTCTTTACTAAATATAATTTATTAACATTAATAAATCAATTAATACAAATTATGCTTTTTCTAATCGTAATAAAAGATCACAAACAAATACTTAAATAATAAAGTTAAAAAATATAAATGGTTAACTAATAAAGAATTTATAACTATAAAAACAAAACATAATAAATAATGTGGTGGTGGTGGGGGGACCTATTTGGTTGATGATGATGATGGTCCATTGAGACTCATTTGGTCGCTGATGATGATGATGATGATGATGATGGTGAATGTCCATTGAGACCCATTTGGTTGATGATGATGATGATAGTGGTGGTGGTGGTGGTGGTGGTGATGGTGATGATGATGATGAACGTCCATTAAGACCTATTTGGTCTATCGGACCTTAATAAAAGATATGTGAATTATTTGGATTGTTGTAAAATGTTTTTCTTATGACAAAAAAGCTTAGAAAGAGGCATTCCTAGGTCACCATAATTTTGACTTGTTAAAAGATCATGGAGTTTAAAATTGTAGCAAAGATTATGAAACTACGATCGAATGTATGCAGGGCACTCTAAAATAAAATGAGTTAATCCTCAACGCTCATAGACTCACAGAGAGGACAAATCCTTTCCACCCATGGTGTTTTAGGAATCGCCCAACACCTCGTTTTGCTATGAATCTCATAGGAATTCATTCTGATCTTGGCTATATTAATTTTCTTCTTCGAGTTGGATAAGACAAAGAGATACTTTTGATCTTCCAGATTAGGGTTAATGACCTCTTTGTAATATCTTAATTTTCTTTTAACCTCTAAATCTTTCTCATCCCACATTTTTTCTTTAAACTTAGATGTGATAGTATTTTTTAGGTTGTTGATATTTTGCAAAGTGGCATTTTTATCAATCCCCCAATGATTTAACCAAACCATGGCATCTTTATACCATCCTCTCTTGAGCGGTAGATGATCTTGACTAGAATTTAAAGCAATTTTAGGGAGCCTCTATTCTTCCATGTTATTTATATTGTTCTTGTACATTAGGTGCCTAGTCATAGTGATGCTTTCGATGTGGAGAAGACCTACTTTTATAAGGAGAAGCATTTTTATCAATCCCCCAATGATTTAACCAAACCATGGCATCTTTATACCATCCTCTCTTGAGCGGTAGATGATCTTGACTAGAATTTAAAGCAATTTTAGGGAGCCTCTATTCTTCCATGTTATTTATATTGTTCTTGTACATTAGGTGCCTAGTCATAGTGATGCTTTCGATGTGGAGAAGACCTACTTTTATAAGGAGAATAAGGTAGAACATATTGCTTTTAATTTTGAGGTTCTACATAATAAAACACATTATGCATATCCAAATACTAATATCACTTAATTTGTATTGTTAAATAATAATATATTTAATTAATTATTGTTTAAAAATAAATTGAGTATGCATTGGACTAACTTATTTTAAGAAATGTCTCGATAATGCAACAAGTTGTAATGGAAACTATACTAAGAGTTAAGGCTAGAATATATCGAAAGAAAATATTTTTTGAAGAGGTCAATATGAGCTATATAAAATGTGTTTTCTTAATACAAAGAAAGTACGAACTTTTTCTGTGTTAAAAAAAAAAAGGGAAAATAAAAAACCAAACATTCAAAGTTATAATTTGTTTAGAGTCGTGCACTAATCACCTGAAAAGCTTAATATATATTTCTATATGTTTCAAACATTTAGATGTACTACATGTCTTCAAATATTATTTGTAATCTTTGGACGGACAAAGAATTACATAATTTAATATGAAATCCCAGTTTTAAATAATAATTTGAAATATATATAGTTAACTCAACTACATATCTTAGATAAGTTAAGCTTGAAAAACTTATATGTATATCTAAATGTTGTAAAATTAGTTAGCTTAAGTACATATTTGGGATAAGTTAAGTATTATTTGTAATATTTGGTTGGATAATAAGTTATATAATTGAATATAAATCTTAGTTTTAAGTATTAGGAAAGGAACTATTCATTTATATTCTTAATTTTAAGTATTAGTAAGGAAATTATTCATTTATATCCATATCATGAATAGATATGAATAATTAATTATTATTTATTAAGAATATTAATATGTATTACATCAAAACAATAATAGAAAACTTAATTTAGGTTGGTTGCATGATTACTATCGTGGCTATCACTGGATATTAATGTGAAATGTTGAATGCACATGCATTGCAGGAAAAATGCACTAATACTCATGTGAGTTGTTGAATGCACATGCATAATAGAAAAGAGGTACCGATATTAGAACAGGGATCAATATTGGAGAGAAATTGATGATTCAACCTCTAAATAAGTCACAAAATATTATAAATTAATGTAAAATAATCATTAAAATCACAAAGTGTGTCTAAAGTAGTCCAAATTAAACCCATAAATTGATTAGGGCCACAAATTTTAAGAAAGTGCCTTTAAGTGTACCAAGGTGCAAGCCTATTATGGTGAACATAATAACATCATTTTCATTGCAAAAGTTCAAATAAATGTGATGTTACTATGTACATCTTTATACATTTAGAATTCTCCCATATTTTATCCATTTGTCATCAATCTTGATGTGTTGTCGTCATTTTAACTATTCTATCAAGATTGATGAAAATACACTTTGTGGGCACTAGATTCATTCAACTACCTCTTATAACACGCACGGTCGTAATGGACTGCAATACTAACATTAAATGTAAATGTAAATATAATGATAATAATATATGGAACGGTAATGGACTGCAACACTGACATTAAATGCAAATGTAATGGTAATAATATATAGAATGACACCTTGCCATGCTATGGAGCAATAAACTTTCCCTTTTCAATGAGCAATAAACATTTATTCATAACAATGTTATATAATTTTTTAAAAATATATATTATTCAAGTCGAAACATTTTAAATTTAAAAATATGAATCCTAAACTATACAATATTTATTACAATAATATTTAATACTCTGCATATTAACATGTATACTCTTAAATATAAAATAATTTTAAAATTTATTATATAAATCAATGTAAATAATTCAATGAAATTTAATAATAGAAAATTCAATGAGTTTTGGATCTCATTAACAATCATTTAAGTATACATCTAATTCTATATCATATAAGACAATTATCATGGTTTTTATCAATATAATGCATTCCCATGTGCTTGGCTTTATTAACTCTTAACTTATAATCATTTACTAATTTTACTTTTATATTATTAAATTTAAACTCATAATCACTTATAGAAATAATTTCATTTACATCATCACATTCTCTTAAGTTGACATAGGTTTTATATAAACCATATTCATTTTAATCCTACATCACATTCTCTTGAGTTGATATAGGTTTTATATAAACCACATTCATTTTAATTCATGGTAGGTTAGATTTATTAAATTTGAAGTTCCTTTTATGTTAGATTGATTAAATTTGAAGTTATAATCACTTGATATTAATAAGATTCATTTTAAAATTTAAATTTATAATTATTAGTTATTAGTACCAGTCATCTCTTGACCTTAGATTAATTTGTTTGGTTTTATTAATTTTGAACTTATATTTATTTGTTAATTTTATTTTTATATTATTATTTTTGGCCAAAACACGGATATATTTATTTGCTAATTTTACTTTTTATATCATTATTCTCTGCCAAAACACAAATATATACTTTTTGTTGGGAAGTTAAACTATTTTGATTTCTATTAATTTGTTTTTTAATACATAAAATTTTACAATTTTCATTTCAATTTTTTTAATTAATTATAATATTTTGAAAAAATAAAATAAATTCAATATTTTTAAAAATATAATAATCTCTAACTTTTTAATTGGTTGAGAAGTCTTTTGATGAAACATAAATCCTAAGAGAGACTTTTATTTTCAAAATTTAAAAATAACTAAAATTATTTTATAAATCTAAAAATGATAAAAACACCACGTGTACCTCCTCTAGTACACCTGCTCCAAAAGATGTCCTTATAAAGACTTTATAATGTCAAGCATAATGTAAGCTTTCTACCTAAATATATAAGCAGGTAGAAAGATTGGTGGTCAATTCCTGCTAGCATGGGAAATCCCCTCAAGGAAAGTGAGCTGCTAGAATTAGAATTTGGGGATCAAACAACCTGACCATGGCAGATGATAACAATGGAAATAAGAATGAGGCCGACTCTTGTAGACCTATGGACATGTTTGACAATTGAAATTTACAATTAATAAAAAATAATTTAAGAAAACATCATAATCATATGAATGATTCCAATACAAAATTATTACGATTTAATGACAATATAGTCCCTCCATCCATGCATCATCCATAATAATGGATATATAAAAAACATAGTCAACGCCTGTCGATTTTGATCATATCAGTGTAAGTAAATGCTTAAAAAAACAAAGGGGCATCAAGGTCAATTCGAACAAATCCTTTGAACGAGGGTAATGGACTTAGAGAGCTGACTGTTTAAAATTAATTTGCAGGTGTGGAGGAAATCATTGATAAGCGAGGTAATGGGAGTGGCATGTGAGTTCTTCGAGCTGCACATGGAAGAAAGAACAAATTTATCAGTTTCAATTATCTGAGAGATCGAGTCTTCTGCCGGTGAGATTTTCTAGAAGCACTACTGTCATTAAGAGTAATAATATTAATTAAATAACATTCATTTCTTTACATTCTTCACACGATTTATTGTTATTATAAACTAACCATGAATAAAACCAAATAATTAGAACGGTGCATACTGCCAAAATATGGCAACCTTGGAAAAAAAACCTATCTCTTGACCTTAGATTAATTAGACTTTGAATTCACACTCCATTGCTATTAACTTACATTTATCTTAGGTATTAACTTACATTTATCTTAGGTTTTTGATATATCAGGTTTATACTCATAATTTGCTACTAATATAGGTCCATCCAGACTATACTCTCTTGAGCCTGGATTTATTAAACTTGAAGTCAGAATCACTTGCTATTAACATAATTCATCAAAGTTTATTAATTTTGAACTTATAATCATTTGTTAATCTAGATCACACTATAGCTTCTTAATCTAATACACAGTTTCTTGGATTTATTAAAAATGTCACAATCATTTACTATTAACATAGATTCATCTTGCCTATGGGGCATAGAGTAGATGGTGAATGGGTGTACTGTTAAGGCACTCCTTGCGTAAGGTCATCAGTTCGAAACTCAGTAGGCACGAGCCTTAGAAAAAAAACATACATTCATCTTAAGCATTGGATTTATTAAGCTTAAACTCACAAACACTTGCCACTAACATAAAGTCATCTAAATCACATTTTCTTGAGTTTAGATTTATTAAAGAAGTTACCGCCACTTACTATTAACATAGATTCATCTTAAACATTTGATTTATTAAGCTTCAACTCATAATGAATTGCTATTGACTTAGGTTTATCTTAAACCTTCTCCAAAATTCATCTTAAACTTAGAAATTACTAATCTTGAACTTAATCATGTCAGAAGTCACTACTCACTCACTTGTTATTAGCCTAGATTCATTTCAAACCTTGAATTTATTGAGCTTGTACTAGCAATTTCTTGCAAAAAACATAGATTCATTTTGAATTCTAAATTGTAATACCCTCCATTTTGACTTGGAATGTATTGAGTAAAAATTATGTAAATGATGTAAATATGTTAGTATGGATTTCTAGTGTAGAGCTCAAGGCCAAGGCCCAACTAGTGAATGGCTAGGCATGTATGATGTAAATATTTTTAATTGGACCGTATGGTTGGCTTGTCATGCTAACTTGAAAACTATGCAAATATTATGTTGGAAAAATAATAAAATGGTCCAAGATGGTTGTGTAAAGAGCGCTGGAGGGGCTATGATTCCACTAGAGGGGAAGAAGAAAAGGGGGCCTATGGGAGATTAAATCATCTATATCCAAGTGTCAACCTTAGAACTCATCTAATTGTTTCCATGTGCTTTAAATGAGCCAATTACTTCCTTTTGACTATTAAATCCAATCACTGAATGTATGTGTCAGGTTGGTGGGAAAATCATCTCATGTAGTTATGGGAGTATGTAGGTGAATGCACTTTTATGGCAATTATGTAATTTGTTAGAAGTCTTTTCTTATATGGTCATAAGTTACGTCAGTAGTCTCTTCATCATTCTCTCACATCCTTTGGAGTCTATGATTCATTATCATGATTATTCTCATGCATATCAACACTATGTAGAGCTTCCTATTGTTGTTCATTTCCATTATTAGATCATGCCTTGCCCATAAAATTGAATTTCGAAACATAGCTATAGATTTGAGGGAAAAGGAGATGGTTGTAGGCGAGCATAGAGGTTGGGAAAGTTAGCAACCTTTACCCATTGATTTTTGCTACTCACCGATGCTTGAGAAGCCATGAATTAACACTATAGGAGTTTCTCCAACAACATAAAATAGGTTGGGCTCTTATTACACACACTTGTAAGCATTGTAAGGGTTGGATTTCCCGAGGGAATTGTGGATCAATGAAAGGGAATACCTTCCTTGTGTTGTGTGGGGAAGTTGGAAAGAGTTTCATAGATGTGATGGCTAAGTAAGATTCATGTAGAGATTTTGTATGAGCATCTGGCTTAAGCATTGCGATCATAATGGCTTGTGGGATGAGAGAGAGAGCTTGTAGGTGTTTCCTCCACCCTGGTTTCCTCATAGCCTATCTTGGGGCTGGCCTCTTAGCAGAAAGAGTATACGTTGGACAAACTGCCTATGGTTGGGTGGAAAATTTCCCTTACACAACCAGTTGCTTGGATCTTCTTTGCTTAAAGATAAGTATTCTTCTATATGTGGATGTGCAATGATTTTATTTTATGCCTATGATTAATTATGCTTGTATAAGCATGATGTGTGTGAGTGGATAGAGCTTATTTCTATTGTGTTTTCAATTTATGTATCTACACACACATTTTTTTGTTATGAATTCGTAATATGCTCACTGGACAAAATTTAGAAGCCAAAATTTGTAAATACCCCCCTATCTTGGTTAAATCGATGGATGATGATGTGACATAAATAATTTTCTATTAGTATAGATTCATGTTAAACCATACACTTATTAAAATTTAAACTAACAATAATTTGCTATTAACATGGATTCATCTTACACATTGGTTTGATTGAACTTAATCCCATAATAAGCTTGTTATTAACATAGATTCATCATAAACATTGGATTTTCTCATCTTAAACATGTAATTACTTGATACTAATATAAAGCCATACTAAACTGAATTTATTAAGTTTGAACAAAAAAAAATATTTGCTTTCCATAATTATCTATTAAATTCTTAACAAATATATTACTATAAAAATGCAGAAATAAAAACATAATACACCAAAATATACTAAATCCAAAGAAAAAAAATGAGAAAAATCCTTGCCTTTGATAGACTTTAGTTTGCATGGACACTTTACACTCCACTCCTACATTTAGTGACTGAATGGAAGTTATAAAATTTGTGATTAGATAAGTGGTTGGAACAAAAACTTCAATTGATATGGCCATTGAATGTTCAATTGATACGGCAATTGAATGTTTAATTTCAATATTTTTTTAATTTTTTTCAAAATATTGATGTTCGTATTAAAATATTTTATATACATTTTTGATTGATTTTCATTTTTTTCAAAATAATAATGTTTGTATTAAAATAATTTTTTATTATTTTATATACATTTTTGATTAATTTTCATTTATTAAAATTTACATTTTATATATATATTTAATTAAATATAATGAGTATACTAATATTTAAAAAAAGATAAAAATTACAACGCAATCGTTATATACTTAATATATAATAACAATTACAAAGCAATCTTTCAAAAATTACAACGCAATCGTTATATACTTAATATATAATAACAATTACAAAGCAATCTCTCTCAAAGTTCTCAAACATATATTTATTTATATTCTAACAAATATTGTACGTTGACTATGATGAACTTGATACATTTTACATATACAAACAAATGGCAGATACAACATCATTATCAAGAGCAGAGTTATGTGGCATCACACTTCCTTCCATGTATTCAACGTTGAAAGTTCTTGAGTCATATATCATTACTCTAAGGCTTCTCTTATAGGCTTTGATTAAGTTGTGTATGCTAATTATTATAGTTTTTCTCTAAAGATATTCTCACTATAAGTATTTTAAGTTCCCTTGTATGTATATTTTTTTTTAATTTTTGAAAAGGTAGGTGGTGAGTGAAAATATAATATGCATCTTTTCTCTTATATAAAAATATATATTTTCATTTTATATATATATAAATATATATTTTTATTAAGTTTTAAAAGGATGAGTGTGGGAAGGTGAAGATCTATATTTTTTATACAAACATATGCTTAATTTATATATAAATAAATACTTTTACTTTTTAAGATAATCATAGACGGGAGAAGTGCATGTTTTACAAGTTAGACTTTCATCTTTACTATATACAAATGTACACTTTCACCTTTCAAGACATTGGGTGGTAAGGGGTGAAGATGTGCATTTATACATAAAATGTAGACTTTCACTCTAGAGATGGTTGGTAATGAAAGGTGGATAAAATATCCACTATATCATTATATAACACAATTCAAAATCTAAATTAAGTATATTATAACTTAGTATTAAGTATATTACAACTTAGTGTTACCAAATGCAAATTTAATAAGTATTTATAATGAAAAATTTTATAAGTATTTATAATGAAAAATTTTATCATAAAAATTTTGTGGGGAAATCTAAAAGATGCTTCCTCATATTAGTAAATAGCATCATTAATTAACTATTGTATGTTATTCATGGAGATTCTAAACAAATACTCAACAATATCATTTTTTAACCGAAATCAAGAGATTGTATTAATAAAAAGAAGCTATGGCCGAACCATCCAACCATATAACATACAAAATAAGGGGCTAATGTTTTAGTTGCCTTGGTTCAAAATTTCCAATATCTCTATTATTTACCCATCGATCCCTACTGGTATTGTGTAACATCCCAAAAAAATTCACAAAAATTTAAAATTTTGCAATGTAGCATTTAATGCTTAAAATAACTGTGCGGAAATATAATTAATGTATTTATGACGTTATGCTGGAATGAATGTTTGTAATGATCATTTGATGTAATGTTTTTGCATCTTGATATGAAACGAAATTTAATTCTTTTCTAAGATACTATTGGTTGTCCTTCCTATATCGGCTATATTCTTATATTACCTACGATAAAATTCTATGATATTAATGTTGTTAAGTGCTAAATGTTTGCTTTTCTCTTTGATGATGAAGGGATCCTATGACACTCTGAAGTTTACTTAGCATTTATGCTAAAGCATTTGAACTTCCCTTTCCATAGATAACAAGTAAGGGTGACACAAAAATACCAGCATAATTTTAAATCCACTTCTAGATAGCTCTCAAAGATTCTGTAATAAAATTTCGAAGGTACTTATAACGTCACTCATCTAAGTTTGTATTTGTAAATTGCACAACTCATATGCTTCCTTTATTTAACATTTAAGTGATAAAAAAGATAGAGTATCATCTCATCGGTTTAGGGTAACATGTGCTACTACAATTGTCACAAGTGTAAAGTGTCTTTACATAACATGGGTTAAATACATGATACTCTTTTATTCTTATAACGTGTTCACTATATGCAAAATACATGCTTATCCAATAGTGTGAACTATATTCATATTCCAATAAAATCCTTATAGTGTAACTATAAAATATAAGCTATACACAATTCTCATAACATAAGAACTATATGCCAAACCTATGAAATCTCTATTGTATCAAAAACTATATGCAATATTATATGAAATTCTTATTAGCATATATACTATATACAAAATATCGTATACGACCTATGACATACAGGCTATATATTATGGTTTATGCAATGGTCCTATAAACAATTTAATTATGACATTAGTGGGCATAGTCGTCACCCTATTAAGTCATATGATTGATGTCTAATGGTTTGATTTCAATGCAACTATGACTTACCAAAAAAATCCATCTTATGAAAGGATTGCAAATATAAACGATGTAACCACGTGATAAGGACATGGTAATTTATGGTGTAGTGGACATGTGCTGGGAGGCATTCACATCCAACCTTAGCATTTATCACTCCTAACGACCAGCTTGGTGGTGGCTTCCATCGTGGTACCCAACACGTGAAGGTTAGTGAACAAGCAGTAATCGGAGTCGAGTTTGTACATGGTTTTGATAGAGGTTATCCTAGCTGTCCTCCGCGGTGGCATTGGTTATTAAATATGTTAATTAATGCAGTTGGTAAAATGAATTTCTATGTGATGTGAGAAATGATCCCCACCGTTGATCTTATGACAATCTCGAGCCTTCAGACTTGACCCTAATTCACCACTAAGTCTCAAAGTTATTGTTTCTTGGCATTCATTGTGTATTGCTACTGGCTTAGAGTAGAGGCTGATTGACCCAAGATAATTCAGGGTTTTGATAGTAGATATGGAGTGCTTCCTCCATGATTCGAACCTGTGACTTGGGCTTGGTTCCAGATACCTGAGATAGCTTAAGAGCCGAACTTGATAGTGCGAGCTTACAACAAAGATTGAAGTTAGGAAGAGTTCCCGGGTTATTGAAAGTACCGTGTGTAAATTCAACCAGTATTCAGTTTCTCTGTATGTTTAGTGATGATTCTCAGAATTTTCTCCAACCCTTGTTGCATTCGATGGTGAAATGATGGTCTCAGTTCAATAGTGGCTAAGGCGTCGTGCTCCATAAGTAACTGTTTTAAAGGTAATGAACATGATTCGAATCATGTCTTCTTCTATTAGTTTAAGAAGTTCAGTTGTTGTTTATGAAGCCTCTTTGATGATACGTTTTTTTTTGAACCAAACTCATGGTTGTGTGGCAGGTTCCCTCGGCTTTGGTTCCCAAGCTTGAGTGGTGAACGATGGCAACTGCAAATGAAATAGTAAGCTTCGGTGGTTCCCTGATGCTTCGGTTAGGTGCCTATTGGACCTTTCTATGCTCTTAGCCGAGACTTCGTTTTTATGGTAAAGCTATGGCAAGTGACCATTGTCATAATGTTTGTGAGCTGATTGGCAGCTTGGGGAGGATGAATCCTCAACCCATTCGATGTTAAGTTTTTGTTTTTTCTTTCAGTTTTAAATAATTTGCAAAAGATGTAGACAATTGAGAGGGTTTTATGCCTCGCCCATTCTAGTTTTAATTAAAGGAATTTGGTTCCAAACATCATAAGTTTTGCGTATTTTGAAACTGTGAGCGTTGCTCCAGTAAATGTGAAAATGAAATGTCTTGTTTTATGAACTGTTGTGTTTTTAATTGATGGCTGAGAGCCATAGGTGTATAAAACTTGTGATAAGCATGACGAAACCCTAACTTGTAAGCTTTGATGGTAGCTTTAATAGTATCGAGAATTCAAACCTAAGAAATGTGTCTTAACTTGTTTATCTATTGGGTTTTGATACTGATTATGGTTCTACTAGGGTTATAAGCTCAGTGTTTGATAATGACGCTAAAGTTATGTTTTCAGTTAAGTGAGGTAAAGTGTCTTTCTCGTATTCTCAACACGAAAGGTAGATGGCAAGGTTAATTAAAATTTTGTTAGGGGTTTTGAACCCGTGTCTGCTATATCTTCAGAAATCTTATATGTCTTTGTCATGAATGGCTTGATATGAAAAATATTGAAATGTATACTAAAAGTTGATGTTTAGAAGCTAGGGTTGAAAATCTTAGGGTTTTGATTCTATAGTAAAAGTGTTTTTGAAAATATAATTGAAGTTTGATAAACAAAATGAAATAAAAGATGCGAATACTTGAGGATGAGAAGGTACTATACAGTAATATGGTTTTGCTTGAAATTGATAACTTCTGCTTTGAAGATAAATGTATTTGCAGTTTGAATACTAAAACATCATAAAAGATATGAATACTATGAATGAAAATTAGTACTAATAACCATACCGTTGTTTTCCATTGAAAAGGGTTCTGTCTTTGAGAATATAAGTACTTGCTAGCAGCACTGTGCACTTAAAAAAAATATTTATTTTGCAACTGTTATAATTTGATGAAAGCTGATAAAAGAGATACAGTGAACTTAAAACACTAAACTGTTTGAAAAGAATGATTGTAATATCCCGATTTTGACCCTATTGCATTAAGATTGTAAATGATGTAAATACCGTTATTAAATCATGGTGAGGAGCTCAAGGCCAAAGCCCCGCCATCAATTTAGCGTTCCATGTATCGGTAATTAAAATAGATGCCTATGTTACTTGTGCTAGCCATGCACAATGTGAATTTGGACATCATGTAAATATGGAATTTTAATGAAAAACCCACAACCAGCTATGCAACGTAACAAGAGATGGGGGCATGATCTTTACAAGGAATAGGGGGGGGATTGTTCAAACCCTTGAACCATGATGCTAATCCATTTCATTGAGAAAACCCATAAATCCCAACTACCCATTTTGTCTTATGCACTCAATCATTTAATTCTTCCAAGAATTGGTTGAGGCAGTTAATGCCTTGGGATTGGAGAGGTATGGTAGTCAATTTTCGTGTATGGGCAAGCCATCAACTTGGGAAATCGAATTTTGGCTTGTTGGGCAAGAAAACACCCACGAAATGGTGCCCAAAGCCATTCTTCACCCATGGCATTCATCCTCTCACGCAGTCTGAGCTTGCTAGGGTTTTACCCTTCACGTTTTTCACCATTACCTACATTTTTCCATGCCTACAAACTCGTTTTTGGTTAGCACAGTGGTTGGGAGAAGAGAACCACGATTTCCTAGGGTTATGGAGGTCGTTTCTGCCCACGAAATGCCCATGAGCGTTTTCTGAAAACGATTTTGCTCCTGGGGTTGATTTCCCATTTCTCCATGTCATTTTGGTTGCCCATGCTTTTCTAAAGCCCAGGGAAACCCCACCTTTGGCATCTCACTATATAAATGTTTTTCTCATGCCCAACAATTGTGGTTTTGCTATTATGTGCATCCCTGTCTGATTTGAACCTGTGAGCAAGAGATTTGGAGTGGTAGTGAACATAATTGGCTTGATAAACCTAGTGGGGGTACCCATGGCTCTGTGCTTGAGCTCACTAGCTTAGCAATTCCTCCTTTCCATCTCCTAGCAACCTGAGAAACCCTACTGCTGTTTGGCTTGGCTGATTCTGGTGTACCTTTGGCTATGTGAGAGCCTGTTGTTTCCCTTTTCCTTGTGGAGATCATGCCCAGCTCGGGGGGTGGCAGTGGTGTTGAGAGATTGAAGAGCACACTGGCCTATGGTTGGGTGGAACGTTGCAAAAGCATAACTGGTTGCCTAGGGACTACTTGTTTTAAGATAAGTACTCTCATTTTCTATTTCTGCAATGTCTATATTTAATGGCTGTCATGAAATTCTAAGTGTATGCTAGATAGTAACATGAATTACTTCCGCTGTGTTTTCTTAGATTTCCACATCTGCATGCTTATCTTTTATGTTATGTGGACATTTTTTATTAGTGATTATAGGGCTAATTGCCCAGTTTTAGCATCATGATCCTCTCCATTGCACTGGTATGATGGGTGGGGACGTGACAGTTTGGTATCAGAGTTGCTGGTTACAGGATTGGGCCTTCATGGGCTACCTATCATAATGGCAGAGGTAAGTACTCCTCCTGCTCAAACTGATCCTTAAGAAAATTTAGAAAAAATTTGAAAATTTGAATTTTTTCTAAGTATTTTTAGCTTTCTGTTAAGTCTGTATCGACGGCGAGACTCGGCGAGTTCATCCGCAAGGTGGAAGGAACTTGCGAGTATTTGCCGAAACGGGGAAAATTTTGGCGAGTCTATCCGCAGCGGCGACGAAACCTGGTGAGTCGGTCTGAATTCGCGGAAGGATTTGGTGAGTCTCCGCCGTAGCACCGAAAGAACTCGACGAATTCATCCGCAATGACGGAGGAGGCCGGCGAAGTTGGCAGAGTGGAGTTGAATGAGCCGACGAAGTTGGCTAAGTTGCGCCGACGAAGGGAAGAAAGAAAAATTTCGAGAAATTTTCTAAGTATTTTCGGCGTCAAGAAGGAAGTTTCGGAAAGGATGGATGAGTTGCTCCGCAACGGCGGAAGGGATCAGCAAGTCTGCGCCCCAACGTTGGAAGGAATTGGGGAGTTGCTTCGTAGTGCCGGAGGAGAATGGGAGAGTTTCCCCGCAGTGCCGGAAGAACTCAGCAAGTTTGTCCGCAACGGCAGGAAGAGTTGGTGAGTTTCCGCCGCAGCGACAGAAAGAATTGACGAATGGTGCCAAAGTTGTTGGAAGGGGGAAAATCTGAGCTTTCAGCAGAGAAGCTCGTCCACATGGCGGAGAAACTCATTGAAATCATTCGCACGGCAGAAAAGCTTAGCGAGTTTGTTTGCAATCATCGGAAGAAAATCAATAAGTCCGCCAAAACAGGGGCTTTTTTTGTAGTTTCTCAGTGACGTCGTCCCCTTGACCCCCGTCGTCCCCTTAAGACGTCGTCAATGGTGAGAAAGATTCTATGGGATCTAAGTAAGACAATGCTGATAAAAAGAGAAATTCCTCACCTTAAACTATTTCTGTTTATAGCATAAGAATTGCATGTTTGGAAAATAACAAGAATGAATGTTATACACGTATGTATATATTGAATTGCTATTTGGTGAGAAATGACAACTAATGATTCCTTGCATGCTTGGTAGGGAAGCCAAGGAAATGATTAGCTATGATATGGATGAGGAACTCCATGTTAGAATGAGGAATTGGGAAGAATTCCTTAACTCCTCTCTTGCTATTGTATTTATATACTGGAAATTATGGCATAGGGATGCTGGAAATACAAAAGAATATTGCATATGAATTAGTGGGCATGGTTAGAGAGTCATTGCATAATGCATGTGAATTGCTTATGCATGAGCATGATGTTTCATATTGATAAAATAGTGAAGTTACACATGCAGTAGCTCATTAATGGTATTTAATGTTGTTGGTAATGGTTTTGTGAATCAGACCATAAAAGCACGATAGAAAACACAAGAAAATTAGATTGATGAAGTGAATATGCATTAGTTGTAATACTAATTGCCATTGCACAATGCATGTGAAAATGTTTATGCATATATGATATTGCATCTTGGTAAAATAGTGAGGTTTTACATATGCAATGAGCCACTTGAGATAATCATTGCGGCTGCTAATAAGTAGTTTTGTTCGCATTGGTTGTAGGATCAAATACAACCAAAGCATGGCTGAAGATGTGGGTGATGATTGTTGCATATGACCAACAACCTTATGAGGAAAAGATGGTGCAACAAATCTATGATCACGATGTTGGCAAAAGGATCATGTAGCCTTGGTAAGAGGCCAACTGATCAGGTAACATCAAGCGATGTTAATGACAGCCATGCAGGTAATGGTTATTTGTGATTAAAGTGCATGGATGCTGAAAGAGGATTTGGTAAGATCCCCTCAACTATGATTAAACTATGTTGATTTGGTTTGCATGTGGTATTGAGTGCCTGAATGTGAATGTCAACCTACCAAGTATGGTGAGGTGTGGGTAAGTGAAGGAAGTGAGCCTTACACCCTATAATTGCTTAGAAATCTCAATGCATTCATATGAAATCGTACCATGCCATTTGTGGATGTTGGTTGTGAAGTTTAACAACCCAAGCAAGTGATGACTTATGGTCCTGTTATAATGTATGCCATATGAGAGAAGCATGGTTAGGCCATAATATGTTTGAATGCATAAGTACTCATAAATTAATGCAGGGTTTCATTGAGGAGATGTGCATTAAAATATTAAGTACAATCTTGTGATTATGTTATGTAAATGTTGTGAATGTGCATGCATATGTGTAAGTGCACATGTTGAGATGCATTGTGTGAATGCATGATTGTGATATATGTTTGATGCAATTAGATAATTGATGAAATGGTGAACCAATGTTAATCCTGATACCATTTCATGAGCTACTGTGAATACAGGAGACTGATTGCATGAAGAAGGTAGACATGATGATGGGCTACCAAAGTGCTTTGTGGAAGGACAGAGATTGCATGGAATGCGAAATAATGAGTATTTACAGTTTATTTAAATGGCACGGATAGTGTACCCATGTCTTGCATTTTTATTTATGATAACGATGCATATATAGATGTATATACATATATTTCATTGCACCTCAAATGCTAACATCTGAAGGTGTTTGAATTATTGAGTGTTATAATTCTGAGATCACTTCAATCACTGTTGTAGCAATGAAATGATTATATGCATAGATACTCACAACATGTTTGGCTGATTGAAGTTTCATATTTCAGGTAGATTGTTTTGGGCATGGCAAATGTGGGTAAGCCCATGACAAAGATTGGAATCTACCATGAGCAAGAGCCAAACGATATGAGAACAGACTCATGGCTAAGCAAATCGATTCTGCAGAGGACAGAATTGCAAATTCATACTTGAATTTAATTATTAATGCCATTGAATGATTATTGCTAAATGTTGCTGACTATTTGGCTATTTGATAAAATGTGCCAGGATGACACATTGCAGGAAGACCATGTGTGATGACTTGTAGAAGCCAAACTAGATGGGAAAGACCCCATGCTTTGGAAACAGGTTTCAGGAGAAACACCATTGATAATGTCTCAGACAAACCGCATGTTGGTAAACCATGAAAGTGAGATGGTAAAGCTATGCCCAGAAGGCATGTGAGACACATCTGCAAAATGAATGAGTATTTTGTGACCTTAGACACGAACATGCATGTCTAAATTATTAGGGTTAATATGCAGAGCATGCTCTATCTTATTTATATCATTGCAGACTGATTGAGTATGATTAGGGCCTACATGGTGCACATCGAAAAGGGGGTGCACACCTTTTCTGGTGCTGGGTCATGATAGGGTTTTCAATATTGATTACACTCTAAGGGAATGGACGAATTCCTGGTGTTTCAATACTTGATAGTGAATGATATAAAATGTGGTTAAGAATTTGAACAACAATACTGATGAGCTTGCTTATCCTTCTTGTGTTGTCAGCCTACATAGATGCAGATTGATACTGCACATTAAGAGGCAAAGTGAAGAAGGGTACGCAAAAGGATTGTACAGGAATTGGTAAGCTTTTTATGCTCACACGAAATATTACCAGAAGGGATGGGCAGGCCCGAAGAGCTGTGTAATAAGAAGAGGTATCATCCTTGTGTGAGTGGGGTCATGTTAACCTGTAGTCAAGAAAGTCACCTATAAAGTTCCAAAAAGGAACCACTGATTTGCACAATAGAAGGAGTGGCGTCCTTGTATGAATGAAGAGTTGATGTGTGTGTGAAGGGTTATGGTGCAAGAAGGTGTGGTGACATTGGTGAAGGCATAAAATCTCTATTGGGTCAACAGTGGGAGGGCGGGCACCGAAGACTGACTAAAAACCCTGAGATCCCTATGGCTCCATAGTAGAGCCTTGACCTATAATGGTCAGGTGGTACAAGAAGGTGTGGTGACATTGGTAAAGGCATAAAATATCTACTGGGACAGCAGTGGGAGGGCGGGTGCCGAAGACTGACTGAAAAACCTGAGATGCCTATGGCTCCATAGTAGAGCCTTGACCTATAATGGTCAGGTGGCGCAGTTTCCTTCCATTGGTCGATCTCTTAGACGAATGTGCTGGCTCGGCAATGGAGACGGCTAACCAGGTATGGGATTGGTTGGGCACCACCAAATGCTTGGTAAATCCAATCGGCGTGAAGGTGTACTGGTGAAGCATTAACTACATCAAAGTCCATAGGCGATCCCAAAGCTTGCAAAGCGAAGCAGGACCCTGTGGACCAGAGGGGAAATGCACAATGCAGATAAGTATTCGTTTTCATTTATATCTTGTTTGGAATAATGAAGATTTCAGGTATAAATCTTATAACAGCTAAGCTGATACACTATTGTTTTCCTTGTTGGAAACCTTGGTCATTGCAGGAAGGCAAGACCCTTAAAGACTATAAATTGCTGGTAAATCTAGAGAGTAAATGAGCGGGCGATATAAATTACTGAGAAATCCAGGGAGTAGCTGGATGAATGCTATAAAGTTCTTGATAAATCCAGAGAGTAATTGGTTGGGCATTCACTACCTAATATTGTGAAACAGTGTGTATGCTGGCCCAATACCCCTTAAACAATTGATAAAACCAGTCAGCGTACTAGCTTGGCATTGCATATTCGAATGATTGTGGAGTAGCCTACGTGCTGGCCCAACATTCATAATTATGTCCACGGGAAATCCAAGGATCGTAAGGCGAAGAAGGATCCCGTGGAATAAAGTGAAGACATCCAATATAGATAAGTATTTGGTTATCTTGCAACTTCTTGCTTATGAATATACGTGTGTATATGATTTGGTTACGATTTCTCAAACTCTTGTTTAGAGAAAAACCTTATGAAATAAACTAAACATGTGAATTGATTCAATGTTTGAGTGTAGGTATTGTTGGAAACAAAGACCAGGAAGGCATCATAGGGATGCATATGGACATATGATTGTCCCAAAAGAGCTCAATATGAGCAGTAATAAAAGATGGTGCTAGTGAACATGAGTGGGTCCTAGCAACCAGAGGTTCTGTAAGCAGAATGGGAAGGGGTACCCAAGTTGAAAAGCTTTAAACAGACCTTGGACACTAAGTGTCATAGCCAATAAAGGGCAATTCAAGCATTCACATTAAAGTGAAAGAGACTAAGGAGCATGAAACCATAGTGATGGCATAGCTCCGTGATAAAACAAGACTAAGAGGGAGAAAACTCTTACTCTTCTCTTTCCTTTTTATTGATGCATTTATAAAACAAAGAATTGTTGAATGCATGTCATGACTAGAAGAAGAATGTGTTTATTTGCTTGAATTAAATTGTGAATGCTAAAATAGTTATTTCACTGTGAAAGGATGAACATGAAAGAGATCATGTGTATGTTGGGAAAGCAAAAAAAAAAAATTTGGAAGTCGCATGAGTGAAGCATGGACGTTCCATGTCAATTGGGAAGTAATTGACTAATTTTAATGTTTATATTATGCTTGTCCTAACAAAGAGTTTTCATGATAAATTTCACAGGGAGAAATTGAAACAATTGGTTGCAGCCGACACAAGCAGGTGTTGCTAGTGAGTAAAGTGTGGTCAGTTGTACACATTGACCATGGCAGCAGACCAAGGGCTATTAGAGTTGGCTGAAAGTCTTCTTCAAACAATAACAAAGACCTAAGAAAATCTTGGGGAGATGCTCAAGCTACAAAGGAAATAGAATGAGATGAACCACGAGGTTCTGCAGGAATCTATTCATCTGCAAAAAGAGGTAAAAAGAATTCTAGGAGCAATCAGTAAGGGAAAGGAAAGTGGATCAGTGAAGAAGCATTCACCCAATCGATCGATTAAGAAACGTTCCAGGTGGGAAGACTCAAAGGAATCTGAGCAGGAAAAGGAAAAGTCGCCAATGAAATGTTGGGGATGTGGAGAAAACCATTTCCTCCGCAACTGCCCAACAAGAGAACATCAAGAGGGTAGCAACCGTAAATTTTCCAGGTTTGTGGACCAGCTGGAAGGTAAAGAAAGGGAAGGGATTGTTTTGGAACAATGCCCTCATGCAGAGCTAGAGAGTCCCAGCTAGAAAGAGCAGTTTGTGAAGACCAAAGGACTTGGTCCTGAAAACCCAAGTAGATGGTGAAATGCAGGACAGACCTACCACATTATGTGAACTTTGGACATGTATATAGCGTGTATGTATTCCTAGGTATTGGAACACCGAGGACAGTGTTATTCCAAGGGGGAGGGGAATGTAATATCCCGATTTTGACCCTATTGTATTAAGATTGTAAATGATGTAAATATCGTTATTAAATCATGGTGAGGAGCTCAAGGCCAATGTGAGAGCCTGCTATTTCCCTTTTCCCTGTGGAGATCATGCCTAGATCGGGGGTGGCAGTGGTGCTGAGAGATTGAAGAGCACACTGGCCTATGGTTGGGTGGAATGTTGCAAAAGCATAGATGGTTTCCTAGGGACTACTTGTTTTAAGATAAGTACTCTCATTTTCTATTTCTGCAATGTCTATATTTAATGGCTGTCATGAAATGCTAAGTGTAAGCTAGATAGTAACATGAATTACTTCCGCTGTGTTTTCTTAGATTTCCACATCTGCATGCCTGTCTTTTATGTTATGTGGACGTTTTTAATTAGTGATTATAGGGCTAATTGCCCAGTTTTAGCATCACAATCCTCTCCATTGCACTAGTATGATGGGTGGGGACGTGACAATGATCAGGAAAAAACATAACATTTATCTTTTATGAAGAAATTAAATGACAAAAAGGAAACCCTAGGTTTTGTACAGGGAAGAGATATTTTACTTCTGTTTTTATATAAGAAAGATTATAGTGTCAGTAATACGATATGCTGTTAAAATTTCTAAACCTATACATACATAATATATGTTATAGTAAAAAATGATAAGGGATATTAGGAAAACTTAACAGTATTAGTCTATTCAATCAATTGGCATTTTGCCTATCATTCATCTAATTTAATTTCCTTCTCTATACTAGAGTACGATACAGAAAATAGTATGGGGGAAAATGCAGAGAAGATATTTATTCAATCATATTACTTACTTAAATCATCATTATGCAGAATCCTAACTAGGTTAGAAAACTTAAAACAAATACATCTATTTGATGATAACTTATAAACACTAAAGCAATATTTGCAGATAATAATTTAACTACCTAAAATCAGAAAAAGTCAAGTGGAACCTGTAACTATAGATAGGACCGACAAACACCCAAGGAGGTCTGTTGCTACCAACCTTCTCCAAAAGAAGCAGCCAAACTACTTGCTTCCTTTGGATCACCAAGCCTGTTTACTGAACCACCAGGTAGATGGACTCTGTGTAGAAACAAGGCACTCAGAAAATGTACAGGCAACAAACTATTAAGGCTTGCTCCTGAACTTTTATGACTTCAACACTTAGTAGTATAATTCTGCACTCAGTAGTAAGACTTCTGCACTCAGTAGTAAAACTTCTGCACTCAGTAGTATAATATGCAGACTTACACCATGATAAAAAACTAGCATATCCCCTCATCGAATCTCTTGGGTGCAAAACAACAGAATCCCAAGGTAAATTTCCTCGTCAGGAAAAGTGATGAACCTTAGTTCATAATTGGATGGCTCTTATATAGAATGCCTAGGTCTTTAGTGGTCAGTTTTTCAATAAATGAGCCTCAAGCTCCAGTCCCATCTTTCAGGGCACTATGACCACATTTCAAGGGAGTTGTCCCATACCAACAGTTAGTTAGTTGCCTCATGAAGCTGCCATTTGTCCATTTCCTTTTACCCCAGATTCCATTCCACCTAGTTGGTCAGTAAACACTCTTTCAATAGTCCCCTTAGGTGTTTGTCTCCTATTTAATTTATTAAATAATAAAATATTGTGCAAATTACAGTCATCCTTGGACACTTGTCCAATACAAAACTTTAACAATAAAAGTTTAGATAATGTTTCCAACATAAAAAGTTATTCAGCAAAAAGGGTATGTTACAAACACCCCCACTTAAGCTCAACATCATCCTCGATGTTGCTTATTCTTCATCAGAGTCTCCCTGGAACAGTACTGGATATGCTGCCCGCATTTTACTTTCCAGTTCCCAGGTAGCTTCATTAGGTCCAAGGTGCTTCCATTGCACCTTTACCTTCCCTATGGTACGATTCCAAAGCATAATTTCCCTCCTGTCGAGAATACAGTCCAGTTCCACCTGAAAATCTCTTTCGGGTTCCACCTATATGTCATTACAATTCAGCACATGAGTAGCATCGTGCACATACTTCTTTAAAACATAAATGTGAAAGACATTATGGATTTTTAAGTTAGATGGCAAAGCCAACTGATATGCAACAGGTCCAATCCTTGATAGGACTTCAAATGGTCAACAGTACCTTAGTGCTAGTTTAGCACAACTCCCAAGCTTTAAAGAACTTTTCTTGGGTTTTACCTTTACAAAAAAATGATCTCGAACCTAAAATTCTCTTTCAGTGCGTTTCAGATCTGCATAACTTTTTTGCCGATCTTGTGCAACTTTTAAGTTACCTTGAACCTGTTTCACAGTTACCTCCATTTCTTTTAAAAAATCTGGTCCTAACATTAATCTGTCCACAGGGTTATCCCAAGAAATAGGAGTACAACATTTTCTTCCATATAAAATCTCAAATGGACTAAGTTTAGCAGATGCATGATAATGATTATTGTATGCAAATTCAACTAAATGCAAATAATCTTCCTACTTAGTTGGCTAATCTTTAACATACATTCGTAACATGTCTTCTAAAATCTGATTAACCCTTTCATTTTGTCCATCAGTTTGTGGATGGAAAACAATACTGAAATTTAATTTTGTACTTAAACCTTTAAACAATGATGTCCAAAAATTTCCAGTGAACTTGGAGTTTCAATTAGAAATAATTACCTTTGGAATTCCGTGTAAGCGAAAAATATGTCTCATGAACACATCTGCAATGTTACCAGCTTTGAATGTAGTCTTAACAAGAATAAAATGAGCAGCTTTACTTAATTTGTCCACAACAACCATTATTGAATCATTCTGTTTCTGATTCTTAGGAAAACCTGTAATAAAATCAATACTTATAATCTCCCACTTCCATTCCGGAATTGGCAATGGCTGCAATAGGCCAGCTGGATGTTGATGTTCGGCCTTAATGGTTTGACATTCAAAACATTTAGCTATGTATTCAACCACTTCGTTCTTCATGTTGGGCCAAAAATAAGCCTTCCTTAAAATAGTTATCATTTTCTGATAACCTGGATGTCCCGAATAAGGACTCTTATGAACTTCATCCAAAATCAACAGTTTAACCTTCGACACATTTGGTACATAAATTCTATTTTTATAAGTCATTAAGTCCTTTTCATTAATGTTGTAATATGTTATTAAATTTTCAGATAAATTTTCAGCAACTTTACCAAGCAATTTTTGATAATTTTCATCTTGTTTAATTCCTTCTTCAATTTGATTTTCCAAATCTGTCTTAAACGTGCTGATTGTTGCCACAAAGCTTAATATGGCATTTCTGCTCAAGGCATCAACAACTTTATTCTCTTTACCCTTAATGTGTTGAATTTCGAAATCATACTCGCTAAGAAAATTTAGCCATCTGGCTTGCCTTGCCTTTAGATTTGTTTGATCCAACAAGTACTTTAAACCCTTATTATCTGTCATTAGTATAAATTTTCTCCCAATCAAGTGATGGCGCCACATCTTTAGTGCATGAATCACTGCTGCCAACTCAAGATCGTAAGTTGCATAATTCTTTTCATGGATTTTTAACTTTCTAGACTCAAAAGCAATAGCATGACCTTCTTGAGTTAAGATCCCACTAAGTCCATCGTTGCATGCATTAGTGCATACAACGAAGTCTTTGTTAGGATCAACAATTTTTAAAATGGGTGCGGTTGTTAACAATTCCTTCAACTTATTAAAACTTTCTTGGCATTTTTGATCCCATACGAATTTCTTCCCCTTCTTCTGCAAAGAAGTGATGGGATTTGCAATTCGTGAGAACCCTTCAATAAACTTTTTGTAGTAATCTGTTATCCCCATAAATGACCAAATGTCAGTTACATCTTTAGGAATAGGCCACTCGTTAATTGATTTTATCTTATCAGGGTCAACGAAAATTCGGTCTTTAAAGATTATGTGACCTAGGTACTGTATTTTATTTTTATAAAAGTCACACTTGCTGAACTTCACATAAAGCTGATGTTCTCTTAACACTTGCAGAATTATTCTTAAATGTTCGTCATGCTCTTCTTTCGTTTTTGAGTAAATTAGAATATCATCAATGAACACAATTATAAACTTATCCAAATACTTATGCAGAACGTTGTTCATCAAACACATGAACACTGCTGGTGTGTTAGTTATCCCTAAAGGCATAACTACGAACTCTTAGTGCCCATATCTCGTTCTGAAGGCAATTTTGAATATGTCTTCGTCTTTTATTCTAACTTGATGATATTCGGACCTTAAATCAATTTTAGTGAATATCTCTGCTCCACGTACCTGATCGAATAGATCTTCAATGCGGAGTAAGGGATATCGATTCTTAATTGTCATTTTATTAAGCTGACGGTAATCTATGCACAGTCGCATGGTACTGTCCTTTTTTTTAACAAAAATAACTGGTGCCCCTCAAGGAGACACACTTGGCCTTATGTATTTTTTATCTATTAATTCCTTCAGCTGAGATTTTAATCCATTTAACTCCAGAATATTCATTCTGTAGGGAGCCTTTGAGTTTGGTACCGCACCTGGTACTAACTCAATGGTGAAATCAAGTTCCCTTTTCGGAGGTAGTCCGGGAATCTCTTCCGGGAATACATCGGAAAAGTCCCTAAGGATGGGTACATCCTCCAGTTTTAGCTTATCTTCTTTAGTTGAACATTCATCATTAATAACATTAACAACAAACATTTTACAACCCTTTCTTGTAGCTCTCTTGACTTGTAAAGCAAAAATTTGTCTTACAGAAATATTCCTATGAATTCCTTTTACTGTTTCAGTTTTATCTTCATTGTTCAAACAAGTAAAAGATTTCTCATAACAATTAAGTACTACTCTATGCTGCTCAAGCCAGTCCATGCCAATCAACAAGTCATATGACCCTAATGGTAAAACATTCATATTAACTTGTGTTTTCAGCTGACTCATAAATACATCACAATTTTTAACAAAGTCTGTAACTTTCCTTTTAATGCCTGTTGCTAGCTGAAGTAACCAAGAATTATCAAACTTTTCTATCTTTAACTTGCAATTTTTCACTAATTCAGGTGAAATGTAACTCAAACTTGCACCTGGATCTATCAGAATGGAAATAGATTTGTTTTGTATCATACCTTTGATTTCGACCATAGATGTTTGATGATCTGCTTGACAATTTTCCAGTGCTACATTTATCCTGGGCATCTCTCTTGCTACATCTCCAATTGTAGGTTATGCTTGTATGGTGTGAATGTTGTTGACTGTCTTTCTGTTCCGTGGGAAATCAAATTTCTTATGTATTCCACCGCAATCAAAACACCTCAAAGATGATTTCTGATCAGCATACATGTTGTTGTTATTATTATTGCTGCTATTATTATTAGGTATATTCCTTGCGGCAGTAAAGTTCTACGGTGCATTACCTCTGTAATTATTATTACTTGGAAAATTTCTGTTATTAAAGCTTTTCTTAAAATTTCCAGAGTTATAATTAAAGCTTTTCCTTTTATGTTTGAAATGATTTGACTTATTACTCTTCCAGCCAGATATTCCTTCTCTTTTCCTGTTTTGGTCAAAACAAAAATTAGGTTTTTTCATAGCCTCTTCCAAAGTGGAAGGGTTATCATATTTGATCCTGTCTTTTATGTTGAAAGGTAGACAACTTAAAAACCTTTGTACCTTAGGCTTCTCTTCGACCATGTAAGGTACATACCTCAACAAGCTAGGGAACTTGCTGCACAACTCCTTCATACTCATAGTACCTAGTTTTAAATCAGAAAATTCCTTGGATTTATCTTCATAATACTGTTCTGACAGAAAAATTTTCTTAAATAAATTTTTAAACATACTCCAGGTTATGTTTCTTTCTTTTATGTTCTTAATTATTTTAAGATCCTGCCACCAAATATCTGCCTTTCCGGTCAGATTGTAAATAACCATCTTGGCCTTTAACTGAGAAGAGTGATCGTAAATATGAAAGTATTTCTTCATTCCGGACAGCCATGCTTCAGCTGTCTCACCCTTTTCAGTTTCGCCATTAAAGGTTGGTGGATCAATCTTTTTAAACTCTCTTGTGACTTGTTCATGATGCTTATGCTTCCTTTTCTTAGAACAGTCATCACTATCACTGCTATCATGAACAGAAGTATAATTACTTTGATCAGATTTAGGCGAAGAGTAATTATTATTTTTACCATTCCTTGTTTTCTTACTTTTACGTTTGTGAGACATTGTACTAGAATCAGAATTTACCTTTGATTTCCATCCTCTTTCTTCGTTATTGTATTTCTCCATTAAAAGCTGATTTAACTCTTCCTGTGACTTCATAATGCGTTCATTTTATTCTTTAACAGTTCTTATCTCAGATTTTAAATCTTTTACAGTACGAAGAAGTTCTGAAGATTGGTTATTTAATTCAACATATATTCCTTCATGATTATCATTGTTATTATGCTCATTACGAGGAGATCTGTCCTCTGCTGATTCCTCAGGTATTTCCATACCTGCAAATTAAAGGTCAAATTGTTCGATACAGAAACAAAATTAAAATAAAAGTTAGTAACATAAACTTTCTAGTTTTTATTTTCTGTTTGCGCACGTCAGCCTATTTCAGGCCTAGAGTTTGAACTCGCGCTCTGATACCACATGTAACATCCCAAAAAAATTCACAAAAATTTAAAATTTTGCAACATAGCATTTAATGCTTAAAATTACTGCGCGAAAATATAATTAATGTATTTATGACATTATGCTGGAATGAATGTTTGTAATGATAATTTGATGTAATGATTTTGCGTCTTGATATGAAACAAAATTTAATTTTTTTCTAAGATATTATTGGTTGTCCTTTCTATATCGGCTATATGCTTATATTACCTACGATAAGATTATATGATATTAATGTTTTTAAGTGATAATTGTTTGCTTTTTCTCTTTGATGATGAAGGGGTCCTATGGCACCCTGAAGCTTACTTAGCATTTATGCTAAAGCATTTGAACTTCCCTTTCCGCAGATGATAGGTAAGGGTGACATAAAAATACTAGCATGATTTTAAATGCACTTCGAGGTAGCTTTCAAAGATTATGTAATAAAATTTCGGAGGTACTTATAACGTGACTTGTCTTAGTTTGTATTTGTAAATTGCACAACTCATATGCTTCCTTTATTTAGCATTTAAGTGATAAAAAAGATAGAGCATCATCTCATCGGTTTAGGGTAACATGTGCTACTAAAATTGTCACAAGTGTAAAGTGTCTTAACATAACACGGGCTAAATACATTATACTCTTGTATTCTTATAACGTGTGCACTATATGCAAAATACATGCTTATCCAATAGTGTGAACTATATTCATATTCCAATAAAATCCTTATAGTGTAACTATACAATTAAAGATATACACAATTCTCATAACATAAGAACTATATGCCAAACCTATGAAATCTCTATTGTATCAAAAACTAGATGCAATATTATATGAAATTCTTATTAGCATATATACTATATACAAAATATCGTATAGGACCTATCACATACAGGCTATATATTATGGTTTATGCAATGGTCCTATAAACAATTTAATTATGACATTAGTGGGCATAGTCGTGACCCTATTAAGTCATATAATTGATGTCTAGTGGTTTGATTTCAATGCAACTGTGACTTACCAAAAAAATATATCTTATGACAGGATTGCAAATATAAACGATGTAACCACGTGATAAGGAAAGGGTAATTTATGGTGTAGTGGACATGTGCCGGCAGGCATTCACATCCAACCTTAGCATTTATCACTTTCAACTACTAGCTTGGTGGTGGCTCTGCCATCGTGGTACGCAAGACATGAAGTTAGTGAACAAGCAGTAACTGGAGTCGAGTTTGCACATGGTTTTGATAGAGGTTATCCTAGCTGTCCTCTGCGGTGGCATTGGTGATTAAATATGTTAATTAATGCAGTTGGTACTACAAATTTCTATTCGATGTGAGAAATTATCCCCACCATTGATCTTATGACAATCTCGGGGCTTGAGACTTGACCCTAATTCACCACTAAGTCTCAAAGTTATTGTTTCTTGGCATTCATTGTGTATTGCTACTGGCTCAGTGTAGAGGTCGACCGACCCAAGATAATTTAGGGTTTTGATAGTAGGTATGGAGTGCTTCCTCCATGATTCGAACCCGTGACCTGGGCTTGGTTCCAGATACCTTAGATAGCTTAAGAGTCGAACCTGATAGTGCGAGCTTACATCAAAGATTGAAGTTAGGAAGAGCTCCCGAGTTATTGAAAGTACTGTGTGTAAATTCAACCAGTATTCAGTTTCTCTGTATGTCTAGTGATGATTCTCAGAATTTTCTCCAACCCTTGTTGCATTCGATGGTGAAATGATGGTCTTGGTTCAACAGTGGCTAAGGCGTCGTGCTCCATTAGTTTAAGAATTTCAGTTGTTGTTTATGAAGCCTCTTTGATGATACATTTTTTTCTTGGACCAAAATCATGGTTGTGTGGTAGGTTCCCTCGGCTTTGGTTCCCAAGCTTGAGTGGTGAACGATTTAAATTGCAAATGAAATGGTAAGCTTCAGTGGTTCCCTGATGCTTTGGTTATGTGCCTATTGGACCTTTCTATGCTCTTAGCTGAGACTTCATTTTTATGGTAAAGCTATGGCAAGTGACCAGCATCATAATGTTTGTGAGCTGATTGGCAGCTTGGGGAGGATGAATCCTCAACCCATTCGACGTTAAGCTTGTGTTTTTGCTTTCAGTTTTAATTACTTTGCAAAATATGTAGACAGTTGAGAGGGTTTTATCCACTGGATATTCTAGTTTTAATTAAAGGAATTTGGTTCCAATATTCATAAGTTTTGCGTATTTTGAAATTGTGAGCATTGCTCCAGTAAATGTGAAAATGAAATGTCTTGTTTTATGAACTGCTGTGTTTTTAATTGATGGCTGAGAGCCATAGGTGTATAAACCTTGTGATAAGCATGACAAAACCCTAACCTGTAAGCTTCGATGGTAGCTTTAAGAGTACCGATAATTCAAACCTGAGAAACATGTCTTAACTTGTTTATCTATTGGGTTTCGATACTCATTATGGTTCTACTAGGGTTATAAGCTCAGTGTTTGATAATGACGCTAAATTTATGTTTTCTGTTAAGTGAGGTAAAGTGTCTTTCTCATATTCTCAACACGAAAGGTAGATGGTCAGGTTAATTAAAATGCTGTTAGGGGTTTTGAACCTGTATCTGCTATATCTTCAGAAATCTGATATGTCTTTGTCATGAATGGCTTGATATGAAAAATATTGAAATGTATACTAAAAGTTGATGTTTAGAAGCTAGGGTTGAAAATCTTAGGGTTTTGATTCTATAGTAAAAGTGTTTTTGAAAATATAACTGAATTTTGATAAACAAAATGAAATAAAAGATGCGAATACTTGAGGATGAGAAGGTACTATACAGTAATACGGTTTTGCTTGAAATTGATAACTTCTGCTTTGAACATAAATGTATTTGTAGTTTGAATACTAAAACATCATAAAATATATGAATACTATGAATGAAAATTAGTACTAATAACCATACCGTTGTTTGCCATTGAAAAGGGTTCTGTCTTTGAGCATATAAGTACTTGCTAGCAGCACTGTGCACTTAAAAAAATATTTATTTTGCAACTGTTATAATTTGATGAAAGCTGATAAAAGAGATACAATGAACTTAAAACACTAAACTGTTTGAAAAGAATGATCAGGAAAAAACATAACATTTATCTTTTATGAAGAAATTAAATGACAAAAAGGAAACCCTAGGTTTTGTACAGAGAAGAGATATTTTACTTCTGTTTTTATATAAGAAAGATTATAGTGTCAATAATATGATATGCTATTAAAATTTCTGAACCTATACATGCATAATTTATGTTATAGTAAAAACTGATAAGGGATATTAGGAAAAGTTAACAGTATTAGTCTATTCAATCAATTAGTAATCTGCCTATCATTCATCTAATTTAATTTCCTTCTTTGTACTAGAGTACGATACAAAAAATAGTATGGGGAAAAATGTAGAGAAGATATTTATTCAATCATCTTACTTACTTAAATCATCATTATGTAGAATCCTAACCAGGTCAGAAAACTTAAAACAAATACATCTATTTGATGATAACTTATAAACACTAAAGCAATATTTGCAGATAATAATTTAACCACCTAAAATCAGAAAAGACAAGTAGAACCTTTAACTGTAGATAGGACCGACAAACACCCAAGGAGGCATGTTCCTCCCAACCTTCTCCATAAGAAGCAACCAAACTACTTGCTTCCTTTGGACCCCCGAGCCTGTTTACTGAACCACCAAGTAGATGGACTCTGTGTTGAAGCAAGGCACTCATAAAATGTATAGGCAGCAAACTATTAAGGCTTGCTCCTCAACTTTTATGACTTCAACACTCAGTAGTATAATTTTGCACTCAACAGTAAGACTTCTGCACGCAGTAGTAAAACTTCTGCATTCAGTGGTATAATATGCAGACTTACACCATGATAAAAAACTAGCATATCCCCTCATCGAATCTCTTGGGTGCAAAACAACAGAACCCCAAGGTAAATTTCCTCGTCAAGAAAAGTGATGAACCTCAGTTCATAATTGGATGGCTCTTATATAGACTGCCTAGGTCTTTAGTGGTCAGTTTTCAATAAATGAGCCTCAAGCTCCAGTCCCATATTTCAGGGCACTATGACCACATTTCAAGGGAGTTGTCCCATACCAACAGCTTGTTAGTTGCCTCATGAAGCTTCCATTTGTCCATTTCCTTCTACCCCATATTCCATTCCACGTAGTGGGTCAGTAAACACTCTTTCAACAGTCCCCTTAGGTGTTTGTCTCCTATTTAATTTATTAAATAATAAAATATTGTGCAAATTATAGTCATCCTTGGACACTTGTCCAATACAAAACTTTACAATAAAAGTTTAGATAATGTTTCCAACATAAAATGTTTTTCAGCAAAAAGGGTATGTTACATATTGTTTCTTCCAGAGAATTTACTAGTATAAACCCTTACAAAACTAAGGCAACAAAATATGCAATTAAAACACATGATCTAAATAAAAACATGATAATTTGAAAAACTCGGTGGTTTGTTGAGCTGAGATCTTGCTGGTTGACGATGGGAAACTGAGAAATAGGTGTTGGTCTGTGGGTTCCATTGTTGAACCGCATTATGATTGAAAAACTATTCTTCCCTTTCCGGTCCCTGAAAGTCTTTGGAAAGCCCACCGATGATACAAGTTCGTTCTTCATCTGACAGATGCGAGGCACTAATTCCTTCTTCAGGAACCTAATGTCTTTCTGCAATTCCTGAATCATTTCCCCTTGTTCACGATAGTGTCCCTTGAGACATTTTATTTCCACCTCCAACATATATATTTTTGAATTTTCCCTTTCCAGCTTCACAACATAATCCTCATACCTTTGCAAAGATCTCCGAATCTCGTCCCCTGTCCACTGCTACATGCTTCGCTGCCATATTTCCAGATTGTTGAACATGAACCCCACTCTTTATTCCAAATCTGCGAGCCTTCTTTCTTGTTGAGCTGGTTTGTAGACAGAATGAGAGCTCGAACCTGCCATGGTTCCTCCTTTGTGCCGAATTTTCAGAATTATCCATGGGACTCCAATTTGAATGTAGGTATGTTTGAACTGCTTCCCTCTTCCCAGGCTTCGAATTATCACCAGCATAATGGCTTCATCACTTCTCCTTGATGCCATTTTAGGAGGTATCCCACATGCTTCACTGAGGGTTCGAAGTGACCAATACTTCAATGCGAGCATGTTCTTAAATGTTATCACTAGTTGATCATCATGCTAGATTATGTCCCATTGATGCCACCTTTCATCAGTAGTACTTATAAAATTACCATGTATCCCTTCCAAGTGCATCATGTAGATGTGATATGTCCTTTCGTGGATCATTATGGGATGTGAATTAAATGAACTGCCCTCCTGATCTTAAATGAGCCTTGAGCTATAGTACACTCGATGTTAGCATGATGATCGAACACCCTATTTGGCTTCTTAGAACATGGATAAAATTCACTTTCGTGAAAATTTGACACATATGTTTGATTCTAGTGATAAGCCTATTCAGATATGGATCCTTCAGGGAAGAGTTTGTGATTAACCAACCTATAATTATTTCCAAGTCTCCGATGATTGTCATATCTTGACATCCTTTTTCTTTTGCTAGATTGACTCCCTTCCATAAAGCTAAAGCTTCAAATTGATTATTATTTGCTATTCCAAGGCGCCAAGCATATTTTCATTCTTGTGATTCTTCGGCGTCGAGAAGCACCCCTCCCGCTCCTACTAACCCTGAACAAATACTCAACAATTCAATGATTATTATACATATCCAAATACTAATATAAATTTATGTTGATAAATAATAATAAATTTAATTAATTATTTTAAAAAAGTAAACTGATAATGCATTGCACTAATTTATTTTAAAAAAATTCGAGATGATGCAACTAGTGAAAATGAAAAACCAACCATTCAATTTTAATGATTGAAATATTGTTTTCATTAATTTTATATTGTTCTTCTTACTGTATTAGTTATAATAGTTATAAATATGTTATCTAATTGGAAGTATATTTAAGTTTGAAATGAGGAAAAAAAGGTTATAATTTTTTTTAGGGCCACATAAATCACTTAGCTCTAAATTTTATAAACACAATTAGCTCTCCAAGTCAAGTATTACTTGTAATATTTGGTTCGACAAAAGGTTACATAATTAAATATGAAAAAACCTATATGCATATCTAAATGTTGTAGACATAGTTACTTAACTAAATATCGAGGGTAAGTTAAGTATTAATTGTAATCTTTGGTTGTACAATATGCTACATAATTGAATATCAAATCTTAGTTTTAAGTAATCCGAAAGAAATTATTCATTTATATCCATCTCATGAATGAATATAGAATAATAATTATAATTTATTAATGAAAATAATATGTATTAAATTGAAACAATAAGAGACAACTTAGTTTATGTTGGTTGCATGATCACTATCACAAATAAGAGACAACTTAGTTTATGTTGGTTGCATAATCACTATCACAACTACCACATTGGATGTTTAATGTGAGTTCTTAAATGCACATGTATTATAGGGAATATGCACCAAATCTAATGTGAGTTGTTGAATGCACATGCATTAGAGGGAATAGGTACCAATACTACAATGGGGATCAATACTTAAGATAGAAATTGATGGATCAACCTTTAAAGAAGTCACAAAGTGTGTCTAAAGTAATACAAATTTATCCTATAAATTGATTATAGTCATAAATTTTAAGAAAGTTCCTTTAAGTGCACCAAGGTGCAAGCCTATTATGCTTAATATACAGAACATAATTTTCATTACAAAAGTTCAAATAAATATGTTGTAACTATGTACATTCTTATACCTAAAATTGTCCCACATTTATCCATTTGTTACCAACAAACAAATTGATTATTAGATAATTCCTATATTAATTAGCATTCACATGCCAAACTCTCTATTCATATATATACCAGTGCCAATTTACACTTACACAAGAGTTCAAATATTTTTAATTAACCACCTTTATAAGTGTTCATCCACTCAACCTTAATTGTTCAATACTACTGCAAAAATTACTATTAAACATTAATTATGAAGAAAATGACTATTAAACATTAATCCCTAATGTGAAGATTTCATAAACACAAGAATTAATGTGAAGATTTCATAAGCACAAGAGTCAACTAGGAATAAGTCAGAGTCGTTGGATTAAATCCAAATTAATCCTATAGACACATTACATCAATGTACATATGCAATCTATGCAAATAAACTTTCACGAATCAAATTGCCATAGTAGGAATAACTCATAGTCGTTGGATTGAATCCAAATTAATCCTAGAGACGCATTCCATCAATGTACATATGCAATCTATGCCAATAAACTTTCACGAATCAAATTGCCATAGTAGAAAACTATAAATCTAATGTATTAGTCAGGTAACCATGTCTACAACTTAGCTAACAATAGTACTCTCCATAGCACCATGAATACTATCTCAAACTTTCTCTTTAATCTACGTAAGAGCTATTTATTCTACTTAATTTCAATTAGTATTGACTTTCAAATTTAGCTAGGAAATCACTCACTATTTCATAATTCGTTTTGTTTTCAAATATTTTGTCTTTTCACTTTTGTTTGCTTTAAATTTTTTTCAACTCTTTGTTGTTCAACACCGTCATCAATCCCTACATTGAAGTCTTTTTAATGTTTATTTTAGTCATGTTAAGAGGTAGTTTTCTTGGTTGTATAAAGATGTCAAGAAGTCTAGTGACAAGGGATGCTCATGTATAACATTGGTCTTCAAATGAGGAGCTAAAACAGGTAGAGGTTGAAAAGCATAATCATGTGGAAGCTAAAGGTAGTGCTTCTCCACTAATTACATTCCAATGTAAAAGTTCAAGCAAGAATAAGAGTTTTATCAAAGGTTGGACAAAAGAGAATGATGAAGGAAATTGACAACATCCATTTCAATGGGTATTCTTGGTAAGAGTAGGTGCAAGAAAATATGAAATTTCACCAAAATGATTGCATTATTGTTTAAACGATGTCATAAATTCAAGGTTAAAAGGGCATGTTATAGTTTTAATTGAACATGAGGAGGAATAAATATATATATGAAATTAACCATGTCATGGAATAGTTATGGAATAGTTGATACATATGAAGTTATGTAATATCTTGATTTTGACCTCATTGTATTAAAATTGTAATTGATGTAAATATGCTAGTGTGAATTCCTAGTGCGGAGCTGAAGGCCAAGGCCCGACTAGTGAATGGATAGGCATGTATGATGTTATTTGGACTGTTTGGTTGGATTTTATGCCGATTTAGCGTATATGTAAATATTATGTGCATAAACAATAAAATGATCCAACAATGGTTGTGTAAAGAGAATCGAAGGGGCTATGATTCCACCAGAGGGGAAGGGGAAGGGGGCTTATGGGAAACCCAATCCTATGTTGCCATGTGTCAACCTTAGAACTCACCCAAAATTCTGTCATGTGATGGGAATAATCCAACTATCTCCTTTTGACCATTTTCCAATCATTGATTGCACATGTGAGGCTGGTGGGAAAAGTCACTTCTTGTAGTTATTAAAGCATAGGGGTTGTGACAGTTATGTCAGTTGTCAACAGTCCTATTTCTTCAATGGTTAGAACCATGCCAACTGTATTTTCACCCTCACCTCATATCCTTGGAGTCAACACTCTTTTGATCATTATTCCATTCTCATTTCTCTCATGCAAGCTGCTACTCCACACAGAGTTATTCCATTGTTGTTGATGTCCATTTACCAGATTGTGTATCAAACCCAGAAATTTGTATTAGAAGACAGAGAGCAGAATGGATTGTGGTCCGAGAGATAGAATCCTGAAGGTGCTTCCTTCGCCCTGGTGGACTCATAGCACAGCTTGGGGGTGGCCTTCCAACAAAAAGAGTATATGCTGGATGGATTGCCCATGGTTGGGTGGAAAAATGCTCTTACATAGCGAGTTGCTTGGATTTGCGTTGAATAAAGATAAGTACTTTCATGTATTTGAATTTGAATTGTTTTATTTGATGCCTGTAATGGTTATGCTTGCATTTTCTTGCTAGATGTGTGTGGACAGATTTTAAATTCCAATGTGCATGTTTATTTATGTTTTCCACACATTCTGTTTGTTGAAAAATCGTATTATGCATTTGGGGTGAATTTTTAGAGCCTAGGTTTTGCTAATGCCCCCTCCCGATGGTCAGACTAGGTGAGGGGGATGTTACAAGTTCAATGTTGCTCAAATATATCAATCGAGATATAATCCATTTAAATGTGGATTTCGTAGCGAATCATGGTTTGTAAGATTCAAGAAAGACACCTAGAGAATTCATTACAAATAATCAAGGGCCTAAATAGAGACAGAGATTTTAATTTACATTCTATAGTTGTTCCAAGTTCTATGGAAATATATCCAAGGCATATGAAGAACATTATATGATCCTCAAAATATATGGACTTGTGATGAGACTAGTTTACAAGCTAGAAGGAGTTATGTCATGTGGGTAATTTCCAAAAGAGGGAGCACGGATGTGCCAAAAGTGCTCCCAAAGAGTTGATCCAGGTGGATATCGGTGGCCGCCCACCTCTTCCAACTGGCTCAAAACAGTCTTCTGGCAATTTTGGTAAATTACTATTTTTAGCAGTTTTTCAGGTCCTGAACTTTCGGAGCCATTTTGAGGCCCTAAACGACCTTTTTTGGCGATTTGGGGGGCCAAATGGTTGCCAACGGCATGCATTTGGCCCTAGTCGAAAGTTGTAAATCTCGGTTAGACCTTTCCAATGGGCTACCGAGCGCCCCAAATGGAGATCGTATGCAAAATTTATGACCCCGGGAAGTTGACTGTTCAACTAACCACCTTGGGGCCGCAAACTTTATGACGATTCATCTTCTAGGGTTAGGTTTTTGGATGATTGGGATTCTTTCCCTCAGGCTTATGATAAATAGGCCCTTTCAGCCTCTCTTTGTATTCATCTTGGCACGAATGAGCTTAGCGGCCACATCTCTTCTCAGAGATAGCTACCACCATTCTAGCTATTGTATTTTACAGTCTGTTCTATTTCCGCTATTTAATAGAATATGTGTTTATTGTATCACTATGTCATTTGCAATAGATATCTGTATATGATTATGTATATGCTATCTTTTGTTTCGTTCTCACATAAATCCGGATCAAGAGTAGAGAGTGGATAACTATTTTGTATTGTGTAAACACAACTGGTATATTAATACATGAGTTCTATTTGTTCAAGAGGTAAAAACTATGAAGAACTAAATCAAGAATTCTGAGTTAGGAGCATGCATCATTGCACATCGAGATGCATGGATGACTAAAGAATTGTCTATGAAATGGATTTACCATTTTTTTCATCTATATTTGGGGATGTCTCACTTATAAACAAACACTTATTGAATTTTTAAGGCCATGGAAAAGACATAGATTTACAAACTATCGAGAGGGAAATACATGATAGACATAAAATTGTTGATGTTGAATGTACACAAAAATCACAGGATACTACCCATTAATGTGAGTTTATTTGTTACTTTTACGAATTACTTCAAGGTCGTGAGAGAAATTTGGATGGAAAATTAGTACCTGGCGATATTAGAGGTAAACCAATTTTAATTAGTTGAAGTTGATAGTAAAAATTTCCAAAGGGTTCATACACCCACTACAAGGAAAATGCCATGTAGCGGAGGTCATAGCGGAAGTTTTTAGTGTTACAAGATTGACAAAAATTGTCAAAAAACCTCCATTACGACCTCCGCCATTGGTAGCGGATGTTTTTACGAAGGTGATAACAGATACAATTTATAACTAAAAAATACTTTGTGGCTAGAGGTTTTAGTGGAGGTTAGCTTACCGGTGCACATAACAGAAATTAAACGCATTGGTGCGTTTCAACCTATAACGCACCAGTGATGCATACTTAGAACCTACGCACCAGTGCACTCAACCAGAAAAAGCACCGAAAATAATCAAATTGCAATGCCGCACCAGTGCTTGAGTATATTAAATACACACCTGGGCGTCTGTACAAAATAAACACACCGGTATGATATTTTATATCATACGCACTGTACATTTTTTCATTACATTTATATTTAACAGTGCCTTACATTTATCCGGCCGCACTGGTGCATTTATTAGTAGAATGCATCGGTGCTTATATAATATCAACTTGGCCCGGTGCATTTAAACACATGGAACGCACCACTGGGCTTAAAAACTAAAATTCGGTTTCCATAAGCTGTGATCGTTCTTGGTGCGCATAAGCAATCTAAATGCACCGGTGCGATAAATATAATAAAACGCATTGGTGCAGAATGTTGTAAATGCACTGGTGCGTAGTTATTTGAATGCACTAGTGCTTAATGTTTTTCACGCACCGGTTCTTAATTTTCATCTATGTGCAACAGTGCGCAATGCTAGTATAAGAGCCCCAGTGCGACATATATTATTAAAAACCCAATATGATTATGTTAAGAACGACTATTGATATTTCATTCATATATATATATATATATATATATATATATTATTTTTTATTTTTTTAATTCCATTATTAATATAAAATTGAAATATTTGTTTATAGTAAAATTCATTTCACTTTTAATTATTGAAATTGTTTATTTGGATTAATTTATTATATCATAGATGCAAGAATCTATTGTAATATTTAATCATCCATACATTTAATTACCAATTTACCATTTATGAGTGTTGCGTGGCAATGAATAATTTATTTTTGCTCCATATTGAATGAAAATACACATTTTTTTATTGGAATTTTTTTTACCAATATACCATTTCACATGTTCCATTTGACAATAATATTGAAGAATGCAATAGAATAATTTTTTTTATTTTATATATATCAATAAGAGTGCCTTTGTCATACAAAATACGACAACATAGAGACAACAATAATCAAAATGTCAACATGCATGTAATTATTGTTACACTTATTGGTAACTCGTCTTTCAATTCAAACACTATGCCCAGTACATTATTATACAAAATGTATGATTTTCACAAACAATTATTTCAAAATATAGAACAAGCTACAACAGCTTGCATTAACATCAAAGTTAAATATGGAGCATCATTCTTCGATGGAACTGTTATTGGTGCTTGAGCCACTTGCATCAATTGGGTTATTTCTCATAATGTTTTGTTGATTGGATCTATTGTTTTCCTCTTCTTCAAATTCCATCTATAAACATAAAAAAGTATACTGAGTGTATCTATAGTACCAACGAGAATAATGAAAAATAAATAGACAGTATACACTAATGTAAATTGAAAAGCGACATACCATAGAAATGATCGACTCATGAATGATACACATTCTCTCAAAACCAAATCTCATGCCTTCTATCAACAAGTCTTCTGTTGGCTCCACTCCATACTTTGTTTCCTGCAATTGTTATGCCCCGTCACAAATCACAGATTTAATATAAAAGATTTTGTTGTTTAATTAATTATAAAATGAAAGAAGTAAAACAACATAGAGACTTATCCTAGTGGGCGAGCTCAAGTGGTTGAGTGTTGTAAGTTGTGAGAATAAGGTCTCAGGGTCAAATCCCGAGGTGGATATACATTGCTATATAAGGGCCTCACTTGATGTCCCCATCGGGTTAGCTCTGTAATCAGTGCGAACAGGGTGCGGGTGGCCCCCCTGTGATTTCTTACTGTGGACGTAGCAGCTCCACTAGGGGTTTGTGAACCACATGTGAAAAAACAACAACATAGAGACTTACAAAATCCACAATTAATTTTTGATATGGAAACATATACTCACAACCACTGCTTAACCCAATGTCAATCAATTCTTCTGATGGATCCTCTTTGTATGTTAACACCTGTTTGAAGGCATGTAAGGATTTCCAGTGAAAACAAATTAAATATACCAATCACAACCACTACGGAATGTTTATTTATTACAACAAAATAAAAAATACTCACAAACTTTGCTATCAAATCCTTTTTTCCTTGTCATCCTGTCTTGTGTGCTGACTGGGTTCCATGTTCTTTTCTTTTCTGCAACAAAAAAATTGAAAATTAATATATAATTCCAAATTAACTAGTGAAATGTATAACATAAACCTAAAAACCAATGATTTTATAAATTTGAAGCATGTTGTTGTTGAGATGGCTCTTCCCGCGATGTAATTATGTCCATTTCCTTGTAAACTTTCTTGGACATCCATATTGGCACATTTCACATATCACCTCTTTCATCCTTTGGGATTCTCATAATCTTCCTGAAAATGCAAAATGACATTAAAATATTTCTCTATTGATATGAAACATAAATATGATAGAATTAAAATTATTGAATGAATGATGCTTTGTAATAGTTTTATACATATTCTACATAGACATGTTTAGGAATACCTTTTGAATGATTCTTTTTTGTTGTATGTTTTTTCTATTGCAAGCCTGATAGGTCTCATTGACCATTGCTTTGGGAATGCCTCTTGTAGTTTACATATGACTTGATTCTTTGAATAATTTGATTGGTTTTTGTATTGTAAGTGAAAAATATGTATGTACGTTCTTTCCACTAAATCCCTCAGAGTATTATAAAATTCTTTGCCCCTTCTATTAACTTCCAGCACCACTCCAGTTGAGTTAAGGAACAATTGATCATCATTTGCATCTTCAATAAATTTTTTTCTTCTTATGATGACATTGAATACTGTTGCTGTCAGTACCTGCATAACATTCATCATATGTGAATTACGTTATTTGAAACATATTAGTGAATATTCTTAATTAAGTAGATTATTACTCAAATTTCAATAAATAATTCATATTGACTTAATTTTTATTCATCTGATTCATCCATTTGCAACTTTTTCATCAACGTTTTATGCTCTTCTAGAGTTAGTTTGGTAAGAATATTATTGAGATTCATCATTTTTTGGCATTGCATGTCACACATTAACCAATATGTATATTAGTTAACTTTACAAATAATTCAAACAAATTAATTTAAATACATAAATTAATTAAAAGCACTTGCCTTCTTCGTAATTCTTGATGTGCTCCCATCATGTTGATTAAATTTGTTGTTCATTGAACTCATAGCACATGTTTTCTATTTATAAACAAAATGTACCACTAAATATAGAAGTTATCAATATATTATACAAACAAATTACAGACCTTCAAAATACAAAAAAAAACTATTAAACAAAATAAATCCGATTTCAGTGCGTTTGTATGCATTAAATTCCCCAGTGCGTTAGTTACACGATCGCACCGGGGCGTTAATTCCAATATGTAGCACTGGTAACAGGAATCGAAATACTAAAATCGGCTTTTTCATTTTTGTAAAAATAAAATGTCAAGTTATAATAAATCTGGTGCGTTATAGTAAATGAGACGCACCGGGAACAGAGAACTGAGACAGGAAAAATGATTTTTGCATTTTTATAAAATAATTAAAAACGATGCATCATGGGTCAAAACCCGTGCATTATTTAGATGAACGCATCGGTGCGTTCTAGTAATACAAACTCATCGATTTTGACGCATGCAGTTTTTAATTTAAAAAAAACCCAAAAATTGACAGGGTTGACATGGTTACAGATTCGACCAAGTACGTGGACCTATATCACCCTAAACTTTCTATATATAATCACAATCTAAGTAAATCCAAAATCCCTAAAAGGTGAAATCATAATTCTGTATAAAAATAGAGGGATTTAAACCCTAATGAAGAATTTTGCAGCCACATAAAATGAAAAGAACCAGGGAGAAAATAATGGTTGCAACATTGAAGGTAAGTATGAAGGTTTTTTTTTGTAAATATAGTTAAAATATAAATAAGGTTATAAGATCTACAGTAATACTTACATGCTTGAAATTTCTATCATGCAAGGTTGTGTTTGATTCACCATAACTAAGAAATTTCGACCCTAAGAACTCCTTCCAATTGCTCCAATCTCCTTCCACGTAAGTCTCTCTTCTAGAACTCTCCCCTAAAATTTTTGGCAAAACAGTGAGTTACTGTTTAGGTTTTGGGTTTTGTAAACTATTTAGATTTACTTTTCGAGTTTAAAATTGCCACCCTTTTTTTAATTTAGGGAAAAAAGGGTTTGTGTGATTTTTTTTTTAATTTTGATTTTTGGCATTTTCAGTGTGCCTTTGTTTAATTTGCACTGGTGCGTACACACACAAAACACACCGTATTTAAAACCCGTATGGTGGTGCGTGTAATGTTATGCCGCACAGGTGCGCTTAGGTGTAGTAAACTCACCAGAACAAAGTATTTTGTGAAAATGCATGTAGAAGTATCCGCTACCAAATGTAGTAGATATTTTCCACCATGGGGGATTTTGCAGATATACTTTAAAAATGCGTTTATATTTGTTACACATCGGTGCGTATGGGTTGTTTTAGCGCACTGGTGCTTTTACGTATTAATAAACGAACCAATTTATTTTGTAAATTCTATGTTTTTATGTGTCCACTTAAAATTATATATTCATACTGAATGTCCTTTTACTATTTAACCACACCAATTACAATATTTCATAGTATATATATGTTGAATGTTGATTTGACTCAAATGCAGGAAGAAAATTTTGTAGTATCAAATGGCCAATTCTTCAGATTCCATCTCATACCATTTTGTTCAAAGTTTAACGAGTTCTTCCATTCCATCCCTGGTAAGTTCAATTTTTTTTTTTTTTGACTACTTATTTGAATTTATGTTACTTGTCCATGTGAATATGAATATCGATTTATTCTATATTGCAGGATCACGATTCAGGTTCGAGTTCGGATGCAAAAGACATTTCACCAGCATCAAAACGTCGTAAGCTCTTATCAAGAGAAAGATACCGCAAGCAATTGGTGGATGAAAATTGGTAGCCGCTTTACCCCTCCAATTGTAACATGCCATATTCAAGCCTCCATCCTAGTTTACTGACGGTAATTCGTTGCGATTTGGAACTCTTTTATGACACCCCAGTAGTTTGTGGTTGTTCAAAATGTCAAGGGTTGAAGGATAATCCTCGACGTGTCACACTCACCCATTGCACCAATTATATATTACCTAATGTTGATGGTCTAATTCTCCCTACTGCAGTAAAAAATCCAATAGGTGATATAAAAAATACACGCAGGAACACTTCCTTATGCTTATTTTTGAAACATTTGGAAGCCAAAAAAACTGTCTCATCCTAAATTGACGAACCCCTCGGCTTATGTTTAGTCATATGAAATTTCTAGTGATCCAAAGTATGAAATGAATTCCAACCAACCCATCTCTACTAGAAGATCCAAAAAGTTGCATGAGTTGAGAGCAAAACTGTCCAAGTACAGACCGAGGTCCGTCCAATTGTTGGAGGGTAGCGATGATTTCTCCCTTCCTGTGATTTTGCAAAGTAAATATCAAACTTCTTAAAACCACGCTTTATATGGCGCTTGGCCATCCTCTCTACATGTGCCTGATGTTGGAACCAAATTCTCCTTTTGTGGTACTTGCTTTATGATTACCAAGTCTAATATAGATGCTGCAAATCTTGGGTTGTTTATCCTTCACATGTAATTGTTCCTCCCAAACAATCAGTAGCACTTATTCAATTTTGCAGTCCTATCTATTGTCGATATGATTACTTGAATATTGTTAAATACAAGCACAAAATTTCCATGTACAGTATGTGCATGAATGGTTATGTTTACGGAAACTTTAACATGAAGAATCTATTGTATATAGATGGTCATCCACGCACTCATGGGAACATTGCAGGTTTCAGAAATAGTTCTAGGTGCTCTTTACTTCCTCCAAATTGTTCATTTGAGGAACACTTCAATGACCAAGAGTTCTTTATTAAAAGGAAAGCGTCCAGATTTGTTGTTGTACATGAAATACATAGTTTGTCTCCTGGTGAATAGTTTTTAATAAACTAAAACTTCCGTAGACCACCAATCACTCGTCAGAGACACCTTGCATTGGGATTACCTTTAGATGTTCCCTTGGGGCATAAGATAAAAAACATTGATTAATTGTATTTGTTAATTTTCAATGGATTCATATTAATGTATTGCTCAGTTTGAAATGATGTTTTATAAATTGTTAATTTAATTATGATAAACTCAATTTGAAAATGTGTTACTCAATTTTAATTTTCATAATTAATGTGGAATTGATGTTAATTTATCGCTCAATCTGAACGTCTGCTTTATAAATTGTTTGCAGCTTAACATTTTCTATTGGAAGCGATTTTCGTGCTTCTATAATAATTCTTTTCTATAATGAAAGATCAAAACACTTACATTGTGCTTACTAACATCATTGATTTAATGTTCAATATTTTTGAAATCATGGTTTTGATTATGAGTGACTTGCCTACAATCTTCTGCCGCACCATAGTACAATGTCAAATAGAGAGAAGGATGGAAAAAGAGTGCAACTTGGAGAGTAAGCATACCAACCATGTTTGAATCAACCACCAATTCAATTTCCACTGCATCCATCCTCACTAATCAGGAATTCCTATAGTGATAGTAGTTCTTCACATGTTGGAATGTTAGGATATTCCTATACTCCATCCTAGTCCCACCAGTATTTTGATCATTTACATTTTCAGTCATGCATGCACTTTTAGGGTTTGCATGCATCATTTAGGGTTTGCATGCATTTTCATGCATTCCAGTGATCAGTCCCAGCACCTAGCCCTCAGTTAGCTAGCCCTCGGAGCTTCCTTCCACTCAGTTTCATCCCTCCTAGCTTGTCATGTGCCCTCTTTTCACCTACTGCATGAGAAGGGCACCTTTCTCACCTACCAGTCCAGTTTACTTCAGTTAGCCACTAGTCTTTCCTTGATTTGAGGCTAGACTGACTCCTCACTGTTGTTATCACTCCGATTGACCTCCGATGAGACATGACTACCTTTCTGACTCAAGTTAGCTCCTCATGCACAGTCCATTGAGCCTCCTTCATTCAGTTAGTGTCTCCATGTGCCAGTTACATTCAGTTACACCTACCACACTCAGTTAGACTCAGTTTGACTGACGGTTGACAGTTTCTTGTGCATTGATGACTCCACTAATGATAAGATAGACTTCTAGTTGTTCTTCGATGACACTCCAGTGATCTTTTGATCAATCCATGAAGGCTAATTCGAATTGCCACCTTGGCATTCGAATCCTTATGCATTGTACTATTTATTTGTCCATATTGTGATTAATTAATAAGTGTGTGTGAAGTATATTTGCTTCTATCTGAGTTCTACTGTATTATTATTCTGTTGCTCATTATACTGCATTGACCACTCTTCTTCTATTTTCTTGCTTAATCAATTACTTTCTTGTGAGTTATACATCATCTCTTAGATCTGCTATGAGGATTTTCACATGGAAATGGAGGCAATGAAGTAGAGGTTGGCATTGACGAGTTATTCTGACAAAGGAGTGCCATGGATTTAATGTTGTTTCATATATTCTAGGACAATGAGCTAGGGGATGAAGCTCATATTATTGAATCCTTCTTCAAAATCCTTAAATCGGATTCCACCACACTTTTATTTGGATCTGATCGGTCAAAGTACACATAGTTGAGGACAACAATGTTACTATACAACTTGAAAACAAAGTATGGCATGTCAGTCGCATGTTTCTCGACAATGCTGAGTTAACTTACTATCAACTACATTATATTTTGAGTAATCTTGTGAAACAATCATTATTGAAAATGGTCGATTTTATGAACGTTAAATGACATTGTACATTTTTATTTCCCACTAGCGGTAGGTTATTCAAAGATAAGGTACTTCCGAATGATATTGTCTTTCCCAACAGTTGTGCTGAGGCAAAACAAATGTTGAAAATGTTGGGTGTAGAGTACATATCTTATCATGCATGCCCCAATGATTGTATTCTATATAGAGCCGAATATGGATTCAAAGCGATATGTCCAAAATGTGGGCATGATAGATACAAAGAATCGAATGACAAGGAAAAATCACATGGTCCTCCTCATAAGATATTGAGGCACATGCCTATAATACCAAGGATTCAAAGGCTCTTTCATTGCAAAGAATTAGCTATGCTGCAGGGATGGCATGCTTCGAACTAAAGTGAGGAAGGAGTTATGCGAATCCCAACAGATTCAATAACCATGAAGCACATAGAGGATACATGGAGAGATAAATTCAAGGATGAAGTACATAGCCTCTTATTGCGCATAGAAATTGATGGCTTCAACCCATATTCCCAACCAAACAACATCTATATTGTTTGTCCTGTAGTAGTGATCAATAAAAATACCCCCCCATGGTTTTCTGTGAAGAATGAACATCTTATGTTGGCTCTTATAGTCCCCGGTAAAAAACAAGTGAAGAACATGGATGTTTACTTACAACCATTGATTGATGAATTCAAGGAATTATGGGAAGGGATACATGTATATGATGTGTCAAGACCCATCCCATCATAGAGGATTTTTACAATGTATGGCATATGTGCTACACCACACATGATTATCCAAGGTTAGGAGTTTGTTCAGGTAAATATATTGTTTTATTTATTTTTATATTCAAAGCAATAATTTTTGAAATATTTAATTTGGTGTGACTCTCTTCATCCTCAACACTAATGTGCTCTCTTTACTATAACATCATAGGTCTTGTAACAAAAGGTTATTACATATGTAAATGTTGTGGACCTTCTATGAAGGCTAGGTGATCCAAAGACCTATGAAAGTCAGTGTACGACTTCTCTAGGGTATTCCTCCCAGAAAACCACTCTTATGGAAGAGCAAAATATGCTTTCAATGGTAAACGAGAGAGAACCCAAAGGATTGAAATAATGACACCGAATGACTGGCTTAGGGCATACGATAGAGATGTTCGATTGAAATGTGCATCTTGTGATCGATGATCCTGATTTCGTCGACACTTATGTTGAGAAAATGCCCATGGGAAGGAAAATGAAATCAATAGTTTATGAGCTCCCATATTGGGAGCATCTTAAGATTTTCCACTTACTAGATCCCATGCATATATTTAAAAATGTTTCATCTTATTTGTGGTGTCACATATCATCCAAAAAAAGTGACAAGATGAAAGTCAGGAAAGCCTTATAGCCTCTAATACGAAAAAGAAGCATTGGCCAAGACAAGAAAATAGAGGAGAGGCTGGACGCTCCTTTTCATTTAAAAAAGGAAATGACCCATGGATTTTGAAGAAAGATGATCTTAATTTGGAAAAATAAGTTATATTGGGCGTGAAGGAACCTTCTTTTTTTGGGTCTACTCCATGACGCTACTTCAGTATGTCAGACGAAAAGTTGTCAGGTTTGAAATTACATGACCATCTCAACCTTCTAAGGCTACATATAATGCCAAAAAAATTTTATTACTGTTTGTTTACATCTTTTTCCACAAAAGTTAAAATGCACTTAAATTTTTGTGTTTACTAATGTCATTATCCATTGTTCGTGCATGGGTGTGTGTACCATGACTTTCCCGACAACCTGCGACGTGCCATATTTAGACTATCTGCATTTGTACGTGTTAATTTTTTAATTTATTTAGCATAATAACATTAAACAATAGGATCATTGAAAGAAATACAAGAACAACAACAAAAAGAACACAAAATTTCTCTCGGGGAAACCACAAGGGAGAAAACCCTGATAAGACTTCCTCAATATAGAATTCACTAATACAAGATAAAAGCCCCAAGAAAAAACAACTTCTCTCCTTCACCAATGAACTTCTCTCTCTCTCCTATGCGAGCTTGAGTGAGTGAGATGAGTAATACAAATGAGAAAATCAGCCTCCTATTTATACTTAACAAGTGACTTGAAATTTTTACTAATAAGGTCGGCTTGAATCACCTAACTGGGACGACCTGTACACTTTACAATAAAATATTATTTTCTAGTTGTTTTTAGGATGACCTAAGAGTTAGGGTTTACATTGACTCTTTAAGTGACTCTTACATTATCAATTACATCAATGAAATATCCCTAAGGAGGAATACAATAATATAATAGACAAGTGTATCTAGAATATCTTCTGTATTTACATTTCCTTAACACTCCCTCTTAAATAGGAAGGTATTATGTAGGTAACATCAACAACATCAACAACTGTCTAAGTGACCAGTGAAACTCAATATGTCGTAGGAATTTTTTGGAACATCATCATATGTCTGGTGCATCATCAACAGCATCTACTGGAATATTGCCATCAACATCATCATCATCGTCAGCAATAATTTGCTGGAACATCAACATTTGTTGGAATATCACCATCGGCATCATCATCATCATCAACAAGAATTTTTTGTAACATCAACATCATTTGTTGGAATATCACCATCACCATCATCATCATCATCATCAAGAATTTGCTAGAACAACATCATCATCAGTATATGAATACTGGAACAAAATCATCAATCATCAGTAAGTGAATACTGGAACAAGAACATCAATCATTAGTAAGTAGATACTGGAACAACATCAATCATAAGTAAGAATATACTGGAACAACAACATCAATCATCAACATGTGACTTCTGGAACAACAACATCATCATCTACAGCACAGAGCTGGAACATCGTCATCATCATCTGTAGCTTGGAGCTGGAACATCATCATCAAATTCAGTATAGAGCTGAAGTATCATCATCATCACATAAGTATAAAAAATGATACATAAAAAAAAATGACAGCATGAGACTGGCTCATCAGCATAAAGCTGGAATAATATCATCATCATCAATAGATCAAGGATAGATAAAAATCATCTATGGCAACAAAATGAGGCAGGTGCATCAAAAACCAACATGATCCTTCTTTTTGGAATTATGGGATTGATTTCAACACGGGTGATCCTTCCTTTCGGAATCATGGGATCATGGAAAATCCTTCCTTTCGAAATTACGAGATTGAGTCCAACAACATTGGTGATCCTTCCTTTCAGAATTACTGGATCATGGACAATCCTTCCTTTCAGAATTACTGGATCATGGATAATCCTTCCTTTCAGAATTACTGGATCATGGACAATCTTTCCTTTCAGAATTATGGGATTCAGTCCAACAACATTGGTGATCCTTCCTTTCGAAATTACGAGATCATGGATAATCCTTCCTTTCGGAATTACAAGATCATGGACAATCCTTCCTTTCAGAATTACAAGATCATGGACAATCCTTCCTTTTGGAATTACAGGATTCATTCCAACAACACTGGTGATCCTTCCTTTCAGAATTACGGGATCATGGACAATCCTTCCTTTCAGAATTATGGGATTTAGTACAACAACACTAGTGATCCTTCCTTTTGGAATTATGGGATCATAAACAATCTTTCCTTTCAGAATTATGGGATTCAGTCCAACAACACTGGTGATCCTTCCTTTCGGAATTGTGAATCATGGAAAATCCTTCCTTTCGGAATTAGGAGATTCAGTCCAACAACACTGGTGATCCTTCCTTTTGTAATTACAGGATTATGGACAATCCTTCCTTTCGAAATTACGGGATTCAGTCTAACAACATTGGTGATCCTTCCTTCGTAATTACAGCATCATGGACAATCCTTCCTTTTGTAATTACGAGATTCAGTCCAACAACATTGGTGATCCTTCCTTTTGGAATTATGGGATCATGGACAATACTTCCTTTCAGAATTACGATATTCAGTCCAAAAACACTGGTGATCCTTCCTTTGAGAATTATGGGATCATGGACAATACTTCCTTTCAGAATTACAGGATTCAGTCCAACAACACTGGTGATCCTTCCTTTTGGAATTATGGGATCATGGACAATCCTTCCTTTCAAAATTATGGGATTCAATCCAAAAACACTGGTGATCCTTCCTTTCGGAATTACGGGATCATGGAAAATCCTTCCTTTCGGAATTATAGGATCTAGTCTAAGGATCAACATTTAAGACTATCCTTCCTTTCATAATTACAGGATCAAGTCTAAGTATAATCAATCCCAACTGAGCTACCCACTGTGATAAGGATACCATAGTATCATCAACAGTACTCCCCCTTTCTATGGAAGTCCTTATGGACTACACCAAGCTTGTCACAAAAGTGCTCAAACTTCACACGAGACAAAGGCTTAGTCAACACATCTATAACCTACTCACCTGTACTCACTTATTGGATATTTAAAGCTCCCTCCTGCACCATATCACGAATGTAGAAATACCATATTTCTATGTGCTTTGACTTATCATGGAACACGAGGTTCTATGTCATCTTCATGCAGCTTTGGTTATCACATAGAATCACTATGGTAGCCAACTCCAAATCAAATAGACTTGATAACAACTTCCGAAGCCATATGGGTTCACAACTAGCGGGACAAGCTACAATATATTTCGCTTCTTAAGTGCTAAGAGAAACACTAGACTAATTCCTTCTTAGCCATGAGATCATGGCTGACCCCATACTGAAACATCCACCTGAAGTGTTCTTTCTGTCTGAGACACTTCCTGCCCAATCTGAGTTTGTATAATCGTACAGTCTGAATTCATGATCTCTAGTATAACTGAGACCATAGTCTACAGTACCATTTAGGTACCTCATCACATGCTTTGCAACTACAAGGTGAACACGTCTGGGCTTAACCAAATACTGACTCAAGGTGTTCACAACAAAGCATATATCAGGCCTGGTATTCGTCAGATACATCAATGACCCAATAATATGTCTGTATAGTGTCACATCCACTAAATCTGATGAAGCATCAATCAACAACTTCAAATTTGTATCCATGGGTGTGGCCATGGCTTTAATTTCCAACATATCAAACCTTTTCGGGATTTCTACTGCATACTAGGACAAACAACCTGTGCCACAAATAGACTAAGTGGAAGTGTCTCTCCATTTGTACTGTAGTCACTCCCTTTGAAGTGAAGCTTTCCTGCTCCTTCTATAATTGAGTACTATCCTCCCTTTTCATCTTGTACTCTTTGTATCGAGACATTCTACACTGGAATGATTGGCAGCCTTCTCTTCTGATAATCCTCCGTGTATCCATCTATTTCATCTTTCTAGGTCACTGGATACCAAGATCTAGAACTCTGTTGCAATTTCTATCTTGCATCCATCTATGAGCTTCTCATCTTCAACCTTGTAGCAAAGGTTGATGTCTCATCACTCTATATGATACTTGATCTCATCATTCTATCCCATGGGTGCCTTCTGATCCCATACAAAGCCTTCTTTGATCTATTCAAATGTGGTTCTCTATAGAGAGTCCTGAATCCTGGAGGTTGCTCGATATCTTCTTCTACTTCGATTACATCATTTATCTAGTGTAATATTCACCACTGAGGAAGTGTGTCTGGCCACTAGAGAAACATATCGTCATACTCGAATCCCTCTTTTTGAGAGAACCTTTGGTTTATACTTTTGTAGTATACTTGATTTCAGAATTCTTATTGAATGTTATAGTTGAACCATTGTCACTTGTTCTACGGAGCAAGTCTCATCATTCTTCGTTTGTAGGTGATCGTACACGATATTTCCTACAAGTCAAATTCATTTGTATGGTTAGAAACATTTCATAGTTTCCAAAACATATTAATAATGAAAAATTCGTATGCATAGAAACACAGGTCACACTATCATGCAACTATATTAGCCAATGCTTCAACACAACATTCATCTATATCCCGTATTCATACAATAAATTTCTATATGCCTTCCATCTGTACCAGAACATTATTAAGAGCGTGCACTACTCTGAATATGTCAGCTAAGAGGTTTCATTATAGTCGCAACGCCCTTCTCGTTTATGCTAATTTTTCTCCTGTACATCCTTGCCTTGGTGACCATGCCCATATGATGCTATTTACATCGATCATCATATTTTATTCTGCACCAACAACCCATTGTTGCTTTCTATCTAAGCATTTTTTGTACAAGACCTTCAGATCCTTCGATGCTCCTGTTGGCTTCCACCATTGCAGCTCTACTTTATAAGACCCAATAGTACTAGCATTTGACTCCTGATTTATAGATAAGTAGAAATGGAATGTTGTACAACAACGTAGGCCACTTACCCATCACATGCATATCAATGCAAACATTCTAACATGCATAATACACATCCTAAATCTAGGAACATAAATATGTACACAACTGGACAATATAGGAAATGACAATTTAAATACTTATCTTTTTTTGTTTGGTAGGATCTCCCTAGTCTCCTTGCAAGAGTCTCTAACAATGTTATCCAATCCATCATCTGATTCTGAGGACCTGTTCCTTTCTTTCTTATGACCGACAATGATGAACAAGTATTATATACTACAAATCACAAGGACTCATGGTCCTATCTATTAGGGGTGAGTCTGCATGTCCTTTCAATTTGTAGAGTCCTCCTTCTTCAATTTCAATCACAACTGCATCCCTTCTTATCCAATGCTGAGATAGATAGGAGGCTATTATATCTTGTCTCCAATAGATTCTAATTGTTCTTTGATCTGAGATACTCTGGTGAAATATGAATGCATAGTATCAGAATTCCGAACCTTCACACCCTTGATTTGATTTCTCAAGGTCATCTTTTTGTTAATATTCTTTCCTTCGAACAGACTGGTCAAGGAATCAAACATTTCTTTTGGGGTCTTCTTTGATGACACTTGAAGGATCAAGTGATTTTTGATAGAGTCATCTATGATCCTATTAACCTTGATCATATTCTTCTTGTGTTTTTCTTTGGCCTCATCTCCCTCTGGTTCTTTAACTTCTTCTTTTATGAAGACTTCTAGGTCATGTTCTTCAAGAATGAACACAACCCTATATTTCCATGCCTTGTAAAACTGATTCTAGATTGACTTATGGTTTGAGAGAGAAACCCTAATTTCTCAACTTTGATAGATTGAGAAACTAATTGGAGGAAAATATGCGCAAAGTACTCCTTTTCCTAAATCCGTGGACAGGACTGCAAAATATTTGATGCCCTAGTTTCTTCAATTTCTACTGCATATTTGTCTGGTCTTAATTCTGATGTATCTCTGAAATTTTTGCTCCCCAAGGTATAAAACTTCGTCCTATGATATTATGATCTGTCCTCTATCCAAACCCATAGGTTATAGCAGGATTGGATTCATCAAGTGGAACTTATGCTAATCTTCCCAAGATGACCTGTTTATGGACTATTTCAGTATAGCAAACTTGTACAGAATTCCACGTGCCACTGTTTCATATCCGAGTTCTGAAACTTGTACGAGAGAAACTAGATTCCGTTCAATTTCTAGAACATCTTACTAAATTCGATTTGGATCTTCCTATCCCGAGATATAACATTTATCCCTAGGTCACATTTTTAAAACTGAATTTTGGAGGAGGACAAAACCCTAATTTGCATGGATCACATATCCTAAATTACAATGATTCCGAGTCTGAAACGCGCACACAAGGTCCCTGAACATTTCATATTGGTCCTGTCCAAGTTTCAGATCTTGAACCTTTTCCAAAAGTGATTTATAGTGAAAATTCCAATATGACTAGTTTTCCGGAAATGGAAACCCTAGGCAATAGTTGCACAATGTTCTCTTTCAGGCCAACTCTGAACCCATATTAAGTTTTTACTTTGTTTAGCATAATAACATTAAAAAATAATATCACTGAAAGAAATACAAGCACAAAAAAACAAAGAACACAAAATTTGTCTTGGGGAAACCACAAGGGAGAAAACCCCGACAAAATTCCTCAATATAGAATTCACAATTACAAGATAAAAGCCCCAAGACAAAACAACTTCTCTCTTTCACCAACGGACTTCTCTCTCTCTCCTATGCGAGATTGAGTGAGTGAGATGAGTAATACAAATGAACAACTCATCCTCCTATTTATACTTAACAAGTGACTTGACCTTTTTACTAATTAGGCCGGCTTCACTCACCTAATTGGGCCGACCTGTACACTTTACAAAAAAATATTATTTTCTAGTTATTTTTAGGATGACCTAATGGTTAGGGTTTACATTGAATCTTTCAATGGATCTTACATTATCAATTACATCAATGACATCTCCCGAATGAGGAATTCAATAATACAATAGACAAGTGTATCTAGAATATCTTTTGCAGTTACATTTCTTTAATAGTACGATGGATCACATCAAAGGAGATTTACATCGCTAGCATTCCACGGTGGCGTGAAGAGATAGATGATATTGTTTGTATGTTTGAGAAGGAACCACCATCGAGTTTTATGGACTTGAAATTCATCTTCTAATTCAATTATTCGATGAGGTTGAATTAGTTGGGGTGGTCTCCTGTCACTGGATGTTCTTCTTAGAGAGGTTCATGAAAAAAGTGAAGGGATTTGTTCGACAAGGGGAAAAAAACCTAGGGGTCTATGGAAGAGGGGTACATAGTATATGAGTCGTTCTTTTATGCCAATGAATTCATCAAGCAAATCGATGGCACACTAGGTGCAGTGGTTTGGGATGATGAACATGATGATGACAGAAGGGAAGGGGAGGTACTGGAAACAAATCGAAAAAGGTGCATGATAAAGAGTAAGTCAGTTATCTTTTGATCTTCAATTTTCCACTTAGTAACTTATATTCAAAACAAATGTAAAAATTTATATTTGATCCCATACATACTGAATGTGGTTTTGTTTCCATGAATACAACAACAAATTTAGAAATGGATAGAACCAATAAATTCATTCTTTACAACATGGAGGCAACACATCCGTGGGTCATATTATATGAAGAGAAGAGGAGGAAATGGGACATTGCCATAAAAGAATTTAGGTGGTTGCATGGTAGAAGCATTCCTTTTCCAGATCATTTAAAAGAAAATATGCTAATGATTTGTCCCAACAATTAGGTTGCAGAACAAGTCAGAGAGAAATATGGTGCATTCGGTCGTTACCCTCCTGAAGAGGAGGATGCGCTAAACATTGGGATTGGGTGCAACAACTCGGTAATCAAATCTTTATGTGCATAATTTCTAACTTTATAATGCAACTTTGAATTATAACATTTATGTTTAATATATTAATGGTTGGGTTAATAGACATATGACATCATGAGTTGTTAACTTTTCTTATAGGTGCATTCGTTCCCATCTATGTGGGATTATGGACATCATTTTCGCACCGAGGATGCTGATAATGGGCGTGTTACACAAGACTATGGAGTGGAAGTCGAGTTCGACTAATCTAGTTGTGCTAGCCACCGAGATTGAAACTTGGTAGAAGGGATGTTGGGTTATGTCGAAAAGATACAAGATATCATTCAAGTGGACTTCTCATATTTCCAATGTGTTATTTTTAGGTGCAGGTGGTGGGACACATTCAACAATAATACTGTCGAGGAATATCGTGACAGTGGGTTGATATGTATAAACTCTAGAAAGATGTGGGATGAAAGTAAGGAGCCTTATGTTTTCCCAAAACACTGCAACCAAGTGTTCTTTCACCTGGATGTGTTGGATAGAGATTGGTGGTTCATATTAGGACACGACCATAGATCTAAACTTGTTTCTAAGAACAACAATGCTACCTTGCCAACTGAGGAAGATAATGAGGGTGATGGAAATAAAGAGTGATATGTACATCTTTTATTCTGTCATTTACAGATTGAGATATCATTTTGTTACTGTTATCTTTGATTGTCTAATTATATTGTTTATTTTTCATTTTATGACGGTGAAAATGGAAATTTGATTATTGGATGCAATGTTTAAACAATTTCATTTGGTTAAGAACCAATTATATGATGCGAAATATGATTTATGTCTATGAAGTAATTTATGATTGTATAGAATGATTATATGTCATTGTCCAGATTACTCATATTTTGTTTTATGTATACATATATATATACACCGTGAAAAACAACTTACATGATTCAATTTTATTTTGTGAACTTAAAGGCTAATATATTTATTATTCTTGACTTGAAGGTGGTGATCTGAAATTTCTATATTGACATTTCAGTGTTTGTATTTTATGATGTTTTTGTGATAAATAACGTTAAGAATTTTAATTGCATTATTAATTTAAGCATTACTTGACCTCTACAATTACTTAATTATTTATGCCCTTGATAACAATGAAATTTATAACAACAAAATTTAATGTGCTCTCTAATTTCTACATGATCAATATTTGAATGTTTGTATTTCATGATGTTTTTGTCGTAAATAATGCTAAGCATTATAATTGCAAATATTTGCAAATGCTTTCTGAATGAGAATAAGAGATAAAAATGTCTTGAAGATAATCAAATCAACTTAATGATTAATAATAATAATAATATATTTTGAGAATGCAAGTTGTGGCTTTACATTAGTTAAGAGAAAAAAGGGTGTTCTTTTAATTAACTATTTGTTTTCCTTCCTATTAAAGATTTGATATTTGTCATTGTAAATTGAGATATTGTCAACACATTAAAAATATTGAATGATACATTGATAGGTCATATTCGTGTATATATATATATATATATATATATTATGTTCATAAACATGCTACTATTTTTTTTTGCTTAGAAAAATTCGTAATTTTATTTCAAAAAGAGGAACAAAATTACATTCTGCACATGTAATAGAATCACTAAGATCCCTACATTGTCACATATTACAGTCCTTATTATTGGCAACAGAGCCAATCGTAACCGACTGCATCCTACTGCTGTCTCTAATTGGTCGTGACCATCACTGATCAATAATATGATGCTGTCCATACAGCCCACAAATGAAGTCCCTTACAAATTCTATATATATATTGTTTTTCCAGCCTGCAGCGCGCTACAGTTGCTCTAATAGAAGGTCATGACTCTGCTTATTATTACAGCCCGTCATTACAGAGAATTGTTTCTCTAGTACAGTCAGGTCGTGATCGTCACAGCTCTAAATACTGTCCATACAGCCCGTCAATTCTACACTCTATACAGAGTATTTACAACAGAGGGCGTATGATAGCTTCATCAAGTCCAGCCTGTCCTTAATATGCCTGTGTGATGCCTCCCGACGAGAGGAATTCAACGATCAGCCTTCCCATATCGCCCCAATCATCAATAGATCAATGATTGCCTCATTATCCTCATTAACCTCATAAAATGGTCGGTGGTAATAGCTGAAGGTGCCTTCCGGAGAATGTATGGTTATCCTCCATGTTCCGTGAGCTAACTCCTGCTGCGTAGCCTCCTTGGATAGCTGGTCTGCTAACCCATTCCGCTCCCTGTATACATGTGTAAAAGTGATGTGATTAAAGGACAATTTTATCCGGTTCACCTCCTACAGGATAGGTAATAGAACCATCACATGACACATTGAGATCTCCTTAGCCCAATTGATGACTAACAAGGAGTCACCAAAAATCTGAAGTGATAAACATCCTTGTTCTAGAGCAAATAACATCAGTAATTTTAGAGACATGAGTTCTGCATAGTTATTTGACCCTCTACCCAAACCAGCCACCAGATGGAAGAAATGTGCCTCTGATTTGTAAAGGACGCCCCCCCCTCCACATACCGATTGTTGGTTTATGGAGGCGCCATCGAAAAAAGCCCACGGCATGGAGTGATCAATCAATTCTACCTGCACAGGTCTGGCGCTGCTCACTTGTACCGGGGCCACATAATGTAGATAAACCGCCACCATTTGTGCCACAACAGATTCCAGTGGAACCCTGCGGTCCTGGAATAACACCATATTGCGGGCAATCCATATGCCCCAAGTGTAAATACACGGGAGAGCCCGGGAGGTGGAGGAATGTTGAACAGACCACCACAAATCGAATGCTTCCAGCACACTCGAACCCCTCCATCTCACCTTAATATCCAAAGAGTAGCAGATTTCAATCCAAACAGCCTGTGAAAAACTACAATGAATAAAAAGATGGGCCATGTTCTCTTCGGCAACCCTACAAAGGGGACATATCCCCGGACCCTGGAGAAAACGTTTTTGCAGGGTGTCCCAAGTGGGTGCCTTATTTTCCAGGATCGCCCAGAAGAGTAGTTTGGCTTTACCCGGACATCTTAGCTTCCACAAGTATTTCCACCACCACGCCAATTCCCGGTTATGTAAATCCAAATTGAGCTGGATATATCCAAGTTTAGGTGTATATACACCGGAGGGATGGTGATCCCAGATAAGTACATCAGGCCTATCGGACAATCGAATGTGAGTGAGATATAAAAACCTTAAATAAGCCTCCCAGGCCCCCTGTAGTTCAACCGAGATCCCAAGAAGTCGTGCAGACTTCCACCCCTGATGCCAAAGTGTAGTAGCTCCCGGATCCGCTAAATCAGCCAGATAAAGACATCCTCTAGTAGCCAAAAAGGTTCTCAGATCCTCAGAAAGGACATGTCCACCCCTGCATCCAACCCAAGGGTCCATCCCAATTCTAAGGAGACACCCATCGCCAATCCGCCACACTAAACCAGATCCGACTAAAGTGAAATGCTGCACCACCGCTTTCCAGACCACCGAACAGTTTGCCCTCGTCTTATTACGCAGCCTGATCCATTCGAGAAGAGTTAAAGGGGCAATATATTTATGATAGACCACACTAGTCCAGAGACTTTGTGTATGAATTAATCTCCACGACACTTTGGCCCCCAAGGCTTTGGCAAACATAAAGATATTCTTTAATCCCCACCCTCCCAATGCTTTAGGAACAGCGATTTTCTCCCATCGGACCCACACCAATGCACGTTGATCACTGGTACCCTTCCAAAGAAAGGCAAAACACAGTCGCCTAATCTGCTCCATCACTCCAATTGGTATCCAAGCAAGAGACATCCAATACACCGGAACTGCTTCCAATACAGATTTTATCAATACCAGCCTTCCGGCCCGAGAGAGCCATTTATGGCTCCAACCATGAAGTCGCTGTTCTAACTTAGCAATTAACCAGCACCAATCATCCTTCAAGTATGCATTCGGTTTTAAGTGAAATCCGAGGTACTTTAAACCATCATCGATTTCCAAAATCCTATATGGTAGTTTGTTAACCATACTAAGGATCTCCTGCTCGGTTAAAAGCGAACAAGTGATAGTCGATTTGTCAGTATTCACTATCATACCCGCTGCGACTTGCACTAATTGGAGGCCTTCAACCACCTTGTCTATATCCTGTCGCGAGCCATCACAGAAAAGCAGAATGTCATCAACAAAAAGGAGGTGTGTAATGAACATTACCTGTGAGATAGATATGCCTCTGAAGGAACCATCAGCTTTTGAAATCCGTATAAATCGGCTAAGACCTTCGGCAACCAGGAGAAACAACAGCGGAGACAGGGGACATCCCTGTCGGAGCCCCCTCCCAGCCTGGAAGAAAGGGCTAGCAGAACCGTTAATCAACACTGCAAAGTTCACCGTTGTGAGGCATGCCATTATCCATCTGATAAATTCATAGCAGAACCCCAGATGGGTAAGAATCATCCGGATATAAAGCCAGCTCACCCTGTCAAATGCTTTGGAGAGATCTATCTTAATCACAGCCCCCTTCTGCTTCTGCACCTTGAGAGTGTGTAAACCTTCCTGTGCAACTCCAATAGCCTCATGAATTTGGCGACCTTCCAAGAAGCCAAATTGCTCACAGGAAATATGCTTGGACAATATTTTCTTGAGTCTGCGCGCCATCACCTTAGAGATGATCTTGTAGATGCAATTGCAGAGCGATATGGGTCTGAAATCATCAAAGCTGACAGGCTTGTCCGTCTTTGGGATTAGAGTTAAAAAGGTGGAGTTGAAAGGTCCATGGATAAACCCAGCCTTGCGTGATTCTTCCACCACATTCAAAATCTCCTCCCCGAAGAAATCATAGAATCCTATGAAGAATTCTATCGGCCAGCCATCTGGCCCCGGGCTGCTATCTTTATTAAATGAATTCATAACCAAGGAGAGCTCATTCTGCGTTACCTCCTCCATCAGCAGTCTGTTATCGTCCTCCCCCACAAAGCTGGGGAATAGCTGTGTCACGCGAATGACCTCAGCGATAGAGACACCAGGAGGAGCCGTGAATAAATCTCCAAAATGTCGAACTCCCAACTCTGCTAATCCATCAAAGCTGGAAACCTGATCCCCATTAGCAGCAGAAAGTTCCCAGATCGAGTTGGTGAATTTTCTCCCCTTAGCATAAGCTTGAAAAAATTTAGTGTTCTCATCACCGCACTGAAGCCAAACCGCCCTGCTTTTCATTCTCCACAGCTCTTCTCTCTCACACAGAATCACATTCCTGCGCCTCTCCCAATCCAACAACTCAGCTTTTTGCAGATCATCCAGAAATCCCATGCCCAGACTGTTATGTATCCTAGCTATGTTTAATTCAGCCGCATGTAAATTCAGGTCATCCAACACCCTTTTGTCATGAGCCCATGTACGCGTGGCCTCTTTAATTCTCTTAAGGTTGTGATAAAAGTGAGCACCAGCCTGCGTCTGCGATTCATGTGGACGATGAACCCAATGCTCCTGAACCAGATTTCTGAAAGTCTCCTCCTTCAGCCAGCTAGCATTGAATTTGAATGGGCTGGGTGGTTTTTTCCTGCTGCCGCGTATCTCCAGGAAGATGGGGCAATGGTCAGATATCCCACCTGATCCTACCCACTGTCTGACAACGTCAACACCAAGTGCCAATCCTTCGGCCACCAGGAACCTATCCAGGCGTTTAGCCACTCTATGAACACCAGCTCTCATATTCCTCCAGGTAGGAGCTAGCTTGGATGGTATAATGTCGAGGAGATCCTTCCTGACAAAGGCATTAATGAAATAGTTTGCTAAAATGTCTGGAGCAGCCCGCGGCCCCCAAATTTCAGAAGACCCCAGGGTAAGATTGAGGTCCCCACCCAGAATCACATCCCTGCCATCAAAACTATCCATACCTAACAAGGAGTCCCAATAGCCCACCCTATTTAAGTAGGGCCCGTAAATATTGAGAACCGTGATCGTCCGACCAATTTCTGCATCCCAAACCTCCAAACCGAGTCCAGAGACTATGCCCCAAGAACAATCACATCTGCAGCTCTTGACCTTCCACCCCGAGGCCAGACCTCCCGAACGACCCCGAGCATCCACTCCTACAAACTTCCAACCAGTCAGCAAAGATTCTAACGTACGTACAACTTCCTCACTGCCACCCAAAGTTTCTTGCAGCAATAATACATCCGGTTGGTTTAAATCAACCAGCCGCCTTAGCGACGATTTTTTAATGGGACTCGCCAACCCACGACAGTTGAAGGACATAATTTTCATAATAAATCCCCATCATGGGCTTTCACTGCTCTAAGTGCCCACTCGATAGAAGATTGAGTACCCATCGCTACATCCACTTTAGCCCGTTCCTTTGCTTTGGACAAATGGGATTTTCGACCACGCCCTTTCCCCCCAACACTGAAGGCCAATTCAGGTAGACCCTTGCCCCCCTTTCCATTATCAGGAATCTCCCTATTACGAAGGGCATAACGGATGCTGCCCTCAGAGCTGGAAGAGTGAGTGGTTGAAACCATAGTCGGAGTGACCATACAATGCACAACAGGCCGATGAAAAGGAGCATCCGGACGCGGAGGAGACCCATGGCAGCCCCCCCCCAATACCATAGAATCGTCCAAAAATGAAACAGTAGGGGTAATTAAAGGAGACATACCTGAATGATTCGCTGATGAATCCCGACGAGAATTTGGCAGCTCCAGTATCATAGAAGACGGAGGTATGGAAGTAGAAACCCCCTCAGTACCAGGGGGCGCCCGCTCAATATGCTCCAACCCAATAACCAAAGGTGGCGACAATACCTCTGATCCTAGCCTCCCACCATGATCGGGTGGCACCTCAGAGACATAATTCACTTCCCCCTCCAAAGCAGGCCCACTCCCATCAACCACCACCGCCGGAGAGTCCACCTTTGACACTGGAACATCCTCTATAACAGCTGCAATACCGGACAGAGGCTTACATTTCCGAAACGGTAAAGGACAACCGGCTACCAGATGACTCTGAGAGTGACAGCGATGACACCGAAACGGCACACCCACATAATCCAGTGATTGTGTAAAATCCCCATCCTTGGAGTGAACATTAATCTCAGCCGAGAGTCCCAATCGAATATCGATTTTCACCAATATTTTAGCGACCGTGTAGATGCCAGTCGTTATATGGGAGGAATCAGAGCACACATATTCCCCAAGATAATTCCCAATCTCGGTAAACCGTGTTTCATTCCACATATGCATGGGCAGGCCTGGGAGCTTCACCCACAGAGGTTCTTTCGCAACTCTCTCCGTCTTAGAGTCGAAGAATGGTGACCATCGTTTCATAACAAGAGGGATTCCCAGAATCGACCAATTGCTACTCAAGACAGTCTGGACCTCCCCTGGATTCCTGAAGATAAATGCAAACCAGCCTTTCGTCAATACACGGACCTCCGGAGCTGATGACACGACGTTCATCCACTGTTCAGATACCCAGCGTTGAAGGAAACCACGGCCAAATCTGCGTCCCCTCACATGACCAACCACAGCAGTAATCGAGAAATCCTCTGCCTCTGCCATAGTCACATCTACCCCCAATATTAACAGGTCTGGTCTCTTTCTTTCCTTGACCGATTTTACAGGGTGTTTCAGAGCTCCAGCGTTTGCAGTCTTCCCTGATCGAGGCATGGATTCATCGACAAGAGAGGCTCCTCTCCCCTGGGCGGCCATCGTAGCACCAGTAGTTATGTAAATCACACAAAAAAACCCAGCAATGGAAGCGATCTTGAAGATCCAATGCAGAACCAAGAAACTTCACCACACCATCACAGCTCTCCAGCTTCACCAGCGATCACAGGGGAATCCGATCCTAAGAAAAATGACCCTCATCTCTGTCATTCCAACGTATACTTCCTCTGCCGATTCCAGTATGAATGCAGGCCTGTCGATTAGATGAGGATCGCTACTGCAAACCATCCGCGTGCCCAGATCAGTTGTCTTCAGCTAAATCAACAATGGTGGACAGCTGATAATCCTCCTCGAAGACACCCAAAATCGCTGTGTAATCCCAGTCTTTGTTTAACGTACACCTTCCTACTGTCATTCTTGCAGTGTTTCTTGCTCCATTCTTTTGATGTCATTCGCCGACGGTCCATAAACATGCTACTATACAACCATTAACATAAATCATATATATAGCTAGTTGTCACAACTTCATCCATTAATATCAATACAAAATTCATAAGCATATTTAATTGAATGATAATATTTTTGCAATTATCTTTGTAAACATAAACATATCATCATTAATATCATTGTCACCATCTAACAAACATAAAAATAAATGCCATCATACCATCATTAACATAAAATTAATAAAAATAAGCATGAATGTACCATCATAAACATTACATTACTGCATATTAATCTAACATATACATAACGGTAGAGCTAGAGGCATGATCAATACCTCTGCTAGGAAATAATCTATCATGTAGATCAGTAAGAAAGACACGATCTCTAGGAATCTGGATCATCCCACTCGATCTGAGCATCCTCTTGACAACTAAGGGGACTAGCGGATCCATCGAAGGAGGGAGATGTGAAGGAAAGGATGAAGGAGGTGATGGATAAATATAGGTTGGTCGGTTAGATAGGTATAAAATATCAGATGTCGGATTGGTCGAAGGAGGGGGAGGTGGAGGAGATGATGAAGGAGGTGATGGAGGTAGATTACATGGTGGAGGGGGGGGTGGATGATATATCGAAGGTGGATGCTGAGGATGAGGTGCAGTAGATGTGGAGACTCCCCCACTAGTTGAAGTAGCTGATGGAGAAGGAGGTGGAATATGAGGCCAAGGATCTCTTCCCGCATCAGATGATTAACTACCATGAGGGATGGAATCCAAAAGAATGCAAGCACCAACAATGTGCCACATCAAGCTCCTCATATCAATAGGAAGAATCCTCCATAGCTCAACGTATCGGTCCTGCATATGAATCTCCCTGACATGAATAGGCCGAACCCCTCGATCCGCTAATAATATAGCTATCCTATCTATGATATCCTGTTTGAACCTCTGGTCAGGCCTCCATCAAAGGCAAAGTCTAGCTAGATGAGGAACCTCTAACTGATCCTGCATCTATATGTACTCATCCTCATCAGCCTGCGATAGAGGAGGCCACACATCACCATCAAAAGTGCCAATATCTATAAAATATATAGTACACAATAATAATTAGACAATTAAATTAAACATGAATTTAATATAACAATTTAAAACATATTTCATTTGCAATAAGTATAACAAGAATAAAATGAAAATATATTAAATTAAACATATTGCTAAATTTACCTCTATGATCATGTGGCTCGTCCTGGGTGAAGAAGATGTTGGTACACCCTCTCCAATCCAACCCTGCATATGGACATGCAACCATATCTAATCGAGGCTGATCCTCGCCGCCTAGCATGTCAAGCACATCGATAGTGATACTCGCAGGAAACTATGGCTGCCCCCTCTTGGGAATCATCTTCCCCCACATGCTCATATGCACATCTGTCATCAACCTAGGAGGGTGTTGGTCAAAAGATGGCCTAGTACCCAAAAATATCTCAAAAAATAGACAAAACAACTCTGAAGCGAAGGGGAAGTTTTCCCTCACGCTAATACACACATGACATCGAATGAGAGCATAACAAACTATCATAAAAAAAATAGTAGACCACCTAATGCATCTAGGTTCTTGCACTAAATAATCAACGTAATATAATAAAGGGAAGATAATGCGCTACCCATCTGTGGTGTAATGCACGATAGTCATCACCAACAAAGGGAGGCACCTCACATTCTCTCTAAAAAAAGAAACAATGGAAAGATTCCCACCGCACACCTGAAATTGAGAAGGCTCAAGAATGTTGTCATCAACATATCTCTGAACATATACCAGATGACTCGCTATTACAACTACAATTGGAACCTCAGGGAATCGAGGAAGGTCCTCACCTCTCCTAGAGTGATCAGTGATAAATTAAATGTCCTCCTCAGTGGGCTGGAACCACGCATCGGGACCAACTCTAAAGGCCTGCCTAAACTGATCCCAACGTGCGATCAATTGGGTCAATAAGGTACTATTCCCCTTGAGTGATGTCACCTCCTCATAGAAATTGAGGAGGATGACAACTCTCAAGAGGTTTCTAGTCTGAGGCATAATGGGATGAGGATATAAATCTCCCTCCCTCTCCCTACACTCCCACTCTCTCCAGAAGTTGTACTGATCAACCACTGGCTTGCGCTACTACTGTGCCTCACGACGATCATGTATCGGTTTCACATATAATATAAATTAGTCTCATAAGCATAAATATAAAATAATTATAACAATATTATAGCTACCAAAATAAAATATTAAAATTGTTTCTAAAAAAACTAAAATGGTGTGCCATAAATATTAGAAACGCACTACCACCGATACATTTATATACTGGAAGCACCAAGAAGTGGTGCACTACAATACCTATGATGCACGCTTATATATCAAAAATTTTAAAATTGATTTCGACGATGCGCATAAATTTTATTAGCACATCGTTACACAAACGCATTGAATTTAAACAACAATAAATTATTTAAAAAATATTCATAGTGCGCCTATCGCACGTCAACGCACCGTGAACTAGTGCCTTTACATGATATAGGAGCACCGACAGTTTTAATTTCACGGGTTTGTGAGAGGTGCAATTATATACTAGAGGCACCAACGAGAGGTGTGCTACAATATCTATGCCACATCGAGGGTTATATATCAAAAATTTTAAATTGAATTTGACAGTGTGCCAAAGTCTTATTAGCGCACCGTCATGCAAACACACTGAATTTTTAAATTATAAATTATTTAATATCTATTACCGGTGCGCCTATGCCAAGTCAGTGCACTGTACAACCATATCCTTGACTTGAAATAGGAGCACCGTTAATTGTGTTTTCAAATTTTTATCCGAAGTGTCATCGGTGTTCTATTTCACGTAATTGCACCGTACAAATGATTATGGGTTTATTGTACCAATACCGGTGCTCTAGACAATAACAAGCACCGGAACTCCGGTGCCCTTTTTTGTACTAAACACATTGGTTTCTATTACAATTTAGTTTTTTAGTAGATGTACCAATAGTGAGCTCACGTCACATCAATGCACTGACATACTGTGCGCATGAGTAGCATAAGTGCATCGTTGAACGTTTATTATTATTTTTGTTAATTTATAAGGTCAATGGTGCATGTATTACATTTAAGGGCACTTGAATGCCGGTGCTTTTAAATGTGTAACACACCGGTGACCATTTGTGCATTTTTTTTGTTCTTAGTGGTGTGTTCAATTCGTTCGGCTCGCACCACCAGCGATGCACTCTATAAAATTTTATAGGGAAAACCGTTTGGCGGTGCGAGCCGAAATATTTGAACGCACTGCACAATTTTTTTTAAATTTTTATTTAAATGGAAATTTAAGGGTGAATTTAAAAAACTAAACCGTTAATTTTTTTTTGAAGTAATAAAAATTTTACCTCTTGAACGACGCGTCGAGGAGGCATCATTGGCGATGTATGGTAAATTTGAATTTTTCCAAAACGAATTGGAAAAATTCAAACAAACTGAACCACCAATAGAATGCAAGGATGTGTCCATGTGGACCACGGATGTTAGGGCGTCTAGGTAGGTGAAGGATTCTCCGGTGCAGAGGGGCTCGGACGTACTAAAGTTTGGTAAAAATGTTTTTTCGACCATGGTAAGTTTTTTATTAAACTTTGCATCGGTTCGCTCGAATTAAGGATGCACCAATGCGAGAAATGGCCACATGCACTAGAATTATCTGATGTTAAGATAAAATAATTTTTTTAATAAAAATGATTTCCAGTGCGTTATGTTTACACCCACACACTGGTGCGATCCAAGTTCGCATGCATCGGAATTAGCCGATGTTAAACAAATAATTTTTATAAATAAAATTCTTTTTGGTGCATTGTGTTGATCCAAATGCAACGGGAATGGTTTTAAAATATTTTGTCGATTATAATTTTTATTTATTTTTATTTTTGATAAATTCAATATTGGTGCGATAATATCTTGGGAATGCACTGGTGTGTTTAACTAAGGACGCATCGTTGTAGAATCTCGAGATATTTTTAAGAAAATAGAATATAAAATAATGTTCAGTGTGTTAGGGTTTGGTGAAACACACTAGTGCGGTTATGATTAATGAACGCACCGCGTTTAGTTTTTTAATTAAATATTTTATGTTTTACATAAAAAAGTGGGTGGTGCAATTGTTTCTAAATAATGCACCAATGCGGGTATATGTGATGTAGCATATTGCTTTAGTTATTTGGAAATTATTATGGTTTGGTATCGACGTTTTTGGGTTGACAAGCCAGTGCGCTTATGTCATGGTGCGATTATGTCGAAAGCGTAGTGTAGTAAAAAAATTCCACTAAAACCTCCGCCCGCTTGCCTCCTCTACTAACCTCCGCAAGAAACGAATATTTGGGTGCTTTTGTGAGGAGCATACACCATAGGCTCCGCTAAAGGGCTCGTTCCTTGTTGTGACCATCTAATAAAATTTTTGAATTTAGGCATACTAGTATTTTTCCACTCAATTATGATGCTCTTATAGATGACATGGCTTGTAACCAAGATTTTGAAATACAAGGAAAGGAATATGAAAATAGTTTATGATGATGAACATGTGATATCTACTCAATAAGTTGATGATGAAATTCAACATATTATGGGAGGTGTTTCATCACATGAATCACACACAATTGATGCATCTGATAATCAAAATCACACAATTGAAATGAACATGATTGAAGGTGGTCAAGCAAATGGAAGTAACAATGATCAATTGACATTACCAAGCCAAGTGAGCCCTCCTAAGTGGTTGTCATAATCCATGATGAATATGAATTGAAATATTTTTAGAAACACTAATGAAGAGATACTTTCGATGCTTTCATTGCCAATGAATATAAACAACCATGATATTCTCCTTTTTTGAGGATGTCGGGGGTAATGAAGAACTAAATGGAGTTATATTTGATGAAGAACTAAATGGAATTGGAGGATATGAATAATTAAATGGATTTCAATACAATATGGAAGAATCACAACATTGAGAGAATCCTAATAATCAACAAAGTAGTGGTCCATTGTTATCACATATCCTTATTTCTGATACCAATAGAGAGAGTTATGCATCAAATTCCAAAATAACATAAAAATAGAAAGAAGGAGTAAGCCAACACCTTGAAAATGAAATAAATAGATAATTAGGAATCCTCTTTAAGGGGGTGACATCCTTTTACAATGTATCAAATGCATAAGATGATACACTTTATGATATCTAAAACTAGTTCTCCTTCGTATATATATGGTACAAAGGATACAATTGCAATTAAGGTCCTACCTGACCACACACTTACAATTAAGGTCACAACGAACCAATAAAGACAATACTAATATAATAATAGAAATGTAATGTCACAATATCTAGGGCTTAACATGCCCCTCCACTTCAAACAAGTGTTGTCCTCAGCACTTGATTAATTGTGGATGTTTTTGCATGAAGAAATTATTTGTAAAATGTTGTGGATATTCCACTATAACAGTTCATCACAACAGATCTCACAACTTACTTCTTTTTATTGGCTTATTTTTTATTGAATACTAAATAATTGGAGTTGAAACAAAAATAACTAGAGCAAATAAGTACACAATCCACAAAATAAAACAATATATACTCTTGGAAAACACACTATGGGGAAAAACCTAGCCATAAATGAGGACTATGCCAGTGCTCTTATGTCAAAAATGAAAATACAAAGGAAATGGTACTCGTATATGGAGTTACCTATGAATTTGTGGCTAGAATGGCTACTACAATATCTCCTATCTCATTTGTTCTACTCTAATATCCACTCCCATGCTACTACTCAACTACAAAAGAATACAATACATCAAAAGAATGTAACCCCTTCTTATCCTAATGACTTGATATTTAACATAGCCCGATAGCCATCTAGGATTAATTTTAGGGTTTTTTCATGCACCAACTCCCAATTAGGGTTAGGGTTTTAAATCTTCTATATTTTTCTTTAAATTCCATACATGACTAGCTCCACATGTGTGAGAAATGAGAGCTGATGTGGAATCCACTTAGAACCTCGGTGGTCAGCTAGATAGGTTAACTTGCGAGAGGCATAAATTCTTCATACAGACTCCGTTGGAGGTGGATTTTGGACCCTTGGAAAGGTATTGGTGTGTAGAATATGGAATCTTGGTCCAAAGTAAGGTTTGAGAAAAAAAATTCCATTTAGTCCCTCAAAATGGCCTTAAAATGTTTTAGACAATTTTTTGATCCCAAATCTGAAAAGTGAGACATGACCCTAAAATGGGCCCTACAACCCAATTCATCCAATCTTCAGAATATGAAAGCTCCAAATAGGTGAAAAAATATATACTAATCCATTTTGAATCACACCTCCCCATTTTGGGAGGATTTCGGTCCCCAAAGCCTTTTACTGAATGGGATGAGGAAAATTTTCCTCCAGTACCTTCTCCTTAGAGTACCATTTATCCTTACCTAGAAGTTTTCCTTTCAACCCCACCTGCCAGAGTTCATAATATTATATTAGTGTAGTTATAGACGTCTTCTGCAACACTATGTCTTTTGCTAACTATTCCTGAGCCTCTAGTGTTAATTCCTCTACAGAAGGTAAGACCTGCTCAGGTTCCTAATCAAACATGGAAGGTTCATAGAGTTTTAGATTTTCCACATTCACTATGGAGTAAATGCACATGTATGGGGGTAGACTGAGTATGTAGGCCTTATCTCCCACCTTCACTAATACCTCAAAAGGGCCATAAATTAGAGCCTTGATATTCTTACCAGTACCTTATAGTCTTTCCTTGCTCAGGAGTAACCATACTCTGTCTCCCACCTTGAATTTGTTTTCAACCTTGTGTTGGTCATGTCTTTCCTTGTACTTTCTTGTGATTTATTTAGTGCCTCATGTAATTGTAAATGTGTATGCCTAATCTTATGAATGAATTTTTAATCTCTTACTGCTTCACCTGTGGTGTCTTCCCTCACTCCCTCTTTTTTTCCATAAACAACATCTAGAGGTGAAGATGACAACTATCTAAAACAAGTTTCAAACTTGGGACTTCCCTATGGAAGTGTGGATTGCTCTGTTATAGGAGTGTTATATGTAGATCACATTTTCGACCCAAGTATTCGGATGCTTCTAAATGTAACCTCTCAAAATCTATACCAAAGTCCCGTTGACTACTTCTGTTTGTCCATCTATCCATGGATTGAATGTTGTAGATATCCTCAACTTAGTGTCCATATTTTCCCAAAATGTAGTCCAAAATGTATTGATAAATGTTGCATTCGTTTATGATATGATGCTCCTTGGTATCCCAAGGTGCACCTAGATTCGTTCAAAGAACATGTTTGTTGCTTCTTGTCGGGTGAATCCACGAAGCTGGTTCACCATTTTTGGCAAGCGAAACCCAAAAAATTTGTTTTTCATACCCTTGATCGAGGTATTTTCAAGCCCTCGATTGAGGTTTAAAACCTCGATCGAGAGTTTTAAAATACCTTGATTGAGGGCTTTAAAATACCTCTATCGAGGGTTTTTAACCATCGAGGGTTGAAACAAGACCTCAATCTAGCTTTTGAAAAAAAAAAAAGGCCCGCAACCTTTTTTTTGGCCCTCGATCGACCAATTTTCTCGATCGAGGGCTTTAAAATACCTCGATAGAGTTCTAGTTAAAACCCTCGATCGAGGTCTAATTAAAACCTCGGTTTAGGTATTTTAAATACCTCGATCGAGCAAATAGATCGATTGAGAGCCCTTTTCACTGCAGACTGAAAGTTTTGTTTGCCTTCCAGAGGGTTAAACCATGTCATTAAATGCACATTAATGGGAAGAGTTGATACCCTTGGGTTCGTCAATGAATCCTCTATCTAGATACATAAAATTTTCAAATTTTTATGTTCGTATGTCTTTTGTTTTTAAATTTCTACTAAAACTTGCCCTAAAAGACCCTGCCGACAACTTCGATTGAGCTCAAAGATAAATCCACAACATTCAAAATACACATCCAAAAAATTTGAAAAAATACACAAGCACTAGATAAACGTGTCCTCTTCAAAAGGGTATTTTTAGTTTTTCAAATTATGCAAACAATCAAAATATTTGGTGCATGAACACACATGTGTGCAAAATGTGATTGAAATATTCATTGGTTAGTTTCGAAAAATAATAATAAATATAATTTTTTGAGAAAAAATAAAAGAAAAATAGGTAAGCACTAGTGCATTCTGTCTAGATCATGTTCACATATTTCATTTTTTAAAATTATTACTTTAACATTAAATTATTGTGCACGAACACAAACTACTTGTTAATTGCTCTTCAAATTTTTAAGTACACACATTTCATTAAATGAAAATTCGACACGATAAATGACATTGGTATATTTTGAAAAAAATATCATTGGAAAGCCAACGTAATTATCTACATTCCGTTTTTGAACCACATGTCAAAATTCATGTGGCAAATATGAGTTTCGAGGGCATCAATTTAATACATGGGTAAAATTTCTGTTTTTCACCATCATATTTGGCCAAAAAGAGTGACCGATCTTCATGGAATCACCCACATCCTTTGATGGTCTTTTTACAAGGAATACAAATGCATATCTTTCCGAATAGGTCAACTATCACAAAAAATAGTCATGTCCCTTCCTAGTGGTTGGAAGACCACCCACAAAATTCATTGATGTGCTCTCCCATTCTCTTATAGGAACATGTATGAGATGGTACAAACCTTGCTTCTTTTTATTGTGCTTGTTTTCATATAGAAGTATGCATCATATATTAAACCGTGCTACATATTCTTACATTCTAGGAAAGTAAACATACCTCTGTAAGTTTACAACTGTCTTCTCTACACCAAAATTCCCCGCAACTTTGGAGGTGTGAGCCTTTCTCATGAGTTGCAATATTTCACCTTTAGGGAGACAGAGCTTTTCCAACTTATAGAGTAACCCATATTAGAGATGATAGTCAGGCTTGCTGTCACCTTCTTATACATGGAATTGGCCTTGTAGTTGTTGAAATACCTCCTTTAACTCCTCATCTTATGTGTATTCCTTCTTGTATGCATCATGGGTGAAATGATCCATATGCATAAGAGTAACCAAAGATGTGATATTGGATATAGGTGGCCTTGAGAGCATGTCCTCCAACTTGTTCATATTTCCCTTCTTTTACTTGATTATTAGATGGAATTGTTGTAAGAATCCCATCCACTTATAATGTATGTTTTATTGTAGCTTACTCTAGGCTTGAAAATAATGCAATTGTTGTTGATCATTGTGAATGATGGTATGCTTTCCCATCATATCGTGCTTCCACTTCTTAATAGCTTGGACCAAGGCATAGGGTTCCTTATCATATGTAGGGTAGTTCAAGATGCTTCCATGGAAAATTTCAGAATGATAGCATAGTGGATTCCCTCCTTGCATAAAAACCGATCCCATAGCATACCCACTTGCATATGTATCCAATTAGAAAGGCTTTTTCAAATTAGGCAATGCAAGAATTAGTGCTTGACTAATCTTTTGCTTGAGATCTTCAAAGGTTTTCTGCAGAATCTTCCCCAACTAGAACCCTTTGCTACTAGTTGTTACAACATGGAGGAGTGTAGCCACAACTAAAAAACAAAGCTATGAACTTCTGAAGGTATTGTGTTTCCACCAAAAAGATCCTAAATTCAATGAAATTTGTAGGAGTATGCCACTTAGTGATGGTCTCCATTTTTGCAGGATAGATATTAAGTTCTTCTCCACCAATCACATACCCAAAATACACCAAGGATTGCTAAACAAATTCACATTTATTAAGGTTTGCTATCAATTGATGTTTTTTCAAGCTATCCAACACCTACTTGAGATGTGAGATATTCTCTCACCGGGTATCACTATAAACCAATATTCTATCTAGATATTCTATAAAAAATGAATCTAAGAAAAGGTGTAATACATCATTCATCAAATGCATAAATGTAGTTGGTTCATTGTATAAACCAAACGACATTACTAACCATTTATATAGAGCTTTCCTAGTCTAAATTGAACGTGGTCTTCCAAGTGTCTTGTTCCTTCACTCACACCCGGTTGTATCTTGATTTGAGATCTAACTTGGTGAAGTACTTGGCATGTTGTAGCTAGTCCAATAGATCGTCGATCCTGGGAAGAGGGTACCGATTCTTGAGTGTGATCTTGTTCAATTCTCTATAGTCATTGCACATCATCCAAGTCCAATAATTCTTGGGTATTATGAAGATAGGTGACTCACAAGGTGAGCTTCTTGGTTGGATTACAACCTGCTTCAAAATTTGTTGCAATTGCTTCACTTCATCTGCTTCTATGACAGACTACTTATTTAGTCTAATGTTTGATAATGGAGAATATGGAGATATTTGTATCTCATGATCCACCTCCCTCTTAGGAGGTATATTCCATTTATGATTCTGGAACACTTCTCCACATGCCTGCAAAAGTCTCTCCAAGTGGTGTTTCTTCTCTTTGGTACATCCCTCCACGGGTGCCTTTAGTTTTACCAATTCACCTTCTTGTTGATTTTGTCATAAGAAAAGAAATACAAAATTCCTACTTGAATTGATGATCTTTTTTGCTTGGTTGACACTTACTAGAGAGATCTTCAATGCACGTTTTTGGACATTGATGATGAAGAATTTCTTGTCCTTGATCAAGCCGTATTTGTTGGCTCTCCTCATGAAGATCACATCCCTCATATAAATGTAGGGGCTTCCAAACACTACACCACAAACATATAGGGGTACTACATCTACATCCACTTCATCAATATACTTTGCATTTATGGTAAACTTGATCTTGCATTGTTTCGTGACTCTAAGTTATGCATCCTTATTTACCCATCCCAATGGGTATGGACTGGGATGATCATGTACTTCCAATCCAAGCTTACGTACTAGATCATTTTCTATGAGGTTTTCTTGTGAACCATAATTGAATGGGGTGTCGATCTTGGTCTTCTTTACTTGGATGTTGATGTGGACGAGTTTCATTATCTCTTTTTGTTTCTTAGGGTGAAGGATACTCAACTTCACCTCCTTATGCATTGTGGTATAGATAATCTTCCCGTCCACATCCCAGCTGCTTTCTAACGCCTTGCTTGACTCTATGGCTAGAAGTTCTTCTTGTTGGTGTCACGTCCCCTCCCATCCTACCAGCTAGATGGAGAGGATCGTGAGGTTAAACCAGACATCCAGTCCCATACATTATAAACAAACATTCAAATTGAAGAAAAACTTATACATATGAATGCGAAAGTGCATAACGGACGTGGTACTAAACTGGGCATCTAGCCCCATGAAACTTTTAAATATAGCATTCACATAATATAACAGAGACATATGGAAATGTATGATTTTTAAGAAAAACACAGCGGAATATTAAGAATTGCACCTCCACCATACATTTAAGATGTTCATCAAATAAGCAATTGCAAGTTAATACAGGAAATACTTATCTTATGCGAAAGTAGTCCCACGCAACTGGCTATGCAACTGCAACGTTCCACCCAACCGTAGGCCAGTGTGCTCCTCAATCTCTCAGCACAACTGCCACCCCCGAGCTGGGCATGATCTCTACAAGGAACTAGGGAACAACAGACTCACACATAGCCAAGCATACACCAAGATGAGCCAAGCCAATCTGCAATTGGGTTTATCAGGCTGCTAGGACATGGAAGGGAAGAATTGCTAAGCTAGTGAGCTCCAGCACAGAGCCAGGGATAACCTTGCAAGATATATCTATCTTGGCACCCACAATACCTACACACCAAACACAAGGAAGTATTGTTTTCACTGCTGTACAGTCCCTCAAGCCATACCTTCCCTATCTAGTGCTCTCAGGGTATGCATAGAAGAGTAACCAAAGCCCTCTTGATCTTCTTGAGAGGTTGTCTCCCCCACTAGGTTTATCAAGCCACTTCTGTCCACTACCACTCCAAAACATCAGTTCACAGGTTCAAACCAAAAACGAGGATGCACACAACAGCAGAACACAATTATGGGGCAGGATAAAACGTTTTTTTTTTTTACAGTGAGATGCATGAGATAGGGTTTCAGCTAACTCAGAAAAACGTGGGAACCCACAAAACAAAATGGGAAGTTGGTGAACAACCCAGGAAGCCAAATCCGTTTTTAGAAAAACGTCCTTGGACATTCAGGGGAAAAAACGACCTCCATACAACCCCCAAAACGTGGCCCTTCTCTCCCAAGCTACTGCATATGCAAAAATGAACTCCCAGGCATGGAAAAATGCAGGATTTGGGTGAAAAACGTGTAGGGAAAGACCCAGCTAGCTCCTACTGCGTGAATGAGAGAAGACTCATGATTCAGAATGGCTTTGGGCACCATTTCGTGCGTGTTTTCTTTCCTAACAAGCAAAAACATGAATTTCCAAGTTGATGGCTTGCCCATGCACGAAATTGGCTGCCATACTTCTTCATTTCCAAGGCAATAACTGCCCCAACCAATCTTTGGAAGAATTAAATGATTGGGTGCATGAGACAAAATGGGTAGTTGGTTGTTTATGGGTTTCCCCATTAACACATGGATTAACACCACTGGCTCAAGGGTTTGAATAATTTCCCTCCCTATTCCTTGGAGAATCATGCCCCATCTCTTTTGTTGCATTGCATAGCCGGTTGTGGGTTTTTTTTTCATTAAAAATTCGTATTTACATGATGTCTTATTTAGATCGTGCCCATCTAGCACCAGAACCATAGGCATCTAGTTTAATTGCCGATACATAAAATGCTAAATCAATGGCGGGGACTTGGCCTTGAGCTCCTCACCATGATTAAGTAACAATATTTACATCATTTACGATTTAAGTGCGAATGGGGTCAAAATGGGGACGTGACATACCCCTCCCCTTACATTAGCACTGTCCTCAGTGCTCATCAAAATTGAACAAAAATGGATATGCCACCCTCATGGCATCCTCTAGCTCCCATGTAGCCTCATCGGGACCGTAGTGCTTCCATTGCACCTTTACCTGTCGGATGGCTCGGTTCCGGAGCAATGTTACTTTCTTGTCTAGGATGCGCAATGGATCGGTTTGGAATTCTCCCTCGGGTTCCACTTGGATCACATCCCAATTAATCACATGGTTAGGATCATGTACATATTTCTTAAGCAAAGAGACATGAAAAACATTATGAGCTTTAGTGCTAGCAGGAAAGGCAAGTCTATATGCAACTGGCCCTATTCTTTCAAGCACTTCAAATGGTCCGCAATATCTAGGTGATAGCTTGGCACAACTCCCAAGCTTCAAGGAACTCTTCCTTGATCTCACTCTAAGATATACATGATCCCCAACATTGAATTCCCTATGCATTCTATGTTTATCTGCATAGATTTTGTGTCTATCCTGGGCTGCTTTTAAATTTTTCCGGATCCTTGCAACCTCTTGTTCCATTTCCTTAAGCAATTCTGGCCCAAGTACAATTCTGTTCACTGGATTGTCCCAAGTCACTAGTGTCCTACACCTTCTGCCGTACAAAGCTTCATATGGACTCATTCCCAATGATTCTTGCTGCCCATTATTATATGCAAACTCTACCAGGTGCAGATAATCCTCCCACTTGGATGGCTTGTCCATTACATACATGCGGAGCATGTCTTCAAGCACCTGATTTACTCTTTCTGTTTGCCTGTCTGTCTGAGGATGGTACGCGGTGCTAAAGTTCAACTGTGTACCCAAATCTGCAAAGAGACATTTCCAAAAATTGGAAGTGAACTTGGTATCCCTGTCAGAAATTATTGCCTTAGGCAACCCATGAAATCTGAAAATTTCCTTCATGAAAATATTTGCAATGGCATCGGATTTATGTGTGGACTTAACCGATATGAAATGTGCTGCCTTTGTTAACTTGTCCACCACAACCATGATGGAATCATGTTGTCTCTTAGTCATTGGCAATCTTGTAATAAAATCCATGGAAATTATTTCCCATTTCCATTTTGGGACTGGCACTGGGTGCATTAAACCTGCTGGGTGTTGGTGTTCAACTTTCACCTGCTGACATTCCATGCACTTAGAGATGTATTCAACGATGTCCTTCTTCATCCCTGGCCAGAAATAATATTTTCTTGCTGTAGCAATTGTTTTCTGATATCCTGGGTGACCAGAGTATGGATCTTTATGGATTTCATCCATAACAATTCTCCTTAAATCTGCCGCATTTGGGATATAGACTCTATTCTTATAAGTAAGAAGTCCGCCTTCTTCCAAATGATAGCCCTCATACTTCTCTTCAAGGTTTTGCTGCTGCAATTTTTCCTTTATCTGCTCATACACTTCATCCTCAACCATATGGTTAGCAATTTGCTGCCTCAAATCTGGTTGGCAAGTACTAAGCGTTGCCACATACATTTCATGTACCTTCCTGCTGAGTGCATCGGCCACCTTGTTTTCTTTCCCTTTTATGTGCTTGATTTCAAAATCAAATTCACACAAAAATTCCAACCATCTAGCTTGCCTAGCATTTAACATTGGCTGATCAAACAAGTATTTCAGTCCACAATGGTCTGTCCTTAACTCAAATTTTCTTCCCATTAAGTAATGCCTCCACATCTTTAAAGCATGTACTATGGCTGCAAGCTCTATATCATGAGTAGCGTAGTTCTTCTCATGCTCCTTCAACTTTCTTGACTCGTAGCATATCACGTGGTTGTCTTGCATAAGAACTCCTCCAAGTCCTTGATTGCATGCATCGGTACACACCACAAAGTCTTTTTCCGGGTCTGCAATCTTCAAAATTGGTGCACTTGTAAGAAGATTCTTCAACCGTTGAAAACTTTCCTCACATCTTCAAAATTGGAACCTGTAAATTTAGGCGAATATTATGCTAAAAAAACATATTTTATATAAATATAGGCGATATTAGAGACTAAAACTGACAAAATAACAAATTTATTTTTTGAAAAAAGTCCAAAAAATAGCCAATTGGCAAAATTTCGCCTCTAAAAATTTCCCTGCAAGGAACCCAGCTCGATAAGGTTACTCAGCAGCCAGTGAACAAAACAAACATAGCCTCGACTAGTGGACTTAAGCATAAGCATGTAGATGGCAAAGGTATGGTGAATCTCTCCATTTTCATGAAGACTGCTCCTCTGCCAACAAAAGCAATTCCTGATAGTACCTCCATCTCAAAGGACTACCACTACCCAATCATTGAGGAGCTTCCGGATAATTCAAACACTGTCTGCAAGTCTAAGTAACTCAGGCGGTTTTTTTTCCTTCTTTGCTGGTCAGTTTTCAGTTGCATGTTGATAAACACCAAATAATTCCAATAATGTTTTGAGTAGACGCCTTTTAAGGTCTTTTGTAATAATTTCAGACTCAAGCTGGTTCAATAGACCTCTAGCTTTAGGATGCTATGTAGCCTTAGGCTTATGCAATTATACCACAGTGATGTACTGGTTGTTATGGTTTAGTGAGCAGCGTATTTAGGCTCTAAGACTTTCTATGCATGTACTTTTTTCGTATTTTAATATAAAATTTCATAGAACTTGAAAAAAAAGTAATTAACAATTTAATTTTATAAATTTAAAATTAAAATTAAATCTTTATAATGCGATAAAAAAACCAAAAAACTAAAAAAACATTGGCTAGTTTTTTAAATAGGATAAACGTTTGTTTTTATAAATGACCACGATTTTTTAAAAACTAAGAATAAAATATGGACATTTTCATGGTTAAAACAATCACATCATTACCATTATAAATACCTTGTCACACAAAGAGAAGAATCTCTGACATCAATATTTGCTTTGACTAAACTGCAATTTTAAATTAAATTATTATAAATAAGCACGGGGAGTAAATCTATGATTAATGTTGAATGTTTTACATTGAATGGAGCCTTTTTTTCCCCTCGTAATCAAATCACTTTCAAACTAAAACGTGCTGAATGCATGGAATGAGAGGGACGGGGTTGGACATATGTGAAGCTCTCATGATAAATTCAATTGCAAAATCATAAATTCCTCACCAATTCAGAGACAGCAGATTCACAATATTCAACGACAAAAAAAGAGAAATGAAAGGCAATGAGAATGGGCTATCAAAATAGCTTTCTTGGCTTTTTTTTTTTTTAATTTAGACTTGTAGCTAGCAATTTGTATAGATTTGCAATTTTAACAATCCCAAATCTTTTCGTAGATTAAATGATATATTTAAACTATCAAAATCATGTAAATTGAACATTAAAAATAACACTTTTAATAATAATATACTTAATTCAGACCATAAAGAAAATTTGAGTGCTCCTTACTATACGTTAAGGTCAGATGTGGGGCAGCGAAAAAAGATATTTCGACGCTGTGCCTCTCATATTATTAGCACACTACGTCATTTTCTACGCGTGCTCTCCTACATATATACACATGCACTCGGCAACAAAACGCTTCATTTTAAATAAACGCACAGACTCGCCAAACGCGCACCGATGAATATAACACTGGGTGCACCTCGGTAGTCACGTGTTCTCCGCCTCCATCTTAGCAATTATTACAAGATATTACTTGTTATTTATGCATCAGCTAAGAGTTATCTATGCATTAGCAATCAATCTGAACATTACACTTGTCTCATCCTCAAGCAATCTAAGAAAAGCATAGACGCTAGTCCACCCCAAACCCTAAGATATAAACACCTATTGGTGTAATTAGAAAGAATTCAACGAGATTTACTTGGGTTGACTTACAAGTTACAAGCCCTAGCACTCGAAATGGCTAGAGGTACTGGCCCGAGCAATACCTTCTGTATTCCTAGTTGGTTGTTGGATCCGACACTCAGATCCCCCACGAGGATAAGATCAAAGCTAGAAGTTATTCTTGGTTGAATCTAGTCCACCTACCATGCCTAGAGGGAGTGCCACCATCTTTTTCATGCGGAAAAACCACCTTCCTGCTATTCCAAAGGAATTAAAGAAATATTACACGCATGGGAAATCTCAACAAACTTCTCCACATATTGTGGATGGTAGGTCGAGCAAACTGTTAGTCAGTCATCCAAGCCAGAAGATGTCTCAACAGAATTGAACTTGGGTGAATGGAATGAAATCCATCAATCCCCACCAACGGACCATCATATCCTTGACAGGGAGTGCCACCTACTACCTCAACTTATGCGCAACTAAATGGAACCAAGTACTTGAGGAACTTACTAGATAGGACCTTATTCATTCAAAGTGTTCCACATGTTATGCATGCAACAATAGATATTTAGGTGAGAAAATGACTCAATAGAATTTTTTAAAAACTTGAGCAAGCATTTAACTGCATTACCACGTTTCAAGTCATTGAGTGAGCATGCCATGCGATTATCCTATGCCTAGCCTAAACGTTCTACCATTTTTCCCTTTCCCCATGGTGTCTTGAGGTATTTGAGGGTATTAAATACATTTATATATTGATAAACACAATTTAAACAACACAAAATTTGGATTTATTAAAAAGTCAAAAACTCATAGACAAACAAAATCGTCAAATTTTTAGACTTGTCCTCTATTTATGTCCCCATTTCAACTTACTGGCATTAGTGTTCCACATGCTTAGCATGTTGTGACAAGTATGGCTAGTGGAGGTGTCAGGAATAAGCTTGTGTGTAAAGGGGTCATGCGACCATGTGAGAAAACCAAGTGTTGGAGCAAATTTGAGGGATATCCAAATGTTATTTTCTTCGACCGTCTATCTTTTACTTGGGTTTCATTATTGACTAGCATAGATCCATTATCAAAAGGGATCTAACAAGTGCCCTTAGGGATAAAATCTCTCGAGGTGCAAAACCTTCCTGAACATTTGCACTCTAAATTCTAATTATGGATCGTTACCCTTCCTCGACATTTGCACTCTAAATTCCAATTATGGATTTAATGATATCCACCAATTATTTATTTCAAATCTAATTTGAGCCGACATATTATTTTTTATAATGAACATGGAACGAGTTCTACATCCTCCATTGGGCTATAGAAGACGCTTCTCAACACAATGAACGAAGTATTACAATTAAGACTGCTAAAATTGTAATATTCTAAGGTTGTAAGGACACCCTCATTTGTAGTTAACTCTAATGATACTAATCTCATTGTGCTTTAATAATTTTTGTTTTAGCAACAAACGCTCTTTCCAAAAATAACAAAAAATAGAGTATATACATTGTTATGAATTTCTTTTTATATAACTTACATCATTTGTTGTTGGAATTTGTCTTCTTTGGTTTCCTTCCAAACCATGTCATTTTTCTTCAATTATTGAAGCTTGGAAAATAGGTTCATTGAAGTTTGAGCAGTGTAAGGAATCCATATGTCCTAACTTAATATGATGCTATTTACGTTATTACGGATAGTAAATTTCAATCTCCTAGTATGGTTGTAGTGATGTGTAAAAAATTATGGAATGAGAATATGATTGATTCGCGATAACACATGGATGCACAACTAATTTAAAGGTGGGTGAAATTGGCCACCACTATGCCTTGGTCGAAATATGAGGCTATTCTTAAAGCATAGCACTTTGACCTTATTTATGATTAGAGAGGGTATCTATATATGATATCATGTGGGTTGCCCCACCCCTTTTGTTCCAAATTGGAGTGATATAAAGTTTATGTATGCATTTACTTTTGCTAAAACTTAGAGCAATAATGAGATTGTTGTGCTCTTTTCCAGTCTCCATAAGTGAGGGCCGTTATCGACACTGTTCTTGTTCTCAGACTATCAGTACTCATTTTTAAAGTTTAGAGCTTCCTCTAAAAACATTCATTTGGGAATAAGAAGATATAATTCAAATATTTTGGTCATAAGTTGTTGATATTTATTTTATTGCTTATTTTTCTAGAGTTTACTATTCAATTTTTAGTCAAAAGGGTGCAAGGGTTCCAGTCTTTGCAGGGTGATTTTTCTCATTGGTTTTTTCTTTTCAATCACATCAATATGTTCTTTTCAAAATATGTTAAACCAAGAAGGGATTTTCCGTTCGAGGGAAATTTCATGGAGGTGATGCTCTCGTTCCTAGAGGCGTTTCCATTCATATCCTTCGTGTGAATTAGATATCTATGAAGTATGTAACTCCAGTCTTAGATTACTTTGCAATACTTGCCTTGGAATTTAATGTTAATTTGGCATCTTTGTTTTAGGGAAATACTCCTCACTGTGTCTCTTCCCCTCAATTTTCGTTTCTATATTAAGTTTTGCAGATGAGTTTTATGGAGTGTTCCTTCTTCTTCTTTTTTTCTTATTTCCTAATAGCCATTTGAATAACTATAATTGCAAATGTGTGTATTAAGACCATTTCAAAATAAGTCTTGTGGGAGGATTTAAGTAGCATAGAATCTCAAAATGCTTATATATTTTTTATGATTAGTTTGTTCTTTCTCTTTTGCATATAAACGGTTTTATCAAGTATTATGAATCCTAGAGTTCATGCATTTATGTCTATGTGCCTCTTTTTGGCGTGATAATAATCAATGTTATTTTTAGTATTGTAGTTGTTATACTGCATAATTATTAATTTTAGAATGTTTTTTATGAGATTCTTAATAGCATAAACTTAAGTCAAGATTTCTTATATATATATTGAAATTGATTACTATGTGAATTTTGTCATAATCTCTTCTTGTCATTGTTATTATGTTTTTTGTCAAGTCAGATTGTGAATCCTATACTCACCTGTTGTATTTTATTTTACAAGCTCATACTTTGGCATCTATACATGTCTTAATTTTTAGTTGTTATTCATGTATTTGCTTCAACTGGGAACCTAGATCTGGTTTCTAAAATTCATGCATCTAGAAAATTTAGATATCCAAGGCAATGATGCCAAACTTGCATTATGTCTCTCTCACACACAAGATCGAAATTTATAAAAGAATATATGAAGGAGAATAATTGCTTGACTATTGAGCGATGTTCCCTTTAGGTGGATATAGTTGAATGTATAGTTGATGCTTTGTAAATTATTTTCATTCCTTATTGCACTTTCAAGATAAACAACTTTCAACTAATCTAACTTTCAATAAGACTTTAAAATCAAAGCAAGGGCTAGTTGCTACGCAACTTTCCCTTGTTACATTATAGCATTGTAGTCAATTACTTATGTTACGTGATAGTTAAATCAATGTTCATAGCAAAGTGGTTGAAAAATGAATTATGTTAAGTGATAGATACTCAATGCAAGTTGTAACATACCCAATTGTCTCTTTTAACCATTGAAACCATGGGGTACTCAAATTACGTATTTGAATTCACCACTTATGTCCAAATTCGTTTTTCTTAATCTCATTCAATTTAACATCGGAATACAAACATATGGTCTCCCAAATGATCATATGCAATTATTAATAACTACTGGAAATTTCTAACATGAAACCATTCATACATGCCAAGCAATCCATTCACATATACAATCATAGACATTAAATTGAATCGAATGCAAACATAGATTAAACCATGGCATTCAAACAAAGTTAGAGACTTATCTTTTTAATCAATTATTCTCCAACTAGCTATAGGTGAAGGATATTCCTCCTAACCATAGGCTCTATCAAGCCATATCTTTCTTTGACAGTCCACTGCCAAGCTAGGGCTATCAGTCCAAAAGGGAACATCTATTCCCCAATACCTCTACTTAACTCAATATCTCATGCAACCCCTTGGTGCATAAACAACAAGCTACCTTCTCTGAGCTAATAGTCCCTCGGACAACCTCCATTTCCATTCTAGCACTCCAGCATAGGTTGGAAAGGAAGTCTCCAAATTTTGACTCCAGGGAACAAGCTACAGGACAATTTTATCTCATGCGCCAATTTCTTCTTGGGGACAATGGTGTGAATAATTTCCTATGGTATCTCTGATCCTCGTTCTCTCAGGTACCATTCTCAGGAAATTACAAGGTGATGGAAATAATATGGTGATTAATGGAATTCGAATGGTTGGATTCAGATGAAGAATAACCCCCCCCCAAGCTTGAATTCTCACCTTTACAAGTATATTTTAGATTTCTGTGTGGCCACTCCACATGGAACCACTTCCATCCTCTTAATCCCCTCTTAAGATAATTAAATAATGCTTTATTTAAAGCATGACTCTTAATCATGGTTTAGGAACTTTGGGTTAAATTGCCAAGGGCAAGGATATAAGCTAAGCCCGCTAGGGTCATTTCCATTATCCCACTAATATCACTTTCCCTCTTGTGGAATCATATCTCCCCATCTCTTCTTCACCTTTCTTCCTGTGCAGCGATTAGAGACTTTATATTAATATTGAAAATGTACATATTTACAATACCTCGGTCATCCTGGACCATTTGTTTATGACTTGTAGAATTTACATCAATATTTAAAAAATTACATTATGGGGTCAAAACTGGGGTATTAAACAGGTTAAATTAAATAAGTCCATGCTTTAAGATGAAACTATGCTAATAACAAGTGGAGATCAAAATTAATAATTTCAAATCTTAATAAATCCAAGTTTATCAAAGTGTGATCTAGCCAAAAGAAGTTGTTGGGTATATGTTATATGTTATATGTTTTTCATGTGGGTTTCACCAAAGTCAAATTCTCTTTGGCATAGTGATTTTTGTATGCACTAGGTCCATTAGGGGGGCTCACAAGGGAGGCACCCAACCTTCTTATGCCATGGATTCAAGGTTTTCCCCAAAATCCTCAATGGAGCAAATATGATAGAGGGTGTTAGCCTCAAGTTGTTAAGTTCCAAGGAAACACTTCGAAATTTTTTTGGGACTGTTTTGTACTTTTCAATCGAATGTGTAATTCAAACCAGATTAATGGTTTGGAGTTGTAATCTAATCCAATTTAATGGATTAGGGTTTTGGATGTTGCAGAATACCTAAATATTTTAATGTGAATGGTTAAGTGAATACAATGAGAAAGAGAGAGGTGTGGCTCTAATTTTTGCTGGTTTTCTTGGTTAAGGGTTTCTAGGATAAATCTCTATGTACTGTGTGTGTGTGTGTTTAATTTATGTTTTTTCTATAAAATCTATATGCATTGTTTCACTTCACAGGTTTAAAATTTACATTTGGTATTAGAGCTTGATTATTGGATTCTGGGGATGCCGTTGTTGTTGAGGTTTTGTTTTTTTTAAAAGAGAAATTTTATCTCGGGTATATGATTGTAATATTCTAAGGTATGATTTCAAGGATATTAACTCTAATACAAAAATTTAAAACAAAAAATTGCAAAGACTGAAACTAGTTATTAAAACTAGAATGGAAGAAGCTAGTTGATCTGGGTCATGTCCAGGAAGCACAAGGGGGACAACAGTTCAACTAAATGAGTTGGCTTTGTTATGGTAGAAGCTATAAGAATAAGAAAAATGAGCAAAGCAGGATTACACTACACATATGAACACAAATACACATAGACAATATGCAGGAATGCGAACTGATATTCTATTACTGAAATCATCAGATAACTTGATGTATGTTACAATATTATACATGCTTATATAGAATTCTGAGACACTTGGGTGCCTTCCCATTACATTCAGTTACAAAGAAGAAGTTAGAACGGTTCAAAATTTCAACCGTTATAGTTGAATGGAAGACAGAGAGACAGTCTATGAAATTTCGACAGTCGCTGGTCACATGTCGACGCTGGTTGTCGATGTGGTGAACTGTGAGGTTGTTGAACATGTCAAAGGTACGAATGTGTCGAGGTGTGTCTAAGTTGAGACTCATCGGAGTTGTGTCGAGTTCGGAACCTGTCAGAGATAACCTGTCGAGTCAAAGTCGTGTCGAAGTTGAAACTTGTTGAAGTTGCATCAACGTCAATGACTTGCCAATTGCGATGCGGATCAGAATGTTTGCCCAGTTCAACAAGATTCTCATGCGATTCGCTTCGAAATCTAGAGGATATTCGACGAGAACTCACTCCAATAAAATCATCCCCTTCAAAGTGCAAATGAATCTAGACATATTGAATCTTGAAGGTAAGATTGACACAGAATCCGTCGACAATTGGGTACTACAATTGGAATCCTATTATGCTGTAAATCAACTCTCAGAAGCTTAAAAGATCACCATTGCATCCTTAAAGATGTCAACCTCCATGCACTGCTACGGGGAGAACGTCTTGACAAAGATGGAGAAAAGCGAAGAACCCATCGGTACATGGGATAAATTTGTCAAACACATCCGAAAGGAATTTTACCCACCGAAATACCTCGAGCATCAATATAAGAAGTGGCAGCAGCTAAGGCAATGCAAAGATCAATCAGTACAGAATTACACCGACGAGTTCTACTGACTCATGGCTAGACTTGGCATCTAAGAAGAAGAGAAATTGCTTGTTCTGAAGTACTTTAGAGGATTGTCCCAGTACATTCAGCATGAGAAGGAATTTCTGAATGTCAATACGCTTGCAGATGCGTTCCAATACACTAGCAAACTGGAAACCAAGCAGAAAGGAAAAGCACGTTTCGCGACAAAGCCGACATCAGGACGACCACCCGACAAGAAGGCACTAGCAAAATTCGACAAGTCAAAATATTCTCATCCGACACCACCAAAGCTAGACCATAGAAAGAAGCCTTTTCACAAGAGGGAACGTAGCAAACAACCGTCGATTGGAAAATGGTGCGATTACCACCAATCATCTTGGCATGATACGTCTGAATGAAAAGCTTGGAAGACATTTTTAACAAAAGTGTCGACCTCCGACACATTTGAAAAGACGGTGGAAGAATCTAATCCAAACGCAATGACCCTTTTGACCTCGACCACTCCAGCAGCATCGACTATTGTTGATGAGGAGAAACGAGAACTCCTGTTCCATACACGGATATGGGTCCATAGCAACCCATTGCATCTGATTGTGGACAACGGGAGCCAGAAGAACTTCGTTTCTGAAGAACTTGTAAAGAAACTAGGTCTTGTTACCACTCCGCATCCTCAGCCTTACAACATCGATTGGATGAAGGATGAACAAGAACTTCAGATCACTCGACAATGCAAACTCACCTACTTCATAAATCCTTTTGAAGATGAAGTGGTATGCGACGTGGCACCACTCTCTGTAGCCGACACCCTATTCGGGAAACCTTACCTCTGGGATAGACATGGAAGTTATCAGTCATAGAATCAAAAGGTGATTGTCAAAATCTGAAATTGATGGTTCGACATACCAGAGCGTCAACCTACACCGACTGTTGCACTGACATCTTCCAAACAGACAAAGAAGCTCATCAATCATGCACAAAATTTCACATTAATCATGATCAAGCTGCAACATTCTAAGAAGACTGCAGCAACGAGTCAAGTCACCGACCAATGCAGCTCTTGACAGAAGCAGCAACTCGATCATATTCTCGATGAGTACCAGAACCTCTTTCAAGCTCCAGACGGAGTACCTCAACATTGTAAGGTAAAACACTCTATTGAACTTGTTCCTGGTTCTTCTTTGCCTAACGCATCTGTTTACAGAAGATCCATTCTCGAAAATGAAGAGATTCGTAGACAGATCCAAGAATTAATCAACAAAGGTCATATCCAACCCAGCTCCTCTCCTTGTGGAAGTCTAGTCGTCCCAGTTCCGAAGAAAGATGGGACTTGGCACATGTGCATCGACTACAAATCTCTCAACAAAATATTGGTGAAGAATCAATACCCTCTATAGCTAGGGTTTTCACCCTAGCTTGTGCAAATGAGCACCTACTAAGGAGAAGGGACTCCTTAGTAGTAGTTCAATAATTAGTAAATTAAAGCAATAAAACAATATGAAATTTAACCTAGCATGAGCATTAACATAAATAATAAAACATGAAAATATGGTGAAGATCTCTCTTTTTGTATTAAAAATTACCTCAGATGTAGAGGTTGGTGGAGCCTTTGTAGCAGTCCAAGAGGGTTGCTTCCAAACTCCAGTGTTGTTCCTTCTCCTTCTTCCAAATATGTTTTGGAAATGGGGCCAAAAGGGTTCTCAAGAATTAGCTCCAAATGGAGAGCTAGGGTTTCAAGGGAATTTTCAGCAGCGTAAGGATAGGGATGATTGTGGATGAAAAATGGGGAGCCTCCATCACCTATTTATAGGTTTTTAGTGGTGGAGTACTAACCCATGGTTTTGGGTACCATATGGTTTAGGTCAGCTGTATAGGGTTTTTGCTTCCTTTTTTTCCTCTTTTCCCTCTTTTTTGTATTTTTTATTCTCTTTTTAGAGGGGTTTTGCTATTTTTGGAGGAATTTACATTATTTTGGGGGAAAAAAGGGGGGTTTTGGCCTTTTGGAGGATTTTAATGGTTTTTTGGCCTTTTGGAGGCTTTTTAATGGCTTTTTTTTTGGCCTTTTGGAAGCTTTTTAAGGTTTTGGAGGAAAATATGGTAGGAAATATGGACAAATGAGTCATGTAATGAGGGAGATGAGGTAGTGAGCACTTTTTGAGTGTTAACAGATTGCCCCCTGATGTGTGAGGGAAGGAGCTCATCGTATGGCCGATAGACATAATAAGTCTTTTATGGTTTTCCTGGGATGTGGAGAGGAGAAGAAACGAACTATAGCCCGGAACAACAGTCCTGAAAAAACTGCAAAAACTGAAAGTACATGACCTCAATAATGAATGAGGAATAATCTGAACATATGGACAAGGCGGGCATTCCCATGCTCGTATCAAGATATAGAACAATAACAAGGGGGTCCAAAAAATGGGGACCTGAAATATACATGGCCTCAAATGAGGAAGAATCTCAATATATGGACGAGGTGGGAATACCCATGCTCGTATCTAGATATATATGAAAAATAACAATGAGGCCCAAAAATGGGGGCCTGAAGGAGACATGGAGAACCACTGTGTACATCATAAGGGTCCAGAGGGGACACAAATATGGTACATACTGCTGGGCTGACCATGGCTGAGTTGAAGAATTGATACACTGGAATAATAATAGTGCTGCTGAGTGTGGTACCAGAGGAACTAATGAGTTGCTGGATCAGAGTGGCGGGGAGTCATACCCTCCATGGTACACTGAACTGGAACTGAACTGGGTACTCAAGGAAGCATATAACTAGATGGCTTCCGAATACAATCGCCAATGCAACCCGGACATCCATGAGAATAGATAACTGGGCGTTATGAAGTGACTCACCAATGTGCTAGAGTCGGGGGAAGTCCGGGGTCTTCGACCAATAACTGAAGGGATATATACCCTACGTGATTCTCAATGATGCGATCAAGGTGTTGAAGTCGAGCATGTGAGAAACAACCACTTGGAGAGGCACTAATGACTCCTCTCAAAATGGTCCGTAGGCACGCACCACAAAAGGTGATGAGTCCAAGGCGCAGGGACCTCTGGGTCTATCCTATGGAATAGATGGGCTGTCGTCGATAGAGGGAGACCTGCAACTAGAAAGGAACTGATGTTTCCTTGATAAGAGCACGAGGTGGAGAATTGGAGTGTGAGAGTACTGATGGTAGGACTGACATATTGTGGGGGTAGGGAATAGCTGGGCAAGTAGAGTGGGTGGACTCAAACTTCCTTTGTTTAGAGTATGATGGCGGGGATGATCGAGCAACATATGAAACTGACTGGTGGGAGAGGGATCATAGCTATAATGGACCAAGGATGGTGACTGGGATGAGTGATACTCAAGTTGGTGTACGATGGCAGGAGACTGCAGAATACTCTGAACAAAGGCGACCTAATTAGGGGTGCTACCGAGACGACTGATCATAGTGCCAAGAGGAACTGGGGGGACTTATTCATGGGTTAAGGAACTAGAAGAAGTGTGGTCAAAATGGTACTGTCATGTGGATTTATACGAGCCCAGGCCAGTTCATGCGTGTGATTGCTTTCAATTTTAAGGATTCTGAAAGCGATAAGAAGACTCTGTAATAATGGAATGGTACTATCGTGTGAATTTGTACGAGCCCAGGACAGTTCATGCTCGTGGTTGCTTTCAATTTTAGAGAGTCTGAAAGTGATAAGAAGACTCCAGGGGGTTTCTTTTTCGTGTGTTAGTCTCCAAGGCTCGAAGAAGCATAAAAGGATGCAATGAAGAACTCTTCTAGCCGGTGTGACTAGAGTATTCCTTTTTCGTAATTAGTCTACTAGGTCCGGAAAAGGGTTAAACTTATACCAGATAGACGCCCTTTCAGGTACTTTAACGAGCATGAAAGGAAGCAAGATTGCTCGGCGATATTTTCATTGTTTTAGGAGTCAGAAAAGAGCTTAACAGAAACTCCCTAAGTGCCTTTTTTGTAAAGGACTTGTACGGCCTGAAAAAGGGATAAAATGATACCGAACAAAAGGAATGGTCAGGCAAGGAGGAAGTGCTCAATCAAGGAACATTGATGATGACCAAGAACGAGGGTAGGGGGGAAAACTGGTGGGCCTCCTTGTGGGATAATGAATGGTGAAAAAATAACGAAATAATTGCAGTATGAATGGAGTGAATGACTCATGTAAAAATGTGGAACAATCCAATGGCGGCCGATGTGGCACGCAAACCGAGGTAGCAAGGTGTCGAGACATAATGTGGAAATTGTACCTGGTGAGAGCGAGAAATGATCTCAAGCGTCATCACGAGCTCGAAAAACTGTATCCGGCAATATAAAAAGTGTCAAAGACGGAGAACGACCGAGGTGGCACGCAAACTGAAGCGACGAGGGGCGTTTTGGAAAAAATACCCAAAAAATCTGGGGGTGAGAGCGAGAAATGATCTCAAACATCATCACGGGCTCGAAAAAATGAATCCGATGATATAAAGTATATCAAAAATGGAGAGCAGCCGAAGTGGCATGAAAAATGAGGCGACTAGTGGTGTCTAGAAAAATGCTCAAAAAACGATGCGGAAAAAATAAGAAAACGAGTCAACCATCATGACGATCTTGTTGTGCTGATTCCAGTGGTGGAAACGGTTCGAAAAATGGACTCTGTATGGGTTTATAATGGCCAAAACAAGAAAAATTCAACGGACTATAAATAGTAAGTGGGTCCAACATGACAAGTGTCATTTGGACTTGTTGACTTTGACTAGAGATCAGAGTGGACCAGAGCATAGTTGGTATTTCTGGATGATCCGACCGACCGTTTTCAGATCCAGGAGTTGCAGGTATTCCGATAAATTCATACCTGCATTTTTTATTGGGTTTGGAGGGGGAGTGGGTCCCAGGGGGGGTCCTGTACGGTCCACGTGGGTGTGGAATGCGGGTTTCTAAGGTAGAACTGCAGCCTAGGACCGCGGGTTCTGGGTCTGAACACGCGGTTGGGGACTGTGAGTTCTGGGTCTAAACACGCGGTCAGGGACCGTGAGTTCTGGGTTTGAACATGCGGTCTTGGACTGCGAGTTCCGAGGTTGAACTCGCAGTTCAGGACCGCGAGTTCGGCTCCTACAGTCACCGTCCCGGACGGTGACTGTAGCCCTGATAGCCGCGATCTGAGACCGCAGCAAGGGGACCTAAAGCCACGATCTGGATCGAGCTTTAGGGTTATCCCCCGGGGGGGGGGAAAAGGGTTATTTCTTTGACATGGGTCTGATGAGTGTGCATTGTGTGATTGACAGGATGCCAATCTAGGATTTTGGTAGCCATTTGATCTACGACACTATTCTGAGCTCTTGGGACATGGGTGAATGTTATGGATTCAAATTGTCGGCTGAGTTGTTTTGTGTGTAGGAATTTTCTAAACAGGTAGGGATCGCGCACCTGGTAGTAGTTGTTGAGATGGGAGACAAGTAGCTGGGAGTCAAGGAACACATGAAGGTAAAATATGCCAATCTGAAGGGCAGCAGTCAGGAGACCGGTCACAGCATCATACTCCGCTTGGTTATTGGTAGCAGCACCTATACATATTCCGTTAAGGTGAATCAACTCATGTGAAGGGGAATATAAGAGCCATGCTGTAGAAGCCAGGTTTGGAGACCAACGGCTTGCTCCATCAGCGAAGCCAATGTAATAAGGTGGAAGATGGTCCATCTGTGACCATGCAAAAATGATGAATGTAAGGTTGCGGTTAAAAAGGTGAAAAACAAAAAGAAAGCAAACTGTACAATATAGACCAATGGGGCCACGGGTTTGTTTAAGGGTAAAAGCGTTTAAGATACAACCCATTACGGGGGTTGCGCAAAGGGTGACCTTCTGAGTCAGTTAAAATGTATGCCCCATTTCCAAGGCAGGTCTACACGATGTAAGGGCCTTGCCACATGGATTCAAACTTTCCTTTACCGGTCTTGTCGTGGGCTTGGTCATAGGAGAGAACAAGGTCTCCTTTGAGGAAAGTTCATGGGTGGACATGTTTGTCGTAGCCAGCTTTGGAGCGGTTCTTGGCGGCTTCAATGGTTTGGAGGGTGGCATGACGGTCTTCGTCAACTTGCTCTAGTGATAGCAGACATTGCTCGAGTGGGGAGGTGTCTAGGAGAAGCTCGACGACGATGTGTAAGGTAGGTATCTGACACTCGATGGGGAGGACAGACTCTACACCGTGAACTAAATGAAACGGGGTAAAACTGGTGGCGGTCTTAGTTGATGTCCGGTAAGCCCATAATGCAGGGAACAGCATGTGATTCCAATTGGACTTATGTCGGTCAACAGTGCGTTGGAGGATGGTTTTTAAAAATTTGTTAATGGCCTCTACTTGGTTGTTCCCTTGGGGGTAGTAAGCAGAGGAATATTGATGTTCGAAATTCAGTAGGGTGGATAACTCGCGCCAAATGGAATCTTCAAAATGTGAACCATGGTCTGAAACCAGCTATTTGGGAACCCTGAATCGTGTGATAACATGGTTAAAAAAGAAACGGGCAGCGGTGTCAGCTTTATAATTGAAGGTGGGCATGGCTTCAACCCATTTGGTGAAGTAGTCGACGGCAACGATGATGTACTTATGGCCGTTTGCGGATGAGGGTTTACATTCCATGAAGTCGATGGCCCATTTACAAAAGGGATCGACGGTGATGACTGGGTGTAACGGAGCGGGTGGTGTTCGAGCCTTAGGGGCAAAAAGTTGGCAATTATGGCAATGTTTGATTGCTGTGATGTAGTCGGTAAAGAGCGTGGGCCAGAAGTATACGGCGTGGATGAACTATTGGGCGGTGGCCATTCCAGAGAAATGTTCGCCGCAGGCACCGCTATGACAGTCATTGAGGACTTGTTCGGCTTCCTTGTGTGTAAGACAATGAAGGAAAATCGTGTCAACCCCTCGTCGGTAAAGGACATCGCCCAAGAGGAGATATCGAGAGGCCTGGTGACGGATATGATGGCGTCCATCACGATTTATGTTGGGTCGAAACTTTTGTGTGCGAAGGTATAACAAAATATCACCGTACCATGGGTCATTAGACGAGATGATGAACAAGTGATTGTCGGGTAACTCATCAGAGATTTGTGGGGACGACAAAAGGGATGGGAGATCGGTAATGAGCTGGGCAAGCGCAAGGGATTTAGTGCTCTTAGGGGTTGTGAAAGTGAGGTCATATTCTTGAAGGATAATTATCCATTTAGCAACGCGACCTTGCTGGAGGTGCCGGTTCAAGAGATAGACCATGGGGTTGGAGTTGGTGGCAACTGTGGTATGACTGATTAAAATGTAATGTTGCAATTTTTGGATGGAAAAGACTACGGAAAGGGATAGTCTCTCCTCATACGGGCAACGTAGTGGTGGTCCAGACAAGGTTTGGACGACGTAATAAATGACGTGCTCCTGGCGGGCAGCATCTTCCTGGACAAGGACTCCGGACATGGCATGATCACATGCCGAAACATAAAGGATGAAGTCTTGAGAGAAATCCGGAGGGGAAATCAAAGGGGCTTGCGTGAGAGCCTTCTTAAGGGATTCAAATGCAGCTTGCACCTCGTCATCCCAAACAAAAGGTATGTGGGTAAAAAGCAGGTGTAAGAAACCATGAACAGTGGTGGCGTAATCAGGGACGAAGCGTCAGAGAAAATTAGATTTTCCCTACAGACTCTGGAGTTGCCGAAGCGTGTGAGGAGCGGGAAGGTCTATGATGGCTTGGACTTTCAGGGGATCAACAACGATTCCTTTATGGGAAATAATGAAACCCAACAACTGGCCTGCCGGAACGCAAAAGACACACTTGAGTGGGTTCAAGCGGATTTGGTATTTGCGACAACGCAGAAAGACTTGCCGGAGGTCGTTAAGGTGGTATGATCATTTCTAGGAACGAGCTGTAAGATCGTCAAGATAGACTAGGAGGATATGGACCAAGTCATGAAAACAATAGATCATGGCCCGCTGGAAGGTGGCACCAACATTTTTAAGGCCAAAAGGCATGACACGATAGGCAAAGGTGCCCCATGGGGTAGTAAAGGAAGTCTTGTATTGATCTTCCTTGCGGATCTGAATCTGGTTGTATCCGAAAAAACCATCCATGAAAGATAGGACTTCATGCCCCGTACACGCATCGATGAGTTGGTCAATAAATGGCGTGGGGAAGTTGTCTTTGGGACAAGCTCGGTTTAAATTGCGGAAGTCAGTACATACTCGGTTCAAGAGCACCAGGTGGGTTAGAGATATCGATGTGGATGAAGGGTAAGATGTTGGCCATGTTACCTTCCTCAAAGGCATCAGGAGCGGGAATGGGATCCTTAAACCAGTCGACTTTGGTGGGGAGGAAATCTTTGGACTCAACTGCAAATTGGGTGGCTGTGGTGGAGGAGGACTCTTCTGAGAGGAAGTAGGAACGATGGTGCATGTCTTCCCAGGGGTAATCCGGGGCAATGAGAGCCTCTAGAATCTCCTCATCATTGTGGAAACTTTGAGTTGTCAAATCGGTTTATGAGGGAGTGGTAGTAGAAGAGATCATATAGATGGTATTAATCTCACCGGATGAGGGGGATACTGGGGGGTGGATCTCCTCAATTGTGGGGGGCACCATCTTAAGGTCCAAATTATTCATCTCGTAGAGAGCTGCTCTGTAATCTGAGAGATTGGGACAGTGATGTGAGTAATGTCCGTAAATACCACATATTGCACAAGGGTGGTTGGTATCCAGTGATTTATCACGAAGCTTAGGGGCTGGATCGAGTTGGACAACCGAGATGTTGGAGTCGTCGTCAAGCATTTGCATGTGCTCTTGTAATGCAGGTAATTGTGGACATTGATGGGTAGGATGGCCTAACTCATCACACAATGAGCATTTAGGAGGAGCACGAAACATGGGGGGGTTTTTAACTATTTTGGGCAGGGGTACAACAGTGTGTGGTTGTGGGCCTCTGCCCCCAGTGTTCTTGACAATGGGGGGTGGATTGATGGATGAGGAAGGAGTAGAGACACCGGGGGGTGTTTGAATAGTAGTGGCGATGGGTTGTACCGGTTGTAGGATGACATTTGGTGTTGGTGGGGGAATGGGAGACGAAATATACCACACGGGTAGTCCTAAGGTTAACCTGGGGAGGCTGAGAGTAGCCATAACCAGGGCACTTACTACTCCTGAGGGAGGGAATAGGAAGGGGATTGTGTGGATGGGTGTAACACCAATATGTCTAGGTACCAATGGTGGTTTGGGTAACAAGGGCGGTTGATTGTTGGGTGTTTGTGTATTGTGGGAAAGGGTACATAGGTCAGATATTTCGGTCGCTGGTGACGAGGGTGGAATGGATTGGAATGTTGAGGTCATCGACGTATCTGAGTAAACTCTGGATTCCATGGAGGAAATCGACGAGGTAGATGCACCACAAACAGGTTGTTCAACCATGGGGAGAACATTTTCGGGTGTAGCGGGGGCATTGGGATCATAATAGGGGAGTTGATCGACCTTGACCACGCGTCCATCATGGGGAGAACATCATGGTACGAAAAATGGATGAGGCAACCGCCTGCATGTCATACATGTAACTGTGGCCAAGTAAGAGGTTATAATCAAGTTGGGCGTTGATGACCTCAATGTCAATGAGCACTGTTTTACCAGCCAACTGGATAGGGACATTAGCTAAGAGACCTTGGGGTTGAGCCGAACAACCGTCGTAGGCTTGCAACGCAGTGGTGGACTGCTGGAGAGTAGGGGATCCCAAATTCTTCCAAACAAATGTGGACATAATGCATGTAGAGGCACCTTCATCGATAATGCACCGATGGATGACAAGATTTCGAACAGATACAGAAACTTGGAACACTAAAGTGGAAGGAAGGCGTAGTTCGTATTGGTCCAAATCGAAGGCCATCATTCGTGAATCATTTGGGTCAATAGCACCAATGGCAGAGAGCAAAGTCTTGCATTGTGAAGGACAGTTTTTAAGACCTCTAATGCAAACATGGTTGCGGGGGACTGGGCTAAGTCATCTACAATGTTGTAATTAGATGCAGTGCGAGCATTGGGATTATTGTTGATGCGACGAAGTGGGAAGCGAGGTGCTTTGGAGGTGCCATCTAGTGGAGCCGGAGGTATACGTAATGACTGGTCAGTGGGATGAGCGTTAGTGTTTTTGTCGACGGGAGGGGCTTCAGGGGTGGATCCATATTGGTTCCGACGGGTTTGAAGGTTGACATCGATGGATGACATCATTAACAAGTGATGGGTACCTGAGTCTAACATGGTTTGATCAGGAGCGGCATAAGTGATTTGCTGTTGTGGTGGCGCATTTCCTTGAGGGGGAGCCAACGGCTGAGTGTTCACTATGCCTTGGGTCGGTAAAGGGTTTTGTAGCACCAAGGGTTGATTCTGAGGTGGTGGGGGGTTGGGCGACGCTTGAGGAGCCGCATGCCCTTGGCGGTGGGCATCATCAGTCCAGAGTTGGCGAGCTTGCTCCAAATGTGGGCAAGCATGTGTGTAGTGGCCATAGACCCCACAAATAGAACAAGGATTGTTTGTTCGCAAATTAGGATTTTTGGATTGTTTGGGCGGCCGATCAGGGTTTTGGTTGGTAGGTGATGCGTTATTGTTGTTTGGGGGATTGGGAGGTTGACTGCCTTGTTCTGGAGGGGGGTTATTCCTACGGCTACGTCCTTTGCCGTGGTTTTGCTGGCTTTGTTGGCGTTGGTTATTTTGGTTGGGCTGCGGATTTTGTTGCGCATATACTTGCCCTTGGGCAGCAGGTGGGTTCTGGGGTTGTGCAGGTGCGGGAGTAGGCTGTGGTGGATAATAAGTGGGTGGAGGCGGTGCATGTGTTGAACCTTGTGGGGGTTGTTGATATGTCTGCGGAACAGGTTGTGGGTTTGCCGTAGGGGCTACCTATGGCGGGTAATAAGTAGTTTGGGCTCGAGAGGATACAGGAGCTGGTGCAGCCTGTGGGTGGTAATATGATTGAGGTGCGACTGGGGGGGCGTAAGTGGGGGATGCATGACCAAAGCACTGAGGTGGACATGAGGATCCATGGGAATGGTGATGATGTGCCATGGGAGCATATGAATTAGTTGCTCCGGAATAGGATGTAGCCCGCGAAAGGTCCGGGCTAGGGCTAGGACGTGCTATGGAAAAGGGATGGCTATGTGAGGCTATACGACCAATGATGCCATTTGCGGCATGGGATGCCCCCGGTGCATCGTGTTGGGAGGAATCACCGCGGGGGGCGTCAGGGATGATGGAATATAGGTAACTAGACTGGGTGTAAATAAGGTCAAATTGCTGGGCTTTGAGGATGGCCTCTTCTTCGGACTGGGGTCGTTCGGATGCCACATCCTTGGCAATGACAAGAAGGAGAGATTTTAGAAACCAATCTAAGAAGATACAGTCGTCTAACTTGATTTTGTAGAGGCTGCGGTGTCAACGCCACTCATGAATGTGGTCAGTGATGTCGGTAGCCATGTTCTGTCTGCAAGACAATATGGTCTCAACTCCCGCGTCATAGCGGACAGGTAACTGAAAGAACTGCAAGAAAGTCGAGGCAAGGGAAGTAAAGGTGGCATGGGTCCCATGGGGCTGCTCGATGTATCACTTAGCTGCAGAGCCAGTGAGGGTGCATTGTAACAGACAGAGGCAGACAGATTCGTCCACTATGGAGTTGGAGGAACACCATAGAAGGAAGGACATAATATGGTTCTGGGGATCTTCACCTGCCTTACCTTCAAACTTAGGGATGTCAGAGGGGAGCTTGGTGGGCATGTGAGGCCACGCAGGGTCATGTCTGATGGGATCGTTAGTCAGTCTGGCCAGGTCAGGAAGGTTGAGACTAGCCATGAATGGCAAACTAGTAGAAGGATGTGACATACTAGTGGTTATGACCATGTTGGGGCCAATGCCCTTGAGTGGAGGGGCTGGGTTTGCGATGTTGCCCCGAAGTGGAGGAACGAAAGTGGTATGGGACGGTCCTGCACCACCAAGGGTAGTGTGAGTCATTGATGGAGTTGGGATGGGTATGCTAGCTACTGGAATGGGTACAGTGATTGGAATGGTAGATGTGGGCCCCATAGAGGGCATACCCAAAGTAGGTGTGGTAGCTGGTGTGGTGGTGGATGCTCCACCAATGGTTCCTACAAAGAAAGGGTTGGAAGTCATGCCAACCATGGGGCTGGTTGGTGTAGTGTAAGTGGTGTATTGGAGAAAACTCACTATGGCTTGGGAATACCACAACAAACAGATGACTACCAGAAATCTACTCAATTATCTAAACAATGCTATTATAAATGACAATGTTAAAATAATGGAGAAATGTAACCAACCTCGATCCAACGTTTGATGTAGATCCCCGTTGGAGCTTTCAATCCGTGCACATCCAAGCACTTTTAATCTACAAATTAGTCTTGACAACCAATATCTAACAAGTACATGTGATATATAAATGACATTAACATTATCAATAACAATGGTCCATAATATCATAAGCAAATGTAACCCAATGTATAATAAATGACATTCACACCATGAATGGACGAGAATATGAGTATTTCTATTAATGAACAAGAAGAAGTACAAAGTTATACGACCTCTCGCCAGAAACCAATATGAACCAAGATCTAGATCAATCCACTTGTGCCTCCACCACTTCAATCCTCCATGAAAGGAAAACTCAAACTAGCAAGGAGTTTGGAAGGTGAGCATAACTGGTTCACAACTACAAGGATCAATGAGTGCAGACTCAAGATAGGGCAAAAATCCACTAGAGTGCCTTTACTATTCTCTTCCTCCTCCCGTCCATAAGCCATATGTGCTCAACATATAGTCCTCTCAAAGGTAGGTGAAAGGACTCATCGAGACATTACCTGGGCAGATGGAGAGCCAAAGGTCACCCAATGACCGCTTTTTGGGAGTAAAAAGTAATAAAATAGTGGTTTTTTACCATTTTACTTGATACTCGCGGGATATAGTGCTGCAACTTGCGGGTACTCATGATATAGTGATGCAAGATGCAGGTAGGAACAAAAATAGGGAAAACTGGTATCACTGAAGGATAAAAATGGATCTGAGTCACTGAAATGGATCCTACAGGCCAAAGAATGTTGATGCTCACAAGGTGGAAGATTTCTGTGTAACAAATGCCCCCTAATGTGTGAGGTCAGAGACTGAAATGTGCTACGATGGCCGAAATACATTATAAAACTCAGAAGTGGAGTGATGGAGACACAAGTGGAAAGAACGGCTCACTCGTCATAGTACAATAGTATCTCTGAATACATGTCGATATAGTACAACAATTTGATACAATGGCCATGAATAGGCAGTACATAAGTAAATATATGTCACAAGTGATCATAGCCATGATCCCTCTATAGTAGGATATGGTCTTCTGCTGAAAAGAAGACAACTGGTGCAAACTGGAGGTACAAACTGCTGAAATCTGAGAGGTGATATCTCAGATGTAAAGTCAAATTCATATGTAGCATACTGAATGCCACAATCGCCTGGGGTCTTCTACACAAGTCTTCGATGGTGCAAGTCCCATCAAGTGAATAAAGGAGTTGGGGTCGAACCTAATGAGACATCGTCTGATTACCGGTCATTGATGTATACCGTTAACAGACGCGAGATGACCCACCAATAATGAAAATGGGCATTAAGGCACATAGCACAATCATCAGAGTGTGAATAAATGGGTTGAAGTCGAACACTAGGATGAATCCATCGATCAGGGGACATTGATGTATTCCCAAAACTGTCAATGGTGAGAGAACCTGCCAATAATGACTGTGAGCCTCAACGTACTCAACCGAACTCTAAGCCTAAAGTCCCGGAATAAATGAGTTGAAGTCGACGGAATGAGATTCGCTAGAAGGAGGGCGTTAAGGCATCCCCCATCAACCAACACGAGGTACCAGCAATGCTGAAAGATTTGGAAGATCTCAGGTGAAACGGACTGACTCAATAAGGATGGCCAACATGCAATAGTCAAGAGATATGAGGAGTGGCTGACACTGGTTTCAGGACTTCCTTTGAACAAGAGCATGAGCAAATGGATAGACTTAGGAAGCATAGACTTGACATAAACTGTGCAATGCAGGAGGCATTACAAAAAGGGCTCCATAATGACTGGAAGCTTAACCAATCGGTGGAGAAAACTAAGAAACAAGTACAGCTCCTAAGGCCCAACTATAGTCCCAACTCATAATGTACGGAGTGGAATGAATGCTCTGTTCAAAGGCAACACAACATCTGCCAACAAGAAATAGTGACCATAATCCCGTCCGGCTTTTTGGAATATTTGATTTTTTTGTCTTTTTCATATTTGGGAAAAGCTTGAAAAAGAATAAAATTGCTTATAGTACAACAAGTGAGGGAACGAGTGTCAAATAGCTAGCAGACTAGTCCCAAGCAGTGGAACATACCTTTGCTCAATGCAAGGAAGTGCGTGCAGGATGTGGACACTCAGGGGTGTGTTCCCTCAGGGTCAAAGGGTCATCGAATTGTGAAGGGAAAATATATAAGCTCTGTAGGGATCGATAGGGAAAGTGCTCAGGCACCAGGCTAACAATTGGGTAAGCGGGAGCCAGCACAAGGCTCAAGCGACAAGCAGGATGATCCAATGCAATCACAACATGATATAACTGAGGGGAGTCCTTAAGGGAGACGACCATCATAAGACAAAGTAGAGTATGAGTCTTCATCGCAACGTCATGGCATGACTACAAAGGACTCCCAATCCTAAGGACAAACAATGGCATGGGAACCAAAAGCATAATGGGGTTCTAACTAGGGTACCCATGTTCGGGAAAGCCCTACCGCCACATGACGACACTTCTATAACAATGTGAAGGTTCCGTGTCAGTCACGAAGCGGGGTCTCACCTAGGGTTTATGAAAAGTGGTCAAAGGTCAAATGCATAATGCATGTGAAAATGGCATCTAACCTATATGCCAGGTGTGAAACGTACCTACCATAGGTGTGAAATGGATCAGAACAACTCTCGCTGAGGAAATCTGTTGAAAAAACACTACTCCATGACACGATATTAGTTCATAACAACCCAAAAATGGAAAAACTATAGAAAAGTGGGTCCAGAAAATTATAAATAGTAATAAAATCTAATAATTTTCAATTCATTTGCACTATTCACCATTTTGGAGTTAAGTAGTAAGTTTGCACCTGAAACTTCAATCGCCGATCGTGGGAGCTACGAGCAACCATTCAGCGAACCGTCTGGAGCAGGTTAGTGGTCACTGTCATACCTTTCATTTAAGTGCTTTTATTTCAATTTTGGTCGGTGGGATTTTTTGTTTGGCCACGCCCTAAATGGATTCGGCGCTACCCGCGGGCTGTAAGTGTGCGGGTCGCGGGTAGGGCATCAAACACGCAGTCAAAAAACTGACTGCCCACGTCTACCCGCAACTGTCTACAATCTAGCCCGTGGGTACGATCGTGAAGAAGTTTTTAAACATGATATTGACTAAAAATTTCTTGCTTTGCACTCCAGGATGCTTCTAGAGTGGAGGGAGAGAGAGCATGACCAGGTAGATGAGGCCATGTGCAATGATTTGCAAGCACAACAAGCATTGCAAGCAAGTGGCTTATATAAATACTGGAGTCTTGAGGGGCTTAATGGACCACAACCTACTACACCGTCATTTAATCAACTACTGAGATGTGGATGCTCAACACTTCATCCTCAATGGGAAAACACTGACACTAGAAGTGGAGGATATCTACTTCATTATCGGTTTGTCCCGTAGAGGGGAAGTGGCTAGTCTTCGGTCACGGAATGTGGGTGGTGGGATCACTGTGCAAGACAACATAGTATGGTATTGTCTCGCCAACACACGAGCAATGGGAAGTCAAGTTCCAGTCAACCTCATAATGGATTTGAGTACAAAGATCATTGTGGCAACTCTGGTGCGGATCATGGGATCCAAAGCATTACATCAAGCATCCAGACCGGTGATGTTCTACGCATCACAATGCTTGCAGCCTACTATATTTGACTGGTGTATTACTCTGCTGGTGTCTATGAAGACACAACCGACGGAATGCAAAGAGGGGAAGGCCAAAAACTTTGGGTATGGTAGCATCCTCTGCAGTTTCTTCTTTGAGAGAGTTCCGGGACTTAGCCCGAGGGTGGATGTCTCTCCTCACAGTCTCCGAGATCCAGCCCTGACCCGGTGGACTGAGATACTGACATGACAGGGTGGTGGCCATCTGGCATCACCATATACTGAGGAGTTCTTCCGCTGGTGGAATTGGAAGGTGATCTCTATAGAGGACTATCCCTATGCGGGGATAGAATTCCGACAGGACCGTGACATGCCGCTCCCACCAGGCGCATCTTTCAGAGACATCGGTGAGTACTCTTTTGGTTTTGTGTTTTTTAAATTTTTATGGATTTTTTGATTATAGTTGAAATGCAAAAAATCTTTTTGGTGGTAATGTCATGTGCTAATTGGTGACTGTTTGCTCGCAGAAAAAGGCCCAGTGAGACCCAAGGGCTTCCCGACACATGGTCGTTGGGGTAGAGATGAGGTGGCAGCAGATGCTGCAGCAGGGCGCACACTCCAGAATTTGCGGCGCAACATATCACAGATGGTTTCCCGAGTACCACTGATAGAGGTAGCCCGACTACCTGAGGCTATGTAGCGCCAGGTAGTGGGTGTTCCTGGTGAGTGGGTGCGGCTACTGCAGTGGATGGCCAATGCAGTACAGTACTACTATGAGACACATCCCATCAAGGAGGCAGCTAGACCTCCTCGGAGGGAGTAGATATCCCAGGGTCTCATCATTTTTTGTATTGATATGTATATTTTTGAGGGCTATGGACTCCAGTCTTATATGACACTACCATTTTTGGACATATTTATATATATACAAATTTGGTTCTCGGTTCTACTATATGTGTGTATGGTACAAATGTATGAATGTCTTTGTATTTATGTGCTTCATGATGAATGTGACAAATGCCAATCTAATACATAGTTAGTGTATGCATCAGATATATAATTATGACTTCTCGGAATGTGAATATATGTAATGGAAACAAAATGTCTCTCCAAGAGTCGTACCTTAAGGAATATCTGTAGTAATGTAGGGTCTCGCACACGGTACTACCCATTCAGCTGAGACACAACTAGTTGTGAATCCAGGCGGACTTCTAAAGACTGGATACCATGTGAAATGGTATCCCGAAGTAGCTCAACAATGACACTATACTTAGCCACATTGTTAGATGTAGGACCGAGACAAGCACCTCCCGAGGACACAACTAGATGGTCAGGTGAAAAGATAACCTAGGCAGTAGAAGCAAGCTGCTGCATATGTCGGCTAGCACCATCCACGAAACCTAAGAACGTAGGACATCCCGCTGACATCTGTCAATCAAACAGAGGCTAATCAGCAGACCCAACAACCAAAAAGGAAAGCTAGACTATGTACAGAAAAACTATACAATAGTGTACAAAAGTATCAGCCCAAACCAAAGGTTCAAGCGTAATACCGCTTGAGGTAGAGCCCATTTCTAGGATCCTTCAAGACAACTCCCTCGAAATCTTCTAACTCATAAGCTCCTTTTTCAAAAACGTGCCTCACAATGTAAGGACCATGCCACATGGGATTGAAATTGCTTGCCCCTAGGGGTTCTTTAGCTTGATCATACAAGAGTACCAAGTCACCTTCAACATATTGTCGGGGACGGACAGACCTATCACGACTCTTGTTAACATCAATGGCCACAACGACATCTCAACGATGTTCGTCAAGTTGCTCGAGGTGTACTAAACGTTGCTCAATATCCGTCGTATCAAGGAGGATCTCTATGGCTAGCTTGAGCGAAGGGATCTCGCATTCGATCGGTAAAAGTGACTCCACACCATGAACTAACTGGAATGGTGAGAACCTGGTGGCAGTCTTAAATGCGGTTCGATATGCCCACAAAGCAGGATATAACATGATATGCCAATTGGTCTTGCTTTGTTGGATGGTACATTGGAGAATGGTCTTCAAAGACTAATTTACTACTTCAACCAGACCATTCGCTTGAGGATAGTAGGAAGACGAGTGTTCCTGATGAAACCCAAGCTTGAGAGACAAATCTTCCATCATCTTATTTTGAAAGTGACTGCCATGGTCAGTGACAATCTCTTTCGGGATACCAAATCGAGTGATAATCTAGTTGAACACGAAATGGGTTGCAGTAGCACCATCGGCTTTAACGGTAGGCATGGCCTCAACCCATTTGGAAAAATAATCCACAACCACAATAATATGATGATGCCCCCCAGGCGAAGCTGGTTTGCAATCCATGAAATATATCCCTCACTTAGTGAAGGGATCGACAGTGACGACCGGATGGAGGGGTGTTGGATGCGAGTGTATGTTCCGAGAAAACACCTGGCAAGGGTGACATCTCTTCATAGCTTTAATACAATCTTTAAAGATAGTAGGCCAAAAATAACCCACTCGCATAATAAGTTGGGCTGTAGCAAGCCCGGATAAGTGACCGCCACACGCCCCCGCATGGAAATCATTAAGTACCCATTCCGCTTCTTCATGAGTCAAGCAACGACGGAGAATGGAATCCTTTCCTTGGAGATACAAAGTGTCACCGATGATAGTATAATCTTTAGCGTGATGTCTCACACGCCATCGATCGTCTTGTGAATAATGCAGAGGAAACTTCAAAGTTTGGAGATATCTAATGACATCCCCATACCAAGGGTCCTCGGTCGAGATAAGAAATAAATATTCATCCATGAAGGAATCTTCATGAATGACATCCTCATCAAGCCATGGAAGGTTCGACATAAGCTCAGCAAACACCAATGATTTCATCGATTTTGCAGAAGCGAACTCGAGATCAAATTCTTGAAGGATCACAATCCATTTATTATGCTTACCTCCAATAAGGCGTCATGATAGCAGAAATTGAAATAGATTGATATGAGCTACAACAGTGGTTGTTCGAAGCAAAATGTAATTCCGTAACCGCTGGACTTTGTGAACAGTCGTAAGTGCCCACTTTTCTACGTGGGTGTACCTTCATTCAACGTCTACTAAATTTTGACTAAGATAATAGATAACATGCTCGACAAGCGCATCATCTATATGAACCAAGACCATGCCAATAGTCTCTTGAGACGCGACCACATAAAGAATGAAATGTCGTGTAAAGTCCAGCGGAATAAGCACAGGGGCTGATACCAAAGCTTTCTTAATGGCATCGAAAGACTGCTGGGCTTGCTCATCCCTGATAAAAGGTGTGTCTTTCTTCAATAGGCATGCGAAACCTTTAGTAATACTAGCATAGTTAGCTATAAAATGATGCAAAAAAGTAGCTCTCCCTTGGAGGCTCTGAAGTTGAAACACATTACGCAGAGGAGGCAACTGAAGTATTGCCTCAACTTTGAGAGGATCGACTCTAATACCCTCTTTCGAAACTATGAATCCTAGAAGGCGACCAATCTTAACAGCGAAGATGCATTTGTTTATATTCAATCAAATTTTATAGTGGATACATCGTTCTAGAATCATACGGAGGTGCTTGGGGTGGTCCACTCTCTTGCGAGAAGGGCCAGCAAGATCATCCAAGAAAACTTCCATAATCATCTTAAGATCATGAAAGGCATAGGTCATGGCTCACTGAAAAGTAGCTCCGGTGTTCTTGAGGCCGAAGGGCATTTTCCGGTACGCAAAAGTTCCCCATGGACAAATAAATTCCGTTTTATGTTGTTCCGCGAGTTTGATTTGAATCTGATTATAACCTGAGAATTCGTCCATGAATGAAAAAATATCACTTCCCGCACAAGCATCCAATATTTGATCAATGAATGGCATGGGGAAGTTGTCTTTCGAACATGCACGGTTCAAATCTCTGAAATCAGTGCATACACGGATCGTTCCCTGCTTCTTATCCATAGGAATGGGGTTTGATACCCATTCGGTAAGGGGAACGGGGTAGATGAAACCAGCTTTGAGCAGTTTCTCCACCTCTACCTTAATAGCAGCTGCCTTTCTAGGGTTCACAACAAGTAAGCGTTGTCGAACCGGTTTAGCATCAGGATACATTTTAATCTCGTGTTCAACAATGCGAGGGTCTATTCCTGGCATCTCCTCATATGACCAGGCGAAAGATTCCCAGAGTTCGGTAAACACATCAATGTAAATAGCAATCTCCTCAAGAGTGCAATCGGCACCAACGTAAACATTCTCAATCTTTCTGGGAGTGCAGGAGATGTTGATAGAAGTGGTTGGGGAAATACTGGCCATATTCCCCTCCAAGAAAACATCATGCGATTGCAAAAGAGGCACAGGGTGACCAACCATCTCAGCTAGAGTCATCCTAAACTCCTCCTGCTCAATGAGCTCAAGGTTGGGAAGGAAATAAGATCGATGGTGCATATCTTCCCAAGGCCTCTCACTACCACACATGGCTTCAAGGATAGCTTCATCTGATGGAAAAGTATCATCGAGGCAATTGTGAGAGCAAGATGAGTTGGCTGCCCAAACTGGCAGCGTAACGGGATCTTCTTCAACTGTCTGGGAAGAAGAGAGATCCGGATCTACAGTGGTTTGTTGGAAGTGATCATAAGTGAGCTCCACTACAGATAAAAGCATAGACATCCCGATGTATGCAATGTCTCCAGACATAGAATCCGCGGATGGAAAAATCCATGGATCACCATAATAGGAAGTCCGAAATGGCATACTTTTCGAAGGAGGAGGCACACTGTCGGAATTGGTTCCAATAGAATTCACAGGTGCAGAATGGTTAAAAGTTCCCATCAAAGAAGGCTACATTCCAACACCTATGTTCCCAGTTGCCGATTGAGAATTAGAGACTTGCGGGACTATGGATCCCGTGGATGCTGTGGAAGGAGTGCCAACATAATCCAGCTGATCGATCATCACAATATTGCCTTCATGGGGAAAGCAAATAACTCGAAATACAGTAGACACAACAGCCTTCATAGCGTACATCTAGTTCCGACCTAGTAAAAGGTTGTAGTCGATGGGCGCATCAACCACTTCGACTTCAATAGGCACAGACTTACCTCCCAAGGAGACAACAAGGTAAGGGATAATTCCGTGAGGTGTAAAAGATCTATCGTCGAATGCAGTGAGTGTAGTTCTAGATGCGAGTAGAAGAGGAGAGCCAAGAGCTTTCCAACAAGTTAACGACATTGCTGATGCGGAAGCACCTTCATCAACCATAGTACATTTGACGAAGCTCTTAAGGAAAACCACCTGGATTTGGAAAGCCACGTGGTAAGGCAAGCGAGGTTGGACATCAGTAGTATCGAGCTTGATACCACTAGGACCTTCCCCATCCTGAACTCCTAACGCACTCAAAAGGGCATGCTTATGAGAAGGACAAGCTTGCAAAACTTCAAGAGCCAACATGGCACACGGAGTTTGTCCCAAATCTTCTACGATGGAGTACTTCTCGGCGGCTCGAGCATTAGGATTATGCGTGGAGCGCTTGAGAACACCTTTCGGTATCTATGGCATAATACAAGGCTTCTCGATATGCAATGAATTATCAGGAGGAGGGGGAGGCTCATTCCCCAAATTCGGTTGTGGTGCACCATAATCATGTTGACGAGTAGCAACACAAACCTCCGACTGAACCATATTCACACATCCATAGCCACTAGTCTTGGAAGAAGACGTTGTCATTTCATTAGTACCATAACCAGTGGTGGGAGCATGCGAAGCCATGTTCTGGTGATGAGGTAGGGGATCCTTCAGCATAGCTGGGCTCTGTTCCAAATGCTTCGATGCTTCTTCAATACGAGGACATAAGTGAGTAAGATGATCCTCCCCAGAAAGCTTGTAAGGGAATTTCACCTTATGCCTAGGTTTATGATCCTTTCCAGCATTACCGCCTTCCCGAGGAGGGTTGGCATTCTCTTTACAAGGAGTATTACGATTGCTATTGTTGTTACTTCCATTGTTTCCACCCTTATGATTATTTCTCCCCTTTTTCTTACCACCAGGTTGATGGTTACCCGACGGTTTCGTTGATTGCACATTGTTTACATCAGACGACGGAGTGGAAGTGGACAAGGTGTGAACCTGTCCAGGAGCAGACTGGTTTAGCGACAAATTTTGCATTTGATTAGATACCAAGTCTATAGGGCGAGTACATGCGAACCCCACGATTCCATCGGCATGTGGTCCAGGAACTGACGTGGGCTCATGTCTTGTTCTCGATACGTCAGGAATAATGTCATACAAGATGCCAGACTGAGAATAAAGTAGATCTAACTGCTGGACTTTCAAGATAGCTTGTTCCTCAGTCATAATGCCGGACATCAAAACATCCTTAGCAATATATGGAAGTAAAGAATTAAGGAACCATTCCAACAGGAACTCTGGAGGAATGTTGGCTTTCACTAATCTCTTCCGCCGATGCCACTCTTGAATGTGGTCAGAAATATGTGTGGCCTTATTCTAACGGAAGGTGGACAACAACTCAGTACCAATATCATAACGAACCGGTAACTAGAAATGGTCTAAGAAAACCAAAGCAATCTCGTTGAATCCCCTATAGGTGTTTCCGGGAAACTGCACATACCACTTCGCGGATGCCCCCGTGAGGGTGCATTGAAATAGTCGTAATCGAATGGAATCATGATTCAAAGAGTTGGAGGAGAACCAAAGGTGAAATTTCGTGACATGATCTCCTGGGTCCTCACCACCTTTCCCTTCAAACTTTGGAATGTCCAAAGGGATCTTGGTAGGGACTGGGGGCCAAGCAGGGTCGTGACACACCAGATAATTCGTGAGCTTCGAAAGATCCAAGAGATTCAAGCGTGCAAGGAGTGGGAGCTGTGGTTGGAAAGTTTGATTATAAGCCCCCATAAAAGGTTGGTTAAACGGAACTGTATTGTAAGATGGACCAAAAGCTTGACCATGAGGGTTAAACTGCTAATAATGAGGACCTGATGGACCATAAGCTTTCCCATGGCCATAAGATGGATAACCTCCCCTTGCCTGACCCATTTGAGAGTAAGCAGGTATATGTGCGTTTTGAGCACCATATGGGGGTGGTGGGTGATACTGGTGGCCAGCACCGACTGTGTTGTAGTAAGGGTTTCCACCATGGGTATGGGACATGTATGTACTATTCATAGTGGGAACCATGTTGTATTGACCGTAATGGTATGGTATGTTCCCACCCCCAATATTAGGATTAGCTTGAGCAGTCATGTGATGACCATAAGCATGAGAAGTATTCCCAGGTCCAATATGGGTGTGACCAGTAGCAGGGTTGGTGGTGTGATGTCCATATGGATAGGAAATATTCCCACCCCCTACATTACTATTACTAGCGGCAGCAGTGGACGCAAAAGTATGTGGTATGTGTCCACCCCCGTGGTTGGGAGGAATGGTATCTGGTGCAAAAGTAGTCCCGGGTTGACGAGTAGCGACATGTGTATTAGGTGGTGGATGGCGAGTCGTGTTTCGAACAACATTCCGACTAGGTTGGGTATTCCTAGGAGGTGGTCGTGTTCCAACATTAGCATGGTTAGGAATTTGACTAGTCCCCATACTATGTGAGTGGGTGGACAATGTAGTGCCCCCAGCTAGGGTAGTGCCCCCAGTGGGTATAGTATGGCTAACACTTTGACTAGTGCCAGCATGAGTACCAACCATAGTGGAAGGTTCGACAATATTGTGACTAGGCATACCAAAAGAGAGTGTGGTGGGGTTGACCATAGGTCCAGAATCATCATGAGTCTCAGGCCTCCTATATCTAAAATCGCGTGGAAATGAAGGAATGAAAGGATCGTCCTGTTCTTCCTCCTCGGGTAAGTCGGGCATCCCGTAAAGATAATTATCCGGATTCGAAGGATCAAACGGATCTCGGTCAAGTGGATTAGGCCAAATAGAACCAGGTTGAGTCTTAGGTGGATCACCTCCCCAATCCTCACAAGGAGTCTGGGGATCGGAAGTATGTTCAACTCTACCCGAAGGAGTAGAAAGGTCTTGCCCGATATCGCGATGTGCAGCCATGTAGTCCTAAACGTAAGTCTCATAAGAATCCGAAGACTCAGAGGGAGCCCTCCGGCGTCCTCTAGAAATACGACGTGTAACCTCGAGTGGCTTTAAACCAGCCAAACGACGGGACTGGCGGAGAGTAGGGCTCCACGCCACGTTCTCTCTGAATAGAGACACAGCGTCTCCTAAAGGCCAACTATCGATTAAATATAGTAAATCAAAAGCACACACCTAGAGAAAATACAGCCAAGAGCATAAAAACAGAGTGGCTAAATGATCTCCCGACACTAGAGCTGGTATGTCTCTCCTAGGAGAGGCTTGAGACTCCCAAACTATAGCCGGAGGTAACATAATCAGTTATAGAGACACCCAGGCTTCACTGTGTCGACAAGGTCAAGTCCACTGCACGAACACAACTGTGCTGTCCAATCCCTATCTGACTTAGGACACAAACAACATAACCACTACAAGTACCCTGTGCAGATCCTAGGTAAGGCAACTATGTTTACCGCAATATAACCAATGCTCAGGGGGATAGTCACAGGTGGGACTCATCGTATCGGCAGGGTAGCTAAGCCCGAAGCATAAGAGGATGAAACTTTGGTACCCTCAGATACGAACAAATCCTGGATATATCTCCCACGTTCAGCCGATATCAGAGGGATATCTCCTCAACCAACCTCTTGTGACCTCGTGCTTAACTCTAGATTGAGTAGAGCTTTCCTGAGAACACCGATCTATACCATGGATTCCTCCACTCCTTGGTCAGACACCTAATGTTTTGTTCAGTAGTCTTGGATTGTTAACTCACAATGATATATTCCAAGACTCTAAACCTATGCTAGTTGGTGTACCCTATAAATAAAATAAGTCAAATCAATTTTATGATTAAGCGTTAATTTTAGTGGTTGTGATTACTCAAGGGATATGGTCGTGAAACTAGTGATGTGTAGACTCAATAGTATGCAACATTGTCCAATCCTAGACTCATCTATCCAATAAAACAATGTCACTAATATGAAAAATCAACCAACAATTCCGAAATAAATATGCAAAATTTTATTTTTTCAATGCATAAGCAGAACCTAAAATGAATGCAACAAGCACTCAATGCAAAATGTAGTACATGGAAATAAAATATTTTTGTATTTTCTCTTATAAACAGAAAGGAAAATGCAAAAAACTAAATGAATATTTTTGTATTTTTTCAATATATATGGAATGAAAAAATGCAAACAAAATCCTACTATTCAGTCACTGAAGTGCCGAGAAGATCACTAAGACAACCCAATAGATCCTAAATAGCAAGACTCAGCCAAAAGAAAGAGCTCAAAAGGAAGAAACCAAGAGGCTAAAACCAAAGATTGGTAAAAAACCAAGAAGGCTCAACCAAGAGAAACGAAGAGATTTGGTCACAACCAAGGCATGAAATAGTCAAGAAAGAGGCCAACAAAGACTCAGGAACCAACCAAACTCACCCAGCAACAACCAATATCCATAAACCAACAAAAGCCGGAGTTACACGCTACTGTCGAAGGAATACCTATGGGTACTCGCAAGCAGTAGAGTAAACAGAGGCGAGTATACGTGGGCAGAACTAAGCTAGCCCACGGGTGAGGAAAAGCAAATGGTCAAATAAAGAGTCCAGAGGCTCAAAAAAAGCAAGTTTTCTACAGTGTATCTTAACGGCCAATCAGTGACACAAAGATTCGATAAACAACAACTCTAATTATGGACTAATGCAAATTTTTTTTCCCAAACATGGATGTTTTCCCCAGCGGAGTCGCCATTTCTGTATTGGAGAAAACTCACTATGGCTTGGGAATACCACAACAGACAGATGACTACCAGAAATCTACTCAATTCTCTAAACAATGCTATTATAAATGACAATGTTAAAATAATGGAGAAATGTAACCAACCTTGATCCAACGTTTGATGTAGATCCCCGTTGGAGCTTTCAATCCGTGCACATCCAAGCACTTGTAATCTGCAAATTAATCTTGACAACCAATATCTAACAAGTACATGTGATATATAAATGGCATTAACATTATCAATAACAATGGTCCATAATATCATAAGCAAATGTAACCCAATGTATAATAAATGACATTCACACCATGAATGGATGAGAATATGAGTATTTCTATTAATGAACAAGAAGAAGTACAAAGTTATACGACCTCTCACCAGCAACCAATCTGAACCAAGATCTAGATCAATCCACTTGTGCCTCCACCACTTCAATCCTCCATGAAAGGCAAACTCAAACTAGCAAGGAGTTTGGAAGGTGAACATAACTGGTTCACAACTACAAGGATCAATGAGCGCAGACTTACGATAGGGAAAAAATCCACTAGAGTGCCTTTATTATTCTCTTCCTCCTCCCATCCATAAGCCATATGTGCTCAATATATAGTCCTCTCAAAGGTAGGTGAAAAGACTCATCGAGATGTTACCTGGGCAGATGGAGAGCCAAAGGTCACCCAATGACTGCTTTTTGGGAGTAAAAAGTAATAAAATAGTGGGTTTTTACCATTTTACTTGATACCTGCAGGATATAGTGCTGCAACTCGTGGGTACGCATGATATAGTGATACAACATGCAGGTAGGAACAAAAATAGGGCAAACTGGTATCACTGAAGGATAAAAATGGATCTGAGTCACTGAAATGGATCTTACAAGCCAAAGAATGCTGATGCTCACAGGGTGGAAGATTTCTGTGTAACAAGTGGGGTTCTCAGACTCTGCCTCAGAATCAGAGGTAAAATAAGGGGCATCTAGATCGGGTGACGGAGTTCTATGCCGTTGATGAGTGGAGTCAAGTGACAAAGCTCAAGATCTATGATGAGTGGTATCAAGTGATGAAGATCTACATCTATGATGGGTGATGTCAAGTGAACTGTGCTGCGGGGGCTCGCCCCGGAGGTGCCGAGAATGTCTCGGGGACTCAATGGTGACAGATGGTGTCAAGTATCTGGGGGTTGTGTTGAGTGAAAAATAGCTCAAAAACCCTAATGCAACCGAATGTGTAGAAGGAGAGCATAAAAAATATGGCACTCAGGCCAACAACCAACTCAAAACACTTACTGTAACAGTTGTGCTACAATAAGTGGAGTATCAACAAAAATGGTCAGAATACCAACAAGCAGTAGGTTTCCTAGAAAATAATAAACGGTGGACTCACTAGACCAAAGGGAGGTAAGGGAGCATGCAAACACCTAGCTAAATAGTATTCTGACTCAACCAGACATATCCTCTACAAGGTGATGAAATCCAAGTCAGACAATATGGATAGTAGAGCCAAGTGGCTAAAGATATCCCCCTACCAGGAGGGACACCGGGTAGTCAATCCTAGAAGAAAGGAAACTAAGATACCCCATTCATGACACGTCTAGAAAAGGTGAATCTGCAGTTTGGTTCTATCTCCGTTGTATCCCCATACGGGTGATACACTGAGAACTACGAAAGGTATCCTTTATTTACTGAATGGAGTGCGGTATTCCACTCAGGCCTCCGGAACCAGTCTAGCTACTTCAACCCTCCTAGGGGAGAGGCCGTCTGATAAATTGGTTGTGATCGTGCCAAAAGTACTAGGGGATTTTGGTTTGCTAATGGACAACAACTATGTTTCAAGTGTAAGCAACCGAGGGGTGTTATTTGGATACCTATCCCCCCGATCCTACCTAACTACAAGATTCTTAAGTGTTCCCCAAGTGGGGTTAGAGTGTTGGTTGTGTTAAGTAGTATTTTAGGGCTCAATTGAATTAGGTGACAGAGTGTGTACATGTGAGATGATGAACCCAAGTAAAAGTGCCACGGGGTGGGCAGCTTTCTAACTAAAAATAACAATGCAGAAATTAAACTTTGAAATGCAAAATTTTCTCTTTTCAATTAAAATATTGGAATTTAAAAAATTCTGTAAATGGAACATAAATAATACTGCAGAAAAAGGTTGTAGGGAAGTATGGCTGCAGATAGGACAGGTGGCTGTGCAGGTGCAGAAAATATTGCAGCAAAGTACTGTGTTCAAACAGAGAAAAAGTGTAGAAAACGGACCACGGGTCTGTGGCGAATCTGCGCGGTCGGATCGCGGGAAACAGGTGAACAGTCGCGGGAAGATCACAGGAAAATTGCTGAAAGACGTGGGAGGAATGTGGGAAAAAGGCTAAAAGTCGCAGGCGGATAGCAAGAGAATGGTTGAAAGCTGCAAGCGGACTATGGGAAAAAGCTCGAAAGTCGCAGGCGAATAGCAGGAAAATGGCTGAAAGCCGCAGGCGGACCACGGAAAAAAGGTCGAAAGTCGCAGGCAGATAGCAGGAAAATTCCTGAAAGCCGTAGGCGGACCGCGGGAAAGGTGTGAACAGCCGTGTTCGGATCGCACAAAACAGGCTGAGAGCCGTGGTTAGATCGCAGGTAATAGACTGAAAACTGTTGGTAGATCGCGGGAAACAGTCTGAGAGCCACAGTCGGATCACAGGAAACAACCTAAAAGACGCAGTCGGATCGCAACTACGGGGACAAAAGATGCGGTTTATGGCAGTCGAAAGGGACAGCCGAAAGGAAAAAACAGAGAAAATATTCCATAAAATAAAAAACGTTTAAAACTATAACCAGAAATTCAAAGGAACACTAGGGGAGTCACCAAAACTGTAGCTAGGGTTTTCACCCTAGCTTGTGCAAATGAGCACCTACTAAGGAGAAGGGCCTCCTTAGTAGTAGTTCAATAATCAATAAATTAAAGCAATAAAGCAATATGAAATTTAACCTAGCATGAGCATTAACATAAATAATAAAACATGAAAATATGGTGAAGATCTCTCTTTTTTTATTAAAAATTACCTCAAATGTAGAGGTTGGTGGAGCCTTTGCAGCAGTCCAAGAGGGTTGCTTCCAAACTCAAGTGTTGTTCCTTCTCCTTCTTCCAAATATGTTTTGGAAATGGGGCCAAAAGGGTTCTCAAGAATTAGCTCCAAATGGAGAGCTAGGGTTTCAAGGGAATTTTCAGCAGCGTAAGGATAGGGATGATTGTGGATGAAAAATGGGGAGCCTCCATCACCTATTTATAGGTTTTTAGTGGTGGAGTGCTGACCCATGGTTTTGGGTACCATATGGTTTAGGTCAACTGTAAAGGGTTTTTGCTTCCTTTTTTTCCTTTTTTTTGTATTTTTTATTCCCTTTTTAGAGGGTTTTTGCTATTTTTGGAGGAATTTACATTAGTTTGGGGGAAAAAAGGAGGTTTTTGGCCTTTTGGAGGCTTTTTAATGGTTTTTTGGCCTTTTGGAGGCTTTTTAATGGTTTTTTGGCCTTTTGGAGGCTTTTTATTGGGTTTTTTGGACTTTTGGAGGCTTTTTAAGGTTTTGGAGGCAAATATGGTAGAAAATATAACCAAATGAGTCATGTAATGAGGGAGATGAGGTAGTGAGCACTTCTTGAGTGTTAACACCCTCTGCCACGGATAGACGAGCTCATCGACTGTATGAAAGGTACTAAATTCTTTACTAAGATCGACCTCAAGTCGAGATACGAGCAAATTCCAATTGAGCCCTCAGATGTGTGGAAAACGGCTTTCAAAACCAAGGAAGGATTTTTTGAATGGTTAGTCATGCCTTCCGTCTTAACCAATGCACCTGCAACCTTCATGCAACATATGGATAACCTTCTTCAACCTTTCATCGGCAAATGGGTTATTGTCTATCTTGACGATATGTTGATTTTCAATGGATCATGGGAAGAACATGTCGGACATCTTCGACATGTCCTCGACACTCTCCAACAACATCGGCTCTAGCTAAACATGGACAAGTGCTCTTTTGCGATGACCAACATCAAATATTTTGGGTATGTAATTGACTCTGCGGGCATTCACGTCGACCTAGAAAAAGTACAGACTCTCAAAGATTGGCCCATTCCTAGAAGCATTCAAGAACTAAGAAGTTTTCTTAGTTTGGAAAATTTCTATCGACGATTCATACTCGGCTTCAGTCACATAGCCTGGCCCTTGAATAAGTTGATGAAGGGAAGTGGGAAAACTATCTTCTAGTGGACATCAACAAAACAAGGAGCTTTTGAACAACTCAAACACAAGCTCTGCACTACACCAGTTTTGTGTTACCTAATTTGCATCAGCCCTTTGAGATTGAGACGGACGCATCGGACTATGCCTTGGGTGCAGTGATCACTCAGTCTGGTCACCCAGTCGTTTTTCATTTCGAGACTTTTAATGACACAATTATAAGATACTCGATGTATGAAAAATAACTGTATGCCATTGTGCAAGCTCTCAAGCAATGGAGGCATTACATCCTTGGCAAGGAAACGATCATCCTCACTGACCATAAGCCACTACAGTTCGCTCCAACATAATCAAAGTTGTAGACAAACCAACAACTCAAGTGGATTAATTACCTACAACAATTCCAGTTGGTGATTAATCATTGGAAAGGTAAATCTAACACCGCTGTCGATTTCCTCAGTCAACCACCCATTACTCTCCTTTTAACAGTGATGATTATGCAGGGATACGACACGACCACTTGGCCATAGTTGTATGAGGATGACATCGACTTCTCAGCAGTCTATTGACAGTTACAGACTAACAAGTTGTCGATCTCAGACTCTGACTATTTCCTGAAAGATACCTTGCTATACAAGCTTGGACAGCGTTGTGTACCGACCAGTGAGTAGCAACAACAAATAATTTTGGACGCACACTACAACAAGACTACAGGACACTTTGGAGTAGTAAAGACACTTGCTATTTTACATAAGTATTTCTTCTAGCCTACACTTGAATCCGACGTCAACAAGTACATTCGATCATGCGTGGTTTGTGCCATTGCTAAACCTCCTAATCAACGACAGGGATTGTATACACCTCTACCAGTTCCTAGTTGACCATGGGAATCTATTTCTATGGACTACTTGACGGGTTATCGTACTACTAAACATTAGCATGACACGATATTAGTAGTAGTCGATCGATTTTCCAAGATGGCCATTCTCATACCATGTAAGAAGACCATAATAGCGCAGTAGACCACTCAACTCTTCTTTACACATGTTTGGAAGACCGAGATGCCAGATTCGTCAGCATATTTTGGAAGACCCTTTGGCAATTGCTAGACACACGACTCTCATTGTCGACAACTTTCCTTCCTCAAACCGATGGACAAACGGAAGTTGTGAATCGCTTGGCAGTACAACTGATTCGCATATACAATCACCAACATCGACACACATGGGATGAAAGTCTTCCATACATCCAACACAACTACAATCGAGCTCAGCACAGCTCTACAGGAAAGATTCCATTTGAAGTCTGTTACGGATTTCAACCCTCAACGCCTATCGACTTGGTCAACGCCTCGACATAGCCGAGTGACACTGACTATATCCAATGAGAAGTTTATAAAGAAGTCAAGTTCAGAGATCATATTTGCGGCATCTAGAAGCAAGCACATGAAAAGTTGGACAGAGCAAGTGATAAAGATAAGTAATGACATGACAAGCATTGTATTCCTCATTCATTTCAAATTGGGGATAAGGTCTAGTTACATCTCAAGAAGGAGCGCTTCACTGATCCATTTAATAAGATCAAGCATTTGCGATGTGGTCTGTACAATATTCTTCGATAGATTGGAGAGCTTGACATTTCTGCATGCCTGGGTCTGCATCCAATATTCAATGTGGATCTACTTAGACCATACCATGCACCCTTGTTGGAACAATACGATTTGCATATGGTAGAACACGAAGACATCCATCCAGATGTTCAGAAGCCTCTTCCTTACGACACCATTGTGGGACGACGAGTACGTCATACAAGGACAAACACAATTCCCTTGTTTCAGGTTGCCAAAGCTGGCCAGTTCCCATCTCAGGGAAAGTGGTACTCTGTTACTGAATTGATAAACAAGTTTCCTCAGATTCACAAGCAAACAATGGGGTCCATTGTTTCTTAAGGAAGGAGTTATGATCCGCATCGCAGTTGGCAAGTCATCGATGTTGATGCAACTTCGACAAGTTTCAACTTCGACAAGTTTCAACTTCGACACGAATTTGACTCAACATGTTATCTCTAACAGTTTCCGAACTCAGCACAACTCCGACGAGTCTTGAATTCAACACACCTCGACACATTCACACCTTCGACATGTTCAACAACCTCACAGTTCATGACATCGACAAGCAGCGTCGACATGCGACCACCGATTGTCGAACTTCGACAGACTGTCTCTCTGTCTTCCAGTCGACTGTAACGGTTGAACTGTTGAACCGTTCTAACTTCTTCTTTGTAACTGAACGTAATGAGTAGGCACCCAAGTGTCTCAAAATTCTATATAAGCATGTATAATATTGTAACATACATCAAGCTATCTGCTGATTTCAGTAATAGAATATTAGTTCGCATTCCTGCATATTTTTTATGCATATTTGTGTTCATCTATGTAGTGTAATCCTGCTTTGCTCATTCTGCTTATTATTATAGCTTCCACCATAACATAGCCGACTCATTCAGTCAAACTGTTGTCCCCCTTGTGCTTCATGGACACAACCTATATCACTAGTCTTTAGTCACAGTTAAACCCACCCAAAGCTTGGTAATTGGACTCTTTTGGATATGCAAGGTCTGATCACAAGGGTGTAGAAACCTAAACAACAAGGACAAGGCTAGCTTCAGAATCCTATGCACAAGGTACTGGTACCATTTATGTTTCAACAACAACTGTCGCTGAAGTCTACTCCAAGGATTCCTAGGTACACCAACATATGCATACTAGATTCCTCCACTAACACTTGAATGAAACTTGAAGGTGGATAACAGGTTTTACTCTCTAATATACTGCTGTGCAAAAGTTATTGGATTTTTGGGAAGGTTTGGCAGTTTTTGGAGGTTAGAAGAGGAAGTGCGCTACTAGGGGCTGCTCAACTAGTTTTCTTTCAAGCTCTTCCAAACACACAAAAAGGGTCATGAATTATCAATATGAGCCTTGGGTTGGATTCATTAATGTCTTAAGGACATGTAATGACTGTACTAATTCAAAATAGATTTTTAGAGACCTTTTTATTAAAGAAACTACAAAACTAGTCATAAATTCATTCCTCAAGAGCCAGTCTTGAAAAATCTAAACACAAGCAGCCATTAAAGATATCGAATTATTTATAAGATTTATAATATGAACCTATAAATGAATAATTGTGGAGAATCGACCATTAACATAGTTTATTTAACATCAAATAGAAGTAGCATAGCTCAGACTTCATAGAGAGTCCTCATTCTTTGATATCTTACAACAATGGAGCATGAAATAAGTGTGGGATGCACTGGATCATGAACATAGGCTGAGAATGAACATCAGATAGCTCATGGGAGGCATATAATACAACTAATATATCTCACAGGGGTGCAATTACTCTAGTTTATCTCTTCTCCAGATGAATACCAACACAAATCTTCAACGATCTTGCACCAATCTTTGCACCAACACTAGAGGCTCGAATTATTCAGGATGTATGATAGTTCAGACCTGAAAATTAGGATTTAATGGCTTTAAATTAGACAAGAATAATAAGAATGGAATAATTACTATGTGGCACATCTCCCATAGTTTGCTAAGGGTGCATCTCCAAAGACTAGAGAAGCTCAGAGATTTCTCAATGCAAAAGTTAAACCGTCAAAATATGTGAATGGTGCTCTCTCTCTCTCTCTCTCTCTCTCTCTCTCTCTCTCTCTCTCTCTCTTGTAGACTCTGTATCTTCTTAGGAAATTCATTAAAGTCATGGTATATGGTCCCTAGCTGATCCAATCACCTTCTTTAGTCAATTTGGCAATTACTTGCTTTGTGCAACCTTTCTTGTTTTTAGCCTGTTTTTTTTACTTTTCATTGGCATTTTCTTGCTTTTCTAGTTCTTTTTCTTTCCTTTATTCTTCTTTCTTATTTTATGGACTTTCCTTCCTTTTTATATGCTTTCTTCTTTTCTGAGTTTCCTGCTTTTGGGATGCCTTCCATCTTTTAAGTAGCTTTATGATTTTTCTCTGATTTTCTTCTGGTTTCCTTTGTGGATGACAACTGAAAAATCCACCCTTATCCTCTTGTGCACCCTCATGAGCCTAATTAATCATAAATAAATATTATTTTTATATTTTAGGCCAATATTAATAAAATTAACTTGTGTAAAATATTATTGGCCAATTATTCCCGAATTATTAATAATTATCTTAGAAAACTCAAATTGGGAATCTTATACTTCATGTGGCCCACCTTAGTCCAATTATTCTTCAATTACTCTCTTGGGAATCTTACTTAGGTAAATTTACACTCTTAGCTACCAATTTAATAATTTTATTCCTAGGTGAATTAGGCCAAAATTATGTCTTGGACCATAGCAAAATTTGGGAACATGACAAATCCTCCCCTCCTAATATTGCTTGTCCTCAATAAATTTAGGTCGCGGAATAAAAATGCATCTCCATCCCAAGCATGGTTATGAATTTTATACCTCTCATCATATTGATGACCATAACAAGTCACCAACTCTGTGCACCACAACTGAAATCATCAAAATCATGGGTCTAAACAATTTAATGGAAATGAAACATATGCTCTGCTCAAAGCATGCTCTGGCAATTCAATGTATCTCTAAACTCCCCAATTAACTCTGAGAGGGTCCATCATGCTGCTGCTGCTCAACTCTGATAATAAGTTTCTCATGTATTTCCCAAGAGTTAGATCCATCATACGGTTTCCCATGCATGGAACTAGATCACTACTCAACATAGATGGACTTCAAGAAATGTAGGTTGGCTCACCCTCCCGGATCCCATAATGTTAGGGTCTTTTCTTTTGGCACATGCTTGTCCATACAACCCATGGATACATGTGTAATGGATGCATCGAAAGGATGGCATGAATATATTTTTTGTTGTTCACATGATAAGACAATATTAGTAATATTAACAAATTCATGACAGAAACCAAAAGTACCTTTACCTCCTTGCTTCCCCATCTTTGATCTATCTACCATAAGTGTATCTCATGATCGTTTTGGAGCAAAAGGGGTGTTTGGAAAACACCCTCGTCATTCGATCCATCCCAACGAGTCAATCATGATTCCCATGCACTTCTATGTATACTGGAAGGATCATATGGAAGCCATAGAAACCTTTGTTTCTCTTTCTAATATTTCATGACGAAGGATGTGTCCATTAATCTCCTACCAAAGAAATCTAGATAGGTGCATCCATGAGTCTCCATCTCCACTAAGTACTCACCTATCCAATCCGTGGACAGATAAGTAACTTTTCTTGCATATCTGAATGGTATGTTTTCTTGAATGTACTTTTGCAACAAGACAATTGTTTGTCCAATATAATATATGGCATCTTCCTTCACCAACACTTTCAAATCATAACTTTTCTCATGTTCATCCTCCACATGAGAGTCCTCCATCATACCCGTTGCATTTCCTTCCATGTAAGATGAAAGGTGTGGTACATTCAACTCCTTTTGAAGTTGATATATATGCAACTTTGACTCTTGAATATCCCTTTGGGTTCTCTCTAAAGAAACATATGCAAAATCCAATTCGCTACCAATATTTTCTCCTTCATCTTCCTCTCTTTTGAGTGCATGATGGTAAATTGTGGTCACCTCAAGAAGGGCATAAAAAGCCTCAAAAATAAAAATGTATATCACTCTCCCTATGGAGAGGGAGGAGCCTCAGCTAGCTCCACTACAGCCTCCCTGTAACATATGACCAACCTAGCTGCTTTCCTAAGTAACCTAATCCAGGATGGGGGGACCCCGACAACATGTTGCTGCATCTCTAGTGGCATGCGCTCTAGCCTATAGGTAGGGATATCATGAGTCAACTGACTCATATTTCCCTCAATAGTCCTCAGCATGTCATCTAGAGCATCTGGCGTGGTTGGTCGTACATATGTCCTCGGATGTCCAACAAGTCTGGTTGGCCCCACATCTGCATACATTACATTTTGTTAGTTACTCTTACTCATCATAAAAATCATATATAAAAAGACATAATTTTTTTATAAAAACAAAACATTGTGGTACCTATCTCGCCCTAGGCTTCCCTTGGAGGTAGCATGATCTTTGGATCTCCTCGGAAATCCATCCCTGCATATGGAAACTGCTCGAGTGTCGGTACTTGGCGGCTCCACCACCCTATATAGTCATCATCGGAGTATGATAAGCTTGTTTCACCTCCACCTTGATGCAAAAATATATCACCCCATCGAGTCATTAATGGCTCGCGAGGGTTCAATGCTGGTAGAGCCATCCCTAGACTCAGAGCGGGGACTCTCGAAGAAGAAGAAAGAGCACAATATACTTCCATATTCGAAGTTCTTCTTTCTTCCTATCTTGCATTCCGTCAACTGTTTTTTCATATTGACTAGTAGCCCTGAGCACCAGTCAAAGATGGCATTTTGTAGGCATTCAACACCTATTTGCATATAGCTCATGGAGGCCAAGTGTTGAGTTGGGCTCCCCCCAATCTTTTTTATGGTACTCAGGATTACGTTTAGTGGGAATCTATCTATCTGGCCAATCGGTACTTGGCTCCCACTTTTCTCGGTGCCAGCCACATAGTATGTGTTGATATAGTCTTGGATAGATAGAGCACCGAATCCCCTAAATGTGCCTTTGAGGTTTACTACCTCACCTCGTCGAGACAAACTGATCATGAAGTATATGTCCTCAATGGTGAGTTCCAACATCTCACCTTGGATATTGAACATCCCATAATTGACATCCCAATAGTTTACAAGAATTTGGAGTAAGTTCGTTTGCACACGCATATTGGTTGTATGGAAGAACGTGAGAAGCACACACCTTCGTAATGCATTTAAATTGAGCGGATCTCCCATAGACATCCTATCCATTGCCCCATGCTCTCTCTCCCTCCAGGTCAAAACTATCCTGCATCACAGTTTTTCATTCATTGAATTAGTTTGAAGCCTTTTCATTTTTAAATAGTGCCACCCATAGGGTGACCTCTTACACAGAGGTAAGTACCTGCAACTAAACCTGAAGTGAACCCGCTCACATTTCTCATGACTGCGAGTTTCACTCAGGCATACCCGCAGGTATGAGGCCATAATTTTTAAACTCACTAAAGAACTTAAAAAAACCACTAAAAATTAAAATAATGGTTGAAAATGCTTAATAAGGTTGAGATTGTCTACCTGCAAGTGGCGGCATTCGGATTCATTCCCTGGATTGCTTAGAATCAATGGTTAAAGTAAGAGGTATTTTTCACCTTTTGCCCCAATGGTAAAATGTTTGGTGAATTATGTTTCTATTTGGCCCTATATATACAATTTCTTTTTAAATATTTACCCATTTTATATAGTTTCAAGTTCCTTTTTTAACTTTATTTAATTAGAAATGACCCTTTTTGAGTTATTTTGATTAGGTCAAGCTTTAAAAGGAATTCTCTCACCCTCAGTCACAAAAGGTAGTTATACAAAGGTTTGTTTTCTTTCTGACATGCCAGTTTAGCTTAACACTTCAATATTTTCTGTCACTTTATGTCATTTTGAAACTCCACTGTGCACTTTGAACTAACATTTTATGCTACAATCTATCCGTCATATGACAGATCAAGAAACTTATACCTTGTACATTTTTTCTTACTTAAGATTAAGTTTCCATGGTATTATAGATTTATTTCATGCTCTTGTTAGACTCTTTAAATATAACAAGATTTCCGAGCATACTTGTCTTGTTCAGACTCGTTAAAAAACTTGAATAGTCATCCACTTTGACATAAGTTTACTCATTTTCCAGATCTTTGTGGATTATTTACAAAAAAGGTATACTCTAGTCATACTTGGCTAGAAGAGTTTCTCACTCACATTGTTTTACCCTTTTTCAGGTGAGGAGACTAACTTTACGAAAAATAACCCCTTTGGAGTCTTCTTTAAGATTTTCATACTCTCAAAATATGAAAACACTAGGGAGCATTTACCAACTCGGGATCAATGTGAAATCCAGGAGAGGGTATATAGAGTTCTTGTTTAAGTTTTTCAGACTCTTTAAATATGAAAACACCGGAGAGTATATACCAACTCGAGCTCGATATTAAAATCCACGAGTAGGTGTATGGATTTATTGTTTAAGTTTTTTAGACTCCTTAAATATGAAAACACCAACAAGCACAAACAGATCCGGGCTCGATATTAAAACCCATGGATCCGTAAACTGCCGAGTACTAGTTTATCTCTTCTTCAAACTCGTTAAAACATGAAGAAAGTTCTGAGTTTCCCTACCATGGAATCATTAAACTACACATGGTTGGACTTATACCAAGCATTCTTCTATCCCCTCTTCGAGCTTGTTTAAAAAATGAAGAAGGACTATTGAGTTTTCTTTCTTGGACTCATTAAAACTAACAAGAAGGATACTATCGAGCTTTATTTTCCAACTTTTCATGCTCGTTAAATTTAAGAAAAGAAATTCTTTAACAAAAAGAGAAAAGGGAAGGGGAGAATGTTATTTATCATTCAATGTAATGGCAGCAAGTCACTTATGTCCTTGAACAAAGCACCTTTTTAAGTCTATCAAACAAGTTGGGTTTTAGTTTTGGCCTTAGGATAAACCTGATCTCAGAGTTTTTACTCCTCTGATTGGTTACTCTTCCAATCATATGGAGAATCTATTAATGTCTCCTACATTGCATATTTATATCATGGTCCCTTTGTCTTCAAAATCTTCCTAAGTCACTCTTGTGTCGTGCTCATTGTTCAAGGATACAACCTGTGTCGGCCATTTTGCAGTTTCTTTGACCTCATATGCCGACAATTCCTTGGTGTCAGTAAGTTTCATCATGTACTCAGTCCTACTCCAAATCAAATCAACCTTTTGATTGTATATCGTGTTGGATGGTGGAGGATTCCTTAAGGCCTCCCTGCCAACAAACTTCTTTCCATCGACTTCAACTCATCTTTCCCTGGGAATGAAGTTTAGAGTTTTTGGTAGTACCTTGGGTATTGAATTCATCAGTGGAAATTTCCCTCACTATTGAGTAGCGAGAATACATTAATGTATCCTACTCGATGGATTCTTCAAGTGTTCAAATTCACTACCCCGTATTCACACAAGTGTTATAATTTACTAGGTACCTTGGGCCCCATTTTTATTATTGGTGGGTGCCCTCGTGTTTGTTAACAGTCCACATCAATGGCTGGTAATCAAACAATGTCCTCCATGTTTGACCTCAACTCATTTATTCGCATGGTCAGGACCCATAACTTGAGATAGTTTGGATGAAGACCTTGGGCCTATAATAGCATCATCATATTTTTGTTATTTCCCAAGTTGCGCAAGACTGAGCCACACCCATTTTTGGCTCTTGATGAGACATAGATCCAGTTTGTTGTTATGGCTATGATCTCCTATTTTGACATGGATCCATGCTTGTATTTCAGTGGCCATGCTATATACATCTCTCTGTTATGTATTGGAGATCATGTTCTACTGTTCTGAACATCTCATGATATCAAGATTGTAATTACTTGCTGATCTTATTTCTGTTTCAGGTACTGTTGGTGATCTCATCCCATGGTTTCGTCGCTCCTCCTCTTCATGGATTGTAATTTATTTCATCCATCATTTCCCTCTGACCTCATACATTAGGGGCCATCTGTAATTGGTCAAAATAGCACTTCTTTGTTTATGATCACATTTCCCTGTCGGTCATAGAAAAGGACACTATGGATGGAAGAGCTTGCTTGACCTTAGATTTAGATTTGAGCGTTGTAGTCCTTTCCTCAAAACATATTTTTTCTGATTACTTTAGAGCATAACCACCACTCTTATGCTTACCAATGCGTGGGCTATCTGCGTGTGTCTATACTGACAACCCGTAGGTATCTTTTGAAAATTTGCACCCGCTAGCTGCAAGCCAGGATAATCGCGAGTCACTTGTAGGTTGTCCTATGTCATAGTCACAAGTATCTTAAGAAATATAAAAAATATATATAAAATCACTATGGATTAGTTTTGGGAGTTATTCCAACTTCCTCAACTACCTATTCCAACCACCCTTTTAACTTATCCTCCTACTCTTGCCATAAATAAAAGAGGAAGGCCTTGTAGAAGGGGAACCCACTTTTGGTAATGTAATTCTGGAGGAATTCTTACTCAAGAGAGAGGAGCAGGAACCCAGGGTCTGGTTACACTGGTGCCAGTGCAGGACATGTATAATTTATGTACTTGCTTCATACATTAATGAAGATAAGATATTCTTCCTTCCCTGAATATGATTTGTTCATGAATGTTTCAAATCTGATTACAATTTGATGCTTTACATTATTATAAATGTCAATCTGTTTATTTGTAGTCAAACTTGTTTGAGGAAGGTTTAATTTTGTTTTGCAGGTTGTTGCATTGAAGAGCAAGGACAAGAAAGGCTTGGATCAACCTTCTGAATAAGGTACACATCCTTCTAACCCTAATCTCTTTCCTTAGTAACTGTATTTTCAAAATATTGTATGTATGTCTTTCTGTATTAGTACATTGGTAGTCTCTCCCCTGCTATAGGATACTTTCCACAACACCACCACCCATCTTGTGGACCCAACTTAATATCAATGTTCATGGTGATTCCCCTTAGGATAAGGTATGATCACCTTTTTGTGCATGAATGGACATGATATCACAATGGAACATCATGATTAAATTGCATTGGTTCATAGTGATTCCCCCTTGAGATAAGGTATGATCACCATTTTGTGTGTGAATGGTCATAATCACACAATGCAACACGTGAGATTAAATCTCAACCATTCATAAGAGGGGTAAAATTTCTATCCTATGATTAAATCTATTTGTATTAATGGTGTAGATATGATGATGAAATTATCATGATAAATATCATCCATTCATAGAGGAATCCCCTCTGATAACCTCTAATCATGTTGAACTGCACAAATGGCTCAGATTTAAAGGTCTGATCCACTCAATGAAATCTGGGCCATTTGTGGCATCAACTAATTTTTGTCTTTCCTATGTGGATGCCACCCATGCATATGACCCATCTATGGAACTTTCACTTATACATATCCTCCATGTGGTTGATCCATGTCATAACCCCTTATCCACATGGCACTTGTGGGGCCCACAACCAAAATTTTCATAAACGACACAATTTTAAATTTTGAATAGGTGTTTAAAACACAATTTCCAGATGGCCCTTCTACTTCTGGTTTTTTTTGATAATTTTCCATCAAAATACAAGTTTTACATACATTCTTTTCCTCCATTCTAGTATTTTTTTTGTCAACTGATAGAACTGGTTCATATTTTGCCAAAAATTTCTCTGACTTGTATTCTTCCATTCATGAATTTTAATTACCAACTCTCATATTGTTGGTTCTAAAAATAATATATGGGTATTCAATACCATGAACTCTGTCATTGGTATTTTGTCAAATAGTTTTCTAGCAAAGTATATTTTTCACCCAATATTTCATTGTACCAACTCTAAACATAAAATTTCACCTCAACTACCTTCCATATTCGACCCAACCACTCAATATTTTTATTAGACCACTAAATTAAACATTTAGAGGGCTCAACATGGTTTTTCCTCAAATCCGTCATGGATTCATTTTGTCAATCACTTCATGTGCAACATGAAATTTATTCCTATGCATATACTTTCTAGCACATGTAGTCCCAGTGCTGCAACGTATTTCTCTAATACCACTCTGTCGGATACTTAGTATCCTGTTCCCGCTATAGATACTATGGGGTATCCAATTTCCACATAAAAATTCCATCCCTGATACCAATTCTAAATTTTTCCATTCCATTGACTAGCTATTGCATTATTTTTAACAATGGAAAGATTCAAACATATGTAGCATTCAATTAATAATTATCCATTCTAAGAACGAAACATTCCTACCATGAATGGATTTAAAACATGCTTGGTAATTCATGCACATAAAAAATTCCATAACAACAATTGAAACAAACACATAAAATAAATACAACATATGGCATTCGTTCAATTACCATTGAGACACTTATCTATTAAAGTTAAAGTCCTCCAACTAGTTACAAGTGAGGGAAGTTTCCCCTAGCCACAGGTACTGTATAAAGCCTTCTATTTCTTTGACAAAGTCCACCCCTGAGACAAGGATATCATATCACAAGGGATGAATTCTCAGTTCTTTTATCCAACCACACACACACTACCAAAAGGTACAAAAACATGCTCCACAATTTTCCCCACCCCTATATGCATCTGTCATCAACTTGCACAACATAATGGATGAGACCCCTTCATTTCTTTATATTCCCTCAAGATGTCTCCATCCCCTTTTAGTGCTCCAACATAGGCTAGCTAGGGAGTCTCCATGTCAGCATACCATGAAATCCAACTACAAGCTAGGTCTCTCTCACATGGGAACCAAGCCCATTTGCACTAGTTTATCAAGATACATCATGTGAGAGGCTATGAAGCACTAGATTTCCTTTGGTTTACCAACAAGAACTACCATAGCATGGATGATCTCCCTTTCTGAGTGATGAAGTGATTGAACAACAAATAATTACTAAGTGAGTTTCCAACAAGTTATATGCATGATATTTTCTTGACAAGTGGCTTTCCTAGAATTGGCCACTTAATCCCTTCTTAATCTCAGAATAAGATAGTTAATCGCATGATTAATTAAAATGATACTCAAACTATGGTTAAGTGACTTTGGTTTAAAAAGGTCAACAAAGGATAATGGAATTAGCTAGGGTCATCACCCCTTATCCCCTCTCACTCCCCCGACTTGTAGAATCATAGCCGCCCATCTCTTCTTCATCCTCCTTCACTTGCAACTATCAGGTACTTTTATATTAACAAAAATGTACAACATTTACAATATCCATGGTCTCTTGGACCATATAAGTCTATAACATAGCATTTGTTTTATTATATTCACACTGTTGGGGTTAAAAATGAGGTGTTACAATATACTTGGAAAAGAACCATGGAAAGGATAATATGGGTTGAGAGGGGCAGTTCTACATAAGGGTTAGGGGTCACATATGAACTATAGATGATGGTTGGTTAATTGCTAGAATTACAAGTTGTGTCATGGATATTAGAGGAGGGTGTAGGGTAACCACCTACACACTCATGTTGGGAAAGGTGGGATTGTATGATCCATACGTATATTTTCCATAGGGTAGGTTAGGTCCTCTTTATGGAAATCTAGTAGCTAGAGGTGGAGGGGGACCACCATATGGCTTATTTGGAGGGTAGGACCCATAGGGTTTTTCCGGTTTCACTTATAGTTAATGGACCCAATAATACCGTCAAAAAAGTGGGAAGTAATAGGGGTATGTTGCTCAAGTTATTGATGACAAGGATATTTGGGAATGATCATGTATAAATACCCTGACTAGCTGTTAATTGGATCAAACTATTCATATTTTAAGATAGTCTCGTATTAAATTTTTGGTATGGTGGTTGTGACATCCTTGGTGATCACGAGGAGTGATTTAAGGAACTAATCCATTAAACATTCAAGTTGTATTTTAAATTTTCACGATGTGAATCGATGGTTCCATTCATGTATTTGATTTAAGATATGTGTGGAAGTGTTTCCTTTGAACTCATATAGGATCTCTAGTCAAAGGTCATGGAAAATCGGGAGATGAAAATAGGGAAGGAAAACAGTTGCAATGGAATTAAAGTAAGAATGCATATTTGTAGGAAAATTTACATACCATTTAGAAATCATGCTTGGAAAATAGGGAAGGAGAATAGTTGTAGTGGAATTAAAGTTAGCATGCATACTTGTAGGAAAATTGACATGCCATTTAGCAGTCATGCTTGAAATATTAATGTTATGAGCCAATATATTTAATATAGAATAAGAGAACGTAAGTACACATGTAATACCCCCAATTCGACCCTTAGGATATATTAGCCTTTAATGTAAATAATGTGTACATGTGAGGTATGTTTTCCTAGCGTGGAGCTCAAGGCCAAGGCCCCGCTAGTGAAAGCCGAATCTTATTTAAAGGGGCAAGTATTTGATGTTTTGACACCATGTGCTCTTAAGCCATGGAAATTGTAATAGGATGTAAATAAACATCAGGCAATATAAAATTCCAAGACTGGCTATGGAGGCAACGAATGAGAAGGGGCCACGTGTATCCACTAGGGAGTGGTGAGGGGGCTATGGGAGTGAACCATAGGTTGCCATATGTCTTTATGAGAACCCATTTGACCTTTCTAGATGACATTTATTCCTGTTGTAAGAAGTGGTTGAAGAATTAAGTCAATGACTTTGATGGAGTATGGGCAGCCCTGAAATTCGTATGGGAAGGTACGGGCTCTTCTGACTTGTCCCACAAGTCACTCTACATCTTGGGGGTTGCTCCATCCTTATCCCCATTCCATTGTGGGAGTATGGGACATCTTTCTCCACCCAAAAACGAGCTCCCAACAGGGAGAAAACCGAAAATCGCGACTGTGAGAGAACCCACGTTTTGGGAAGCCAAAAACGTCCCGATTTGGTATTGGACAGAGAAATCCAATGGGGGATCCATTGGTAGGAACCTTGTGGCGAATTTGAGAGCAATAGTTACCCCAAAATCCATGGGAAAACCCAGTTTTAATGGCCCAGAAAATCAGTGACGGATTTGGGTTGTTGGTGACAGATTTGTGAGAAATCCGATTGTGGATATATGAATAGAGGATGGGATTGCTGAGTCTAGTTTTGAAGGGTATGTGGCTCTGGGTTTGAGCTCAGTGGACTAGCATCCTCCTCCATCTCCTATTGCATGCTTGAGAAACCCAACTGTGTGTTGGCTTAGCATGGCTGTTTGATTGAAACCCTGACTGTGAGTGAGCCATCTAGTTCCTCCTTAGTGGATACACAGCCCAACTCGGGGGTGATCTCTCAGCCGAAAGAATACAGGCTGGACAGAGATCTATGGTTGGGTGGAACGTTGCTCTCATGTAGCCAGTCATTGGATATCGCGTTGCAAGATAAGTGCTCTCCGTGACTTTAATTTGGATATATATATATGGGTTCTGCAATGTGTTATTTGAATGATTATTCTTCATGTTAATGAAATTGAAATGAAGTCTGTGCATGGCATACGAATGAGAATGGGTCTCTTTATGTTGAATCATTCTCTGCTGTGGTAAATATGTTATGCAATTACGGTCTATTTGTGTGCTTGCTAGTATGTTTATCCGCTGTGTTTATATTGAAACGAATCTGCATATAGAAGTTTTAAAATGTTAGTTATTTATGTGCAAAAATATTGGGGCTAAGTTTACCAAAAGCCCGGTATGTTGTTAATGTTTCCTTCCCTGTTGTTCTATGGAGAAGGGGACATTACAACACATCATGTACAATAATGTAAACATGGAGCACAAGTCCAATATAGATAAGAGAGATGATTTACACAATAACTCCTTAAATAATAGGAGATCCTTCTCCAAATACCCCAATACATTCACATACTCATTTCACATGTCCTCAATAATGGCTACATTACCTTTATATATACATTTCCACTCATTGCACATGAGGCCCTTCATTAGGACGACCCATTACATAAAAATTTAGCCCCATATATTCCCCCATCGGGGTTATATTATATACATTTAGCCCCATGTATGATCCCCCTTGGGTCATACCATAGTACCCTCCTTCAACAATATTTTTCCTCAAAGATTTGTGCTTAATTGCTTTACATGTGATGAAACCAAGTAATAATATTTCCTTATATTCCTACTTTCTTGTTGTGATTGATGATGATCCATCCATTCAAATTTGAATCTTTTTGGTCTCAATAGTTGATAGCTAGCTTTTGCATAATTTTGATTCCATGTGTTGTGATTGTGAGTTCTCCAATTTTTTGTATTTTCTAGTCTCTAATAATATATTATTGTTGAATAACAGTTTTCTAGTGCCCTATTGCATGAATATTGTTGAGTATTCCATCTTCGTCCTTGATAGTGTCATTACATATCTTCTTTCCTTTCTTGGAAAATTTACTGGTAATTACGATGTTGATATGGTTACTCACTTGATGGTTTCTCTTCCTTCTTCACACCCATGTCATTAGTGTTCTTTTAAGAGATAATTTTGTCATCTATCCTTTCTGCTTGGCCTTTGATCACTCCTTATTTTGAGATAATACCCTAATATTTGACATGTACATCTTCAAGTTGGAGCTCAACTTATTCAAGTATTTCCTGGCATCCTTCTAAAATATTTTCTTCCTTCTCCTTTTGAAGCTACAATGTGATTCCATCCATCAATGTTTGATGCCCTTCTTCAATTCTAGATTTCATTTCTTCTTTTATGTCATATATATTTAAAGGATTTTCAAACTAATTGCAGATTTCCTCTTCAAGTCTTTTGGGATTATCTTTATCCAAGATCCTTTCTTTTTCTTGATTTTGACCATGAATATTTTCTGCTTTCAATCTCTTGATCTCATCTAGTAATTTTTTATTATGGTTTCTTAATTTGCATATTTATTCATCCCTATTTTTAAATTCTTCCCTTGACTTGTCCATTTATTTTAGTAAAGTACTGACTTGATTGCTCAATAATTTATTAATGGAATGAATTTTTTATTATCATCTTGAACAATTCCATGAAAGTGGTCTCATCTTTATCTTCATTTCCACTAAATGTTGATATTGTCATTTTTCTTAATTGACGTTCAAACCAAACCCTAAAAATACAACCTCAATATATTGAAAATATTATCATAAATTGATAATACTATATATTTTCAACATATTATCACGTGTTTCCACTTTCCAATGGCTTTTGAATCACCTAAATCAGACCTTTCATTCAAAAGTTATGCAAATTTCTAAACATCATACCTTTTAAAACACTAATTTGGAGATTGTTTTGTTGGTCGACCTTCCAACTGAGGTATCTCCAAAATTTTATCCCCTTTGAGTCTAAAATTCTATCCTTTAGTGTCATGATATTTCTTATTTGCATACCATATGTATGACCTAAATATCATGTGCTAATAGAACATTATGGTAATTCCACCAAAACTTGTTATTTGTGTCCCTTCCTGAAGAGAGAAAGTGTATGCCATGCCACGTGTATATTTTATAGGATCTTATTCTGAAATTTATACCACAAATATTAAGGTCTGTCTTATTTTTTATGCAATAGCACTCAATTTGGATCCCTCAATATCCAAATATAACTGTTTTACCCAAAATGCAAGTTTGAGACTAGTTTTTGGACTAGTAAGAAATCCTAATTTCCACAAGGTATAACTCGACACCTGTAATGAATAAGGACCTAAAAATTGCACCACAAATATTTTGGTATGTCCTATGAAGTCTGTCTACGTTTCAATGTTTGAAACTCCCTACAAAACAAATTAAAGAAAATATTCCAAGATGACTAGTTTTTGGACTAGTCAAATACCTTAATGTCCCTAGGATATAACTCCAAACCTATAATGAATGAGGACCTAAAACTATCGCCACAGATATTTTAGTATATCCTCTATGTTACTTCCAAGTTTCACTATTTGAAACATCTTAGAAATTATAGCAAAAATTCCAAGATGACTCGTTTTGGAAGCATCCAAGCTTTGGTACCAAATGTTATGAACCAATATCCTTAAGATATCATAAGAGAACAAAAGTACACACCACGTACAACAATGTAAATGTGGAGCACAACTGCAATATCGATCAAAGAGATGAGTTACATAATAATTCCTTAAATAATAGGAGATCCTTATCCAAATACCTCAATACATTCACATAATCATTTCACATGTCCTCAATAATGACTACATTACCTTTATATATACATGTACACTCATTGCACATGAGGCCCCTTCATTAGTAAGACCCATTACATATTCATTTATCCTAATATATTCCCCCATTGGAATCATATTATATACATTTAACTGTATGTATGACCCCCCTTGGGTCACATAAATTCCTTTGGAAAAATTGAAAATGGATTGTATCTTTGACTATACTATTATATGAATACCATAGGTGGAATGATATCACATTGTTAGCAAGATTGTCTCCTTACTTTCCCTCAAATTTAGGGATGTCACAACCCCTCCCATCTATCCAATGCAAGGAACGGAACATGGCACTAAAATATGGGCTTTTAGAACAACTTAGCCAAATTCATCATGAATAAAGGATATGGCATTACAGTAAAATGCATATGTAAATCAATTGAACATGCACAACGGAATAAAACATCATCCACACACATTTCATACTCATCCAACATATCAAAATAACCATCAAATTAAACATTGCAGAAGTAAACACAATAAAATACTCATCTTGATGTAATGCTGTACCAAACAACTAGCTATGTCGCTGCAACGTTCCACCCAACCATAGGTCTCTGCTCAGCCTGTATTATTTCAGCACTCAGAGACCACCCCCGAGCTAGGCAGGATATCTACAAGGAAATTGGGTCTCTCAAGCTCAGCTCAGCCAAAGCTATGGATACCCATCTCAACCCCAACGTTCTCTTACACACAAAACTTAGATATGGGCTTGGAAACACATTTTCAGCAATGGGACTTAGAAACTAGATGGATATGGGTTTTCCCCAAAACGTGGGTACAACAAGAATGGATTTGTGAGAGGGAAAATCGACCATAGGGAAGGAAATGATTTCTCCCACAGATATACAAGCAATTAGTGAGCCAAAACAATTTCTATGGTCAAACTGATTTCCATTTCTTCCCCACTGTTCTACAACACAAAAACGCCCTTCCCAGCTAGGAGAATGAAGGAAGACACAACAAAACCATGGAGGAAAATGCCCAGGTAGCTCCAAACTCGTGAGAGAGAAAAACTGATGGGTGAATAATGGCTTGGGAAGCAATTCATGGCTCTTTTCTTGCCCAAGAAGCCAAACATGATTTTCCATGAAGGGTGGCTTTCCCATACCCGAATTTGGACGGCCACACCTCTCCATTCCCCAAGGCATTAACTACCTCAACCAACTCTTGGGAGATTAAATGATTGGGTACAAAAGTCAGCATGGGTAGTTGAAGGTTGATGGGTTCTCTCATTGACACTTGGCTTGACTTGATTGGTTCAAAGGTTTGAATATTTCCCTCCCAATTCCTTGTAAACATCATGCCCACAACTCTTGTTGCATTGCATAGCTAGTTGTGGGAATTTATATTAAAATGCATATTTACAATTCCCATGGTTCACTAGCACATGGGTAGCATAATATCCAATACTTCCCTCTTCATGTTCGAGCATTCACTAGCGGGACCTTGGCCTTGAGCTCCATGCTATGAATCATACATGATATGCATACAATATTTACATTATAGCCCAAAATATTATAAGGGTCAAAATGGGGACGTGACATCCCCCCCCCCTTGGAATAACACCGTACTCGGTGTTCCAATACCTAGGAATACATACAAGCTTTATACATGTCCAAATTTACAAAATATGGCAGGTTTGTCCTTCATTTCATTAATTGGAGATGTCAAGGTGAGGTTCTTGAACCCCTTCACATTGATCCTGCTGGTTGTTGCTTTTCTTGTTACCCCTTGTTGGACATTCGCGGAGGAGGTGACTTCCTCCACCTCCCCAACATTCTATTGGAGGTAACTACCTCTGTTTTCCCCTGTCAGCATTCTTGCTCTCTTCCAGCCTTGGGCGTTTCTTAATGGGGTGATTTGACGAATGCCTCTTCATTGATCCACTTTCCTTTCCCTTACTGATTGCTCCCAGAATTCTTTTTACCTCTTTTTGCATACGAATAGAGTCCTGCAAAACCTTATGGTTCATCGCATTTTGCTGCTTCTGTAGCTTGAGCATCTCTCCAAGATTTTCCTGGGTCTTGGCAATTGTTTGGAGAAGAATTTCAGCCAAGTCCAATAGCCCTTGGTTTGCTACCATGGTCAATGCACACAACTTCCCTCACCTGCTTTCTAGCACCGCTTGTTTGTTTTTGTAACGACTACAACCAATTGCGTTCAATTTCTCACCTGTGAAATCCATTATTGCAATTCTTTGTTAGGCCAAGCATAACATAAACATTAAAATTATTCAATTAATTTCCCAATTGACATGGAACGTCCATGCTTTATTCATGAGACTTTCACACTTTTCATGCTTTCCCATCATACATATGAACTCATTCATGTTCATTCTTTCACAGGGAATTAGCTTTTTCAACATTCACAATTTATTCAAGCAAATAAACACAATCAACTTTCAGTCATGACATGCATTCAACAATTTTATGTTTCTGAAATGCATCAGTCAAAAGGAAAGAGAAGAGTAAGATTTCCCCCCTCTTATTCTTGTTCCAATCCGGAGCCACTCCAACACTGTGGTTCTATGCTCCTTAGCCTCTTTCACCTTAATGTGAATGCTTGAATTTCCCTTTCTTGGATATGACACTTAGTGTCTAAGGTCTGTCTAAGGATTTTCTCGATTAGGGAATCTCATCCCCTTGGTTTTTCTACAGAACCTTTGGCTGCTAGGACTCCCACACATTTACACTAGCATCATTATTATCATTGCTACTCATACTGAGCTTTCTAGGACAGTCACGTGTCCATATGCATCCCTAGGATGCCTTCAGGGCTTCTTCCTTTCCTGCAAAGACCAAAGTTTTCAACAAAGAAACATCAGTGTATCAGCCTGGCTGCCATAAGACTTGTTCATGAAATTTTCATTATCCAAAAATGAATGAAAATAAAATACTTATCTGTATTGGGCAGTTCCTTGCTACTCCATAGGTTTCCTTCTATGCTTTACAAGCCTTGGATCACACGTGGGGTGGATGTTTATGTGAGGCACCTGCAACAATTAATTAATACGAATATGCGAAATAGCAAAAATGACAGAACTCAGAATCACTTTTATATTGATCATAGGCCACTTCGAGGGGGAAACCTCCTATGAGCAAGCTCAATACAAATAACTTCACGGTGTCTTCATAGGTCTCAACACACACTTATATACTAATTCTAGGCGCCAATACTATGGGTCAAAACCATGGACCGTTACAAACTATGGATCAACAATACTACGGGCGACTTACAAAGCATATGCACCAACAACAATAACACAAACTATTGATCAACAAATACTACGGGACGACTTACAAAGCATATGCGTCCAACAACAACATACTAACAAAGTAAAGACATGGGTTCCTAACATCCCCTCCCTCTTAAAAAAAGCTTTGTCCTCAAAGCTTTAGATGTGGAAATTGTTGTTGAATCTGAAGGAGTGGTTCCCATGTAGCATCCTCTGGTTGCATGCCGTGCCACTGAATTAAGACCTTTGTGATAGAGGGAGAGTGAAGCTAATGCGTGCACTGATTGAGGATGGCCTCTGGATCCAAAAGGATGGATCCTTCTTTATCCAGTTTGGGTAAAATCGTTTGTCCACTGGTGTTGGTTCCAAGAACTTTCTTCAGACAAGAGACATGAAAGACTGGATGTATGCGGGAAGAAGGAGGAAGTTCCAATTTATAAGCAACGGACCCAATCTTCTGAAGAATCTGATATGGCCCATAGAACTTTGGAGCGAGCTTATGATGCCCTTTGAGTTTCAAGGAGGACTATTTGTATAGCTGGAGACGAAGAAAAACCATATCGCCGACTTGAAAAGTGCACTCCGAACGGTGTTGATCAGCTTGTTGCTTCATGTGATTTCTTGCCATGTGAAGATTGTCCTGCAAAATGCGAAGAATCTGATCGCGTTTTCGAAGGACCGTGTCAACTTCCTGAACTGGTGAACTGGTGGGGGTGTATGGAAGAAGAGCTGGAGGTGCCTGACCATAGAATGCTTCATATGGGGTCATTTTAGAGGCAGTGTGGTAAGAGGTATTGTACCACCATTCAGCGAGAGGGAGCCACTTTGCCCACTGATGTTGTTGTTCCGAGGTGAAGCAACGAAGATAAGTTTCCAAGCATTTATTGACAATTTCAGTATGACCATCTGTTTGTGGGTGATACCCTGAACTCATCTTCAGTTTGGTGGTAGTGTGGCGAAATAGTTTTGTCCAAAAATGACTGGTGAAAGTCGCATCACGATCCGAGACAATGGAAGAAGGGATGCCATGAAGATGAAAGATCTGGTCCAGAAAATTTTGAGCGATGGAGGAGGCTATATAGGGATGGCTGAGAGCACAAAAATGACTATATTTGGAGAGGCGATCAATCACAACGAGAATCACTGTCTTCCCGCCATATTTAGGGAGCCCTTCAATGAAATCCATAGAAATATCTGTTCAAATCCGTGTAGGTATGGGAAAGGGTTCAAGCAATCCTGGAAGGAGTGTTGTTTCACCCCTATTGCATTGGCAGGTATCACATTCGGCCACCATATGTTGAATTGTCCTTTTCATGCCTTGCCAAAAGAAGTTACGCTGTGCTCGTTCATACGTTTTGAGGAACCCAGAGTTCCCTGCCGATGGAGAAGCATGGAGTTCATAGAAGACAGCCTGTTGAAGATCTGTGCTCTGGGGAAGCACCAGATGACCCTTGTATCGCAGAGAAGCACCATCCCAAGAGTAATGTGGTACAGCAGAAGGGTTGTTGGTCAAGCGTTGGATGATTTGAGATAAGGAAGATTCATTGACATAACCCTGTTGAACAGATTGCAACCAAATTGGAACAGGCATAGAAATAGATGAAAGAGAACCTTGGGCATCAAATGTGCGAGAAAGAGCAACTGCCACAATATTGTCTTTACCCTTCTTGTAAGTGATCTCATAGTCATAACCCATGAGTTTGCTAACCCATTTTTGTTGTGTTAGGGAGGAGACACGCTGGTCCAAGAAATATTTCAGACTCTGGTGATCAGTCTTGATGCAGAAATGATTCCCTAATAGGTATGGGTGCCACTTCTGTACTGCATGCAAAATAGCCATCATTTCCTTCTCATAGGTAGAGGCAGCTAAATTCTTACCTGAAAGGGATTTTTGGGTGAACGCAATGGGGTGTTCATCTTGAAGGAGAACCGCACCAAGTCCATTGCCGCAAGCATCACTCTCAATAGTGAAGGGATTGGAAAAATCGGGCATAGCTAGCACAGGTGTAGTACACATAGCTTGTTTTAGTTTGTCAAATGCACACTGAGTAGCAGGTGTCCATGTAAAAGCATCGTTTTTCAATAGAGCAGTTAATGGAGCTGCAATCTTCCCATAATCCTTGACAAACTTGCGGTAGTAGCCAGTCAACCCCAAAAAACCACGAAGGCTCTTGAGTGTCTGAGGATGCGGCCAATTGTTCATGGCATCGATTTTGGCAGGATCCACACGAACCCCTTGTGCCGAGATAATGTGCCCGAGATACTCAACTTCCTTCTGTCCAAAAATACATTTAGATTGCTTGGCATGGAGATGATGGTCAGAGAAAATTTACATGACAAGATCCAAATGCTGGAGATGTTGATTCCATGTTTTACTGTAGATGAGGATATCATCAAAGAATACCAGAATGAATTTCCGCAAGAAGGGTCGAAATATTTTATTCATTAAGGCTTGGAATGTGGAAGGAGCATTAGTGAGGCCAAAGGGCATGACCAAAAACTCATAATGGCCATCATGTGTGTGGAAAGCTGTTTTAGGAATATCATCCTCATGAACCCGAATTTGATGATACCCAGAACGAAGATCCAACTTGGAGAAAAAGTGAGCCCCATGAAGCTCATCAAGAAGCTCATCAACAACAGGAATTGGAAACTTATCCTTGATGGTGAGGTGATTAAGTGCTCAGAAGTCAATGCAGAGGCACCATGACCCATATTTTTTGCGGACAAGAATAACTGGAGAAGAAAAGGAACTAGTGCTTGGGCGAATGATACCTTGCTTCAATAAGTCCCGAACGAGCATTTCAATCTTCGTTTTTTGGTGAAATGGGTAGCGATAGGGCCTGATGTTGGGAGGAACGTTTCCAGGAAGGAGCTGAATATGATGGTCTTCTGGCCTGGAAGGTGGCAATCCCACTGGTTCAACAAAGACACCTGTATATCGATCCAGAATTTGTTGTAGATCCAAAGGAGTAGTGGAGACCGTTGATGGTTGCATCTGGATGGAATGGATCTGAGCGATGAAACCATGTGAATTCTTCTTGAGGAGTTTTTCCATGCGATGTGAACTGATGATGCTGAGAGAACCTGGTTGTAATCCTGTCAATGTGTGTTTTTGTCCATTGAGGGAAAACTGCATCCAAAGTTCAACAAAATTCCATAAGATAGGGCCAAGTGTGCATAGCCATTGAGCACCCAAAACCACATCACATCTGCCTAAGGGCAAGGCAAACATGTCAGAGCGCAAGGTATAATATCCCATAGAGATACGCACATTTCGACACTTCCCTTTGCAAGGTAAGGTGCCCCCATTGGAAACCATGACTTCAAAGTTGGAGCAAGGATGGATAAAACAATCAGCTTGTTTGGCGATCAGAGGGTCAATGAAATTATGAGTGCTACCAGAATCAATGAGTATTGTAAGAGGAAGCTTCTTGAAGTAACCCCTGACCCGCATTGTTTGGGGGGTGGTGATTCCAGCTAAAGAATGGAGAGATATCTCTGGCTGGTCATCCTGAGACGGAGGGTCAATAGGCGGTTCCTGAATGTCGACCGGAGCATCCAGTGTTTTTGGATCTTCGTCACCAATTTCAGAGGCAGGCAGAGACTCCACATCCAAGAGATAGAGCTTTTGCTGAACACATCTATGTCCCCGAGTGAATTTCTCATCACAATTATAGCAAAGCCCCTTTTCTCTGCGTGCTTGCATCTCTGTTTCAGACAAACGCTTGATAGGAGTCGATCGAGGAGCCTACGGTATAGGTGGTCGCTGAGAACCCATATTTCGGAAGGGAACAAAAGTGGGCTTGGAGCGTTGTTGGGCTGCAATCTTGTCTTCTGCCAACTTAGCCAACCCTAGGGCTTCCATTATTGTGTTAGGACAGAACATTTTGACCTCAGAGCGGATGGCATCCTTTAGACCACTGATAAAACAACTCCGGTAAAAGTCATCAGACAATCCTTCGGTGTGGTTGGCTAGATTCTCAAATTCGGTTTGATACTCTCTCACCGTGCCAATTTGGCGAAGTTTAGTGAGGGCTCCTGTGAAGTCATCAAAAGCACTAGGACCAAATCGTTGCAAAAGGAGCTGGAAAAAGTCTGGCCATTTGGGCTCTGGATGAGCCTTGATGTACCAACGGTACCATTGAAGAGCTTCCTGTTCCAAGTGAAAGGATGCCAGTGGAACTTTGTTGACATCAAAAGTATTATGCAGACTGAAATACTATTTTGCATGATAGATCCATCCAGTTGGATCAATACCATTGAAGCGAGGAAAATCAAGCTTCGGACCACGGAAATTGCAGGAAGAGGAGAACCCATTGTCTGATGAAGACTCGGACTGCCGTTTGTTGTTCATAGCTGAATGTTCAAGATGGAGGCTGAGAAATTTTTCATCAAGATCCTGGAGTTTGGCTTGGATGGCTGCAAGTGCCTCCTCCATGGTTTTTGCTCCTGCACGGGTGACAACCATAACCAGGAGTTTTTTTTTTTTTTTGTTGACTGGGTAGGAAAACAAAAACATAAACTACTTCAGTAAGGGAAAATTTGGACTAGGGAAAAAATCTGAAGGGTAATTGGGGTTGGAATAGGTTTTGGACACTGTTGAATAGACAGGGAAACAAAAATGAGGATTCCAAAAGTGGGGTGAAAGAATGGGAAAATTTGGCAGAGGGGAACAAAGAAGCAGAATTCAGAAATGAACTCTGTGGTAAAATTTGAGGGTGATTGGGTGAAATCTGAGGAAGTTATGGCAAACCCTAAAAATAGACAAATGTGGGATTTCGGGCTTTGGGAAGGGGAATTGTGGATAGGGTCCTCAAGAATGAAATATGCAGAATGGGGTGACAGGGATTCCCTGAAAATTTCAAGGGAAACAGAGTGAAAAAAAGGGAGATATGGAGAAAAAACTGAATTTTATACTCTTTTTTTTTTGCAGTCTGGAGCGGCTACGGCTCGAAAGGGATCTAAAACGACACCGAATGGATTGAAAATGGCTGGATTTGGAATGTCTGGATGTAAAATGGTGCAACAACGATCGACGACAGTTCAGCTGAAATTAGATATGGACCCCAGGTATGTGCGACTTCCTAATAGTTCAAGGGTTTCACTCGACCACCAATGCTATCTGACGGCTTGCGTATTGGGGCAGTATCCCTCACTCCATGGATCAGGTAAAACTGATAACCGCTTTGCCGCAAATGACAGCTCTTGGTTTACCTCATGGGTGGGAACTAGTCAATCAGGTAGGGGTCGTTGCCCTTTTCACTGTCAGGTCCTCTCAATGGGCCAGCTACTTCGGGGTTCCTGTCGTACTCCTCACAATGAGTTTTAGGGCTTATGCCCAAGTACTTCCCATAGTTAAGTGGATAGGGATTATTCCCAAATCCGAACCTGCAACAGATGCGAAAAAAAAAATTTGGCAGAAATTTCACCCAGCGAGCCCAAGAAAGTGCTCTGATACCAGATGTGAGGCACCTGCAACAATTAATTAATACGAATATGCGAAATAGAAGAAATGACAGAACTCAGAATCACTTTTATATTGATCACAAGCCACTTCAAGGGGGCAACCTCCTATGAGAAAACTCAATACAAATAACTTCACGGTGTCTTCATAGGTCTCAACACACACTTATATACTAATTCTAGGCGCAAATACTATGGGTCGAAACCATGGGCCGTTACAAACTATGGATCAATAATACTACGGGCGACTTACAAAGCATATGCGCCAACAACAATAACACAAACTATTGATCAACAAATACTACGGGATGAATTACAAAGCATATGCGTCCAACAACAACATACTAACAAAGTAAAGACATGGGTTCCTAATAGTTTAATGCCCAACCAATACACTTTCACGCTGATTGGGTTTACCAAACATTTGTGGTTCCCAACCAATCACATACCTAGTTGGCCCTCTCCATTGCCGAGCCAACACATTCGTCTAGGTCATCGACCAATGGAAGGAAATTGCACCACCGGCCATTATATGTCAAAGCTCTACTACAGAGCCATAGGCATATAACAACCTTTCACTAATACCTCCACAACAACCAAGTAAATAATTCCAAACCAGTACACCGACTGGGTTTATTAGGAATACAACAACCCTTCATAACAACCTTCACAACATCCACAACATCCAAGTAAATAATGACAAACCAGTGCACCGATTGGGTTTATTAGGCATGCAACAACCCTTAATAACAACCTTCACAACACCCACAACATCCAAGTAAATAATGCCAAACCAGTGCACCAACTGGGTTTATTAGGCATGTAACAACCCTTCATAACAACCTTCCGTTATGCTTCTTCTGTGTGCATCCCCAAATTGCATCTGTTTTAGCTGACAACACAAGATGGATAAGCAAACTCATCAGTATTGCTGCTCTAAAATTGAAGCATAATTCATAACATTCTCTATCAAGTATTGAAACAACAGGAATGCGTCCATTCCCTTAGGGTGCAGTCAATATTGAAAACCCTATCATAACCCAACACCCGAAAGGTGTGCACCCCTTTCCGATGTGAACCATGTAGGTCCTACTCATACTCAAGAAATCTGAAAGATTATAAATAAGATGGAACATGCTCTGTATGTTAACCCTAATAATTAGACATGCATGTTCTTAGCTAGGGTTAAAGAATACTTATCCCTTTTCAGATGTATTCTCTCTTTATTACGAAGAATGGGGGCTCCTTTCTCTGATTCAGCAGTCCTTCAGTTTTCCACCCCAATATTTTCACGTTCCATAACCCACACATGCCTTCTTGGCATACTTTCACCATCTCACTCACATGGTTTCCCAACATGTAGTGCAGCTAGGATATTATCAAAATTTACTATGGTATTTCACCCGAAACCCATTTCCAAAGCATGGGGTACTTCCCATGGAGTTTGGATTCTGCAGGCTATCACACATGGTCTTCTTGCAATGTGTCATCCTGACACACTAATCAAATAGCCAAACAATCATCAACATTTAACAATAAACTTCAAATCTGATTGTTCCATAACCAATCAATGTCATTAATAATTAAATTCAATATGAATTTGCAATTCTGTCTACTACAAAAATTGACTTGCTTAGTCATGAGGTTATCCTCATATTGCTTGTCCCTTGTAAGTGGAACCCCTCTACCCATAAGGGTTTTAGGCTTGCTACCATAATATGAACATCCACTTACAACACGTCCTCTTGACACAGTTCTATGCAAGCCAACTGTGATTATCAATTATAATCAAATTCTCAAATTTGAAATCTACAAATCTGTTTTCCTACAGAAATTAGATTTGCCACCATGAGATTATTCTCATAAACTTAAATCAGATAAAATTTCAGGTCTATGTCATGCATAAGTTAAATTTCACAACCATGAGAACCTTCTCATGAGGTTTGGATCTCGCACATGGTAGTTTCCAATCTTCATCATGGACTTATCCACATTGCCATTCCCAAAACAATCTACCTGGAATCTGGATCTTTAATCAGCCAAACACTTTGTAAGTCTTTATGCATATAATATTTCATTTGTTGCAACAGTCACTGAAGTGGTCTCAGAATTATAACACTCATTAAATCAAACACCCTCAGTTGTTAACATTTGAAATGCAATGAAATATATATATATATATATATATATATATATAGATATATATCATTATCATAATAAAATTGCAAGACATAGTCACATCATTTATGCAATTTAGATGAAGCTTTAGATACTCATTACTTCATAACCATATCATTTTATGCAACTCTATCCTTTCAACAGAGCACTCTTGGTAGCCAATCAACATGTCTACCTTCTATATGCAATCATTCTCTTGCATTCACAACATCTCATGAAATGGTCTCAAGATTAACAATAGTTCACCATTTCGCCTATTATCTAAGTGCAATGAAATATACACCAGAACCATGCATTCACATAATGCATCTCAACATGTGCACCCATACCTATGCATGCACATTACAATACTCACACAATCTTTTAATGTGCATCCACTCAATGCATAACCACAAGATTGTACAATATATATATATATATATATATATATATTCTTTTAATGCAAATCCCCTCAATGCAACCTTGCATTAATTCATGAATACTATGCATTCAAACATATTATTTCCTAACCATGACTTCCCCACATAGCTTGCGCTACCATGACAGGACCATAAGTCCTCACTTGATTTGGTTGTTTAACTCACAACCAACATACACAAATGGAATGATATAATCTCATATGAATGCATTCTAGCATTTAAAATAGTCATATGGTAGAGGGTTCCTCGCCCTTACTACCCCATACCTCACCATACCATGGTAGTATGGTATCCATATAAATGCATTCAACCTTTCCTACATACCATTCTACGATTACAAAATATCGTTCAAAGGGGTTCTTACCCAATCTCCTTTTGTACTTAGGAAATCATAATTAAACCATTACCTGCATGGCTCCCATCAACATCTTTGATGTTACCTCATCAATTGGTCTCCTGCAAAGGATCACACCATCCTTCCACCCACCTCATGATCATGGATTTGTTGCCCCCCAACCTTTCTTCATAAGGCTGTGGGTCACATGCAACTTCATCATGTACATCTTTAGCCATGTTTTGGTTGTCTTTGGTCCTATAACAAATACGAGCACAACCAATTGTTAGCAACCACAATGATTATCTTAGTGGCTCATTGCATATGTAAAGCCTCACTATTTTTACAATATGCAATATCATATACATGCACAAACATTTTCTCATGCACTGTGCAATGTTTATTAATATGCCATCTAGTGCATATTCATTTCATCTATTTAATCTCTTGTATCTTCAGGCATGCTTCTATGGCCTGATTACTACAATCAATATCAACCACATTAATTGTCATCAACCATAGACAATACCCTTAATGGGCTACTGCATGTGTAACCTTGCTACCTTCTCCTATGTGCAACATCATGCTCATGCATAATCAATCCTCATGCACTATGCAATGACTCTTTAATCATGCCCGCCAATTCATATGCATTTAATCTGCTACTCTCTTGCATTTCTAACATCCCTATGCCATAATTTACAGTATATAAAATTCAGGGAATATAAATACAATAGCAAGAGAGGAGTGAAGGAATTCTCCCTTTCCAATTTACTCATTGTAGCACAGAGTTTCCTCTTCCACATCATAGCTGATCCAATCTCATGGACTCTCTACCATGCACACAAGCGATCATTAGCTATGATCTTCTCATGAATTAGCAATTCAATATATATAGACGTGTATAACATTCATTCTTGGTACTTTCCAAGCATAGAATTATTATGTTATAAACATAAATAGTTTAGGGTGAGAGATTTCCCTTTTATCCTCCATAATGGATATTACAACCAATTACCCTTACTAAGGATTCCGCAATCCGTTTATGCAATTCATAGTGCACATTCCAAGAAGCTGAAATTCCTTGTTTTGGCAGACTTGTGGATTCTCATCTGACCCGTTTCGGACCAACTCACCGAGTTATGCCGATCGGTGGACTCGCCTATCTTCTCCGACCCGTTTCAGACCAACTTGCCGAGTTCTGCCGATCGGTGAACTCGTCTATCTCTTTTGACCCATTTTGGGCCAACTCGCCAAGTTTTGCTGATGGGTGAACTCGTCTATCTCTTCTGATCCATTTCGGACCAACTCGCTGAGTTTTGCCGATCGGTGAACTCGTCTATCTCTTTCGAACCGTTTTAGACCAACTCACCGAGTTCTGCCGATCGGTTCGCTGAAATTTCCTCTTTGCCATCGGAAAAACACTTAGAAAAATTTTGAAATTTTTCTTCCTTTCCTTGGGCACTTCTGCAACTTCGTCAGCGCAACTCGACCAGATTCGCCGATTGTGTCGGCTCCACTCAGTGAGTTTCGCCGAAATGTATCGCACGATTTCGCAAAACTTCGCCAGTCCGTTTCGGCAGACTCCTATTTCTACGCTGAAACGCGTTTTCGACAATCTTTTCGATGTTCCATTGAAACACATCAACGACCCTTCTCAATTCTTCACTGAAACAGTTAGGAAAAACTCAAACAAAACAGTTAGGAATTTTTTGAAAATTTGAAAATTTGAAAATTTTCTTGATGGTTTGTGATGAGTAGGAAGCATACTTACCCCTACAAGTTCTTGATTTGGCCCATTAGATGTTGCAACCATCGCTCTGATACCATCTATCACAACCCCTCCCATATATACAATGCAAGGAAGGGAACATGGCACTAAAATCTGGGCTTTTAGAACAACTTAGCCAAATTCATCATGAATAAAGGATATGGCATTACAGTAAAATGCATATGTGTGCAGATGTAAATCAATTGAACATGCACAACGAAATAAAACATCATCCAAACAAATTTCATACTCATCCAACATATCAAAATAACCATCAAATTAAACATTGCAGAAGTAAACACAATAAAATACTCATCTTGATGTAATGTTGTCCCAAGCAACTAGCTATGTCACTGCAATGTTCCACCCAACCATAGGTCTCTGCTTAGCCTATAATATTTCAGCACTCAGAGACCACCCCCGAGCTGGGTATGATATCTACAAGGAAATTGGGTCTCTCAATCTCAGCTCAGCCAAAGCAATGGATACCCATCTCAACCCCAACGTTCTCTTACACACAAAACTCAGATATGGGCTTGGAAACACATTTTCAACAATGGGACTTAGAAACTAGATGCACATGGGTTTTCCCCAAAATGTGGGTACACCAAAAATGGATTTGTGAGAGGGAAAATCGACCATAGGGAAGGAAATGATTTCTCCCACAGATATACAAGAAATCAGTGAGCCAAAACAACTTCTATGGTCCTCAAACCAATTTCCCTTTCTTCCCAACTATTATACAACAAAAAAATGCCCTTCCCAGCTAGGATAATGAAGGAAGACACAACAAAACCATGGAGGAAAATGCCCAGGTAGCTCCAAACTCGTGAGAGAGCAAAACTGATGGGTGAATAATGGCTTGGGAAGCAATTCATGGCTCTTTTCTTGCCCAAGAAGCCAAACACAATTTTCCATGAAGGGTGGCTTGCCCATACTCGAATTTGGACAGCCATACCTCTCCATTCCCCAAGGCATGAACTACCTCAACCAACTCTAGGGAGAGTAAATGATTGGGTACAAAAGTCAACATGGGTAGTTGAAGGTTGATGGGTTCTCTCATTGACACTTGGCTTGACTTGATTGGCTCAAAGGTTTGAATATTTTCCTCCCAATTCCTTGTAAACATCATGCCCCCATCTCTTGTTGCATTGCATAGCTAGTTGTGGGCATTTGTATTAAAATACATATTTACAATTCGCATGGTTCACTAGCACATGGGTAGCATAATATCCAATACTTGCCTCTTCAAGGTTGAGCATTCACTAGTGGGGCCTTGGCCTTGAGCTCCACGCTAGGAATCATACATAATATGCATACAATATTTACATTATAGCCCAAAATATTATAAGAGTCAAAATGGGGATGTGACAAGGGATGTTCTAGTGAAGCTTAGCTAGCATGTTGGGCCATGTTGTATTTTTGTGGATAGGATCATTGATTATTTTTTATAAGTATGTAATATTTAGGATAGCCATTAATGACAAGGTTGCTCGGGTAACATTAACCTTGGCCATGTTGTGTGACTAGGGAATGGTTCCACTAGATGTAGGTGAGCTGGAAGGAGATGTGTTAGTGGGGGACAAAGTAATTTGTGTCCAAGCATAACTGATCTTATCACATATGCATGTATGTGGGTGTTTAGTGGTCACCAACCTTGTCTAAGATGAGGCGTTGGTAATGATGGAATCCCTGCTATGATAGAAGGAATGCCTTCTATCCATAGGGAACACAAAAATGGTTATTAGTTTGATACCATTCCAAATTTGAGGGAATATTAAGTATTAATAGGAAATTGTGGCACTAACAAATTCAACTATAATGTGAAAGAAAGACATGCATGTGTGTTTTTATAAGTATGTGTCCTTCAGAAAATAATGTAAATATTGTTTATGATTTGTAATCTTAATTATGCATGGTTATTTCTAATTTTAAGAGAAAGAATGTGTCCCTATTGACTTAATGTCCTCCCACTCAATATTGTAATTGGGCCTTACAAAATATCTCTTGTCAAATGGTTGTGAAGCCATGGAAGATAGCTAGTGAAGGCCAAAAAGAATTAGTTGTAATGATGGTCACTTGAGATATGCTCTGAAAGAACCAACACCATCTTTTGCATCTAACAAAATATGATATAGGTGGAAATGCATTCCAAAAATGCCACCCAGTGGGGATAGTAGGTTTGTCCACTAAGATACATGCCTTAAGTGTGGATAAGTGGTTTGACATCAAATTATAGTCAAGGGTTGTCTCCATAAAGAGCTATCTATCCCAATGTAAAGAGAAACAAAATTGGCTTAGAATTTAGAGTCTCGGGGCACTGTGCCTTCTTGTCTAAGTTTTGTCCCACTTTCTATAGTAGTATTTTCAAGAACCCTAATAGAAAAAAACTATTGTTTTATGTGAAAAAGTTACGAGGGACATTATTTGGATTCTTACCCCAACAATCCTAACATAGACTATAAATTGTTTTGTGACCTCTTTGTGGAGAAATTATGCTAGTTAAGATTAATTTTTTGATTGATTTTAACTTGTTTGATTTGAATTAAGATGGGAAAAAGGAGGTATTTCAAACCTATCACTCTTTTGGGCTCATCAGGATCGCTTTATGGGCTCAAAATGAAGATCATACTTAAATGGGATGAATTTTTAGGTCCTTTTGTGTGTGCTTCAAGTGGTGAAACAAGTTTGATTGCAATGCTTTGAATAATTTTCTAATAACTTGGAAGCAATAAAGATAAGAGATGTGGACTTGTATGGGTTCTTACTCTTCCTTAATTAATTTCCTATGTGTGATTGGATGATTGCAAATAATGACACAAAAATAAGGAAAGTGTGTAAAGGGAGGTATTTCACTTTCTTAGTCCTTTTTTATTCACCAAGTTCATTTTATGGGTAAAGGTAAAGATAATACTAGGATTTAAGAGAGTTTTTAGGTCCCTTGTTTGTGTGTAGAGTGAACTAATCTAGATTTCTTTGAAAAAGAAGTGTGCAAGATAAGTGGTTAAACTAATCTAAGTTCATTCCATTTTCCTAGCTTAATGATTCTTTTAAAGTTTGGAAGCAATGAAGAAAAAATTACTGTCAGCTAGGATGTAATTGATAACCTCAAATCCCCAAATCTAGAAAAGAATGTTGCAAAATGTGATTTTTCGCCTACTTAAAATAAGTGTTCTAATTACTAGCAAAGCAAAATAGGTTGTCGGTTGATTTGTTCATTCTGAGAAATTATCAACATTTATGTAAACTACATTTATGAGAAAAAGCAAGCTAAAAGGACTAAATTAAATGTAGTTATCTTGGTCACTTAGAAGACAATTGAGCAACCATGTACTAGTCTATAGATTACAATTGTTGCATGGGAATGTGGAATAACAAACAAAACCAAGAAAAATGAGTAATGGTATGGTTTTCAGATGGTGATTGTTGCATAGGAGTTTGTTGTGATAGAATTAAATTATTGGTAGAGAGGTGACATGGTTGTTAAAGGGAGAACCATGTGAGATGTCTTGATGTTTCAATACCCCTAGTTTTACTTTTAACCCTTGGAATGTATTAAATCATATCATGTAAAATAATGCAAAGATGCTAGTATGGAATCCTAGTGTGGAGCTCAAGGATAAGGACCAACTAGTGAATGGTCTAGCATATATAATGTAAATATTTCTATATGGGACATGGTGTTGGTTTGTCACGATGACTCAAAATCTATGTGAATATTATGTTAGAAAATAATATAAATGGTCCAATATGGTTGTGTAAAAATAACTAGAGGGGCTATGATTCCAATAGAGGGGAAGAGGAAAGTGGGGCATATGTGAGATTAAATCCTCTTTTTCCAACTGAGCCAATTACTTCCTTTTGACTTATTAAATCCAATGATTGAATGTATTGTGAAGTTGGTGGGAAAAGTGTTATCATGTAGTTATGGAAGCATGGAATGCATATATTTCTATGAAAATTGTAAGAGCCATTCCTTCTATGGTAAAAAGTAACATCACTTGTATTTTCACCAATCCTCTCGTCTCCTTTGGAGTCTCACTCATTCTCCATGCATAGTTTTACACTACGGAGAGTTTTTTTTATGATGTGTCTCCATTTCCAATAACCAAACTACGAAGTTAACTAAAAATTAACATTGTGAAGGGAAATTGTAAACATTAGAGTGAAGAGTATGGCTATAGGTAAGCATAAAGGTTGGGAAAGATAGTAACCCTCACCTATTATGTATTTTTTGCTCCTGAATGCTTGATAATCCATGAATTAATGATACATGGGGTTCTCTAATAGTATATAACAAGTTGGACTCTTTCTACACACACTGGTAAGCACTATAATGGTTGGATTTCAAGAAGGAACTATGGAGTAGTGAAGGGAAATTCCTTCCTTATGTTGTGTGGGATAATATAAGACATTTCCATGGCTAGGATTCCTGAGTGATATTTCTGTAAATGCTCAATGGTGAGAATATTGGATAATCATGAGAGAAAATGGGTTTTGGGTTGAGAAAGAGAGAACAATGTAGGTGTTTCCTTCACCCTAGTTTCATCATATCTCATCTTGGGGGTGGTGTCAACAATTAATACCTATGTTTGGGTGGAAAACCACTCTTAAATAGCCTATTGATTAGATCTTCTTTTGTTAAAGATAAGTATTCTCTTTGTTTATGAGTGTAAAATGATTATATTTAATTCCTACAATGAATACGTTTGTTTATGCATGATGTGTGTGTGGACATGGATTTAATTCCACTATGTTTTTATATTCATGCACCTACACATGTATTTATTAGTTTATGTTTCCCATGGGTGGTTTAAATTGGATATGATTTTAAATAATGGCTCGTGGGGTGAAATTTGGAAACATGGAATTCATATCTGCCCCCTCCTATGATTGGAATTATGGATGGGGACACTACACACATAGAGGCTAGGTACTACGTGACATGAATTTTTTTGAATGGGGACTTTCAAATAATAAAACTCATTGATTAAGGGTATGATATGTAAGATAATGGTCCTATAACAATCCTAGAGTTAGCGGTTAGAAAATAGACAACCTATAGAGAATATTTTAATAAAAATACAAAGTGGAGTCACTAACTCTGTTGTGGAGAAATTGGCTCAATGGTGATAAAATTCATCTTTCCTTGTAGGTTTAAAACAAGACAAAAGATCATGATATGGTTAGTATAATAAGTGCTTATGTGTTGAAGAAGCAAATTAAAAAAAAAAAAAGAGTGAGAGATACTAATAGCAAATTAAACTAATAAAATGACATTCAAACAAGCAAATAGAGGCAGCTTCAAATTTATTGTAAATGTCTAATGGAAGGCATGTATACAATAGTATCACCTTGAGTAATGTGGCAGAAAATTCTCCTTTTGGAAGGGTCCTTTAATTCTCTAAAATGCCCTCAAACAAACTTGGGAATGATGAAGAAAATGCTTGCTTCTTAGGGGAGAAAGCCAAGAAAGCGGGTAATCCAATATATGGTAAGAAAATAAATGGAGAAGAGGTATTCCAATCCAATTCCTACCTCATAACCTTGCTCTATTTTTACCTTTAGAAATGCATACCCATGGTTTCCTTTTATAGCCAAAATAGAGGTATTCAATGAATTGGTTGAAAATGTGAAAACTCCTCACATGAAGTGGCCTCCAATTAGTATAAGAAAGTGGCCCATTAAACCCCAAGTACTTGGCAGTTGAGTTCAATTCCACCTATTTGGTGCCCAAATGAAATTGAGGATTCTTAAAGTGCTATGGAATTTATGAATCCATTCCTTTTCATAGTTGCAATAGTATTAAGAGATCTATGTCATTTTGCTCAAATTATAATTTTGACAGTCATGCACTGAGTTGGATAAAACTTATATGCACATCAGTTCCTCCATTTCACATGTTTATAAATGGTGAAAGGAATCTTTAGGACTTGCATAATTTGTGGTGATGATTTATTTCAGTAACATATGCAAGAATTTCACAGGTGAGAAAAATTTATGCAATAACATCCTTCGACTACCATGTTTATTAAACTCTCTACATGTTCTTTATTTCTTCTTTTTTATGTACATAATATCACATTATAAATCAAGTGGTAGATTAATCTGGGATCCTTTTTCTAAGATAACTATTGATCTTGTAAAAGTTTGCAACCTCTTTGACATTTTCTCTTCTCTAAGAAAATGTATACAATGTTTTAAAAAACAAATTACTTATTGTTCTAAAACTAGCTATCTAATTTTGTATTTGACCAATGTTTCAATAATTGGTTGAACAAATAGAAATTCATATTGCATTGCTTCCACTACCTAAGAATTTTTTTTGTTCAATTGGGTCAAGTGTTTGTAGTCTTGGTTGCATCTTTCAAATATTTTACTTTCCATTATGCATAATTTCTTATCTATGCACCACATATAATAACAATTTTTATTATAGTTGTACTGTTTGGCTTCCATAGTAAGCATGTTAATATTTCTCCCTTTCTCTTACAATATTTCTATCAAATACATACAATATTTGATTAATGATCAACGTTGTAACAATTCAAACAAACCACTTTAGATTTAGAGTAGTTTGTATAAATATGATTGAACTCTCTAGAATTGAGGCAAATGGTGGGGCATCCCCCCCTACATTCTCATCTCATGGGTTGTTTTCTTGCTCCAACTCTTCCTCTCTATGTTCTAGCCTCATTCTCTCCTTGCATAAAGAAATTGTTTTTTGCCATTTTTTCACATGGAATATGTAGTGCTCTATTGTTATTTACATGCTTACTTGCATGCTTATAAAACATATAAACCATTACATTTGTATAATTAATTTGAATATGAGTAATTGAAGTACTTCATTTCCAAATTGTTTTTAGATTTTATAGAACTCAATTTTTACTTCTCTAAGAAATAGATTGGGTGTGACCATTGTAGTTTTTTTTATTTTTTATCAAGGAGAGCTCATTTCTACAATACCCTTCAACCATACAAATAGTGGAATTTACATTTTCACCATAATTGATTTGACATGGTACTTACATTATTCTGTACATGGGCCACTATATATGAGGGTGCTACAAATCATCCTATTTCATCAATATCATTGTAATCTCTAGAGATCATTCCCTAATTGTGATATTTCAATACAAAAGTGGGATTGTTATGTGCGTGATAGTAATCCTCTAATGAACCATTACTTATATTATACATCTCAAATTTGGAATGAAAATTTCCTAGAAAATCTATACAACACTCATCATAGTTCCAAATTATCTCTCTAGGGTTCTTCTTGATCTCTTCTAACTTGGTTATTCTATGTTGTTCTAATTTGGTATCATAAAAATCCTTGATTGAGTCTCTCCTTATGTAATCCAATGTCCTAGTGGTTCAAAAAAGTGGATTGTTATTGTATTTCATGCATAATTAAAGTTCATGGTCTATAAAATTAGCCTTCAACATCACAACTTTATTTGTGTCATCTATTATCTATTTCATAACCTATATTTCTTCATAAGTGAACTTGGGATGATTTGCATCATCTTTCTCTTTCTCATAATTCAATGGTACTTACTATTGTCATGTTTATAAAATTAAAACCCTAATGATAGAACATATTCTTATTGATGACATCTTTGGAAACCTCAAACTCTTTGATCCAATCATTCCTATACTCATGTTATCTTATTTATCTTTCAACGTTTATTCTATCTCTTCTAATATTTCCATGTTAATTGAAATTGGAATTGAATTTACTTCACTATTAGAAGAACAAGGGGGGGTATGCTAGGGAGTTTATTTTTTATTCCAAGAGACTTATTCTACTGGTAGTTTCTTATTCAAATTCTCTAAGTTCGAGATATTTATGAAAACTCAAGTGTGACAATGGATTCATTGTTGCTAATACATCCTCATTATTCATTTCATCCATTTCTTCTTCACTAAGTTTATAATACTCATTGGTATCATTGCAATGTAAACAAGGAAACATATTGAATTGTAAATTGTAATATGTAACCTTACAATGTTCATACAAATTGAAAATAAATAGTGAACATCCACTTTTCATCCAAGTCTTGCAATTTCTTGATCTCATTATCTTACCAATTTCTTGATCTCTACTTGTCTTAACAAATTGTTGTTTTAATTTCCTAAATCAAGGCAATGAAAAATTGATGAACCTTGGGCATCTCCACAACAACAACACCATAAATGATAGGTCAAATAAACACCTTATAAATAATAATAAAATGATATCTAAATTACTTGTGCATTTATTGTCTCAACTAGGGGTCTAAGTCTTACGAGATAACATGCATTTTTTCGGTATGCTTCATGTTTTTTAGTTTCTCTAATTACCTACGATGAATTTAATCAAAACTAAAACTCTAGTCTACTTTAAGTGGTGCCTTTAAATGAAATTACAAACCATATCATCACTTCATATCTAAAATTATTTGCACAAAATACTCTTACAGAAAAAATGATTCTACATAAATGAAATTATTTCTATAGACTCACATACCCTCAAACAAAGCCGATTTAAACAAAGAAGAAAGAACACGAAAGTATGAACACAACCCTAAAATATATGTTTCCTAAAGTATATGTGAGTCCGTGTTCCCTATTTATTCTTTCCTCTAAAAGATCCGAAATTCCCCATCTCTTTCTCATTTCCTGATGGTGGACCACACTAGACTAGTTCGAAATGTTGAATTAAATAAATCAATGCAATATATATGAAATACTCTCTTTATCAAAACTCTGAACGCAAAATCCTTAAAACTGAAAAAATATAATGTAATCTAGTCCAATACCAAAACTAACAAGAAAGTGAAATATTTGAACTATTTATGATTAAACAACACATGTTCTTCTGAAACAAGCCTTGCCTCTATGGAACATGATACTAATTTGTAACTACTGTATTAACACTTCTATTTCTTCATCAATACTTCAAACCATTTCACAACCATACTAAATTCGACACTAAATAAGAAGCAAGTTAATAAAATGATATTTTTATTATGCACCATTTTTTATTCAACACTGTATATATCATTTTCTAAAACTATCTACCAAAGTAATTAAAGAAACATACTTGAGAATTAAAGATTCCCATTTTAAAACACATTCCTAAAATCTAATTAAAACAAAAGAAAATGCTAGAATATAGCTAGGGAGGAGGTGAATTTGGTTATATTGATGAATGTGTGGATATAATTGGATAATTGTTTATGTAACAAGAATTAATAACAAAGTCATATGCCATATGCAACATTTTTGTAGCAACACACACATCCTCAATGGTTCTACACCATCTCTATTAATTTGTTCCATGCCTATTTCTTTCATAGTCCTAAAGCACTTGGATTTGCAGTAGTAGACTTGTAGCAAACCTATAGAAATCATATATATATATATATAATAAACTTGTAACAAACTTGTACATATCAATTTACAACAACATACTTGTAATAAACCTATAACATGTAGATCCTTAGTAGATGGAGTTACAACATTGTTAACTTGATTCATTACTCAAATAGATAAATATGTAGCACATTATCCTTTATGTATAATTAAATTAAAAAATAAATTAAAAATTAGAATTCATAGAAAAAATGGGCTCGAGTCCAATTTTCTGGATTTGATTGAGAAAAGGGTGACAACAAGATATAAAGGATAAATAAAAATGATAAATACACAGGAAAATAAATGTCTAATGAATGGTAAAAAAAGAGCCCATTAATTATTTTATGTTGTTGTAAACTGGGCTCCTAAAACTCCTTGATTAAGTCTCTCCTTATATCATCCAATGTGCTAGTGGTTCCAAAAGGTGAATTATTATTGTGTTTCATCTATTATATTTTTCATAACCTAGATTGCATCATAAGTGAACTTGTGTTTCTTTGCATCACCCTTCCCTATCACATAATAAAATGGCATTGTTACTATTTGTAAATTTTAAACCCTAATGATAGAACTTATACTTAATGATGTCATGTTTGGAAGATTCAAACTCTTTGATTCAATTATTTCTATACTCGTATTATCTTCTTTAAATTTCAACACTTTTTCTATCTTTTGTACTATTTCCATTTTAATTGAAATTGAAATTAAATTTATTTCACTATCAAAAGAACCAGGAGAGGGTATTCTAGGGAGTTTATTTATTAGGCTAAAAGTGTTATTCTATTAGTAGTTTCTTATTCAACTTCTCTATGTTCAAGGTATTTACTAAAATTGAAGTGTGACTATGAATTCATGGTTACCTACTTTCTCATTATCCATTTCATCCATCTAATATTTACTAAGGTGGTAGTACTCATTTATATCACTACTACTTAAAAGAGAAAAACTATTAAATTGCAAATCGTAATATGTAACCTTCTAGTGTGTATTAAAAGTTGATAGTGCATACCCACATTTCATCGAACTCCCACGATTTCTTGATCTCATTTTGATACCAAACGATGTCAACTTGTCTTAACAAACCATTGTTATAACAAGTTAGGAAACTTGTTTTGATCTCTTGTACTATTCCCATTTCAATTAAAAATGGAATTAAATTTACTTCACTATTGAAAGAACAAGGGGAGGGTATGTTACGGAGTTTTTTAATTTACTTCATATTCTACTAGTAGTTTCTTATTCACGTTTTCTAATTTTAAGGTATTTAATAAAATTGAAATGTGACTATGAATTCATGGCCACCAATACTTTCTCATTGTTCATTTCATCCATGTAATCTTGACTAAGGTGATAATACTCATTGCTATCACTACTATTTAAAAGAAAATAATTATTAAATCGCAAATCATAATATGAACCTTCCAATGTGTGTGCAACTTAAAAATTGATAGTGTACACCCACATTTCATTCAACTCCTACAATTACTTGATTTCATTTTGATACCAAATTTACAGTGCTCATCATCCTATGACTATATTGATGTTGAATTGTCTTAACAAACCACGTTCATAACAAGTTAGGAAACTTTGAAAATAAGATATAGAAAATGTTATGCTTATATGAAGATATGTAAGTAGCTCTCACAAGTAACTCAATCTTCTTCTTTCTCTTTGCAGAAATTCCATTTGTTTTCATTCAAACCAATGTTGTATATCTTCTTTCGAAGGTCTCCATCACATACTATTTTCCTTTGTAAAAATTTGTTGTAAGTCAATATCAATCCATTGTTAGGGCTAAAATAGAGGCTCTAGGTTTGGAATTTCAGCTAAGAATAAATTCACAGAATATAATCTTATTTATAAAAAAAAATGACATTTTCAATATTTGAAAACATAAAAATCTATAAGAAATGTCATATGTGAATTAAATAAAAAATGCAATCGATAAACCTTAATAAAACTATCCAAACATAAAAGCATACAATTTTTAAGGAGCCATCAACAAATTTGTTTCTCAAAGTAACCAATAATCATCATGTTGTGTAATCTCCATTTACAATTCATCCATGTCCTAAATATCTCACAATCATTTACAATTATTTTCAACTACATGAAAAGTCCTCTACTATCTTCTAACTCCTTATCACTATGAAGGTATATTCTTATATTTTTAGGATCATCATTATTATTAATAAAATTTGGTTTGTAATTGTTAAGCCTTAAATATGAGCACATTTCCTCCTATATTGTCGTTCATTACATTAGTTTTCATATCGGCTTTGGTCCATTAATGGTAATTGTCATTAGTATGGTTATATTAGTTATGTCGGATTGGGTGAGTTAGTTGGGTTTGTACCCCTTAGTCTCCTATATATAGGAAGGAGACCTTTCATTTGGAGTATCTTATCTTGTCTTGTGTACTTAATACATTGTATAAGAAGGTTGCCCCTCAAAAAAGCTTGTTATTCAGCTATTTTCTTCAATCAAATCATGGAGTACTCTTTTTGGAATTTTTTTATATAATATAATTATATTTTTAGGATGTATACATATTGATTTCTAATTATATTTATTTTATCTATAAAATTTAAAATATTAAAATGAAATTTTTTTATTTTTAATTATTATAAACTTTTTATATAATAAAATAGTTTTTATAAATTGTAATAGGATGCGCTATTAAATCTCAAACCTCTAAAAATGTATGTGTGAGTGAGTATGAATGTTGTTCATTCATCATATATATATATATAAGAAAGAGAGAAGATCCTTAATTTTAAATTATATAACTTAGTTTTCATTTTAATTTATTAACATATATTAATATGTATTGAGGTTTTATAATGTATAACCTTGAAATTAAAACTAATATACTTTATTTTATTCTTTTAATAGAAGTAGGTATTCCCCATAAAGAGCATTGATATGATTAGATACTTGATGTAGTATATGATAAATAGTATAGAAGACTAGAGATATCATAAATTTGTTTTAAAATCTAGTGAAGCCCACCTACCACCCAAGAGAGGTTGGTATAAATACATCATGGCTTGGTCAAATCATTGGGGAAATGAAAATGCCACTTTGCAAAATATTAATAACATTAAAAATATTATTGCATCTAAGTTTAAAGAGAAAATGTGGGGCGATAAAAAAGAAAGTTAAGATACCATAAGAAGGTCGTAACCTGTAATATAAAAGAATAGTCAAGATAAGACCGAACTCTTATAAGCTTCATAGTGAAACAAGACACTAGACAATTCCTAAATCACCATGGGTAAGAAGAATTTTCCATCTCTATGCTAGGCTATGAGCATTGAGGATGAAAGTCACTTTCTCTTAGAGTGCCTTGCCTATACCCATATGAGATCACAGTTTCATAATCTTTGCTACAATACAAGCCCCTTTTACCTTCTAACTTGTCAAAACTATGACGACCTAGGAACACTTTTTTATAATCTTTTTGAGCATATGAATAAAATTTTACAGCAATCCAAATAATTCCTTTTTTTTTTTCTCTTAAGGTCCAACATACCAAGTTGATGCCAGTGGACATTAACCACCACCACCACCACCACCACCACCACCATACCACACTTTTAATATTTGCTACAATATAAACCACCGTGTCCTTGTAACTTTTCAAAATTATGGAGACCTATGAACCCTTCTTTATAAGCTTCTTGAGCATAAGAATAATCAACATGAGATCATAATTTCATAATTTTTGCTACAATACAAACCTCTTTATCCTTTTATCTTGTCAAAACTACGACAACTTAGGAACACTTCTTTATAAGTTTTTTGAGCATAGAAATAAAATTTCCCCTAGACCAAGTTGATATCGATCATCATCATCATCATCACCATTACCATCACCATCACCATCACCAAAAAATACACAAAATTACAGTAGACTTTATCATCATCATCATCACCATCACCATCACCATCACCATCACCAAAAAATACACAAAATTACAGTAGACTTTATCATCATCATCATCACCATCACCATCTCCATCACCATCTCCATCACCAAAAAATACCTTAGGACTTTAACATGTTTTATGAAACAAATTTTTTACTTAAAGATTTTCAAAGTGGGCCAGCTTCTCTGGTTGAGAAGATCTGCATATGATCGTACAATGGACTTTTGTGATGCAATTAGGACAACGTACTGAATGGGCGGCGCCAACTCCTTATGGCGACGAGGCAGACTCTATTTGTCAAGTGTGTCATATTCACAGGTATGAACACGTTATATCGGTGGAGAGGAGAGGAATGCTCATCCACTCTTCCTCTGCAGATTTCTTGAGACAACTCATCGAGTACACCATGCATTCATAAGCACCACAGGTTCTGATGGCGATGCATCAAGACCAATCGTGTTGCGTAATATGTCATGAAGAGAAGTTACGCAACACGACGATGAATATGTCATCAACAGTAACTGAAGTTGCACGACGACAAACATGTCATGGCTACCTCATTTCAATTTCAAGTCCATTTCTAATCTCATTAGTCGGCGCCCCACTCGATTAAGTCAGACAACTGGTAGAGTCAGAGGTAGTCAGTGGAGGATTTGAAATCAAACTTTTTGGTTTGTAATTCTTAACATTCAACTAATAGAACTAATCCACCCATTCCACCCACTGAATTGATCAAATTATCCGTAGTAGATTGAAGAAAAATGCCTTTGACTGTAACTCTGTAACGCATTTTTGACATTTATATCCACATATTGTTGCAATATATTTTTGTCACAAATAACCACTTCCACTCTTCCTTTGAGTTCCATCTCTCTCATCTATATATATATATAAACCGCTGGTATATATTTCAACTTTATATATATATATAAACCTCTGGTATATATTTCAACTTCAACGATCATATATCTATATACTTTTATAATCGTAACCTCTCAAATGCAGCAAAGTGGAGCAAACACCCTACCAAATCGGACGGTTTGGAAATAAAAGTCGTCTGCTCCAAGTAAACCATTCTGTTGACAATTCCTTCATTACAAAAGAAATTGAGATATAGATGTTTCAAGTCAAAAAAAAGTTAGTTATATTTTATGTTTTTTCATTATTATCAAAATTTTAAAATTTTATTAATAAATTTAAAATTTTGATTTATATGTAATTATATTTCTTTTAAGTGTAATTATATTAATAGGTGTTTATATCTTAGAATTTGGAGTGAACTAGCATCTATATTTTTTCTAGATTACACACATCAAACAACTGTATTGTCAAGATTGATTTTATGGCCGTCGTTCCAAATCTGAAATAAACAATTATAAAATAAAAAAAAATATAAAAAATAAGTAGTAACTTATGCATGGATAATAACTCGTTTAATTAGAAAAAGGCTAAATTACAACTATACAAGTAACACATAACTTATTTGTAACACTTAACCCACAATCTATCTATATTCATTAACCACAAGTTATACAACTTTACTAGTTATATCTCTATAACAATGATTATAAATTAATTACACTCACAAAAGTTTCCACACATCATCACACTAAAACACTAACTACCATACTTTGATAAATGGGTAGAATCAATTCCAACTTGAAAAGCCACTACAATAACTACCATACTTTGATAAATGGGTAGAATCAATTCCAACTTGAAAAGCCACTACAATTCCTTTAATAAGAGAATGTCTTACCTGGGTTTGGTTTCACATACAAGATTATCACCAAGGGGTAGTTATCAGATTCCTTAAAGCCACTACAATTCCTTTAATAAGAGAATGTCTTACTCAAGTTTAGTTTCACATACAAGATTATCACCAAGGGGTAGTTATCAAATTCCTTTAATAAGAGAATATTGCGTATTTATTTAAGTTTGGTTTCAGGCAAATCTCTTGCATTGATTTTTTGAGTTGATTTCTTTTTTCACAAGTATAATCTCACCTTGGGTTATTTACCCAATTATTATTAACTTAAGGGGAATGGACATTTTGAATCATTGAAAAAATCTTATGAAAATTATTTAGAAATTCTTAATTAAGGATAAGAAGGCATGGTATACACTTTTAAGTATGTCCTATGAACATATGAGACCAACGCTAAATGGAATCTAGAAAATCACCTTTTCAATTAATTTATGGTATTGATGTGATCATTCCATTATAATTAGATTTTTCAATGATAGACATTTCTATAAGATATGGTGAAAGAATCATATTGTATTTATGGGAGAATTTATCAATTGATATAGTTATAAGATAAAGGAACCTAAGTTTATGTTAAGTTTTATGAAATTTAATAAAAGATGATGATTTGATGATGAGAAGGTTAGATCATGTATATTTTAGGAAGGAAATTTATTGTTGATGTATGCATGAGTGGGTCTAACGGTTAAGAACATTTGTTTCTTCCTAGATGATCATAGATTCAACTCCGAAGGGGGGTAGGGTATGTATATATTACAAACTTTAACAGTTACATCATTGTGTAGAGAAAAGTCCCTTGTTCTACAAACAAAGGGGTCTCATACACCAAATTGGATTCTAAATTCAATGTGACCTTAAAAATAAATTATTATCACTATTATTATTATGAAGACCTCAAAAAACATAAAAAATTTAAACATTATAAATTGATTCTTTTATCAACAACTTTATTAGTAAAACCAATTCTTTCCATTTATCCAACTTAGAAGACAATCCATTGTGAAAATGGTGAACATCTTAAACATTTTATCTCTTTAAAGGTACCTTGTACCTAAGCTCTATTATTTTCTCCTTGTTACTAAAGTTTCTTTTGCAATAACTCCATTGAACATAAATGTCCCTTTTCTTTTTATTTACAAGTATAGGACGTGACCAAAAAGGAGGTTGATTACATCTCCCAAGGTTATAAGACATCGATCTACTTATAAGATATGCATTTCTTAAATATTTCATAGGGAGGCATCATCACCAAGAAGGAGCATGTGCTCTAAAAACAACATCCCTTCAAATTTGAATTAATGTTAAATGGAAGGTGGAAGATTTCAAGTTTAAGTGTGTCTCTTCGTGTTTTCTCTTACTTATAATAATATATCATATTATATAGTTCCACTAAGCTTGCGTGTACCATCAATCTTTCACAGATTAAATGGTCAAGGTGGTTTAGGTTATGCAAAGTATTTTAGGAACGTTTGTCCTACGCATCCTTGGAATCCCTCTCAATGAATTCTATTAAAGAGGAATATATCCTTCAGATATTTGTGGAGTTATTTGTGTCCAAAATTAATTTTTTTCCTCAAATGGTTTGTAGGGAAGTTGGCGGGACAAAGAATTACAATATGATATATCGAACCTCTTAGATTCACTTTAATTATGAACATAGGATCATTAAAACTTATGAGGTACTGTGCACTATGTATGCAAATTACAAAAGTCAAATCCAAATTTCTACTTCTAATGAAAAATTGTTGTTATAGCTATATTTTGTCACTCTTGACCATTAAATAGGGCTAGGCCACATTCATGCTCTCATTCACTAGTTAATAGATCCTCTATATAATATTTCAAGTCTTTTTACTTATAGATGCAATATTCCTTAATGCAACATGTGGATACCCGCTACATTCCATGCAACATATGGGTGCTCACTTCTTTCCTTCATGCAAGGCATGGGTTCCTTCAAAATCCTAAAATATATGCAAAATGCACTGAAAATATAAGTTTTGAGTGTAATATGTACACATGTACATGTTGGAATATTCTCACCATCATTTTTCAGATTTGCATGTCTGCATGCATTTTGCATGCATCCAGTCATCATCTTGGTGGTCGTCTCAGCACCTAGAGCCTATTTTCAGCTCCCTAGAACTTGTCTTGAGCCCCCAGTAGCCCTCCTACCTACCTGATGCACCCTATTTGACTCTTCTGCATGACATGTGTGCCTTTTCTCACCTACCACTGGTTATTATTCAGTTAGAGCACCTCATCTCACCTACCAGGTGTCTAGCAGTCAGTTAGTGCATTGATTGAGTAGTTCTTCCACTGATTGCTCATGGTAATTACCTGTAGCTCCTAGTTAGCTAGATCTGGAATGCAACTTGATCTTCTGACAGCCTCATGCACCCTCCCTGGAGTTTCCATCCCCTGATTTGTGCCTAGATGGTTCTATTAGACTCAGTTAGACTCACTTGATTGACTATTACCATTTATGACTGATTCTACTGACTGGATGATGTCTCCAATGTTATCCAAGCTATACTTTGAGCATTATTTGAATGAACTCCTTGGTTCATTCGATTTCTCTACACAGTTATTCATTATTGTATTCATTATTCACAGTGCCAGCTCACAGTTGATGTATGATATTGCTATTCTCCATTTTCTGTGTTCATGAGTGATTATTGAGTGCGTTCTTCTCTTCTTATTTGCAACTTCTTGAGAGTTTGTGTGAGGCTTGTTACCGCTGTTAGATCCTACTGAAGATTATCACATGGTATCAGAGCAGTCAACAGCTATTCGAATTGCAGCCATTGCAGCAGCAGTAGTTGCAACATTTCTTTGAGCAACTATATTTCACTGAGCACCAGAAGCCTCTGAGTTTCCACAGCAAATCCTGGTGCTATTACCTTGAATTCACTGGAGCAATCCAATGAGGTCTAGCCAGGTGTGAAGGACTTAGTCATATGTGCTCAGGTGTCCTAAGGTAGTGTTCATTCGAAGTGTAGCAAATCTCCATAAACAAAAATCTTCTTGTTTCGTAGGTTAATTCACCAATTTGAATTCTTCTTCAATTCGATATTCACTTCTCAGATGGATCTAAAACTCACCTCTTCCAACTATGTCGAATGGAAAGCTAAGATGGCTCTCTTCATGAGTTCCAAGAGCTTCACCAGGATACTAAATGGAACTATGGTCGAACCACTCAGTGCAGTAGAGAAATCCAAGTACTTGGATATGCTTGATGAAGCAGTAGGCTTACTTCTTCTCTTAATTTATGAAGATCTTCACTTCCATATCATCGATCTAACATCTCCAAAAGAGGTTTGGGATAAGCTCGAATCCCTCTTTGGAAAGAAAGATGATCTGAAAGGTCATAGATTGGAGAATGAACTCATCTCTTTGAGTCCTCAAAGCTTCGAATCCATCAATGAATTCTTAAGCAAGTTCAAAAGCTTGATCTCTCTGTTGAAGAGATATGAGATAGTGAAAGAAGAAAAACAACTTATTCTTGCCATTCTCTCTAAATTGGGGCCAAACTTCTCAGTTTTTGTCTCCCCATTTCAGTTAGCTAAGATGTCCATTCCAAAATGGAAGTTTCCCTCACTTGATGACTTCATCCAATCTCTTACTCAAGAGGAGGAGAATTTAATCTCCATGGGAATGATCAAACCAAAATTGGATTCAGCCCTTACAGCTGCTGAGGCCAAAAGAGCGAATGCAAAGGGCAAGAAAAAGTTTTATGAAAATAGAGCGAATGATACAAAGCCAAAAGATGTTCCATATCAGTCAGATGGGGCTTTGAACTCAAAGGAGAACAAGCAATCTCAGAAAGAGAGATCCAAGTGCACATATTGTCATTGAGGATTTCATCCTGAGAGTTCTTGTATGAAGAAGACTATAGACTTGATGGCTCAATTACTTGAGAAGAACAATCTCCCTGTACCTGCATGTGCAAGGAAGAAAGATACTGATACTGAACCTTCTAGATCTGAGGACAAAGAAATATGCCATGCCCTCATGGAAAGTGCATCAATAGATTCTACATTCATCATAGATTCAGGAGCAACAACACATATGTCTTCTTGCAAAGATCTCTTCTCCAGCTTCGAATTTTCAGTTGGCCCTTCCATCAAGTTGGGAAATGATTTAGAACTCTCCTCTCAAGGGATTGGAAAAATCAATCATAACCATGGCTACATTTCTGATGTGATTTATGTTCCTTCTCTCATAGAAAATATACTTTTAGTGTATCAAATGACTCCTATTGGAGAGCCCAAAATAGTTATCTTTTCTCCAAATGAAGTTGAGGTACAACACATGGTTTTAGGGAAAATCATTGCAAAAGGAGTTGCAAATCATAAGACAAAACTCTATGAGTTTTCACACTTCTTACCTCTCTCAAAGTAGTCTACTCTTCACTCTCATGCAAATGAAGAGAGTAGGCTATCTCATCTCAACTACAAGCATTTGCAAAACTTGCAAGCTCAAAATGTGGTTGATGGTCTTCCAAATGGAAAAGATTCACCAAAGAAGATTGGGAAAAAGAGGGCTCTTGAAGAAGTGCGAATGCTAGATCCAGATGTTGCTTGGTTTTTCAACCAAGCATGTGCTGATGAGCACCTACTAACTTGTAGTAGCAGTCTCAATAGAAATAAATAAAAACTAAATTAAAGAAGCAGATTTAATCTAAGATGTGAGAAAGTAAAAAGTTAATCTAGCATGTTCATGTAAAAACTTGAAAGTAAATGGTAAAGAACTCATATCTATATGTAAAACAAATTCTTTATTTATGAAAAATAGCTTTACAATAATCATGTTACCTCAAATGGTGAGGATGGTTGAGTTTGAGCAGCTGCAAGGTTGAGGTGCTCCAATGGTCCAATGGTCTCTTCTTCTCCAATGCTCTAATGGGGGTCTTCAAACTCAAAAGTGAGGCTAGGGCTGTCAAGAGTGAATTTGGAAGCATAAGGATAGGATGAATGTGGATGATTAGTGAGGAGACCCTATCACCTTTTTATAGTTTTTTGGTGATGGGGAATACCATTATGGTTTAAGGAAACCAATGGTATTGACCAAAATGGTTTAGGTTTCTTTTTCCTATTTTTCCCCATTTTTTCCTTTTTTGAATATATTTTATATTTTTATTCCCTTTTAATTGATTTTTGGGAATTTTGGACCCTTTTTTAGGGTTTTTTGTATTTTTTGAGGAAAATTACATATTTTGAGGGAAAAAGATGGATTTTGGTATTTTTGGTGACCTTTTGAACGTTTTAGAGGCTCAAATGGTGGAAAAAGTGAACGAATGAGTCATGTGAATGGGGAAATGAGCTAGTGAGCACTTTTTGGGTGTTAACAGATTGCCCCATGTTGTGTGAGGGCTAGTGAGCTCATCGTATGGCCGATAGAAATCATAGTTTCTTTGTCTTTTTCCATGGGTTTGGAGGAGAGAAGAGACCGATTGGAGACTGGAACACTGGGCCCATGCAAACTACACGAACTAAAAATACATGTCCTAAAAAAAGAATGAGGAATAATCTCTGATAATGGACGAGGTGAGCATACCCATACTCGTATCAAGACATATAAATAACAATGAGGCCCAAAAAGGGTAGACCTGAACAATACATATAAACCTGTTGTGTACATCATAATGGTCCAGAGTGGACACAATGCTGGGACATACTCATGGTCATACCATGACTGATCTGAAGGACTGATCTATTGGAAAAGACCAACAATCGTTCTGAATGATGTGTCAGAAAGGTTGATGAACTGCTGGATTTGGAGGTGTACAACAACTGTAGGGACTTAATAAATGTATACTCAAGGGAGTATAAAATTGGGGTACTTCCGAATACTATCTCCAAGCGCAACCCGGATATCCTTAGGAACATGTGACTGTTTGTTTTCTCAAGTAGACTCAGAAATGTGCTAGAGTCAGGTGACATTCGGGGTCTTCAATAAAATAACTAAAAGGACCAATACCCTGTACGAGTCTCAACGATGTAATCAAGGTGTTGACGTCGAGCATGTGAGAAACAATCATTTGGAGAGGCATTGAGGACTCCTTTCAAAATGATCCGTAGGCACTCATCACTAATGGTGATGAGTCTAAGGCACAGGGATCTCTGGGTCTATCCTCTGGAATAGATTTGGTTAGCATTGACAGAGCGAGACCGGCAACTACCAAGCCAATGATGTTTCATTGATAGGAGCGCGATGTGTACAACCGAAGTGTCATGGTACTGATGGTAGGACTGACATACTGTGGGGATGGGGAATAACTGGGGTCATAGAGTGGGTGGACTCAAACTTCCTTTGTTCAGAGCATGATGACATGGTTGACTTGGAAGCATATGAAACTAACTTTTAGGTGTGGGGATCATAGCTTAAGGGATTGGGGGTATGTATTGTAGACTGGACTGACTCTGGGGGACAAGCTGATGGATGCTATTGAGAGACTCTCAGGGTGACATATTGCAGAATAATCTAAACGAAGGCGACCATAATGGGGAAGCTGCCATGTGAGTAGACATGATCTGTTGTGGCGTCGAAAAGCACCATTGGGGCCTTCTTCGTGGTTTCAATGAGATCCAAGAAGGGATAAAAGTGTGCTAAAAAATGGTACTGTCCCGTGGATTTGTGCGAGCCCAGGATAGTTCATGCTCATGGGTGCTTTGTTTTTTAGAGAGTCTGAAAGCGGTAAGTAGACTCCATTGGTGGTCTTGTTTGTATGTTAGTCTCCAAGGCCTGAGAAAGCATAAAATGATGCAAATGGAGAACTCTTCTAGCCGATGTGACTAGAGTATTCCTTTTTCATAATTAATATATAAGGTCTGGAAAAGGGGTAAACTTATACCAGGTAGATGCCCTTTCAGATACTTTTAGCGAGAATGAAAAGAAGCAAGATTGCTTGGCTATCTTTTCATTGTTTTAGGAGTCAGAAAAGAGCTTGACAGAAACTCCCTAAGTGCCTTTTTCGTAAAAGCCATTGGTCGGCCCGAAAAAGGGGTAAAATTATACTGAACAACAAGGTATTGTTGAGTGCGAGAAATGATCTCAAGCATTGTCATGAGAACGAAAAAATGAATTCGGCGATATAAAGAATATAAAAAATGGACAATGGTTGATGTGGCACGCAAATCGAGGCGATGAGGGGCTTGGAGAAAATTCCCTAAAAATGTGGTGGTGAGAGCGAGAAATGATCTCAAGCATCATCATAAGTGTGGAAAGCTGAATCCGACGATATAAAGAATGTCAGAAATAGACAATGGCCGATGTGGCACACAAACCGAGGCGATGGGTGTGTGTGAAAAAATTGCCAAAAATGGGACTGTGGAATTGAGAAACTGACTAGACCATTGTGGAGCTCTCGTCGCGCTGAATCCAATGGTATCAATGGTTTGAAAAATGGACGTCGTATGGCTCCAGAATGGTTGTTTGAAAATTGGTCAAATGTCTATAAACAGTGAGTGGACCCATAGGGACATGTGTCATTTTCATGGTTGAGTTTCACAAGAGATTTGATCTTGGTCAGACCACTTTCTTCATTTGTGGGAGATTTGACCATTGGTTTTCCATTCCGCGAGTTCCATGTAAGGCTATTAGCCTTAGCCTTTAATTTTATTCGCTTTCGGGGGGTAAACTAGGTCTCGGAAGTGGTGTATATGCCACGTTGGCTTGCCAACGTGGAATATTGCGGCTTTCAGGCATTTTTATGTGATCTGGATTGCGCCTGTGGACTTCCACAGTTGCGATATGGATCGTGGCTATGGGCCTCCACAGCCTCTATCTGGATTGCGGCTGTGGGACTCCACAGCCGCGATCTGGATTGCAGCTCTGGACTCCCAAAGCCGTGATTTGGATCGTTTTCTTGGGGAAGTTGATTGCATTTTTCTAAATTTTAATCTTTTTTTTGTTTAGTTGGAAGGATGCTCAAGTGGCCGAGGGCGTCATGGCGGGAGAGAGATATCCCAGAGGCTCAGATGGAGATCATCCAGGATGACCATCATGTGCAGGCGACTTTAGCTTTGGGCACACTACTGAAGTTCGCTCAGATTCCTCTCATGCATTTAGCAAATTCTTTGCTGAACAAGTTGATTGATTTCTAGGATGTGGGTATGCAGGCTTTTATGGTTCAAGGTGAGAGACTGGATCTCACCTTGAATGATGTTTATTTTCTAACTGAGTTGCCCCGTTTGGGTGAGATAGGGGATACGCAGCCCAGGATATCGGCTGATGTTGATATAGAGGATCTCCTTGCGAGATTTTCCCGTTAGGGGTCTAAGATGCATGCTAGTGCATTACTTGTGTGTGATTTGTGGGATCCAGTGATGTAGGAAGTTTCGACCGCCATACTTAGGGTACTTGGGGCACAGGTGCCCCACCGATTGTCGGGTGGGCTGGTGTTGATGGTTCATCGGGTGATGACTGGTACCTACTATGGTTGGGGGCATATGTTCCTTGCTTGTGTTTGGCGTGAGTTGAACAAGGTGAGGTTAGGAGGGGGAGAGTTCAGCTACGCTTCATTTCTATGGTGCTTCTTTTTCGAGCGGGTGCCTACATTGCGGCCTTGTGTGCCGGTTCGGGATGGTTTGAGGAGCGAGCCGCGGATGGTGCAGTGGGGAGAGATGATGCCCCGGAGTGTTGGCGGTGCTCCTGGACAGTTCTTCACTACAGATATGTACGAGCAATGGGAGAAGATGCTAGTTCTATTTGAGGACTACCCTTAGCAAGAGATGGATTTCCGGGGGGATATGGAGATGCCCCGTGCTCCAGGTAAGGCCTGGGGGGTAGATGGTACATATTTGTTTTTGTTTCTCTATCATATCATGTTTATATGTTTTGTTATGATGATGGATAGAGGTGTTTTCATGATGCTTATGTCGCTTATTTGTTGGTCTGTTTGCAGATGTGGGTCCGCGGCCTCCACCGGATCATCAGGGGTGTAGGGGACGTGTGGTGGTGGTGGTACCTCCACCGGTAGTGGCACCCCCACCTCGTGCACGAGGAGTTGTATGTCGTCGAGACGATGACATAGAGGATGTACGTGAGACCTTCGAGGTGCTATTGGATGGTGTACCAGATGATGGTTGGAGAGAGTTGGACTAGCGTGTGTTGGATCGTTGTTTCGATGCTCCGCGTGAGTGGAGATTGATTCTGCGGAGGGTAGCTGTGTTGGAAGCTGAGAGGAGAGCTCGGGATGAGTATGACCCAGACGAGGAGGATCCAGAGGAGGCGACCGATCGTGATGATGAGGATTAGGTTATCTTGTACTTTCCCCCAAATGCTGATGAGCATATGGGGATATTTTGTGGATATTTCGATGTACAGCTGGTGTATTTTTTGTACATTCGGGTGATGAGGGAACTCTTGACATTGTGACTATATGTTGATATATATATATGTATGCATATGGATGCATTTTTTATTATATAGTCATGTATGCACGTGGATGCACATCTTTTCGTTTGCTTTTATGTCTTGTTGCACGTGGATGCAATGTTTTGTTTGCCCGTGGAGGAACATTTTATGCACGTGGATGCAATACTATGATGGCTTCTTTTGTTTGTTTATTTGATTTTTTGATGCCTATGTGATGCATGTTTTGATATCCTACATGTTTTGGTTGACATGCCAATCTATAATGTTATTAGGCATTTGGTCTGCGACACTGTTTAGATTTCATGGGACATGAGTGAATGAAATGGATTCAAAGTGTCGAATCATTTGTTTAGTGCACAGGAATTTTTCGAAATAGATAGGGATCGTGTACTTGGTAACAGTTGTTGAGCTGGGAAACAAGGAGCTGGGAGTCCAGGAAGATGCTAAGGTGACTAATGCCCATCTAGAGAGCAGCGGCAAGTAGACCGGTCGTGGCGTCGTACTCAGCTTGATTATTTGTGGAAGCCCCTATGCACACTCCGTCGAGGTGGATCAACTCATGTGAAGGGGAATAAAGTACCCAAGCTGCGGAGGCGTGATTTGGAGACCAACGAATTGCACCGTCGGCAAAGCCACCATAGTAGAGTGGAACAGGATCCATCTATGTTCATGCAGGAAAAATGAAAAATGTAAGGCTTTGAAAGTTTACAGTGAAAAAAGAACGAATTAAAAAATTGTACAATATGGACTGTGGTGTCTAGAAGATTTTTATGGATAGAATCATTTAAGGTACAACCCATTACAAGGGTTACGCATGGGGTTACCTTCTGAGTCGGTCAAAATGTATGCCCCATGTCCAAGGCAAGTGTGTATGATGTATGGGCCTTTCCACATGGATTCAAATTTTCCTTTGCCCATTTTGTCATGGGCTTGATTGTAAATGAGTACAAGGTCTCCTTCACTAAATGGTCGTGGGTGAACATGTTTATTATAATTGACTTTGGATCGGTTCTTTGCGGCTTCGATTGTTTGGAGGGCTGCGCGGCGATCTTCGTCGGCTTGTTCTAAAATAAGTAGGCATTGTTCAATTGGTGAAGTATCTGGGAGGAGTTCTATGGCGATATGCAATGTCGGAATCTGACACTCAATTGGGAGGACAGATTCTACGCCATGAACCAAATGGAAAGGGGTGAAACCGGTGGTATTTTTAGTGGACGTATGGTAAGCCCACAGTGCAGGAAAAAGCATGTGATGCCAATTGGACTTATGTCGGTTGACCGTGCGCTGGAGGATAGTCTTCAAAATTTTGTTAATAGCTTCAACTTGGTCATTCCCTTGGGGGTAGTAGGCGGAAGAGAAATGATGGTAAAACTTAAGGAGGGTTGACAATTCTCACCAAATAGAGTCCTCAAAGTGAGAACCATGGTCTAAGACGAGTTGCTTTGGTACTCCAAAACAAGCAATAACATGGTTGAGGAAAAAGCGGGCTACAGTGTCGGCTTTGCAGTTGTAAGTAGGCATAGCTTTGGCCCATTTGGTAAAGTAATCGACAACCACAATGATGTGTTTATGGCCACCAGTTGATGCAGAGTTACAATCCATGAAGTCAATGGCCCATTTGCAAAATGGTCCAATGGTGAGGACTAGATGAAGGGGGGCGGGGGGGGTTCTTGCCTTGGGGGCAAAAAGTTGGTGATTTTGGCAATGTTTGACTACTGTGATGCAGTCGGTAAATAGTGAGGGCCAAAAATAACCTATGTGGATCACCTTTTGGGTAGTTGCCATTCCATAGAAATGGCCACTGCAAGCGCCACTAAGACAGTCATTAAGGACTTGTTCTGCTTCTTCTCTAGAAAGGCAACGTCGTAGGATTATGTCAACGCCACGCCGATAGAGGACATCGCCTAAGAGAAGATAACGGGGGGCATGGTGATGGATGCGACGACTTCCGTCACGGTCGATATTAGGTCAAAACTTCTGTGTACGAAGGTAAACCAAAATTCCATCGTACCAAGGGTCGTCAGACGAGATGATGAATAAATGGTCGTCAATTAGATCAGTATGGATAACTGGTGATGATGATGAGGATGGTAGGTCCATAATGAGCTGAGCGAGTGCTAAGGATTTGGTGCTCTTTGGGGTTTTAAAAGTCAGGTCGTATTCTTGTAGGATAATTACCAATTTTGCTACGTGGCCTTGCAAAAGGCGACATGTCAAGAGATAGACCATTGGGTTGGAATTTGCGATAACTGTGGTATGGCTGAGGAGAATGTAATGGCGCAATTTCTATACTAAAAAGATGATGGTGAGAGCCATTTTCTCTTCATGTGGGTATCGTAGTGGTGGGCCTGATAAGGTTTGGATTACATAGTAAATGACATGCTCTTGACGAGTAGAGTCTTCTTGGACGAGTACTCCAGAAAAGTCATAATCAGATGTTGAAATGTAAAGGATGAAGTCTCTTTTGAAATCATGGGGGCATTAGTGAGTGCTTTCTTCAGGTCTATTAAAGATCCTTCTGCTTGGTCGTCCCATACAAAACGGGTATGAAGGCGTAGCAAACGAAGGAAACCATGAACTGTCGTGGCATAATTGGGGACAAAGCGACGGAGGAAGTTGGACCTCCCCTGAAGGCTTTGTAGCTGTCTTAGTGTACGAGGTGATGTTAGGTCCACGATGGTTTGGACCTTTAATGGGTCTACGGTGATCCCTTTTTCTAAAATGATGAAACCCAACAGATGGCCTACTGGAACGCAAAAAACACACTTGAGTGGGTTCAAGCGGATTTGGTATTTGAGACAAGACAAGAAAACTTGTCGAAGGTCGTCTAGATGGTCGGATCGTTTCTTAGATCGATCCATGAAGTCGTCTAGATAAACCAATATGATGTTAATTAGGTCATGAAAACAATAAGTCATGGCTCGCTAGAATTTGGCTCCAATGTTTTTGAGACCGAAAGGCATGACGCGATAGGAAAAAGTGCCCCATGGGGTGGTGAAAGTAGTTTTGTATTGATCTTCCTTGCGGATATGGATTTGGTTATACCCGAAGAAACCGTCCATGAACGATAGTACCTTGTGCCCTGTACATGCATCGATTATTTGGTCAATAAATGGTGTTAGGAAGTTGTCTTTGGGACAAGCTAGATTGAAGTCGCGAAAATCAGTACAGACACGAATGGTGCCCACTTTCTTGTTGACTGGAACTGGGTTGGAAACCCAAGTGGTGCAAGTGATAGGGTATATGAAACCTGCTGCTCGAAGCTTCTCAATTTTGGCCTTAACAGCTAGAAGCGTATGTTGAAATATTGTAACTTCTAAGAATATTATTATTTCGGGGATGTTTCATTCCTCCGTGAACATCTTATTGTATATCCAGAGATGTTTATTCCTCCGTCGGATTGTGGTAACTTGGGTTATTAGACTTCCCTAGTGGGGGTCGGCCCTATATGTGTTATGTGGGTCAAAGGGTTATTAGACCACCCTAGAGGGGTTGGCCTAATCAGTTGTAATGGGGTGTTTAACCCAGTAATTAAGTTGGGGCTGACCTAGCTTGTGTAAAAGTCAGTCGGGAAACTAGTATAAGTAGAGGAGGATGTTCCTCACTTATTACACACTTCCATCACTCGGAAAGTAGTGCACTTGTGAGAGGGATGTCTACTATGGAGGAGGAGGAGCTCATGTCTTTGGTTTGCATCTTTGTATTTTCTGGTCATCTATATTGAGGAAGCTTTGCTGGGTTTTCTACCCCATGAGGGTTTCCCAGGATAAATCTGTGTCTCTTGTGTTTATGTTGTGCTTGTTGTTTCTTCAGTGATCCTGTATGTGCTATTGTTGTGAAATGAAATGTAATGCTGATATTTTCTATCTTAGCATATTGAATCTTAACATGGTATCAGAGCTAACCTGAAGGAAGACAATGTATGGCACGTACGACACTTGCTTCGCTTGTGACAATTTGAAGGTTAGGGTTTTGTATAGAAAACACCGGTCATCATGGAACTTTCGCTATAAATCCATTTTGGCAAAGGTTCAGGATATGAAACCTTTGCAGGTCGTAGATAATCTCCCCAGGTACCTTGTGTCCAAAGGACACCCTCATATTCGTTGTACTTTGTGATTTATGATCAGTACAAGCTAGGGTTTCTGCCTCTTCCAGATCTCAGTCATAATCAGGTGACCTAGGAAAAAAGGTCATAACTTGGGCTAGGAAGCTCAAAATGAAAGTTTGTAAAATGTGACAGGTAGTGCACAGACTGTACTATATCAAGAAACGTTTTCAGAGGCCGAAGTTGAACCAGTGACACGTGGCATGCCGTACAAGTTTGCTCTCCTGTTTTATCCCATAAACAGGTCACGTTGCGACACTTGGCATAACTCTTTCTCAGAGAATCCAATTGAGGTAAGACCTATCGGGATGGAAATATGACAAGTCAGGATACCACAAGAAACGTTTTCAGACCTTGTAGATCGAAATGTTCAGAGTTACACTAGAAACAATCAGGTACATATTTCTGTCAAAACAAAATTATTTTTGAGCACCTTCATTCATGGCTTCCGGAATTTAGGGTTTCAGAGAAAGTTGGAATTTTTGGAATTAGAGTCCACACCTGAATGCTACTCAGGAAAATAGAAATTTAGATACCAAGATCGAATTTTTTGGTTGGGTAGAAGACCGAGCTTGATCAAACCCCAGTTCGGGATTTTGATCGGAAAGGTGAAAAATTAGGGCTTCAGCAAAAGTTGGAATTTTTGAAGTCTGTGACCACGGCTGGAAGCTCCTCAGAAAAATAATAAAAGAGTTTAGAGCCTTGGATCGAACCTTTTGAGTGGGTAGAAGGGTGGGATTCATCAAACCCTAGTTCGAGATCCTGTCTAGAAGATCCAGAAGTTTCAAAGGCAATTTTGAGGGGTCAAATTTTGGAGATTTCAAAATTTAAGTATGCAAGTTTGTTCAGCTCAGCAAGACACATGTTTCCATCCATTCAGAAGTGTAAAAGTCAAAGATTGAATTTTTAGGGTTTCTCTGAAAAACCCTAATCGAGCTCCAGATCCAGTTTTAGGGGGAGATGAGGCTAAGGCCTTACGTAAGAAGACTATAAGAAGTCTCGACAGGTATGACTTAAGGAGATACAGGTATGTCTTGAAATATGATTGTTGATTAAGTTCATAATATGTTTGTCTTCATATTATTTAGGTTAGTACAATGTTAGAATTGTCTTATCACCCTAATAAAAGTATGAATACATGTGAATGATAGGAGACATTCATTGATTAGGGTTATATGATTGTACTAATGCATTGTGGTGTTGTATGAGGATGATGTTGTCTGCTAACAAAAGACAAGTACATAAGGAAAGACAAATCAAGTTCTATGACCATGATGACATAAAGACAAAGACTTATCCATAGTCTTTAAAAGCTCTACTTACGAGGTATGTATGATTTATTTCTACTATGCTTAACTTATGGGGTATGAAGGTTACTATCACAAGGTCTCTAAATCATTGAAGAGACTAAAGATATTGTTTGGGTATGTTAGAAAAAAATAAGCATGTATCTAATCCAAGTATGTCTTCCTATGTTAGAATCCTACTTTGTGCTAGGATCTTAGATACCCATGTATTGAATGATCATGACCATACATATTCAATATTATTTAGAATTATAATGTTTTGATAATATTGAGATTATACTAATGAATGTATGTTTGTGTATGAGATCATGAGGATGACACTAGTGCACACTTGAGCATGCACAGTGGTACAGAATGAATGGAAGTTCAAAATACATAGAAGATCAAGCAGGAGGAAATCACACAAACATAAAAGATAAGTATTTGAGTTGTTATTTGAATCTCTGAAATAGTAAATGATATTGCTTGTAATGGTTGTATGCATATTTGTATTTCTAGAATATATCATGCTGAGTGTAAACACTCATATAGCATTGAAAAATATACTAGTAATATGCATATGATTGATAAGTTGGATAAACATTCCATTGTTGATTGTCTAGAATGAAACCTCTTTGCTGACATGCTGAGAGCTGTACACTCTCTCGATAGTATGTTCTCGTAGAGATGGAAGGAATCTAGATAGCCACTGTATGCATACAGGATATGGAAAAGTGTTGTGCCAAAGTATTGGTCAAGATTGTTGCATAACTATGAAAATGATATTTGTATGCATAATAGGTTATCATGTCAACATGATTTGATGATTATGAAGTATTACTAATCATGTACTTAATTTTGATTTGTAGGAAATATCATGAAGAATGATGAACACTGAACAAGTGATGGATGTTCAACAAGAAGACTTACAAATCAAACATACTATAGCAAGCTCATGGCTAGAATATTCTCTTAGAAAGAGGAAGAGTATCATGACGAGATGTTTGCTCCAAGTGGCTAGATAAGACCATTCTCTTAATGATGTAATTGAAAAAGAAGTGTGAATCAGGCTATGTATGGGTACTCAGGATCGATAGTCATTTGATGAGCTTAATGATCACCATGGGTAATGTGGATCTCAACCTTTGCTACAAGGTTGAATATGGTTTCTATATACAGATGACATGGATGCAAGAAGGAACTCACCACAGAGTTCGAATGATATTGAGGCTCATATCAGTAGACCCATCTGATGAGAGATGGCACAGATAGATATGCAGAAGATCACTCAATGCTGAGTGTGAATGATGTTCAGTCACAGAGGGAGAATTGAAAACTTCTTGACAAGCTTGGGCTTTACTGGAAGTAAAGTTGTTCCTAACCTTTACCTTAAGGTTATGGATGATACTATTATTGTATGAGGATGATCTCTTTCTGACAGGGAATGAGAAATAGATCATGGAAATCAAGAAGAAGATGGCTACAGAATTTGAGATGAAAGATCTCAGATTGATGAATTACTTCCTAGGAATGGAAGTATGGCAAGGCTCAGAAGGAATCTTTCTCAACCAGGGAAAGTATGCTGAGAAATATTAAAAGGACTTGATGTGTTGGAATGGCCACTCTCATGGATTCCAACTTGAAGCTGTTAGCGGATGACTCATCAGAGTTAGTGGATGTAACTCTGTACAGAAAAATTATTGGGTCATTGATGTATCTAACGAATACTAGGTCAGATATATGCTTTGCTGTGAACACCTTTAGGCAGTATCTAGTGGAAACTAGATGTGTTCACCTGATAGTTGTAGATCATGTGATGAGGTACCTAAAGGGTATGATAGACTTTGGTCTATGTTATCTTGGAGATCATGAACTTAGATTGTATGGATACACAGATGCTAATTGGGAAGGAAGTGTACATCAAGTGGATGTTATTATCTGGGCTCTACCACGATCTCGTGGTTTAGCAGGAAGCAGTCTAGTGTGGCTCTCAGCACAAGCGGAATATATGGCTGCTTGCTCTGCTAGTTGTGAAGTGGTATGGCTTCAGGATTGTTTGACTTAGAGATAGACCCAACTATGATCCTGTGTGACAAACAGAGTTGTATCAAGATGGCAGAGAATCCAGTATTCCATGACAAGTCAAAGCACATAGAGATCTGATATTTCTATATACGAGATATGGTGCAGAAAGGAACTATAAAGATTGAATTTGTAGGCATTGATGAACAAGTTACCGATGTACTAACCAAACCTATACCTCAAGTAAAAGTTTGAGTATTTCCGAGACAAGCTTGGTAGGACCCTCCTCGAAAGGGGGAGTGATGTAGACACTGATGATGAGATTGCCCGCATCGACAGTGAAGTCGATGGTGAGGATACCTGTATCGATGATATGCTTACCTGTATGTAGGATACCTGTATTACTTGTATTGATGATATGTATACATGTATTGATGAGGATACATATATTGGTGATGCCGACATAGAGGTTGGTGGATGGTCCTTAGACAGGGTCTAAGTTGACAAGGGGATTGCATCATCCTTGAACACATGTTCTAAAAGGATCCGTAGACATATGTCTCCGAGAAAGAAGAGGGATTGCATCATACTTGAACACATGTTCTAAAAGGATCCATAGACATATGTCTCTGAGAAAGAAGATGGATTGCATCATCCTTGAACACATGTTCTAAAAAGATCCATAGACATATGTCTCCGAGAAAGAAGAGGGATTGCATCATCCTTGAACACATGTTCTAAATTGGTCTGTAGACAGATGTCTTCGAGAATGAAGTCCTTAGTGGACAGGTGGGGATTGCATCATCCCCAGACTTAGGTCCCTTGAATTGATCCGTAGACAGATATCTTCGAGAATGAAGTCCTAGGTGGACAGGTGGGGATTGTATCATCCCCAGACTTCGGTCGCTTGAATTGATCCGTAGACATATGTCTCCGAAAATGAAGTCCTTAGTGGACAGGTGGGGATTGTATCGTCCCCGGACTTAGGTCCCTTGAATTGATCCATAGACAGATGCCTCTGAGAATTGAATTATAGGACTGCATCGTCCCTAGACCTCGGTTCAAAAGGTACGTGATTGGGATTGCATCGTCCCTAGACATGAGACTTGTCTTAAAGTGATAAGGAATGATCCTCCTGGAAGTTGATCGGGATTGCATCGTCCCTAGACATGGTGAGATGTCTTAAAGTGATAAGGAATGATCCTCCTGGACGTTGATCGGGATTGCATCATCCCTAGACATGGTGAGATGTCTTAAAGTGATAAGGAATGATCCTCCTGGAATTTGATCGGGATTGCATCGTCCCTAGACATGGTGAGATGTCTTAAAGTGATAAGGAATGATCCTCCTGGAAGTTGATCGGGATTGCATCGTCCCTAGACATGGTGAGATGTCTTAAAGAGATAAGGAATGATCCTCCTAAAAGTTGTTCGGGATTGCATCGTCCCTAGACATGGTGAGATGTCTTAAAGTGATAAGGAATGATCCTCCTGGAAGTTGATCAGGATTGCATCATCCCTAGACATGGTGAGATGTCTTAAAGTGATAAGGAATGATCCTCCTAGAAGTTGATCGGGATTGCATTGTCCCTAGACATAGTGAGATGTCTTAAAATGATAAGGACTAATCATCATGTAAGCTGATTTGGGATTGCATCGTCCCTAGACATGGTGAGATGTCTTAAAGTGATAAGGATTGATCATCCTGGAACTTGATCTGGATTGTATCATCCATGGACCTATGTCCTAAAGAGAGCAGGATTGATCATCCTGTAATGTGATCGTGTGTATTGCAGAGTATGCTACAATGATGATCCAGATGCTGTAGATTGAGATGATGATCCAGATGCTGTAGATTGAGATGGTGATCCCGATGCTATAGATCGAGATGATGATCCAGATGCTGTAGATCGAGATGATGATCCAGATACTATAGATCGAGATGATCCAGATGCTGTAGATCGAGATGAGCTAGATGCTGTAGATCAAGATGATCTAGATGCTGTAGATCGAGATAATGCAGATGTTGATGATCATATGATGACGATGCTGATGATCATGTGATGCCGATGTTGATGATCGTATGATGACGATGCTGATGATCATGTGATGACGATGCTGATGATCGTGTGATGACGATGCTGATGATCGTATGATGATGATGCTGATAATCGTGTGATGACGATGTTGATGATCGTGTGATGACGATGCTGATGATCATATGATGATGATGCTGATGATCATGTGATGACAATGCTGATTATCGTGTGATGACGATGTTGCTTATCGTGATCAAGAGATCCAGATGATGCTGTTGATCAAAGGATCCGATGATGATGATCATGTAGCTGTTTGAGTGCTGCAGAAGATGAAGACTCAGTACTGAAGATGTCGATGTTCCAGTATTGAAGATGTTCCAGTAACTGCTTGAATTACCGATGATGTTGAGAAAGCTTCCAATGATTTATAGATGTATCATGTATGATGTTGATGACTCCCCTTGCTCCTGCAGATGTTGTTATAATATCCTTCTCGTTAAGGGGGAGTGTTGAAATATTGTAACTTCTAAGAATATTATTATTCCGGGGATGTTTCATTCCTCCGTGAAGATCTTATTGTATATCTAGAGATGTTTATTCCTCCGTTGGATTGTGGTAACTTGGGTTATTAGACTTCCCTAGTGGGGGTCGGCCCTGTATGTGTTATGTGGGTCAAAGGGTTATTAGACCACCCTAGAGGGGTCAGCCCATTCAGTTGTAATGGGGTGTTTAACCCAGTAATTAAGTTGGGGCTGACCTAGCTTGTGTAAAAGTCAGTCGAGAAACTATTATAAGTAGAGGAGTATGTTCCTCACTTATTACACACTTCCATCACTCGGAAAGTAGTGCACTTGTGAGAGAGAGGTATGCTATGGAGGAGGAAGAGCTCATGTCTTTGGTTTACATATTTGTATTTGATGGTCATCTATATTGAGGAAGATTTTCTAGGTTTTCTACCCCATGAGGGTTTCCCAAGATAAATCTGTGTCTCTTGTGTTTATGCTGTGCTTGTTGTTTCTTCAAGGGTCCTGTATATGCTATTATTGTGAAATGAAATGTAATGCTAATATTTTTTGTCTTAGCATATTGAATCTTAACAACTTAGATGGGTGAATGGGGCATTGTTTTTGGCGGATAGGAGGTATGTTAGGCCAAGTGTCTATGTGATGTTCCACAATGGTAGGATCAAGACTAGGCATCTCGGTGTAAGACCAGGCAAAGATATCGTGAAACTCTTGGAAGAGTTTCTTATAGGCTTGGACTTCCTCTTCAGTGCATGATGCGCCTAAGGAGATAAGTTCAGGTTTTCCAGGTGTGGTGGAGATGTCAATTTTTATGATAGGAGAAATGTTGGCCATATTACCTTCTTCAAAGGCATCTGGTGCTGGGATTGGATATAAATGGTATTGATTTCTTCTGAAGGGGAAGATTCTGGGGGGAATATTTCCTCAATGAGCGAGGGGGATATCTCTAGGTCGACATTATTCAATTCGTATAGTGCTACTCTATAATATGGGAGATCGGGGCAGTGATGTGAATAATGGCCATAGATTCCGCATATTGCACAAGGGTGGTTGGTACGCAATGATTTATCACGAGGCTGAGGGGGAAGTTCTAGTTTGGCAACTGGAATGTTAGTGTCATTATCCAACATTTGCATATGTTCTTGAAGTGATGGTAATTGTGGACATTGATGGGTAGCATGGCTTATAGCGTCGCACAAAGAACACTTAGAGGGAACACAGATTGTTGGGGGATTCTTCGCCAACTTGAGAGTCAGTGGGGTGGTATGAATTGTGAGTCCAGTGGTGTAGGTTTGTAGGCCTCTGCCCCCATTGTAGAGGAGTTTAGGAAGAGCATTACTAGATGTTGATGCAGTGGTCCTAGTTGGAGGTGGTCGGTTATGGATGTTCGCTCTACCAGGTGGTGGACAGTTTGAAGTATTGATGGGTTGCACCGGTTGTAAAACAACATTCGGTGTTGGGGGAGGGGTCGATGTAGATAGGTACTATACAGGTAGCCCTAATGTTAACCATGGAAGATTTATCGTAGCCATTACTAGCATGCTGATGACTCTTGAAGGAGGAAATAAGAATGGGATAGTGTGAATCGGTGTTGCACCGATATGACTAGGCATTGTGGGTGGTTGTGGTAGTAGCGGTGGCTATTGAGTATGTGGCTGTGTGTTGTGTGAAGGGGTGCACAAATCAGATATTTCAGTTAACCACAAAGGGGGTGGGATAGATGGGAACGTGGAGGTCATGGGAGTATCCGAATATATCTTGGGTCCGATTGAGGAGATGAACGATGTGGGTGCACTTTGAACGGGTTGCTTTATCATAGGTAGAACATTTTCAGGTGCTGCGGGGGCATTAGGATCATAGTATGTTATCTGGTTAATTTTGACTATGCGTCCTTTGTGGGGAAACGTCATGAGGCAGAAAATGGATGAAGCGACAACCTTAATTTTATACATGTAACTCTGTCATAATAGGAGGCTATAATCAAGATGGGCATTGATGACCTCTATGTCTATGAGAACTAGTTTTCCCCCAAGCTGAAATAGCACATTAACTAATAGGCCCTGCAGTTGAGCTGAACGACCATCGTAAGCTCGCAATGCGGTAGTTGATGGCTGAAGTGTGGGGGATCCATGTTTCTGCCCGACAAAAGTCGACATAACGTAGGTGGAGGCACCTTCATCGATGATGAATCGATGAATGACAAGGTTTCGAATGGATACAGAAACCTGAAAAGCTAGTGACAAAGGAAAACGTGGTTCGGCTTGGTCTAAGTCAAATGCCATCATATGGGAGTCGTTAGGGTATATGGCACCAATGGCAGACAACAATAATTTCCTCTGTGTAGGACAGTTTTTTAGGACTTCTAGAGTGGACATAGTAGCTGGGCTAAGTCTTCTACAATGTTATAGTTTGAAGCTGTACGAGCGTTAGGGTTGTTTTTCATTCATCTTAGGGGGCTACGAGGGACTTTTGGACCCCCGTCCATTGACATATTAGGTATGCGTAATGTCTGATCAGTTGGGAGGGTGCTTGATGATGGATCAGTAAGCGTGGTTTAAGGGGTTGAGCCGTATTGGTTCTGGCGAGTTTGAAGGTTGATGTCATTTGATGACATCATTAGCAGATGGTGAGTGCTCGACTCTGTATGTTGGTAATCGGTTGCAGCATAGGTAATTTGTTGCTGTGGTGTAGTGGATCCTTGTGGGGGATCCATTGGATGGGTGTTTACTACTCCTTGGTTGGGTAGAGGATTCTACAATATCATGGGTTGTGGTTGAGGAGGTGGTGCTGGCTGTGTAGCATTCCCTTGTCGTTGGGCGTCATCGACCTAAAGTTGACATGCTTTCTTCAAATGGGGGCAATTAAGTGTGTAGTGGCCGTATACTGAACAAAAGGAATATGGGTGGTTTGTTCTTAAGTTGGGGTTTTTTCCCTGTTTTGGTGGACGATCAGGGTTTTGGTTGACAGGAGCAGCGTTATTGTTATTGGGAGGATTAAGTGGATACCCTCCTTGGTTTTGTTGTTGGTTATTTCTGTGGTTGCGTCCTCTTCCATGATTATGTTGGCCTCCTTGATTACGCTGGTTGTTCTAGTTTTGAGGTTGGTTTTGTTGCGCGTATACTTTCCCTTGGGAAGTAGGGGGGTTCTGAGGTCGAGTAGGTGCTGGAGTAGGATGCTGTGGATAGTAAGCAGGAGGGTTCGGAGTTGGACCCATTTTTTGTTGTGGTTGTTGGTAACCTTGAGCTATTGGAAGTGTTGGGGCAGGAGGTGCTGCTTGTTGAGGGTAATAAACTGATTGGGCTTGTGGGTGAACCGGAGTCTGATTGGCTTGTTGGTTATAATATGTAGGTGGTGCATAAGCTGAGGGTGCTTGTCCATAACACTGTGGTGGACATGAGGGTCCATGAGTGTGGTGGGTGTGCGTCATTGGAGCATATGAAGTTGTAGCTCTAGAATGAGATGTAGCCCTAGACAGGTCTGGGGCATTGTTGGTACTCATCATGGTGAAAGGTTTGTTTTGTGCCATAGCCTGGCCAATGGTACTGTCAGCAACATGGGATTCCCTTGGCACGTCAGTCTAGGATGGATTGCCGCGCGGGGCATCCGGTAAGATTGTGTATAGATAGCCAGACTGGGCGTAGATCAAGTTGAACTGCTGGGATTTTAAAATGGATTCTTCTTCCAACTCGGGTCGTTCAGAAGCTACATCCTTGGCTATGAGTGGAAGGAGGTATTTCAGGAACCAATCCAGTAAGATACAATTATCTAGCTTGATCTTGCATAGACTACGACGCTTATGCCACTCATGGATATGATCTGTGATATGGGTGGTCGTATTCTATCTACAAGACAGTAGGATTTCTACTCTTGCATCATAGCGGACGAGTAGTTGAAAGAACTGTAGGAAAGTTGAGGCAAGGGATGTGAACGTAGGGTGTGTCCCATGGGGTTGCTCAATATACCATTTGGCTGCCGAGCCAGTGAAAGTTATTTGTAAAATTCGGAGTCGAATAGAATCATCAACTACGGAGTTTGAGGAACACCATAGGTGAAAAGACATAACATGGTTTTGTGGGTCTTCTCCAGCCTTCCCTTCAATTTTTGGAATGTATGACGGGAGTTTTGTGGGCATGGGGGGCCAAGTAGGGTCATGTCTGATGGGGTCATTTGTTAACCTTGATAGGTATGGTAAGTTAAGACTAGCCGTAAATGGTAGACTGGCAGAGGGGTGTGACATGGTTGCCGGGGCATAAGTGCTGGTGGTAGCATTATGAATCGAGCCACTGCCCCCGACGGGGATATTAGCTGTAAAAGGGATGTGCCCTCCACCTAAAGATGTGTGAGAGGGGCTGGTGCCCCCAAGTGCAACATGAGTTATAGATGGGTTTGGGATGGTTCCAGTAATTACTAGGATCTGAGTAGTGGCGGTGATGGTAGGTGTAGGTCCCATGTTGGGCATACCTAAGGTAGGTGTGGGTCCCATGTTGGGCATCCCTAAGGGAGGTGTGGTATTTGTGGCTACCGTGGTGGCCATTGTGGTGGCACAGGTGGTTAATGTTCCACCAACAGTCCCTATGAAGAAAGGGTCAAAAGCTGTACCAGCCATGTGGCTAGTGGGTGCGGTGTAGATGCGATTTTCAGATTCTACCTCAGAGTCAGATGTGAAATGAGGTTCGTCCGAATTGGATGATGGGGATCTATGTCGATGACATGTGGAGTCGAGTGACAAAGCTCTACTTCTATGATGTGTGGTGTCAAGTGAACCAAACTGAGGGGGTTCACCCCTAAAATGATGAAAACGTCTCGGGGACTCAATGGTGACAATTGTCTATTAAAACTAACTGGTGGTGGTGAGTGGAAAGATCGAAAACACTAATGCAACTGTGTGCAGGAGGGGAGCATAAAAAACAATGGCACTCAGGCCAACAACCAAACTCGAAACACTTAATATAATAGTTGTGCTATAGTTAGTGGAGTAATAAAAAATTTCGTCAAAATACCAACATGCAAACGGCTCCTAAAAATAGAAAATGGTGGACTCATTGACCAAGGGGAAGTAATAGAGCATGCAACCACCTAACTAAAAAGTATTATGACTCAACAAGGCATATCCTCTGCAAGGTGATGAAATCCAAGTCAGGAAATATGAATTGTAGAACCAAAGGCTAGATATCCCCCTACCTGGAGGGACACCGGGTAGAGAATCCTAGAAGATAGGCCACCAAGATACCCCGTTCATGACACGTCCATAAATATGAATCTGCAGCTCTTGTTCTATCACCGTTGTACTCCCACAAGGGTGGTACGATGAGAACAATGAGTAGGTGTTCTTCGCTGACTGAATGGATTGCAGTAGTCCACTCAGGCCTCCAGAACCAGTCTGGCTACTTCGACCCTCCTAAGGGAGAGGCCTTTCCGACAAATTGGTTTTAAACTGTGCCAACAAGTACTAGGGGATGTTGGTACCCTGAATGTCAAACACTATGTCTCAAAATGAAAGTGAGTGAGGGGTGTTATTTGGATACTTATCCCCTCAGTCCTACTTAACTACAATATTATTTTGGTGTTCCCCAAATGGGGTTAGAATGTTGGTTGTGTTAAGAGAATTTTAAGGCTCACTTGGATTTATTGTGACAGATTGTGTGATGGTGTGGTTATGTACTAAAACAAAGATGCCTCGCTTGGGCGAAAAATTCACAAATTAAACAATGTAAATATGAAAACGATTTAAATGTAAATGATTTTAAAAACTTTTCAAAACATATGTGAAATTCTTTAAAAAGTTATGGTAAAGCAAATAGCATAAAAATGAGCTCACTTGGGTGAAATATAAAACAAATTAAAATTATGGTTTTAATTTGTAAAATATGAAATTTCTAATTGAAAAATGCTTCACTCTTTTTCTTTCACTAAACTGAATTTTTTTAAAAATGATGTAGCAAAGCAAATAATAGAAAAGAAATATGAGTTGTTAATGCTGCAAAAAATAAAATAGTAGCTTGTCCAAAAATGCAGGGGAGATGGCTGGAAAAAATGGGCCGAAATGAGAAAAACTTAGAAAAACGAACCGGAGGAAATTGTAAAATTAGTCACAGCAGATCTAATGAACAAGTAAATCAATCACAATAGATGAACATAGAAAATATGGTGTAAAACTATGCAAAACATGCATCAGTGCTCAATATCCCAATGAGGGTGAATAATTACAATACAATATAGTAACAATGACTGAGCAATTCAAATTGCCTAAGGAGGCCATTCGAATCACTGAATGGAGTAGCTTGACTCCAACGAGGAGTCCTCATCATTAATCAGTGGTGGTCATCAATGCGCAAGAACCAGTCATCCAGGTGTCAATCTGAGTCTAACTGAGTGTAACATGTGTAACTGAAGTGTGTAGCACTGATATAGGGAAGTGGGCTCAGTGGAGGGCGCATGGGAGGCTAACTGAAGTCAAAACAAGTCATCTAGTCAATCTGGAGGTCCAACGAAGTGAAACAGTTAGTCGGGAGTGAAACTAGCCTCAAATCAGGGAGAATCGGAGCTAACTGAGTGTAACTGAAGTGGAACTGCAGTGGTAGGTGAAGAAGTGCACCCTTCTCTGGTAGTAGGTGAGAAGTGGGCGCCTTCAAGACTAGGAGGGCTGAAAATCTGATGTAAGAAGCTCCCAGGTGCTAGAATAAGGTGGCTAAGGTGCTGGAGGCATCAACCTGGTGACTGGGATGCATGCAAAGTGCATGCAAACCCTAGAATTTGCATGCAAACCCTAATTGCATGCAAGATCCTGAAAAAGATGATGTGGATATCCGAACACCCCCCCTCAAGCTAGACTATGATGTGCAAAAAAATAATGTGGGGCCCTGGTAACTAAGACCAAAGGTGACCCCAATACAATAATCCAAAAAATGCTGAAAATAAACTAAGTGAGGAAAGAGGGAAAACCCAATGGGAAGAAAGCCCCCCCTCAAGCTAAAGCATAATAATGGTTCAATCTGTCTCCACCATGATGGATATCACCCCCAACAGTGAATGGAGGTAAGATAACTTCTTCTCAGTGAAGCTCTTGGTGAATATGTCTGCAATTTGCTCATCAGTAGGGAAATATTGCAGAATGATGGTGCGATCATGCACCAACTGTCGAATGTAATGCATATGAATCTCAATGTGTTTGGTCCTCTGCTGCTGAATTGGATCTGTGGAGATCTTGATAGCACTTTGATTGTCACAAAATAGGATAGTTGAAGTAGTGCCACCAAAACCAAACTCGGAAAGAATACCCTGCAACCAAACTACCTGAATGCAGGCATTGACTGCCACTTGATATTCTGCCTCTGCTGAAGAAAGTGAAATGGCTGTCTGCTTTTTGCTGGACCAGCAAATAGCACCATGACCAATCATGAAAACATAACCGGAAGTGGAATTCCGATCAATGCTATCACCTGCCCAATCTGAATCAGTAAAACCAATGAGATCAAGCTCAGAATCTGCAGCATAATGTGTGCCAAAATGTTTTGTACCTTGCACATACTACAAGATCCGCTTGGCTGCTCGCCAATGAATCTCATGGGGCTGCTGCATATACCTTGACACATCACTCACGGCATATGAAATATCAGGCCTTGAGTGTGTCAAATAAAGTAGTGAACCAATCAATTGTCGATACATACTGCAATCTACAAGCGGTGTAGAATCTCCCTCCTCAAGATTGATTCCTGAGAGGAATGGGAATGGGGCTACCTTACATTCAGTCATATTAAACTTCAATAACAGGTCGGAAGCATATTTTTGCTGAGATATAGTGATCCCATCAAAATTTTGATCTATCTCCAAGCCCAAAAAGTGACTCAGCAAGCCCAAATCGCTCATGTCAAAAGCTATATTTAAGGCAGTTTTTAGCTTGTTTATTGAAGTAAGAGTGCTACCAGTAATGAGAAGATCATCAACATAAAGTACAATAACCAACAAATTACCTTTAACTCGCTGAATATACACATTCGGATTAGATTTGCATCTTTGGAAATTCTGAGAAAGAAGGAAGGAGTCCATCTTTGCGTACCAAGCTCTTGGGGCCTGTTTTAACCCATACAAAGATTTCTTCAATCTGCAAACTAATGATGGATCTGATGTGTAGCCCTCTGTTAACACCCAAAAAGTGTTCACTACCTCATCTACCACATTATATGGCTCATTTGTCCATTTTCCTACCATATTTCCCTTAAAAACCCAAAAAATCCCATTAAAAAGCCTCCAAAGGGCCTAAAATGCCTCCAAAAGGCCACAAAACCATCAAAATAGCCTCAAAAAGGCTAAAAAAACCCCCTTTTCCTCCAAAAATAGCAAAAATCCCCTAAAAAGGGAATAAAAAATATAAAATAATGAAGAAAAAGAGGAAAAAACCCTATACAGCTGCCCTAAACCATGTGTTTCCTAAAACCATGGGTCAGCACTCCACCACCAAAAAACTATAAATAGGTGATGGAGATCCCACATTCCAAATCCACAATCAAGTATACCCTTACTCTGCCAAAATCTCTCTCGAAACCCTAGTTCACCATTGAACTACTTTCACCTTGAGAGCCACTTTTGGCCCATTCCCACCATTGGAGAAAGAGAAGGAGCACGTTGGAGCTTGGAGCAACCCTCTTGGACATTGCAAGGAGCTTCATCAACCTTCACACTGAAGGTAATATTAATACAAAACCCTTGTTTACAAATTGTTGTTTATCTTTCATGCATGTGTTTTAGATTAGTTTTCATTTCTGTTTTAGCTTAATAATTTACATTTACTGAACTGCTACTAAGGAGTCCCTTCTCCTTAGTAGGTGCTCATTTGCACAAGCTAGGGGTAAAACCCTAGCTACAGTTTTGGCGACTCCCCTAGATTTTGAATTTCTGGTTTCCGTTTAAAATTTTTTCCCTTTCGGCTGTCCCTTTCGACCGCCGTACATCGCGTTTTTTCCCTCTGCAGTCGCGTCCCGACCGCGTCTTTCAGGCCTTTACCTGCGACCCGACCGCGGCTCTCAGATGGTTTCCGACGCCCTGCCGGCGGATTCAAGTCTGTTACCTGCGATCCGACCGCGGCTAATCAGCCTGTTTGCTGCGATCTGACTGCGCCTGTCGGCCATTTTCCCGCGTCCCGACTGCGTCTGTTAGCCTTTTTGCCGCGACCCGACTGCGTCTTTTTCCCTATTTCCTGCGTCCCGACTGCGTCTGTTGGCCCGAAATCCGCGACCTGACCGCGTCTATTTCCCTCAAACCCGCGGTCTGCCTGTTCTGATTCGCAACAGACCCGCGGTCTGATTTCTGCATTTTCCTTGTTTTGAGCTCAGCCCCTTTTGCTGCAAATTTTTCTGCATCTGAACAGCCCTCTGTCCTACCTACAGTCCCACTTCCTTACAGCCTTTCTGCAACATAATTTCTGTTCCCCTTACAGAATTCTTTTAAAATTTCAGTATTTTTAATTCAGAAAATTTTGCAAGTTAAAGTTTCAATTCCAGTATTATTGATAGTTGGAAGTTTCCCCCCTTGTGGCACTTCTATTTTGGGTTCATCACCTCACGAGCACACACTCTGTCACATAATTCAAGTGAGCCTTAAAAAGTACCTAACTAAACCAACATTCTAACCCCACTTGGGGAACACAAAAGAATCTTTGTAGTTAGGTAGGGTCGAGGGGATAGGCTTCCAATAACACCCCTCGGTCACTTTCACTTGAGACATAGTTGTTGTCCAAATAGGGAACCAAAATCCCCTAGTACTTTTTGGCACGGTCACGACCACTTTATCAGAGGGCCTCTCCCTTAGGAGGGTTGAAGTCGGGAGACTGGTTCCGGAGGCTTGAGTGGAATACCGCACTCCATTCAGTAACCGAAGGGCTACCTTTCGCGGTTCGCGGGATATCCCTGTATAGGGGTATTGCGGTAAACGGACTAAACGGCAGATTCACCTTTCTGGACGTGTCATGAACGGGGTATCTTAGTTGCCATTCTTCTAGGATTGACTACCCGGTGTCCCTCCTGGTAGGGGGATATCATAGCCACTTGGATTTTCTATTGATATTGTCTGACATGGATTTCATCACCTTGCAGAGGATATGTTTAGTTGAGTCAGAATACTTTTAGTTAGGTGTTTGCATGCTCCTTTACCTCCCTTGGTCTAGTGAGTCCACCATTTTTCATTTTTAGGAAACCTACTGCTTGTTGGTATTCTGACCGTCTTTGTTGATACTCCACCTATTGTAGCACAACTGTTGCAGTGGGTGTTTTGAGTTGGTTGTTGGCCTGAGTGACTTGTTTTTTAGCTCTCCTTCTGCACACTCGGTTGCATTAGGATTTTTTGAGCTATTTTTCTACTCACCTCAACCCACAGAGATTTGACACCATCCGTCACCATTGAGTCCCCGAGACATTCTCGGCGCCTCAGGGGCGAGCCCCCACAGCACGGTTCTCTTGACACCACACGTCATAGATTCCGATCATCATCCGTTGATACCACTCATCACAGATCTAGAGCCTTGTCACTTGACTCCACTCGTCAGCGACATAGGACTCCATCACCAGATATTGGCGCTCCTTACTTTACCTCTGATTCTGACGAAGAGTCTGAGAACCCTATTTACACTGCCCCTACTAGCCCCATGGCTGGCACGACTTCCACTCCTTTTGTTATAGGGACCATTGGTGGCACATCCACCACTACACCAGTTACTACACCTGTTTTGGGTATGCCCTCCATGGGACCCCCATCTACCGTTCCCCTCACGATACCTATTCCCGCAGCAGGAATCCCTATCCCCACTACATCAGTGGCTCACACTACCCATGTTGGTGCTGGACCATCCTCCACCACCTTAGTTCCCCCACTTGGGGGCACCATCCCAAATCCTGTCCCTCCACTTGGGGGCGTTGGCCCCAACTTGGTCCAACCCACTACTGTGTCACATCCTTCTTCCAGTTTGCCATTTATGGCTAGCCTCAACCTACCTGACCTGGCCAGATTGACCAACGATCCTATTCGACACGACCCTAGGTGGCCTCATATGCCTACCAAGCTCCCCTCTGACATCCCTAAGTTCGAGGGCAAGGCCGGTGAGGACCCACAAAACCACATCATGTCTTTCCACTTATGGTGTTCCTCTAACTCCATAGTGGATGACTCTGTTCGCCTCCATCTCTTACAACGCACCTTCACTGGCTCTGCAGCCAAGTGGTATATCGAGCAACCCCATGGGACCCATGCCACCTTTGCTTCCCTTGCCTTGACCTTCCTGCAGTTCTTCCAGTTGCCTATCCGCTATGACGCGGGCGTTGAGATCCTCCTATCCTGCAGACAAAATACGGCTACCCATATCACGGACCACATCCATGAGTGGCGTCGACGCCGTAGCTTATGCAAGATCAAACTAGACGACCGTATCTTCCTAGATTGGTTCCTCAAATACCTTCTCCCTGTTATTGCTAAGGATGTGGCATCAGAAAGACCCCAGTCTGAAGAAGAGGCCATCCTTAAGGCCCAACAGTTCGACCTCATTTACGCCCAGTCGGGTTACCTTTATACCATTATACCTGACGCCCCTCGAGGCGAGTCCTCCCAGCATGATGCGCCAGGGGCATCCCACGCCGCAGACGGTATCATTCACCGTGTTTCTTCGCATCCCCAAACATTTTCTATTACACGTCCTTCCCCTGGCCCCGAACTTTCACTGGCTATCTCACAGTCTGGAGCAACCAACTCGTATGCTCCCATGACACATCACCATCACCATGGACCCTCATGTCCTCCTCAGTGTTTTGGTCATGCGACTCCCACTTATGCCCCCCCAGTCGCACCTACGCCTTACTACCATCAGCAGGCTGCCCCAGCTCCTGCGCCTTCACAAGCCCAACCCGCTTATTATCCACCACAGGCAGCCCCTGCGGCAAACCCACAACCCGCTCCGCAGCCATATCAGCAACCCCCTCAAGTTGCTGCACCTGCTCAGCCTCAACCTACATATCATCCCCCGCAGCCTGCTCCCGCACCTGCGCAACCTCAAAATCCCCCTGCTGCCCAAGGGCAAGTTTACGCCCAACAAAACCCGCAGCAAAACCAGAACAACCCACGTAACCAGGGCCAACAGAACCGCGACAAAGGCCGTAATCGTGGGAACAACCAACCTGCAGACCAAGCTGGTCAACCGGCTAATCCCCCCGACAACAACAATGCGGCCCCCGCTAATCAAAACCCTGATCGCCCGCCTAAGCAGGCTAAAAACCCCAATTTGCGAATGAACCACCCTTGTTCTATTTGCGGGGTCTATGGACACTACACGCATGCTTGCCCACACTTAGAGCAAGCTCGGCAGCTCTGGGTTGACGATGCCCACCGCCAAGGGCAAGCAGCTCCTCAAGCGCCTCCTAACCCCCCTCAACCTCAGTAGCCACCTTTGGTGCTGCAAAACCCATTACCAACCCAAGGCGTCGTGAACACTCAGCCGTTGGCTCCCCCTCAAGCCAACGTGCAACCCCAACAGCAGATCACGTACGCTGCTCCTGATCAACCCATGTTTGACTCAGGAACCCACCACTTGTTGATGATGTCATCCGCTGACGTCAACCTTTAGACCCGTCGGAACCAATATGGCTCCACCACTGAAGCACCTCCCACTGATAAACCCACCAACGCCCATCCCACAGATCAAGCGTTACGTATTCCTCCACCTCCACTAGATGGCGCTCCCAAAGCCCCTCGTTTCCCACTTCGCCGTATCAACAATAACCCCAATGCGCGCGCTGCGTCAAACTACAACATTGTAGACGACCTAGCCCAATCTCCCGCAGCCATGTCTGCGTTAGAAGTCTTGAAGAACTGCCCTTCCCAACGCAAGACTTTACTCTCCGCCATTGGGGGGATTGACCCAAATGATTCGAATTTGATGGCATTTGATTTAGACCAGTCTGAACCTCGCCTGCCTTCCACCCTAGCATTCCAAGTTTCTGTTTCCATTCGGAATCTTGTCATCCATCGATGCATCATCGATGAAGGTGCCTCCACATGCGTCATGTCTACATTCGTGTGGCAGAAGTTGGGATCCCCCACTCTCCAGCAGTCCACCACTGCATTACGCGCCTACGACGGTCGTTCGGCTCAGCCCCAAGGACTCCTAGCCAATGTCCCCGTCCAGTTAGGTGGCAAAACTGTACTCATTGACATTGAGGTAATCAATGCTCAATTGGATTATAACCTTTTACTTGGCCGCAGCTACATGTATGCCATGCGGGCTGCCTCTTCTGTCTTTCGCACCATGATGTTCCCCCATGAGGGACGCGTGGTTAAGGTTGACCAGCTCACCTACTATGATCCCAGTGCTCCCGCGACACCTGAAAATGTTCTCCCCATGGTTGAACAACCTGTTTCTCGTGCCACCACCTCGTTTGTTTCCTCTACGGGGCCTGGAGTCTACTCAGACGCGCCGATGACTTCCACCTTTCAATCTATTCCGCCTCCATCAGCCCACACGGAAGTGTCTGACTTATGTACCTTGTCCCACGACAACCAACCACCTAACAATCAACCACGCTTGTTGCCAAAACCACCATTGGTACCTAGCCACATTGGTGTTACACCTATCCATACGATCCCCTTCCTAGTCCCTCCATCGGGAGTAGTAAGCGCCCCGGTCATGGCTACCCTTAGTCTCCTTGGGTTAACTTTGGGATTACCCGTATGGTATCTTTCGCCTCCCGTTCGCCCGCCGACACCAGACGTCGTCCTCCAACCGGTGCAACCCATGGCTACTACCACTTAGCCACCTCCCGGTGTCTCTACCCCTTCGTCCTCCATGACTCCCCCTCCTACTCCCAAACCCACTGGGGGCAGAGGTCCACAACCTTACACTGCTATACCACCTCCCAAGACAGTCAAAAACCCTCTAGTGTTCCGCGCTCCTCCCAAATGCTCGTTGTGCGACGAGTTGGGCCACGCGACTCACCAGTGTCCACAGTTACCAGCCCTACAGAAACACATGCAGATGCTCGACGATGACCCCACCATCCCAACTGTCGAACTAAACCCCACTCCGAAGCCTAAAGACAAGTCCCTACACACTAACCACCCCTGTGCCATATGTGGTGTTTACGGGCATTACTCCCATTATTGCCCCGATCTCCCAGATTACAGAGCGGCTCTCTATGAGATGAACAATCTGGATCTTGAGACCGCACCACCCACCATTGAGGAGATCTACCCACCGGTCTCTCTCCCTTCTGGAGAAGTTAATATCATCTATATGATCTCTTCAACCACTACCCCCTCGTCAACCGATTTGACGACGCAAACTTTCCGTCCCGATGAGGAGATTCTCGAGGCCCTTATCACCCCGGATTATCCCTGGGATGATATGCATCATCGTTCCTACTTCATCCCAGAAGCATCTTCCTCTAGCACAGCCACCCAATTCACGGTTGAATCCAAAGACTTTCTCCCCACCAAGGTTGACTGGTTCAAGGACCCTATTCCTGCTCCTGACGCCTTCGAGGAAGGTAACATGGCCAACATCTCTCCCGTTATCCACATAGATATCTCTGCCCCCGGAGGTGCCCCTGAACTCATCACTTTAGGAGCCTCCTGCAGCGAGTCTGAGATTGAGGAGTACAAAAAACTCTTCCAAGAATTCCGTGATGTCTTTGCCTGGTCCTATACCGAAGTGCCCGGTCTTGACCCCGCCATCATAGAGCACCACCTTGACACCTATGAGTCAAGGGGCATAATAGATTCCCTCGACCCTGGGATAGGGGGCATGATCAATCATTTTGAACCTTCCCCATCACATCTATCTCAGCACGTCAATGAACCCATTGTTCAAACCCACACATATGTGATCCATAATCACAAACCCCATGCACATAGCATGGGGGCAAGTCATTAACCCTGCTCACTTTTTCACACTTGTGATCTCAACCATTTTTGAGCTCACATATCACTTGTAGATTCGATTTGATTTGATACACCTAGTATTCTTCCCCCACGGGTCATCATTTCTCCCCACCACTGCATCCTTGGCTTGGTGGGCTCACCTTTATTTGCAACCATTTTTCAACCTAGTTAGTTCCTTTGACCATTCCAGAGTCCATATGACCTCCATTTTTCGCACCATTTGCACCGCCGGATTCATTTTTCCGTGCCCGTGATGATGCTTGAGATCATTTCTCGCTCTCACCAGGACCAATATCAACATTGTGTCCAGATGCCACTAGTCGCCTCGATTTGCGTGCCACTTCAGCTGCTCTCCATTTTTCGCATATTTTATATCATCGAATTCATTTTTCCGAGCTTGTGATGATGCTTGAGATCATTTCTCGCTCTCACCCCCCGATTTTTCTGGTATTTTTCCAAAAATGCCCTCGTCACCTTGGTGTGCGTGCCACATCGGCCGTTACCCGTCTTTGACACCCTTTATATCGTCGGATTCATTTTTCCGAGCTCATGATGATGCTTGAGATCATTTCTCGCTCTCACTTGGTACAATTTCAACATTGTGTCCCAAAACCTTGCTGCCTCGGTTCGCGCGCCACATCGACCGCTATCGGATTGTTCCACATTTTTACATTAGCCATTCACTCCTGTCATACTGCAAATGTTTCGTTATTTTGCCACCATTTCATCTACCCCGCAAGGAGGCCCACCAGTGTTCCCCCCTACCCTCGTTCTTGGTCATCATTATTGATCCTTGATTGAAAACTTCCTCCTTGCCTGGCCATTCCTTTTGTTCGGTATAATTTTATCCCTTTTTCGGGCCGGACAAGTCCTTTACGAAAAAGGCACTTAGGGAGTTTCCGTTAAGCTCTTTTCTGACTCCTAAAAGAATGAAAAGATCGCCGAGCAATCTTGCTTCCTTTCATGCTCGCTAAAGTACCTGAAAGGGCGTCTATCTGGTATAAGTTTAACCCTTTTCCGGACCTGGTAGACTAATTACGAAAAAGGAATAATCTAGTCACACTGGCTAGAAGAGTTCTTCATTGCATCCTTTTATGCTTCTTTGGGCCTTGGAGACTAAATCTACGAAAAAGCAACCCCCTGGAGTCTTCTTATTTGCTTTCAGACTCCCTAAAATTGAAAGCAACGATGAGCATGAACTGTCCTGGGCTCGTATAAACCCACACGACAATACCATTCCATTACTTTAGAGTCTTCTTATTTGCTTTCAGACTCCTTAAAATTGAAAGCAACCACGAGCATGAACTGTCCTGGGCTCGTATAAATCCACACGACAGTATCATTTTACACACACTTCTTCTAGTTCCTTAACCCATGAAGAAGTCCCCTCCCGTGCCTCCTGGCACTATGATCGATCACCTCGGCAGCACCCCCAATCAGGTCGCCTTTGTTCAGAGTATTCTATAGTATTCTGCCATTTTATATCAGCTAGAGTCTCCCTCAGACCAGTCACCCTCCCCGATCCACTACAGCTATGATCCCTTTCCCCGCAGTCAGTTTCATATGCTGCCAAATCATTGCCATGATCATACTCTGAACAAAGGAAGTTTGAGTCCACCCACTCTCCTTGCCCAGTTTCCCCCCCCACAGTTCGGTCAGTCCTGCCATCAGTACTATCACATTTCGGTTCTTCACCTTGCGCTCCTATCAAGGAAACATCATTGCCTTGATAGTTGCAGGTCTCCCTTTGTTGACGACAGCTCCTCTATTCCAGAGGATAGGCCCAGAGGTCCCTACGCCTTGGACTTATCACCATCCGTGGTAAGTGCCTACGGATCATTCTGAGAGGAGTCCTCATTGCCTCTCCGAGTGGTTGTTCCTCACATGCTCGACTTCAGCACCTTGATCGCATCGTTGAGGATCGCGTAGGATTATGTCCCATCAGTTTTTAGTCGAAGACCCCGGATTTCCCTCGACTCTAGCACATTGGTGAGTCATTTCGGATTGCCCAGTTTTCTGTTCCCGTGGATGTCCGGGCTGCGTTGGCGTTTGTATTCGGAAGCCCTCCAGCTATATGCTTCCCTGAGTACCCGTTTCAGTTCCAGCTCAGTGTACCATCGAGGTTATGGCTCCCAGTCATTATGATCCAGCAGCTCATCAGTTCCTCTGGTACCCCAATCAGCTGCACTGTTGATGTTCCAGTGCACTAGTTCTTCAGTTACCACATGATCAGCTCAGCAGTATGTCCCAGATTTTGTGTCCCCTCTGGACTCTTATGATGTACACAGTGGCTATGTATCTTACAGGTACCCCTTTTCGGGCCTCACAGTTCTGTTTATGTATCTTGATACGAGCATGGGTATGCCCGCCTCGTCCATATATTGAGATTATTCCTCATTCAGTTTTTGAGGTCATGTATATGTCAGGTCCCCATTTTTTGGACCCCATTGTTATTTTTACGATTATCTTGATACGAGCATGGGAATGCCCGCCTCGTCCATCTGATCAGATGATTCCTCATCCATTATTGAGGTTATGTACTTTTAGTTCTTGCAGTTGTTCAGGATCGTCGTTCCGAGCTTCCGTTTGTTTCTTCTCTTCTCTCCACACCCAGGAAAACCATTCATGACTTATGATGTCCATCGGCCATACGATGAGCTCCTGCCCTCGCACATCAGAGGGCAATCTGTTAACACCCAAAAAGTGTTCACTACCTCATCTACCACATTATATGGCTCATTTGTCCATTTTCCTACCATATTTCCCTTAAAAACCCAAAAAATCCCATTAAAAAGCCTCCAAAGGGCCTAAAATGCCTCCAAAAGGCCACAAAACCATCAAAATAGCCTCAAAAAGGCTAAAAAAACCCCCTTTTCCTCCAAAAATAGCAAAAATCCCCTAAAAAGGGAATAAAAAATATAAAATAATGAAGAAAAAGAGGAAAAAAACCCTATACAGCTGCCCTAAACCATGTGTTTCCTAAAACCATGGGTCAGCACTCCACCACCAAAAAACTATAAATAGGTGATGGAGATCCCACATTCCAAATCCACAATCAAGTATACCCTTACTCTGCCAAAATCTCTCTCGAAACCCTAGTTCACCATTGAACTACTTTCACCTTGAGAGCCACTTTTGGCCCATTCCCACCATTGGAGAAAGAGAAGGAGCACGTTGGAGCTTGGAGCAACCCTCTTGGACATTGCAAGGAGCTTCATCAACCTTCACACTGAAGGTAATATTAATACAAAACCCTTGTTTACAAATTGTTGTTTATTTTTCATGCATGTGTTTTAGATTAGTTTTCATTTCTGTTTTAGCTTAATAATTTACATTTACTGAACTGCTACTAAGGAGTCCCTTCTCCTTAGTAGGTGCTCATTTGCACAAGCTAGGGGTAAAAACCTAGCTACACCCTCTGGCTGCTGCATATATACCTCTTCAGCAAGGTCTCCATGTAGAAATGCAATCTTCACATCCATGTGGTGCACTTCCCAGTGCTTGGATGCGGAAATAGCCAAAACAAGGCGGATGGAATCCATCTTTGCAACCGGTGCAAAGGTCTCAATGTAGTCCACTCCTTGGACTTGGGAGAAAAAATTTTGCCACCAACCTTGCTTTGTATTTGCTGATAGATCCATTAGCAACAACTTTCATGTGGTAGACCCATTTACACTTCACTAATTTTCTCCCAGGTGGAAGAGAAACTAGCTCCCATGTATTGTTCTTTTGAAGAGAACTGTACTCTTCATCCATGGCACTTTGCCATCTCGGATATCGGTGGGCAGAATAGTATGATGTGGGATCTGAACCAGTCATCAAATAACAAATCTCAGGAAGTAATGGATCAGAAATAGAAAGAGCCATACCTGCTCTTTGAAAGTCTGCTCTTGTTTGTCTCGGATCAAGAGGATTTCCAAGGTTCGAACCAGCAGATTGAAGAGTGTTTTGGGCCCACTTTGGTAACTAAGGAGGATCATAATGGTCGGCTTCCAAACCTGATATGTCATGATTATCATGTGCTGCTAAAATATCAGAAATATCAGAACTCATACCTTCATTATCGCTACACATATCTTCTTCTGGTGAAGGCGGTGAAACGACAGTTTCTTCCTCAACTAGTTGCAATTCTTGAAGCGGTTCTTCAAATTGCACACTGCGCTCTATGAATATCTTTTTAGATCTGATATCCATGAGTTTATATGCTTTTGATTCTTCCCCATATCCTATCAGTCTGCACTCAATACTTTGTGGATCCAAAGCTCGTCTCTTCTTGGAAGGAATTCTAGCCCATGCAGTAGAGCCAAAAACTCTCAAATTTGACACATCCGGTTTGTGACCAAAGAATGCTTCGAAAGGAGTCATACCTTTCACAGATGAATGTGGAACATGGTTCTGTATGTATCCAGCAACATTGATTGCTTCAGCCCAAATATTTTCAGCCAAACCTTTTGATTCAATCATGCATGTAGCCATCTCTTTCAGTGACCGATTTTTCTTTTTCGTTACACCGTTCTGCTGGGGTGTGTAGGGAACTGTATGTTGGATCTGAATTCTGCTTTGGGAACAAAGTTGCAGAACCTGGGCCTTGATATATTCTCCACCATTATCAGATCTAAGATCTTTGATCTTGCTCTCAGTGGCGGTCTCAACATAAGCCTTAAAATCCTTGAATTTTCCAAGCACTTCTGACTTGTTTTTGAGAAAAAAACCCATGTAAAGCGGGAAAAATCATCAATAAATGTCAAAACATACCTTGAACCATTTAATGATGTATGGGGAAGTGGACCACTGATATCAGAATGTATCAACCCCAAAACTGTAGAAGCTTTGCTAGCTTTGCCGCGGTCGAATCTATGCTCGGGGTGCTTCCCAATAATGCAACCAGTGCATATTCCCTTTGAGGAACGGAGTTGTGGAAGACCATCTACCATGGAATTGTTTGATAATAGCAGAAAATACTTATAATTAAGATGTCCAAATATTTCATGCCAAAACCTAATAAGCTCATTACCATGTGTGCGGAGAGTAGTGGGCTTTGCAAGCGGAATAAAGTGTGAAAACTCATAACATTTTGTAGTGTGGTTCGCCTTTCCGACTGCAACAAGTCTTCCACTTTTGATATCAGAAATTTAAATTGTATTAGGGATGAATGTAACTTGCTTTGGTTCACCAGTGTGTGTCATTTGATACATAGAAAGAATATTTGAATCCAAGGAAGGCACATAGAGAACATTCTGAAAGCTTCCATGATCTACATGAATCGTACCTTTGTCTTTGAAGAAATTTTTGAGTCATCTCCCAAATGGATGGGGATGGAGCTGTTTGGATCGAATGAAGAAAAAGAATCAATATTTGCATCCATATGATTCGATGCACCCGAATCTATCAAGAGAGTGGTGGGCTTCGAAACAGTTGCCATGAGTGCTTGTCCTCTTTCATGATCATCATTCGTATCCTTCTTCCTTGCACCGTCAGGAAGAGTTATGTTGTTCTTTTCCAAAAGGAGGGCCATTTGATCTATAGTCTTCTTCATACATGAACTTTCGGGATGAAAGCCACAGTTGCAATAAGTACATTTATATTTTTGGTTACCTTCTTTTCCCTTTTGCTTGAACTTCGAACTGGATGGTGCATCCATTTGTTTGCCTTTCTCTCTTTGCTTGTGAGGTTCGAATTTGGGCTTCTCCTTCTTTTGCTTTCCTTTACCATTCGAGATCTCGGGTCCTTGAACATATAGGGCTGAATCTTTGGAGCTTATGGACCCAATTTGAATCAACTTATCATGCTCTTTTGTGACGGACTCAATGAAGGCATTCAAGGTAGGCATCTTCCAATTCGGGGTAGTTAGCCGACTGGAATTGAAAGTAGAGACAAATACCGAATAATCTTTACCAAGCTTGCTGAGAATGGAGAGGATCAATTGCTTATACTCTTTGATAACTCCACTATTCTTCAATTGCATGTTCAAGTTCTTGAATTTTGTGAAGAATTCATTAATGGTCTCGAAATTCTCAGGACTAAGGGCAATCAATTCATTCTCTAATTGAAAAGCCCTAAGCTCGTCCTGCTTTCAAAATTGTGTTTCAAGTTGCTCCCATATAGCTTTTGGAGTCTTCAATCCACTGAGATGGAAGTGAAGATCTTTGGAGATGGAGAGACAAAGAAGACCATAAGCTTCATCAAGCTTGTTGTAGTGTTTGGTTTTATTTGACAAGGTGTTTGGATCCAATTCAAGACCAAGAGTGACTCGGTAGTAACCTTTTGAACGTAATATGATCTCCATATCATATTTCCAATCAAAATAATTGAATGGGGTGAGGATAGGCTTTGAAGAAGAGTATTCCATTGCTAGGAGCGAGTGCACACTGATGTAGAAATGCAAAGTAGCGAATGCAATTGATGGAGACAATAACCTGCAAATCACAATAAAACCAAGAACAATGAGGTCAAACAATCCACCCTTTTAGAGTTGCATCACACCTGGGATTGGATATCAAGCAATGTTGAATGGGTCCAATGTATCAGATCCAGGATTTATGTGGAAACTCAAGCTTCTGGAGTGGTATTGGAAGTATTTTCAAGCTTTGCATGCACAGGAGCGAATGCCCTTGAGATCTTTCATGCCAAAACTTTTTGTAATTTTTGAGCAAATTCACTCAAATCCTCTTGTAGAAACACCTGTAGAAAAGAGATCTTGTCCCTGCAATGGCTCTGATACCATGTAAAATTAGTCACAACAGATCTAATGAACAAGTAAATCAATCACAACAGATGAACATAGAAAATATGGTGTAAAACTGTGCAAAACATGCATCAGTGCTTAATATCCCAATGAGGGTGAATAATTACAATACAATACAGTAACAATGGCTGAGCAATTCAAATTGCCTAAGGAGGTCATTTGAATCACTGAATGGAGTAGCTTGAATCCAACTAGGAGTCCTCATCATCAATCAGTGGTGGTCATCAATGCACAAGAACCAGTCATCCAGGTGTCAATCTGAGTATAACTGAGTGTAACATGTGTAACTGAAGTGTGTAGCACTGATATAGGGAAGTGGGATCAGTGGAGGGTGCATGGGAGGCTAACTGAAGTCAGAACAAGTCATCTAGTCAATCTGAAGGTCCAACGGAGTGAAACAGTCAGTCGGGAGTGAAACTAGCCTCAAATCAGGGAGAATCGGAGCTAACTGAGTGTAATTGAAGTGGTAGGTGAAGAAGTGCGCCCTTCTCTAGTAGTAGGTGAGAAGTGGGTGCCATCCAGACTAGGAGGGTTGAAACTCTGATGTAAGAAGCTCCCGGGTGCTAGAATAAGGTGGCTAAGGTGCTGGAGGCATCAACCTGGTGACTGGGATGCATGCAAACCCTAGAATTTGCATGCAAACCCTAATTGCATGCAAGATCCTGAAAAAGATGATGTGGATATCCGAACAGAAATTGTGGCTGTCTGTGGCGAAAGTCACAATCTGGATCGTGGATTTCGGGATAAAAGCCACGATGTGAATCGCGACGATCTAGGAAAAACTTGCGATGTGAATCACGGCTGTCAGGTAGAAACCTGGGATGCGAATCGCGACTGTTAGGCAGGAAACCCGCGATGCGAATCATAGTTGATAGGAAAAAAACCCACGATATGAATCACGGAAAACAGGTTAAAATCCGCGATGTGAATCGTGGCTTTGGGTGCTGAAACCCACGATGTGTCGGACAAAAACGTCGCTGAAAAATGAACCCAAAAATTGAAATTTTGGGCTGTTTAGGCTGCAGAAAAGTCCAATAGCTATGGGAGTAAGCTATGGGCTTAGAAGTAGGCTAGATCTACACTATTAAAGGTAAAAAACAACTAAAATAAAGATCTATTCAAAGATTCAAAACGAAGTGGAGTTGCCAAAAACTGTTGCTTGGTTTTTCAACCAAGCATGTGCTCATGAGCACCTACTAACTTGTAGTAGCAGTCTCAATAGAAATAAATAAAAACTAAAGTAAAGAAGTAGATTTAATCTAAGATGTGAGAAAGTAAAAAGTTAATCTAGCATGTTCATGTAAAAACTTGAAAGTAAATATAAAGAACTCAGATCTATATGTAAAACAAATTCTTTATTTCTGAAAAAATAGCTTTACAATAATCATGTTACCTCAAATGGTGATGATGGTTGAGTTTGAGTAGCTGCAAGGTTGAGGTGCTGCAATGGTCTCTTCTTCTCCAATGCTCTAATGGGGGTCTTCAAACTCAAAAGTGAAGCTAGGGCTCTCAAGAGTGAATTTGGGAGTATAAGGATAGGATGAATGTGGATGATTAGTGAGGAGCCCCTATCACCTTTTTATATTTTTTTGGTGATGGGGAATACCATTATGGTTTAAGGAAACCAATGGTATTGACCAAAATGGTTTAGGTTTCTTTTTCCTCTTTTTCCCTCTTTTTTTCTTTTTTGAATATATTTTATACTTTTATTCCCTTTTAATTGATTTTTGGGAATTTTGGACCCTTTTTGAGGTTTTTTTGAGGAAAATTACATATTTTGAGGGGAAAAAGATGGATTTTGGTCTTTTTGTGACCTTTTGAAGGTTTTAGAGGCTCAAATGGTGGAAAAAGTGGACAAACGGGTCATGTGAATGGGGAAATGAGCTAGTGAGCACTTTTTGGGTGTTAACACCAGATCCACAAGAACCTAAAGATCTAGCACCTATTGGTTTAACTCCTATGGCAAAGTGGGACACCACTACTGCATCTGCTAGTGATCTTGTTGGAGATCCATCATAATCATGTCCTATTTCTATTGATAATGATCTCACCTATGCTGGTTCAAAGGACACATCAAAGAACTACATGCGCATTCTGAAACAGTTTCATGATATTCACATTTTTGGATTTGTTCCTCCTTTGAGTGATGATGATCAAGAGATCATAGCTTATTCACATGATATTTCAAATTCAGAGTTTGAATGTGATGATGATCCAGTTGTACTTGCTTCTTCACATGAGATTTTAGATTCAGAGTTTGGATGTGATGATGAGCCAGTTGTACTTGCTTCTTCACATGAGATTTTAGATTCAGAGTTTGGATGTGATGATGAGCTAATTGTACTTGCTTCTTCACATGAGATTTCAGATTCAAAGTTTGGAAGTGATGATGAGCAAGAGAGTAAATCTTCATCACATGAGATTTCAGATTCAGAATCTGAAGATGGAGATGATGATGAGCAAATGATAGACCCAGATCCACAAGAACCTGAAGGTATAGAAACTGATGAAGAAGATGAGCGAATGGGAGATATAGTTACACAAGAAACTGATGATCCTCCTCTTCCTCGATGGGAAACCATTACATTCCGATCTGTCGATGATTTGGTTGGTGATCCACATGATCAGATAATAACTAGATTAGATTTTCAGAATGGAAGGTTTCATCCTTCTCACATTACTGATCCATTTTAGATTGATCGATCCTTCTTCGGAAAAGAAGGACACTTGCCTCCTTCTGGGGTGAGTGATGATATGCTATATTAGCATCCTTCAGTCTATTTTGAGGGAGGGCTTTCTTGCCACTAGGTTTTCCCTCTTTCCTCACTTAGTTTATTTAGATTGATTGTACAGGGTGACCTTTGGTCTCAGTCATCAGGGCCCTATTTTTTCAGTTTTCAGTTATCACCTCATAGTATAGCTTGAGGGGGGGTGTTGGAATATTCTCACCATCACTTTTCATATTTTCATGTCTGCATGCATTTTGCATGCATCCAGTCATTTGCATGCATTTTGCATGCATCCAGTCATTTGCATGCATTTGCATGAAAATGCATGCATCCATTCATCATCTTGGTGGTCCTCCCACCACCTAGAGCCTATTTTCATCTCCCTAGAGCATGTGTTCAGCCACCAGTAGCCCTCCTACCTACCTGATGCACCCTATTTGACTCTTCTGCATGACATGTGCGCCTTTGCTCACGTACCACCAGTTATCATTCAGTTAGAGCGCCTCATCTCACCTACCCGGTGTCTGACAGTGAGTTAGTGCATTGATTGAGTAGTTCTTCCACTGATTTCTCATGCTAACTGCCTGTAGCTCCTAGTTATCTAGTTCTGGAGTGCCACTTGATCTTCTGACAGCCTCATGTACCCTCCTTGGAGTCTCCATCCCCTAATTTGTGCCTAGATGGTTCTGTTAGACTCAGTTAGACTCACTTGTCTGACTATTACCATTTATGATTGATACTACTGTCTGGATGATGTCTCTAATGTTATCCAAGCTAGACTTTGTGCATGATTTGAATGACCTCCTTGGTTAATTTTAATTCTCTACACAATTATTCATTATTGTATTCATTATTCACAGTGCCAGCTCACAGTTGATGTATGATACTGCTATTCTCCATTTTCTGTGTTCACGAGTGATTATTGAGTGCATTCTTCTCTTCTTCTTTGCATCTTCTTGAGAGTTTGTGTGAGGCTTGTTACAGCTGTTAGATCCTACTACAGATTATCACAATACAACCTAGATATACAAAATTCTAACTATTCCTAACTACTTGAACCAATATTTCTCCGTATAAATAAGAAGATCAAGGGAGGAGACACACACATGAAAACTTATGTAAGCAAGGAAATGTGGGAAGAAAAATAAAGGAGCAACCATATCAATTTATTTTTTTCCCCCTCTTTTAGAACTCATTGGTTCTGAATTTGATGTTGGATTTTTGTTGGGACTAAAATTCACTTCCTTTTCTAACCAAAGTAAAGTTAGCAAGTATATGTAGGATATTAGTGGATGAGTGAACTAGTTTGGATGAACCTAGGCTCGAGTGATGAAGGTGTTGACAATATATTATTAGGTATAATTTGATTTGTTGTTTATTAACAATAAATTATGAAGATATCTCTTCTTCCCTCCGCTCCCCCCCAAATAAAATAATTGATTTCCAAAAAAAAACATTTAATATCTAATTTGAGGTGGAACTAACTTACTGATAATTAATTAATATTGTTAGTACAACAATAGATTCATATTTATATTATTATGGCCAATAGGATTTGATAATGTTTGGATGTTCTATTTTGTGTGAAGGGAAAGAGAAAAAGTTTGGAATAGTGAAAAGTGTACTTGCGACTCGAAGGAAAGGATTTGTAAAGGACAACCATTTGAATAGAAATCCTCCTTTGTCTTCTCTTCCTTAGGTGGTTATATATAATACCTTATTGATTTCGAAAATGTAAGTGTGCAATCTTCTTCTATATTTGTTAATGGTCCACCCTAAACCATTGGAGATTATTTCCTCTAACAAAAATGGCGACCATGCTAGAAAGAAGTCTTTGAGTTTCTCCTTTTAGGGTCTCTCTTCTCTATGTTTTCTAGTTTCTAAACTATAGTATTAGTCTGTTGACAGGGAGGAATTAACTTGATGCAAACATCAGGGGTTACCCTCGGTGAAAGGTCTATATTAGACCATACATTGTTTGGAATAAGGAACCCATCCGCATTATGACCCAACAACAATTGTGATTTTGAGGTTGTATCAATTGCATCTCGATCCAATGTTTAGGGTTTTTTGGAATGCAATATATTAAATGCAACTAATCTGAGATGAATAACGAAGAATGATTCTTGGGCTAACCAATAGAACCAGCAATGTGAACATAGCATGACATATTCCAATATCTTAACCTTCAATAAACAATTGCTATATGAGAGAGAAAAAAAACTAAATAATCAAATGCACACCTTGCTAGAATAGTCTTGAGAAATTTAAAATTGATTATAGTACTATGCCCACGGCTATAGCATAAGCATTCTAGAGACAAATTAAAGAAATAAATGTTACTTCTACAAAAAAATAGTTTACAGTATATAAAAACATTCTTCCAAAAATTATGGAATGCAACCACTTAATAGAAAAAGTTTCCACACATTGAGGTCCACTAATTGAAAATTGGATCCAAAATAGCTAGGATAGCTATGGATTATTCTTATTTGAACTTTGAAAAAATAATTTTACAAAAAATTTACAAGCAAAAGTGGTATCTATGGATTATTTTTATTTGAACTTTAAACTTTGAAATATCAAAACATAAACTTTTAGTATCATCTCCTGAATCTTCTTTCGAAAGAGGAAGCAATTTGGCAGTTTCTTCCTCCACTAGTTGTAGATCATGAAGCGGTTCTTCAAATTAGAAACTTCTCTCGACGAATATTATTTTGTATACGATATCCATGAATTTGTATCCTTGGGTTTCTTTAGAATATCCAATGAGGATGCACTCAGTACTTTGTGGTTCCAAATACCTTCTCTCCTCAATCGGAATTCTATCCCACGTAGTGGACTCGAAAATCCCGAGATGTGACACATCAGGCTTGTGACCAGTGTAGGATTCAAAAGGAGTTTAGCCTTTGAAGGATGAGTGTGGAAATCTATTCTGAATGTATGCAACAACATTCATGGCCTCAACCCAAATATTTGAATCCAAACCTGTCGACTCAAGCATACAAGTAGCCATCTCTTTCAATGCTCGGTTTTTCCTCTCTGCTACACCATTCTGCTGAGGTGTGTAGGGGACTGTGTGATGGATTTGGATTCCATTTTCTACACAAAATTGGAGCAGATAAGTTTTGATATATTCTCCACCATTATAATATCTAAGATATTTTATCTTTCTCCCAGTGGAAGTCTCAACAGAAGCCTTTAAATTCTTGAACCTTTCAAACACTTCCAATTTGTTCTTGAGAAAGAAGACCCATGTGAACCTAGAAAAGTCATCAATGAATTTAAGAACATATCTTGAGCCATTCATGGAGGGATTTTGTAATGGACCACTGATATCACTATGAATCAGCCCCAAAATACAAGAAGCACTACTAGCTTTTCCTCGATCGAACTTGTGCTCAAGATGCTTGCCAATGATGCCAACCTTTAGATATCCCTTTTGAGGCTTTAATGTTCGGAAGGCCTTCAACCATGGAATTATTTTGTAGTAGTTGAAAATAATTGTAATTAAGGTGTCCAAACCTCTCATTCCATAGCCGTCTAACCTCATTTCCATGAGTCAGAAGGGAACTTGTCTTTGAATATGACAAAAAGTGGGAAAAATCATATGTTTTTGCAGCATGATTTTCCCTTCATGTTGCAATGAGCTTTCCAGTGGTGATTTCAGAAATTTCAGCATCATTAGGGATGAATACAACCTTTATGGGAAAACCAATATGTGTCATTTGATACATAGAAAGAAGGTTTGAATCTAGAGAAGGGACATACAAAACATTTTGAAACTTGTGATGTTCTAAGTGGATTGTACCTTTGTCTTTCGATGAAATTTGTGAATAATTTCCCATGTGCATGAAGATGAAGTTGTCGGAGTCCAATGATGAGAAAGAGTCTTTTCTTGAAACCATGTGATTCGAAGCTCCTGAATCTATGAGAAGAGCTATTGAATTTGAAACACTTGCCATGAGTGCAAGACCTCTTTCTGGATGATCATTATTGTCCTTCTTCCTTGTGCCATCTGGAAGAGTGATATTGTTTTTATCCAAGAGAAGTTCCATCTTATCAATAGTCTTCTTCATGCATGAGCTTTCAGGATGAAATCCCCTGCCGCAATAAGAACACTTTGTCTTCTCCTTGTATTTTCTTGAGCCTGAGGGTTCATCTGACTGCTTGCTCTTCTCCTTCTTCTTAGGATGATCAAACTTGGTCTTCTCCTTTTGCTTTTGCTTTCCTTTAGCATTTGCAGCCTTGGGTCCTCCAACAAATAGGGATTGATCTTTGGAGGATCTGATGGACCCCATCTGAACAAGATTTTCATGCTCTTTGGTTAAGGACTCAATGAATGCATTCAAGTATGGAATCTTCCAATTCATAATGGTGAGTTTTCCCGAATGAAAGGTAGAGACAAACGATGAATAATATGCTCCTATTTTTGAAAGTATTGAGAGAATCAACTGAGCCTCATTCTTCTCGACACCAAATTGCTTCAATTGAAGCACCAAATGATTGAACTTGGTCAAAAAATCATTAATGGTTTTGAAATTTTTCAGGATTGAGGGAAATCAATTCATTCTCTAACTGATAAGCCCTCATCTCATCCTGCTTGCCAAAGAGTTTGGCAATTTGTTCGCATACGTCTTTTGGAGTCTTCAATCCGCTAAGATGGAAAATAAGATCTTTCAAAATATTGAGACATAAGAAACCATAAGCTTCATCAAGCTTATTCATAAACTTGGAATTCTCTATATCTACATTAGGCTTTAGTTCTGTGTCCATAGTAACTCTATAGAGTCCCTTGGAGCACAATACTATCTCTATATCATCCTTCCACTTATGATAGTTGAAAGGAGTGAGAATATTGTTTGAAGAATATTCCATCTTTTGCTATAGCGAATGCAATAGGAGGCTTTAAGAAACCTGCAGTAAAAAACAAACAAACAATTTTTAGGTTGACAACCTGCACTTTTCAAGTTGCATCACACCTGGCTTAGACTATCGATCAAGCTTGATAAATTGGATGCACAATTATCCAGGATTTATGTGGAAAAAATTCTTCTTTTGCTACAATGTTGGAATAATTTTGAGCAATCTTTCTCAAGCTTCATCTGTAAAAATATGTAGAAGATTTTCCTTGTCCTACCATGGCTCTGATACCATGTAAAATTCAAGCACAACAGATGTAGAAAACAAGAACAACAGTTACTAGAGATGCATGCGGAAAATTGTGTGTCAAAACACTAGTGCAAAAGGTTTGCAACAATTCATGCATTATCATTAACTCATAATATGTTTACAATGTGAAATAATAGCAATAATATCCAAGCAATTCGAATCCTAGATAGGTCATTTGAATTGAATGCATTAGAGTGGTTTCTTGATCAGTTAACACCACTCGACACATCAGTTAACTAATCAATTGCAATGTAATTGAATCTAACAGACTCTTAAATTGTCAAACTGAATCTAATTGAGGTTGAAACACAACTGAATGCCCAAAATTAGGGGACGACTCCTTTCTGACTTCAGTTAACTGATTTTTAGGTGGAATTACACCAAATTAGGTGAAATATAGTAGGAGGGATCCTTTATGACTCCGGTATCTCAATTTAATATTAAATGCTTCCATTTGGATTGAGTAGCGCACTTTAGTCATGCAAATCACCCCAGTTGGCTCCTTGAATGATGGAGGAGGCCCAGTAAACTGAAATTGATGACCCAGTTGGCTCCCCGAATGAAGGAGGAGGCCCAGTTGACTGAAACTGATGATATGCTCATGATGTAAGCACATATTTGAATCAAAATACTTAGGATAAGTGGTAAATGAGGCTTTTAAGCCAAAATAAATAATGTGTTGTTGGAAAATGACTACAACATCCACAACCAAAGGAGAAATTTTGAGTGATAACAGAGCTGAAAAGTGAAGAATGGAAATAAAATCACATTGTTCTTGAAAGGAAATGTTGGAAAATAAATTCACACTTTATTGGAAATTAAATTGACATTATGTTGAAAAGTAAATTCACATTGTGCTAGAAAGTAAATTCACACTACGTCCTGATTGAAAAATTAATTGCATAAAGTAAATACTACTCTTTCCAAATATAATTCACCGCTTATAATGCAAAGTAATAAATGTGATTATTTTATTGAACACACTTATTAAATTCAAGGATTGTAATTAAACTCGTTTATCACTAATTTAAATTACATTACGGAAATAAAATTTACCCATATCAAGAAATGAAAAACTATTGAATTAAAAAAAGGCAATGAATTAAAACTATATCGATGTAAACTAAATCAAATCAAACTATAGAAAATGATAAAGCTACAATTTATATTGAAACAAGCTCTCATGAAATTGTAGTTATTACATCATAATTTGGACTATTTCTCTAAGAGTCCTTGATCTAGATCTTGAGGGCTGATACCTGGAAGGCTTGAATGTCGAGAGAGGAGGAGAGAAAGCATATGTATATGCTATAAAATTCATACAAGGAGCATAAACATGAAACAAATAAATGAAATACACCATGAAAATACAAGAGAGAGTTGGAGAATAAAGACTCTATTAAGATGAACTATTACATGTAATGAGGTCAGATTTGGAACCTCTCCTTCTCGATGCTAAATCTCTCCCTACTACCTTTTCTTATAAGGTGTCTTGTTGAGCATGTCAACTTTGAATAACTAACTCCATTAATTACATGTCACCATGCTCCCTTTTTTACATTTAATAAAAATATGGATTTTTGACTTCCACATCCAATCTTAGACTATAATCCCCCCTAATATTCATATCATTCCTCTCCCCTTAGAAAATTATGGTCCCCATCATTTCACTCATGCTAAAAAAAAACCCATTATATTCATTGTACTTTGCCAATTTCCAATGAAGAGAAGGGTTTTGTGTGGTTGATCCATAACCATTGGTTTTGTGTGGAAGAACCATAACATTATTGGAAATTACAATGGGTAAATATTACAATAGGATTTATTAAATCCAAAAATGTAAAACTCATTAAAAAATTTGTGACTTTGGCTGCAGTTGATGTCCTGCTGCAAATTTGTTCATAACTTCTATTGCAGGTTATGAAATTGAATTCCGTCAGAGACCCATTTGACATATTAGAGAGATATTTCCATTGGTATATGGAACTTGTTCTGTGGTGGCTTTTGGAGTGATAAAATTCACATCGAATATATAGATTCACACGGTTTCACTAGTCAACTACGTCTAGAGCTTCATTCGATGATATCTCTCAAGCCAGCAAGCCAAATAAAACACCGTGAAATACCCATTTTAGCTGACGAAAATACCTTTACAATGAGGTATTGTAGAGCCTATAAACAATTATTTGGATTCTGTGGAACCTGTCTAAATTTGGTGTACGCGTGGCAACATTATCTACATATACGTGCTATTTCAAACAAGCATATCTCACAAAGCAGGAAACAATATGAAATTTTGTGAAATACCCACGTGAGATGACATAAATTTTTTTCAAATGAGATATGGTATACCATTTGAAATTCTTTGTATATGTTACATCATCTCTGTAAATTTTTTTGAAGAGGGACACAAAGGGTGTCAAGGGTTTGCAAAGCAGCATGAGTTGTTGTAGAGGTTGTGAAACCTCCGTGGGCAGCATGGAAACCTTGCAATTTTTTTGAAAATGTTGCAGACCAATGGAGTATTGGATCCATGTGTGTATTCTCCTACAATTGTGAATGGAGATCCGAGGGTAGAAAAACCCTGTAGTGCCTGACACCTATGTACCAATCGTGATGCTTACAATGTATGGCCAAGCAAAATATTCCAATAGTACCAAAAGGAGGTTGGTGATTGCTGCAAATATTTGAACCTGAAGAATGATTGAAACCCTTGTTTCGATGGAGTGTTATCCTTCTTTGATACCACTGATCTAGATCTTGAGGGATGATACTCGGAAGGATTGAATGTCGAGAGAGGAGGAGAGAAAACATATAGATTTGATATAAAATTCATATAAGGAACATAAACTAGAAACAAATAAATGAAATACACCATGAAAATACAAGAGAGATTTGGAGAAGAAGGATTCCATGAAGATAAACCATTACATGCAATGAGGTATGTTTTGGGACCTCTCCTTCCCAATTCTAACTCTCTCCCTACTACCTTTTCTATAAAGTTTCTTGTTGACAATGTAAGCTTTAAATAACTAACTCCATTAGTTAAATTTCCATCATGATCACTTTTTTACATTTAATAAAAATATGGCTTTTTGAATTTCACATCCGATCTTAGACTATAATCCCCCCTAATATTCATATCAGTCCCCCGCTTAGAATAAATATGAAACTCTCTTGTATACATAAGATTCCTTGAAACATAAATAACCAATATTAAAAGTACATCCAAAATATCCTTAAAGTGGTTACAAAAATTTGCTAATAATTAGAAACCCAAAACCAACTTATAAATAATTCCAAGATCTTTGCTAACAATTCATAACTAAAATTATTAATAGTTCCAAAATTCTTGATACACCCATAAATGAATCCAAGATGGTTGATGACGCTCCTAGATTCATGGAATAACTGGTGGTTGAAATTAAATTTGAAATATTGACACATTTGGATCTGCAATGCATGGTTCTGTAGCATGCAGAAGGTTTTCCAGCAAAATAGTTATGCAATAGAAAAATATTCCATAATAACGTAAGGTTCTGTAATAGTAGACAATTCCTCAGCAATAGAAGGTTTCACAGTAGAAGATAGTTCCATAGGAATAGAAGGTTCCATAGAAATGGTTCCGTGGCAGTAGAGAGATCTGCAACTATAGAGAGTTTTGTAGCTATAGAGAGTTCTATAATTGTAGCGAGTTATGGAGAAGTAGATGGGAGATCTGTAACTACAAAAAAATTTGTAATATCAAAATGTTTTGTAGTATTTTTTCAACAAATGAGTCATTACTCCAAGCAAATACAAAATACACTAATTCCCCTAATGTTAATAAGAAATCTACTTGTTAGAGTATTAAAAACCCATCTAGAATTAGGATATAAAGTATTAATATTTTTTTATACTTTCCTAGGTGTTTGATTAGGTAGTTGGCCACATATTGCCCTTTTAGGCTCATACTTGCCATAAATATCCACATGTGTGCCCTCAAGATAGATTTTGGATATATTCTACCTAATTTTATGATTGTCCAGAATAGTAAGAGCGCATTCCTTCTTTTACACACTTTTGTCCCTCTTTTTCTACTTTTCAGTGGATACAGATAAAGCTATGAGCTTTTATGGACTTGGAAAGCTGTCTACTTTTAAGCAAACACATCCTCCATATTTTTCTATCTAAATGCCATCATCTTACTACTTTTTCAGCACTCATTAGCTGCCATACTTGATTTAGTTAATTCATGAGGTCCATGACTAAGTTGGAAAGTGATGTTGCCACTATTGGGGGTTTTTTGCTTTTAGTAAGCCTTCCTTTTGTGAGATTTTCAAATTGCCTTTAGTGCATTCGATTTTCTTTCTTGAGATGTATTATTTATTGTACTCTTATTTTTCAATAATATCATGATCGATTTTTACTCAATTGAGTTTTCTTTCTCTTATGATTCTGCTCAAATTTTCTCTCTTCTACGAATTCTTGTAAATTTATTGTGAGGATTTTTCTATGAACTAGATCCAGACAATGCTCAAATTTTCACACAACTGAAATACTAAGAAATGTAAATCTGCATATGAGCATTAAAATACTAAGAAATCTATGAATTCTTGTAAATTTATTGTGAGGATTTTTCTATGAACTAGATCCAGACAATGCTCAAATTTTCACACGACTGAAATACTAAGAAATGTAAATATGCATATGAGCATTAAAATGGACTAGCACAGGGTTATTGGTAAGCAAAAAGGGTTTATAAAGAAGAAGAAAATATGTTAAAAATATGAAAAATCTAGGGCCCATCATCTCCCCCCAACTAAATATGTTCCATTTCCTTATCCTAACAAATACCTATGTAAACTATAAGGACACATACGGAATGGTGATTCCCTTTTTCCAATTCATACCAACCAAATTTGTTGTTAACAATGGTGCTAAAAATATTTCAATCTATTTTTGAAACCAACAAAAATAATTGATCCATTTTAGCCCATGGTCACCTAAATAATCTTAGAGGTCTTGTATTCTATTTATATGGATTTTAAAACCTCAAAATAGAACTTACAACAAATATGTAGCAATTTGATTGTTCTTCCGGAAACTTGTAGGTATTCTACAATAAGTTGCTAAAGGGGTTATGTAGCTATGCTACAATGTTCTACAACAAACACTATGTGCATGATAAATAGATTTCTCTTAATTGCGATATTGGTATTTGAGATATTTTTGAGTATGTCTATCCCAATATAATCCTTCGCTATACCAAAAATCATGAATACCTTGTTCTTTAATCTTGAGATATGAACAAATCATTATCTAGGCATTATATATCATATCTATAAGGTTCTTTGTAACTCACAACAACATTGAATATGTGAATGATGATATTGTTAGTTTTCCAGAAATTTCAATCTGATCTAGGATCTTAACTGAGAGAATAACATGTACAGCATATCAATCATGGACACAATAATGCAAGCACACAAGAGACACAGAGTTTCACCGAGGAAAACCAAGAAGGTGAAAAACCCCGCAACTTCCTCAGAGATAGATAGAGTAATGATACAACCAAAGTACAAGAGATAGTCTTCTCCTAGCAGATGATCCTCCTCCTCACAAGTGCACCACTTTCTCAAAGAGATAGAAGTGAGTAATGAATGATCAAATAGAGATCTCCCGATCTCTATTTATAGTTGTCCTGTCTTGCCTAATAAACTAATGGGGCTGACTTGTCTAGCTTAGCCTAATAACCCATGGTTAACTTAATCTGGGTTGACCCCACACTTGGTGGTCTAATAACCCTTTTACCCACATGACTCATATAGGGCCGACCCCATCAAGGTGGTCTAATAACCCATCAAGTATAAGTTACGACACTTACAACATAAATGACGACACTTCCGTATAGAGGAATAATAACATCTCTATAGGAATACAATATACATGGGTGAAATACATTCCGAAGTTACATATACATCAACACTCCCTCTTAACTAGGAAGGTATTTCTTGACACAGATCTACTAGCACAAGTCTTCTTCTCTGGATCATCATCAGCGAATCATCGTCATCGTCATTGCTGCTGCTATCTCAATCAATCTCTGAATCTACTCATCATAGGAAGTTCTACAGAGCCAGTCCTTTTCATACTGGATGTAGGCCCACCACCTGCAGGTCTTCATCATCACTGGCCATAATGTGGAATCCTCAAGACTTATTACGTGCGTCAACAAAACCTAGCAAGAGCATCCCAAGACTGATTACGAGCACACTTCTCAACCTATCAGATCTCCCAGGGAGCTATTACATGTGACCAAGAAAAACCTAGCAAGAGCATCCCAGGACTGATTACGTGCCCAACATAACCTGCAAGATATCCCAGGGAGAAATTATATGCTACCAAGCAAAACCTAGCAAGAGCATCTCAGGACTGATTATGTGCCTAGTACAACATGCAAGATCTCCCAGGGAGAAATTATATGCCATGGACAAAACCTAGCAAGAGCATTTTCCAGATCTCGCAGGGAGCTATTATATGCCAGTGGCAAAACCCAGCAGGAGCATCTGCAAATCTCCCAGGGCGCTATTATATGTCCCTCCAAGCAAAACCTCGAAAGAGCATTTGCCAGATCTCCCAGGGAGCTATTATATGCCAACAGCAAGAGCAACTGCAAATCTCCCAGGGCGCTATTATATGCTTATATGCACAACCTATTCCACAGCCACAGAGTATCATCCTGATATACACATGATCATCCTGATCATCATCTCTGCATCATCTTGATGCAAGTCATCTAGAGCATTGTCCTGATACTCATCACACATGATCATCTTGATCATACGATGTATCCACCTGATACATATCATGCATCCACCTGATGCATACATGATCCACCTAATCATACAATGTATCCACCTGATACATATCATGCATCCACCTGATGCATATCACATACATGATCCACCTGATCATACAATGTATCCACCTAATACATATCATGCATTCACCTGATGCATACATGATCCACCTGATCATACAATGTATCCACCTGATACATATCATGCATCCACCTGATGCATATCACATACATGATCCACTTGATCATACAATGTATCCACTTGATACATATCCAAAGCAGTAACTAGAGCATCGTCCTGATGCTCATCACACAACGCTTACATCCATAGCCATGGGAGGATCCTCCTACCACCATGCTTGGAATGGCTTCTGCAAATGTGTCCATCACTTCTTCCTTGAAGTGTCATCAATCTAAAGAACACCAAGCCTCCCTCTGAAGTACTCAAACTTCACTCTAGCTAGTGGTCTCGTCAACACATCTACAACCTGCTCAACCATCACAACATACAGGAGCTTCAATGCTCCTCTCTGCACCATATCCCTGATATAGTGATATTTGATCTCAATGTGCTTCAACCTGTCGTGGAACACCAGGTGCTCAGACAGCTTCACACAACTCTGGTTGTCACAAAAGATACCAGTAACCTCCAGAGGGAGATCAAATAACTTAGACAGTAGCTTTCGGAGCCATACTATCTCACAACTAGCCGAACATGCTGCAACATACTCTACCTTGGTTGTACTCAGTGCTACATAGGACTACTTCCTGCTAAACCAAGAGATCACACCTAATCCCATACTGAAGCAACACCCGGAAGTGCTCTTCCTATCTAGAGCACTACCTCCCTAATCTGAATCAACATAAACCTCCAGGTTAAACTTTTGATTCGCATCATACTTGAGCCCATAATCAACAGTACCCTTCAGGTACCTCAAAATATGCTTTACAGCAACCAGGTGAACACTCCTCGGATCCGTCAGGAACTGGCTGAATGTGTTCACCACAAAGCAAATAACGGGTCTTGTGTTTGTCAGGTAAATCAAGGACCCAATCATCTGACGATACATCGTGACTTAAACCAGATCAGATGAAGCATCACACAGAAGCTTCAGGTTTGATGCCATAGGTGTGGCCATGGCCTTGCAGTCCATCGTCCTGAACCTCTTCAAGATCTCTACTGCATACTTCCCTTGTCCAAGGAAGATTCCATTTGCACTCTACCACACCTCCATGCCTAGAAAATAGTGCATCATACCCAAGTCCTTCATCTCGAACTCGGCAGCAAGCTTCTGCTGCATGTCGGCAATCAATCTATCCTTACCTGTAACAAACAGGTGATCCACATACAAAAGTAGTATCATTGGATTGCCTTCCTCAACCTTGTAGTAAAGGTTGGAATCCGCTTTACTTTTGGTAAAGCCCAAACTGGATAGAAATCCATCTATCCTGCCATACCAGGTCCTGGCTGCCTGTTTCAAACCATACAGGGCTTTTTTTTTTTCAGTTTGCACACATGTGACTCTCGGTCATGTGTCTCAAACCCGAGTGGATGCTCCACATACACTTCATCTTCGACTACACCATTCAAGAAAGCTGTCTTGACATCTATCTGGTGTATCTTCCATTTCATCACTACAGCTAGAGTAAGTACTGATCTGATGGAAGTGTGCCTGGCTATAGGTGTAGAAGTCTCTTCATACTCAATCCCTCTTTTTGGGAGAAGCCACGAGCTACAAACCTCATTTTGTATTTCTCCATGCTACCATCTGCAACATGCTTGATCTTATAGATCCATTTGGAAGTCACAGTAAACTTCCCTTTAGGTCTTGGGACTACATCCCAAACATCATTCTTCATGATCGAGGGATCATGGCATTCTTCCATTACTTCATCCCAGATCCCGGGAACTTCAATATCTTCAATATCTTCAATAGATATATTTGTTGCTGGAACAAATGTTGTAGTCCTTCTTTTGTAGGTGATGTTATATGATCTTTCCTACAAAACAAGTTAAATTGCATGATTAGAAACAACTCATAGTTTTCAGAACAAATTCTTACACATAAAGAAATATGTCATACAGTCATGCAATTATTTTAGCCAATGCTTCAATACAACATTTATCTATATCATGTAACTTTCTAGATGCCTTCCAATCTCTACCAGAACATTGTTAAGAGTTTGCACTACTCCCAACATGTCAGCAAAGAGGTTTCATTCTAGATAAGTGGCAATGGAATGTTGTACAGTGCCATAGGCCACTTACCCATTACATTCATATTAGTAGTATGCTGTTCATTAATGCAATTATTCTAATATGCCAAAATACACAACCTAATTCTAGGAACATCGGTATAGACATCATTGAACAGTACTATTTAAACAATCAAATATGCAAGAAATGATAATTCAAATACTTATCTTTGTTTGTTTGTTTGGTTGACTCCCTCTCAGTCTTTGCTTCCTTTCTGCGATTCCATTTTGATGTGTATTGTGAGAAGTGGTCAACTCCCTCTGAATATCTGCATCCTTGCAGAAACTACTGGAGTGTGCTCCCTCTTGATCTTTGCTTCCTGGATTACATGTCCTTGGACTTATATCCATCCTCGATCACTATGCATGCTTACAAGTATCATTATTGTGATATCCTCGAGATCTCATACATAATCATACATTTATTAGTATAATCTCAATACTATCAGAAACACAATAGTCTTAAACATGTATAGTAATGATAATTTTAAACACAGATAATAAACATTAGTATTCAAGGTTTATATAGGACTTTTTTGGTTAGTCATATCATCAATTAAAGTAAGAAACATAATATGCCTAAAACCATGATTACTCAAACCTATAACTTCATGAATAATCATAATCAATCATGCCAAGTATACTTATATAAGATTTCCTAACACAAGGTAGGATTTTAACTTGATATAGGAAAAACATACCTGGATTAGTATGTTAGCTAGCTATGTCTAACATACCCACATAATGTATTCTTGTTCTCTTAAGTGACTTGTGCTAGTAACCTACATATCTCATAGGTTAACCATTATAGAACCAAGTTATACATACCTCGTAAGTAGATATTCTATGTGATCCATGGCAATGGATGAACCTTTGTCTTCATGTCACCATGTTCATATGTTCTTGAACTAGAACATGATTTGTCTTTATTGATGTACCTTTTCATGTTAGCGGACAACATCAACCTCATACAACACCACAATGCATTAGTACAATCATACGTGTCAAAACCCTAATCAATGAATATCTTCTATCGTGCATTCATAATTTTATTAAGGTGATACGACAAGTCTAAAGTTAGTCAAGATTCTACTAACCTTAATGAAGACAAACATACCATAAACTTAATCATGAACAGATCTCGAAACATACCTGGATAAGTCACACCTGTCGAGATTGCTTGTAATCTTCTTATGTAAGGTCTTAGTCTCATCTCCCTCTGAAATTGGAACTTCTTCACTTATGCAGGTGACCAATCCATTCTTTTCTAGGATTAGCCCAATCCACTTGATTTGCAGAAACTGGATCTGGAGTTGGATTAGGGTTTGTTAGGGAAACCCTAAAAATTCAAACTTTGAATTTCAAACTTCTGAAAGGATAGAAAGATGTGCCTTGATGAGTTGATCAACTTGGTATACTCAGAATTTGAAAATTGGAAATTTTCACCCATCAAAATTGCCTTTGAAACTTCTGGATCTTCTAGACAGGATCCTGAACTAGGGTTTGATAAATCCCACCCTTCTGCCCAACCAAAAGGTTCGATCCAAAGCTCTAAACTTCAATTTTTCTGAGGAGCTTCCAGCCGTGGTCACAGACTTAAAAAATTCCAACTTTTGCAGAAGCCCTAATTTTCCACTTTTCCGATCAAAGTCCCGAACTAGGGTTTGATCAAGCTCGGCCTTCTACCCAACCAAAAAATTTGATCTTGGTCTCTAAATTTCTATTTTGATGAGTACCATTCAGCCGTGGTCTCTGTTTACAAAAATACGAACTTTATTCGAAACCCTAATTCCCAGAGCCATGAATAAAGGTGCTCAAAATCCAATTCTGTTTTGACAAAAATATGCACCTGATTGTTTATGGTGTAACTCCAAAATTATGAATCTACAGGGTCTGAAACTTCTACCTGTGGTATTATGACCTGTCATATTTCCAACTCCATAGTTCTGACCTTAATTGGATTCTCTGAGAGAGAGTTATGTCACGTGTCACAGCGTGACCTGTTTATGGGATAAAACATGAGAGCGAACTTGTACGGAGTGCCGCGTGTCACTAGTTCACTTTCGTCCTCTAAACCTTCAGCATGTGAAAGTACAGTCTTTTCCCTACTTGTCACTTTTTATGAAATTTCATTTGGAGCTTCCTAGCCCATGTTATGACCTTTTTTCCTAGGTCACTTGTTTATGACTAAGGTCTGTAAGAGGCAGAAACCCTAGATTGTATAGATCATAAAACACAAAGTACAACGAATTAGAAGTTGTTATTTGGACACAAGGTACATGGGGATCTTATCTTCGACTTGTAAGAGTTTCATATCTTGAAACATCTCCGAAATGGATTTATAGCGAAATTTATACGATGATTGTTTTTTTCTATATCAAGCCCTAGCATCGCAAGTGCAACAAGTGTCATACATGCCATACCATGCCTTCTTTCAGGCTAGCTCTGATACCATGTTATTTTTTCATAAATTTCAATATGATCTAGGATCTTAAATAAGAGAATAACATGTATAGCATATCTACAACATATCAATCATGGACACAATAATGCAAGCACACAAGAGACACAGAGTTTCACCGGGGAAAACCAAGAAGGTGAAAAACCCCGCAACTTCCTCAGAGATAGATAGAGCAATGATACAACCAAAGTACAAGAGATAGTCTTCTCCTAGAAGATGATCCTCCTCCTCACAAGTGCGCCACTTTCTGAGAGAGATAGAAGTGAGTAATGAGTGATCAAATAGAGATCTCCCGATCTCTATTTATACTTGTCCTGTCCTGCCCAATAAACTAATGGGGCCGACTTGTCTAGCTTATCCTAATAACTCATGGTTAACTTAATCCGGGCTGACCCCACACTTGGTGGTCTAATAACCCTTTTACCCACATGACTCATACAGGGCCGACCCCATCAAGGTAGTCTAATAACCCATCAAGTATAAGTTACGACACTTACAATATAAATGACGATACTTCCGTACAGAGGAATAATAACATCTCTATAGGAATACAAACACTTCTGTATAGAGGAATAATAACATCTCTATAGGAATACAATATACATGGGTGAAATACATTCTGAAGTTACATATACATCAACATATATGCATCATTGAACTATGAAAATGATTAAAAGAACTCATACCTTTGAATGTGTTTTTTTTTCTTGTTGTATGGAAGCATACTCTGATGTAGGAATGGATTTTACACAAAATTCGTTCGCTATATTTTCTTATGAGGAAACACATTCCTCTTTCCCAATAGTTTGTTTGGATTTCCCATCTCATTTGATTTCTTTTTCTACTATTGGATATTGTGGATAAACAACAATGACTTGTTCTACCCCTACTATTGGTTCTTGTGTAACAACAACAATCCTTGTTGTAGCAACACTAGTGTCTTTCCCTAATGTTATAATATTGAGAATATGATAAAGTCATACAACAATACAAAACATTCATAACGTGAGCTGAACTAGCCTTCTATCATAATAAGCAACAAATAACATGAACATGAATAAAATGGAGATAAGAGAATAGGAAAGAGAACATCGTATATACGTGGTAAAACCCCAAATGGGGAAACATCCACTGGAAGGTTGAAATATTCTTAATCAACAATAATATCCAATATTACAATAGAGCTCCCACACACGAGGATCACATCCCACTCCATAATCAAATTTCATGACACAACCTTATGATCATATGTGAATTCTTGAATTCTTGATTATTTTACAATGACTCCTCACCTCATTATATACCAAAAGGTAATACAGGAGTTACATCCCATAACACATGTGGGATAAATGTCATTTCACCTCTTTATATAATAGAAGGTAATAAGAGTAAATTATTCCAAATTACATGTGGGATAACTCTTTTACATAAGGTTGGAAATTATTTCCTTCCAAATACATTTAGTCATCATTACATATTCTAACACTCACCCTTAGTGATGACTGGGAGATATAATACAAAAATGGAGGAATATGGCATTACATATCATCCCCCCGGATGAAAACGAGTCCAACATGTCCATAAGCTGTGAAAAAAAAACACACTTCACCTCATGGAGTAGATGAAGATAACAACCGCTTCTCACTGAACCATGAAATTGCACCTAAGCAAGGTTGCATGATGAACTCTACCACAAAATTGTATTTCCAATACAACGAAACATGTGGAAACAAGCTCCAACTACAAAGTACCTAGATCTAAAGAGAAGCCTTAGAAGCTACTAGATCCAACAAAAAAATTCCTAGAACATGTGGCAAGAGATCCAACAACAAATTGCCTAGATTTAAAGGAGAAGCCATAGTGGCTACTAGATCCATTGATTGCAAAATGCCTATAACACCACAAAAATAATCACAACTAGAAATCAACTGATAGTTGGAAGATGCAATAAAACTATGCAATATACCACATCGTGAATACAAGACCCCAAAACAAATAACATGAACATGAATACAATTGAGATAAGAGAATAGACAAGAGAACACCATATATACATTGTAAAACACCAAATGGGGAAACATCCATGGGAAGATTGAAATATTCTTAATAATCAATAATCTCCAATCTTACAATAGAGATGCCACACATGAGCATCACTTCCCACTCCATAATCACATTGCATGACACATCATTGCATTCATATGTGAATTCTTGAATTCTTGATTATTTTAGAATGACTCGTCACCTCTTTATATACTAAAAGGTAATAAGAGTAAATCATTACAAATTACATGTGGGATATCTCTTTTACATAAGATTATACATTATTACCTTACAAATACATCTAGTCATAATTACATATTCCAACACCTTAGTAGCTTCTAGTCATTTTCAATGGTTGGATAATTAGCGGGTGTTGGAATGGTATTTAACTATGGTCATAAAGCAAGATGATGTCATGGTTTGGATGGAGTGGTGAGGGTTTTGTATGGAAAAATGGTTATAATGGTATGGAAGGTAAAGGCGATGGTGTGGTCATGAATGTTCCCTTCCCCACCAACTAAAGAATTTTTTCTTCCTTGGAAAAATGAAAAATGTTAAGGAAGTAGGATAGAAAAAGAAAGGATGATTAAGGTACTTTCCAAATACAAATCCATGGAATTCAATGGATATGACAAACAATTAGAAATAATAAGCATACTTGTTCCTATCAAATAATTCTATGAAATTTGTAGCATGTAGGTGATTTTTTATAACATGTTATTCACAAGTTTTCATGGAAAGAACAAACATTTGTGGAAGGGACAATCAACAAGACTTCCACCTAGTTCTAATATCTCTTCGGTGAAGCTTTGAGGGGATACTACTTCTACAACAACTTATTATGTTATAGGTTCTTATGGGATAGTAGTCTTTTCCACTTGAGGAATTTCTTTCACTGATTTTTCTATTGTTGGCTCTTGCGTGATAATAGTAGGGAGGTTAGTTCTTGTGTGGAAAACTTAGGGATTGTAGGTGTGTTAATATCTATCTCTCCTCCATTGTGAACTTTGATAGAAATAGTGCACATGTGAAGTGGTACTAATAATAGAAACATACTACAAGACTTGTAGCACCTTGTTAAATGTTGAACATGAAGGAAGTGTGCTAGACAACATTAGTGAGGGGAAGGAATTAATAAAAACTTAGATGGATTGGTAGCAAAAAATTCTTGGAAATCTATATTCAACATTGAAACTAGAAAGGTATCTCAACCATGTAATTAGGCCAAGTTACTTTATTGGGTGGGTTAGGAGTGGGTGGAGAAGGATGTAATGGAGGCCTTTTTGTCGAGGAAAAAATTAGGATGAAGTTGTTACTTGCTAGAAGTGGCTTCATGAATGGTGTTCTAATGAAGCTCGAAAAAACATGTGTCTTCTATGTCAACCACATAAGAAAATGAAACTTCATGAAATTAAGCAAACAATTATCTTTGAACCAGGAAGAATAAATTGCATGGGCATTACCATGGTGCTACTGAATGAGTATGATGAATACGAGGTCATCTTGAAGGCTTCATCCATAACAATGAAATGGTTGTTATAGTAATGGGACTTGACTTCCCTAACATCAAAATTTACTTGATCTTCAAATTAATTCTTTATTTTTCTTTTTGTCTACCCATATGCAAATTTTATGACAAGTATTCATGTTGTTGGTTGTCAATAGTTGGAACACTTCTATAGCAAGTTCCTTAGAACTTGAACTTTAGACATGGCTCATTGAAGGACTTGTTAGAAAAAAATGATCACAGAGAAATAAAAGTTAACAAGATGCAAATATAAATCATATAAACAAAATACAGGAGTGACACCAATATATGTGGTTCACCCAATCTGGGCTACATCCATGGAGAAATTGGTAGTCCTTTTATTATACCATCCAACAAAATGAAGGGATACAACCCGTAACACATCCGCTGCAATTTCCTCTTCACTCTCTCACAATCTCTCTCATACAATCATATATATATTTATAATGATACAATACCCATCCATATTACAATGCCTTCCTTTTAAAGAGGGATTACCATGGGAAAATACTATGGAACACCCAATACCATGGGCTCGTAAATCAGCCATTATTCACCAAGTCATGACTATGAAATTACAACATTTAAGAAGGATTTTTTTTTTTTCGAAATTTTCGCGACGGGGGTGTTCCCCCCCTGGACCCCCCATGGCAACTATATTGGGGGGGAAGCCCTTGAAAATCCCCCCGTCATGGGTTGGGATCTAGACACGGCTGAAACATGACCTCTAAATAAGGAATATCAGGCTTCATAACCAACAGGACTCAACATCACATGATGTTGCAATTTTTTTTGGAATACTTGGTGTCATGGTGACATACCTTTTTCATGAAAATTGGTCTTCAAAAACCACTCATTCATGATCCTTCTTTGTCGAAATACATAAAAAAACTAGCACTTGTATACAATAAAAATGTGAGATCGTGGAAGAAGAGATGTTTCTAGACTTTTTTCTTCAAATAAAAATAAAAAATGATTGCAAATAATTAATATAAAATATATCCAAAAAGGATGAATAAAAAAAATTGCATCTTTTTATCTATTGAGGAGTGGTGGCCAACCTAGACTACTCAACAGTGTTTCGATGATAAAATTTTCATTTGACGTCCGATTTGAGTGATTCCAAATCCATATTAAAGTATATAATAAGGATATATCTATTAGAAATATGTTTTTAAAGTGATTTGAAATGATTTGTCAAACATGATGAGGAATAGCCTACATGACAGAGTTGTTTTTTATTTCCATCCTAGACCAATAGTTACTATTTTTGGAAAAAAAAATTCATTCAATAATGGATCAACATGATTCAAATTGGATATGAAAGTATATTATTGTAAGTGTCTCAAATATAAATAGGTTTTGAAAAAATGAAGAATTGATGAGTCAAATATACTAGTGAACAACCTAGGAAATATAGTTTTTATAGTGCAGAATTAGGATAGACAATTATATTTAGGACATAATTTTTTCATACAATATTTAAATGAAGTTCTTCAAGTTGGGTTGTAAACTAGATTCATATGAAAATATACTCTAGAGACATTTTTGAAAGCTATTTTTGTTACTTATCCTATTAGTTCAGTTGGTCCAAGCATTCATCAACAAAGTTGAAGCTTTAAGGCCTCGGAGTCATGGAGTCCCTAAATAATAAAACCCCACTCATCCACATGGAGGGAATAATGAAATAATATGCGAAAAATGGTGAAAATATGTCAAGCATATCTAGGACCATTGATTTGGATCATTTGCACAAAGATACAATATTGAAGGATAACTAAGGGGTGATCCAGGTGTATGAACAAGATTATTCAAGCACCTTTCTAATTTTAAACCATGATCATTCGCACTAAGGTACATACAAGATATATAATGGAGGGAAACCCTACATGAATGGCTCGGATCCATAAGGAACTTTTATAACTTTAATTCATGGCCATTCGGGTAAAGGTACAAGCATGCAGGATAACATGGGAGGCACCCATGCAAATGTCCATGAAGGATAAAAGACAACCAAAACACCCCGCTTTTCCTGCGATTTTGGGATAAAACCGGTTAAATTTCTTGCTAGAAATTGTTATTTTCGTAATTTTGTAATTTCTGCTATCGGGATTGCTTGCTCTAGACTAATTTCCCAATTTTAAAACTACTCAGATCGTCGAAATTGCAATATGAGCAATCCAAATTGTGATTTTGACAAAAATTGCTATGCCGAATTTCGGCAAGTCAGAGATGTTACCGCTCCTGCAAATGCCTAGATCCATCGAGCACCTTTATAAATTTACATTGTGCGCTTAGATCCATCGAGTACCTTTAGAAATTTATATTGTGCCCATTTTCCCAAAGGTACAAGAAAGTAGGACAAACTAGTTTACACCCACGTGAACTTATAAGATTCAATCTCTTGGAAACATGTGGATGCATCCTTTCCACTTGTCAGATCGAAGATTCATCAAATAAAGAAGAGATAAAACCATATATTTTGTTATGAGGAATGGATTCCAAGATCCTATGTTGACTTACGAGACCCAATAATTGTGGGACATGCTCCGTTAGTAGTTATGGCCAATCATAATGGAGTTTTTGTATCAGTATCTTAAATAGGGTGACGACGCCACCTTGCATTCTCCATGAATGAAGCATGAATGCTCAGATATGCATATTAATTGAATATCTTCTAGCCAAATAATACAACGAATTACCCATTCTATTCAGTTTTATTTCATATTATAGACACTTCTGCTACTACAAATTGCCTCAAAGAGGCTGTTACACATAAGCAATATGCCTTCTATACTAGTTGAATGAGAACAACCACAAAAGGCTATCATCTGTTTCATGTCCATCACCCTGCACATCAATAAGGTAAGTAATTCAGAACCCCTCCCTGTTCATGGAAAATTTTATGGAAATTGCATGTTTGTTTTATCTTTTATAGAGTCCTCCCATGGCATCTGGTTTTGAAAAATCAATCCACCATTCCTCATAAGAGAAAGGACACCTCATAAATTTCCTCTTACATGTTTATGTTAGCCATATCTGATACTAGTGATGTATTCTCCTCATAATATTCCTCTTTCATTGATGAATTATTGCCATTAAACATTTGTAGAATTACCAAGAACTACCCTAAGGAACTCATCAGAGCTTCTCATGGAAAATTCCTTTCCTCTAAACCCTGAAGCAACCTATCGGCCTTTGGCTTAGCACAACACCTTGTACCAGACACCTTCCCCTTTCCAAAACTTATCCAAATTTGTGCAAGAAACTTTAATACTACCATATCCATCATCACCATAGAGGATGGATAGTCCATACATTTCCATGTTAACACCCTCCACATAGCTCAAATTTTGGATACCTCCCTATGGACTACATTCTGTCACACGAGGAAAATACATGAAGATACAAGAAGATGAATTAGACTTAATGAGCCAAAATTTTCGATACACTCAAATATAACCAAGCAAAATATGAGGTGTCCCTAACCCTATGGAAAATGAAGAACTTCCCACCTTGGTCACAAGAGTACTTCACTTCCTTCACACTAATCTTGGGCTAAGAATTTCATGAGGAAATCCATGAAGGGATGATATCCTTGGTGGAGTCCTATAGTGCACGAGATACACCTGATTTTAGGTACACTAAAGCCATAACTACTATATTATGGAAAAAATGGTTGGTTTTTCTACAACAAGGCTATTTAGATACTCATATTTAGTGTACCTCCTTATTTTCCACCAAGTTCATCGCTTTGAAGATTTCGGGATACAAAATACCAAGTATGGGAACACCAATAAGGTATACAACTAGATACCACGGGTAAAGAAGGGGGAACAAGGTGCTACATTGTTTAAGTATGATGATGAGTTTATATATGTTTTCTACTGAATTGCATTGGGAAGGGAACATGAGATAATCCTATCTTCAGTTGGGAGAACCAGTAAAAGGGGGTGACTGGAACCTTGGGCTAGATTACACACAAATTATACTATATGGCACCGAGGTAGCTCCATACAAGATGCCCATATTACTGACTCCCAGACTGTTTATGTTGGAATAATTGAGGTATATGGTGGAGGTAGATGAACTTCACATTGTAAAATCTAGGAAGAAAGGTAGGATAATATTCCCCATAGCCATGGAAGGATATGCTTTCTATGATAAGAGAGGTGTTAAGGAGGTCATGGAAATTAAGGGGTTGGATCAACCCTAGAAATATGACCCTCTCTTCATCATTAGAAAATAAAGAGAGAGGAAGCTACCTAATCCTCAAGATCATGAGCTCAAGCTAGACATTGAAAGGTTGGCCAACAAAGAGTCCTATCAAGAAGTGGAAGAAATTATTATGGGAGAAGTTGGTCCTATCAAAGTATCTAGCCAAGCTTTCCTCGCTCCTACCTCCAAATCACCCGAGGTACCATTATACTTCACATTTTACAAATTGGAAGGAGTAGAAGTGATAAAATAGGACATGGCCTTTAAACTTCCCACACAAGAAAGATACATTGAGCTCATCCAAGATAACTTCAACAAGTATAAGATAGGTTCATGGTGGAAAATGAGGAATTAAATCTGTAAGAGGTACATCCCCTATCTTGGCATTCCAAAATATGTTGAATTCAACAAATTATATAATGACTGTCATTAATATGAGGAGGCATATATTGGAACTATGAGTAAGATGCAAAAAGAAGAAATGAGGTCGGTCACCTCCACTAAAAAAGTGGAAGATTTTGGGAAATGGAGCAGGGAGATTTCAACATAAATAATCATTCCCCCACTTCCCCATCATGCAATAAATTGGATTCTAATAAGAGAAGGGTTTGGGTAAGGATAATCATGGTATTACTCAACCCATTCAAGTTGAAAAGAGGCCATGAAGGTTAGGTCTAAGGGGTTTATGTCAATGCACATAAGGATAGATATAGGGGCCTTCAAGATACATTTAAAATTCTAGTGCAAATAACATAACAATGTGAGCCTACAATAGAACCAATCACATTTGCAACACGAACCATGGAATACCACCTATAGTAGAGCTCCTGCTAGCATGAAACAAGATAATATGGTTGCGAATTAGGTTTTCAAAGCAAGAGACAAGGTGGAGGAAGAATAATTCCCTACAATTGAAGAGATATTTGATCAACCAATTATTACAGAAGAGGAGAGGGAAATTCAACCACTGGTAGAACAAGTGATCATAAATATCTAACCACCGATGTAAGAGGACATATTGATGGACAATCAATAACCAAATAGTTTGGAAAGAATGTGGTGTCTCATTCTAGAGGATATCCTTCAATTTGAAACAAGAATTTTTGATCAAATTCTGACTTCTATCTTTGATATTTTGGAGGAATCTAAGAAGAGAAAGGGGATTCATCCTACTCAAGAGGAACCAGAAAGAAAAAAGGTCAAATTAGGACCTCAAGAACCTGAGCAAATAGAACAAAGTACTCACGAATTCCTACCAACATTAGAAAATATCCAATAGGAAGCAAAGCACCCTAAAAAGGCTTAGTAAGAAGGGGGTGCAATTGCTCATGTCTCATACCCTTCATCATTTTTTTGGTTTTACTAATACATTGTCTATTGTATCTTTCGAAGGGACATCAAGAATGCACATCACTACCTCAACATAGGAAACATGTAAACAAACTCTATGGGAAATAATTATACATCCAATAAGCATCAATGATCCCTTGGAGATATTGAAAGAGGAATAAAAGAGAAGGGGAGAGACACAAAAGAACGTCCATATCATGGAGAGTTTAGAATCACAAGCCAAGGAAAGGTTAATACCTAAGTATGATCCTATCACCAAACAATTACTATGAAATGACCCCTCAAGATTGGAGGACGTTACAAGTCACACTTGACATCACTGATGTGCCTCCTGGAGATGACATATCTATAGTATAGGGTTCAAGTAGTATTATATATAATAAATACCTTCAAGCCGCATCATCAAGTGAAGAATATATAAAGAAATTTGAGCTTATCATTGTGAAAAATCAGTTCTCGAATGCTTGGGTAAATACCCTTGAGAGTGAGAAGAGAAAATTATAGAATACAATAGTGGCCATGGGGAATAAAAAATAGAATCATCAAAGGTCGTTTCCCTAGTTAAGGAAAACGATGATAAAATAAGAACCTTGGAAAATTTTATGATGACTCAAGCTCTTTTAGTCACTTAGTATATGGATGATGACGAACCAAAGCTTACTGAAGAGATTTTTTTTTGAGAAAAGAGAATGCCTCATTATCTTCTTAAAATGTCATCAATAATAAAAGAATACAAGATATATAGGAATATAAAGAATTTGCAAGGGAACATAGCTTCCAATTGCAGGAAGCTAATATTAAAATTGATACTTTAAAGCATCAAATCACTAAAACAAAAAATGGATTTGAATTTAACAACCTCCAATAGCCAACAAGTCACTACTACATAATCAATATAGGTTTTGGAGTAGAGATTCAAGTAATTAAATAAATATTCAACACATTGGAGGAATAAGGAAACTGATAATGCCTTCAAAGTAGTAACTACCAAAGAGTTGGCTGATAAAATAAAAGATCAACTTAAAAACTGGGGAGAAAATCTCAGTGGATCTAAGAAAAAAGTACACAAGTAGAGAAAGGAAGATGCTTCGCTGGAGGGAGAAATAAGTACTTGGAATTCTATACATGAGGAAGCACACATAGAATCAAGAATGGTTAAAACAATAATAGACGCCAAAAGGAGTGCTTGGGCTGAGGTGGCCAACAATTTTCCAGTAATAAGATACCACTTGCAATTATGCTTGGATTTAATATTATTCATAAAGAAGTGGGAAAGTACTTAACAAATAATGAGGCAAGGCAAGTATTCGGTCTAGGTACAAAAATACCAAGGTAGAAAAATGACTGATAAAATCATTGATAACTGAGGAGTTGAAAATGGTGGGAATCTGAGACAAGACATCGGTATACATGGATATAGAAACCAATATCAACAAATTCAATAGTTTGAAAATTATTAAAAATAAGGTGACATAACCAAAACGACTACTTAACCCATTCTTCAAATCCATGAATACAATGATAAATAATGTTCTCCCCTTCCCATGGGATGACAACATCACTTTATCACCCACTAAGATAATAGTAGATTGTTATAAGATGTTATTCCTAGGTTGACTCATGTGCTGGAAAATTTATCCATCTGCACAACAACTGAGATTCTGAATAAATGGAAGCCATCTATTGCCACCTCAGCTTTGCTAAGAAGCATGCTTTAGAATATGAAATATGTATATTACATACCATACTCCAAATTGGATAAATCATTTGTAATTTTGAAGGGTGGAAAATCCATAAATCAATATGGTTTGGATTGTATTACTACATTCCAAGACTTTGTGGAGAAAAGGGAACTGAGGTAGACAACTAGAGAAACAATAGGATCATTATTAAGGCCACGTTATCCTAGGATCTCATACCCACCAAAGGCATATACCTCTAAAAAATCAAATAAATAAATGACCTCATGTGGTAGAGGAGGAAATATACAAAATTTTGTCAATAAAAGAGATGATTTAAGAAGGATTAAAAGAATTCACAAAGGCTTGGGGAATTTCCAATACCTTATCATGCGTAGTTTCAATTATAGCATATCACCAATTCCCCAGCATTTCCAATACCTTATCATGCCTAGTTTCAATTATAACATACCACCAATTCCCCATCATTGCATTCGATAGGGAAGCTCACCTTGCACACACGTGTCATTATAAGGTGGGAAGCACATAGTTGGAGTGGAAAGCACATAGTTGGAGCAAGACAACTATAAAGAAATAATTTGAATAAGGAAAACAAAGGGTTCAAAAAGATACGTCATAAAGGTTTCCAATGTTTTGTGAAACAAATCTATTCATGGATCTGCAACATTAGCTTATCCTCTTCTTTTTCTTCTTTTACATTGTAATGAGATTTGAGAAATTATTGGTGTAGAGAAAGATAATAGACTCAAGGATGACATTAATTTCCCCCTCGATGTATCTTCTATTGTATTAAAGAATTAATGACATCACTACTGAATTAAAACCAATATCAAGGTGATTTTCCACTAGGTTTAAGTATATAAGGTCTTATATGTGTATTATGTGTTCTCTCTATAGTTGAATTTCCTTATTCTATTGCGTGAATATTTGTATCTATCTTATTTTCCCCACATTATTTTTTGTATGTCATGAATATGTTTAATGGAAAACATCATGAATTCTTTGTTCTTAATTTTTTTTTATGATATCAAGCACTTTTTCAAAGGAATGAAGTTATGATTACAATTCTCATGCATTACTTTTCCATTAACTTTGTGTTGCTTCCATGATATTTTTTCTCTCCACACAAAAAATAACACTTGAATGTTACTCTCTAGTAGCTGTTGATGTATATGTAACTTCGGAATGCATTTCATCCATGTATTTCATTTATATATTATTGTACTCCTATAGAGATGTGTCATTCCTCAATACGGAACTGTCGTCATGTGTATTGACAAGTGTCACAAGTGTGTTAACTTGTCGATGGGTTATTAGACCACCATGTGTGGGGTCGGTCCTGATTTATGTAATATATGGTTGATGTACCTAGATAGACAAGTCGACCCCATAAGGTTATTGGGAAAACAGAACAAGTATAAATAGAGATTGGGAGATCTCTATTTGGATCACTCAGAAACTCATTCTTCCTTCACTCGGAAAGTGGCGCACTTGTGAGGAGGAGGATCAGCTACTAAGAGGAGTCTATCTCTTGTACTTTGGTTGAGCTATTGCTCTATCTATCTCTGAGGAAGTTGTGGGGTTTTTCACCTTAGGGTTTTCCCCACGGAAACTCTATGTGTCTATTGTCTCTCATGCTTTTGCTTCTTGTGATGATTGACATGCTTGTTATGATTGATATGCATTGATATACTATACATGTTGTTCTCTCAGTAAAGATCCTAGAGTATTGTGAATTAATGCTCAAAATTTAACAGTAACTAGGATAAACTCTATGGACCATAGATGATAGCTTTAAATCTAGTCAATTAAATCTCATATGAATCCGAGGCATCTTAGTGTGACTGACTAGGAACTCTGCCTCGACAAAACTAGGGTACCCTCCCTTAGCCCAAGGACTGGATTGGTGCTCCAAAGTGGTGTAGCAAGGTGAATCCTGCAAGACCCTCCTTGACCTTATAACCCCTCCTAAGAAATATTTTCTTCCTATTGTAGGATTTACCTAATCCTTAGATAACCAATTAAGAAAATAAATCCTTACAACTGAGGGGTACAACCTAAGGAACAATAGGGCAAAGTGGTGTGATTCTTGAGGAACAACGTATTTCTATTGTTTATGTATACGTAACTTCAGAATGTATTTCACATATATATGTATATTGTATTCCTATAGAGATGTTATTATTCCTCTATACGAAAGTGTCGTCATTTATATTGTAAGTGTCTTAACTTATACTTGATGGATTATTAGACCACCTTGTTGGGGTCGGCCCTGTATAAGTCATGTGGGTCAAAGGGTTATTAGACCACCCTATTGGGGGTCGGCCATGTGGGTCAAAGGGTTATTAGACCACCCTAGCGGGGGTCGACCCAGTCAGCATTATGTTAAGTGGTTAAGTTGAGGCCGACCTAGTTGAGTAAAGGTCAAGTCAAGTTAGTGTATAAATAGAGAGTGTGTCTTTCTCATTTTACACATTCTATTCTCTCACCCACACTTGGGAGAGTGGCGCACTTGTGTAGGAGGAGGCTCTGCTGCTAGGAGAAGACTATCTCTTGTATTATGGTTGTATCATTTCTCTATCTATCTCTGAGGAAGTTATTGGGGTTTTTCACCTTTATGGTTTTCCCCAAGTAAAATCTGTGTCTCTTGTGTGCTTGCATTATTGTGTCCATGACTGATATGCTGTAGATATGATGTACATGTTGTTCTCTCAGTTAAGATCCTATATTAGATTGAAGTAAATTCTGAAAATTTAACATGGTATCAGAGCTAGCCTGAAAGAAGGCATGATATGGCATGTATGACACTTGTTGCACTTACGATGCTAGGGCTTGATATAGAAAAAACCAGTCATCGTAGCACTTTCACTATAAATACGTTTTGGCGAAGTTTTCGGATCTAAAAATTTTACAGCTCGAAGATTAGATCCCCATGTACCTTGTGTCCAAAGGACAACCTCTAATTCGTTTTACTTTGGGATTTATGATCTGTATAATATAGGGTTTCTGCCTCTTCCAGATCTGAGTCAAACTCAGGTGACCTTGGGAAAAAGGTCATAACTTGGGCTAGGAAGCTCCAAATAAAATTTTGTAAAAAGTTAAAGGTAGTACATAGACTTTAATATCTCAGAAAAAGTTTTCAGAGGCCGAAGTTGAACCAGTGACACGTGGCACGCCGTACAAGTTCACTCTCCTGTATTATCCCATAAACAGGTAACGTTGCGACACTTGGAATAACTCTCTCTCAGAGAATCCAATTGAGGTCAGACATATCGGGATGGAAATATAATAGGTCGGGCTAACTCAAGAAAACTTTTCAGACCCTGTGGATTGAAACGTTCGGAGTTACACCAGAAACAATCAGGTACATATTTATGTCAAAACATAATTATTTTTAAGCACCTTCATTCATGGCTTCCGGAATTTAGGGCTTCGGAGAAAGTTGGAATTTTTGTAATCGGAGACCACGGCTGGATTCTACTCATCAAAATCGAAATTTAGAGACCAAGATCAGATTTTTTGGCTGGGCAGAAGGTCGGTCTTGATCAAACCCTAGTTCGGGACTTTGATCAGAAAGATGGAAAATTAGGGATTCTGCAAAAATTGGAATTTTGGAATTCTATGACCACGGCTAGAAGCTCCTCAGAAAAATCAAAGCTTAGAGATTTGAATCAAATCTTTTGGTTGGGTGAAGCTCCGGGAAACTCAAACCCTAATTTAGGGTCCTCTCAAGTGAATCCGGAAATCTAAAAGGCAATTTCGAGGGGTGAAACTTTACAGTTTTCAAATTCTGAATATACCAACTTGATCAGCTCATCAAGGCGCATATTTCTATCCTTTCAGAAGTTTGAAATTCAAAGTTTGAATTTTTGGGGTTTCTTTGACAAACCCTAATCCAGCTCCAGGTCCAGTTCTTGCAAATCAAGTGGATTGGGTTAATCCTAGAAGAAGATGGATTGGTCACCTGCATAAGTGAAGAAGTTCTTATCTCAGAGGGAGATGAGGCTAAGGCCTTCCATAAGAAGATTACAAGCAATCTTGACAGGTATGGCTTACAAGTATGTTTCATGGTTAATTTTATCATATGTTTGTCTTCATATCATTACAGTACAATCTTGATTAATTACTGGACTTGTCGTATCACCTTAATAGAAGATATTTTTTGATTAAGGTTTTGACACTTATGATTGTACTAATGCATTGTGATGTTGTATGAGGTTTATGTTGTTTGCTAACACAAAATGTACACCAAGAAAGTCAAATCATGTTCTACTTCAAGAACATATGCTCATGGTGACATGAAGACAAAGATTCATCCATTGTCATGGATCACATAGAAGATCTACTTTCAAGGTATGTATAACTTGGTTCTACAATGGTTAACTTATGAGACATGCAAGTTACTAGCACAAGTCACTGAAGAGAACCAGAAGACATTATGCGGGTATGTTAGACATAACTAGCTAGCATGCTAATCCAGGTATGTTTTTCCTATATCAAGCTAGAATCCTACCTTGTGTTAGGATATTATACTGTTGTGTTGTTGATAATGATTATTCATGAAGTCATAGGTTTGAATAGTCATGGTTGTATGCATATTATGTTTCTCACCATAATTAATGATATGACTAACCAGAAGAATCATGAAGGTATAGGTTTGAGTAATCACTGGTTTTATGCATATTATATCTCTTATCTTGATTGATGATTTAACTAAGCAAAAGAGTCCTATGATCAAATAAGAATATGTATGAGTAAAAGAAAGACTTCCCTAAAACCTTGAATACTAATGTTTATTATCTGTGTTTGAAATGATCCTGACTATACATGCTTGAGATTATTGTGTTTTGATAATATTAAGATTATACTAATGAATGTTTGATTATGTATGAGACCTCGAGGATAACACAATGATGATACTAACAAGCATGCATAGGGATCGAGAATGAATATAAGTTCAAGAACAGGTAATCCAGGAAGCAAAGATCAAGAGGGAGCACACTCCAGTAGACTGAGAGGGATTCAACCCAACAATCAAACAAAGATAAGTATTTGAATTGTCATATCTTACATAGTTGTTTGTTTAAATAATGTTATTCAATAATGTATATATTGATGTTCCTACAATTAGGTTGTGTATTATGCATACTAGAATAGTTGCATTGATGAACAGTATACTACTAATATACATGGGTAAGTGGCCTATGGCACTGTACAACATTCCATTGCTACTTATCTAGAATGAAACCTCTTTGCTGACATGTTGGGAGTTGTGCACACTCTTAACAATGTTCTGGTAGAGATTGGAAGGCATCTAGAAAGTTACGGGATATGGATAAATGTTGTATTGAAGCATTGGCTAAAGATAATTGCATGAATGTATGACATATTTCTTTATGTGTAAGAATTTGTTCTGAAAACTATGAGATGTTTTCTAATCATGCAATTTAACTTGTTGTGTAGGAAAGATCGTATACCATCACCTACAAAAGAAGGACTACAACATTTGTTCAAGCAACAAAGTTATCTATTGAAAATATTGAAGATATTGAAGTTTGCAGGATCTGGGAAGAATGCCATGATCGAGGAGTACTAGTCGATCATGAAGATGTTTGGGATGCAGTCCCAAGACCTGAAGGGGAGTCTGTAGTGACTTCCAAGAGGATCTACAAGATCAAGCATGCTGCAGGTGGTAGCATAGAGACTTTTGCTCCTATATCCAGATACACTTCCATCAGATCAGTACTTGCTCTAGCTGCAGTGACGAAGTAGAAGATATACCAGATGGATTTCAAGACAGCCTTCTTGAATGGTGTAGTTGAAGAATAAGTGTATGTGGAGCAGCCACTTGGTTCTGAGACACATGACAGGGAGTCATATAGGTGTAGAACTTGGGGATGATGATCTATTTGTTCTTGGCATGGAGGTGTGGCAGAGTGTAGATGGAATCTTCCTTGGACAAGGGAAGTATGCAGTAGAGATCCTGAAGAGGTTCGGGATGATGGATTGCAAGGCCATGGCCACAACTATGACATCGAATATGAAGCTTCTTTGTGATGCTTCATCTGAGCCAATTGATGTCTCTATGTATCATCAGATGATTGGGTCCTTGATGTACCTGACGAACACAAGACCAGATATTTGCTTTGCGGTGAACACATTGAGCCAGTTCCTAACGGATCCGAGGAGTGTTCACCTGGTTATTGTAAAGAATGTTTTGAGGTACCTGAAGGGTACAGTGGATTATGGGCTCAAGTATGAAGCGAATCAAAAGTTTAACCTGTAGGGTTATGTTGATTTAGATTGGGTTGGCAGTGCTGCAAATAGGAAGAGCACATTTGGATGCTGCTTTAGTATGGGATCAGGTGTGATCTCTTGGTTTAGCAGGAAGCAGTCCTGCATAGCACTGAGTATAGCTGAGGCAGAGTATGCTACAGCCTGTTCAGCTAGTTCTAAGGCAGTATGGCTATGGAAGCTACTGTCTGAGTTATTTGATCTCCCATTGGATGCTACTGGTATCTTTTGTGATAACCAGAGTTGTGTGAAGCTTTCCTAGAACCCAATGTTTCATGACAGGTCGAAACACATAGAGATCAAATATCACTATATCAGGGATATGGTGCAGAGAGGAGCTGTGAAGCTCCTATACATTGCGACGGACGAGCAGATTGCAGATGTGCTGACGAAACCACTAGCCAGAGTGAAGTTCAAGTACTTCAGAGAGAGGGTTGGTGTTCTTCGGATTGATGACACTTCAAGGAAGAAGTGATGGACACATTTGCAGAGGCCATTCCAAGCATGTTGGAAGGAGGATCCTTCACATGGCTGTGGATGTAAGCGCTGGATGATGAGCATCAGGACGATGCTCCAGTTACTGCTCTGTATATGCATCGGGATGATGCTAGATATGATCAGTTGGATCATTTATATGTATATGTATGTATGCAACATGTTGGATGTTGGATATGATCAGTTGGATCATTTATGTATGTACGCATCATGTTGGATGCTTGGACCATGTATGTGTATATGTATCAGGTGGATACATTGTATGATCAGGTAGATCATGTATGTTAATATGTATCATGTATGATCAGGTGGATCATGTATTTGTATTTGTATCAGGTGGATACATTGTATAATCAGGTGGATCATGTATGATGATATGTATCAGGTAGATACTTGGTATGCATCAGGTAGATGCATGATATGATCAGGATGATCGTGGATGACGAGCTTTAGGATGTTGCTCCAGATGACTTGCAGCAGGATGTTGCAGTGATGATGATCAGGATGATCATGTATACATTAGGATGATGTATGGTGAGTATCAAGTTGATACTCTGTGGCCGTGGAACAGGTTGTGCAGATAAGCATGTAATTTGTTCCATGGGAGGTTTGCAGATAGTCTTTCGAGGTTTTTTCTATGGCATGTAATTTGTACCCTAGGATATCTGGCAAATGCTCTTTCGAGGTTTTGCTTGGGAGGACATATAATTTGTGCCCTAGGAGATCTGCAGATAGTATTTTGAGGTTTTTCCTATGGCATGTAATTTGTTCCCTGGGATATCTGACAGATGCTCTTTCGAGGTTTTGTCCTATGGCATGTAATTTGTGCCCTGGGAGATCCGATAGGTTGAGTCGTGTGCTCATAATCAGTCTTGGGATTCTCTTTCGAGGTTTTTCCATGACCACATGTAATTTCTTCCCTGGGAGATCCGATAGGTTGAGCCTTGTGCTCGTAATTAGTCCTGGGATGCTCTTTCGAGGTTTTGTGGTGACCACATGTAATTTGTGCCCTGGGAGATCCGATAAGTTGAGCCCTGTGCTCATAATTAGTCCTGGGATTCTCTTTCGAGGTTTTGTGGTGGGGTCACATGTAATAAGTCCTGGAGATCTGGACAGGATGAAAAAGGCCTCAGATGATCTTTAGGGTTCTTGCTAGTCAAGAGACTCTTTTAAGGTTTTGTGACGCACGTAATAAGTCCTGAGATTTCCACAGTATGGCCAGTGATGATGAAGACCTGCAGGTGGTGGGCCTACATCCAGTATCAAAAAGGACTGGCTCTGTAGAACTTCCTATGACGAGTAGATTCAGAGATTGATTGAGATAGTAGCAGCAGTGACGATGATCCAAAGAAGATGACTTGTGCTAGAAGACCTGTGTCAAGAAATACCTTCCTAGTTAAGAGGGAGTGTTGATGTATATGTAACTTCGGAATGTATTTCACATATATATGTATATTGTATTCCTATAGAGATGTTATTATTCCTCTATACGGAAGTGGTTGTATTCCTATAGAGATGTTATTATTCCTCTATACGAAAGTGTCGTCATTTATATTGTAAGTGTCTTAACTTATACTTGATGGATTATTAGACCACCTTGTTGGGGTCGGCTCTGTATAAGTCATGTGGGTCAAAGGGTTATTAGACCACCCTATTGGGGTTCGGCCATGTGGGTCAAAGGGTTATTAGACCACCCTAGTGGGGGTCGGCTTAGTCAGCATTATGTTAAGTGGTTAAGTTGAGGCCGACCTAGTTGAATAAAGGTCAAGTCAAGTTAGTGTATAAATAGAGAGTGTGTCTCTCTCATTTTACACATTCTATTCTCTCACTCACACTTGGGAGAGTGGCGCACTTGTGGAGGAGGAGGCTCTGCTGCTAGGAGAAGACTATCTCTTGTATTCTGGTTGTATCATTGCTCTATCTATCTTTGAGGAAGTTATTGGGGTTTTTCACCTTTATGGTTTTCCCCAAGTAAAATCTGTGTCTCTTGTGTGCTTGCATTATTGTGTCCATGATTGATATGCTATAGATATGATGTACATGTTGTTCTCTCAGTTAATATCCTAGATCAGATTGAAGTAAATTTTGAAAATTTAACATCTATAAAAATATTTCACTACTAACATTCTCTTCCTTGGTCAAAGAAGGAAAGGATCATAGAGTGCAAACAAAATTGTTTTATGTATTGTGATAACAAGTATTTATAACATCAAATAAAATCATGTTGTGAAAAGAATCCATTGAATCCTTGGTGGATGAAGACCAGAAAGTGTTACTCTTTTGGAAAGGCCAAGTAATACTCTTTGACTAGCGACACCACCCCACATACATACTCCATCAGGGATAAGATCCATTCATTGGGAAAGATGGATCCCAAATCCATTCTAATAAGATATTAGTCTTGTAATACCCCTATTTTGGACTTTGAACCCCTTTGATAATTTATGCTAAGTATTATTTCATTTATACTTAGGAAAGTTAGAAATCTGCTAAAGAGGTTTCTATTGACCATGTGGACCAGCACAACAAATGAGGGAGTCACAGTCACCTAAGGTTAGAGGGGAAAATGCCACTTAATAATAATAATAAGAAATTATTATTGGAGACAATTGGCAAACCCTAAAGAAAAGAATTGAGAGATTAATGAATTAAAATAATTCACATAATGAGCAAAATTCCCCTAAGAGAATAAAAGGTGAAAACTCATTGAAAGTCTCATAACAATCATTCATAATTTCATTATGCATCATTCACAATCTCAAGAGCTGAATACCCAAGAGAAATGGGAAAGGGAAGACTTGAACCTGAGACAATGAATGTTGGTTAGGGAGGACATATTTGGGAGAACGAAGCTGGTCTTAAAGCCAAGTGATTGAGTGCAGATTTGGGAGGACCAAGCTAGATCAGGAGGAATCATACATTTTGGTATGAGCTTGGCCACTTGATTGTGTGCAGGTAGGAGAAATACCCCAAGATTGTAGGAGTATTGATGTTACCTAAATAGAATGTGATAGTGATTATCTCCATGGCTATGGCTTAAAAGCCCCTGGAGCATCCTAGAGCTCAAGAGTATTGAGTTGGGTGTTGGGTTGTCTATTGCCTTTGAAGTATCCTGAATAACTTGGGTAAATGACAAGTTAAGGGTAACTAAAATAAATACTCTACCTAGGGGACTGTGAACTCAACTCGGGGGTGACCTGGGAGCAAGGAGCACTTGCTGGTCAAAGGCTGGGAGGTTTGTGCTTGGTTCCACGGGTCATCAGATTCAAATAAGTGTTAATAATCTGACTTGCAGAGTATTTGTTTTGGACAGTAGTTTATATATGTGTTTCTGATTATATCTGATTTACCGTTGAAGTGTAAATGTATCATATCTGACCATATATTTATTGTTCTTGATTATTTCTGAGAATGAATCTCAGCTAGCTAAATAGATCTTTGTTACGAGTTATCTTATGATCATTTTGCAGATCTGGAATATTGATGTGATGGGATGACTGTGGAAATATCTACATTCTAATGGCAGTAGATTTATAGTATTAAGACCCTTTATATAGTCATAAATGTCTGCAAAATATGAATATTAATAGTATGGTTCATGTGCTAACCTAGGGTTTGCTGAGACATGTATTCATATTGCTAGTTGGTGTAGGCTGAATATATTCAAATATTTAAAATAAGATCTTATATTTTGCATCATAATGCTGTAAATAGGGCAGGCAGGTAAACCTGAAGGTTTACATGCATAGCCCATATTGTTATTTATCTTTATCTATGCTAAGTTTATGGTAGAAAGGATAAACCTTGAAAAGGATAGAATGCAAAGTTGATAGCGATATGAACTAATCTGATTGTTGACAGAAGTTGTATTCTATTCACATCTGGTCATAATCAACCTTATGCAATTAATGGCATTTCAGTTTATTGTTGAGCATTGAAATAATGATGCATTGCTATATTCTAAGTAAATATATTGTCTAACCATCATTCTGTATGAAATGGCAATGCTCATGAAAACAATATTATAATACGTTGTATTAATACCAAATGAATGTATTGGCCGATGGTTTTATGTGACCCAAAATTAAACCAGGTCACCATATCTATGTGTATAGATATCATGTAGATGTGTTTGCAGTGCTGAAAGGCTGAATGAAAATGATCCAAGAGACTAAGGGTTTGACCCTTAGCGTGTGAGTCATATTTATTAATATATGATATTACACTTTAAGCATTCACTGTACATTGGTTTATAAACCTGACATTTAAACTATTGCTAATAGTTTATGAAATTACATTGAAAACGAAACGATGTTGGGCATAAACGATAACACATCAATAATAATCAAACAGTGCAGTTTTTAAACACAGTAGTGTGATGATACATCGTTGGTGTTGTAGATTGTGTTTCGACACATGGCATAATCATTTGTGCATACAATGGGTGGGATAAACGCATCAACCCTAAATATTTAAATGCTTATATCCAAACCACATTACAGTATACCCTTGCCGAAGGCAAGCGAATTAGGAAAGAATGCGACGAGGTCGATTCTCTCTTAGGAGCATTTTAAAACAATAATTGCAATTATGCCAGTAATATAATAACTGGGTATGCATTTACAACATAAAGAATAAGTATGCATTGAAAGTATTTGATATGCACAAGCATGGAGAAGCAAAGACGAATCCATGGTATATTATATATCAAGTGCCGTGGGCCACTGTACAATTCGTATGTAAACCAAAATACACAACAAGTGTTTAATCCACAGACCCGACAAGTATCACCGAGGATCGCAAAACCAAGATGGGTTTGCTAATAAGTTACATCACGATTTCCACACTTTAAAATAATTTACAAAATGAGTTGGAAATCATTGGGCTGTGGCCGGGCCACTTCACTAACCGAGAAGTCGTGTACACATACCTGACACCTATGCTAGGGGCAGAGTGTCGTGGGCTATCCTGTCACATTACGCATGACTGTGGAGAAACCCACATCATTTCGATGAGCATACTTTAAAATGGAAACAGCAGAAGAGAAAAGGAGAGGTCGCTGAGACGCTCTCAGAGGATATCTTCATGCCTCAATCCTCTCGGCTAAGAGCCGAACTCCTTATAATGCATTGACGAAAGAGAGGAGTAACCCTAACCGAACAACCAAGCATTTTAGTAACTCTGCCCCCACCAATGGGCTGAACCAACCCGAGGGAGTGGGTTTGGGAGAGTTACGTGTGAAGCCAACAAGTCCCCATGACCAAAGCCTTCACGAAGAGCTTGCAGGAGTTCCACACTCCTCTACTCACTATTGTTTTCCCTACATAGTGAAATGTGGCGAAGGTTAAACCGTGACTTTCACAACTTAACGACTTAATGACTGTCAAAGCAAGAAACGTAACAAACAACGAGACCAAGGATATGTATGTGATATTACATGTTGGTGTAATGAGTCACAGCATAGCCTGACACTGTCGGCACCTGTCCACACAAAGAAAATGCAAAAGGTTAAAACCTAAACCTTGGACAAACAGTAACATAATGGAAAAATGCAATAAGCAACGACAAGTGAAAAACGAAAGAGTGATGCAATTGTAACACTATCACTTACATTATTGTTATTCACGTTGTGTATTGTAGTAGCAAGTGCAGCTGGCATCTGGACAGAGAAGTGCCATATTTGGCCGAGGACTTACACCATACCCTGCACGGAGCCGAAGCTCGCGCCGTAGGCCAACAACACTGAACCATTTTCCCGAGTAATAGTCTTTCAATGAGTGAAACCAGAGTAGGAGGTGGATACCATTGCTGCCAGTGAAGGGAAGAGTTAATGCTAGAGTGGAGATATCTGGGTGCGAAAACCCAACGCCCAAGATCAACGATGTATAGTGCATCTCGAACTCCCATGCAGAGTCTCGGATCGTGATCGACAACGCAGAGTGAAGGGAGTGGTAATTGCTGTACAGAGTTGGGTGTGTTGTACACCCTTTCATAAATCCTACTGACAGAGCTCATTAAATTGGTACGAGACGCTACATCCACCACGTCGACCATACCTCCTACGTAGCATGTGCACAACTGTTATCCACATGCACACCATCACCTACCAATAGGGCAGACGGGAGAGGGGTTAAAACGATTGAAGTGGTTTGGAAATCCTTAGTGGCGTAAGCCACAAACCACATTGGCCATCCATTGGAATGAGCCAGTTGACCATTAACCGAGTCATGCAACCCCATCCACGTTAACGATTGAGCCGAGCTAAGATTCAGTCATGGCATTTGGGTCTTTTACCATAGTGGCAGAAGGTTAAACCTCACATGGGTATGGTTGGTCTGGTCACCAGTTAAACGTTAAGTGTTGATGCAGGATGAGAGCCACGTTGAGGGCCACGTCGAGGTGGTAGCATCAGTTCTCATCACCGACGATGTATTATTTCATAACCAATGTTTATTGTTATGCTAGGTATAAGCATAGAGCCCGAAGGCTAATGTTCCTCATGATATTATATCAATTACATTGTTATGTTATGGGTGCCCATTTAGCCGTAAGGCGAATGCGTTTAATTTGTTTCAATATGTTATATGCCCATACTATATGTGCTAGTGAGTGGCACATTAAGTTGTAAAGAGGCACCTTAATATATATATAATATATATAAACCCCATACTTTTCCAACCCGAGTGTGCAAATTAAAGTTATGACCTCGATGGTAATAGGAGTAGTATGATGTGTTTAATTCGATTTGCATGATAATACTTTGGATAATAATAATATGTTATATTATCATGTATGATTTGGTTAATAATAATAATGTGTTGCATTATTAGGTATTCCTTGGCCAAAAGTTATGCCAAACATTAATATTAGCATTAATATATATATAGGTGTTTATATATATATGTTAATCGATAGGACCCTTTTTATGTTATAGTGGTTAATGTTTGAATTGACAGGTTTTGCACTATAGCACTTTAACCAGATGCTTGTTATATTAATATAGGTCATTAATGTAATTAAATGTGGAAGTAATTACAGTTATGCATAGAAAGCATATGTGTACTCCAAGAGGAGAGTTCTGGCTAAGTCCACGCAAGCATTAATGACAATAATAATTCTGGACAGTACACCTAAGCTCAATATTTAATACTCATAGCTGGTGGTATAGGGTGAGTGAGATGAAACAGATGTCAGGTTTGGAGCATCATTGTTCTTAATGTATTGCTTACGTACAAATCCATAGACTCAATGAAGTATGTGTATTGCTGAGGCATTTTTTATAGAAGGTTACACCCTTAGTGCAAATAGGTATTTGTGTCATCATGTTGGCATGAAGTACCTCTACATCACACACATTGTTTCCAGCACGTTTATGTCACGACACTAAAGACGTGAGGGTGTGAATAGTCTAAAGGACTATAGCACTTTGGTGAAGAATCATGACAAGTAAGGTGTGACAACATTACGTAACTTTGGCTATACTTATGTTATGTTTGGTAAGTATATTTATCACCTAGTTGTGTAACTGCACACAGTATTGAAAGGCCGTGGGCTCGCGCAAAAAAAATTGGTAAGATGAGATATGAAAAATTGGTATCAGAGCACAGTCACTACACTAGGACCTTAAGCTCATTGCGTGTATGCTGTGTTATTAAATGTTTTAAAATATGCTTTAAATACTTTTATTATATTTACACATAGTGTATAATAAATGTTTAAGTACCTTGCCCATAGCATTTTGTCGTAATTTTTTTTATTACCTATTGTTTTCTTTAAGTCTAACAAACAACTGGTTGGCCACACATAGACATCAGAGCAGTTGAAACTTTAAATGGCAGAATTTAATTTTGCAGAACAAGAAGGTGGCATGGCTGTAGAAACATCTAGCCAACACAGAGAGATGGCTAGAAGGCATGGGAGAAATCCAAATTCTCCAAGGGCTACACCATCCAGCGAGATGTTGGAAACATTGAAAAGTCTAAAAGCAGAATTAATGAGCATCAAAGAAGACAACATTAAGAATTTTGAAGAGAAATGAGAAATTAATGCTATATTGCTGCAAAAAATGATAGAAAAGGAAAACAGTCACCTCCCAACACTAGAGGAACAACATGCAGAAAAATCAGTCACTAAGAGAAATTTTAAGTTCAAATCCACACCTCCAATAAATTCTACTAGCTTTAATATGGACGTCAGTGACGAAGAGTCACAGTGCGAGGATTCTGAAGAGTACATTCCTAAAAAGAAAAAGGAAACAGGAGAAGAAGCTGAACTGTGGCTACGAGACATGGAGAAGTACCTATGCATGTTTGATTATTCCAGCCTCATTAAGGCTAGAATTGTTGTTTTCAATCTGCAGGGTAAGGCATTAGCTTGGTGTGATGATCTCAAGCTGACTCACTCTATCAATGAGAAGAAAGTAAAGTGGAATACTTTTTCAACATTCTTTAAACAGAAGTACATGTCTGAGAGGTACTTCGACAAAATGGTAAAATATTTCTATGACCTTAAGCTGGGACAACAAAACATGGAAGAGTCGATCAACAAATTCCTGGAACTGTTGAAGTACGTTCCATACATTCAGGGAGAAAAAGACAGAATTCAACGTTTCCTGAGATGTTTACAGTTTGGGTACAATGATCAGATAGAGTTTGATGATCCCAAGACCTTGGAAGACGCATTCCGAAATGATAGATTGTGTTACAAACAGGGGCAGAATCGAGCTGAAGTGTCCAAGAAGTGGAATGAAAAGAAGAAACAAAAATCTGAAATAAGGCAGAAGGGTCACAAACCCAACCATTTCAGAAACCAAGGTTTGCGGACACATTCCAGCAACAAATTTGAGGGCATCAAGCCACAGTCAAGGTTTGTTTCGCCCACTAAAAATTTCAACAGCGAAGGCACCAGAAAACCGGAACCCACACCATCGAAGCCACCTATCAAGTGTTGGGGATGTAAAGGGAATCATCGATGGTATGATTGTCCTCAGAAAAAGGACATACGCAAACCTGTGCATAATTTGCAAGAGGCTTCTACAGTCCAAGACGTATCAAGAAGTCCAAGGATTTATGCGGCATTGAACAACTGTCACGATGAACATCAAGCTTCGGTAATCGAGGTTGAAGGTATGCTTTCCTGGATACTTGTGTCTATCTTAATTGATTCTGGATCATGTAAGAGTTACATAGATCCAAAACTGTGTGTGTCATGCAAACTTAACAAGAACAAATACATGCAGCCTTGGCTGGTACAAATGGCAATAGGGACAAAATGAAAGGTTTCAGAGGTTGTAAATCAGTGTCCCTTGCAGTTAAATGAATCATGTAGTATTGCGGATTTAAATGTTTTGCCTTTAGGATCATACGATGTGCTCATCGGTATGGATTGGTTGGAAAAACATAGGGCTGTTATAGACTGCTACAAGAAATCTGTTGCATTTACTAATGATATGGGACAGCAGGAAAAGATACAAGGGATCGTGAGGGCAGTAAAATTAAGGGAAATTTATGCTCTCCAACTAAAAAGGAATGCACGAAAAGGGTGCAAGCTGTATACTGTCCACATGACATAAAATAAGCAAACTGAAATTGCGTATTTCAAAAAGCATCCTGTATTGGCTGAATTTAAGGATGTGTTTCTCGAGGAAATTCTAGAGCTACCTCCTAGAAGAGAATTGGATTTTACCATTGACCTGTCATTGAGAACCGTGACAAACTCTAAGACACCGTATCAAATGAGTACACCTGAACTAATTGAGCTGAAAGCACAATTGCAAGAAATTTTGGAGAAAGGTTATATCCACCCAAGTGTGTCCCCATGGGGAGCACTGGTAATCTTTGTGCAGAAGACGGATGGCACATTCATATTGTGCATAGACTATAGACAGTTGAATAAGGTAACCATCAAGAATCAATATCCTTTGCCAATGATAGACAACCTATTCGATTAGGTTGGGGGTGCCACTGTCTTTTCTAAGATTGACTTAAGATCGGGTTATCATCAAATCGGGATTAAGGAAGAAGATGTGCACAAAACAGCTTTCCGAACTTGTTATTGACATTATGAGTTTGTGGTGATGCCATTTGCTTTGATGAATGCACCAGCCACATTTATGTGCCTAATGAACAATGTTTTCAACAAGTACTTGGATAAATTTGTTGTGTTATTTATTGATGACATCCTCATCTATTCTAAGAAAGAAAAGGAGCATGAGGAATACTTAAGACCTAGTGTTGTAAGTCTTGAGAGAAAACCAGCTTTATGCCAAGTTATCCAAGTGTGATTTTTATAAGGACCAAATTCAATATTTGGGTCAAATTATATCAACAGAGGATATTGTGGTGGATCCCGACAAGATTAAGGCCATAATGAGATGGCCTACACCCCAGAATGTATGCAATGTCCTCTCTTTCATGGGATTGGCCGGGTATTATTGGAAATTTTTTGAAGTATTTTCCAAAGTATCACATCCCATTACTTCGCTTCAGCGAAAGGAAGTAAAATTTTTGTGGACATCCAAGTGTGAAGCAAGTTTCACGAAGCTGAAACAGTTGCTCACTTCCACCCCTATCCTAAAAGTAGCAGATCCTTATGGAGATTTTGTTGTATGCACGGATGCATGCAAGGATGGATTGGGAGGCATGCTTACACAAGATGGAGCAATGATTGGTTACAAATCAAGGAAACTGAAAACACATGAAGTGAATTATGGAACGCATGATTTAGAGTTGGCTGCTGTAATTCATGCCTTGCGAATGTGGCGGCACTACCTTCTTGGAAAAATATTTGTGCTGAAAACCGACCACATAGGGATGAAGTATCTTTTCGAACAACCAAATCTAAACGGAAGGCAAGCAAGGTGGCTGGCCTTCATAAGTGAGTTTGAATTTGAAATTCAACACATCAAAGGTAAGGAAAATAAAATTGTTAACGCACTTAGTAGATGCATTCATATACTAATGATGGAATCAGTTAACAATTTTGAGTCTGATTTAATAGCGTAGATTCAGACAGCAACTGAGAAAGATAAAAAATATCTAACTATAAGACAAAAATGTCTTGCAGAAAATTCAAAACAACAAGAGACAGATTTTAGCATATCCAAGGATGGATTGTTGCTGTTCAAAACAGGCTATACATACTGGATCAGCCAGCCTTAAAGCAATTAATTATGGATGAATTTCACGTAAGACCGTATTCCGGACATCGTGGCTACCATAAAATGTTGACTTTTATTAAAAAAAAACATTATTGGCCAAGACTGAAATCAGAAATTGCTGAATACATTCCTAACTGTATGGACTGTCAGTGAGTGAAAATAGAACATCAACATATGACTGGATTGCTGCAGCCCATACCAGTGCTAGAATGGAAGTGGGAAACAATTTCCATGGATTTTATCACCAGATTGCCTAAAAATGTTCAACAACATGATGCAATCATGGTTGTTGTGGATAAGCTGACTAAGGAAACACGTTTCATACCTTTCAAATCAACTTTTAAGGCAATAAATATTGCATAGGTTTTCATGAAGGAAGTCTTTCGACTTCATGGAATTCCCAAGGTGATTATATCCGATAGGGACACCAAGTTCAGCTCACACTTTTAGAAAGATCTATTTGCAGGTTTGGGGACTAAACTGAGTTTTAGTACAGCCTACCATCCGCAAACTGATGGGCAGACTGAAAGAGTGAACCAAGTCCTTGAAGACATGCTTCGATTGTATGTCATGGAAAACCCAAAGCAGTGGGAAAACTATCTACACTTAGTTGAATTTTCCTACAATAATGGTTACCAAACTTCTGCAGGAATGAGTCCTTTCGAAGTGTTGTATGGAAGAAAGTGTAAGACCCCTATGACTTGGGACGATCCGGTAAATCAAATTGTGATGGGTACTGAAATGTTAACTGAACTAGAAAACATGTGCAGAAAGTTAGAAAAAATATGAAAACTGGCCAAGATAGGAAGAAGAGCTATGCTAATTTTCATAGGGAAAACAAAGAATTCAAAGTTGGGGATCATGTCTTTTTAAGAGTGAAGGCCAAAAAGAGTTCTTTGAGCTTGGTCAAAGTTGCCAAGCTTGCACCTAGATTTTGTGGTCCTTTCCAAATACTTGCTAGAGTAGGACCTGTTGCTTATTAGTTAGCTTTACCAACACATTTTAAATTACATGATGTGTTTCATGTTTCATTGCTGAAAAAGTATGTATATGATCCTAAGCATATTGTGAATTGGCATGTGATTCAGGTGGAATCAGAAGGATATTACCATACAGACCCTATATGCATACGAGATCGGAAAGGGGTGGTACTTCAGAATCGAACCATCCTTCAGGTAAAAGTGCAATGGAAGCACTACAAGCCTGATGAGGCTACCTGGGAAATGGAACGGGAAATGCAGGCAACATACCCTTTCCTGTTCGATGAAGACCATGAAAAAAACTGAATTTTGTTTATGTTAATGTTTGTTGTTCTGCAAAACTATTTAACACCGAGGACGGTGAAAAATTAAGGGGAGGGGGAATGTAATACCCCTATTTTGGACTTTGACCACTTTGATAATTTATGGTAAGTATTATTTCATTTATACTTAGGAAAGTTAGAAATCTGCTAAAGAGGTTTCTATTGATCATGTGGACCAGCACAATAAATGAGGGAGTCATAGTCACCTAAGGTTAGAGGGGAAAATGCCACTTAATAATAATAATAAGAAATTATTATTGGAGACAATTGGAAAACCCTAAAGAAAAGAATTGAGAGATTAATGAATTAAAAGAATTCACATAATGAGCAAAATTCCCCTAAGAGAATGAAAGGTGAAAACTCATTGAAACTCTCATAAAAATCATTCATAATTTCATTATGCATCATTCACAATCTCAAGAGTTGAATACCCAAGAGAAATGGGAAAGGGAAGACTTGAACCTGAGACAATGAATGCTGGTGAGGGAGGACATATTTGGGAGAACCAAACTGGTCCTGAAGCCAAGTGATTGAGTGCAGATTTGGGAGGACCAAACTAACTCAGATCGGGAGGAATCATACAGTTTGGCATGAGCTTGGCCACTTGATTGTGTGCAGGTAGGAGAACTACCCCAAGCTTGCAGGAGTACTGTTGTTACCTGAATAGACTGTGATATTGATTCTCTCCATGGCTATGGCTTAAAATCCCCTGGAACATCCTGGAGCTCAAGAGTATTGAGTTGGGTGTTGGATTTCCTATTGCCTTTGAAGTATCCTGAATAACTTGCATAAATGACAAGTTAAGGGTAACTAAAATAAATACTCTACCTAGGGGACTGTGAACTCAGCTCTGGGGTGACTTGAGAGAAAGGAGCAATTGCTGGTCAAAGGCTGGGAGGTTTTTGCTTGGTTCCACTAGTCATCAGATTTAGATAAGTGTTAATAATCTGACTTGCAGAGTATTTGTTTTGGATGGTAATTTATATATGTGTTTCCGAGTATATCTGATTTACTGTTGAAGTGTAAATGTATCAGATCTGACCATATATTTTTGTTCTTGATTATTTCTTAAAATGAATCTCAGCTAGCTAAATATATCTCTGTTATGAGTTATCTTATGATCATTTTGTAGATCTGGAATATTGATGTGATGGGATGACTGTGAAAATATATGTGAAAATCCTCACAGTAGATCTAAGAGATGATGTAAACCTCACAAGAGTAATTATGATTAAGTAGGAAAATAGAAGAAGAGTGGTCAATACAGTATAATGAGCAAGAAAATAATATGGTACAGTAGAACTCGGATAGAAGCAATAATACTTCACACACACTAGTTAATTAATCACAATATGGACAGATAAATAGTACACGCATGAGGATTCGAATGCCTAAGGTGGCAATTCGAATTAGCCTTCACGGAGTGATCAAAGGATCACTGGAGTGTCATCGGAGTGATAAGGTCAGTAAAGAGTCAGTTAATCCTTAAATCAAGGAAGTAACTGAAGATAACTGAATATAACTGGGCTGGTAGGTGAAGAAGGCGCCTTTGTCATGCAGTGGAGCAAATGAGGGAACATTAGTCATTGGGAGGGCTGAAACTACAAGGAAAGAAGCTCTCGGGGCTAGCTCACTGAGGGCTAGGTGCTAGTGATGATGACTGGAATGCATGCAAACCCTAATATTTGCATGCATGACTGAAAATGCAAACAATGGAAATGCTGCTAGGACTAGGATGGAGTATAGGAATATCCTAACACCCCCCCTTAATCCATCCTAGGACCTGGTAACTAAGACCAAAGGTCACCCAATGCAATGAATAATAACAGTCAATAAACCAAGGAAGTGGGAAAATTTCATGGGAAACATACCCCCTCCTCAAAAACAAACTGTAAGGCACACACAAAAAAATTAAATGCTCCAAACTCAAGCAGGTGTGATGCTTGGTCATATGTCTAGAGGTATCTTCTTCTTGGGAAGAAGTGGATCATGCTCAAAAAGCATGTGCTTGTACTTGCTCTTCAGATCAAATGCAATGAGAACAAATCCAACAGTATAAGAATTATCCTTGAACCTGTGATTCGAATCAATTGAGGTAGGATCAAATCTGTGAAAGTGCATATAGTATTTTTTCTTCTCCTTCGAACCACCATGGGTGAGATTATGCCAAAAATAACTATTACATGTTTTCTTGAAATCAAAATTAGATTTAAGACTTAAAAAATACTTTCTTGAGATCTCCTTTGAACCAGCAGGGGTGAGATCAAAACTATCATATGCATGAGAAATTATCCCAAGCAGTAATTGCTTAGAACCCAATTTAGATACAAGAATTGAATCATGGTTTCTTGAGATATCCTTTGAACCATGAGAGGTGATATCAAAACCAGTAGATGCATGAGAAATTATCCCAAGCGAATGGCAATGGCCATGTTCTTCAATGACCTTCTGAAAGCATGAATTAATGATCATATAGTAGTATAAAAGAGATGATTGCTTGAGAGGAGCGAATGCATTACCTCCAATAATTGATTTTACCTCCGAAATAATCATGTGATCATGATGCAAACCAACAGACTTTGGTGCAAGAGAGGATTTAGGACCTTCTGCAATTTCTAGAGTGTGAACTGGCACAGAATTAGAAATAGAAGAAATTTGGAGCATGAGCGTAGAATCTGCAAGTTCTTCTTCTTTGTGGACAACTTCAATATGAGATATGTCTGATACTGATTCATGATCAATGAGATCATCAAGGAGGGAAAATGCATCACTTTTCTTTCTCTCGAAAGGGTTTGGACCAATCCCTTCATCCTGCTTACCCAAAATTTTATCCAGGTGGGCCCATAGCTCTTTTGGAGATTTAACATATTCATCATCAAGGGAGTAGAATGCCAAGCTTTGAGACATAGCAAACATCATGGCTGTAATAGCTCTTCCACCTTCATCTAACCAGTCATTCTCTTCTTCAGAGGATTCAAACTCTCTTTCAAAACAATAATCAAAGAGATCTTGTCTCTTCAAATATGATATCATTTTTGGTTTCCATTCAACATAGTTGAATAGATAAAGAGGAGGATCTTCTGAAAACATTGAAGCTGTAGAAGACCTGCAAAAACAATAGAGTATATCTGCAACTGCTACTGCTTCATAAATGCAGAAACTACTGCAACTGTTGCACTCGAAATCTTGGTAATAACCTGAAAAAAAAATCTCAAGAATGGAGATAAACAATACTCTCAACATGCTCTAATACCATGTGAAAATCCTCACAGCAGATCTAAGAGATGATGTAAACCTCACAAGAGTAATTATGATTAAGCAGGAAAATAGAAGAAGAGTGGTCAATACAGTATAATGAGCAACATAATAATATGGTACAGTAGAACTCGGATAGAAGCAATAATACTTCACACACATTAGTTAATTAATCACAATATGGACAAATAAATAGTACAAGCATGAGGATTCGAATGCCTAACGTGGCAATTCGAATTAGCCTTCATGGAGTGATCAAAGGATCACTGGAGTGTCATCGGAGTGATAAGGTCAGTAAAGAGTCAGCTAATCCTTAAATCAAGGAAGTAACTGAAGATAATTGAATATAACTGGACTGGTAGGTGAAGAAGGTGCCTTTGTCATGCAGTGGAGCAAAGGAGGGCGCATTAGTCACTGGGAGGGCTGAAACTGCAAAAAAAGAAGCTCTCGGGGCTAGCTCACTGAGGGATAGGTGCTAGTGCTGATGACTAGAATGCATGCAAACCCTAATTGCATGCAAACCCTAATATTTGCATGCATGACTGAAAATGCAAACAATGGAAATGTTGCTAGGACTAGGATGGAGTATAGGAATATCCTAAAAATATCTACATTCTAATGGCAATAGATTTATAGTATTAAGACCCTTTATACAGTCATAAATGTATACAGCATCTGAATATTAATAATATGGTTCATGTGCTAACCTAAGGTTTGTTGATACATGTATTCATATTGCTAGTTGTTGTAGGCTAAATAAATTCCAGTATTTTAAATAAGATCTTATGTTTTGCATCATAATGTTGTAATTAGGGTAGATAGGTAAACCTGAAGGTTTACATGCCTAGACCATATGGTTATTTATCTTTATCTATGCTAAGTTTATGGCAGAAAGGATAAACTGTAACGCCCCCTTCCATCGTCAAAGGCAAGGAGGGGAAAACGTTAACAACACACGGGCTTATCGGAGACTTAGCCCCAATAATTTTTGCACATAAAATCCTAACATTTTAAAAACGTCCTTGTGCAGATTCATCTCAATTTAAACACAGCGGAAGTTAATCATTACGTATGCACACCATTTCTTCATACATTCAGCATACCCATATCATTCATACATGTAACAGTTACCAATTTCATTAAGCATGGACAATTTATTACACTGCATAAAACATGATGCATTTCATTCCATTAATCATGAATGCATTGCAAAACACATACTGTATATAAATTAAATCACAGATTACTCATCTTGAACTGTAATGGTCCAAACGACTGGCTATGGAAGGTCAACGTTCCTCCCAACCGTAGACCTCTGTCCAGCTTGTGTTCTTTCAGCTGAGAGGTCACCCCCGAGCTGGGCCGTGTATCCACTAAGGAGGACTAGCTGGGTTCACTCATAGTCATGGCTTCAGTCAAGCATCCAAGCAGATAGAGGAGGGTAGTGCTAAGCCAGTGAGCTCAACCACAGAGCTACAGGCATCTCAAGTGAACTCAACAGTTAGGCACCCACATTACCTACCACATCCAACACAAGGAAGATCCCCTTCTCTGTTACACAGTCCCTCAGGAAACTCTTCCCTCCAGTGCTCTTCAGGATGGGCATAGAAAGGTCCAGCTACTGATCTTTGAGATCCTAGCCTTCACTGGGTTTATCAAGCACACCCAACCTCTGCATAGTCAATCCCAACTTGATTTCTCACCATTCTGCTCACCAAATGCTCAAATCCGTCACTCGTTTTCTGAGCTGCAAAAACTGGGTTTTCCCATTGATTTCGGGGTAGCTAATGCTCCCAAATTTGCCCCAAGGTTCATGCTATTGGATCCCCCATTGGATTCCCCTGTCCCATGCCAAATCTGGACGTTTTTGGTCTTTCAAAAACTGGGTTCTCTCAAGGTCGCGATTTCTGGTTTTTCCTCACTGCTGGCACTCGTTTTTGGATGGGAATGATGCTAGGTAGTTTCACAATGGACTGGGGTGAGAATCAAGCAACCCCCCATGAGGTTGAGTGACTTCTTGCCCAAGTAATCAGAGCCCATGCCCACCCATACGAATTTCAGGGCTGCCCATGCTCCATTGAAGCCATGGGCTGAAATCTCAACCACCTTCTTACAGCAGGCATTAATGTCACCTAGGGAAGTCAATGGGTTCTCATAATGACAAATGGCAGCCTAGGGTTTAATCCCATAGCCCCCTCACCACTCCCTAGTGGATACACGTGGCCCCTTCTCATTCGTTGCCTCCATAGCCAGTTTTTTGGTATTTTATTTCAATGTTAAATATTTACATCAATTTACAATATCCCATGGCTTAATAGCACGTGGGTAACAAAATATCAAGCGTGTCTAATTTAAATAAAATCCGAGCATAAACTAGCGGGGCCTTGGCCTTGAGCTCCACGCTAGGGAAACATACATCGCGTATTTGCAATATTTACATTAGAGCCAATATTGCCTAAGGGTTCAAAATTGGGGTATTACATAAACCCTGAAAATGATAGAATGCAAAGGTGATAGAGATCTGATTGTTGACAGAAGTTGTATTTTATTCAGATCTGGTCATAATCGACCTTATGCAATTAATGGCATTTCAGTTTATTGTTGAGAATTGAAATAATGATACATTGATATATTCTGAGTAAATATATTTTCTAACCATCATTCTGTATGAAATGGAAATGCTCATGAAAACAATATTATAATATGTTGTATTAATACCAAGTGAATATATTGGTCGATGGCCTTATGCGACCCAAAATTAAACCAGGTCTCCATATCTATGTGTATAGATATCGTGTAGATGTGTTTGCAGTGCCGAAAGGCTGAATGCGAATGATCCAAGATACTAAGGGTTTGACCCTTAGCGTGTGAGTCATATTTATTAATATATGATATTACATTTTAAGCATTCACTGTACATTGGTTTATAAACCTGGCATTTAAACTATTGCTAATATTTATGAAATTACATTGAAAATGAAACGATGTTGGGCATAAATGATTACACATCAATAATAATCAAACATTGTAGCTTTTAAACACAGTAGTGTGATGATACATCACTGGTGTTGTAGATTGCGTTTCGATGCATGGCATAATCATTTGTGCATACAATGGGTGGGCTAAACAGCTCTACCCTAAATCTTGAAATGCTTATATCCAAACCACATTACAATATACCCTTGTAGAAGGAAAGCGAATCTGGAAAGAATGCGACAAAGTCAATTCTCTCCCGGGAGCATTTTAAAACAACATTTGCAATTATGCTGGTAATATAATAACTGGGTATGAATTTACAACATAAAGAATAAGTATGCATTGAAATTATTTGATATGCACGAGCATGGAGAAGCAACGACGAATCTATGGAATATTATATATCAATCGTTGAGGGCCATTGTACAATTTGTATGTAAACCAAAATACACAACAAGTCTTTAATCCACAAACCCGATGAGTATTGTCGAGGGTTGCAAAGCCAAGCTGGGATTGCTCATAAGTTACATCACGAGTTCCACACTTTAAAATAATTTACAGATTGAGTTGGAAATCATTGGGCCATGCTTGGGCCACTTCACTAACTAAGAAGTCGTGTACACATACCCAACGCCTCTTCCAAGGGCAGAGTGTCATCGGTTAGCCTATCACATTACGTATGACTGTGGAGAAACCCACATCATTTCGCTGAGCGTACTTTAAATTGGAAACAACAAAAGAGAAAAGGAGAGGTCGCTGAGATTTTCTCAGAGGATGGCTTCACGCCTTAATCCTCTGAGCTAAGAGTTGAACTCCTTATAATGCATTGACGAAAGACAGGAGTAACCCTAACCAAATAACCAAGCGTTTTAGTAACTCTGCCCCCACCAATGGGGTGAACCAACCCAAGGGACTGGGTTTGGGAGAGTTACTTGTGAAGCCATCAAGTCTCCAAGACCACAACCTTCACGAAGAGCTCGCAGGAGTGCCACACTCCTCCACTCGTCGTCGTTTTCCCTACACTGTGAAACATGGCGAAGGTTAAACCGTGACTTTCACAACTTAACGACTTAACGACTATTAAAGCAAGCAACGTAACAAACGATGAGACCAAGTGTATGTATGTGATATTACCTATTGGTGTAATGAGTCGTAGCATAGCTCGACACCATCAACACCTGTCCACATAAAGAAAATGCAAAAGTTTAAAACCTGAACCTTGGACAAATAGTAACGTAATGGAAAAATGCAATAAGAAATGACAAGTGCAAAACAAAAGAGTGATGCAACTGTAACACTATCACTTACATTGTTGTTATTCACGTCATGTATGGTAGTAGTAGGTGCAGCTGGAATCTGAATGGAGAAGCACCATGTCTGGCCAAGGACTTACACCATACCCTGCATGCAATCGAAGCTCGCGTCGCAGGCCAACAACACTGAACCATTTTCCTGAGTGATAGTCTTTCAACGAGTGAAACCAGAGTAGGATGTGGATACCATTGTTGTCGGTGAAGGGCAAGGTTAATGCTAGAGTGGAGATGGCTTGGCATGAAAACCCAATTCCTGGGATCGACAATGTAGAGTGCATCTCGAACTCCCATGCAGAGTCCCAGATCGTGATCAACGATGTAGAGTGAAGGGAGTGGTAATTGCTGTACAGAGTTGGGTGTGTTGTACGCCCCTGCATAACTCCTACTAACAGAGCTCATTAAATTGGGATGAGATGCTACATCCACCACGTCAACCAGACCTCCTATGTAGCGTGTGAACAACTACTATCCACATGCACACCATCACTTGGCAAATGGGCAGACTGGAGAGGAGTTAAAACGATTGAAGTGGTTTGGAAAGACTTAGTGGCATAATCCATGAACCACGTCGGCTATCCAATGGAATGACCCAGTTGACCATCAATGGAGTCATGCAACCCCGTCCATGTTAACGATTGAGCCGAGCTAAGATTCAGTCGTGGGCTTTGTTTCCTTTACCATTGTGGTAGTAGGTTAAACCTCACATGGGTATGGTTGGTCCGGTCACCAGTTAAACGTTAATCGTTGATGCAGGATGAGAGCCACGTCGAGGTGGTTGTTGGGTTTCAATCTACTGGTGTAAATTAGAGTTGATATTTATGTCAATCTAGAGTTTGTAAGACTTAGAGGCATATGTAATACCCCATTTTGACCCTTAGGATATATTAGCTTTTAATGTAAATATTGTATACATGTGATGTATGTTTTCCTAGCATGGAGCTCAAGGCCAAGGCCCTGCTAGTGGAAGCTCGAATTTCATTTAAAGGCAAGTATTAGACATTATGTTACCCATGTGCTATTTAGCCATGGAACATTGTAAAAATGATGTAAATAAACATCATGCAATAAAAATACCAAAACTGGCTATGGAGGCAACGAATGAGAAGAGGCCATGTGTATCCACTAGGGAGTGGTGAGGGGGCTGTGGGATTGAACCATAGTCTGCCATATGTCACCTTCAGAACCCATTTGACTTTCCTTGCTGACATTTAATTCTGTTGTAAGGAAGTGGTTGAGGAATTTAGTCCATGGCTTCAATGGAGCATGGGAAGCCCATAAATTCGTATGGTAGAGTATGGGCTCTGTTTTCTGGTGCCACAAGTCACTCTACCTCAGAGGAGTTGCTTCTTCCTCATTCCCATTCCAGTTTGGAAGGACCCAACATCAATTTTCATCCAAAAACGAATTCCCAGCAGTGAGAAAAACCAGAAATCGCAACTATGAAAGAACCCATGTTTTGAAGAGCCATAAATGCCCAGATTTGGTATTTGATAGTGAAATCCAATGGCGGATCCATAGGTATGAACCTTGGGGTGAATTTGGGAGCATTAGCTACCCTGGAATCCATTGGAAAACCCAGTTTTGATAGCCCAGAAACCCAGTGATGGGATTGAGTTATTTGTTGCCAAAATGGTGAGAAATCCAAGTGTGGATATTTGAACAAAGGATGGGATGGCTTGAATTTAGCTTGAGATGTCTGTAGCTCTGTGGTTGATCTCACTAGCTTAGCATCCTCATCATTTCCTTATTGCAAGCTTGATAAACCCAGCCGTGTGCTGGCTTAGCATGACCATTTGAGTGAATCCATGGCTGTGAGTGAGCCTGTCTAGTTCCTCCTTAGTGGATACATAGCCCAGCTTGGGGGTGATCTCTCAGCTGAAAGAATATAGGATGGACAGAGATCTATAGTTGGGTGGAACGTTGCTCTCATGTAGCCAGTTGTTTGGATGTTTGCATTTCAAGATAAGTATTCTCTGTGGATTAATTTATCTGCATGATGTGTTTAGTAATGTGTTAATCCTGAATGTTAACTGTTCATGCTAAATGAGATGAAATGAATATCTTAATATGGCTGATATGAAGCTTGCATATAGCCTAAGAATGGGATTGATTCACTGTCTGTTGATTCACCATCTGCTTGAGTTAAATATGTTGAGTATGTCTGTTGTGTGTGTGCAATTATGCATTTTAATTCCGCTGTGTAATTTAATTGTGCATCTTATTTAAATGGAAATTTTTTTACCATTATGGCTTTGGGGAAGAATTAGACACCCCATGTTACAGTCATGTTCCCTCCCTTACATTGGATAGATGGAAGGGGACGTGACAGCATATCCCAAATGTAGAGATTCAAACCTAGACTTTGTTTGGAAATTCAGTTTACAATGAAGTAAATCTAATGGATACTAGAATGCTGTAATTAAGAAACACAAAAATTTCCTTACAAAAGTACCTTCATTCGATTTCTTAATCTAATCAACAATTCATTTATAAAATACTCTGTAACTAAAAACATCTAACTTATGAAGGTAAGCTATAGTGCTTAATATCTTCCAGTTGAAAGCAGACAATCATTGATTTCTCTTACAAGAAAAACAATTCACAATGCTTAGTTCATTTCAACAGTTCAATATAAAAAAAAAAGTAATTGGGATTAATCCTATAGTGTTTAATCATTCAAACTAAAAACTCATAACCCTACCCTGTAATAAAATCCTATGCATCCATATATAGTCTTAATCCAATCTGCAATGCATAAACTGATAATCAAAATCAACTCTATAGTAAACAATCGAAACATACCAATGCGCAGTAATAGAGAAATGGGTGTGCAGGTTCAACAGAGGGGGCCCTCCAATGCTTCACTCACACACAAAGTAAATACTACAGAGTTATCGAATCGTTCTCACAACATAGAATGGCATTTACCAATAATTTGAAAACGTAAATCTTTATTTCAGAATCATAAGTTTGTTGTCACTACGCATTTACTACATTGAGAATCCCAGTATTTATAGAAATTGTCTTTTAAAAACTCAAACGCTACAACAACTAGTAATATTAAATTCCATCCCCCTAATATCTCTACCATCCATGAGTTTGTTCTTCAGATCCACGAAAATAGACTAGAATGATCCAAATCATAACTGTCCTTGTTTTTGTGCTAAGTGGCAACGCTGGAAAATTGCTTTGACTAGTGGTGACTTGCCACTTGTAAAACCTGTTTCAAAAAGTTGTTAGAAATTCATCCATCCTGGCACATCGAGGATCCTCCTCTATCTTTCAATTCGTGCCCAACTGGCCTACAAGTATCCAATCTAGGAGCAATTATAGGAAGTCAATTAATCCTGTAATTTATTTAAAATCTCAATTTAAATGCTTTAAAAACTGCACAATTCAATTTATTTAAGAGAAACAACAATTTATACCTTTGATAATAGAATGTCAAGGTTCTATGGATGAAAATGAGGATTTATGGAAAAATATGAAGGATAATGGGGGTAGCTGAAGGGTTATAAAGAAAAATAGGTATCAAAATAGTGACCATCATCTCCCCCAAGAGGAAGTTATTGCATGTCCTCATGCACAAAACTGTCTACAAAACTGACTCTGCATATTCACATGCACAAAATTGTTGTTGTATTGTTGTTACTCATCATCTGACATATCTCCTGTTTGTGATGATGCATCTGTACTAGCTCGAGCTACATAAAGGACCCTCAATCTCTGATATTTTGCTTTATAAGTCTTCTTTTGCTGATACCATTTGTATGAATGTTTAGATATTTTCATCTTTTGAACCTGAAGCTTCCTATGTTTCTCCTTTAATTTCTCATTCACCAGTTCTAATTCCTTTACCTTCAATTTTAACTTCTCAATCTTTTTTCTATTTTTGGAAGATTTATTCTTTTTCATCTCTATTGAAGGCTGCTCAGAAATAATGTCCATTCCAACTTCTTCTTCTTCATTCTACTGTTTTGAATACTCTTTTCCTTCTTTTTCTGTAACTTGATGTTCAAAGACAAGAGAAATGATGGTTGCATCCTCATCTTTCTCTGTGACTTGCTGCTCAAAGACTGGAGAAATGATGGTTGCATCCTCATTATCTTTCTCTTCTCTGTCAGTTGGAGTCTTTTCAATTGTTTGAACATCTTTCTCCATAATTTATTCTACAGTTTACTGTTCAGAGATAATTTTCACCTCTTCATCATGTTGTCCAATATCACCTGTTGGAATTTCCTCTTGACCTTCCAAATATTGAATGTATTCATAATATTTTTGTTGTGCTTCATCATCTTTTTCCAGTGTTTGCTTCTTCTTAGCTTGCTGTCGTTTTCTTGATTTCTTCTCATAAGTGCTGAAGATCTTATCTTTTTCTTGGAATTTCTTCTCTTCTTTCACCATGCTCCTTGTTCTTATTCTTCTCTTAGGTTGTTTTGGGCTTGTTGCCTTAGATTCATCTTCATTATCTGTTATCATCATACTTCATCCTTTTTCATTCGTCCCTTAGGTGGTTTTGGGCTTGTTGCCTTAGGGCTATCTTCTTCAATTTCAGTGCCTGCTATCATTAGTAATTCATCTTCTTCCATTCCTCCCTTAGACAGCTTTGAACTTGTTATCTTAGGGTTATCTTCCATTTCAGTGCCTGCTATCATTAGCAATTCATCTTCTTCTATTCCTCCCTTGGGTGGTTTTGAACTTGTTGCCTTAGGGTTATTTTTCTCAACTTCAGTGCTTGCTATTATGAGTGCTCCTTCTTCAGGTATCTCTTCTGGTTCTTCAAACATATGATAAATGAAAAATTGATGCCATGTCAAGGATTATTTATGTAACTCATGTTTGATAATTATCTTAATGAGCCCACAATGAAAAAGGCTTGTTAACTTGTCCTTAGCACATTTTTGAACAGCTTTAGCCATCTTGGAAAGGTTCTGTAACAGAAAATAAGGTATGTTAATCTCACAATCACCCCTCAAATGCTGCAATATCTTGATGTGATAGAGATATATAATGCTGAACCTTCCTTCACAAGTGATGAATCTCTAGATGATGTAGGCTATTTCATCCCAAGGGTGAATCAACCAACTCCTTGGTATTCCTTTCTTCCATTGTACTGAGCCTGCCCTTGATTTGCATAAGAAGGGTGTCCATGATTTCTCCTCAAACTGTTTGGTTTTAAAGAACCTCTCTCCCTGTTGAGGTAACCCAATGATATTTGCCATAATGTCCTCAGACAATCTGAAGGTGAGATTACCTACTGCAGCCCTTTCTCCATCAAATGAACAAGCAAACTCTAGGCTAACAGTATCATTCTGCCCATCAAATTTTTCAAAGAAGGGAACCCATCATTTCCTCTAAAAATTTTCCATATATTTTTCATGAATGACAGAGGAATCGAATTTTTTTGGTTCTAGTCTATACACCATCTTGTAATTTCTATAGGAAGAATCCTTTTTATGCAAACAAAACTTTCAAACAGAACTCGACCCTAGCTTGAAATTCTAAACTTCTGAAAAAAAATTATGTTCGTAATGGTTTCTCTGTCTAGCAAAACCTGGAAGTCGAATTTCAAATTTACCTTACCTCTGGTGACTCCTTCTTGCACATGTCTGAGATAAACAATTCTATGGCTACGTGCAGTTGGGGTTTTCACTTCATCATACCACGTGGAAGACTCTTATTGAAGGTAATGGAGAAAAATTCCCGAGTTAACCAGTTACAGGCTGCGTTTCTTTTTATTTTCTATGTAGTGCCTCTGTTTCTACCTCCTATCATCGGTTTAATTGTCACTCTCTCACCCCTTCAACCATCGTGGAAGTGAAACCTAGGATTTATCAAAGACAGTTGGGAGAAAATGAAAACACTTCTGAATTTTAAATTGGAAGAGTGAGCCTCCCTATGTATGGGAAGATTTCGTGGGGGTGAGTTTCAATGATTTCCCCCTTTCCTGTGCAATCATTTTTCAAACTGGCCCTAAGTTCCTTCACGTACCTTTTTAGTCCACCTCCATACTCTTTTATCACTTTTTTTCATTTAGCATAAAATGCAAAATAAAATAGAGTATTAAATTTGAATTTCTCGGTTAAATAACCCTTCTTACTTCTTTGAGACTGATTTTAAAACTTGCCTGTAGGATGCATTTTTTTAGGAATGGATTAAAAAAGTATGAAAGTACCTCTGTCAATGTTGGACCACTAAATTTGATACCTAGGGTAGATGAATGGGTAAATGGGTAGATGGCTAGGATTGTGAGGATGATAGGCATGTTTTCATTACTCAAAAACAAAGAACCATGCAACTTTTTAAAACATAAAAATCAAAATTCTTATAGACTTGTTTGATATCCCTTAGTGCTTTCATGCTGCTTGGAATGGCTGGTTTGCTGTAGCTTTTGATGGTCCTTCTGCTTTTGATGTGTTCTCTGCTGCAACTGTCTTTCTGGCCATCCTTCTAGCTGTAGCTTGATGTGTCTTTGCCTCAGGTCCTTGTGCAAATGGAATGTGCTTCTTCTCAGGTCCCTCTGTAAGCAAGTATGTCCTTGTTATGCTGGAATCTGCATGTGAAATGGATGGTTTGGAGGGTTCCAAAACTTGAAAAAGAGTGGTTGAAATGATCATCCCTCCAGGCCTATTTATTGACTTGTCCTCAAGTCAAACAAAATCTTTATTTGCTGATAAAAACTAATATGGAAAAACTGCTTATGGAAAAGATAATCCATGAAAGAACTGAAACTAGGAATTTGAAATTGTTTTAGTGAATTTTCAATGGCCACGTCAACTTGGTTTTCAAAGGAAAATTCGAGTTTATGTTGTGCCAGTTGCCTGGTTTTAACAACTAAACTCTTTTTTTTTTAATCAAAATATGTCTAAGAAGAAAGTGAAGGAAAAACACCAGTGTGTTTGTCCAGCACCTCCATCTCCCTTTGCTGAGAAATATGTTGTATGAAATCTTTTTTGTTGACAAGCTTAGTGTAGAGTTTTAACCGATGACCATTGACCACAAATGTACTTGCTTCATCATCTATTGTTTGTATTTTGACTGAGCCATTGTAATAGACCTCTGCAATCTCATATGTACCAAGCCAATGAGTTGTGAACTTGGCTTTGAAGTCTTTGAACTTGGAATCAAACAATAAGGCCCAGTCACTGATGTGAAATTGTTTCTTTTTTATGAACTTATCATGCCATTGGGCTCTCTGTTATTGTACCAAAATATTGTGTTCCACTGCAACTTGTCTCATCTCATCTAATTGATTTAATTGTAGTAGCCTTTCTTGTTGTGCTTCAGAAAGATCCATCCCTAAATCAACTACTAATTTAAAAGTATGAATTTGAAATTCAATTGGTAACAGTACTTGCTTAACATAGACTAGCTGATAGGGAGAAAAACTAGTACTATTTTTCCAAGTGATTCTGTATGCCCACAAAGCTTCAGTAAGCTTAGATGACCAGTCTTTTCTGTGCATCTGGATTGTTTTGGTGATGATTCCTTCCATATTTTTGTTGGTAGACTCCACCTGGCCATTGGCTTGTGGATGATAAGGTGTAGATTTTCTGTGCTTAATATTGTACTTGGATTCTATCTCCTGCACCAATTTAGAAGTAAACTGCGCCCCTTGATCAGTAACAATCTCTCTAGGAACTCCAAATCTAACAAATATTTCTTCAAAGAGAAAGTTTACAACTGTTTTCTTTGTGGCTCTTGGTAATGGTTTGGCTTCCACCCACTTTGTAACATAGTCAATACTTACTAAAATGTGCTTCTTTCCTTGTGATGGTGGATTGATTGGACCAATGAAATCAAGAGCCCATTTTTCGAATGGCTCTATGAGGAATTGTGGCTGGAGTGGCATCTCATCAGATCGTACTGGTTGTCCCATCCTTTGACAAGTATCACAGCTTCAAACATACTTCTTAGAATATTTGAAAACATAGGGCCAGTAATACCCCAAGTTGAGTATCTTGTATGTTGTTCTTTTATCTGCAAAATGGCCACCACACGGTTCATCATGACAAGCTTTTAAAATATCTAAAAACTCATCTTGTTGTACACATATTCAATTGATAAGATCATATCCTGTGTAGAAAATATCTCCTTTGACCCATATGTGTCTAGCACTTTGCTTAATATTTCTTTTCTTTTCTTTGGATGACATAGATGGAGGTAGCTGTCCTGATGATAAATAGTTGGCTATATCAGCATACCAGGGAGTGATAACAGAAATAGAAAATAAGTGTTTATCAGGGAAACTATTTGAAATAGGAACAACCTCACCAAAATTGTGTAATCGAGACAAAAAATCTGCCACTTGATTTTCTCTTCCAGGTCTATCCAGAAAAGTAATGTTGAATTCTTGCATCAATAATAGCCATCTGGTTGTCCTTCCATTAGTAATCAACTTGTTCATCAAATATCTTAAAGCAGAGTGATCTGTATGGACAAAGATTTCATAACCAGTAATGTAATGACAAAATTTGTTCACAGCATGAACTACTGCCAACATCTCCTTTTCAGTAACCATGTAATTCAATTTTGCAGGGGTTAGATTTTTGCTGATAAAGTAAATAGCATAAGTCATGGTATTCTCTTTTTGACCTAAAGAGGCCCCTATTGCAGTATCTGATACATCGGTAGAGATGTGAAATGGTAATGTCCAATTTGGTACCCTTAAGATGGGTGCAATTGAGAGCTTCTCTTTAAGCTTCTGAAATGCAACTTGACAATTAGTATCCCAATTGAAATGTACATCCTTCGAAAGTATTTGAATAATGGCAGAGCTATTTTACTGAAATTTTCAATAAAACTCTGGTAATAGCCTGCATATCCTAGAAAGATTCTCACATATTTTTGAGTTTTTGGGTTAGACAAATTCACAATGATTTGTATTTTTGCAGGATCCACATTTATTCCAGATGATGAAATGTGATGTCTTAAGACTATCCCTTCAGTTAACATCATAAAAAAATTTCATTGCTAAGGGAAAGAGTTGATTCAACACATCTTTTAAATATTTTCTCCAAATTTTCCAAGGAATCCTCAAAGGTATTGCCATACACAGAAAAATCATCCATATAGACTTCAACACATTCATGAATTAAATCAGCAAAAATAGCCAAGACTACTCTTTGAAAAGTAGCTGGAGCGTTACATAAACCAAAAGGTAAAACCTTATAGGTGTATGTACCCTAGGGACATGTAAAAGTAGTTTTGTCATGGTCCTCTGATGCAATTCTAATTTGATTATATCCGTTGAAGCCATCTAAAAATGAAAAATAGCATTTTCCAGCTAATGCATCTAACACTTGATCAATAAATGGCAATGGAAAATAATCTTTAAGTGTTGCTTTGTTTAACTCCCTGTAATCTACACATTTCCGCCATTTTCCATTTTTCTTAGGAACAACAACTAATGGAGAAACCCATTGGCTGTCAGAGATAGGGTATATAAATCCTACCTTTAATAACTTCTGCAATTCTTCCTTAACTATCTCTTTCAGTATGGGGTTCATTCTACATTGAGGTTGTCTTAGAGGTCTGATTTTATCATCTGTGTAGATGTGATGAGTACATGTTTTGTGATGAATTCCTGGCATGTCAGTGTATTCCCAAGCAAATGCATTGTGATACTTATTCAATAATCCAATCAACTGTTCTTCTTGTGATATAGTAAGATGTGCACCAATATTCAAATGTTTACCTGGACTGATTTCAACTGTTTTGCTTTGGACATCAGTTATTGAATGAACATTAAAAATATCATTAAGTGCTAATGCCAAAGAATGAACTGTGCAATTTTCCTGAAAATTATGTCCCAAAACTTGATCTACAATAGCATATTGCATGTTTCTTAATTCCTTAGAAATATCAGGTTAAAAAATAAAGTAATCTAGCAAATCTTCATTGTTTTCCTCTTGAAAATCAAAAAGTTGATTAATACTTAAGATAGGCTGAATTATTTCTTCTTGTTGCTCTTTTGTTTCATTAATCCATGATAACTGATCTGACATAGAAGGTATTTGGGTAGAAGGATAAAGTGTAATCTATTTTCTCTCTATTCCATGTGAAATGAGCATACTTCCTGCTCTACAACTAATAAAAGCATCAGCTGTTTCCAACCAGGGTCTGCCAAGGATCAATGTATGTCCACCTAGATTGGATTTCAGTTGAAGAACTAAGAAATCTACTGGATACTCCCAGGAGTCCAAGGAAACTATGATATCTTCAAGTATCCCTTCAGGAGTTATTTTAGATCGATCAACAAGTTCTAAGACCGTAGTGGTTGATCTAAGATTCTGCAAATTCAAGTATCTCATTTTTTCTAATGTCATCACATTAATAGCTACACCTAAGTCAATTAATGTTTTTGGAATTGAAAAATTGTTGATAGTTATTGTGACCATTGGGATTCCTGGATCAACATATTTTTCAATAAAAACAGTGTTAAACATTAAACCTACTAAATTTCCCATCACATGAATTGTTGGTGGATCCTTCTTCCTCTTATTGAGACATAATTCTCTAATTGCTTTTGTGTAGATTGGAATGTCCTTTATAGCTTGCAACAAGGGGAATTTTGACACAGACATTGGTTAATTCATTCAAAACATCAAAATCAGGGAGAGAAATTGAGAGTTTTTCTTTAACTAACCTCTCTGGAAAAGGAGGTGTATGAGGTACTAATGCTTTCCCTGTCTGACTGTGATTATCTGATTGAAATTTTTCTATATTAGATTTTTTTGGAGTTTTCTCATTTTCTGTTTGTTCTTTTAAAATGACAGGAGATTCTTTTTGCAAAATTTTTCCAGACCTTAAGTTGATATTTTGAAGTGGGAGGATTGAGTAGGGGAGTGCCATTCCTTCATCAACATTATACATGGGTTTGTCCATTTTACTATTAGGATTTGGTATTGGCTGGGTTGGCAACTGTATTGGTCGAGGTGGAGGTTGGTTAGATGGTAACTGAAGCTGTTGAGGTTGTTGGCCTAGTTGGGGAGCAAGATTTGGTTGTTGTAAAAATGAAGCTTGATTCTACTGGTATTGGGGATATGCAAAGGGTTGTTGATAGGGTTGTGGATAGGCCTATTGATATGTCTTATTACCATGAGTATATCCTTGCCAATTTGGAATAGGTTGGGATGGATGTTGCTGAGGAGACCAAGTTTGCTAGGGCATAGGTGCACGCCATGAATTTTGAACAAGAGTTTGATAATTTGAATGGAACTGTTGCATAGGGTCTTGAGACATACCTGAAAAACATGGCTGCCAAGGTCTTCGTTGACCCATAAGATAGAGAGACTTCATGCTTTGATTCTCTTCCATTCGAGATGCTTGCAATTCTTTCAATCTGGGACAATCATCAGTTTTATGATTTTTAGTACATAAGCCACAAATTTGAATAGTATTTAGAGGACATTCTTTTAATGAATGTTTCTTTCTACATTTAGGGAAGAAAATAGATAGGGATTGATTTTGTTGATCTTGTTGGTATTGTCTCTTCTTTGTTTTTGATACCTCGACCCGTGTTCCCAGGGTACTCAAAAGATCAGTTTTGAAATATTCTAACAAGTTTCCAAGTTTAGCTCTGGATATGCCACTGGTTGTAGACTTGGTTATCTTGGAAGTTACATCCCTCTTTCCATTTCTGGCCTTTCCTCTTGAATACTTCTGACATATGTCTGCAATATCATCAATGGTAAGTAGGAGATGTCACCTTTTCCCATTACATTAAAAATATCAATATATTCATCTCTTATTCCTTTCAAAAGATTGTCCGAGTGATCTCAAATGTCAAGGAATTGTATATGGATTTCTGCAAGTTATACGAGAATCTTTCAAGATACTCTTCCAAGCTTTCATCCTCTTGTTGAGACATCCTAAAAATATCATCTTTTAAATCTTTTGATCTACAGTATGCTTGATATTTCCTAAGAATTTTTTTCCTCATATCATCCCAACTAGTTATAGAATGCTCTCCTAATCCCATGAACCATTTCAATGCAGCTGTTTTAAGAGTAGCAGGAAGAGACGAAGTTTGTGTGTGTCATCAGTATATCCATAGGTACGGCATAAGATATCAAATTCAAATAAGAAAGAATCTGGATCTTCAGAAGTCATACCATAGAAATTTGGTAGAATAGATGGTGGGATATTTTTCATCCTTACCTCTTCTCCTAGGATGATGCTAGTGTCCAAGATTGGGAATTTAAAGATGGCTTCCTAGTCTTCTTCTATTATTTCCTCCCTTTCGTACCTTCTCTTTTCTTCCCTTTCATTTATTCTTTCTTCTCTTAGTTTATTTTCAATTTCTAGCCTTCTCTCATACTCCCTTCACTGTTCTACAGTTGTCCCTTTTAATGTTTCTCCCTCAGCCATTTCTCTTCGTTTGTTTTCAACCTCCATCCTACGTTCATATTCCCTACGTTGTTCGAAGGTTCCTCCTTTCTTAGATGTCTCCTCTTTAGTCATTTCAAAAGTATCAACAGTTGTAATGAATCATTTTCTATTAGATAAACAAGTTCCTATTTTTTCTATTTGGGGGGGGAGTTTTGATAAATCTTTCTTTTTCGTCTCTTTGTCTTGACATAAAACTAAAATGTACTCTATTTTTTTGAAATTTTTTATAAGAGAACTAAATTCCTTAAGTCTAACTCTAATTTTTCCTCCCTGGCAATGGCGCCAAAGTGTTGGGTTCCAATCTACTGGTGTAAATTAGAGTTGATATTTATTTCAATCCGGAGTTTGTAAGACTTAGAGGCATATCCCAAATGTAGAGATTTAGACCTAGACTTAGTTTGAAAATTCAGTTTACTATGAAATAAATCTAATGGATACTAGAATGTTGTAAATAAGAAACACAAAACTTTCCTTACAGAAGTACCTTCATTCGATTTCTTAATCTAATCAGCAATTCATTTATAAAATACTTAGAAACTAAAAAAGTCTAACTTATGAAGGTAAGCTATAGTGCTTAATATCTTACTATTGAAAGCAGACAATCATCGATTTCTCTTACAAGAAAAACACTTCACAATGCTTAGCTCATTTCAACAGTTCAATATCAAATAAAAAGTAACTGGGATTGATCCTACATTGTTTAATCATTCAAACTAAAAACTCATAACCCTACCCTGTAATAAAATCCCGTGCATCCATATATAGTCTTAATCCAATCTGCAATGCATGAACTGATAATCAAAATCAACTCTACGGTAAACAATCGAAACATACCAATGCGCAGTAATAGAGAAATGGGTGTATAGGTTCAGTAGAGGGGACCCTCCAATGCTTCACTTACACACACAGTAAATACTACAGAGTTATCGAATCGTGCTCACAACATAGAATGACATTCACCAATAATTTGAAAACGTAAATCTTTATTTTAGAATCATAAGTTTGCTGTCACTGCGCATCTATTACATTGTGAATCCCAGTATTTATAGAAATTATCTTTTAAAAACTTAAACGCTACAACAACCAGTAATATTAAATTTCATCCCCCTAATATCTCTACCATCCATGAGTTTGTTCTTCAGATCCACGAAAATAGAACAAAATGATCCAAATCGTATCTGTTCTTGTTTTTGTGCTAAGTGGCAACGCTGGAAAATTGCTTTGACTAGTGTTTACTTGCTACTTGTAAAACCTGTTTCAAAGAGTTGTTAGAAATTCATCCATCATGGGACATTGAGGATCCTCCTCTATCTTTCAATTCGTGCCCAGCTGGCCTGCAAGTATCCAATCTAGGAGCAATTACGGGAAGTCAATTAATCCTGTAATTTATTTAAAATCTCAATTTAAATGCTTTAAAAACTGCATAATTCAATTTATTTAAGAGAAACAACAATTTATACCTTTGATAATCGAATGTCAAGGTTCTATGGGTGAAAATGAGGAATTATGGAAAAATATGAAGGATAATGGGGGTAGCTGAAGGGTTTATAAGGCAAAATAGGTATCAACATTTACCAATAATTTGAAAACGTAAATCTTTATTTCAAAATCATAAGTTTGCTGTCACTGCGCATCTATTACATTGTGAATCCTAGTATTTATAGAAATTGTATTTTAAAAACTTAAACGCTACAACAATTAGTAATATTAAATTTCATACCCCTAATATCTCTACCATCCATGAGTTTGTTCTTCAGATCCACGAAAATAGACTAGAATAATCGAAATCATAACTGTCCCTGTTTTTGTGCTAAGTGGCAAGGCTGGAAAATTGTTTTGACTTGTGTTGACTTGCCGCTTGTAAAACCTATTTCAAAAAGTTGTTAGAAATTCATCCATCCCGGGACATCGAGGATCCTCCTCTATCTTTCAATTTGTGTCCAGCTGGCCTGCAAGTATCCAATCTAGGAGCAATTACGGGAAGTCAATTAATCCTGTAATTTATTTAAAATCTCAATTTAAATGCTTTAAAAACTGCATAATTCAATTTATTTAAGAGAAACAACAATTTATACCTTTGATAATTGAATTTCAAGGTTCTATGGATGAAAATGAGGATTTATGGAAAAATATGAAGGATAATGGGGGTAGCTGAAGGGTTTATATGGCAAAATAGGTATCAACATTTACCAATAATTTGAAAACGTAAATCTTTATTTCAGAATCATAAGTTTGCTGTCACTGTGCATCTATTATGTTGCGAATCCGAGTATTTATAGAAATTGTCTTTTAAAAAATTAAACGGTACAACAACTAGTAATATTAAATGTCATCCCCCTAATATCTCTACCATCCATGAGTTTGTTCTTCAGATCCACGAAAATAGACCAGAATGATCCAAATCGTAACTGTCCTTGTTTTTGTGCTAAGTGGCAACGCTGGAAAATTGCTTTGACTAGTGTTGACTTGCCACTTGTAAAACCTGTTCCAAAAAGTTGTTAGAAATTCATCCATCTTGGGACATCGAGGATCCTCCTCTATATTTCAATTCGTGCCCAGCTAGCCTGCAAGTATCCAATCTAGGAGCAATTACGGGAAGTCAATTAATCCTGTAATTTATTTAAAATCTCAATTTAAATGCTTTAAAAACTGCATAATTCAATTTATTTAAGAGAAACAACATTTTATACCTTTGATAATCGAATGTCAAGGTTCTGTGGATGAAAATGAGGATTTATGGAAAAATATGAAGGATAATGGGGGTAGCTGAAGGGTTTATAAGGAAAAATAGGTATCAAAATAGTGACCAACAGTGGTAGGGTCGACTCTCCTCACCGATCACGTATTATTTCATAACCAATGTTTATTGTTATGCTAAGTATAAGCAGTGAGCCCAAAGGCTAATGTTCCTTGTGATATTATATCACTTACATTGTTATGTTATGGGTGCGCATTTAGCTGTAAGGCTAATGCGTTTAATTTGTTTCAATATGTTATATGCCCATACTATATGTGCTAGTGAGTGGCGCATTAAGTTTTAAAGAGGCACCTTAATATATATAAACCCTATACTTTGCCAACCCTTGTGTGCAAGTTAAATTTATGACCCTGATGGTAATAGGGGTAGTAGGATGTGTTTAATTCGATTTGCATGATAATACTTTGGCTCATAATAATATGTTATATTATCATGTATGCTTTGGTTAATAATAATAAAGTGTTGCATTATTAGGTATGCCTTGGCCAAAGGTTATGCCAAACATTAATATTAGCATTAATATATATATAGGTGTTTATATATATATGTTAATAGCTAGGACCCTTGATCTTGTTTTCTACTACACGGAATCCACCATTGGTTAGCTAGGGTTTCTGTGCAGATCTTGGACTTGCAACTGTCAGAGCTGCTGCCATCAGGGCCACATCCCCAGCGGCACCCTTGATCAGGACCCTATAATGACGTCTGCAGGTGTGATGTCAAATGCTACGGAAGGTGACACTAAGACTGGGGAAGCGGAATCCCCCAAAAAAAGTTCCACACGTCGCTTGGGGTCAGGAGGTTGCCTCCTGAAAACCACCTCTATTCCAGCCATCCAGACCAGGGTAGAAAAAGTCCGTGAGAAAACTGAACTGTGGAAGGAGAAGGCTCTAACGGGTAAATTCATTGGAATATGGCCAAGGGAAAAGGATTTGGTCCAGTGGATCAAAAGCACTTGGAATCTGAAAGGGAATCATGACCTGCATCTAGGAGCTAAGGGCTTTTTCACGATAATCTTTTTAAACGTGGAATATAGAGACCGAGTTCTGGAAGGAGGCCCCTACTACTTTCTTGCTGCAGGGCTCCATCTCCGACCTTGGAAAGAACGTCTTAATCTGGAAACAAAAGACCTGAAAGTAGCCCCAGTCTGGATCAGACTCTTTTCTCTCCCTTATGAATTTTGGGACCTGGAAATCCTACAAGACATTGGCAATACACTTGGGGAATTTGTAAAAGTTGCAGAGCAGACAAAACAACAACATTATACTACTTATGCCCGGATCTGCATCTACATGGATCTCTCCAAATATCCCCCCGAAGCTATTAGTCTAAACTGGGAAGATGAAGAGTGGATCCAACCTCTTGATTATGAGCAGCTCCCCTTCATATGTAGAATCTGTCATGAATATGGCCATTTCGACAAAAAATGTCCTCAATACAAAAGGAATGACCCGGCTATGAACTCTGCTACTTATGGCAAGAAGGACAAAAACTCAAATCCATAATCGGAAAAGGATCAAACCAGACGATCAAAATCGGAAAGGAAAGGAAAGGAGAAGGTCGACACGGGGTCAACAAGTAAAAACTAGTTTCAGATCTTGGAAAACATTGCTGAAGAGGTTCCCGAAGAGGAACTGGTATCGAAGGAGGATAAAGATACTACGATGATGATTGAGACTGAAAAATAACAACACTATTATCGAGGAGCAGAACCTCGTAGAGATCCCGGCTCACATGGAGGAGGATGTTAAGGAAGAAGTTGATCTAGAAGATCTATATCTGGATGCCATCGAGAAAGAATGTGAAAAATGGGGGAAAGGTTATGTAACCAGGAATGAGCTTGACCTCCTCACGAACGCGATAATCAAATCTAAAGCTCACAAGGAACTGGGAATTTAACCAGATCCCTCCTCGGGGGTTAAACGAAAATCACAGGCAGAGGATATGAAATGGGGAAGGAAATCCAACAAACAAAAAATCACTAAAATAGGAGTTAAACTAATTGAACCCGGACAGTACCCCACCATCCGGGAATCTTTCTATGAAGTAAATAAAGTTACTCAATGAGGATCACAACCTAGAATATTAAGGGTTGCAATCACCCTCGTAACGTAAAAGCCTTGGCTCGTCGGATCAAACAGGATAAACCTGATGTTCTTTTTCTACAAGAGACTAAGTGTTCATCATTGACTCTGGAAAAAGTGGTAAAGCAAATATGGAAGGGATCGGAGGTCATGGCCCTTGATTCCATGGGGATGTCTGGTGGCTTGGCAGTTTTCTGGCGACCGAACTAGATCACTCTTTCCAATTGGAGAGCCACCCGTTTCTCTCTAACGACTGACTTTGACGTGCATGTTGCTGGGATCTCTGGATCTTTGGTGAATGTATATGGACCGAGTGTGCCCCCCCACAAGGATGCTTTCATTCTATTTTTGGCTATACTATCCACACAGGTGGAGGAAGGGACATGGATTGTTGGTGGGGATTTTAACCTTATTTCTTCCCTCAATGAGAAAAAGGGAGGTCGCAGGATTCTGGATAGATTCCAAGAAAATTTCAGGGACTTTCTTGGTCTCATTCCTTTTGTTGATATGGAAACTGGTAATGTTTGGTTCATGTGGAACAATAAACGTGGTGGAGAACACTTGGTTGCTTCCAGATTGGACATATTTCTGATCACTAAGAATATTGCACGAGGAATGGGTGAAGTTCATGCCAGTGTCCTTCCTTCTGCGAGCTCTCACCATTGGCTGGTAGGTCTTAATTGGGATTTCACTAACTCCTTTCTTTTCAAACCCTTTCATTTTGAGAAGTTCTGGTTGGACCACAGAGACTTCAAGGATTTGGAGGGCCAATGGTGGCAGGAGCTGGTTCCCCCGGAGGGGTCCGGCATGTACCAATTTTAACAAAAATTAAAGGCCCTGAAATCCAACATTTGCACTTGGAACAAGGAGCATTTTGGCAACATCTTTCAGGACAAAAAGAAGTTGAATGAGGATCTTGATCTCATTTATAGGCAGGGTATGGACTCAGGTTTGAATGACCATCTCTGTGAACAGGAACATTGCCTTCTGGAGCGGCTCGAGGCACGGGAGAGGCAGGAAGAGATATATTGGAAACAAAAGTCACGGAACCAATGGCTTCAAGAAGGGGAAAGGAACACTAAGTTTTTTCATAATTTTGTCATTCAAAATCGCCACAGATCTAAAATACTCAAGATTTAGAAAAGTGATGGAGCTCAGGCGCATACCAGAGGTGACATTGAAGAAGAGCTGGTCAACCACTTTGAAACAGTTCTCAAAGAGGATCGAAATGATCGCCGCCATGATATCACCAAAATTACCAGACTCATTCCCAGTCTGGTGACTAGAGACCACAATGAGCAGTTATGAAAACCTGTCTCTATGCTTGAGGTCGAGGAGGATATGAACCAGATGGATTTGGGAAAATCCCCTCGACCGGGTGGTTTCACCACTGATTTTTTTCATCACTTTTGGGATCTTATTAAAAGTGAGGTTCACTAGATTGTTGAATAATCTCGCAGTAGTAGGGGTGTCCTAAACGCTTTCAATGCCACATTCTTATCTCTCATCCCAAAAGAGGAAGGTGCTGACACCCTGGGTAAGTTCATACCAATAGCTCTGTGCAACGTGATATATAAAATTATCTCCAAAGTCATTTCCAATAGGCTGAAACCCCTCCTTCCTATACTTATCAGTACTGAACAATATGGTTTTGTGTAAGGTCAGCAGATTGTTGATGGCATTATCTTGGTCCATTAAACCATGCATTCCCTCAAGATCACTAAAAAACCTGGTATGCTTGTTAAATTAGATATTGCTAAGGCCTATGATAAACAGAGTTGGCAATACATAAGAAACATGTTGAAGGCTTTTGGGTTCTATAGGGAATGGATTGGTTGGATCATGAATCTGGTATCATCCCCCTTCTATTCCATTCTGCTGAATGGCTCACCCACCAAGCTTTTGCAAGCCTCTTGGGGTATTCACCAAGGAGATCCCATTTCCCCCTTCTTGCTCATCCTTATGGCGGAGGGACTTGGTCGAATGCTACAGTCCAATGCAATTTCAGGAGAGATCAGAGGGCTTAGACTCCCTGAAGGTATGGAGAAACAGATGCACCAGCAATTCGTGGATGATACCATGCTTATGGGACACCCTTCAGTCCAAGAGGCCCGTATCTTCAGAAAGACTCTTGATCAGTTTACGAAAGCTTCAGGGATGAAAGTCAATCCGGGAAAATCATAGGTTTTTTTCTTTAGCACTCCTAGCATAACCTAGCATAATATTATCAAAATCCTCGGTTTTTCCAGAGAGTTACTTCTTTCCAAGTATTTGGGTGCTCTATTGGTGGAGGGCATAATTCGAAGGATATCCTAACAAGACTTACTGGACATGATGAGATGTAAATTGGCTAGTAGGAATCTTCATCCCCTAAACCTCCCTAGCATATTGGTGTTAGTCAAAACGGTGCTCCAGGCAATGCTTGTCTACCTTTTTTCCTTGCTCTCTACACTGAAATCCATTCTCAGAGAGATTCATGGAATTCAGCGCAACTTCCTTTGGGGAGGTAGAGAAGCTAAGGCTAAGTTTGCTCTGGTTGGGTCGGATTACTTATGCAAACCCAAGACACATGGGGGCTTGGGGGTGAGAGATCCTGAGACCTTAAGTGAAGTTTTTGGTTCTAAAATCTAGTGGAGATGGTGCAATCATTAAAGTGAACCCTGGGCTCGCTTATGGCAGATTAAATATGCTAGGGGCAGAACACAAGGGAGCTTGATCAATTTTAATGAGGAAAAGATCGGTTCCAACATCTGGGCCAAGTCCTTCTCAGGGCGCAAACTTGTTCAAAACTACTGCTTTTGGGAAATCCACGATGGGAAACTGACCAACTTTGGGGATGATGCTTGGAACCAATTCCCTAAATTTAGTGATGATCCCAGATGGCAATCCATCAAGGATGTTGGTCTGGCTGAGAGCAAAACAAAAGTCCATCACTACTGGGAGCATCTTGGCCAGGATGGCACTAGATAGTGGCTTGATTTCATAGACTGGGGTGAGGATATCCTGACTGAGACCCGTCTATATTTCTCTTCTACCCTCAAGGAAAGGTTCATTAGGCTCATTATGGTCCCTGACAAACTGCGGTGGGGCTTCTCTCAGCAAGGCATCTTCAATATTAAGGAATCTTATGCTCTGCGTACTTGGTCAGAGGAAGAAGCAAACAGTACATGGGGTAAAATCTGGAGAATGAACAAATGGCCCAAAATAGCCATCTTTTGTTGGCTCATTGCTTGGCATAGAATTATCACTAGTGAGAACTTGAGAAAGCATGGTATTTTGGGACCTTCCTATTGTACCCTCTATCTCAATGCGGAAGAATCCACTGACCACCTTCTGGATTCATGCCCCTTCACCTCTACTCTATGGGACAATGGGGCCTTAATCTTCAGGCGCAGTAATAGGATACGAGGACAGCCTGCCCAAACCCTGAAGAATTGGGACACCAAAGCTTTCCAGAACCCGATCATCAGTTCTCTCTGGTCCATGTTTCCAGGTATGGTGATTTGGTCTATTTGGAAGGAAAGGAATGGTCGCATTTTCTAGAACACATATAAAAGAGAACACACTGTGTGGGGGAACCTAGTCACGAACATGAAGGATACCATCCGGAGTCAACAATGGGCAGATAAGGATAAGGTTCATCTGAGGGCGAACTTCAGATCGTGGCTGGGTGGGGTTTAACCCGATCCGATCTGAATGGGATATGAAGAAAAGAGAAAATTTGTTGTCCCATTAGCTCAAACTACTGGTCATGCCCCCATCCCCCAGGTTTTAAAATAAATTTTGATGGGGCATCAAGAGGCAATCCAAGACCAGCAGGTTTTGGAGGGGTTTGTAGAAATTCTGTCGGGATAGTTCTGATGGCGTTCTTTGGCTTTATTGCAGTTGACACGAACAATGTTGCTAAGCAAGAAGGACTCATTCGGGGAGTCGAGTTGGGGCACATAAATGATTGGTCCCTGGTTACTTTGGTAGGAGACTCCCAAATAATCATCCACATGGAAAGGAGAATGCTCAGTGGTCAATCTGTGGAGAAATTTTTGTCTAGTTAGCACCTACTGTCCAGACTGGAGCCCCTAGGGATGCTCATAGCCACTCAACAAGTCATCTTGTCACGTACCCACCCATTTAACCAATGCAAGGCAGGGTACATGATGCTAAATTCGGGGCTTTCCCATGATCTCAACCCATTAGTTAGATTCATATAAATAAATTATAAACGAGCAGATGTAAAACAAATCAATTATGATGCACAACGGAATTAAAACATCCACACACATTACTCATGCATACAGCATATCAACAGTTATTGAATTAATATAGTGTAGAAGTAAATATAGAGGCATAAAACACTTATCTTCATTTTGCAACTGCCCCAAGCAACTAGCTATGTCGCTGCAACGTTCAACCCAACCATAGGCTCTTCGACAGTTTATACTGAGTCCGTCCAAAGGCCACCCCCGAGCTGGGCATGATTCTCACAAGGAAAAGGGAACATTCCAGCTCATACACACCCCATTAACCATTTGATCTGAGCCAAGCCAGTCCATATCTGGGTTTATCAGGCTACAATGGAACAATGGATGCTCATTCTCAAGCTCAAGCCAGAACAATGGATTACCCATTACCCATACCCCAACACACTCTTTCTTCTCACAGCAAAACAATCATTGACAAGGTTACACATTTACAACAGAGGTGTTCACAAAACAGGGTCCACATTGGCTCTCCCAACTCGTGGTTCACCCAAGCAAACTGTGGAATTTTGATTTCAACCCCAGGGAGCAAAACCGATTTCTCTCCACTGGTTAGGATCCTTTCCAATGGCCTAAACGACCTCCAGGAAGACTCACAAACGTTCTGTTTTCTTCCCCACTGGTAATCAATACAAAAACGCCCCTTCCCAGGTAAAAAGATGAAGGGAAAACCAGAAAACCATGGAGGAAAAACGCCCAAGCAGCTAGAGCTGCGTGAGGGAGCAAGACTGATGATTACCTCCTGGCTTAGAGAGCAATTTCGTGGCTCTATTCTTTCCCAAGGAGACCAACACAATTTTCATGAAGGGTAGCTTGCCCATACCCGAATTTGGACAGCCATACCTCTCCATTCCCAAGGCATTAACTGCGTCAACCAACTCTTGGGAGAAATCAATGGTTTGGGTACAAAAGTCAACATGGGTAGTTGAGGGTTTGATGGGTTCCCTCATTGACACTTGGCTTGAATCTATTGGCTCAAGGGTTTGAATGTTTTCCCTCCCAATTCCTTGTGAAATCATGCCCCCATCTCTTTGTTGCATTGCATAGCTAGTTGTGGGTGTTTTTATTATAATGCATATTACATGATATTTGAGTTTCCAATGTGCATGGCTAGCACGCAAATCATATGCATCACTAATTCGATGGCGGGGCCTCGGCCTTGAGCTCCTCACCAGGATTTCATAACAATAATACATCATTTATAATGTTAATGCCATGGGGTCAAACTGGGGACATTACACATCTCTTTCAGCCACGTCAAATGCGAGGCCAACAAAGTGGCTGATCTGGTTGAAAACATTGGGCTTGAGGATGGTAGGACCATGTTTAATGGCACACTAGCGGATTTTAGCCACAACCCTTGGGTCACTAATTGCATTCACTCGGCGGAGGGTGATGTGGCGAGGAATAGACAGATGGTGCAGAGGCAAACCACTATCCATAATGAGGACAACTATCATACGGGGGAAGTACTGAGGATACATCATGCCTAATGCATGTGAATCATGAAATTTAAACCCTCTATCCTCTTGAAATTTGGAGAGATCCTGCACAGCTACAAAATCTAGAGCCAAAATTCTGCAGACCAGTACTAGACCTGGGTATGGTACATTACCACTATATTTTTGGTCATTTCTTAGCGTGGGAAGCTCAAGTTCCTGATTAATGAGATGTCATGTATGGCAGGAGCTCATAACTGCGACATCATCCTCATCATGAAGTTGGGTGACTTATACCCGGATGGTAAACCCATTTTTTATTCCACCTTTTCTTACTGTTTCGGTGTCTGTAATCTGAAGGAGCTATACCGTGGTATTTGGGAGTGTGATTACAGGTGGTCTTCTCTGCATCACCCTCCTGAGTAGCTTCTTTTTTTGACCATGGCAGCGAAATGAAATTTTAGCTCTACAAGAAACATGAGTGATAAGGGCAAGTTTTAGAATGTGGGGGATACCTGTGCGGAACCATCCAATGTCTGTGATGGGTGGGTTACCCATGCTTCCACCAAATCTATAACCCAGTAAGCAGCGGCATTTTTTCAGGGTCGCATACCTCCGTTAATCAAGGACGAGCTTGAGTCGGTTGAGAAGGGTCTTTGGGAGACAGGGCAGGCCCTGCCTATTGAGGATGTTAGAAGGGAGGTGGAAGACTGGATCACAGATCCCGGAACCACGTCTGGTCATGTTTCTGCTTATGACAGAATTGTGATGACCTATTGGGTGAACAAAAATTTGATGGCCAATGTGTTAATGGATTTCCACAACAAAAGTAAAGGGGACGAGGACCCAGTTCGGTCTTGGAAGGCTCACAATACCGATAACAGGGTGATGCACATGAAAATTGACTCCATTGCCAAGCAATTGGGTATCTCTTTCGTCGTTAAAGGGCTGAGCGATTGGGGTTCGTTGGGCAGTGGAAGCAGGGTTATCAGAAGCTCGACTGCAAATAATGCTAAGGCTGTCAACCTGAAGACCCAGTCTTTTGGATTGAAGACGAACCAAGACGAAGCTGGTAGGGGAAACCCACCTGTTATTGATGTTTAAACTGTCGTTTCGTATGATTTTTTTCATCTCTGTAGGCGTCCTTGGCTTAGGTTTATGTGGGAAACTATGCCAAATAATGATGTCTAGCTGTCTTAAAACTGTTACTCTTATACTGCATATTTTTTTGTCAAGTCTTGTTTGGCTGACTATAGTCCGGACGGTTGTTGGTTGATATTTTAGCTATTTTGTCCATGATTGGGTTCTTGTTTGGCCTTTTTTGAGCCAAGAATGCCCGTTTTAAAGACTATGCTGGAAACTCTGTAACTTATTTTCTGTAATATACTATTTATTTACAAAAAAAAATAGCTAGGACCCTTTTTATGTTATACTGGTTAATTTTTGAATTGATAGGTTTTGCACTATAGCACTTTAACCAAATGCTTGTTATATTAATATAGGTCATTAATATAATTAAATGAGGAAGTAATTATAGGTATGTGTAATAAGTATATGTGTACTCCAAGAGGAGAGTTCTGGCTAAGTCCACGCAAGCATTAATGACAATAATAATTCCAGACAGTACACCTAAGCTCAACATTTAATACTCGCAGCTGGTGGTATAGGATGAGTGAGCTGAAATGGATGCCAGGTCTGGAGCATCATTGTTCTTAATGTATTGCTTACGTACAATTTCGTAGACTCAGTGAATTATGCATACTGCTAAGGCATTTGTTATAGAAAGTTACACCCTTAGTGCAGATAGGTAGTTGTGTCATCATGTCGGCATGAAGTACCTCTACATTACACACATTCTTTCCAGCACATATGTGTCATGACACTAAGGACGTGAGGGTGTGTATAGTATGAAGGACTATAGCACTTCGGTGAAGAATCACGACAAGTAAGGTGTGACAACCTTATGTAACTTTGGTTATACTTCTGTTATGTTTGGTAAGTATATTTATCACCTAGTGGTGTGACTGCACGCGGTATTGAAGGGCCGTGGGCCCGCACAAAAAAAAAAAAATTGGTAAGAGGAGACATGAAAAGTCTTAGGGAAGACTCACTCTCCCTCTAGCAAATCATCACTAGGTATGGGAGAAGAAAAGAGAATCTTATACCCAAAGTAGTGTTAGGCACATGGATTTTATTATCCCTTACCATACATTGTTTAGGAAACTAATCATCCTCCAACAACAAACCAACCAATTATTACTACATTATCATTTGATTCAAAATACATTCACCCTAATCAAGATTTAAAATTGGTAGAACTTTCACATAGTCCTCTATATTTAATCATTTGGGATCCTATCGAGAACCAAATATAGGGACATAAATAGTAAAGATATCACAGAGTGATAAAGTCATATTATCACACATAGGAAATATTCCTATATGTTTTTAGGCATTTCATAATGGGAAATTAAATTTAAGTCAAACAATTAATTATTACACTAAAGTGCTCTTCCAACCAATAATATATTTACATAACTCGTTACTTTTGAAATTAAACAAAAATTAATTTCAAGCCAATGTAGATTACACCCATTTTATTTAGTCAATATTAACAACATACATTATTGACCCCTTATGGGGAGCTATTATTATTCATTCCACATTTCTTGTCATGTTTAACACTTTTTGCAAGGGAAGGGGAAAATAAGCATAGAAGAATCATGGGGCTAAAATCTATGCTTTCCATTTTCTTTTTTGTTTGTTTGTGTGGTTTTCAATTCTATCAGTGTGCATATCAAACTAAGTGCCATGCCATTTTACAATATGAGGAAGTTACAACATGGATTAATTCCTCCTAAAAAATATTTTTTAACCAAGTCTTTCTAACATCTTTGTGTGTGGAAGTATTGAAATGTTAGCTAGAATTCAATGTGCACTAAGAAAAAAAATGATGGCACTATGTTTTGTTTTGAAAGAGTCTTGTTGTTGGTGATAGTAATAGAAATTCTAAACTATCCACTCAGGCCCTTTGGATCAATGCTTTTCATGAAAATTATGATAAAACTTAATATATTATTTCAATGGAGGTACCCAAAAAACAGATGGTCTACTAATTTTAGGGCTAACATATTGAAGAAAAAGAATCATCAGGGATTTGTTTTAGAAACAAGGATTTTATAAATGAAGTCTCCATGTATATTATTGAGGCTATTTGATGTATGATAATCAACAAATAGAATATGGATACACTTGTTTCGAATGGGATCTCAATCAGAGGTACTACAAAGTCTTGATACCATTTTTCAAGAGAATATTCTATCATTTTAAATTTTCCCATGTACCAAAGTAAACAACAATTATTTGAACCATGCTAAACTTTTTTAGAATCCTTGATATCCTTTTAGTTGCATAATGTGACCAATCCGAAGAGACATGATAAAACATGATAACAAAAGGAAATGTTAATAGTTACAAAGTTATGAGCATGGTGGTTACAATTTGGACATGGTTTCCTATATGCTTCTTTAGATTTGTAAACAAAGAGTGAATGCCCAAGGAAACATACAAAAATAAAATTTCCAATCGTTTTCTTGTTGTATTCTATTCTTATCATTTATGTAACATACATAGATTCCCTCCCAACCAATATGTTGTGGAATATGAAGTCACCTAATCCCAAATTAATTGCACCAAATGTTAGAAATCCCAATTCCAATGAAAGAAATGGCATACATTAAAATCACTAATTAGAGCAACCAGTAGAAAGGAAGGAAATATATCTTTATTTCACAAAATAGAAATTCTCATCGATTCAATCAAATCATGATAAATCATAAAGAAAATACATATATATATCTTAGGGTCCTACCCTAACCCCTTTACATTATAAATGTATAAGGAAATACAAACCATTATATAGTTAGTCGATATTTACTTAATGAAAGTTCCTCTTTATTAAATAAAGGCCCCCAGGTGATGGACCCTCATTAATAGTGGTGTCAAAAGTAGTTAGGACTTTGGATATTGAAAAAATATATATAGAGTATTAATATATGTAATGTTTAGAAAAGAATTGTCATTGTATTTGGATCTTTTATCTTGGAGGTTTCCCCCTTGAAGAGGCAAGTGAAAATAGATATCTTTATTATATATTCTCTTAGATATATATAGATATTCATTTTGGAATTTCCAGTCCCATTCTTTTTTGATACCTCAATGTTCAAAACTGGTAGGGTACATAAAGGACATAGGTAAGTAACTTATGTCCAAGTTTCAACTTCAACTTCTAGTTCTCTACCATTTTGGAGATACACTAGGTGCAAGTTAGGAAATTTGCATGTCCCAAAAACTAGACTTAAGTAGGTGTTCTGAGTAAAAGTATTATATCTAAATTTATAAAAACCCAAATTGAGTGCCACTACCTATATTGGAAAAAAGAAAAACCAAAGTACTTGTGGTTAATTTTTCATATTTGGAATAAAACAATTGGATGTGTGATAGGCCATACAAGTTGTCCCTTTCAAGAAATCCAAAATCGACAAGTCTTGAGAAAATTAGCCTCATTTTTCCTTCACAAATCAAAATATAGTGAAACATGTGGCATTACATAATAGAAATATCAGGATACTGAAGAAAAAAAGTTTATTAGAAGTCCATAAATTTTACAGTTGCAGAATTCTCATCCTTCGGACCTCAAAAATTCCACCCATGGTGGAACCCTATATACCACTTCACACCAACACCCCAAACAATATGACCACCCGTTCTTCTGTCGACAGGTTGGAAAACCTAGAATATAAATACATAGATCTTAATTAAAAGATTCAACTTATTCAACAGACCATGAACAATAGGGATCAAACATGGGGAAAAGTTGGATACAAAATTAGACCATTGGGAGAAGGAGTTGGATGAGAAGTGTACAAATTTGATAGTTAGTTCTATACCTGCAAAAGAACATGCGAATGCACAACATAGCAAGTCACACCATGATGAAACTTCTTAGTCAAGACTATTTATCTAGCATTGACCTCCTTACAGTCCTCATTGTAATAAACTCACTCTTTGGATATAACACCTATAATCGTTTCCCTAAAGTAGACTTAAACAAGTTTGATGGTTCTAACACACCAAGATGGGTTACTCAAATGGAACATTACTTCACCCTCCATGGTATTACCAATGACATGATGAAACTAATAAAGGTGGGCCTCTTGTATTTGGATCTAGAACAATGACAATGGTGGGAGTGGGATAAAAAGGCCTATGTCCACTACATTGCTTGGATTCTATTTGTTAAATCTCTTCATGAGTGTTATGAGTGAGATCCTCAGTGCTCACTATTTGGGAAATATTACCAAGTTATTCCCAATAGGATCAATCACATACTTTATCTTATCCTTTCAGGAATTAGGCATATAACATACCCGGTCGCCACTTTCACCCTTGGAGAGCACAAGGTTCCCAAATTGCATATCTGAATTCACCATTTATATCCATTTTTTTTTTATAAATTCATTCAATTTAATAGCAGAATACAAACATATCATCACCCAAATTATCATATACAATTATTAATGACTAAATACAATTTATAACATGAAACCATTCATGACATGCTAAGTAGTCCATTCACATATACAATCATAATAGTAAATTGAACATTATGCAAAAACATATTAAACCATGGCACTCATACACAGTTAGAGACTTATCCTTTTAATTATCCAACTAGTTGTAGGTGAAGGACAATTTTCCCAACCATAGGCTCTATAAAGACATATATTTCTTTAACAAGCCACCCTCGAGCTGTGGATATCAATCTACAAGGACAAAGCTCTTTCCAAAACCTCCACATAGCTCAATATCTCATACAAACCACTAGTGGAGAAACCCCCTCCACATTCGTCCCAATACTCAATTCTCTTGCCCCATCAACCTTCACAACGCTAGGAACAAGCCCCCTTCTTCAAACTAAAAGTCTCTCGGGTAGCCTCCAGTTCCCTTATAGTGATCCAACACAAGATGGACACTAAGTCTCCAAATTGGGATTCCAGGGCATAATTGTTGATGTATATGTAACTTCGGAATGTATTTCACCCATGTATTTCATATATGTATTTTGTACTCCTATAGAGATGTTATTATTCCTCTATACGGAAGTGTCGTCATTTATATTGTAAGTGTCGTAACTTATACTTGATGGGTTATTCGACCACCTTGTTGGGGTCGGCCCTGTATAAGTCATGTGGGCCGAAGGGTTATTATACCACCCTATTGGGGGTCGTCCATGTGTCTCAAAGGGTTATTAGACCACCAAGTGTGGGGTCAGCCCAGATTAAGTTAACCATGGGTTAAGCTAGACATGTAGGCCCCATTAGTTTATTGGGAAGGATAGAACAAGTATAAATAGAGATCGAGAGATCCCTATTTGATCATTCATTCACACACTTATCTCATTCGAAAAGTGGCACACTTATGAGGAGGAGGCTCTACTGCTAGGAGAAGACTATCTCTTGTATTCTGGTTGTATCATTTCTCTATCTATCTCTGAGGAAGTTATTGGGGTTTTTCACCTTTATGGTTTTCCCCAAGTAAACTCGTTGTCTCTTGTGTGCTTGCATTATTGTGTCCATGATTGATATGCTGTAGATTTGCTGTACATGTTGTTCTCTCAGTTAAGATCCTAGATCAGATTGAAGTAAATTCTGAAAATTTAACATGGTATCATAGCTAGCCTGAAATAAGGCATGATATGGCATGTATGACACTTGTTGCACTTACGATGCTAGGGCTTGATATAGCAAAAACCAGTCATCGTAGAACTTTCGCTATAAATCCATTTTGGAGAAGTTTTTGGATATGAAAATTTTACAGGTTGAAGATAAGATCCCCATGTACCATGTGTCCAAAGGAAAACTTCTAATTCGTTGTACTTTGTGATTTATGATCTGTACAATATAGGGTTTCTGCCTCTTCCAGATCTCAGTCATAAACAGGTGACCTTTTTAAAAAGGTCATAACTTGCGCTAGGAAGCTCGAAATGAAATTTCGTAAAAGGTGACAGGTAGTACACAGACTGTACTATCTCAAAAAACGTTTTCAGATGCTGAAGTTGAACCAGTGACATGTGGCACGCTGTACATGTTCTCTCTCCTATTTTATCCCATAAACAGGTCACGTTGCGACACTTGGCATAACTCTCTCTCAGAGAATCCAATTGAGGTAAGACCTGTCGAGATGGAAAGATGATAGGTCGTTCTATCTCAAGAAACATTTTCAGACCCTGTGGATAGAAAAGTGCGGAGTTACACCAGAAACAATCAAGTACTTATTTCTGTCATAATATAATTATTTTTTAGCACCTTCATTCATGGCTTCCAGAATTTAGGGTTTCGGAGAAAGTTGGAATTTTTGTAATCGGAGACTACGGATGAATGCCACTCATAAAAATATAAATTTAGAGACCAAGTTCATAATTTTTTGTTGGGCAGAAGACCGAGCTTGATTAGACCCTAGTTCGGGACTTTGATTGGAAAAGTGGAAAATTAGGGCTTCTGCAAAAATGAGAATTTTTTAAATCTGTGACCACGGCTGGAAGCTCCTCAGAAAAATAGAAGCTTAGAGATTTGGATCAAACCTTTTGAATGGGTAGAAGAGTGGGATTCATCAAACCCTAGTTAGGGGTCATGTCTAGTGAATCCCAAAGTTTCAAAGGAAAAATTGAGGAGTGAAACTTTGCATTTTTCAAATTCTGAATATACCAGCTTGATCAGCTCATCAAGGCGCATATTTCTATCCTTTCAGAAGTTTGAAATTCAAAGTTTGAATTTTTGGGGTTTCTCTGACAAAACCTAATCCAGCTCCAGGTCCATTTCTTGCAAATCAAGTGGATTGGGTTGATACTAGAAGAAGATGGATTGGTCACCTGCATAAGTGAAGAAGTTCCTGTCTCAGAGGGAGATGAGGCTAAGGCCTTCCATAAGAAGATTCCAAGCAATCTTGAAAGGTATGGCTTACACTTATGTTTCGAATTTTGTTCATGGTCAAGTTTATGATCTGTTTGTCTTCATATCATTATAGTACAATCTTGATTAATTACTAGACTTGTCGTATTACCTTAGTAGAAGATATTCATTGATTAAGGTTTTGACACTTATGATTGTACTAATGCATTGTGATGTTGTATGAGGTTTATGTTGTTCGCTAACATAAGAGGTACACCAAGAAAGACAAATCATGTTCTACTTCAAGAACATATGATCATGGTGACATGAAGACAAATATTCATCCATTGTCATGGATCACATAGAAGATCTACTTACGAGGTATGTATAACTTGGTTCTACAATGGTTAACTTATGAGACATGCAGGTTACTAGCACAAGTCACTGAAGAGAACCATAAGACATTATGCGGGTATGTTAGACATAACTAGCTAGCATGCTAATCCAGGTATGTTTTTCCTATATCAAGCTAGAATCCTACCTTGTGTTAGGATCTTATATTGTTGTGTTGTTAATAATGATTATTCATGAAGTCATAGGTTTGAATAGTCATGGTTGTATGCATATTATGTTTCTTACCATAATTGATGATATGACTAACCAGAAGAATCATGAAGGTATAGGTTTGAGTAATCACGGGTTTATGAATTGATGATTTAACTAATCAAAAGAGACCTATGATCAAATAAGAATATGCATGAGTAAAAGAAGACTTCCCTGAAACCTTGAATACTAATGTTTATTATCTGTGAATGATCATGACTATACATGTTTAAGATTATTGTGTTTTGATAGTATTAAGATTATACTAATAAATGTGTGATTATGTATGAGACCTCAAGGATAACACAATGATGATACTAATAAGCATGCATAGTTATTAAGGAAGGATATAAGTTCAAGGACAGGTAATCCAGGAAGCAAAGATCAAGAGGGAGCACACTCCAGTTGTTCCTGTAAGAAAGCAAAGGAGCACACTTCAGTAGTTTCTGCAAGGATGCAGATATTCAAAGGGAGTTGACCACTTCTCACAATCCACATCAGAATGGAGTTGCAAAGATTCAGAGGGAGTCCACCCAGCAACCAAACAAAGATAAGTATTTGAATTGTCATTTCTTACATAATGTTATTCAATGATGTATATGCTTATGTTCCTAGAATTAGGTTGTGTATTATGCATATTAGAATAGTTGCATTGATGAATAGTATACTACTAATATACATGGGTAAGTGGCCTATGGAACTGTACAACATTCCATTTCTACTTATCTAGAATGAAACTTCTTTGCTGACATGTTGGGAGTTGTGCACACTCTTAACAATGTTCTGGTAGAGATTGGAAGGCATCTAGAAAGTTATGGAATATGGATAAATGTTGTATTGAAGCATTGGCTAAGATAATTGCATGACTGTATGACATATTTCTTTATGTGTAAGAATTTGTTCTGAAAACTATGAGATGTTTTCTAATCATGCAATTTAACTTGTTGTGTAGGAAAGATCATATACCATCACCTACAAAAGAAGGACTACAACATTTGTTCAACAACAAAGTTATCTATTGAAAATATTGAAGATATTGAAGTTCCCAGGATCTGGGAAGAATGCCATGATCGAGGAGTACCAGTCGATCATGAAGATGTTTGGGATGCAGTCCCAAGACCTGAAGGGGAGTCTGTAGTGACTTCCAAGAGGATCTACAAGATCAAGCATGCTGCAGGTGGTAACATAGAGACTTTTGCTCCTGTAGCCAGATACACTTCCATTAAATCAATACTTGCTCTGGCTGCAGTGATGAAGAGGAAGATACACTTTATTGAATGATGTAGTTGAATAAGAAGTGTATGTGGTGCAGCCACACATGACAGGGATTCATATATGTGCAGAACTTGGTATGGTAGGATAGATAACTTTCTATCTAGTTTGGGCTTTACCAAGAATAAATCGGATTCCAACCTTTACTACAAGGTTGAGGAAATAAATCCAGTGATACTACTATGTGGATGACCTGTTTGTAACAGGTGAGGATAGATTGATTGCCGACATGCAGTGGAAGCTTGCTGCCGAGTTCGAGTTGAAGAACTTGGGGATGATGCACTATTTGTTTTTGGCATGGAGGTGTGGCAGAGTGCAGATGGAATTTTCCTTGGACAAGGGAAGTATGCAGTAGAGATCCTGAAGAGGTTCGGGATGATGGACTGCAAGGCTATGGCCACACCTATGGAATCAAACCTGAAGCTTCTGTGTGATGCTTCATCTGAGCTGGTTGATATCACTATGTATTGTCATATGATTGGGTCCTTGATGTACCTAACGAACACGAGACCAGATATTTGCTTTGCGGTGAACAGATTGAGCCAGTTCCTGATGGATCCGAGGAGTGTTCACCTGGTTGTTGTAAAGCATATTCTGGGGTACCTGAAGGGTACAGTTGATTATGGGCTCAAGTATGATGTGAATCAAAAGTTTAACTTGCAGGGTTATGTTGATTCAGATTGGGCAGGCAGTGCTATAGATAGGGATCAGGTGTGATCTCTTGGTTTAGCAGGAAGCAGTCTTGCGTAGCATTGAGTACATCCGAAGCAGAGTATGTTGCGACGTATGAGCAGGTTGCAGATGTATTGACCAAGCCGTTGGCCAGAGTGCAGTTTGAGTACTTCAGAGAGAGGCTTGGTGCACTTCAGATTGAGGTTCCTTCCAAAGGGAAGTGACGAGTTTGGAAGATGCAGATGCACATGATCTTTTCTAAAATGGCTGATGTGTTCTCCGTTGGTCATGATGTAATTGCTGATCCATTTTTCACATGTTGGGAGATGTGTTCTCCTATGGTGAAAAAGTAAGGGCTAGAGCCTTCCCTGAATGGTGGTAGATGTGTTCTCCCATGTCGGTGGTGTAAGTGCTGGATGATGTGCATCTGGGCTGTGCTTTGTGGACGATGAGATGATCTGAAGAGGACGATGCTATGATGATCAGGAGGATCATGGATGATGAGCATTAGGACGATGCTCCAGTTACTACTCTGTATATGTATATGCATCATGTTGGATGCTTGTTATGATCAGTTGGATCATTTATGTATATATGCATCATGTTGGATGCTGGAAATGATCAGCTGAATCATTTATGTATGTATGCATCATGTTGGATGCTGGATATGATCAATTGGATCATTTGTATGTATTTTGTTTATGCATCATGTTGGATGCTTGGACCATGTATCTGTATATGTATCAAGTGGATACTGAGATCATGTATGATGATATGTATCAAGTAGATACTTGGTATGCATCAGGTGGATGCATTGTATGATCAGGATGATCATGGATGACGCGCTTCTCCAGATGACATGCAGTAGGATGTTGCAGTGATGATGATCAGGATGATCATGTGTACATCAGGATGATGTATGGTGGGTATCAGGATGATACTTTGTGGCCGTGGATCAGGTTGTGCATATGAGCATGTCTGGGAGATCCTATAGGTCGGAGTTGTGTACCCGTAACAGCCTGGGATTCTATTTCGAGACATTGCTCTGGGAGGACATGTAATTTGTGCCCTGGGAGATTTCAGGTCGGAGTTGTGTACACGTAACATCCTGAGATGCTCTTTTGAGGTTTTTCCATGATCACATGTAATTTGTGCTCTAGGGAGATTTCAGGTCAAAGTTGTGTACTCGTAACATCCTGAGATGCTCTTGCTAGGTTTTGTGGTGACCACATGTAATTTGTGCCCTGGGGAGATTTTAGGTTGGAGTTGTGTACCTGTAAAATCCTGAGATGATCTTGCTAGGTTTTGTGGTGGGCTCACATGTAATAAGTCCTAGAGATTTGGACAGGATGAAAAAGGCCTCAGATGCTCTTTAGGGTTCTTGCTAGGGAAGAGACTCTTTAAAGGTTTTGTGACACACGTAATAAGTCCTGAGAATTCCACAGTATGGCCAGTGATGATGAAGACCTGCAGGTGGTGGGCCTACATCCAGTATGAAAAAGGACTGGCTCTGGAGAACTTCGTATGATGAGTAGATTCAGAGATTGATTGAGATAGTAGCAGCAGTGATGATGACGATGATTCGAGGATGATGATTCGCTGATGATGAGCCAGAGAAGAAGACTTGTGCTAGCAAACTTGTGTCAAGAAATACCTTCCTAGTTAAGAGGGAGTGTTGATGTATATGTAACTTCAGAATGTATTTCACCCATGTATTTCATATATGTATTTTGTACTCCTATAGATATGTTATTATTCCTCTATACGAAAGTGTCGTCATTTATATTGTAAGTGTCGTAACTTATACTTGATGGGTTATTAGACCACCTTATTGGGGTCGGCCCTGTATAAGTCATGTGGGTCGAAGGGTTATTAGACCACCCTATTGGGGGTTGGCCATGTGGGTCAAAGGGTTATTAGACAAACAAGTGTGGGGTCGGTCCGGATTAAGTTAACCATGGGTTAAGCTAGACATGTAGGACCCATTAGTTTATTGGGTAGGATAGAACAAGTATAAATAGAGATCGAGAGATCTCTATTTGATCATTCATTCACACACTTCTCTCATTCGGAAAGTCGCGCACTTATGAGGAGGAGGCTCTACTGCTAGGAGAAGACTATCTCTTGTATTCTGGTTGTATCATTGCTCTATCTATCTCTGAGGAAGTTATTGGGGTTTTTCACCTTTATGGTTTTCCCCAAGTAAACTTTGTGTCTCTTGTGTGCTTGCATTATTGTTTCCATGATTGATATGTTGTAGATTTGTTGTACATGTCATTTTCTCAGTTAAGATCCTAGATTAGATTGAAGTAAATTCTGAAAATTTAACAATAATCTATAGGACAAGTTTCTCTCATGCACCAGTCTATCGGGGTCAATGTAATGGAAAGTTTGAATTCACCATTGTCATATTAGGTCCTCTATCATAAGTACCAATATATGGTAGTCCTAGGTGATGAAAAGGATGAGGAGTAATGAATCATTCCAGTGCATGAAGTAGTGAACCCCTATCCAACTAAACTCTCACTTTTTATATGTATGGTTTTGATTTCCATGTGAATTCTCTACAAGTTACCTTTTTTCGCCCTCTTAATACCCTATTAAGATAATTAAATAATGCTTTAATTAAAGCATGAATCTCAATCATGGTTTAGGAACTTTGGGTTAAATTGATAAGGCTAAGGATATAATCTAAATTCTGCTAGAGTCATTTCCCTTAGCCCACTATCACTTATCCACTTCTAGAATCATATCCCCCCATCTCTTCTTCATCCTTCTTCCTTTGCAGATTTCACATACTCTATATTATTAATATTGAAAATGTACATATTTAGAATATTTTGGTAATACCAGACCATTTGTTTCTGGATTCTAGCTTTTACATCAATATTTACAAAATTACATTATGGGGTCAAAATTAGGGTATTACAATCCATTTGTATAGAGAACTTAATATATTGTTTATATAAATAATGCTTCATTAGTTGCCTCATTGAGGCAATTACAACACAGTTCAGGATGCAACATCCTGCTACCTGGTTGGAGGCATCATAGAGGGCTCTAGAATTATTGAAAATGATCAATGCACAAACCATTAAACCATTTTTTGTTCCATGTTCATGCCCTACACAAGCCAATTCCTCAAGAACAATTCATTGTCCTTCCTGGAAAGTATAGAAGTTGTCTCCATTATAAATGGAAGACCGACAAAGATGAGGACTCTACTATGATTGTGATGAAAATATGCTCTAGGTCATAAATGTAAATAAAAAAAGTTATTACACATTTATGTGACAACTCCTACCAATTCTAAAGACATCATTATGGAAGATATCCCTAAGTTTGAAGCTATTGAAGAAACTCCTCCCATGCAAGAATAAGTGGAAACTAAGGTCTATCAAGAATAATCATTCATCTCTCTTCATTATTTATATGATATTTCGTCCCCAAAAACCTTGAAACTTTTGGGTTACATCAAGGATTGCAAAGTGGCAGTCTTGGTTAAGAGTGGCAACTATTGGAATATTCACCAATACTGAGAGAGGAGTGAATCAATATTGGGCACTTTTAACAATGTTTACTTCAAAAATTAATCCGTAGAAACTTTATATTACCATCACATCATTAACCATATTTCATTATCATCAATACATAAAATCATACACAATGCACATATATTTTATGTGGAAACCCAAACAGGAGAAAACCACAAAATGTTGTTCTTATGTTTATGAAGAATACATTCAATTTTATGTGCACCAACTCCTTGATTTTTCTAGCACCAACTAAAAGGAGGTACCAACCCCCTTATGAGCACCAAATCACTAATTTATATAGAACCAACTAGAAGGACGCACTGAACCCATTGTGAACACCAATTCACACGTCTTAGACACCAACCCGAAGGAGACTACAATATCGTCTCCTTTCCCCAATCCCACCACCCTGATATGAATAAGAGTATCAAATTGCCACTATCTCTATCACTATCACTATCATAGTCACTGTCATTATCAGGGTCATTGTTATTTCCATTGTCATTGTCACTGTGTCAACTTGTACATGCCTCAAAACTATCTTCCAAATCTGCAATAAAACTTTCGACAATATTCCTTGGAAACAATCATCCATAAACTTCATTTGTTTGCTTCTTCCACCCTTTAACATCATTATCATCTTCAAAATCTTGGTTTTTCCAAGAGAGGAACCTTATATCATGTCAATAACATCACCATACTTCATTCCAACAACATCACAATACTCCATAACAATAAATCATCATAATCACTACTAGCATCACTATAATCTATGGCAATAACATCAAACTAATCTATGCCAATAATATCACCATGATCTAGGCCAATAATATCACATGATATAGGCCAATAATATCAACATGATATGGGCCAATAATATGACATGATATAGGCCAATAATATCACCATGATCTAGGCCAATAATATGACATGATCTAGACCAATAATATCACAATAATCATCATAATCTATGCTAATGTCACCATGATCTATAAAATCACAATAATATATGGCAATAGCATCACCAAGATTCACCAAGAGACAATCTCATATGAAATATCATACCTTTCATAGGATGAACCCTAGTCTATGAGAGACTTCACCATAACCAAGAGATAAAACCTCGCCATAGTCAAGACAAACTTTAGGTTAAGAAAATATGTCATAAAATTTTCCAAACTCCTCTCTTGTACTTCACTAACCTTGAAATTTGCACTATAACATTATAATAAATATGGATGAATTATCTAAAAAATAAAATGTAATGTACCAACTAGGATTGGTGATACACTGACTAGCACTCCTACAGGATTCAAGGAAAAACAATGAACTCTAGTGACTAGTTTGACTGTAGGTAGGCAAAATCAAAGGACCATTAGAGGAAATTTGAGGTCTAAAATGGGCCTTATAAGAAAATGAGTCATCATATAAGAAAACGAGCCAACCATAATTTCTTGATGAGTTGGAATTCAAGAACCAATAGAATTACAATCAAATGAGTCAACCATAATGGTTGAATTGAGATATTTGTCATAAAAAAATTACTTTTTTGTTTGTATTTTCAACATACCTCCCTTTGCTTTTACTTAAATTTTTAATGGGAGCACTCGTTGGATGCAGAACTAAATTCCACATCCAATGAGTGCTCCTGCTCGAAATTCGAGTAAAAACACAGGGAGATATGTTAAAAATACAAACAAAAAAAGTAGTTTTTTTATTTCTTCCTCCAAAATTAATAAATATTATTTTATTATTTTAACTATTATTTCATTATTTCAACTATTATTTTATTATTTTCCTTAGGAGGCCCATTTTAGACCTCAAATTTCCTCTAATGTCTGTAGGGAATGAGTAACATGCTAGTTGAATGAACCTTTGCACAATGTACTGGGACCATTAATGTTTCGAACATCGTCTAGGATAAAGACTAATCCAATGCTCCCGGGAACCCTAGCATATGCATACTATAACTTCAATTAAGCATTGATTGTGAACCAAGGGTGAAGGGTTTTTGAATCAGGAAGGATAAATACCATTAAATTACAATCATATAACAACCTAGGTTCACTCTAGCGAGTTTGCACAACTAGGCCAAATTCAGGAATTACCAAACAATCGGGAAGGCTCACAAATTTATGAAATTAACATTGGAAAGATTCATTTGGAATTTTAATTAACATCATAAACATAAATCACTTCATCTAGATCAATACTCATTCATTTACCATACAGATTCTAGAAACTATCTAATTTTCATTGAAATCTAGACTAGGTGTAAGAAGAGGTATTGGAATCACATTTTATTCAGTATAACTTCAGAATTCACATCATTTGGAATTTTAATTAACATCATAAACATAAATCACTTCATCTGGATCAATACTCATTCATTTACCATACAGATTCTAGAAACTATCTAATTTTCATTGAAATCTAGACTAGGTGTAAGAAGAGGTATTGGAATCACATTTTATTCAATATAACTTCAGAATTCACATCAGAGTACCATTATTATAGTCATATCAACCATCATTATCTGATTCATACATCAAATATTTCTTAAGAATTAGATACAACCAAAAGAATTTTTTTCATTAGGAAAACTAGGAAATTACTCATAGATGTGCATGGAGAGATATCAAATCTCTGTCATAGGATCATAATCTGTTGGTGTAGAATTCAGCACCTGAAATAATACCAATTAAAATATCTTAATACCATCATGATCTCATTGGAATTAGGGGAACATCTCCCAGGCTGGACTAGGGACACATCTCCCAAGTCAGTGAGGCACAACTGCACTCACTCCTATTCTCAATCTGTCAAAAGATGTGAAATGGAGTTGTAATCCTTATTTTACAGATTGAGGCACGACTTGTTGAACAATTAATATAGTCTAAGGCTCCCTGATGGAGTCGATAAGGTTGGTTTGCTTTCTGCTTTGCTTTTCTTTCTGCTTTAGCTTTTTCCTTTCTTTCTTCTTTTCCTTGCTTTCTAATTTTTCTTTTGCTTGTGATTTTTCTTTTCTTTTTCTTTTTATTTATCATTCTTTTGATTCTCTATCCTTGATTTTCCTTCTTTTCTACCTTATCATGCTTTTCTGCTTTGTCCTTCTTTTTCTTACTTTTCTGCATTACCGCACTTTTTTGCCTTCGTCCTGATTTTGTCCCACTTTTCTGATTTGTTCTGCTTTTGTCTTACTTTTATGCTTTATTCTACTTTTTCCGAGCTTTGTTGCTTTAATCTGCTTTCTTCTCCTTTTCCTACTTTCGTTGCTTTGACTGCTTTATCTTTTCTTGTCTTGCAAATTACCTCTTAGTCAACCTTATCCTCTAAGGCACACTTGTGGATAATTATTCACTTTATTCCAAATTAAAAATAACTATTTAATGAAAAATAATTTTCATCAAGTGTATATCAAACTTTAAGAAAATAAATTAAACACCTCCTAATTAATTAATGCCTGAACTTTCAAAATTAACCCAAAGTAAATGATATTTTCTCCTCAACCCAAGGGATTGATTGGGTTAGGAACTAAATAAAAGGATCGTTAATGAGGTAACATGGCATTCCTCCCATCCCAAGATTGCATTTCCTCAAGCAATGAAAAAACATGGGGTTGAGAAACTTGTACACTGCCACCAAACTGCTGCTGCCGATCAATATGGCCAACCAAGAAAGTATACTCTATCACATGGTGTTGGAATATGTTTCACTCCTCTGTATGATCCAATTCATCTTTTTTGGATATCCTCCATGGAAACCTCTTACTCACCCTCATGTGAGTCTCCAAACAATCATGGTGACTAACTAAGAGTGGAACTAAAAATAACTATAAGTGTAGGATAGATCTACATTAAACAAGCTATCTTACTATGAAATGGTGATTTCCAATGTCAGGTCTAAAACAATTAACACAAATTTCCTAAGATATTTAATCAATCATCAAAAATTTCTCAAGATTCAAAACCATCATAAACACATCTCATATGGAAGGAAACTTGAATCATTTCATATTAAGCTAGAGAAGAAAGTACATATCTACCATGGAGCTTGATGTGCATCCTTCTTCCTTTGCCATGAGCTATCCTTTCTCCACCCTTGATTTTGATGAAGTTGAGCTTTCCAATCTTCAGAATCTCTCCAGCATGCCTTTTCTCTTCCTTTGTCCTCCTCTACCATGCCCCAAATGCCTTTGTTTTATAGCATTGGGAAATGGGCTCTCAAGTTTCTCTTTTCAATGTGGGATTGTCCCTTTTCATGTTTTTTGATGATTTTCTCTCAAAAACCCACTTTCCATAGTATTTTTAGGCTTGTGTCACAACTTTAACATATTTTAAGTATAATTAATGTAATCTTGTGCATTTCTTCTCACTATTGACTGATGGAGACTAGATTTGAGCCTTTAATTGAGTAGTTCAATCACTAAACCTTGTCTCTTTAGGCTCCTTTCTTCAGTCAATCCTTTGAGTTATGGAAGTAGTGATTAGATCAAAGAGGACTGTTCTCTTCTGTACTTGTTTTCTGTATTCATGTTGCGGGTGCATAGTAAAAATATGCTTCTGCGTTCACTTGGTTAAGGGTGTTAATTTGATTGTTAATAGATGCCCTCTAATGTGTGAGGTCTGAAGTGGAGCCAAGGGCGGAAATACATTACGAAAATTGATACTCTTTATACTGATACTCTTTATTGATCAAATCAAAGATGAGGAAAGGATAATCTCACAGGCACAGGATTTAGGATAACATCTACAAGTCAAACATAACAATTTCTCAAATATATAATATCTTCCTGAGGCGAGCATACCCATGCTCAACAGTAACCAAGCATGGCCAAGAACAATACACAGTGGATCCATATCAAAAGTAAAATTTTCAGAAGTGTAAACATGCACTTCGATGAGTGCGAGAACAAGGTCTTCATCGAACTTCTGACATGGTAGTTTAATATTGTGCAGCTCGGGCAGTGCATCGATGAGTGATACAAGTGTTTTTCCCAAGGTCTTCAATACAAACCGACGATAGTACGAGTTTATATCATGTGAATAGATGAGCTGATGTCGAGCATAATAAAACACCATCTGATTACCGGTCATTGATGTATACCGTTAGCAGATGCAAAGAGACCCACTGATAATGAGGATGGAATCTAAGGTACTGAGTACAAACTAGCTAGTGCGAATAGATGTTCTGAAGTCGAATACTTGTAGAATCACATAATTAGGGGTCATTGATGTATAACCACTGTCATTTACGACGAAACTTGCCACTGATGACTGCAAGATCCAAGGTACTCCTAGGTTTCTAGATCCATTACCTAGATGATGAGTTGGTGTCGATAGGAATAGATCCATCGTAAGGAGGGCATTAATGCATCCCACATCAACCAACATGAAACGAAGATCAATAGTCTAATATAGTTTGGTAGAACTACGAGATCCAACACTGTATACTGACACAAGGAAGGCCGACATGATTGGTTAGGAATATTTGAGGAATGGTCGTCTCGGTTTGAACTTCCCTTGAACACATAACACGACACCGAATGGACACTTGGCAACATAGGACTTGAGTAACTGACCTTACTGAAATCCGATAATGCCAGATGCATTAATGAAAGCTCCATTGGTGACGGGAACGATAACCCATCGGTGGAGATTTGTTCAAAACACTGGTATAGTTTCCTAAGGAAAATGTAGATGGTTTACTGACAGTGGGTACCAAATTATGTGCCATGTTCAAGGGCGACAAGGACTGACTGTTTCCATTTTCGTCAATGATATAATATGAAATGATTCAATTCTCCCTCTTTTTGGATTTTTTGTGTTTTCCAATTTTTTTTAACCTTTTTCATTTATTAGCTTGAAAAAAGAATAAAGCATGCTATGATACATTAGAGGAAACGAGTGTCACAAGGGCATGTGCCTAAATTTCAAGGGCATCGGTCAGGACAAGGCAAAGATCCATATTGCAAACAAGGGCTGAGCTAGTTATGTACACTCTTACATATGTTTACTCCATGGGTATGGGTCAAATATACAAAAGCAATGATTTATAGGCATCTTGCAACAAAAAGTGACTGCAAAGGAAAATACGCAATATAAGCAATAAGAAACGAAGCAATTGGCACGGATGTTCAATTCGATATTTGAACACATGCTTATGTAAAATGAAAAAAATTTGGGAGCCCATCAGGATATGATCATAAATGTATGAAAGAGAAATATGTGGTCTCAAACTCCAAGTCATGATGGGACTAATAGGGCTCCCGGGCCTATGATAATAACTCAGCATGGGAACCAAAATAACAATGGGGTGCTGACTAGGGTGTCCCATGTTCAGTAGGCTCTTTTGTCGGAATGGTGGAAAATACAGATATGAAGGGCTGACCCACCAATTTCCAACAGGTTCGACTCTCTGGCAAGTTTGGGTTGCAAAAGGTTGAAATGAATAATCACGAAGGGATGGCCTAAAGCTATATGCAAGATTCCAAATATACCAGATCAGATCGAGGAACATGCAGATCATGCTCCTATACTTGGGTAGATTTAATACAATTATGCTCCCAGTGGCCCCACAAAAGATGTCCTTAGGTGGGTGCAACCAAATGTTTACAACTTCAAGGATATCTTCATCTAATGATAAAATGTAATCCAAGAAATCATGTGAGCTGGGAGATTTCACAGCCCAAATGGGCCAAGTGACCAAATCACATTCCTTCATTAAGGGAATATTTTGATTTGAATCTGTCGAAGCTATTTGAGTAGCTTGGTATGAAACTTCTACAGCAGATAGGGGTGATCCAAATGCTTTCCAACATTTAAATGACATTACACAAGTTGAGGTCCTTTCATCCACTATGGTTAGACAAATGTTCTTACCATGAGTCATTACTTTAATCTAAAAAGCAACTTCGGAAAGGATCCTACATATTGAATGGTCTATGTCTAATGTGATCAAAGTCGCATCAGATGGATCAACAATGCCAATTGGAGACAATAGTTCCTTTCTATGCACAAGACGACATTGCAATACCTCCAAGGCCGACATGGCACATGGTACTTGAGCTAGGTCCTCAAGAACATTACCGTTCTGAGCAGCTCGCATGTTAGGATTATGCATTGTTCTATGTACAACACCGTTGGGTGGTGTGGTACTAAGTCTATGGTTGGTTTCTCAATGTAGAGAGAACCACTTGGTTGTGATACCGATTGATCTGATGTACTAGGAGAGACATCATAAGAATCAAGTCTTGTTTGAATGTTCATCTCATGATCACACATGAATACATTGGCATTAGGATCATTTCCCCCTTGTGGGGGGGTTGGTTGGTTGCCCCCTGGTGGAGGCACCGGTGTCAAAATAGTGGGTTGTTGTTTCCCACCACATTGAAGCATAGTTGGTGCATCTCTTTTCCCAGAGTTAGCATTTTGCTTACTCTTGTATTTCTTCTTCTTTTCCCTAAGGTCTTTGGACTCGACTATAAGGATTTTAGAATTCTGGGAAGGATTAGCACTTTGCTTACCCTTATACTTCTTCTTCTTTCCTCTAAGGTCTATCGATGAGACTATGAAGATGTCAGAAGTTTTGGAAGGATTAACAGGTTCCTGCAGTTCCTGTCCAGCTATGGGTTGCGAATTCTAAATAGAAACTTGTCCCAAATGTGGGGTAATCTATTCAGGTTGGTTGACGGAATCCATCATACCATTGACATGAGGTCCATGTGGCAGCCTAGCTAGATCAAACGCAGGTCTTGCAGGTTGGTTCCAAAAACATTGGTTACTTCTTAGAACTTGACCACTCCATTGTGGAATGGGTTAATGGTTGGATTGCCCCCTTGTGGGGTTAGGACAAAAAAGAATGGATTACTTTCTAGAACATGACCACTCCATTGATGTGGTCCTTGGGTGTGATAAGAATTCCAATGTGGGTTTCCCCTTTGCGGAGATTGACCCTAAGAAGATTGGCTACTTCCTGAAACATGACCAATGGGTGGATTTCCTCCTTGTGAAGGTGGGGCCCAATAAGATTGGTTACTTCCTAGATCCCAACCACACCATGGTAGTTGAACTTGGTATTGAAAATTATTCCAAGGTTGACTGCCTCCTCGCAGAGGTTGCATCCAAAATGATTGGTTACTTTCTGAATGTTGTCCACTCCATGGTGGAATAGGATGGATGGATGGATTTCCTCCTTGCGAAGGCAGGCCCCAAAAATATTGGTTACTTTCCGGAATCTGACCAAACCATTGATTTTTTCCTTGGTTTAGATAAGCATTCCAAGGTTGATTTCCTCCTTGCAAAGGTGGGCCCCAAGAAGATTGGATACTCCTTGAAACCTGCCCACTCCATTGCGGAATGGGGTTGATAGGTGGATTTCCCCTAGGCATTGTGCTAGGATAAGTCGGAGGATAACCCCCTGGGGCATTTCCACTAATCTGAGGAGCATAGCCCCAATTGTCCATAAATGTTCTATGGTTCATTGCTTCCGCCAGGAATATTACCATTCCATGGTGAAGGGTTTCTCCATAAGTAGAACTTGGACAAGTGTTAGGCATACCAAGAGGATTTTGGTTTAATCCTTGTGTGTGTTTACCTTGATTAGCCGAACCATATGGAAAACCAGTGTTTGGTAAGGCACACCCTTCAGTATGGATTCCTGCAGACGAAGTGGATGTACTTCCGAGATTGGAACCCGAAAATGTACCAATTCGCACTAAAGTGCTGGTTGAACTTGTGCTACTAATAGGTATACTAATTGTTGGGATTGATGTAGAGGCCAAATTGGAAGTATGTCGACCTCCAACAACTGTTTGATGTTGCGACGATGTAGTCCCTTGTGCTCCTGATGAATCCATAGGGTCACTTGTCAAATTTTGCATGTCATTCAAACTTTCAAAAAGAGGTTTGATATCACCCAGTGACTCACGGATAGTAAGTACAACTGGTTCTGAAAGACTCGTCAAAGGTGGAATTACATGAGAATTTGTGTGATTTTTCAATGTTTCAATTTCTACTAGAGTAAGATCATCAACTATGTCTATATTCAGTTCGTGATGTGATAATGAATGTTCAGGGTTTGTTTGATGTTGTTCTTCTCAAGTAATATTAATTGAGTTTAAAATCAGTTATGTTTCCAAGTCACTAGGATGTGGTTTTTGTATCTGTCTCTGCAATGTAGTAGGGCCTTCAATTTCTGGTGACTCACCTCACTGCCACCGTGACTAGTGGATCGGGAGAGTAGCCACTTCTAAGAATTTGATAAAAGGATGTGTTTAAAATGATATTCTTAATCAAACAATCCTAAGGAAGTCTAGACTCAACAAAAAGAAAAAGTGTCCACACAGTAAAAAGTCCTATAGATCCAAGCAAGAAAAATACTATTCCAAAGAACCAAAGTTTAGTGAAAAGATGGATTAGAGGGCCTTCTGAAACTAGTAGCTGCTAAGGGATATCAAGATCAAACAATTGCTAGCAGCGAAGGTATGAGAAACAGTTACAATAAACTTTAATCGCCAGGGGTGAAAGTGTTGGTTCCTGACCAATCACCCTCCCAAGGAGTAAAAGTTCAAAGTCTGTCTCAGGTACTGCAAGTGTCACCCACTCACAATAGCCTATGTGATATTCTAGGAATAACATCTAAGGTTACCACTTCACAATCGATGGTCGGGAAGAACAGTTGTAAGTCGAGGACAACTCATAACCAGGTACTCTAGAAAAGTGATGTCACCCTGAGGACTTGTCACTTCACATATAGTTCCTTGATGAGCTCATGTCCCACTAAACAAGCAAGAGGGGGGGAACCACCCTTACTTATCCAGATTGACCTCGTGCCTAACGCATGTTTTAGAAGCGCTTTCCCAAAAAGCGTTATTTGCTACTAATGGATTTAAACTCTCAGTAATCAATGCTAGTTTCAAAATTTTTGCAGCCTAGGAGTGTTAACTCTCCAAACCTAATCCAGGGGACTAACCTAATCTTGTTGGTGATATGAAAATCAAAAGTTGGTCAATTTTAGATTAAGCGCCAATTTTAAGGGTAGTTTGCTTAGTTTCAAGAGTGGAAGTGAAACTGGTTGTGTTTTGACTTGAAAAATATGAACCACACAATGCAATATGCTCACGACTCTACCTTTCAATTTGATGAATGTTATAAACTAATGAAAAGTTAGAGGTTCATGTGTGCCTTTCAAACATGCAAAATTTTTTGTTAGATTTTTGATATTTAAGAACAGTTTTTTCTGAAATATGGATAATAACTGATTTTCAAAAATCAATATAAACCAAAAAAATATCTCAGTGAAAAATGAATCTAATTCTATTACATGGGGGACCTCTGTTTCTCATTCACGAGATCACATGAAGGCCCAAGTGAAGAGGATACGCAGATCCCTTTGGAATGCTTATGAACTAAATTCTAGACTATTACACTTGAGATCCACTTTCTCATTCACAAGAACGCACGAAGGCCCAAGTGAAGAGGATACGGTGGCTCAAAAAACTGTATGCAAAAAATGAAATCTACTCTGTTACACGTGAAATCCACTTTCTCATTCAGAAGATCACAGGATGGCCCAAGTGAAGAGGATACAGTGGCTCGAAAATAAGAAGCTTGAAAAATCAAATTCTAGACTGTTAGACTTGAGATCCACTTTCTCATTCACAAGATCGCCCAAAGGCCCAAGTGAAGAGGATACGGTGGCTCAGACACAAATTATCACAAGAAAATTGAGATCTAAAGCTGCAACTTCCTCTAATTGTGCAAGAGTATAATGAAAATATTATAGATCCAAAACAAAATTTCACTAATTAAAGCTTGTTTTTGCTTTTGGAAGGAGATTGTTTTTCAAAATATTTTAAAGTGTGATGTTCAAATTTTTTTGTTTTTCAATGCAAATGTGTTAAAGTGATATTTCAAATGTCATAAATGATATTTGGTTCCAAGGTTCATATAATCAAGTGCATGAAAGTAAAAAATTAAAGGGCCCTAAGGTTCTTTAAACACATATTCATGGTTTTTCACTTTTCACTATTTGCAAACTATGAAATGAATCAAAATTATTTAAAGATCAGTCCTAATCCTATCCAATCAGGGATCTATAAGCAAAAGATGACCTTAAGCGAATGGATCTACCACCAAATGTAAGAAAAAAATGAAAGAAATGTCAATTTAAGCCAGTTTTAAAGGTTTTTGGAAGGAAATCCCAAATCTGAAAATCTCAAACCAAACCCTCTCAAATATTTCTTAATTAGTAATAAACTAATATTAACATGTCTTGAATCAATATTCAGGTTTGCAAGTACAAAAATGAAGCCTAAATGTTGCCCTAAAACAGTGAAATCTCAAAGCTAGTTCTATCAATTTTGTGCCAATTTGAAACAAGAAAGCTTTAAAATTCTTTAAAAATCTTCTAAATATTGAGCAAAGAAGGGTCCAAATGAGGTTTAAAATATAATCTAAGAGGTTCCTAAGCCCATCCATAAAGAAAATCACAAAAAATGGGACAAGAATCAAGAACCAAGCTCTCAAAACTCAAAAACCCGGCCGACACACAGTCTGGAATAGAGCAGAGCACCAATAGCAGTCAGGCATAGGTTTTACACTAGAAAGGTGAGCCAGTGGCGTAGGTTGCTAGTGTGCAAGGTGAACCGACACTCTGTGTACACAGGTGAAGTGCTCCAGCCTTCTAAAGCAAGAAAATATGAGATCTGGGATCAGTTTTGAAGGATTTTTGGAGTTTAGGAGTGGATCTAGGCCAGTTTGGGGTCTCTAGACCTGCAACATAAGTTCTTGAAGGTATCTTAAAGCTTAATTGGAGTAGATATAAAAGGTTATAACACCAAAATATGAAGAAATTTTCAATAAAAATCAACAAGTATGGTCACTAATCTGATAATAGCTTTTAAGGTAGGGATGTGTCTACCCTAAAAATCTATATTACTATGAAATGGTGAGTTCCAATGTCATATATGAAACAATTAACACAAATTTCCTAATATCTTCAATCAACTATTAAGCATTTCTTAAGATCTAAAGCCATCATGAATGCAAACAAAAAGGAAGGAAACTTGAATCATTTCATATTAAGCTAGAGAAGAAAGTACATATCTACCATGAAGCTTGAGATGCCTCCTTCTTCCATTTCCATGAGCTATCATTTATCCACCTTTGCTTTTGATGAAGAAGTTGAGCTTTCCAACCTTCAAAACCTCTCCAGCATGCCTTTTCTCTTCCTTTGTCCTCCTCTACCATGCACCAAATGCCTTTGTTTTATAGCATTGGGAAATGGGCTCTCAAGTTTCTCTTTTCAATGTGGGATTGTCCATTTTCATGTTTTTTGATTATTTTCTCTCAAAAAACCACTTTCCATAGTATTTTTAGGCTTTTGTCACAACTTTAACATATTTTAAGTACAATTAATGCAATCTTGTGCATTTCTTCTCACTGTTGACTGATGGAGACTAGATTTGAGCCTTTAATTGAGCAGTTCAATCACTGAACCTTGTCTCTTTAGGTTCCTTCTTTCTTCACTCAATCCTTCGAGTTATGGAAGTAGTGATTAGATCAGAGAGGATTGTTCTCTTATGTACTTGTTTTCTGTCTTCATGTTGCAGGTGCATAGTAAAAATATGCTTCTGCCTTCACTTTGTTAAGGGTGTTAATTTGATTGTTAACAGGAACATGAATAACTACCAAAATATCCTTCTTTAATATTGACTTGGGCACTCAAGTGGATAGGGTGTTTAAAGTGCATGAATGCCATATGTGGTTTTTCATGAATCATCCCATCCATCAAATCACATGAAAACCATTGTTGGTGCCACTCATTGAGTTCAATATCACCCTCAATTCTGCATTGAACCAATGCACACATATGGGCTAGCATATCCTTGTTATGGTGTAGATAATGCTTCTCATGGAGCTGCAATCTCTTGTGCACATATTTGGGGATGAAACAAATAAGGGTGGAGTGAATCCTATCCATGTAGAAATGATCTTCACATTTCTCAAGCATGATATTAAGATACATTTTCTTTATTCCTCCAACTTCAAACTCAAACAATGTAAATTCTTTGCAAGCATGTAATGCAACTCCCCATTTAAGGAATTTCTTAATTAGGAACAAATCATGGGAAGCCCCCAAAAACCCTTCCTAGAAAAACTGATTTTGGCACCCAAAATATGCCTTCCTCCATGATGCCAAACTATTCTTCTTGAACCCAACCATTCAGTAGCTCATCTGCAAATATGCCTTTGCGGTACTTTGCTACTAAATCAGTTTCCAAAACAAGTCTTCCCATGAACAAATAAGAACCTCTAATGCTATATTCTTGCAATCATGATTAGATTTATAAACTTGGAATTCACTTACCAACCTTGGTTACCAATCCCTAAGCTTCACTGGTATCATGTAATGCATCCCACCTTTGTGGTCATATTTGACCACCCATCTGTTTTCCTTTAAAATTGATTTAAACCAGTCCATACCATGCATGATGGCTATCATGATGTCATGCTTCTCATATGGATGCAACCTTCTTATTTCAAAAGAATTGGTGTTCCAATTCTCCATCAAATTTTCTTCTATGCTTTCTTTTGTGACACCCCACTGTAGGCCGAATGGGTGAGTGGAAATTGGTAGTGCATGTATGAAGCAACCAACCCTCACTCCCATCATCTCTTGAATCACGATTTCAGCCTCTCCTAACCAGCAAGAGACTTGTTCCTTAATTATTTCTTGTGAGAAACTAAAGAAGCCTCTGGTGTTGCTTCTTGAACTTGGTCCACCATGAGTATCCCAAATCATCCCATCATGCAATTTTGTACTAACTTTCACATCCATATGATTAAGATTCAGGATATCAATCTCTTCCCTCTCGTACTTGGATCCATTTCCATGGAAGGATAAATCTTCCATAAGGTTTAGCACAATATCCGAGTATTCTTTTCAAACCTTGATGCAAACAAACATATCATTAGAAAATTGGGAAACACACTTACAAATTTGTTCATCTACCATGGTGTACATGCAAGGATGAAATACAATAGGTGTAAATTCAAGCCAAGGATCATGACTAGAAAATCAATGTTCCCATATTAATGGCACTTGAATACTAACCTCCACATGTCTTCTTCCTTCAACCTTTTCAAATGCTTGTAGTGAAAGATATTGATGGATTGTGCATCCATCCTCAATTCATCCTTATGATTATTCACCTTGTCAGGTGGTCTACCCAGTGGAAGGTATTCAAGAACATTCTCATGTTGTTGTAGTGACTTCCATATGGCCTCAATTTGATGTAAGTAGTCCATAGTTGTAACTTGAATGGTGGTGAGGCCCTCAATAGCCCTCACAATGTCACCATGCTTCACTATGAATATCATGCCATGAGATAACTCCTCATCTGCTATGTGATTTTTCCTCCAAGGCTTGAATGGAAATGTATGTAAATCATCATATTGTAGCCATATATCCGTTGGATGCTTCTCATTGAATATAAAAAACTCAAATGCAACAATAGATCCATCACTAATGCAAAGATAACTCTTACCAATGTGAGCTAGTCTTGCACAATCTTCGGTCCCCATCTTGATGATGTAGCTATCCATCCAATTCAATGATGAATAGGATTATTTTCTTATTGATCCAAATGTGATGTGGTGGTGTTAACACCCAAAAAGTGCTCACTAGCTCATTTCCCTATTGACATGACCCATTTGTCCACTTTTCCTACCATTTTAGCCTGTAAAACCCCCCAAAACCCTCAAATGGTCACCAAAAAGGCCAAAATCCATCTTTTTCTCCTCAAAATATTCAATTTTCCTAAAAAAATACAAAAAACCCTCCAAAGGGGTCCAAAATTCCCAAAAATAAATTCAAAGGGAATAAAATTCAAAAATATATTAAAAAAAAGAAGAAAGAGGGAAAAAGAGGAAAATAAACCCTAAACCATTTTTACCAATACCATTGGTTTCCTTAAACCATGGTTGTATTCTCCATCACCCAAAAGCTATAAAAAGGTGATAGAGGCTCCTCACTATTCATCCACATTCATCCTATCCTCATGCTACCAAAATTCCTCTTGAGCTTTGCCCATCCTTTTTGAGCTTGAAGTTCTTCATTGAGAGTGAACCTTTGGCCCACCCTTGAAGCATCTTGGAGAAGAGAGAGACTATTGGAGAATTGGACCACTACTCCTGTACTACTGCAAGAATTTTAGAAACCTCACCATTGAGGTAAACCATTGCAAACCATTGTTTGCTCATTAATATAAAATATCAAGTTTTTTATTGTTTCTCTCATGGATCTAGATTTTTACTGTTCTTAATCTAGATTTACTTTCTTGCATATATTTGATTAATATTTACTGTTTGCATTAGTTTTTAATGTTTAATCGAGACTGCTACTATGAAGTTAGCAGGTGCACATTTGCACAAGCTTGGGTGAAAACCCAAGCTACAGTTTTTGACGACTCCGCTTTACTTTGAATCTTTGAATCTTTGGTTAGATCTAGAATTCTTCTTATTTTAGTTATTATTTAGCGTTATTTTTGTAGATCTGGTTTACCATTAAGCCTATAGCTTCCTGCCATAGCCCTTTGTTGTCTCTGCAACCTCTACAGTCCCAATTTTTAAATTTCAGCTTTTGTTTTCGACGACCTTTTTCCTCCCGTAAATCGCAGGTTTTTTAACCCACAGTCGCAATCCAGATAATGGTTGTTTATCCAAAAGCTGTGATTCCAAAACTCTAAGTTTTGACCCCATATTGTGAGTTTTGCCCATTTAGCCACGATCTAGATCGCGATTTTCCGACCCATCTCCATGATTCCAAATCGCAACTTACAGCCCCTCATCCACGACTTAGATCGCGAGATTTGTCTAGATAGCCACAATCCAGATCGCGAGTTTTTCCTCAGACAGTAGCGATTTCGACCTGAACCGTGCGACTTTTCTTCCGAGCTTTCGTCACCCTTTTCGACCCATTTTTTTTCTTCCATCTCCCCTGCACCTTGACAGCCTACTTTTTTACTTGCAGCACTAGATATTCATTTACTTTTTTTGTTATTTGCTTTACTATATCATTTTGGAAAAAAATTTAGTGTTTTTATTGAAAAGAAAATTGTTAAGCATTTACAGTTAAATTTTCATATTTGCAAGTTGAAATCAACATTTTAATTTGATAAATATTTACCCAAGCAAGGCATTCTATTTGGTACATAATTACACTTACACACACTCTGTCACCATTAATCAAGTGAGCCTTAAAATCTATTTAACTCAACCAACCTTTTAACCCCACTTGGGGAACATTAAAAGAAGATTGTAGTTAGGTAGGATTGAGGGGATAGGCATCCAAATAACACCCCTCGATCACTTTCACTTGAGACATAGTTTTTGTCTATTAGGGTACCAAAATCCCTTAGTACTTATTGGCATGGTTATACACCAATTTGTCGGACAGGCCTCTTCCTTAGGAGGGTCAAAGTAGCATGATTGTTTCCGGAGGCTCGAGTGGAATATCGCAATCCATTCAGTCACCAAAGGATACCTACTCGATTTTCTCGGTGTACTACCCGTATGGGAGTACAACGACGATAGAACATGAGCTGCAGATTCACCTTTCTAGACATGTCATGAATGAGGTATCTTAGTGGCCTTTCTTCTAGGATTGTCTACCCAGTGTCCCTCTCGGTAGGGGGATATCATTAGCCTTTGGTTCTACGTTTCGTGTTGTCTGACTTGGACTTCATCACCTTGCAGAGGATACATCTTGTTCAAACCATAATACCTTTTTAGTTAGGTGTTTGCATGCTCTCTTACCTCCCCTTGGTTTAGTGAGTACACCATTTTTATTTTTAGGAGCCGTTTGCTTGTTGGTATTTTGACCACCTTTTTTTATCACTCCACTTACTGTAGCACAACTGTTTCTGTAAGTGTTTTGAGTTTGGTTGTTGGCCTGAGTGCCATATTTTTTGTCGCTCCCCTCCTACACACACGGTTGCATTAGGGCTTTTGAGCTTTTCACTCACCACCACCTACTAGTTTTACTAGTCATCTGTCACCATTGAGTCCCCAAGAAATTCTCGACGCTTCCAGGGAGAACCTCTGCAGTACGGTTCACTTGACACCACTCGTCACATGCATAGAGATTTGTTACTTGAATCCACACGTCATCAGCACAGAGTCTCGTCACCCGATTTTGATGCCCCTCATTTCACATCTGACTCTGAGGAAGAATCAGAAAACCCTACATACATAGAACCAACTAGCCCCATGACTGGCATGAATTCCAACCCCTTCTTTATAGGGACTGTTGGTGGGACATATACCACCACCCCAGCCACCACTACAACAACTACCCATTAGAGAGATTTTGAGGTCAAAAAAGGGCCTCCTAAGAGATGTACTACAAAAATATGAGATATATTAAAATATTATGAATTGGGGGTTTTATGGGGTAGGTATATATGACAAGTCACCTCCCACACTATTTTCTATGCACAATATAAATAACCATGGTTGAGTTACTTTTCAAAATTCACTAGAAATAAAATTAATAAAATAAGTCTACATTGATGTGACTAAGATTCATTGTAAATTCCCAAAAATGTATTGTCCTTTAACATTTATTTGTCTTGAACTTGCAAATGAAATTAAATAATAAAAAACATTTTTAAGAGTTTTTTTTAAATTTTATGTTGACTTTTTATATTTAGTACTTTTCTCATGAATCTAATAATGTAATTTAATTGAGAATTTATATACATGTAAAATGTCAATAATATTATTAAAATCCACATTGCATTATTATTATAATTATTATTATTTATTAAATATATTATTATTCTTTATTAGTTTGGCATTATGTTATTAAATAGAATGGAGTGAATATATAATTTAAAATTAAAAACATAAAAATGATAATATATTATTTTATAAAAAAATGTGAAAGGAGTTTCTTTATGAATTAAGAGTACTTCACTTGAAAATGACAATAATATTATTTTATGTGAAAGTGTGAAAAGACATTCATTATGAGTACTTTACTTGAAAATGACAATAATATTATTTTATGAAAAGACTATCATTATGAGTACTTTACTTTATGACTTAAAAGTACTTACACCACTACCTTGGTTAACTATGTGTTTTCATCCACCATAGAAAATTTGACAAATAAGCATTCTTAACTCATGCAATGCCACCTCACCAAGGGGGATGATGTCATCTACTAGAATGTGATTGGTTGTATTTTATAGTACATTTTCTTTGTTATGAGGCCCTTTTTTGACCTCAAAATTTCTCTAATGCTAGGTATGCCCTCAATGGGACCCACACCTACTCTGGGTATGCCCTCAATGGGACCCACACCTACTCTGGGTATGCCCTCAATGTGACCCACAACTACCCTGGGTATGCCCTCAATGGGACTCACACCTACTCTGGGGATGCCCTCGATGGGACCTACACCTACCATCCCGGCCACAACTCCGATCACAATAGCTACTAGACCCAATCCAAACCCATCTGTGACTCACGTTACACTTGGAGCCGCAGGCCCCTCGCACACCAACACCACACCTCTATTTGGGGGTCATATCCCCCTCACGACTAATATTCCCTTTGGGGGCAGCGGCCTGATCAACAATGGTACCACTAACACATACACCCCGGTGACCATGTCACACTCTTCTGCCAGTTTTCCATTTATGGCTAGTCTCAACCTACCGGACCTGGAAATATTAACAAACGATCCCATTAGACATGATCCTACTTGGCCTCACATGCCTACTAAAATCCCATCAGACATCCCTAAGTTTGAAGGGAAGGTTGGTGAGGATCCCTAGAATCACATTATGTCTTTTCATCTATGGTGTTCCTCCAACTCCATAGTATATGACTGCATTCGCCTATGCTTGTTGCAAAGGAATTTCACTGGCTCGGTAGGCAAGTCGTATATCGAGCCTCCTCATGGGACCCACACCACTTTCACATCTCCTGCCTCTACCTTTCTGCAATTTTTTCAGCTACCCATTCATTATGATGCGAGAGTGGAAATCCTCTTGTTGTGCAGACATAACATAACTACCCACATCACGGATAACATTCATGAGTGGCGTAAACACCATAGTTTGTACAAGATCAAGTTGGATGACTGTATTTTACTGGATTGGTTCCTAAAATCTCTCCTTTCAGCCATAGCCAAAGACGTGGCATCTGAACAACCCCAGTAAGAAGAAGAAGCAATTCTCAAAGCCCAACAATTTGATTTAATCTACACCTAGTCTGGTTATTTGTACACCATATTACTTAACTCCCCCCATGACAATCCATCCTAGAATGACGCGCCGGGAGAATCCCATGCCACCGATGGTATCATTGGTCATGTTGCATCACACAACCAACCCTTTTCAATTATTCCTAATAATACTAGCCCCCACCTTTCGCGGGCCACATCTCACACCGGAGCTACAACCTCATATGCTCCCATAGCACACTCTAACCTCACTCATGGACCCTCACGTACACCACAGTGTTACAGGAATGCACCATCAGCTTATGCACCTCCTACGTATTATCACCAATAGGCCACTCATGCTCATGTTCACTCACAATCCCAATTGGCTTATTACCCTCCACAAGGAGCGCCTGCAGCACCACAACCTCCAACTGCTCAAAATTACCAACAACCACAATCAGCACCTGGACCACCTCTGGCCTCGCCCGCTTATTATCCACTGCAGCCTGCTTCAGCACTTGCGTGACCTCAAAATCCCCCTACTTCCCAAGGGCAAGTGTATGCACAACATAGGTAGGTCCAAAACCAAAAAAACCAACGTAATCAAGGAGGACAATAGAACCACTGAAGAGGAAGCAACTGCGGGAACAATCAACCTCAAAACCAAAGCAGTCAGCCACCCAATCCTCTGAATAATAATAATGTTGCTCCCACCAACCAACTCTGGAGCGAGTGCGCCAACTCTGGACTGATGACGCCCAATGCCAAGGGCACGCAGCACAGCCAACGCCACCTCCTCAGCCACAACCCATGATATTGCAGAATCCTTTACCCAACCAAGGAGTGGTGAACAACCGTCCGATGGATCCCCCACAAGGATCTGACACCACAACAGTAAATCACTTATGTTGCAATTGATTACCAACACATGGATTCAGGTACTCACCATCTATTAATGATGTCATCAGCTGATGTCCACCTACAAACATGCTGAAACCAATATGGCCCTACCCCTGAGGCCATGCCCGCTGATCCAGCTACTACCACCCTTCCAACTGATCAACCATTACATATACCTACTATACCATTGGATGGGGGTCCTAAAGCCCCTCATTTCCCCTTACGACGGATCAACAATAATCCTAATGCTTGTGCCGCCTCAAATTATAACATCGAGGATGACTTAGCCCAGTCCCCCACTTCTATGTATGCCCTACAAGTCCTAAAAAATAGTCCTAAGTAGAGGAAATTATTGTTATCCACCATTGGTGCGATAGACCTTAACGATTCACGAATGATGGCATTCGACTTGGACCAAGACGAACCACGTTTGCCTTCGACATTAGCATTTCAAGTTTCTGTATCCATTCGAAACCTTGTCATTCATCGATGAAGGTACCTCCACCTGTGTAATGTCGACATTTGTTTGGCAGAAGCTTGGATCTCCTACACTATAGACATCCACCACTACATTACGAGCTTATGATGGTCATTCAGCCCAACCGCAAGGCCTTTTGGCTAACGTGCCAGTCCAATTAGGTGGAAAAACTATACTTATAGACATAGAGGTCATCAATGCCCAGCTTGATTACAACCTCTTACTAGGATGAAGTTACATGTATGCCATGAAAGTTGTCGCTTCATTCGTCTTCCGCACTATGATGTTCCCCCATGAGGGACATGTAGTCAAAATTGATCAACTGACATACTATGATCCTAATGCCCCTGTCGCACCTGAAAATGTTATCCTATGATTGAATAGACCGTTCAGAGCACATGCACATCGTTCGTCTCTACAGTCGGACCTGGGATATACTTAGATACTATCATGACTTCCACATTCCAATTCATTCCACCACCTTTGCAGACACTCGAGATATCTGATTTGTGCACCCTCTCGCACAATACATAGGCACCTAACCAACAACCCCCTTTACTGCCGCAAGTGCCAAGTCATGTCGGAGCCACACCCATTCACACTATCCCATTTCTATTTCCTCCTTCAGGAACAGTTAGCACCCCCATAATGGCTACGCTTAATCTTTCAGGGTTAACTTTAGGACTACCTGTGTGGTACCTGCCCGCCCCAAATCCTCCCCCAACACCAACTGTCATTTTACAAGCTGTCCAACGTATCACAGTGACAAACCGACCACCTCCACGGGTGAGAACTGCATCAACATCTAGTATTGCACCCCCCCTGCCACGTCACATAGGGGGAAGAGGCCCACAAACCTACACTGCTTCACCTACAACCCACACTGCCCCACCTACCCCAAAGCAAGAAAAAAACCCCACAACATTTCTTGCTACCCCCAAATGCTCTTTGTGCGACAATCTGGGCCATTCTACCCATCAATGTCCACAATTACCAGCACTCCAGGAGCACATGCAAATATTATATGACGCTGCTAACATCCCAGTTGTTAAACTTAACATCACCCCTCATCCTTGCGATAAATCCCTGCGTACCAATCACCCTTGTGCAATATGAGGCATTTACAACCATTACTCACATCACTGCCTGATCTCCCAGATTATAGAGAAGCTCTATACGAACTGAATAATGCCGACCTAGAGACATCCCCTCCTCTTATTGAGGAAATTCAGCCCCCACCATATTCCTCCTCGAAAGATATTAACACAATTTACATGGTTTCCAATGGAGACCCCTCTGTCCAGTCGACCCCTTCCATTGATCCCTCCAACCCACATATTCAACCTTTTCAAATCAAAGAGGAAACCACATGTCCACAACATGGGGGCAGGCCTGAAACCTTGCCTACTCATCAACATCGTCATTCTCATCGATGATACTGGGGGCATCCACCTCGCAAAGGGAATCCCCCATCATCATATCATCAATTCAGTATGCCACCATGGCCCATAGCCTCATGGTACACCCCCCCTCTAGTTGTTGGTCAATGCCTTGTTGATCCCTCTCTAAGACAGCATCTGCACCGCATTGACACCTTTGAGTTTGAGGACATAATAGATTACCTCGAATCTGGGATAGGGGGCATGATCAATCATTTTGACCCTACCCCATCACTTCTATCTCAACACTTCAATGAGCCCATCATTCAAACCAACACATATGTGATCCACAATCACAAACCCCATGCACATAGCATGGGGGCAGGTCATTAACCCTACTCACTTTTTCACATTCGTGATCTCAACCATTTTTGAGGTCACATGTCACTTGTATATTTGATTTGATTTGATACGCCTAGTATTTCACCCCCGAGGGTCATCATTTCTCCCTACCACTACATCCTTGGCTTGGTGGGCTCACCTTTATTTTTAGCCATTTTTAACCTCATTTTTTCCTTTGATCATTCCAGAGTCATTTGACCTCCATTTTTCGCACCCTTTGCACTGTCGGATTCAGATATCCATTCCCGTGATGATGCTTGAGATAACTTCTCTCTCTCACCACGATATTTTTAGGGCACTTTTCACACGCCCCTCATTGCCTCAGTTTGCGTGCCACATCGGTCGTTGTCTATTTTTTATGAATTTTTATTGCTAGATTCAGTTTTCCATGCTTATGATGATGCTTGAGATCATTTCTCGCTCTCATCAGAAACCTTTTTTGACATTGTGTCCTCACACTTTACCATCTCGATTTGCATGCCACATCGGTAGCTATCAGATTTTACAAAGATTGTGCATCACAACTTATACATGAGCCCTTCACTCCATCCATGCTACAATTATGGCATTGTTTTGCTATCATTCATCAACCCGCAAGGAGGACCCATCAATGTTCCCCACCTATCACTGTGATTGATCCCCATACTTGTCCCTTGATTGAACACTTCCTCCTTGCCTCACTATTACTTTTGTTCGGTATAATTTTATCCCTTTTTTGGGCCGATCAACTCCTTTACGAAAAAGGCACTTAGGGAGTTTTCGTTAAGCTCTTTTCTGACTCCTAAAACAATGAAAAGATCATCGAGCAATCTTTCTTCCTTTCATGCTCGTTAAATGTATTTGAAGGGGTGTCTACCTGGTATAATTTTACCCCTTTTCCAGACCTTGTAGACTAATTACAAAAAAGGAATACTCTAGTCACAGTGGCTAGAAGAGTTCTTCATTGCATCCTTTTATGCTTTTTCGGGCGTTGGAGACTAACACATGAAAAAGAAACCCCTTGGAGTCTACTTACTGATTTCAGACTCTCTAAAACTGAAAGCAACCATGAGAATGAACTGTCCTGGGATCATACAAATCCACACGACAGTACCATTATTGAGCACACTTCTATCCCTTCTTTGAGCTCCTTAAACCATGAAGAATGCCCCAACGGTGCCTCTCGGCACCACAACAAAGCATATATAATCACACCATCATGGCAGCTTCCCCAATTTGGTCTCCTTTGTACAGAGTATTCTGCGATATGCCACCTTGAGAGTTTCCCGATACCATACATCAGTTTGTCCTCCTGAGTCTATCCCATTGCAGTACATACCCCTGATGCCTTAAGATATGGTCCCCATACCTAAAATTAGTTTCACATGCTGCCAGGTCATTCATGTCATCATACTCTGAGCAAAGTAAGTTTGAGTCTCCCCCCCACTCTATGACCCCAGTTATTCCCCATCCCCACAGTATGTTAGTCCCACTATCAGTACTATGACACTTTGGTTGTATACCTCACGCTGCTATCAAGGAAACATCATTGCCTTGGTATCCGCAAGTATCCCTTTGTCGACACTAGCCAATCTATTCCAGAGGATAGACCGAGAGGTCCCTATGCCTTGGACTCATCACCATCAGTGGTGAGTTCCTACAGATCATTTTGAAAGGAGTCCTTAGTGCCTCTCCAAATGATCGTTTCTCACATGGTCGACGTCAACACCTTGATCGCATCATTGAGATTCATACAGGGTATCGGTCCTTTCACTTATTTGTCGAAGACCCCAGATGTCACCTGACTCTAGCACATTGGTGAGTCTACTTTATGAACTACCAGTTATATGCTCCAGTGGATACCGGGCTGCTCTTGGCGACAATATTCAGAAGTTCCCCAGTTGTATACTTCTTCGAGTACACAATTCAAATACAGTTCAGTGTACCCTTGAGATTTTGACTCACAAGTTATTGAATCAATCCAGTTGTTGGATACCTTCAGATCCAGCAGTTCATCAGCTCTTCTGACACCACATTTAGAACCACTGTTTCCTTTCTCCAGTGTATCAGTTATTCAGATCAGCGATGGTATTGAACATGAGTATATCCCAGCTTTGAGTCCCCTCTGGACCATTATGATGTACACAACAGTTCTCCATGTATTGCTCAGGTCCCCTTTTTGGGCCTCATTGTAATTTATACGTCTTGATACAAGCATGGGTATGCCTGCCTCATCCATTATTAGATATTATTCCTCATTCATTTTGAGGCCATGTAATTTCAGTTTTTGCAGTTTGTATGGGACCGTTGTTACAGTGTCCAATCGGTCTCTTCTCTCCTCCAAACCCCAGGAAAAAGACAAAGAAACTATGATATCTATCGACCATACGATGAGCTCCTGCCCTCACACATCAGGGGGAAATTTGTTAAAACCCAAAAAGTGCTCACTAGCTCATTTCCCTATTCACATGACCCATTTGTCCACTTTTCCTACCATTTTAGCCTCTAAAACCCCAAAAAACCCTCAAATGGTCACCAAAAAGGCCCAAATCCATCTTTTTCTCCTCAAAATATTCAATTTTCCTAAAAAAATACAAAAAACCCTCCAAAGGGGTCCAAAATTCCCAAAATCAATTAAAAGGGAATAAAATTCAAAAATACATTCAAAAAAAGGAAAAAAGAGGGAAAAAAAGGAAAATAAACCCTAAACCATTTTTACCAATACCATTGGTTTTCTTAAACCATGGTTGTATTCTCCATCACCTAAAAGCTATAAAACGGTGATAGAGGCTGCTCACTATTCATCCACATTCATCCTATCCTCATGCTACCAAAATTCCTCTTGAGCTTTTCCCATCCTTTTTGAGCTTGAAGTTCTTCATTGAGAGTGAACCTTTGGCCCACCCTTGAAGCATCTTAGAAAAGAGAGATACTATTGGAGCATTGGAGCACTACTCCTGTACTGCTGCAAGAATTCCGACAACCTCACCATTGAGGTAAACCATTGCAAACCATTGTTTACTCATTATTATAAAATATCAAGTTTTTTTATTGTTTCTCTCATGGATCTAGCCTTTGAATGTTATTAATCTAGATTTACTTTCTTGCACATGTTTGATTAATATTTACCTTTTGCATTAGTTTTTACTATTTAATCGAGACTGCTACTATGAAGTTAGTAGGTGCACATTTGTACAAGTTTGGGTGAAAACCCAAGCTACAGCTGGACTCCAGGAATGGATACCTAATTAGGGTAGCTATATTGGGAGTATACTTTAATTTATCAACTAGGGAGCATACACACTTAAGAGGTGCTAAGCATTGTATGTGCACTATAGGGTGATCTTTTTCGTTCAGGGTGTTGAATGTATCCTAAAGGTTTCTTTGAGGGAAATGGAAATAGAAGTATTGCTCTAAAACTAAGAAGCTGAAAAATATGTAAGGATGCAAATTTGTAACCTAATTCTGCTGAAGACTTAATTAGAAAGTGAATGCTGAAAACTGAAAATTTAGTCTAGGAATGAAATGCTGAAAGCTCGACGAATCTAATCTAGGAATCAAATACTGAAAGCTGGAAAGGCTAATCTAGAAATTAAATATTGAAAGCTGGAAATCTAATCTAGAAATTAGATACTGAAAGCTAGAAATCTAATCTAGAAATCGAATACTGGAAATCAATAAAAAATTATCTATTCAAATCAAGTACTGAAAGTGATGATCATTACTCTATTCAAATCAAAAAGTTGAAACAATTAACTTCTATGTGATCGAACTCAGATAAGAGAAATATGCATGGAATTGCAGATCTGAATCATTGTATAGAATTAATGTAAAACGCTGGAAAATAGATGTAAAATGTGCCTGCGCAGAATGCATGTACAGGACTACTGACAACGTGTTATAGAACTACGAAATCAGTATTGTTGAACTACAGAGAAAATCGTTGAGTCTGAAATCAAAATCTGCTATGTAAATAAATATCAAAGTACTTTCACACATCACAATGATTAAGCCAGTTAACAAAACGCATGAAAAATACCTGAAGTAAGATGAGGCTCCTGATATACATGTTGAGGGGGCCCTCCCCAATCCGTATTTCAGAAGTGAAAAAGACTTATAAACTCAGGATTCGAAATAACACCAGTATTCCATTATCAAAATCGTAACTTCATGTCTTAGGAAAAAAATTGAAAACAAAACTGTCTTGAATAAAATATGTTGAAAATAGTTTCTCTCAAAAAGTCAACAGGAACCCCTTTCTACTCAAGAGGTTCATATATATATTCTTAATCATAACCTAATTATGCATTGTAAATGACGATCCTGCTAAACACGAGTTTTCTTCTATAAATCAGGAAAATGGGAGCACTGATCCACTTGTGATCTTTCATTCTTTGAGATGGATTTGCTTGTTGTCTTCTAGACCACCCGCGCCTGCTCATACATGCCTATTTTCATATAATTAGCACATAAAAATGCCTTTAAGCATAAGAAGAATAATCTCTAAACTATTTTATTAAATAATCAAAACAAATGCATTATTCCACACAAACAGAGGTATTTTTCTTATCCATTCTTGTACTTGTGTGGCATAAAAAGGCTATAGAGTACCTAATTTGGGGCTCATCATCTCCCCCAGACTGAAGGACTCACCCATCCCTGGGTGACACATCTTGTTCTTAGACAACTTCTCTAATATCCCAGGCCACGACCCTAGGAGTCCCTTCCTGTCTATGATAGCCCAAGGTCTAGTCATCTTTGGTCCATGTTATTTTCTCCTCCTCTTCATCGATCTGTTCTTTGATAGTCAATGGAAGAAAGAATGGTGGACTCAGTTTCATGCCTATCCATCTGAGCTAGTACTTTATTAAAGATTCCTTGTATAACTTAGCCTTGGTGAGCGCTGTCTCTATCCTGAGGGGGGAGTGAGGCTCCCTCTTCTTCAAATCTTATGCGATCCTTATCCACCTCTCATTGATGGCTTCCTGAACTTCTTATATGTGCATTGAGTGGTGAGGTCGAAATTTGTTACTACCTCCTGTTGTTTTTCAAGAAGGATAGGAATTAAATCCTCATCTGTGGTGATAGTCTAGTGGTCTTGAATTACTCTTTTAGGATGAGTTTCCTCAGCCTTGATCCATAATGGGTTTTTCCACTCCTCTGCAAGGTAGATATGGGAATATTGTGCTCTCTCTATCTCATGGTTCATCCAGGAGTAGAGTGCTCTCATATGGAAATATCCCATGTAGAGATTCGGCGACCAGTTGGGTGAGCTCAGTACTACGAAGTTATGCAAGAAAAACTCGCATAATTGGTCTTTATCCAATTCTGTGCAGCTCATAGAAGTGCCAATGAACTCCTTTGGAGTGTTTAATTCTAGAGTCAGGCCTAGCTTTAGCCTCTATAGCTGAAATTTTCCCCACTTATCCCATAGGTAAACCGTATAGATTTTGGATGGTGGCCTAAGTCCCAATATATCATCATAGATATTAGCAGTGGTACTCAATGTGTCCTCCAATTGTCAGATTCTTTGGTATTTCTGAGCCAACTCTTCCTGAGCTTATCCCAATTTCTCCTTCAGTGCTAAATTTTGTTGCTCTGTCAGCTTTAATTTTCCCGCGTGCTGCATATTTAAAATCTGGGTCTTTTCATGTACAAATAGTTGGGGTGCTGGCGAAGCTGGCTGGCTTCTTTGGATCCTTGCTTCAATTTTTAATGTGGCCAGCTCCTCCCTAACTTTGGCTAGTTCGGTCAATGCCTCAGTTAGCTGCTTGTTGATTCCAGGGTTTACATTTTATCAGCATGGTTCCATTGGAAAACATCCTCTTCTTCAAGTGTAGTTGGGTCATCTTGGTCTACCCAAAAATCATCATCATCAGATAAGTTTTGAATTATTGGGCTGGGCTCTTTTTCTATCTTCTTTGTATGCTCATTTTTTGGCTGTTGTACGAACCTTTTACTCCGCCGATTTGACCCTTTCCTGTTGGCAGAAACCCCTGAGTCTTTTTGGCTGGAGGCATCCTTTGAATGTTTAATTCTAATTAGGGTGTCATCCATAACTTCATTGTCTCTATCCAGGTCAATCTTTCGCTTAGCTCCCGACGGAGAGGTGAATTTTTCTTTCAATCCAGAAGCTAAGGGTATGCCTGGATTAGGTGTGCCCCTCATTCTTTGCACATCTTCGACTGAGACCAGCACAAACTCCTCCCATGAGAGTTCTGGAACCTGTACCATCAATTCTTCACAAATTATTAATTTGATGATCCCATGGTGAGCTAGTGCATCTTCTTTTCCCTGAACTACCTTTTTGCTCATTTCTCCAAGAGACTGAAGAAGATAATAGGGAATGTTGATATTGTTATTTGGTGTAATATGGCCCCTGTGTCTTAGAAGGTCCAAAATTTGAAAGTGGAAGACCGATACATAGCTAAGTCTCCATGTGCATGTTATATATTTCAGAACGACGGAAGCTATGTCGTCCTAGGTTGCTGGCATGGTGATTCTTTTGACTCCATTCTTGTCTTCTTCATAGACTTCCCACTGTCCAAAGAAGGCTTCTTTTTCCCTATGGTTGGATTCTTTGTCATCTCTGCCCGAGTGTAGACCCATGGGCAGTCCTATGTATTTTTCAATTTTCTCCTCGTCAATCCTAATACGTAGTCCCCTTATCCGGGTGACAAACTGTTCATCTTTTATGTGTTTCAGGTTCCTGGCAAATTCTAAGGCTACTTCAGTATTGGACCCTCTCAGTCCCGAGATAAAGTGAATCCAACCCACATCACAGAGGATGGACAACACCTATGGGATTTCATAAATGGTTGTGTGACCCTCCGGCTCGGTCTTCTTGAACCCCTTCGTCATTTTTTAATTTGCTAATATAATCAACAAACCAAAAAACTTTGAGTGATGGGAAACTTACCCGTCTGGTTGGGACTGATCACTGGCTTGAGGGAAACTTGTTAGCTGAGTGACAATACAAACTTCTAGTTTTTTTGCTTCTGAGAAGCTTGCATTTCTAAATTGGGTCCTTTGGTAGATTCCGATGCCTTATTTAGCTATTTTTACGGACTCATCCTGATCATTGTGCATCATACTTATTGACTTATACATTGCTTTCCATTATTGCACACTGCGTTTCTTTCTATCATTGTACATTGCGTTGCTACTTTGATCATTTGGGGATATAGTAGCTAGATGCAGAGGTTATCATTCTCTGACATGTCTAAGGTAGGTAATCATGATTCTGTGAGGTTACTCTGAACCATGCCGCCGAAATATCTTAAAATTTGTCCTCAACTTTGAAAAATAACTGCTTTGTGGGGGATAATGATTTGATTTGAAAATAAAACAAAGAGTTAAGTGACTACCTCCTATGCTAGCGTACCTGAGTGTATGATGTGTGCTTGATTGTATGGGTGCGGAATTCCGTAGTTGATATCATCTGCGTCTATAGTTATTTTTTTCATGTCAGTAGTTACGCCTTTTTTCCTTCTTTCTTCCAATTCTCTTGAAATTGTTGCATTTGCTTGCTTGAATTTTTGTGCAAGTTTTGTTGTTATTACTTTTCATTGTGTTCAGCATTGTGTTTGTACTAGTGCTCTGAACTTTGTTGATTTTATTTCTGTAGTGCTATATTTTTTGTTGTTCTGGCTCGATTGATTGTAGATTCTGAAATTGGCTATGTTGTCTCTCTTGTTTGAATTTTGTTGATATTGCTTGTTGGCTCTCTTGATCGATTTTTTCTGATATTTGTTTGTTATTATTTTGCTCGCATTGTTGATTTCTTTGCTTCTAAATTTTGTTGGCTCGCTTGAAATATGGTTTCTGCCTTGCTTGAAACATGCTTTCTGGCTCGCTTGAAATTGCTTTCTATTTTTTCATAGGGATGGATCAAGTCCATCAATTTCGTTTGTCATAACCTGAGTGGGTTTTTAATTTTCCTCTCTTTTTTTTGTTTTTTCATTTTTTTCTCTTTTCTTTTCTCTTTTTTTTTCATTTTTTCTCTCTCTTTTTTTTCATTTTTTATTTTATTTTGTAACTAGAATCAGTGATGATCTATGCTCTCTATCAGCATTAGAATTTGTTGATAGAGTGTCTATGTGAACTCCTCTCTGGGCTGTGGTGTCCTATAAAGTTTGACTTTGTGTCCATTCACCAACATGGGGAATTTTTCTTCATCGATTGTTGTAATTTTGACAGCTCCATTGTCATAGATATTTTCAATGATGTAGGGTCCGATCCATCTAGTTGTGATTTTGCCTTTAAAAGTGTGAAACCTAGATTCATAGATTAGTGCCCAGTCACCTTCTTTGAATTTCTTTTACTTGATGTTTTTTTCATGCCATTTCTTTCTTTGTTGTTGGATGATTTCAGTGTGGCTAAGTGCCTGTTGGTGTTGCTCATCCAATGGATTTAATTGTAGAATGCATTCCTGTTGGATGTCTGAAACTTCCATGATTAACTTGTGTTGGGCCTGGCCCAAGTGGGGCATTTTTGTGCAAGTCAAGTTTTGTCACTGCGAAGTTAAGTGCAGTAAAGTTGAAGACTTTTTGAACAAATCAGTTTGTGAGAGTTGCGAAGTTAGCGCAACGCAGTGTTAGAAGAGATATGAAGTATAGAGCTGCAAAGTGGAGCACAAGGCAGCGTCAGAAGAGCTACGGACTATAGGGTTGTGGAGGAGTCAGCGGTGCGAAGAGCCCGATCTACGGAGATCGAGAAAGGCAAAAGGTGGACGAAAGGCGACAGATATTCCAATTAGACCATCGGTGTTCTATTTTTGGTAAATATGCTCCAGGATTACCAAGCAGTGGGTAAGGATAAAAGGGAAAGAAAGCGACTGGTCGCACAAGCAAGGAACCACTACATGAACCGGCCGCACGAAGCCATTAGAGAAGGAACAACTTGGTGAAAGTGACCTGTTGGCATGCGCGCAGCAGGGGGGATGATAGCGACGTGACTATGCATAGAGGACGACCACGGTGGAAGATTCACTACCAGAACCAGCAAGTCCGATAAGCTAAAAACCACGACAGTTTTGGAAACCCTTAGGGTTTCGCCCAACTATTGTAAAGAGATGACCTATGGGCATGATCTATAAAAGTGGAATATTTTGTAAGGGAAAGGGTTAATCTCTCATTGTTGATGATGCTTAGTATTGAGAAATCCTCTAAGTGTAAGACTGAATAGATCTCTATTGAGAGGCATTTTTGTAAAGGTTTTGCAAGCTGTGTACGCAGAGACCTATTGTGAGAGAAGAGAGTCTATAGCTGAGTGCGCAGACTGGAACTGTTGTACCATTCCCAAATACTAATATAACAACAATTCCTATGGACGTAGCTCCCATCCTAGGGGTGAACCACGTTAAATCTTGTGTAGTGTGATTGTTTATGTTTTTGTGCTTGTTTGTTCGCTTACAATGAATTCTTGAGATCTCATTTATCAGTTGATATGTTGATGCTTTTGTATGTATTCGCCATGAGAATGAGATGGGAATATTATATTAAGTATAACATGTATGTATGAATGTTGAATGCACATTATTTCTGAGTTAATGATTGCATAAGTCATTTAGATAAACAACTAAGTAGGAGAGATCACGTCGTGCGACTCCCTTGAAGCGCAACACCGAAAGTGCGCAGAACCGTATGTTTCACCTTGTTGCATAAATCATAGGGTTAAATAGTCTAAGGCAAGTGATGAATCAGTAAGAGCACGAAGTAAAGTCATCAAGGTTGGTTATGTCCGAAGAGGAGGCATATTCGTCAGTTGCATTGTACTATCGTTGAAACCTATCTGAACTGCGCAGTCCTTGAATGCTTTGGTTGTGCAAGTTCTCGAACTTGTGGAAGTGTCAACCACGAAGTTCCTATGTCGTGTAGTCACCAATCCGCAGCGCAAGCCCTGCCGCGCGATGCTCTCCAGTTTGCCAAAACTTGCACCACCAGGTTGTGGAAACCTGATTCCACCTGCACCCCCTCAGCTTCACCTCAGGTGAGACCTCAGTCTGTTCACAGATTGTTGCCGAAAGGGCTGGCGAAAAGGGGTTTTGTTGGTTCACTAAAACCACGAAGAACCTGGTTCTACATTGGAAACCTCTAGAATAGTATTGTAAGCCAACAAACAGTTCCGTTGTCGGGCTAAGACAGGTGATGTGACAGTGTAGTTGAAAAAAGTGATGTGCGACGAAGAAAAGATTTCGTTGATTGCAGAAAATTGGCATCCAGACAAGAAAGAGATTTGGGACTGGTGTGATAAGACAGAAAGAGGCTTTGCAAGGAAGGAGAATAAACAGCTGCGTCTCTCTGACATTCGGTGGTTGAACACATATCTATGGAAAGATATTCATGAGATTTTATGGGCATCGTTTGGAAACGAGTTGCATGAGTGGTTGTCAAGGCTCGTAGAGAGAAAGAACTATTTCCAGCCAGGAGAACCAACCGAGTGGACTCCAGAGCTCACAGAGAGGTTCAAAGCGATAGATAGTCCAATGTCGCAAGTAGTCGACTTCTGGGTTGACAACATATTGGAAGGCTTCGTGACAGAGTTCACTGTAAATATGTTGAAATCCTACAGCTTGAAGCAAAGTTTTTCAAAGGATTCAGAGGTAAGTAACTGAACAATCTCAGTTTATACATTAAAATGCTTTTAGCTGAGAAAGGCATTTTAAGAATGTAGTGAAATTTTTTAATCTGTCATGGTAAGTAGCATATATAGTAATTTCGATGATGAAACCCATAACCTGAGAAGTGGAAAGAGATACAAGTATACCAGCGAGAAAAATCCTAGACCGCATGGAATCCGCGTAGATACTGAGATACCATGTGATATTAATAATTAGACTACACCTCATTCAGCTACTTATCATCCTATTACACTACAGAATCCACCGATTGTAAGTACCACACCTCCCCTATCTCATAATCCCTCAGTTCAAAACCCTCTCATTGCTAGTATTCCTATTTCGCAGAATGTCAGTACTGGTAACACCGCAGGAGCAGGTGGCCAGACTGTTCTGCTTCAGAACGTCCAACCTCAGATCATTCCTCATAATGTTATCCCTATCACTACTCAGAGTACTGCGCCACCTAGAAGGAGGATGACTGACGATATCAAGTTGTCGATATTCAAGGGAACAGGTCTAGAAGACCTTGATCAACATTGGTTTCTATGTGAAGCCGTGTTGAGTGCTAAGCAGGTTCAGGATGACGCTGTGAAGTAAGTGCAGCTCATCACAACTTTCAGAGATAGAGCCTTGCATTGGTTTATGAAATATTCGTAGGGACAGAATAGAAACCTGGTAGAAATCAAGACTGCACTCTTTGCAGAATTTAAGAAGCCAAAGTCAGAATCGCAGTGTATAACAGAGTTAAAAGAGATTAAGCAAAAACCTAATGAGATAGTATGGGAATTTGACCAAAAATTCAAGACACTGTTGGACCAAGTGATCTTTGTCATAGCTCCGCAGCAGCACCAGGAATGTTTCATAGCTGCGTTGTTGCCTCATATCAAACTACCATTGATGCAGCAGAAGGTTGCATCGCTGGAAAAGGCCTTAGAGATCCGGATGAAGCTAGAAGCTTCACCCATTGGAGAAACTTGCACTAGGATGTCTCATATTCAAACCCAGCTAGCTACCCTAACATTACAACTACAGGATACGAAGAAGGGAAAACAAGAGAGACAAGAAGTCTAGTGTACAGGATGCAAGGGAGAAGGCCAGACCAGATATCACTGCCCTTTATTTCAGGACTACCTTAACAGTGGAGCACCAAATCCAATAAATCAGAACCAGGCACCATGGTGTGAAATCTGTAGAACTAGAGGACACTGGCCTGAAGACGGTTATTTGATACAGAAGTATGTCAGAACCCCTAATAAATTGTATTGTAACTTATGTAAGTCAGTTGGACATGATGAATCCAATTGCCACACATATGAGCTCATGAACGGAAGAAAGTGAGACATCGAGCATCTGCGAGGTAGTGGAGTTTACAGAGTCAAGGAAGAAAATCAGCCGAAACAAGAAAATGTGTAGTATGATCAAGGTGCATATAGAGGCCATGGTGGAGGATACCGCGGGAGAGGAAGAGATGCCGACCCAACACAAGGAAGAGGCCGAGGCAAAGTAATTTGTTATAACTATGGTCAGCCTGGTCATGTGTCCAAAGACTATATCGATGGATGCACTACTTGTATCTATTGTAAATACTTTGATCCTGTCATTGAGGCATGTCCATTTTTAGCAGCAGAGATGCAAAAACGGAAGCAAGATGCACCGAACCTGAACATCCAGTTGATTGGAGCACATAGAAGAGCTACGGATCCCAGCATAAATGTAGTGACACGAAGTGGCATTGCAACAGGAAGAGATAGAGGAGCATAAGCTTCGACTTCTGGAGACTTTGACACTAAGCAGAGTCCTGCTGAAACAATTTGGATCAGAAAAGCTATTGGGAAGGCACCTGCCTTCAACCTAGAGAAAAGTAAAGAAGTATTTGAAGAAGTGTAGGACATTTTCAAAGAACCGCTACCTACTTCACCAAGAATCCCGTTGCGCAGTGAAGTATGAGAGACATAAGATATGCCAACAGCATATGACAAAACACACGACGCAACATAGACATGCACCTCTGTTGTGCAGCTCCTAAAGAGCTGCATGAAACTGCTAAAGAGCCTAGATGTTGTGGCGGAATTAGAAAATTTATTGAACCGGTACGAGCCACGAAGTGAGACAGAGACTGCGCAGGGTGCAGTTCACTAGATCAAGAAACACAAGATATCAGGCTGAGAAATGCGGCTCAGTGCGTAGATAGGAGACTACGAGATGGATGAAATCATCCTTGATCTGGGATCTGAAGTAAATGTCTTAACCAAACAGACATGGAAGCAGATGGGGAGACCAAATTTTCTATGGTCACCCATATAGTTGAAATTAGCCAACTATCTGACAATGATACATTTTGAGAGATTGGCCAATGTTATTGTTGATATTGATGGAGTGTGAAGCTATGCAGACTTCGATGTTATCAAGATTGTGGACGATAGTCGGCCTTATCCTGCACTATTGGGAATTGACTGGGCTATGGATAACCTCGCCATCATAAACTTGAAGAAAAATAAGATGATATTTGAAGGCCAGGACATACGGGTCATCGCACCATTGGACCCTTCATACAGTGAAAGATACATTGAGCCGATTCAAGAAGAATCTCGAGCTCAAGACCTGGACCGTATTTAGAAAATGACTATGAATGATGTTGATTACATTAATCATACTATTGATGGAACACTCAGTTGGCGCTGTGATAGTTCTTGCATCTCGGACTCAGACACAGGCCTGGAGAACTGGCAGAACCAAATGCATAAAGTATCCCCTAGAATATGCGCCCAGATAACAAAGTCACTGCACTGGATTGGAAAAGAGGTAAGTCCAATTCCTACCTATGATGGTTTATCTAATGTTTATTCCTTTATCAAAGAATATACTCCCTCAGTTGCAATTGAGCATCGCCTACCAGCATTAGACATGGCACTACGCGAGACACCTGCCAGATGGTGAGCTGCGCATAAGGAAACATTGACAACATGGGATTAGTGCATAATCAAGAATCAGATCAGGTTCGCTGAGAAGGTTGCACTATCCTTTGAAAAATAAAATGGATAGACGGACCCAAGGGATCATATTGAAATCTGTTCACAAGCATGGGGGGAGAGACCACAGACATAATGGGTTCATTTGTTTGTGCATACATTAGAGGATCCGACTCCAAAGAAATGGTACCTGGATACGGAGTTGTGCAAGGGAACTACAGACTAAATGAACCTGATTACGAATTTCCAAAAATCCTTCAGTTGTGAAGACGAGAGCCCTAACATAAACAATGCTTTGTAGATTATTAAGGAAAGAATATTTAGACAAGAATGTCCACATACAAACATGACATTAGAAGAATTTGTTGGAGATATAGAAGTACCTGCAAGCTTACAGACAGAGTGCACTGGAAAGATAGAGTATACCATGGAATGTTATAATATAGCTAAAGAATCTGAAGATAAAGAAGAAAGTGATGAGGAGGACTTGCGCAATATAAACATACCTGAGTCAGAGGGAGCACGCGACATAGAGGGACCCCCACTGGAAATTCTAGACATAAGTGGACCTGTCAAAACGAGGAAAGTGAACATTGGCACCAGCAAAGAGTCAAAGTTCACAAGTATTGGAGACTACTAGGATGATAAGACGACCGTGGAGATCGCAGACCTGCTACATGAATATCAGGATTTATTCCCAACAAAGTTTACAGAAATGAAAGGTCTTCTGGGTGACTTGGGGGTTATGAAGATACCTCTTAAGCCAGGAATGAATTTTGTTAAGTAGAGGCCCTATAAACTGAATCCGTGATACAAAGAACGAGTCAGGGTAGAACTTGATAAGATGCTCGACATGGGGATCATCGATCCGGTTGAAGAGTCAGAGTGGATCAGCCCGATGGTGATATAGGACAAAAAAACTAAGTGTGAGATCATGATCTGCATGGATCTCAGAAAATTGAATGATGCTTCGATGCATGACCCATTTCCTACCCCTTTCACTGATGAGGTGCTTGATAACATTGGAGGAAATGAGGCATACTCTTTCACTGATGGATTTTCGGGATACCATCAGATAAGAATTGATCCTGCAGACAGACATAAGACCACTTTTTCCACTGAATGGGGGTCATTCCAGTATACAGTAATGCCTTTTGGTATGAAGAACGCTCCTGCCATATCCTCTAGAGTCATGGTGCAGCATTTAAATATTTCATGCATAAGTTTCTAGAAGCCTATTTTGATGATTGGAAAGTATTTGGGTTGCTGAAGAACCATTGTGCAAAGCTTAGAATGATGCTAGAAAAGTGCAAAGAGTAGAAGATATCTTTGAATTTGAATAAGTGTCTCTTTTGTGTACCCTATGGAATTTTGTTGGGACACATTTTGTGCAAACAAGGCTTGATGGTTGATCCTGCGAAGATCGCAGTTATTGTAAACTTGTCAACACCGAATTCAGTAAAGCAGCTACGCACCACATTGGGGCATACCGGTTACTATAGGAATTTTATAAAGGGTTATGCGCAGATAACCGCAGCAATGGATAAATTGTTAAAGAAAGACACGCATTTCATCTAGAACATAGAATGTGAGAAAGGCATTGACACATTAAAAGATAAAATGGTAACTGCGTCGATCTTAGTTTTTCTAGAATGGGAGAAGCCATTCCATGTCCACATTGATGCCTCATGTATAGCATTGGGTGTTGTACTAGCTCAGCCAGGAGAGGGAGTTATTGACCGTCCCATTACATTTTCGAGTAGGAAGCTCTCATCTGTTGAGAAGAATTATACCACCACTGAGAGAGAAGGCCTAGCTATTATCTACGCACTGCAGAAATTCGGGCACTATTTGCTTGGTGCTCACTTTTCTATGTTCACTAACCATTCTGCTTTGAAATACCTGGTCAAAAATCCAGTGTTAGCGGGGAAAATCTGCAGATGGTTGTTACTCTTTTAGGAGTATGACTTTGAGATAGTGATTAAGCCTGGCAGGTTGAACCTAGGACTTGATCATCTTTCAAGGATCAAGTCAGGAGAAGAACCTACAAACCTTGAAGACAATCTTCCTGATGCGCAGTTGTTTGCTATTCAGATTGCCGATGACTACTATAAGGATATCATAGACTTCTTGACTATTTGGTTGGCACCCATAGAGTTTACTATGCAACAAAAGAAGCAGCTAGTAGTAAGAGCAACAGACTTCACCATAATTGCCAGACAACTATACAAATTGGGGTCGGATGAAATGCTGCGCAGGTGTGTGTTGGCGCACAAGAAGCCATTTGTACTCGCTGATGCACATTCAGGAGCAGCTAGAGGTCACTACATAAGACGAGCCACTGCGCAGAAGATATTGCGAGTAGGGATATGGTGGCCTACCATTCACAAAGACTCGAAAGAACATTGCCAGAGATGCGATGTTTGTCAAAGGACAAGAAGGTTGTCGTGAAGAGATGAAATGCCCTTGAATCCATAGTTGACATTACAGGAATTTGAGAAATGGGACATTGATTTTGTGGGACCTATAAACCCACCGAGAAAAAGAATTGGTGCGAGGTACATTATTACTGTAATGGATTACCTCACCAGATGGGCAGAAGCAAAGCCAGTAAAGGACTGTAACGCAGTTACTTCCATGTAGTTCATTTTTGAGAACATCCTTACAAGGTTTGGATGCCCAAATATTTTGATGAGTGATCAAGGCACTCATTTTCTCAACATGACTATTAAGGCATTGACAGAAGAGTTCCACATTCATCATCAGTGAAGTACACCGTATCATCCGCAAGAACATGGAACTGTTGAAGCATTCAATAAGGTACTGGAAAATGCACTAACAAAGATATGCAATGTCAATAGGAATGACTAGGACCTGCGCATTCCAGCTGTTTTATGGGAATACATAACTACTTCAAAAAGTTGACTAGCCATACACCTTTTAGGATGGCCTACGAACAGGAAGCAATAATGCCAATGGAGTACATTGTTCCCAGCTTAAGAATAGCTGCATTCACAGGCATGGCAGATCGCGACGCACTAGAAGAAAGGCTTATACACTTGGTTGGTCTAGAGGAAGATCGCTTCATTGCAGGCTTTCACCAACAAGTTCAGAAAGAAAGAGAAAAAGCTTGGCATGATCGCCATATCAAGAACAAGACCTTTCAGGTAGGTGATCTAGTCCTCCTATATCATAGAAAATTTATCAAGTTTTCCGGAAAGTTTAAAATGCATTGGCTTGTCCCATATAATGTTTTACATGTAACTAAAGGTGGCGCAGTCTAGTTAGCCACGTTAACAGGAGATCACTTGCCCGGTCTAGTCAATGGAAGCAAACTAAAACCCTATCGGGATAGTCCTGCTTCGTAGAACCCTTTATGATCAAGAAAGGAGGAAGTTTCTAAGTGTCAAAGTACTGTTGAAATTGGGCACTAGAAACGGGAAAGAGTCTATACGCGAAGTCTGATGTAGAAAATATATATACCGTGCAGCACTTGTTAAGAAGTGAAGCTACGTAAAAAAAAAAGAGAAAAAAAAGAGAAAAAGAGAACAAGAGAAAAAACAAAAGAGGAACTGCGCAGTTGCGAAGACCAAAATGGGATGGCAAAGATCAAGTTGAACGAGAAAAGAGGCTAAGTTCAGAAGCAAGAAATAAGACATCGCGAACTGACTGCACCGAAGTAGTGACAACCCACCACGCAGTTCGATGCAACATTCTAGAAAAGTAACCGTTAGAATATCGGTCACAAATATATCCATTATAGAGTACTTTTATCAGCGACTGCTTCAGCATTTAACACAGAAATAGCCGTTCTGAACGACTTAATGAAGGAAAGGATCAAAATATTCAGTGGATTTGGACAATGGATACCGCATTTAATGCTTATCTAGCCATTAAAGGGCGCGAAGGAGGCTAGTTGCACTTATAAATACCATTGTATGTGGACTCGCGGGCGATACCGAAACCCTTGAATTTTCTTGTGAGCAATACTCTGTGATTGTTTGCCGCAAGTTATTAGCAATCTTGTTGTTCTATCTAGATGCATCCAATGAATGTGTGAGAGGTCCTCTATTGAGAAATAGTTCATGGTCTAGGAGACTGTGAAGGTGTTTAGATACGGGGGAATCGAAGGGTTGATGAGAACCCCCATCAAGAAAATCATAATAGAGCAAGGTTAGGCTTCCTGAAGATCACCAAGATACGCTACAGCAATGCAAGATAAATGCAAATACCCAGTGGTGCCAAAAATGAAGATAAAAATGATGAGTTCCAAAGTCCCACAAGTTCCGCTGGGCGACAAGGAGATACCTTTGAAGGTAACCCCTGAGTATATCTCACCACGTGCACAGGATGCAGCGGCCATCAGGCTAGTGAAGAATGCCAAGTACGATATTCTGCTCTCGCCTATGTCGAAGCATGTCGAAGTGGGAGGAAATCTCTTGGGTAAGATCCTAGAATGTAAGTGGGAAGATTACGATCTGCTTTAGATGCATAAGGACCCCAATGAACCTAAGTATCCACAGTTCCATCCTGACAAGTACATGTGCTAGAAGAAAGACGTGAAAGATGAACTTACCTTGGTCACAGAAAGTTAGTTGTCCGGAGTAGTCGAATCAGGACTGCTCAACCTGTTGCGACTTCCCCACTTCGAAAGAATGCCAGAGTTGAATGCGGTGGTGCACACTCTCATGTCACGCATGCACCAAGGATATCTTTGGCTTGATCACAATATCGACCTGAATATTGATCTAATCCATCGAATAACTAGGTTAAGCAAGAGAGGCGAGGACCCCAAGCAAATTTTCATGGGCAAGAGCCGCGACAAAGAGGTCACCACGAAGATGAAGAAAACGCAAACCATCGTCAAAGGGAAACGAGGTTTTGTCATAGATGACATAGACGATGATGCTATGTGGTTTGTTATGCAACTGCTAACTGGCAAGATTCTGAGGAAAGCAAGACTATTGGAAGTACCCGCGGGCGCAATATTGCTTGGTGCAAAAGTGGCTGAGGGAGGAAGATTCAACTGGTGTCAATACCTACTGAATGAATTCCTAGAGGAACTGAATGAAACATAGATACACGATGGTATTTTCCATTATACATGGCTGATAGTGCTGATGGCATTCATCAGATGGAAGGACCCGAAGGATTACATTAGCATAAGAACCGATAGCGGTGATGCAGAGGACCCTGTTATGCAAACCTCTAGGCGAATCTGAATTCAAAAGGAAACACATGAAAATTGAAGTCTTCTACACTTACTATGAGCAGCTAGGTGAAGCCATTATCGTCATGCCACAAATACCAAAAGAGGTAATGGCTAAGTACCTTCACACTATCAATTTTTATGCTGACATGCGTTCTATTCATATTTCATCCAAGGCACAGAAGAAGAACCTTGAATGGTTCCAGGGAAGCTACCACATGAATGAAGAAGACATTGATACTATTATGAAGGAATGGCCTGTTGAATTTAGAGTCGAAGTTGTGGAAATCAAAAGTGACTCCGCGGAGAGTAATCCCATTCCGACACTCATTGTCGAAGAGCTGTGCACAAGGAAAGGAAAAAGGAAGGAAACTGAGACTCCTGCCCAGCCAAAGGTGTAGAAAAAGAAGCAGAAAGCAGTTAAGGGCCCATCGGAAGCCAAGCTCCAGGATGACGATTACGAGATGATCGCCTCTATGGAACATCGCAGATGGAAGATCTGATGACCAAAAGGAAAAAAATCCTGAGGCAATTCAGAAGAGTCTGTAGAAGAATTTGATCACACTGCAAGGCATTGTAGAAAGGATTGAAGATGTACAACACAAATTACCCTTGCCGCGAGACTCAGAGTCCAAAGGAAAGTCAGGAGGCACTTCACAGCCGAAGACAACACCTCTAGGCCTAACCTTTCCTGCCAAGTCCTGCATTATCAAGCTTGATCCCTTAAGTGTAAGGATACCACTTCTAGAACAGTTAATCTTGGGCACAAAGGACTTAGAGCACATGGACCTCAACATTGCGAAGATAACACTGCCCGGTCTACACAATCTACATCTAGAGGTTGTCGAGAAAATTCATGAGCGAAGGATAGATGCTCTGAGCCAGCACATTGAGTTGCATACAAGCTATAAGAAGTTGCAGGAATCCTGCACGCAGAGGGTCATGGAACTACAAGATGAGCACGATTGACAGAAGAGACTAGTCTATGGTCACTGCAGTTGCTGCAGAAATATCAGAATGTGATTAGTAGCCAGAGGCTGCGGACACTATCATTAAGATCGGCGATGTGGTTAGCGATCTTAAATCATAGATGAAGGATATGGATATTAGTTATCGAGCACATATTGCTGCGTTGGAAGTGCTAACTCAACTAAATACTCCACCTGATCAACAACAACTCAGAGAAAAGGAAGCGAAAGCTGCTGAGGAGAGTATAGCCAGTGAAGTGGCTAAGTGCCAAGCTCTATTCGATGAAGCAATAAGAACATTTACTATGCTAGAAGAGAACCCAAAGCTGCTAGAAGTCAAAAACACCCTGAAGGATAAGCAGGAAGCATTAGAATTGCTGGACACATAGGTGAAGGATTTGCTACCAAGAGAGTTCCTTCGCAGATATCCAGAGGTCAAAGAACTGAAGAAGCAAGTTCAAGAATTGAGAGGCAGGGAGGCTGCAGCTGGAGACAAATTGCGGTCCCTCCAAGGAGAAGCTCATGAGATATCACAGAAGATAGAAGTGAAGGTGGTAGAACTGTGCGATGCGCTTGATTCAGTGAGAGAAAACTTATGATGATATAGATTCCAATGTGTTAGACACCATCAGAACTATGGAACACGATGCTAAGGGTACGGTTGGTAAGCTGAGCACAACCTATCAAGAATTTGCTGCTAAATTAGCTTCGCTGGAAGAAGAGTAGCTTGGAGAAGGAAAAGTTAGAAGTGTCTCGATGATGAGCCACATATAAGTGTTAGGGGCCTATTGGGCCAAGCCCAAGTGGGGTAGTTTTGTGCAGGTCAAGTTTTGGGACTGCGAAGTTAAGCGTAGTAATGTTGAAGAATTTTTGAACAAATCAGTTTTTGAGAGCTCCAAAGTTAGCGTAGTGTAGCGTCGAAAGAGCTGTGAAGTATAGAGATGGGAAGTGGAGTGCAACGCAGCGTTAGAATAGAAGCGAAGTACAGTGTTGTGGAGGAGTCAATGCTGCGAAGAGCCTAATCTATGGAGATCTGAAAAGGCAGAAGGTGGATGGAAGACAGAAGATATTCCAGTTAGACCATCGGTGGTTTATTTTTGGTAAAGATGCTCCAATATTACTAAGCAGCGGGTAAGGAGAAAAGGGAAAGAAAGCGACCGGTCGCACAAGCAAGGAACCACTACATGAACCGACCGCATGAAGCCATTAGAGAAGGAACGACTCGGTGAAAATGACCTATTGGCATGCGTGTGACAGGGGGGTTGATAGCAACGTGACCATGCACAGAGGACGACCATGACGAAAGATTTGCTACTAGAACCATAAAGTTCTGTTAGCTGAAAACCGTGACAGTTTTGGAAACCCCTAGGGTTTCACCCAGTTATTGTAAAGACATGACCTACGGGCATGATCTATAAAAGGGGAATATTTTGTAAGGGAAAGGGTTAATATGTCGTTGTTGATGATGCTTAGTATTGAGAAATCCTCTAAGTGTAAGACTGAATAGATCTTTGTTGAGAGACATTGTTATAAAGGTTCTGCAAGTTGTGTGCACAGAGGCCTATTGTGAGAGAAGAGAGTCTGTAGCTGAGTGCACAGACTGGAACTGTTGTACCCTTCCCAAATACTAATATAACAATAGTTCCTATGGATGTATCTCCCATCCTGGGGGTGAACCACGTTAAATCTTGTGTAGTGTGATTGTTTATGTTTTTTCACTTCTCTGTTCGCTTACAATTAATGCTTGAGATCTCATTAATCAGTTGATATGTTGATGTTTTTGTATGTATTCACCATGAGAATGAGATGGGAATAATATGTTAAGTATCACATGTATGGATGAATGTTGAATGCACAATATTTCTGAGTTAACGATTGCATAAGTCATTTAGATAAACACCTAAGTAGGAGAGATCACGCCATGTGACTCCCTTGAAGCGCAACACTGGAAGTGCACAAAACCGTATATTTCACCTTGTTGCATAAATCATAGGGTTAAATAGTCTAAGGCAAGTGATGAATCAAAAAGAGCACGAAGTATATTCGTCAATGTTGGTTAAGTCTGAAGGGGAGGTGTATTCGTCAGTTGCGTTGTCCTGTCATTGAAACCTATCCGAACTGCGCAGTCCTTGGATGCGCTGGTTGTGCAAGTGCCCGAACTTGTGCAAGTGTCAGCCGCAAAGTTCCTACATCGTGCAGTCACCACTCTGCAGCACGAGCCCCACCGCATGCTGCTCACCAGTTTTTCGAAACTCTCATCACCAGGTTGTGGAAACCTGATTCTGCATCCACCCCCTCAGCTTTTCCTCAGGTGAGAGCTCAGTCCGTTCATAGATTGTTTCCGAAAGGGCTGGTGAAAATCAGTTTTGTTGGTTCATTGAAGCCACGAAGAACCTGGGTCTACATTGGAAACCGATAGAACAATATTGTAAGACAACAACTTGGATGCAATTCTCAATGTTTTGATTTCAAACTCAATGGGCAGCATTATTTTCTTTCCATAAACTAGCTCATATGGGGTGAAGCCTATTGTTGTCTTCCATGTGGTATTATAAGCCCAAATTGCCTCACTTAATATGTCTTCCCAATCTCGTTTTTGTAGTTGTACTGTCTTTGTCAATATTCTTTCTAGTTCTTTGTTTGTCACCTCAGCTTGACCATTACCTTGAGGGTGTTAGGAGGAGGACTTTCGATGTTTAAAATTGTTTCTTCGAAGCAGGTACTCTATGAGGTTGGATGTAAACTATGTCCCTTGGTAAAAAACTAGCTCTCGTGGGACTCCAAATCCGTGGAAGATTTGTTCTGTAAATTTTTTTGCAGGAATCCAGCATGTAGAGGGCCATGGAACTACAAGATGAGCATGATCGATGGAAGAGACTAGATTCTATGGTCACTACGGTTGCTGCGGAAATACCAGAACGCAATGAGCAACTAGAGGCTGTGGACACTGTCATTAATATCGACGAGGTGGTTAACGATATTAAAGTGAAGATGAAGGATATGGAGATTAGTTATCAAGCACAGATTGCTGCGTTGGAAGCGTAGACTCAATCAAAGATTCCACCTAATGAGAAATAGCTCAGAGAAAAGGAAGCGAATGCTGCTAAGGAGAGTATATCCAATGAAGTGGCTAAGTGCCAAGCCCTATTCGAGGAAGAAATAAGAACATTTACTGTGCTGGAAGAGAACCCAAAGCTGCTAGAAGTAAAAAACACCATGAAGGATAAGCAGGAAGCATTAGAATTGTTGGACGCAGAGGTGAAGGCTCTGCTACCAAGAGAGCACCTTCACAGATATCTAGAGGTCAAAGAACTGAAGAAACAAGTTCAAGAATTGAGAGACAGGGAGGCTGCAGCTGGAGACAAATCGCAGTCCCTCCAAGGAGAAGCTCATGAGATATCACAAAAGATAGAAGCGAAGCTGATAGAACTGCACGATTGGCTTGATTCAGTCAAAGAGAAAACTGACAATGATATAGATGCCGATGTGTTAGACACCATTAGAACTATGGAATAGGATTCTAAGGATACGGTTGCTAAGCTGAGCCTAACCTATCAAGAATTTGATGCTAAATTAGCTCCGCCAAAAGAAGGGCAGCCTGGAGAAGCAGAAGTTCAAAGTGGCTTGGGGACGAGTCACATATAAGTGTTAGGGGCATGTTGGGCCTGGCCCAAGTGGGGCATTTCTGTGTAAGTCAATTTTTGGCACTACGAAGTTACGCACAATAATGTTGAAGACTTTGTGAACAAATCAGTTTTTGAGAGCTGCGAAGTTAGCGCAGTGCAACGTTGGAAGAGCTGCGAAGTATAGAGCTGGGAAGTGGAGCGCAGCGTAGCGTCGGAAGAGCTGCAGAGGAGTCAGTGCTGCGAAGAGGCTAATCTACGAAGATTCGATAAGGTAGAAGGTGGATGGAAAATGAAAGATATTCCGGTTATACCATCGGTGGTTTATTTTTGGTAAATATGCTTAAGGATTACCAAGCGGTGGGTAAGGAGAAAAGGGAAAGAAAGCGACTAGTCGCACAAGCAAGGAACCACTACATGAACTGGCCATACGAAGCTGTTAGAGAAGGAATGGCTCAGTGAAAGTGACCTTTTGGCATGCGCGCGACAAGGGGGTGATAGCGACATGACCATGTGGAGAGGACGGCCATGACGGAAGATTCACTACCAGAACCAGCAAGTCCTGTTAGCTGAAAACAACGATAGTTTTGGAAACCCTTAGGGTTTCGCCTAGCTATTGTAAAGACATGACCTACAAGCATGATCTATAAAATGGGCATATTTTGTAAGGGAAAGGGTTAATCTCTCGTTGTTGATGATGCTTAGTATTGAGAAATACTCTAAGTGTAAGACTGAATAGATATATGTTGAGAGACATTTTTGTAAAGGTTCTACAAGCTGTGTGCACAGAGGCCTATTATGAGAGAAGAGAGTCTGCAGCTGAGTGCATAGACTTGAACTGTTGTACCCTTCCCAAAGACTAATATAACAACATTTCATATGGACGTAGCTCCCATCCTAGGGGTGAACCATGTTAAACCTTGTGTAGTGTGATTGTTTATGTTTTTGCGCTTGTCTGTTCACTTACAATGAATGCTTGAGATCTCATTTATCAGTTGATATGTTGATGTTTTTGTATGTATTCACCATGAGAATGAGATGAGAATAATATGTTAAGTATGACATGCATGGATGAATGTTGAATGCACAGTATTTCTGAGTTAACGATTGCATAAGTCATTTAGATAAACACCTAAGTAGGAGAGATCACACCGTGTGACTCCCTTGAAGCACAACACCGGAAGTGCACATAACCGTATGTTTCACCTTGTTGCATAAATCATAGGGTTAAATAGTCTAAGGCAAGTGATGAATCAGTAAGAGCATGAAGTAAATTCATCAAGGTTGGTTAAGTCTGAAGAGGAGGCCTATTCATCAGTTGTGTTGTCCCATCGTTGAAACCTATCCGAACCGCGCAGTCCTTGGACGCATTGGTTGTGCAAGTGCCCGAACTTGTAGAAGTGTCAAGCACGAAGTGCCTACCTCGCATAGTCACCAGTCTGTAGCATGAGCCCCGCCGTGCGCTGCTCGCCAGTTTTATGAAACTTGCATCACCAGGTTGTGGAAACCCGATTCCGCATCCACCCACTCAACTTTGCCTCGGGTGAGACCTCAGTCTGTTCACAGATTGTGACCGAAAGGGCTAGTGAAAAGGGGTTTTGTTGGTTCATTGAAATCACAAAGAACCTGGGTCTACATTGGAAACCTCTAGAACAGTATTGTAAGCCAACAACTTGGATGCAATTCTCAATGTTTTGATTTCAAATTCAATGGGAAGCATTATTTTCTTTCCATAAACTAGCTCATATGGGGTGAATCCTATTGTTGTATTCCATGTGGTATTATAATCACAAACTGCCTCACTTAATCTATCTGCCCAATCTCTTTTGTGTAGTTGTACTGTCTTTGTCAAGATTCTTTCTAGTTCTCTATTTGTCACATCAGCTTGACAATTATCTTGAGGGTGGTAGTAGGAGGACTTTCAGTGTTTAACATTGTTTCTTCGAAGCAGGTCCTCTATGAGGTTGGATGTAAACTGTGTGCCTTGGTTAGAAACTATCTCTCGTGGGACTCCAAATCTGTGGAAGATTTATTCTGTAAATTGTTTTTCCACATTTGTTTCATTTGCTGCTGCAAGTGCTGCCACTTCTGCCCACTTTGTAAGGTAGTCAGTGCATACTAGAATATAGCTTTTCTGATTTTATTGGGGGTTGAACGGACCAACAAAAGCAAATCCCCATTTCTCAAATGCTTCCAAAGAGATTTGGGGATGTAGAGGCATTTCTTCTCTTTGTGTAGGCTTCCCCATTCGTTGACAATCATCACAAGGTGAAACATATTCATAGGAGTCCTTGTGGAGTGTTGGCCAATAATATATAGTTTGCAATATTTTATAGGCTGTTCTTTTTGCAGCATAGTGTCCTCCACATGGCTTGTTGTGAGTGACATGTAGTATGTCATGGACTTCATCTTCTCTGATGCATCTTCTCAATATTTGGTTTGGCCCTTTTTTTAAAAGCATTCCTTCTATCCATGTATAAGTGGAACTTTGCCTTATGACTCTGTTCTTCTCTTGGTGGCTTTAATGTTGTGGGAATTCACCAGACACTAAGTGGTTTTCTATGTCAGCAAACCATGGGATTTTTGTTGATATTGCAAAAAGGTGCTCATCAGGGAAGTTATCATTTACCAATTCATTGTCTTGTCCATGGGTGAGTCTAGTCAAAAAAATCAGCCACTACATTGTGTTTGCATCGCTTATCCAGGATTGTTATGTAAAATTCTTGCAAGAGGAGTACCCATCTAATTATTCGAGCACTTGTATTAGGTTTATTCATAAGATACCTGATTGTTGAATGGTCAGTGTGGAAAAAAACTTGGTATCCAGTTATGTAGTGCCTGAATTTGTTTATGGCATGTATGACATCCAAAAACTCCTTTTCTGTGACTGTATACTTTAGTTCAGCTCCTGCCAAGTTTTTGCTAATGTAGTATATGACATACGGTCTCTTTTCTTCTTCTTGCCTAAGGACTGATCCAATAGCCTTATCTGATGCATCAGAATGTATGTAGAATGGTAGTGTCCAATTGGGTCCCTGGAGTACTAGGACTGTGATTGTCTTCTCTTTGAGGTTTTCAAATGCTAACATACAATGCTTTGTCTAGATGAATTCCGTATCTTTAGTGAGAAGAGAAAACATTGGTGCAACAATTTTGCTATAAGTTTCGATAAATCTTCTGTAGTAGCTTGTTTGTCCAAGAAAAATTCTCGCATCTCTTTGTTTGACAGGTGGTTGCAGTGTCCTGATGACTGTGACTTTTGCTTGATCAACTTCAATTCCTCTCTGTGAAATATGGTGTCCAAGCACGATGCCTTCTTCCATCAACATTCTGCATTTATCATTGCTCAGACATAAGCTCATCTCGATGCATTTTTTCAAGACTAATTCCATATGTTTTAATACCTGGTCAAACTTTTGGCCATAGGGTGTGAATCCATCCATGTAGACTTCCATTTGATCGTTAATAAAATCAGATAAGATACTTAAAATTTCCCTTTGAAATGTTGGCGGGGAATTACAGAGCCAAAGGGTAGTACTCTGTATGCATAAGTGCCATATGGGAATGTAACTGTTGTTTTATCCTGATCAGCTGGGTGGATTAGGATCTGGTTGTATCCACTAAACCCATCCAAAAATGAGAAAAAATTGTTTCCAGCCAATGTGTCCAATACTTGGTCAATGAATGGTAGGGGGAAGTGATATCTCTTAGTTGCTTTATTAAGCTCTCTGTAATGCACACAGATCCTCCACTCCCCTCCTTTCTTGGGAACTATAACCAATGGTGAGATCCATTCACTAGCTGAGATTGGGGATATGAACCCTGCATCTAACAATTTTTGTAACTCCAGCTTAACTATGTCTTTTAATGTTGGGTTCATCCTTCTTTGTGGTTGCCTGATAGGAACAACACCTTCCTTGATATATATGTAATGCTTGCAAATGTCTGGGTGGATACCCTTCATGTCGGTGTATGTCCATGCAAAATCTTTGTTGTTGTCTGACAATACCTTCATTAATTGTTGTTCTTGTCCTGGCTCCAAATTGGAGTTAATATTTTAACTGTCCTTCTAGGCATAATCTCAACTGTTTTGATTTGTATTGAATGTTGTTCAAGTGTGAGCACTTCTTCCCACATTATGTCAGACTTGCGGGTTAATGTTTTCTCATCTTGCTGCTGACCTGTGCCAAAAAAATCTTCAAAAATATAATGATTAGAAGATGCATTTTGAATAAATCTATCTAAATGTATGTCTTCATCAATGGCTTTTAGTGATAAGGCAGCTTCGATGGTAAGAACAGGTTGTATGTTTGGTCTGTTATATCATTATAATCATCTATCCAGTTCTGATATTCTAGGTCTGAAGACTTTCTTGCTGGAGGATAAATCATGATTTTCTTTCTAGCTTGCCCACTAGTGATTGTCATGTTGCCAGATCTGTAGCCTATATAGGCGTCCACTTTTTCTAGCCAAGGTCTCCCTAATATTTGTTGGGCATGGCTCAAGTAGGTACAATTTTGCGGAAGTATGGTTTTTAACTGTGCAGTAGAGAAACAAAACATCAGTATGTGCAAAACGTGCATAACAGTTTTTGTTGCACAGCTATACTGATGCGTAGGACCCATGTAGCAGCAAGTTTTGGTAAGAAGATAGAAGAAACGTTCAGGCGAAGAAGCGACCTAATTTTGCTAAATATCCGGACGAAGGAAGGAGAAAGTGACTAGTTTGGAATAGTGGCGGCAAGCAACTAAGAAGCTAGGCCACGACGTCGATGGTGACGGGCAGGCGAGGGCAGCGGAAAGGGATGGGCCATGATGCAGTATGACCGTTTTGAGGACTGTGGCTGTCAGAGAAGCGTACAAGTCATGAGTTGGCTAGCTGGATGGCCTGAATCAGGAAGAATAAGCTATCGATGGTGACAGTCAGGCTGACATTTAGCCACGTCGATTTTGTAAACCTAAGGGTTTTGCTTGTGAATTGTAAAGATATGCCTTGAGGCATAATCTATAAATAAGCATCATTTTGTAAGGGAAGGGTTACTCTTCATTTTTGTTAAGTGTTGATTATTGTAGGATCTTAAGCTTGAAATCCATTGTAGAGGCTCTTTAGCTGAGTGCGCAAAGACCTATCTGAGAGAGAAGAGAGTCTGCAGCTGAGTGCGCAAACTAAGAACGGTTGTACCCTTCCCATAAAGATCAATATTAACAACCGTTCTTGTGGACGTAGACTCCATCCGGGGGGTGAACCACATTAAATCCTATGGTATGTGATTGTTGTGTGTTTTATGACTGTTCATTTGCTTAGTATGAAGGTTAATACTGCAGTTGTCTGTTATGTGATTGCTTTTGTATGTATTCACCGTAGAGAATGGGAATAATATGTTAAGTGATACATGTATGGGTGAATGTTAAGTATTCAACAAGTATAAGTCTATGAATGTATGAATATGATGAATAATCACACAGTAGAACACTGAGTTTAAGCGCAACGTTGGAGCGCACAATATTCTATGTTTGCACACTTGCTCTCAATATAACGATAAGAACTTGAATGAGTCGAATCGGTAAGGTTGCTTAGTAGATTGGTTAGAGATAATCATCTTAGACGGATGTGCAGTCTAGCTGACGAACTGAGCCATTGAGAGTCACTGTGAGATAAGCTGCCTATAGCCTATCATTGTAATGCGAGGAGTACCCCAGACTGCGCGATCCCTGTTTGCATTGGGTCTGTGGACCTTATACGCTATTGTGGCACCGCGCGATGAGAACCATCGTGGTGCAAGACTTGACCCACAACACAAATTGGTAGTGCGCTGCACCATACATACTTCCGCCATCCACTCATCACTTATGCTGTGGAAACTTGATTCTGCAGCACCCCCATAGCTTCACCTCGGGTGAGACCTCAACCTGCGCGCAATTTGTTGCCGAAAGGGCCAGTGAAAAAGGGGTTTTGTTGGTTAAGGCTAAAACCGCAAAGAACCTGGGTCTACACTAGAAAACCTCAAGAAGGTGTTAACAACCAACAAATGGTTCCATTGCCGCGCTAAGAATCCATGATGAGTTGATGAAGTAATGTCTGATAATGTACTCAAAGAGTTTGAGTTCCCATTAGGATCAGATAACTAGCATCCAGAAAAGAAAGAGATCTGGGCCTGGTGTGATCAAATAGAAAGAGATTTTGTAAAGAAAGAAGACAGATCACGTCTATCAGACGTGCAGTGGTTGAACATATATTTTTGGAGAGATATTCACGAGATATTTTCGGTTACGTTCCCCAAACGAGATACACGTGTGGATATCGCGACTCGCAGAGAAGAAGACTTGTTTTCAAGGGGGAGTACCTACAGAGTGGACTCCAGAGCTCACAACACAACTCAAAGCAATAGACATCCCACTATCATGCGCAGTCGAATTTTGGGTCAATATCATACTTGAAGGCTTTGTCACCGAATTCACTATCAACACATTGAAGTCCTACAGTCAAGCAGAAGCATACTTTTTCGAGGGATTCAGAGGTAAGTTCCTGAACAATATTAGTCTGTATATTAAAATGCTTTTAGTTGAGCAAGGTGTATTAAGAATGCAGTAAAATTTTGAATCTGCCATGGCCAATAGCATTTATAGTGATTCTGACTAAGAGACACATAACCTAAGAAGTGGAAAGAGATACAAGTTTAACAAAGAAAAGAATCTCGGAGGACCTGCACTCCGCGTCGATACCGAAATCCGATGTGATCTTAATAATCCGACCACCTCGTTATCAGCAACTATTCATCCTATCACACCTCAGATCCGCCGATTGCAGAAACCATGCCACCCTTAGACCGGAACCAACCCGCTATGAGTGTCTCGCAACCCATTCCACAGAATCTCAGTAGTCCGAATATTCCATTTGTTTTCTCTGCGTAGATAACCAGCACTACTCAGAGAGGTGCACAATCAGGAAGGAGAATGACAAATAATGATATAAAACTACCAATATTCAAAGGGACGGGTCTATAAGACCCTGATCAGCACTGGTTCCTATGTGAAGCTGTATGGAGTTTGAAGCAGATCCAGGATGATGCTGTGAAGAGAGCACAGCTCATCACCACTTTCAGAGACCGCGCATTGCATTGGTTTACGAAATATTTTTAGGCATAGCCGAGAACCCTAACAAAAATCTAGGCTGCACTTGTAGTAGAATATAAGAATCCGAAATCAGAATCACAGTGCCTAATAGAGCTAAAATAAATTAAGCAGAAACCTACTGAAATGGTCTAGGAATTTGACCAAAAGTTTAAGACACTGTTAGACCAAGTGAGCTTTGTTATAGCTCCACAACAGCATAAGGAATGGTTTATTGTTGTGCTGCTTCCCCACATCAGACAATCATTGATGCAACAGAAGATTGCGTCGCAGGAAGATGCCCTAGAGATCGCAATGCAGTTGGAGGCTTCACCGATTGGTGAGTGTAGCACTGGGATGTCACAAATTTAGAACCAGCTGACTACACTAACATTAGAATTACAGAGTATGAAGAACGGAAAATAACAAAGATATGAACACAGACATGAAGTTTGGTGCACCAAATGCAAAGGAGAAGGCCATACTAGAGAACATTTCCCTCTATTTCAAGATTATCTTGATAGCGGCGCACCAAACCCAATGAATATGAATCACAATCAGGAACCATGGTGTGAAATCTGTAGAACCAAAGGACATAGGCCTGAAGACTGCTATCTCATCCAGAAATACGTAAAGACACCTAAGAGCTTATACTGTAATTTCTGTAAATCAGTTGGACATAATGAATCCAATTGTTGGGCATATGAGCTCATGAATGAAAGAAAGTGAGATATGGAAATGATGCGAGGTGTTGGAATGTACCGCGTCCAAGAGGAAAATCAGCCAAAGCAAGAAAACACCCACTATGATTAGGGAGGATATAGAGGCCGTGGTGGTGGATACCGTGGGAGAGGAAGAAATGCTAGCTCTGTGCAAGGCCGACGCCGTGGCTAGGTAATTTGCTATAACTATGGCCAGCCAGGTCATGTATCTAGAGATTGTACCAACCCATGCACTACATGCAATTACTGTAAATCATTTGAGCATGTTATTGAAGACTGTCCTGTGCTTGAGGTAGAAATACAGAAAAGAAGGACATAACCACCAACTCCCAACATTCAGTTGATCACAGCTGGGAGAAGACCTGCGGATCCAAGTGTAAATGTGGTAATGCGTAGTGGCGCTGATACAGGCAGGGATGGAGGCGCAGAAGCTTCCACCTCAGGATAGCGCGATCCTAAGCAAAACCCAGGTGAGCCGGTATGGATTAGAAAAGCTCTTGGGAAAGCACCAGGTCTGGACCTACAGAAGAACAAGGGAGCATTTACAGAAGTGTGGCATATTTTTAGAGAGTCAGAACCTCAGTTGACGAGAATCCTACTGTGCAGCCAAGCACCACACATAAAGGATATTCCAGCGGCATATGATCAAACGGACATTCAACTAGATACTGGGACCTCTATTGCGTAGTTCCTATGGAGCTGCATGAAGCTGTTAAAGAGTGCAGATGCGTTCACAGAATTTGAAAAGCTACTGAAGCAGTATGAGCCAAACAATGAGAAAGAAGTTTCCCATTGTGCAGTCCATAATATTAGGAGTCCAAAAAGAATAGGAAGGGAAATGAGACTCACTACGCAAATTGGAGACTACAAGATGGATGAGATCATTCTTGATCTTGGATCTGAAGTAAATGTCTTGACCAAGCAAACATGGCATCAGATGGGAAAACCAAAGTTACAGTGGTCACCTCTACAGTTAAGAATGGCTAACCAAGGGATAGTTATACCTTTGGGGAGATTACCGGACACAATAGTTGACATTGATGGAGTGCACAGCTATGTTGATTTCGAAGTAATCGAAATCGTGGATGACAGCTGTCCTTATCTAGCATTGCTGGGTATTGATTGGGCAATGACAAACTCTTCCATTATTGATTTAAAAACTATGAAAATGATATTTGAAAGCAATGATATCAGGGTCATCGCGCCATTGGACCCTTCGCAGGGTGAATGATATGTTGAACCGATTCAAGAGGAATCAAGACCCCAAGACGTGGACTGTATTTACAAGATGACCACTAATGATGTTGACTATCATGTTAATCCCATTGCCGATGGCACACTCAGTTGGCACTGTGATACTTCTTTCATTTCGGACTCTGATGAAGGACTAAAAAATTGGCAAAGTGGACTGCATGAAGTATCTACCAGGAAATGCGCATGCATCATAAAGTCTGTGCATTGGATCAGAAAGGAGGTAAACCCAATCCCTGGATATGATGGTTTTTCTAATGTTTATTCTCTTATCAGTGAATATACTGCAACAATTGCAACAGAACATCGCTTACATGCATTAGACATAGCATTGAGCAATACACCTACCAGATGGTGGGCTGCACATAAGAAGACACTGACGACATGGGATCAGTGTAGAATTAGGATGCAAATCAGGTTTGCTGATAAGGTTACCTTATCATTCAAGAAATACAATGGACAGAAGGATCCAAGGGAGCATATTCGCGTATATTTAGAAGCATGGAAGGAAAGACCACAAACAGAATGGGTGCATCTATTTGTGCATACGTTAGAAGAATTGATTCCGAAGAAGTGGTACCTAGACCTGGAGTTGCGCAGAGGCACAGTGGACTGGTCTGGCCTGACTTCGACCTTCCAACAGGATTTCAGTTTTGAGGATGATCATCCAAGTATCAACGATGTGCTGCAAGCCATTAAAGAAAAAATATTCAGACCAAACTGCACAGAGAGAAACATGACAGTAGAAGAATTCTTTAGAGCAGACAGTGTACCTGCACGCCTACATCCAGAATGGGAAGAACAGCTCGAGCACGCTTTGGACTGTTACCACATTGTTGAAGAAGAGAATGCTGCAGAAAGTGATAAGGACAACCCGCGTAAGATACAAATACCTGAGTCAGAAGGATCACGCGATGTAGAAGGACCTCCCTGGAAATTCCAGATATGAGTGGACCTATGAAAACAAAGAAAGTGAACACTGGCACCAGCAAAGAGCCAACATTCGCAGCTATTTGGAGATTATTGGGATGAAAATACAATTGAGGAGGTCGCGGGCATATTACAGGAATATCAAGAACTATTCCCGACCAAGTTCACAGAGATGAAAGGTATCTTGGGAGACTTAGGAGTGATGAAAATCCCTCTTAAGCCTGGCGCGAAGCCTGTGAAACAAAGACCATATAGACTAAACCTACGCTACAAAGAACGAGTTAAGGCAGAACTCGATAAGATGCTCAATGTAGGGATCATTAATCCAGTCGAAGAATCCGAGTGGATAAGCCCGATGGTTATCCAGGACAAGAAAACAAAGGGCAAGATCAAAAATTGCATGGATCTCAGAAAACTGAACAATGCTTCAATGCATGACCCATTTCCTACACCTTTTACAGATGAAGTGCTAGATAATATTGGAGGGAATGAGGCCTATTCTTTCACTGATGGATTCTCTGGTTACCATCAGATTAGGATTGATTGCGTAGATAGGCACAAGACGACTTTTGCTACAGAATGGGGGTCGTTCCAATACACAGTGATGCCTTTTGGTCTGAAGAATGCACCTGCCATATTCTCTAGAGTGGTTGTCGCAGCATTTAAGGATTTTATACATACGTTTTTAGAGGTTTACTTTGGTTTATTAAAGAACCATGCCACAAATCTCAGGATGATGCTGGAAAAGTGCAGACAACATCAAATTTCATTAAACTTGAAGAAGTGTGTTTTCTGTGTTCCCTATGGAATTTTGTTGGGACACATTGTGTGCAAACAGGGCTTGATGGTAAACCCTGCTAAGATCGCAGTCATTGTAAACTTGCCCACACCCAACTCAGTTCAGCAGTTGCGCACTACACTGGGGCATACCGGTTATTACAGGAAGTTCATAAAAGGGTATGCACAGATAACCGCAACTATGGAAAAGCTGATGAAAAAAGATGTACCATTCATTTGGAATGAGGACTGTGAGAAAGGCTTTGACACATTGAAAGAGAAGATGGTCACTGCACCAATACTAGTTTTCCCAGACTGCGAGAAGCCATTTCATGTCCATGTGGATGCCTCATGCATAGCATTGGGCATTGTTCTTTCTCAACCAGGAGAGGGAGGTATTGATCATCCCATTGCATTTTCCAGTAGGAAGTTGTCTTCTGCTGAGAAAAATTACACCACTACTGAAAGAGAAGGACTCGCTATGGTCTACGCACTACAGAAATTCAGACATTACTTACTTGGTGCACACTTCTCCATGTTCACTGACCATTCTGCTTTAAAATACTTGGTCAACAAGCCAGTGTTAGGGGGGCGCATATGTCGATGGTTACTACTCTTTCAGGAGTATGATTTCGAAATTATTGTTAAGCCAGGAAGGTTGAATTTGGGACCTGATCATCTATCAAGAATTCAATCAGGAGAGGAACCTACGAACTTAGAGGACACTCTACCTAACACGCAGTTGTTCGTTATACAAGTTGCCGATGATTACTATAAGGACATCATTGACTTTCTCACTTATGGGTTCGCACCTACAGATTTCACTATGTAGAAAAAGAAGCAGCTCGTAGTGTGCGCAACAAACTTCACCATAATCACAGGTCAGTTGTACAAACTGGGACCGGATGAAGTAATACGCAAATGTGTATTAGAACAGGAGAAACCATTCATATTGGCAGAGGCACATTTAGGAGTAGCAGGAGGCCACTACGCAGGAAGAGCCACTACGCAGAAGATATTGCAAGCCGGGCTATGGTGGCCTACGATTCATAAAGATTCGAAGAAACATTGTTAGACCTACGACGTGTGTCAAAGGACTGGGAAAGCCATCACGTAGAGATGAAATCCCACTGAAACCGCAGTTAACTTTGCAGGCATTTGAGAAGTGGGCCATTGATTTTGTCGGTCCTATCAACCCACCAAGGAAAAGAATTGGTGCGAGGTACATTATTAAAGCGACTGATTACCTCATCAGATGGGTAGAAGCAAATCCAGGAAAAGACTGTAGTGTAGCTACAGCTGAAGAGTTTATCTATGAGAACATCCTGACAAGGTTCGGATGCCCAAAGATTTTGATGAAAGATCAGGGAACTCACTTTTTGAACAGAACTATTGAAGCATTGACTGAAGAATTCTACATTCGCCATCAGCGCAGCATGCCATATCATCCACAAGCGAATGGAACTGTTGAAGCATTTAACAAAGTGCTGGAGAATGTGCTCACCAAGATATGCAATGTCAATCGGGATGATTGGGACCTGCGCATTTCCTCAGTATTGTGGGCATACAGGACTACATGCAAGAAAATGAATGGCCATACACCTTTCAGGTTGGTCTACGAACAAGAATAAATAATGCCGATGGAGTACATCATTCCTAGTTTGCGCATAACAACGTTTACATGCATGGTAGATTGCGCAGCACTCGAAGAAAGGCTCCTACACTTGGTTGGGCTAGAGGAAGATCATTTTGTTGCAGGCTTACACCAACAAGTACAGAAGGAACGTGAAAAAGCATGGCATGACCGCCACATCAAGAACAAGTGCTTCCAGGTAAGTGACCTAGTCCTCTTGTATGATAACAAGTGCTTCATCCCAGCATGTCACCATTTTTTGTAGGCACAACAGATCCCTTGTTCCATTGAACATGGGAGCCCCAAAAATCTTAAATACAAAGGTAAATTATTCGAATATTTTATTATTATGGGGTTTCTTCATCATGCTTGGTATGATTATATCCCTTTACATTTGGTTTGGTGTAAATAGGATTTTCCTTGAAACAATTCTGAGTTTTGGACTATTTTACCGAGTTGTGGGAAGCCCTAATTTTCCCATAAAGTCATCCCGCAAAACCGCAAACCCACAATTGCGGGATGCGAGGGAGCTTGTTTTCACTTTTTTGAATATGTCATCCCATAACCCGCAACCCGCAATTTGCGGGATGCAGATTGTGGAAGATGTTTGAGTAAAGTTTGCGTGGTGTGTTTCTGCAACCCGCAACCTGCAATTGTGGATTGCGGGATGCAGAAAGGTTTGTCAAATAAGTGCATTTTGCGTGCCCACAACCCGCCACTATGGATTGCGGGGAGGTCATTACTTTTTTGTGTTGTTTTTGTTTCCGCAACCCGCAACCCGCAAAGTGGATTGCGGATTGCAGAAATTTTGATTTATTTGTTTCTATGAGTTCTGATCCTGCATCTCGCAACCTGCAATTGTAGAATGCAGATTGCGGGATGGATGTACATATTTGCAAGAATAAAACTCCCGCATTCTGCATGCTTAATCTTGAAAGTTTATTTGTTTTAATCCTACGGCTAAGATTACACTGCGTGATTTGAATAATTATTTGGATTGTTTCCATATTTATTGATTTGTTTTGATTTGTTTGAGCTGGGTTTTATCATTTCAAGTTGTCATTTGATTTTTATTATTGTATGTAACGATTGCGTATTCTTATTTGAACTTGTTTGAGTCATTTACATGCTTCAATTTGGGCTAATCAAATTCATATGATGTTTCGGTAATCTTGGCAACAAATTTGAACTTAATGGAATCAATAAGTTTGTAGAACATATTAATGGGTAGAATAATTTCATTAAGCACTTATTTATAATCATTTTGATTTATAACTTGAAAGGGTTTATATCAAATAATTGAACCATGCATGTAATTATCAACTTTGGAAGGATTATTGAATTTTACTAAGCTTTAGATATGTTATAAAATTTGTCATTTTGGAATAGTCTATAATTTTATGAAAAAGATTTTTCAAGGCCTTGTTTTGTATACTTTAATTGAATCCTGAACAAAAGAAAAACATACTTTCAAATCATGGAGAGAGTCAATAATTTTTTATTAAGCAAAGTATTATGTTTTACCAAGAATAATTAGCTTTGCTCGTTTATAAGATCATTATTATTGTTTAAATTATATTCGATATACTTTTGAAAAAAAATATTAATAATATTATTTGACATTAATATATCATGTTATTTACAATGTTAAAAGCATAGTATTTCACTAAACCCTAATTTGTCGTGCAGATAAAATTTGAAAAACGAAATCTGTAAAAGACACGTTTTTGTAGGGAGTATTGCGGGAAAACCGTGAGGAATTAACTCAAACAGTTGAAACCCCACTTCCCAAATGGGATGATCTACCCCTAAGCATGAACAGTTTTGCAAATTTGTCAACCATTTGGGAGGAAAACGTTGCCGAACAGGGTTCAAATTTCAGAAATTTATTCTGACCGTTTTTGCACACAGTGAATGAACCAGGCATCCGGGGGATTTGATGTTATCCTTCCCAGTTCTCTCCATTACTATAACTTCGACCTCAGCATTCAGAGCAGGAGAGGAGGAAGAGGTCTCAAAAGAATGGAAGGATTTTTATTCTTCCGATATTTGTATTCTTCTTGCAATGTTTTGTTGACAGTGAAGGAGGAAGGCTGCTACTAGAGGGAGTAGATGATCTTTCTATGATAGAGAAATGAATTTATTCTTTCTCTGCTATCATTCTCTTGATAGAAATTTCTTGTGTTTAAGAGACTGAAGATCGTAGGCTCTACTTGAAGTGGCTGCTCTGATTATCAAGTTCAAGCTTTGTATTTTTATCAAGCTAAGATGGTAATACAATTTCTTTTCTGCAATTATTTTTCATTTGTTCATGTGCATTTAATTAGATTTCTCTTTTTGTGCATAGATCATATCATAATCAGCTTCAAACAACTTTCTGCATTTCTGTAGTTTATGTATTAATCTAATTATATTTAATCATTGCATAAATGATTATATGTTCAAATAATTTTAGCATAATGAAGATAATTTCTTACTTCTCTTGTTAGAATTAATGTGCTTATGATATCAATATTTTAAAATTTCTTTCAAAATCATTGATGATCTAATTATTCCTTTTGAGCAATTAATCATTTCCTTCACTTTAAAATACTTGGCTCCCAGGATAGATTAGTAATTAGCTTTAGTGTAGCTATTATTTTACTTTAATCTTTTGGTTTAAATCTCTTTTTCTGTAATTATAGAATTTATTCTCATAGTTGCAAAACTACTAATTGCATATTAATTCTAGATTTCATTTAGGATTAATTTTACAATCAATTCAAAGTCTCCTTTTTAAGGAGCAAACCCATCGACTCATAGATTACCAGTGGAGGCAGAATATCCGTGGGTGTTAACCACACCATACAACTCGAGGATAGGGTAATTCTTGCGTAGGATTATCTGAAGCCTTTGGTTGGGTTTTCATCCCCTGTTGTTTGCCTTGGATACCATTCGAACACCTGCATAACCGAGGCATCAACAAATGGCGCTAGAAGGATGGCCATCCGACATATAAAGTCATTTGAGCTATCTTAATCAGATTATCTTAAAATGACTCCAGCCCAAAAATCTGTATATAGTTTTTTTTCTGCTCAAGAATCTATATTTAGTTATTTTTCTAGACAAATTAGTTTTCAATTTCAAATAGATGTTTTGAAGGATCTGATAGAAGAAAAATTCGATCGTGAAGGAGAAAAATTAGCACAAGAACATGTTTTTCAATTTCTTCAGAATTGTCTTCTTAACAAAATTTTGGATCAAGATGATTTGTGCAGATTATTGGCCTTCACATTCGAAGGACGAGTCAAAGAGTGGTGTGTAACCTTACCTTTTGCCTCTGTTCATTCTTTTGAACATTTTGCATATATTTTTATACTTTCTTTTGGACATTACGACTTTGTTATATTATGCAATGAATGGAAACAACTCACTTCAAAAGAGGATGAATTATTAGAAGATTTTGCAACTAGAAATTTTAATCTCTATTGTAGATTCCCTTTAATAGATCATCCTGTAAAATTTGAATGGTTTTAGCACACTCGTTCTTTTTTACATGAATCTGATCAATTAGTAGATGATAATTCTGAATTATACAATGATAATCATCCACCCCTTGGTTTAGATTTACATGAAGATTCTAAGGATTTAAAAATTGTAGAAATGAATTCCTTATCTTTTTTAGATATGGATCCTAATCCATATGATGGTTTAAATGAATTAAATGTTGATATGACCATGTCTATCTCACATGAAAATCAAAGTCTAACTAGTCATGAAGGAGATCATTTTTCTATTGAAGATTCTTCTAAAACAAAAGAGAATAATTCTGATTATAATGTTGAATAATCTTCTTCTAGAATAATTAAAGAGCTTCGAGATTCTGATGTTTATTATCCAGTTAATCCTTTAATAGATCTTGAATCAACTAGTTGTTCTGAAATTTGTGATATGTTTTCCCAACTACCATCTTCTAATCTAAGTGATTCTATAGGAGAGCATATTTCACAAAATGATGATACTACATTAGAAGAAGAAACAAATTTTGATTTGAAACCTTTCATACATATCTCTTTTGAAGAGAAAATCCCTCTTAAGGAATCTCGATCTGAAAATATTCTACAAAGAAATGAGTTTCATGCACTTATTTCCTCTTCATATTTTTCTGTGTATCCTGATCTATTTGATAACAATGGCACTCAATCATATATTTTAGATTTTAATCCTCCATTGTTAAGTCTTAAAGAGGTACAAGTTGATTATGAGATACATAAAGAAGAATAAGAAGATTCTTATCTTTGCCATCAATCTATGTCTTATTTTCATTCTTCTTTGCTGGAAATGAATACTATTTCTGATGATCGTTTTCAAAATTCTTCCTATTATGATTCATAATTCAATGAAGAAACATTTTCTTCTTACAATCAATTACTTGATGAAGAAGATTATTATCAGGATGTTAATGATACTAGTTCCGCACTTTCAACATCTGATATCTTCAGTTCTTCTCAAGTAAATGTTTAAAGACAATTTGATCTCTATGAGAATTTTCAATCAAATCAACCAATTTATGATGATTTTTACGATAATAAACTAGAACAAATTGGATCTGATTTTGCTGATCTTATTCAAGAAAATATTCCTAAGGAGAAAATTGTTCAAGAAGATGTTTTGGATTCTTATAATATTAATGTTTATTTTCTTTCAAATAATCCATTTCATCGCATAAATCTTTCAAACTCTTTCTGTCATTCTTTTGATTTCCATTATGCATACCATGATTGGGTTGTTGATTGGCTTGAGGAATCTTTCTCAGCAAGATTTCATCATTATGGTAACACTCTATTTTCCTTACTTGTATATAAAGATGGTAAGACTCCATTCTCTTTATCTGTACATAGATTTCATTTTATTTTCTTTAATGCATTCTTTTTCCATTTTTACTTTCAAGCATTCATATCATTCCTTCTGATTATTCACTTCTTCCTTTTTGCAAGTTTTCATATGCTTTCATGGTTGCATTGGAAATCCGATTATACTTAGTTTTGTTTTCTTTTTAGAGTAGTATAGGAGTAGTTGTACAATAGATTAGTTTTGATAATTTCTTTAATAATTAGATTACTGTTTTGGTTTTCTTCAATAAAGTATTTGCGACCGCAAGCCAAGTCAAAGTTGGAAACAACGTTTCTTCAGAAGCATTCAGGGAAGTATCTTTATCCTTTTTCACTTTCTATTATTCATGCTCTCGCTTATTATTTTATTCATTCGAGGCATTCATGATTAATTTACATATTTTTAAATTATAATAATCATTCATGAAATGTTTTGAATTAATTATTTTCCAAGTTTTAAAGAGCAAGAACATTTTGACAGAAGACAAAATAATTACAGTTAGAACATCTTCATTACACACGAATTTTGATCTTTCCTCGATATGCACTTTGAAAAAGGAGGTTTTTACATTTTTTTGTTGTCACAAATCGCACACAATTTAGTTTAGCATTATTTCATTTTTATGTCTTTCTGTACATAATCTTTAATAAATAAAGGCCCCATTGTCCTAAACAACTTTATGCGACAAATAACAATGTTGATCATAATTCTTCAACCGAAGGAGAATAAATTTATTTTAAGAGTTTTATTACAATCAATTCAATTAATTTATTCAATACATTTACAATTTATGAATTGATATAATTACTCTTTTTACAATAACAAATTCCTTCGATTCTATAAACACAACAACAAATCTCACCTTTGTTCGCATAAGACAATTTCTTAAGGCATGTTTTTACAATTATTTTACATTTCTTTTGATTTAGTTTTCTAAATAAAAAGGCTTCAATTTGCTTAATATCCCATGTGCTTCATAATACTATCAATCGAATCTTTACAGTAAAAGAATTTGTAATTACATTTAAACGGGTTCTTATACAAATACTACTACAAATCAATTCAAATAATTATGTACATTTCATGAATTGATACAATAAATCCACTATTTATCACCCCTATTACAATCAAAAAATTCTTTAAACACATATTTTTCATGAGATGTTAATCATAATTGTAAATCCTTGTTTTCTTTGATTTTGTTTCGATTAGAACACTTTTTCTTTCACTTTTAGATTGTTTGATTAGACTTGGATTTCTTAGTTTGATAATCATTTGCATTGGGGCGAAAGGCTGAAATATAGATTATTGAAAATTTGATTCCAATTATTATACCATTCTTTATTTTGAATAATGTTTTATTTATCAAACATTTTCAATGAATTTATTGATGGGGGATTGTTGATCCTTAGTTCATGATACTTTGGGGCAAGTCAATCATTCTAAGCCTACATCTTTTGAAGTCTTGTATGTGAATAAAACTTTTCAAGGTGATTTTCAAGAAGAGACTATCTATTTTCCATGTTGGAACACTTTCCAAGTTTTACCTTCATACATGAACTTAGCTACATTGATTATCTTTCTCCTTTTAATTATCACAAATCAATACGCAAAGTTAATTTTAACTAGATTCTGCAGTTATGTTTTAATTAGATCCTTCTTTAGGGACAAATGAATGAGGCTTGCATTGTTATCATCTCAAACCTCTTAACACCATCCCGCTCTCTTAAGGAGCATAATGGCTTCCCCATCCATTAAGTAATCTCTTATGATATTAACATTAAACATAGCCCAATCCTCTTCTTTAACATCTCTGGGAGTGAGCTGGGAAACATGAGGTCTTATTATAAGTCGACCTTTTCATGATGATACCTTTTTATGGAATGACTTTATCAATATCTGGTTACCAAGCCAGGATACTGGCTTGTAGCCAAAAAAATGGTTGCAAGATGGGGGGTCTCATCATGAGCCATCCCACTCATTAAATATAAGTTGGTGTGAATGACACTGTCATAATCTGATCACCAAGTCAGGACAGTGTTTTCTAGCTTTTTCCTAAGGATGCAAATATTTAACAAGGATTGACAAGCTTTGCATATTTATGTAATGGATGGGATAAAAGTGACTTATTGGGTTAAAAGGTAACCTTGTCGAGGCTATAAACACTTGCTGGCAGCAGGGCCCTACCTGTGGTATTAGAGGCTAATCATTAATATAACATCTTCTCGCCATCACAAACTATTCTTTTAGAATGTGTTCCAATGAATAACATATTTTGTTAGAAATCTAGTCAATCAATGCTTGTCTTTGCGTTTCCAGTGATGGTTAGAAAGTTAATTATTAAAAAATCAATTGCAGTTGGGTATATATTTAAAAGGATCACTTGTTAATGTGGTACACATGTTTGAGGGAAAGGTTTCTTCTTGTTAAGAACCTCATCTTTCATCTCCATATACATGTACAATTGTTATCTTTTCAAGGCACAGATAACTGCTTCGTCCCAGCGTGTCGCCATTTGTTGTAGGAACAACAGATCCCTTGTTCCATGGAACATGGGAGCCCCACAAATCTTAAATACAAAGGTAAATTATTCGAATCATTTATTATTATGGGGTTTCTTCATCATGCTTGGTATGATTATATCCCTTTACATTTGCTTTGGTGTAAATCGTATTTTCCTTGAAAAAATTCTAAGTTTTGGACTGTTTTACCGAGTTGTGGGAAGCCTTGATTTTTCCCACAAAATCATCCCGCAAAATAATAAACCCGCAATTGCGGGATGCGGGGGAGCTTGTTTTCACATTTTTGAATATGTCATCCCGTAATCTTCAACCCGCAAGTTACGGACTGCGGGAGAGCTTGTTCTCTTGTTTTTATTTTGTGTGTTCCCGCATCCCGTAACACGCAATTTGTGGGATGCAGATTGTGGAAGGCATTTGAGTAAAGTTTGCGTGGTGTGTTTCTGCAACCCGCAACCCGCAATTGCGGATTGTGGGATGCAGAAATGTTTGTCAAATAAGTGCACTTTGCATGCCCGCAATCCGCCACTGGGGATTGCGGGGAGGTCATTACTTTTTTGTGTTGTTTGCATTCCTGCAACCTGCAACCCGCAATGTGGATTGCGGATTGCGGAAATTTTGATTTATTTATTTCTATGAGTTTTGATCCCGCATCTCACAACCCGCAATTGTGGATTGTGGATTGCAGGATGGATGTACATATTTGCAAGAATAAAACTCCAGCATTCTGCATGTTTAATCTTGACCGTTAATTTGTTTTAATCCTGCGGTTGAGATTACACTGCATGATTTGAATAATTATTTGGATTGTTTCCATATTTATCGATTTGTTTTGATTTGTTTGAGCTGGGTTTTATCATTTCAAGTTGTCATTTAATTTTGATTATTGTATGTAACGATTGCATATTCTTATTTGAACTTGTTTGAGTCATTTACATGCTTCAATTTGGGATAATCAAATTCATATGATGTTTCAATAATCTTGGCAACAAATTTGAACTTAATGGAATCAATAAGTTTGTAGAACATATTAATGGGTTAGAATAATTTGATCAAACACTTATTTATAATCATTTTGATTTATAACTTGAAAGGGTTTATATCAAATAATTGAACCATGCATTTAATTATCAACTTTGGAAGGATTATTGAATTTTACTAAGATTTGGATATGTTATAAAATTTGTCATTTTGGAATAATCTATAATTTTATGAAAAATATTTTTCAAGGCCTTGTTTTGTATACTTTAATTGAATCCTGAAAAAGAAAAACATACTTTCAAATCATGGAGAGAGTCAATAATTTTTCATTAAGCAAAGTGTTGGCGGACAAATCTACCCTATAGCAAGGAAACTAATGCTATCAACTGGAGTGGGGTGACAGGTAAGTGTATTGATGATATTACAAAGATATTTATGAAAAGAAATAAGTTATGGATCTTGAGAACACACCTTTCAATCAAAGTTCGATCCTAGCCTTTACTTCATCTTGTGTTCAAGCTCCAAATCCACCTTCCTTTCAGTAAACCTGCAATAACAATACCTTTCTCAAAGCATCTTGGACAATATATAAAGCTTAAAAGAAACAAAAACAATTTTTAACATTCGATATTGACCAAAACAGATCCAAATTAAGATGTCATTTCAGAACACATTTAAGTTGGAATAAGAAAGACACTTCAACCTTTATTGTCAAAAGTAAATTGATGTACAAGTATACCTGACTTGATAACAGGCTTCTGCAACTTGATTCTGGGCTCTTTCTCTTATCTGGCTTGGATATCTTCAGCATCAAATCCTCCAATGCAAGCTTCTTCTTTAGATCTCTATGTCTCAAAGTTTCTCCATTAATCCATCTAACCTTTCTCTTTAATCTTCCTGGTATTTATAGGATTAGAGAAGTAGTTCAGGTCAATGTATGGTTATGGAGGAAGTTGGGGAAATTGGGAAACTACCAACAACTAATCCTCCTCGAGAAAATTAATTATTTTTTAATCATCTTTTGATATGTACGTGACTATTGTTCAGTGAAGTAGCGTATAGGGCGCTACTTTAGAGCTTCCCAACTAGCGCTCATCGAATTTTAAATGTTGAGCGCTACTATGATGAGAAGGAGTAGCATATAGAAGGATATGGGCACTACTATTATACACTGGAGTAGCGTATGGGTGCTAGTCTCTTTGAGTAGAGTAGCGCTCATATCTCAGAATGAAATTTTTGGGGTTTTTCCAGTAATGTCAGGAAATGGAGTGAGTCAAAGTATCATCTAAGGTCAACATGCTCCTCCATCCAAGTTGTCCTTTTGTGTGATCAATAGTTCAAGGTGATCATGGACGAAGAGGTGCAAGTTTGACCTATAACACAAAGTATTATGTTTTACCAAGAATAATTAGCTTTGCTTGTTTATAAGATCATTATTATTGTTTAAATTATATTCGATATACTTTTGAAAAACAATATTAATAATATTATTTGACTTTAATATATCATGTTATTTACAATGTTAAATGCATAGTATTTCAGTAAACCCTAATTTGCCATGCAGATAAAATTTGAAAAACGGAATCTGCAAAAGACACGTTTTTGCACGGAGGATTGTGGGCAAACTGTGAGGAGTCAGCTCAAACGGTTGAAACCCCACTTCCCAAATGGGTTGATTTACCCCTATGCGTGGACAGTTTTGCAAATCTGTCAACAATTTGGGAGGAAAACATTTCCGAACAGGGGTCAACTTTCAGAAATTTATTTCGACCGTTTTTGCATACTGTGAATGAACGAGGAATCTAGGGGATTTGATGTTATCCTTCCCAGTGCTCTCCATTACTATAAATTCGACCTCAGCATTCAGATAAGGAGAGGAGGAAGAGGTCTCAAAAGAATGGAAGGATTTTTATTCTTCCCATTTTTGTATTCTTCTTGCAATGTTTTGTTCATGGGGAAGGAGGAACGTTGGTACCAGAGGGAGTAGATGATCTTTCTATGACAGAGAACTAAATTTCTTCTTTCTCTGCTATCATTCTCTTGATAGAAATTTCTTGTGTTTAAGAGACTGGATATCGTAGGCTCTGCTTGAAGTGGCTGCTCTCATTATCAAGTTCAAGCTTTGTATTTTTATCAAGCTAAGATGGTAATACAATTTCTTTTCTGCAATTATTTTTCATTTGTTCATGTGCATTTAATCAGATTTCTTTTTTTGTGCAGAGATCATATCATAATCAGATTCAAGCAACTTTCTACATTTCTGTTGTTTACATATTAAACTGATTATATTTAATCATTGCTTAAATGATTATATGTTCAAATAATTTTAACATAATGAAGATTATTTCTTACTTCTCATGTTAGAATTAATGTGCTTATGATATCAATATTTTAAAAATTCTTTTAAAATCATTGATCATCTAATTTTTCCTTTTGAGCATTTAATCATTTCCTTCACTTTAAAATACTTGGCTCCCGGGATAGATTAGTAATTAATATTTAATGTAGCTATTATTTTATTTTAATATTTTGGTTTAAATCTCTTTTTTTGTAATTATAGAATTTATTTTCATAGTTGTAGAACTACTAATTGCATATTAATTCTAGATTGCATTTAGGATTAATTTTACAATCAATTCAAAGTCTCATTTTTAAGGAGCAAACCCATCGACTCATAGAGTGCCAGTGGAGGCCGAATATTCGTGGGTGTTAACCACACCAAACAACTTGAGGATAGGGTAATGCTTGCGTAGGATTATCTGAAGCCTTTGGCTAGGTTTTCATCCCCTGTTGTTTGCCTTGGACACCATTACAGCACCTGCATAATCGAGGCATCAACAAATGGTGCTAGAAGGAGGGCCATCCGACATATAAGGTCATTTGAGCTATCTTAATCAAATAATCTTAAAATGATTCCAGCCCAAAAATCTGTATATAGTTTTTTTTTCTGCTCAAGAATCTGTATTTAGTTGTTTTTCTAGACAAATTAGTTTTCAATTTCAAACAGATTTTTTGAAGGATCTGATAGAAGAAAAATTCGATGGTGAAGGAGAAAGCTTAGCACAAGAACATGTTTTTCAATTTCTTTAGAATTGTCTTCTTAACAAAATTTTGGATCAAGATGTTTTGTGCATATTGTTAGCCTTCACATTCGAAGGATGAGTCAAAGAGTGGTGTGCAACCTTACCTTTTGCCTATGTTCATTCTTTTGAACATTTTGCAGATATTTACTTTCTTTTGGACATTACGGCTTTGTTAGATTATGCAATGAATGGAAACAACTCACTTCTAAAGAGGATGAGTCATTAGAATATTTTGCAACTAGAAATTTTAATTTCGATTGTAGATTCCCTTTAATAGATCGTCCTGTAATATTTGAATGGTTTCAACACTCTCGTTCTATTTTACGTGAATCTAATCAATTAGTAGATGATAAATCTGAATTATACAATGATAATCATCCACCCCTTGGTTTAGATTTAGATGAAGAATCTAAGGATTTAAAAATTGTAGAAATTATTTTCTTCTCTTTTTTAGATATGGATCATAATCAATATGAGGTTAAAATGAATTAAATGTTGATATGCCCATGTCTATCTCACATGAAAATCAAAGTCTAACTAATCATGAAGGAGATCATTTTTCTATTGAAGATTCTTCTAAAACAAAAGAGAATAATTATGATCATAATGTTGAACAATCTTCTTCTAGCATAATTAAAGAGCTTCGAGATTCTGATATTTATTATCCTGTTAATCCTTTAATAGATCTTGAATCAACTAGTTGTTTTGAAATTTGCGATATGTTTTCCCAACTACCATTTTCTGATCTAAGTGATTCTATAGGAGAGCATATTTCACAAAATGATGATACTACATTATAAGAAGAAACAGATTCTGATTTGAAACCTTTCATACATATCTCTTTTGAAGAGAAAATCCCTCTTACGGAATCTCGATCTGAAAAATATTCTACAAAGAGATGAGTTTCATGCACTTATTTCCTCTTCATATTTTTCTGTATCTCCTTATCTATTTGATAACAATGGCACTCAATCATATATTTCAGATATTAATTTTCCATTGTTAAGTCTTAAAGAGGTACAAGTTGATTATGGGATACATAAAGAAGAACAAGAAGATTCTTATCTTTGCCATCAATCTATGTCTTCTTTTCATTCTTCTTTGTTGGAAATGAATACTATTTCTAATGATCATTTTCAAAATTCTTCCTATTATGATTCATCATTCAATGAAGAAACATTTTCTTCTTACAATCAATTACATGATGAAGAAGATTCTTCTCAGGATGTTAATGATACTAGTTCCACACTTTCAACATCTGATATCTTCAGTTCTTCTCAAGTAAATGTTTAAAGACAATTTGATCTCTATGAGAATTTTCAATCAAATCAACCAATTTATGATGATTTTTATGATAATAAACTAGAACAAATTGGATCTGATTTTGCTGATCTTATTCAAGAAAATATTCCTAAGGAGAAAATTGTTCAAGAAGATGTTTTGGATTCTTATAATATTAATGTTGATTTTCTTTCGAATAATCCATTTCATCGCATAAATCTTTCAAACTCTTTCTGTCATTCTTTTGATTTCCATTCTGCATACCATGATTAGGTTGTTGATTGGCTTGAGGAATCTTTCTCAGTGAGATTTCATCATTCTGGTAACACTCTGTTTTCCTTACTTGTATATAAAGATGGTAAGACTCCATTCTCTTTATTTGTACATAGATTTTATTTTATTTGCTTTAATGCATTCTTTTTCCATTTTTACTTTCAAGTATTCATATCATGCCTTCTGATTATTCATTTCTTCCTTTTTGCAGGTTTTCATATGCTTTCATGGTTGCATTGGAAATCCAATTATACTTAGTTTTGTTTTCTTTTTAGAGTAGTATAGGATTAGTTGTACAATAGATTAGTTTTGATAATTTCTTTAATAATTAGATTACTGTTTTGGTTTTCTTCAATAAAGTATTTGCGACCGCAAGCCAAGTCAATGTTGGAAACAATGTTTCTTCAGAAGCATTCAGGGAAGTATCTTTATCATTTTTCACTTTCTATTATTCATGCTCTCGCTTATTATTTTATTTGTTCGAGGCATTCATGATTAATTTACATATTTTTAAATTATAATAGTCAATCATGAAATGTTTTGAATTAATTATTTTCCAAGTTTTAAAGAGCAAGAACATTTTGACAGAAGACAAAATAATTACAGTTAGAACATCTTCATTACACACGAATTTTCATCTTTCCTCGATATGCACTTTGAAAAAGGAGGTTTTTACATTTTTTTTTGTCACAAATCGCACACAATTTAGTTTAGCATTATTTCATTTTTATGTCTTTCTGTACATAATCTTTAATAAATAAAGGCCCCATTGTCCTAAACAACTTTATGCGACAAATAACAATGTTTACCATAATTCTTCAACCGAAGGAGAATAAATTTATTTTACGAGTTTGATTACAATCAATTCAATTAATTTATTCAATACATTTACGATTTATGAATTGATATAATTTCTCTTTTTACAATAAGGAATTCCTTCGATTCTACAAACACAACAACAAATCTCACCTTTGTTCGCATAAGACAATTTCTTAAGGCATGTTTTTACAATTATTTTACATTTATTTTGATTTAGTTTTCTAAATAAAAGGGCTTAAATTTGCTTAATATCTCATATGGTTCATAATACTATCAATCGAATCTTTATAGTAAAAGAATTTGTAATTACATTTAAAGGGGTTCTTATACAAATACTACTGCAAATCAATTCAAATAATTATGTACATTTCATGAATTGATACAATAAATCCACTATTTATCACCCCTATTACAATCAAAAAATTCTTTAAAGACATATTTTTCATGAGATGTTAATCATAATTGTAAATCCTTGTTTGCTTTGATTTTGTTTTGATTAGATCACTTTTTCTTTCACTTTCAGATTGTTTGATTAGAATTTGTTACAACGTAATTTTCCACCTTGTGAGCATCATCACTCTTTGGCCTACAGGATCCATTTCACTGACTCAGATCCACTTTATATCCTTCAAACACTATTTTTCCCTATTTTTTTCCTTGTACGCTAGCTGCATCATTACAACGGGCGTACCCGCAAGTAGCATCACTATAGCCTGTGGGTATCATGTAAAATGGTAAAAATCACTAGTTTATTACTTTTTACTCCCAAAAAGCGGTCATAGGGTGACCTTTGGCCCTCCATTTGCCCCGAAACGTCTTGATGTGTCCTTTCACTTACCTTTGGGAGGACTATATATTGAGCACATATGGCTTATGGACGGGAGGAGAAAGGAGAGCAAGAGAACTCTAGTGGATTTTTTCCCTATCTTGAGTCTACATTCATTGATCCTTGTAGTTGTGAACCCTTTATGTTCACCTTCCAAACTCCTATCATAGTTTGAGTTTGCCATTCGATGGAGGATTGAAGAGGTGGAGGCACAAGTGGATTGACCCAGATCTTGGTTCAGATTGGTTGTTGGTAAGAGGTTGTATCACATTGTACTTCTTGTTGTTTATTAATAGAAATACTCATTTTCTCGTCCATTAATGTTGTGAATGTTGTTTATACCACATTGGGTTGCTTTTACTTATAATATCATGGACCATTGCTATTGATGATGTTAATGTCATTCATATATTACATATACTTGTTATGCATTCGTTGTCAAGACTAATTTATAGATTCAAGTGCATGGATTGAAAGCTCCAACATGGATCTACATCAAACGTTTGGATCGAGGTTGCTTATATTCTTCATGATCTTAGCATTGTGATTTATATAGCATAGTACTAAGAATTGAGTTAATTTTTGGTAGTCAGCTGTTTGTTGTGGTCTACCCCAAGCCATAGTGAGTTTTCTCCAATACAAAAATGGCGACTCCGCTGGGGAAAACATCCATTTTGGGGGATTTTTGAGCATTAGACTTAATTAGAGAATTTGTTTGTCAAAGCTCTATGTCACTGATTGGCCGCTGAGATACACTATAGAAAATTGGTTTTTTCTGAGCCATTGGACTCTTTGTTTTCCCATTTTCCTTTCCTTACCCACGAGTGAGCTTAGCTCTGCCCGCATACACCCGCCTCTGTTTACTCTACTGCTTGCGAGTACCCGCAGGTATTCCTTCGACAGTAGCATACAACTCCTACTTTGGTTGATTTATGATTTTTGGTTGCTGTTGGGATGGCTTTGGATTATCCTGAGTCTTTGTTGGCCTAATTCTTGACTGTTCCATGCCTTGGTTATGACCAGAACTCTTATTTTCTCTTGGTTGAGCCTTGTTTGTTTTTTACCCATCTTTGGATTTAGCCTTGTTGTTTTTTCCTTATGAGCTCATCCCTTTGGCTGAGTCTTACTGTTTGGGATTTGCTGGGTTGTCTTAGTGATCTTCTCGGCACTTCAGTGACTAAATAGTAGGATTTTGCTTGCATTTTTCATTTCCTTATATTGAAAAATACAAAAAAAATACATATAGTTTTGCATTTTCCTTTTGTTTATAAGAGAAAAAAAATAAAACTTGCTTTTATGTATTGCATCTTGCATTGAGTGCTTGCTTCCTTCATTTAGGTTATGCTTGTGCATTGAAAATATAAAGGAATTGCATTTTTATTTCGAAATCGTTGGATTGATTTTGCATGCTAGTGGCATTTTTTTTATTAGATAGATGAGTCTAGGATTTGACAATTTTGCATACTATTGAGTCATACACATCACTATTTTTATGACCATATCCCTTGAGTAACCACATCCATTAAAATTAACGCTTAATCTTAAAATTGATTAGACCGATTTTATTTATAGGGTACACCAACTAGCATAGATTTAGTGTCTTGGAATAGATCATTGTGAGTTAACAATCCAAGACTACTAGATGAAACATTAGGTGTCTGACCAAGGAGTGGAGGAATCCATGGTATACATCGGTGTTCTCAGGAAGATCTACTCAAACTAGAGTTAAGCATGAGGTCACAAGAGGTTAGTTGAGGAGATATCCCTCTGATACCGGTTGAACGTGGGAGATATTTTCAGGATTTGTTCGTATCTAGAGACTCTTGGGGGATTTGACCCTCATTGAGTTTCAGGCTCAACTACCTTTCCCATACGATGGATCCCACCTGTGACTGTCCCCCTGAGCATTGGTTACACTGCGGTGACCATAATTGCCTTACCTAGGTATCGAATAGGGTACTTGCAGTGGTTATGTTGTTTGTGTCCTAATTCAGATAGGGATTGGACAACACAGTTGTTTGTTGTCGAGGGTTTTGACCCTTTGCACGCAGTGAAGCCTGGGTGTCTCTATAACTGATTCTGTTACCTCCGGCTATAGTTTGGGAGTCTCAAGCCTCTCCTAGGCGAGAAATACCTATGAAAATCCTCACAGCAGATCTAAGAGATGATGTATACCCCGCAAGAAAATAATTGATTAAGAAAGAAAATAGAAGAGTGGTCAATGCAGTATAATGAGCAACAGAATAATAATACAGTAGAACTTGGATAGAAGCAAAAATACTTCACACACACTAAATTATTAATCACAAATGGACATATAAATAATACAATGCATGAGGATTCGAATGCCTAAGGTGGCAATTCGAATTAGCCTTCATGGAGTGATCAAAAGATCATTGGTGTGTCATCGGAGCACAACTAGTAGTCTATCTCATCATCAATGGAGTCATCAATACTCAAGTAACTGTCAACCATCAGTCAAACTGAGTCTAACTGAGTGTGGTAGGTGTAATTGAGTGTAACTAGCACTAACTGAATGAAGGAGGCCCAGTGGAGGGTGCATGAGGAGCTAACTGGATTTAGAATGGGCAGTCAAGTCTCAGTGGAGGTCCATCGGAGTGATACAATCAGTTAAGAGTCAATGTAGCCTTAAATCAAGGAAATAACTGGATTCGAATCAGTTGAGGTAGGATCAAAAACATGAATATGCAAATAGTCTTTTGTCTTCTCCTTCGAACCATAATGGGTGATATTATGCCAAAAGGAACCATCAAATAATACTGATTGCTTGAAATCCAAATCAGATTTAAGACTTGATGAATAGTTTCTTGAGATCTCCTTTGAACCAACGGGGGTGAGATAAAAACTATCATATGCATGAAAAATTATCCCAAGTAGTAATTTCTTAGAATCCAAATTAGATCCAAGACTTGAATCATGGTTTCTTGAGATCTCCATTGAACCATAAGAGGTGAGATCAAAACCAATAAGTGCATGAGAAATTATCTCAAGTGGGTGGAAATGGCCATATTCTTCAATGACCTTCTGAAAGCATGAGATAATTATCATATAGTAATAAATAAGAGGTGATTGCTTGAGGAGAATGAATGCATTACCTCCAATAGCTGATTTTTACTCCAAAATAATCATGTGATCATGATGCAAACCAACAGAATCTGGTGCAAGAGAGGATTTAGGACCTTCTGCAATATCTAGAGTGTGAACTGGCACAGAAAGAGAAGAAAGTTGGAGCATGAGTGTAGAATCTACAAGTTCTTTGTGGACAACTTTAATATGAGATGATACTGGTTCATGATCTGAGAGACCATCAAGGGGAGCGAATGCATCACTGGGCTTGTTCTCGAAAGGGTTTGGACCAATTCCTTCATTTTGTTTGACAAATATTACATCCAGGTGAGCCCATATCTCTTTTGGTGATGAAAAATCAGGGAGGTTATATAACATCCATTCAGACATAGAAAGCATCATTGATCCAAACGCTCCGTCACCTTTATTTAACCAATCAATCTTCTCTTCAGAAGATTCGAACTCGCTTTCAAAACAACAGTCAAAGAGATCATGGCTCTTAAAATATGCTATCATTTTCGGATTCCATTCATCATAGTTGAGTGGAGAAAGAGAAGGGATTTATTCTAAATTCATTGAAGCTGTAGAAGACCTGCAAAAACAATAGAGAATATCTACAACTGCTACTACTGCAAAGATGCAGAAACTGCTACAACTGCTGCACTCGAAATCTTGGTAATAAGCTATAGAAAACTCTGAAGAATGGAGATAAACAATACTCTCAACATGCTCTGATACCATGTGAAAATCCTCACAGGAGATCTAAGAGATGATGTATACCTCACAAGAAAATAATTGATTAAGCAAGAAAATAGAAGAAGAGTGGTCAATGCAGTATAATGAGCAATAGAATAATAATACATTAGAACTCGGATAGAAGCAAAAATACTTCACACACACTAAATGTAAAATCTGAATCATAGCAGAACCTAGCTACTATGGATTCCTCACTAGTGAAAAGATTGCAACACATTTACAAGCATTAGCATAAATCTGTAAAAATGAAGAACAATACACATGAGATGGGTGAATAATGTAAATATTATTAACTGTCCAACCTCAAAATAGGTTAAGAACATCCATATATACAAATCTGGAACAATTCGAATCCATCATGGAGTGTTCACACTGATCTAGCTTAGAAATAGCTCAAACCCCCCTAGGTTGACCAAAATATCCCAAACCATCCCAAACTGGTTCAAAACAGCTGTGTGACTGGACAGGCCCATGTGACCTCACACATGTGGAGAATCTGGTTGGTTAGAGGTTAGGTAGCTAGAATTGGCTAAAAAATGGGCAAAGGAGGCAAGTTTGTCCACATTCTGAGCATGTGCGCCCTTGGTCAAAGAGAATCCCACAAAACAAGGAGAAAGAGCACCCTAGGCATGCAGGAAGCAATAAATGACTGGGAGGGAGCACCCAATAGCTAGTTTGACTTAGCGCAATGCTCAGTTTTGTTCACATTGCCAACTGGTTCAAGCTAAATGACCATTTACTCACTAACCAACTTGGGGATGCAATTATTAAGTTGTTTGGTACTAATTAACCATCAATTAATAAATGATTAATGTACATAGGTGTAATAATGTTCTAACACCCCCCCTTAATCTAGACTTAGTGAAATATCAAAAATAATGCCTTGGCAACTAGGCTCAAGTCACCTTTTACATCATAAAAATTGATTTGTCCATGTAACCAAGGTAAGGAGGAAAACCACATGGGAAATAAAAACTCCCCTCTAAAATGGACATGTGGCATATATCAGAATACACCAATCATCACCATGCATCACTCACCCCAAGCAAAGATCTAAGGTGAGTGAAGGTCTTCCCTGTAAAACACTTGGTGAAGATATCGACAGTTTGCTCACTGGCAGGGCAATACTGCAATGCTATGGTTCGGTCATGCACCAAACCCCGAATGTAATGCATGTGTATCTCTATGTGCTTGGTCCTTTTCCTCTGAACTGGATCAGTAGAAATCTTGATTGTACTTTGATTATCACACCAAAGAATAGTGGGTGAATCAAAAACAATCCCGATCTCTACAAGAATACCTTGCAACCAAACACATTGTGTGGCTGCATTAACTGCTCCCCTGTACTCGGCCTCAGCTGAAGATAAGGAAATAGTATTTTGTTTCTTGCTTGACCAGCAAATAGGTCCATGTGCAAGCATAAAAACATAACTGGAAGTTGATTTCCAATCGATACAATCACCAACCCAATCAGAATCTGTAAATCCTACTAGTTCAAGGGATGAACCAGTAGCATAATGGATACCAAAGGACTTAGTACCCTGAACATAATGAAGGATCCTCTTGTTTGCCTTCCAATGGATCTCATGAGGTTCTTGCATGTACCTAGCAACAACCCCAACAACATATGACAAATCTGGTCTATAATGAGTAAGATATAGCAAGCTTCCAACAAGCTGCCTATACAACGAGCTGTCAACTAGTGGAGAAGAACCCCACTCATTTAGATTAACTCCTGAAAGAAATGGAAATTTTGCAGACTTTCATTCAGCCATCTTAAATTTATGTAGCAAATCTGAAGCATACCTTGACTGAAATATAGGAATTCCATTCACAGTTTGGTCTATCTCCAAACCCATAAGTTGTTTAGCAATCCTAGATCGGTCATGGAGAATGCACTGTACAATGCTCTCTTAATTGAGTCAAGTTCTTTGGTGCAGCTACCAGTGATCAAAATATCATCAACATACAGTACAATAATCAATATCATATCACTAACATGCTCCATAAAAACATTTGGATCAGACTTACACCTCTCAAACCCCAAAGATAGCAGAAAATTGTCCATTTTTGCATACCATGCTCTAGGAGATTGCTTGAGCCCATAGAGTGACTTGTTCAACCTGCAAACAAGTGTATGATCAGAAATAAAACCTTCAGGCTGCTGTATATATATATCCTCATTCAGATCCCCATGAAGAAAGGCACTTTTTACATCCATGTGATGAACCTCCCATCGCTTGGAAGCCCCAATGGCCAAACCTAGTCTTACGGAGTCCATCTTTGCCACCGGTGCAAATGTCTATGTATAGTCCACTCCTTGGACCTAAGAGTAACCCTTAGCCACTAAAATAGCCTTATACTTCATATCAGAGCCATCAGATCCAACTTTGGTTCTATAAATCCATTTGCATTGCACTAGTTTCCTCTTGGGAGGAAGAGGGACCAAATCCCAAGTTTTGTTCTCATGGAGTGAGTTCATCTCTTCTTGCATGGATGATTGTCACCTTGGGTCTGTACTTGCTTCTGAATATGACATTGGATCAGATCCAACCATCAAATAACATGCCTTACTCAGATCGGAATTATCACATGCAAAGGAATTGTGAAATTGAGATCTAGTTTTCCTAGCATCTTGGGGATCTCCCACAAGCTCTCCGACACTTTGAATTGTTTTCTTTGCCCACTTGGACCTTGAGGGAGGAATATGTTCAGAATACATATCAACTTCATCTTCATCAATATCAGAATCAGAAATATCAGAAGAAGAATCACTACTTATTTCATCATCAAGAAGAGGAAATGTGCATTCCCCATCACCTTGTTCACTAGCTTGCAAAAACTCTTCTTCTTCGAATTTGACACTTCTTTCGATGAAAGTTTTGAGAGTGGATGGATCAAAGAGCTTGTATCCCTTGGAATCCTCTACATATCCAACCATGATTTACTCCTTGCTTTGGGGCTACAAGGCCTTTCTCTTCTCTGGTGGAATTCTGGCCCAAGCCCTTGAGCCAAAAATTCTGAAATGTGAAACATTGGGTTTGTGGCCCATCCATGCTTCAAATGGAGTAATTCCTTGCAATGCTTTGTGTGGTGCTCTGTTCTGAACATATGCTGCACAATTCATAGCTTCAGCCCACAATTTAGGAGTCAAATCCCTTGCTTGCAACATGCAAGTTGCCATCTCTTTTGGTGCTCTATTTTTGCACTCTGCAACACCATTTTGCTGTGGTGCGTAGGGAACTGAGTGTTGCATCTGAATACCATGCTCTTGACAGAGATGCTGTAGATTCTTATTGACATACTCTCTCCCATTATCAGTCCTCAAAACCTTCATGGCCTTCCCACTGAAGTTCTCAACCATACTCTTAAAAATTTTGAAACATTCAAAGACTTCAGATTTTTGCTTAAGGAAGAATAACCAGCAGTACCTTGAGTAGTCATCGATGAAGGTGAGCACATATTTTCTGCAGCCATAGGAGGGAGTGGGGAGTGGACCTATTAGATTAGAATGAACTATCCCAAGTGGCTGATCAGCTCTCCTTGCCTTCCCTTTGTCATACTTCTTTTCAGGATGCTTCCCAACCATGCAACCCTTGCATGTTCCATTGGAAAAACTGATTTGTGGCAGCCCTTCTACCATCTCTCCTTTGCTCAAAGTTTGAAGATATCTGTAGTTTAGGTGACCATACCTTTGATTCCATAGCTTTCTATTCTCATTCCCATGTGACATAAGTACACTTGGTGAAGAGAACTCGAGAAAGTGGGAGAACTTGTACATCTTCATATCATGGTGTGCAACACCCATTGCAACAATTTTTCCGGTGGAAATTTCTGATATCTCCACATCATCCTGAGTGAAGACAACTTTCTTTGCTGCTCCAGTATGTGTCATTTGATATATAGAGAGAAATGTTTTTGCAATATTTGGTACATACAACACATTAGAGAAGAACCCATTCTCCATAGAGATTTTCCCAATGCCATGAGCAGGGATTTCTGAGTCATCTCCCATTCGAATGGAGAGACCACTATAGGGTGCAAGTTCAGAAAATGAATCTCTTGAAGAAGCCATGTGCCTTGAGGAACCTGAATCAATGATGAACAAGGGTGAATGAGATGAACAAGCCACCAAAGCATGGCAACTCTCCTTGTCTTCAGAAACGCACTCCTTCTTCTTGGAACTTTCAGGAAGAGGAATATTGTTTTTCTATAGGAGACGGGTCATGATGTCTATGGTTTTCTTCATGCATGAACTCTCTGGGTGAAAACCCCTTTGACAGTAGCTGCATTTTGTCTTCTCAGCCTTCTTTCCCTTGTTCTTGATAGGATTCGAAACCCCCACAGAGGATTTGGGCCTCTCATCCTTCCTGTTCTTCTCTTGAGGTTTCGGCCCCTTGGGTTTTTGCTTGCCTCTTCCATATTTCGAATCTCTAGCTGCAAGAAATTGGTATTTTTGCTTGATGGAGACCATCAAGACCAGCTTGTCTTGCTCTTGAGTTAGCATCTCCATGAAGTCAGCCAAAGGTGGCATCTTCCAAACTTTAACTGTGAGCCTTTTGGAGTTGAAGGAAGACACAAAAACTGAGTATTCAGAACCCAGTTTGGAGAGAATGGACAACACCAACTGTTCTTCTTTCTTCTCTATGCCACATTGTCTGATCTGCAAGACCAAGTTCTTGAACTTGGTGAAGAATTCCTGGATGGAATCGAAATTCCCTGGGCTCAGTGAAACAAGCTCATTTTCGAGCTGGTGGCCTCTCATCTCATCAGTCTTTCCAAACAAGGTCTCAAGATTGAGCCACACTTCATTTGGAGTAGCTAGAATTTCTACATGAAACAGGAGGTCTCTTGAAATGCTGAGACAAAGGAGGCCAAATGCCTCATCCATTCTGTTAAAAAACTTGGATTTCTCCACAGCTGAGTTTGGCTCAACCTCAGTGCCCATCGTAATTCTCTAGAGACCCTTAGATCTCAGTAAAATCACCATTTATGCCTTCCAATCGAAATAGTTGAAGGGAGTGAGCACATTTGGGTGAGATGGCTCCATTCTTCTCTGCTGCTCACGCACTTGCTGACAATGTTGATCTTCAATACCTGCAAACAACTCTCAAATCACTCAGGAGGGATCTACACTAATAGATTCGAACCCTGTTTGATAATGGGTGCATTCAGGAGAGCATCACACCTGAGAAGAGCCACTAGATTTCTCCAATGAACTCAGGTAATGGCCTCAGGAATTATGTGGTTTCTCCACTGCTTTTGGCAATCCACTAAAACAGTCTTGCTGGTTCGAATGGTAGCTCCAAGAGTTCTGATACCATGTAAATCTAAATCACAGCAGAACCTAGCTACTATGGATTCCTCACTAGTGAAAAGATTGCAACACATTGACAAGCATTAGCATAAATCTGTAAAAATGAAGAACAATACACATGAGATGGGTGAATAATGTAAATATTATTAACTGTCCAACCTCAAAATAGGTTAAGAACATCCATATATACAAATCTAGAATAATTCGAATCCATCATGGAGTGTTCACACTGATCTAGCTTAGAAATAGCTCAAACTCCCCTAGGTTGACCAAAATATCCCAAACCATCCCAAACTAGTTCAAAACAGCTGTGTGACTGGACAGGCCCATGTGACCTCACACATGTGGAGAATCTAGTTGGTTAGAGGTTAGGCAGCTAGAATTGGCTAAAATATGGGCAAAGGAGGCAAGTTTGTCCACATTCTGAGCATGTGCGCCCTTGGTCAAAGAGAATCCCACAAAACAAGGAGCAAGAGAGCCCTAGGCATGCAGGAAGCAATAAATGACTGGGAGGGCGCACCCAACAGCTAGTTTGACTTAGCACAATGCTCAGTTTTGTTCACATTGCCAACTGGTTCAAGCTAAATGACCATTTACTCACTAACCAACTTGGGGATGCAATTATTAAGCAGTTTGGTACTAATTAACCATCAATTAATAAATGATTAATGTACATAGGTGTAATAATGTTCTAACACTAAATTATTAATCACAAATGGACATATAAATAATACAATGCATGAGGATTCGAATTCCTAAGGTGGCAATTCGAATTATCCTTCATGGAGTGATCAAAAGATCACTGGAGTGTCATCAGAGCACAACTAGTAGTCTATCTCATCATCAGTGGAGTCATCAATACTCAAGTAACTGTCAACCATCAGTCAAACTGAGTCTAACTGAGTGTGGTAAGTGTAAATGAATGTAACTGGCACTAACTGAATGAAGGAGGCTCAGTGGAGGGTGCATGAGGAGCTAATTGGAGTCAGAAAGGGCAGTCAAGTCTCAGTGGAGGTCCATCGGAGTGATACAGCCAGTTGAGAGTCAATCTAGCCTTAAATCAAGGAAAGAACTAAAGACAACTAAAGATAACTGAATTAACTGAAGTGCAACAGAGTGGTAGGTGAGAGAGGATGAGTGGCTTCCTTAAATCAAGGAGGAGGGGCACGCTAAGCTCTAGGAGGGCTAAAACTGATCTGAGAGAAGCTCCCGGGGGATGGCTAACTGAGGGCTAGGTGCTGGACTGATGACTGGGATGCATGCAATTGCATGCATACCCTAAATAATGCATGCAAACCCTAAAAGTACATGCATGACTGAAAATGCAAATAATGAAAATGTTGGTAGGACTAGGATGAAGTATAGGAATATCCTAACAATACCGGCTTTAGTGTCGGGAGCTCATTTAGCCACTCTGTTTGTCTGCTCTTGGCTGTAGTTTCTCTAGGTGTGTGCTTTTGATTTACTATTTTTGATTGATAGTCAGCCTTTAGGGGACGTTTTGATTTTATAGTCTCTCCAGAGATATCGTGGCACGAAGTCCTGCTCCCCGTCGATCTCGTCGGTTGGTTGGTTTACCAGCTACCGAGCTTAAACGCCGTGTCAAGAAGGGACACCGCCGGGCTCCCTCCGAATATTTGGATTCTTATGAGAGATACGTTATCGACGCCATGACTGCACACTCTGGCATGGGAGAAATACCCACCAATCCTTTGGGTAGAGTTGAGCACACTTCCGACACCCCTACTCCTCATGAGGTGTGGTGGGGTAATCCACCTGAGACCCAACCTAGTTTGTTTGGTCCAGATCCATCCGAGGATGACCCATTCGATCCTTCATATCCCCATAATTATCTATACGAGATACCAGAATTACATGATGACACAGGCCCTACTGTCAACCCTACTGCATTCTCATATGGTATGCCAAATTACACCATAGTTGATCCTTCCACTGCTTTTAGTAGTCATGCTGGCGCCATTCATGGTGTTAGCAACACTGCACCCACTGGGGGAAATACCCTCACCGGGGGCACCACGTTGTCCACTCACACACATAGTATGGGGACCAGTCATATTCGTCCTAACAATGCTAATGTTGGAAGAAGACTGCCTCCTAGGGATACCCAACCTAATAGGAACACTGTTCGCAACACGGCTCGCCATCCACCACCTAATACACATGTCGCTACCCATCAACCCAGGACAAATTTCGTGAATGTTAATGCTCCTCCTAACCACAGGGGTGGACATATATCGCATACTTTTGCGTCCACTACCGCTACTAGTAATACTAATGTAGGAGGTGGGAATATATCTTATCCTCATGGTCATAACGCCACCATTCCTGCTACTAGTAACACCAATGTTAGGGTTGGGAATACATCTTATGCTTATGGTCATCACACGACTGCTCATGCTAATCCTAATGCTGGGGGTGGGAACATACCTCACCATTATGGTATTTACAACATGGTTCCCGCTACTAATAGTATGTATATGCCCCATACTTATGGTGGAAACCCATACTACAACACAGTCGGTGCTGGCCACCAGTACAACCCACCTCAATATGGTGCCCAAAACGCTTATACGCTTGCTTACTCTCATATGGGTTATCAACCTTATGGCCATGGTCAAGATTATGGTCCTTCAGGTCCTCATTATCAGCAGTTCAGTTCTCATAGTCAATATTTTGGTCCACTGTATAATTCGGTTTCGTTCAACCAACCTTTTATGGGGGCTTATAATCAAGCTTTCCAGCTGCAACTCCCGTTCCTTGCACGTTTGAATCTTCTGGATCTTTTGAAGCTCACAAATGATCCGGTGTGTCACGACCCTAATTGGCCTCCAGTCCCTACCAAGCTCCCTTCGGTCACTAATCACAATGTTTCACCTTTGGTGCTTCTCCAACTTGTTGAATCACGATTCCGTTAGATTACAACTATTTCAACGCACCCTCACGAGGGTAGCCGCGAAGTGGTATGTTGAGTTGCCTGGAAACACTTATAGGAGATTCAATGAGATCGCTTTGGTTTTCTTGGACCATTTCCAGTTGCCAGTTCACTATGATACTGGTACTGAGCTTTTGTCTACCTTCCGTCAGAATAAGGCCACACATATTTTTGACCATATTCAAGAGTGGCATCGGTGGAATAGATTAGTGAAAGCCAACATTCCTCCAGAGTTTATGTTGGAATGGTTCCTCAAGTCTCTACTCCCATATATTGCTAAGGATGTTTTGATGTTCGGCATTGTGACTGAGGAACAGGCCATCTTGAAAGTCCAGATGATTAACAACCTTGTTTAATACGGCTGTATCAGTTAGCTGTAACTCTGCAGCATGAAGATAATAGATCTTCATTGCTGCACGAATATAGTGGATTTGGAACTGTATTTTCCTTGTATAAATTCCGGAAGGCTCTCATAGCCTGGGGTTGGACAATTACCACTTTGTGTAAGCTGTAACAGAGCACAGAGACTCACAATCTTCCATCATTAATATGAAAGCAGAGTTCTTCATTTATGTCTCTTAATTTGTTGTGACTCTCGGTGTCTCTGTTAGAAGGCCAGGGCCCACCTTCTCACAGAGATAGCTGGTTTAAGTAGGTAGAGTAGCTTAGTTTTACTTCTATTGTGTGGTGTGGAAAGATTGCAAATATTATTGGTAGTTGTAACAGAGATTAGCTTTCCTTTATGGTAGTTTATAATTGCATCTTGAATAGCTGTAATAGAGTGGTGTGATAGTCGACTGTGTAGGATAATTTATTTAATTGCATGTGTGTTTTAATCAGCTGTGACAACCAAGCTCAATTCCAATATATTTCAGTTGTTTATGCTTTCTAGGATTTCCATTAATTATCAGTTAGATTTCAAGCTTGTATTTTAATTCTGGTTGCTATTGTATCTTCAATTACATCCATAGATTAGACAGATAATGGTAGAGTTACAGTAGCCACTGGATAGATCATTTTGGTAAATATTGAATGCTGTAGTTTGATAATTATAGGATTTAACTTCTTGCAAAAGTAATCTAGTTCCATTTCATTATTAGATCATTAACTTGCTGGGTTGATTTCTGTAGGAAGGTTGTTTCACTTTGGATTCTTAGATGTATGAATTAGATTAGTTTTCTTATGGAATAAGTTGGCTGAGCATATAGGTAGGGTCATTATCTGCACTTAGTAAATCAATTGCTTGATTTGTTTATGCATAGATTGTGCTTATTTCCTTTGAAATAAAAGACCTTCCTAGGTTTGACAATTTATTCTGACCATCCTGTGTGTTAGCTTTAATTAACTGACATATAGGGTGACCAACATTTTGGCACCATTGCCGGGGATGGTAATAGATAGAAAGAGTTAGTAGTTAGTTTCATTTCATTTTATTTTAGTTCAATTATTTACAGCATGCATGAATACAAGAAAAACAAATTGGGAACCCCCTTTGAATACTAACATTGCAGGCGGAAGAGGTCGAGGTCGCAATGTAGGTCAGGGAAGACACACATACATTGATGAGATAATTGCTAGAGCTGATTCTTCCACTAGACCACCACGAAATTCTACAGGCAGGGGAAATTCTGTTCCTCCCAATCTTGAACATTCAACATCCACAGTGGATAATAAAACGGGACCTTCAACTCCTGTTGCAGAAAGTAAACCTCCTGAAGATAAGGGAAGTGTTGTAGGTGCACCAGATAGAGAGGAGATCTATCATATCGATGGAACCAAAGTTACTAAGGAAGTGTGGTTGGAGACTCGCAGAATAATAGAGGAAGAAAGAAGGAAAGGAGAAGAGAGGAAGAAGCTAAAGCAGAGGAAGAATGCATAAATGAAGCTATTGGATTCTAGACCAGAACCATGGATGGTAGTCTAGAACAGGATGGCGAGAATGAACATGGGAATCACCAGGAAGAAGAAGGAGAAAATAATCAGCCTAGTAATACTGTGGCTACATTAGAATTCCCTATCCTTGAGATACCCGGAGCAGTTCCTATGAAGAACATCTCACCATCAGTTCTCCAGAATTTTCATGGTAAGTCCTCTGAGGATCCTGATGAGTTTCTTTCTGACTTTGACATCCTTTGTCGCAGCTATGATTACACCTCCAGTGCTCAGAAGCTAAAGTTATTCCCAGCCACCTTGAAGGGAAATGCTTTGCGTTGGTTCATGAGTTTGGGTTGTGATACCGTTACTACTTGGGACCAAATGAAAAACACCTTTCTTTCTAAGTACCAAGAATATTGTAGAACTAGAGATAGAAAGGAAGAGTTGTTTAAAATGGTTTAGAAGGATGAAGAAAGTTTGGAATACTTTGTGGAAAGATTGCTGTACAATTTACAAAGATCTAGTCATGCTGAGATTGGCAAGGATGTGCTCAAGATTATCTTACTAATAGGAATTAGAGAATATTTCCTTGATATGTTGAATCTGCTAGGGAAAGGGGATATCTCGAAGGAACCTTTTGAAAATATTGTTGAATTATGTCGAAGGTACTCCAGGGGATCTTCCATAACCCACAAACGAGACAAATACCGAGACCAGGAGGTCTTCACTAGGATTCAGAAGTCAGCTAGTGGAGGGGACACTCGAGAAGAAATAGGCAACTTACTGGAGAACTTTAAAACAAAGATGATGAGCTCCATTTCCTCAAAGTTGGATGTCATGAGGGAAAAACAGAAACAAGTGGTAGAAGAACTTACACTTGGGGTATTATGTCCTAAATGTAGGAAGAAGTATCCACTGAAGGAATGCCTGTTGGACAAAGCAGAGGTATGTAGGATATGTGAACTCGAGCATGATACTAAGGAGGGTCCATAATTACCTAAGGTCAAAGCAGTCCTGCAGGCATCTGTTCCAGATGTAGAGCCATCATACTTTATGGCACAGAAGAAACCATGGCATCCTAGAAACCAAGGTATGAATCCAGATCCAACATTTTTTCTGCATAATATGAATGGAATGAACAATATGCACAATATGAATACACAATTCCCTTCACATTATTCCAGCAACTAGTGGCATCCATCCCAGAATCCAATGTAAAATCCTAATTCATGGACACCATGGCCACAACAGTCGAACCAAGCTCCTTGGAATTCCAATTGGAGAAATTCTTACCAAGGAAATAACTTTCCCCATCACCAAACTCAGTATCAATAGTACCCTCCTCAATAGTATCAACATCAGTCGTATTAGCAACCACAGCTCCCTTTCCAAAACAATGCTGCACCTATGAATGCACCACTTCGACCACAACTACCTGCACAACCTAACCCAAACCCAAACAATAAAGCAGTCCATCAATTTGAGACTGCCAACATGCCTGCGTATTCCATTACTCAGATTCCCTACAATGATATACAATTACAATCAGGGAGGGTAGTGGAGCCTATTATCACTAAGGATGTGTCACCCCCAGTGATTGAAACTGGAGTAAATCAGCACTATGAGAACATGGTTAATTTAGCAAGCCCCATTATTGAGGATGCTGATACTCCTACTGAAGCAGCAACTGAGACTCAGGAAGCAGCACACGATGTGTCACAACCTACACAGTTGAATAGAGAACCACCATACCCTGAACGATTTCAACTGTAGAAAACAGTGGAACAACCCTAATTTGATCTCGTGGGAGAGTTGAAAATTTTGTATGTTAAAATTCCACTGTTACAGGCCCTCCATGAATTGCCCATTTATGCTAATACGGTTAAAGATTTGTGTGTCAAGAAACTAGGAAGAAGGCCCAGGGATCCCCCCACTGTCCACGGGAAAGCTTTCAGAATTAATAATGGGGAAGGCCCCCGTGGCAAAGTACGATGACCATGGGAACCCGACTGTTACAGTTCACATAGGAAACACAGAAATTCCAAATGTCTTGGTGGATTTGGGTGCAACTATTAACATTATGACCATAGAAATTGTGAAGAAATTGGGACTCACTAACCTTCGGCCAACCCGTATCGTTTTGGAACTTGCTGATAGATCAACGATCAAGCCTGAAGTGATCTTAGATGACCTTGTGATCTCAGTCGACTCGTGGGAATACCCTGCGGATTTCCTGGTGTTACAACCGAAATCTCAGTTGGGGGGACACCCACTGATCCTGGGAATACCATGGTTGGCTAGAGCAGATGCCTGTATCAGCTATCGGTCAGGATCTATGACCATTTTAGACGGAAGTGAGATCAAGAACCTAACCCTGTACCCTCCAGCTCGACCAAGAACAGAAGCTGAGACTCCATTATGGGCAGATTTGGAGGAGGAAGAGGGTGTTCAACCACTACTAACCATAGGGAGAGCCTTAATGTTCAAAGATGAAATAGAGGATGATGCAATTAATAGTTTCATCAGTGAGCCCACGTCAGTCAATCAAAGTGTCTATCAAATCTTGGACAGTATTATAGCTGCAACATAACAAGAGAAGCTTGCAGAAGAAACTCTAATCGGTGATGACAGTATAATTCCAGTACTTAAGAATTTGAAGAGTGTTCCAGTAGAAATTGGGCCAGGAAAAACATTGAATATCAATCCTAATTTGGCACCTAATGAGCTCGAATAGCTAGTCACTCTGCTAAAACAGCGTAAGGGAGCTTTCGCTTGGGAGTACACAGACATGAAAGGAATTCCTTCTCATCTGTGCACCCATCACATTTATATTAAGAGTGACTCCAGGCCTGTATGTCAACCACAATGAAGGATGAACCTGAACCCAAGAGACATAGTGAAAGAAGAAATCCAGAAAATTAAGTAGGATTTATATATCCAATTTCAGACAGTGAGTGGGTTTCTCCACTTGTGATTGTGCCAAAGAAGAATGGGAAATGGAGGGTCTGCATGGATTACAGAGAATTGAACAAGGCAATGCAGAAGGACAATTTCCCCTTACCTTTCATCGATCAGGTCCTTGATACCTTGTCTGGGAAAAAGTATTTCTCCTTTCTGGATGGATTTAGTGGCTATAACCAGATTCATATTGCTCCAGAAGATCAAGACAAAACCACTTTCACTTGCCCCTGGGGGACCTTTCCATACCGAGTACTTACTTTTGGGTTGTGCAACGCACCAACTACATTTCAGAGAGCAATGATTGGAATATTTTCAGAAATGGTGAATGATTGCATGGAAATCTTTATGGATGACTTTACTCCATATGGTGATAGTTATGAAGAAGCATTGAAAAAATTAGAAAAGGTTTTGAAACACTGTGAGCAAAGCCAGCTCTCTTTAAGCAATGAAAAGTGCCACATGATGATGAGTGAAGGCATAGTGCTGGGGAACTTCATCTCTTCTGATGGTATCCAGGTAGATCCATCCAAAATCAAAGTAATTGAGAATATACCAACTTCTGGGACATAGAAGGATGTACGTATCTTCTTGGGGCATGCTGGATATTATAGAAGGTTCATAGAATTTTTTTCCAAACTATCTTCTCCTTTGTTCACTCTGTTGATGAAGGATGCACAGTTTGTCTGGAATGATGCATGCCAAACAACATTTACTGAGCTAAAGAAAAGTCTGTTTACAGCACCCATCTTAAGAGGGCCCAATTGGGCTCTGCCTTTTCACATTTCTTCAGATGCTTTAGATACTGCCATTGGAGCAGTTTTGGGGCAGCAGGAAGGTAGTGCTCCTTATGCCATTTACTCTATTAGTAAAAATTTGTCTCCTGCTGAACTAAATTATACTGTCACAGAAAAAGAATTTCTTGCCATTGTTTATTCCATCAACAAGTTTAGACATTATATTACTGGATATTCTACTTTTGTGCACACTGATCATTCTGCTATCAAGTACTTAATGAATAAACCAATCAAGAATGCTAGAGTTACTAGATGGCTATTACTGTTACAGGAATTTGATATCACAATTATTGATAGACCAGGAAAGGAAAATGTTGTTGCAGATTTTTTATCTCGACTTACTAATAGTGATGACAATTTACTAGTCGAAGACTCCTTCCCTGATGAACATTTGTTTGCAGTATCATCTCATTCCCCATGGTATGCAGATATTGCTAAATTTTTGGCTGCAGGTAAGCTTCCAGTACATCTGTCAAAGAGAGAAAAAAGGAAGATCATACAACAGAGTGCTAGGTACTGCTGGATTAATGGTCATCTTTTCTACACAGGGCTTGATTTAGAAATTAGAAGATGTGTTAGAGAAGATGAAATCCTTAGCATTCTTAAAGCTTGCCATGATGATCCCTGTGGGGGACATTTTGCTGACAAAAGGACAGGTCATAAAGTTTTGAGAATGGGCTATTTCTGGCCTACATTGTTCAGGGATGCGAATAAGTATGTTCAGGCATGTGATAGCTTCCAAAGGGTGGGCCAACCCAACATATTAGATGAGATTCCTTTATAGACATAGCTTGTGGTTGAACCATTTGATAGGTGGGCTCTATATTTTGTAGGGCCTATCAACCCTCCCTCAAAGCAGAAAGTTCACATCTTGGTTTGCATAGACTACATGACCAAATGGGTAGAAGTTGTAGCCTTGGTTAAGGCTAATGATCAGGTTGTGATTGATTTCCTGTATGAAGATATTTTTACTCGGTTCGGAGTACCTAAGGAAATCATTACAGACGGTGGACCACAGTTTGCGTCTCACAAGCTGGAAGCACTATTACAGAAATTTCATATTCAGCACAGAATAACCTCACCATATCATCCACAGGCCAATGGTCAGGTGGAGAGTACAAACAAGGTTATTGAGGCCATTCTGACAAAAACAGTGAAGAGCCATCGTAAAGATTGGGCTGAAAGGCTTCCAGAGGCACTGTGGGCCTATCGTACTACGTGGCGTAACACCACTGGTTTTTCCCCATATGAGTTAGCGTATGGAAAGAACACTATTTTCCAATTGAATTTGAAATCAGAACCTTGAAAACAGTTGTGGAAGCAAACCTAGATTTATCAGAGGCACAGAGGAATCGACTGAATCAGCTCAATGAATTGGATGAGAAGCGCACAGCTGCAGTACATCATACAACTTTAATCCAACAACAACGCTCTAGATGGGATGATAGATTTATAAAAAAAAGGGTCTTCCAGGAAGGAGACTGGGCCCTGTTGTATGATTCACAGTTTAAGAGGGACTTTAAAGGCAAATTGTGTACCCGTTGGTTGGGACCCTACCAGATAGATCAGGTATTTGATAATGGAACAGTCCAGTTGATCAATATTGACGAGAACAAAGTACCATTATTCTCAAATGGTCATCGACTGTGACTGTATCACAAGCCTATCTTAAGGGATGCTTTTATTTCACAAGTTGCAGTTGATCCAGAGTATCAGTTAACGCTAGGGCAAGGATTTTCCTTAAACCCTGTGAATCCTTAAAAGCTATAATTTCCACACATATTTTTGTACATAAATAATTGGTTTTTCTTTCATTCTATATTTTATCTGTTTTTATTTTTTTCACTTGATTGGTTTGTTTTGAAGAACTGTGTGTAGGAACTAATTGGTGGAGTAGTAGCCATGACTGGGCCAGACGACTACAGACACCCCACATCTGTTCCTGATCTAATAAAGCTCTTTGAAAAGATGGATAATTCGTGGTCTTCCATAGATAGATAAAATTTGCTTCTACTTCACTCTTTAGTAGTTGTGACTCCACCACTTTTCTTTTACTTCACTTTTCCACGGCTGTGACTCTGCCACTTTTGCTCATTCGGCCAAATTCAGCAGCTGCTACTCCGCTATTTCCGCTCACCTTTCTAAGCTAGCAGCTGCTACTTCGCTATTTTCGCTTCATTTTTACTCCTTCCGAGCAGTGGCGACTCCGCTACCTTTGTCCATTCCACTAAACCTAGCAGCTGCGACTCTGCTATCCTTGATTATTCTGCTAAACCTAGCAGTTGCGACTCCACTATCCTTGATTATTTTGCTAAATCTAGCATCTCCGACTTTGTTCTTTCCACTTCATTCTCGCTCCTTCCGTACAACTACGACTCCGCCATTTTCGCTTATTTTGCTAAATTTCGCAGCTGTTACTCCGCCAGTTTGTCTTCTCTCCCATTGATGATACCAATAATGATGTGATTAGGCATCAGTTCTATTGCTCGCTCCACAAGATCCAATTATGGTTCACCACGAAGGAAAATTTCAGGTGCCTTGAGTAGTTGTCAACCGAGTGGCAGTGGCCACATCACTTCAGCACATGTGCATTCATAACCGCGAGGATGACGACCAGCTATAATGATTAATCCATGGATCAAACTCATAAACGCAAGGTACAGATCGCATCTTTTACATGATTTGGCAGAAAATTAAATACGGTAATAACGATTATGTCCTGTTGCAACCCTCGATTAATGAACCTATGTGAATTACACTTTAGGGACTATGTTAAGGTCATAACTGTAATTATTTTCTATCACCTTACCCGACTTTGCACCTGTTACTCTTATCTGTCAACCTCATCGTTTCAACGAATTGTTCATACTGGCACAGACTTTCCTAAAACCTAATTTTTGAACCCCAACGACCCTTTGCATGTTCATAAAGCTTCAACTTCCATGTCCATACTGGAGATTGTTGTGTTTGTTCTAACTTTGAGGGGGGATTAAAATGGGAAACCCAGTCCAACATGAGCCAGTAAATACAGAAGTTGTACGTGCTAATGCAGCAGTCCTTAATATTTTTACAGTAGCAGGTTGGATGACATACTTTGAATGGTTGAATGATTTCCATACAGAAATCGCATTGCAATTTTCCCTTAACCTGACTGATACTCACTTCGAGGTCAGGGGACTACGTGTGGATGTTACAGACTAAATCATAGACGAGGTTACTGGATTACCGCTGGTTGGCAAGAAGTTATTTGGACGGAAGGCACATAATGCAAATGCAGTGACGAAATTTTTGGCAGTTGGTGAGCAGGTTATTCCAAAGCGTTGTGAGTTAGATCTGGCATCTTTACCACCGCCCTGGAATCAAGTGGCAATCTTTTTGAAAAGATATATTTCTTGTGGAGGTAGGTACCAAGTTGATTCCTTCTCTGAAGTTCCCTTACTATCTCATTTACGCCATGGTAATTTAGTAAATATACCATTCTATCTGCTCAAAGCCCTACAAACCATGGCTGGATATGCAAGAACTGCCCAACACCCAGTTTTCTCCCTTACTAATCATGGCTTAGTTAAATTACTGGTCCTAAGAGCCATTGTAAATCATAATTTAACTTGGGAGCAATTTTTGGCTAGAGATGCGCCAATCATGCAACCCATATTAGAAATGGAAGGTGTTGGTGAAGATAGTGAGGACCGACATTCCTCAAACCCAGTTGGGGGGGAGACTAGAGCATTAGAGAACCACGAAGGGGAAGTAAACAAAGGAGAAGCCGCAGTAACAGAAAACCCTATAGCTGAGGAAATTGTGATGGAAACCATGGAGCAGGAGGCAGAAAAATTGGAAGCTGTAATTACAGAAGAAGATACTCAATTAAAAGAAGCTAAAACTGGAGCAGCTGTTAAAGTTGTGATAGTAGAAGCTACAATTGCAGAAACATGAATTCAGGAGGAAGGATATCAGACAGTAGGAGAAGGGACTATGGAAATTTTGGAGGTTGTGTCCTCTCCAGAGATAAGGGTTACTATTATTGAAGACGAAGAGAACAAGGTAAAAACCCCCTATGTCAAAGAAATGAAGAGTAGGATCAGGAAATAGGGGTTAGACACCCAATGCAGCAAAGAAAAGAAGGACTCGATCATTAGTAGCAGCAGAAGCAGCTGTGACAGCAGCAACAACAGAAGTAGCTGCAATAGCAGCAAAGTTAGTAGAGACAGCAGAAGAAGCTGAGACAGTGGATGCAATTGGGGGTAATACTGAAGCACCCTTAGCAGGGACAACAGGAGCAGTTAGAGAGAATAGGGAGTCACATGTGTTAGAGAAAACACCTGTAACAGGGGTGGATATAGAGATTCCCATTTTGAACCCCAAATAATCTGCTGCTATGCAGGAACCTTCCAGGGAAGAACCTCAAATCGAAAATCTCCTGCTTGAAAATCAATTATTGAAAGAGGAGGTGCAGATATTGCGAAATGAGATGGAAAGATGGAAGGGAGTAGCTGGAAAACAAGCAGAGAAAAATTTGAACACATTAGCAAATGCTACAAATTTAGTGGAAAATCCATCTTTTGCATTTGAAAATGAGAAGTATGGGGAGACTATTTGTCCAAAGTGTGGAGATATATTTTCTGCAGTAGGACACAGAGTTTTTGTGTTGGGACTTGCATCACAAAAGCATGTGCAGATAGAGGAGGTGGAAGAAGGAATGGTAGAAATCGAATTGATAGGGGAAAATGAACCAAGAAATGAAGAGATCCCTGATTTGAATTTAGGAGATGAAAAAGTATAGTCCCAGCCATCAAGGGATACCGAGCTTCTTCAGGACCAACCTCACCAGTCAGAAAAATATGATATAAACCAGAAACAATCTCAGCAGTTCAAAGAAATTGAGGAAAGGGGGACTGTTACACAAGAACCAGTACCCTTCAAAATGTTTAGTGAAGCTACAACTCAGATAGCAACATTTTATATCAAGGACCAGGAGGAAAACATTGTTACACAAGAACCAGTGTTTCCAAAATCATTTGCTACAGTGGCAACACAAACTGAGATGGCTGAGATTGAAATGGAGAGGGAGGATGTTGTCACACAAGAACCAACAGTCCTAAGAATATTGACTAAGACTATAACATAGACTGAGGAAGCTGGGGTGGATATGGAAATAAAGAATGTTGTTACACAAGAACCAACATCCCTAAAACCCACGGCTGAGACTGCACTACATGCACAGACCACTGCAACCCCAATAGAGGGTGAAACTGTCACAGTGCCAAAGCAAGATAAGGAAGTCATTTATCTAGATTCTGATGATGAAAAGGAGGTAGAAGATAGAATAATTCCACGGCTGGAGAAGAAGGTTCTCTGGTTAAATCTCGAGTTGGATAAATGGCTCAAATAAATTGAACAGTTCAGAATAGGTATGATCTCTCTCCAGGAACATAGGAATGTCATTAAACGATTGAGAGAAAAGTGGGTTGAGGAGTTATTCTTCCAGAAACTCCGATGGGAGAAACTTCAAGAAAAATTGGAAGGATTAAAGAAACTTAAGTCCCTGCAACAAGAAAAAGACAAAATGTACACTCTTTCCATAGAATTGTTGAGTTGCATGGCTCCATCCCCCTCTTACCCTATCTTTCTCCATGAGCAGACAACCTTATTCCAATTAAAAGCTCTCAAGTATGGGAGATCATTTGATTTGGCAACAGCTACTCAGTTTTTGGAGACTTTTATGAAGAGTGATTTTGAGGATCAGCATTTGTTATGTGATTTGTATTTACATGACAGGGCTTGTTATATTGACTTTCCATCTAATCCTTTACCTCTTCTAGGGGATGTTCAGCTAAGGGAATTTTCCTCTTTTGTCATTAACCATGTAAGATGGTGAGATGATTTCCAAAACATCCTTAGGAATGAAAATAATTCTACTCTCTGGATTAGGGCGGAACCTCAGAATCCACCAGCATTCATAGAAAATCATGCTAAATCTCTCAGGTTTCCTTCAATTGACCGATATTTTGAGAGCCTGTGAGATAAAATCCTTACCACATGTGTCCCAATGATTCTTAATATGCAGCAGGATGCCCTGGAAGGTAGTGAATACAGATGGTTGTACTCTTCCTCATATCTAAAGGAAATGGATCCATACGGCTTTGAAAATTTCAGGCAAGCTTTGACAAGGATTCCTAGATATGTGCAGTGCATGAAAAGGTGTGGTTCTTGGTGGATTGGTTTAAGATTCAAATTCCCTCTCATTTGGTTTCCTGTGAGAAATTCTTACAGAAACAGCTATGCTTTGACATTAGAAGAAGAAGAGTTATGGTGGGAGCATTGGATATTCTGCTATGGGTTTATCCCTTGAGGGGAGGCACCAGAACTTGCCTATAATCTTACAAATCTCCACAGATTCCACTCAGACTTAGATTCAGACTAGGAGAGGTTGTTGCATGAGGACATGCAATCGGATAGTTGGGGGGAGATGTTGGGTCTAGGAAATGTCCCTTTTTGGCCATCCTTATTACATCATTTTTCCCTGATTTCATCCTACTTTTATAAGCTATATCCATCTATTTTTCCAAACCAATCAATAATATTGACAGGTATAATTTGTTATTGATTTATTTATTTTATGCCTAAGATTGTTAAAGATTATGGATCTTAATCCTTGGTTTATACTGATCTGTGTGATTTCATTTAGCCAAGGTCTAAAGCGCAGGTGTATCAGCCAAGTGGTGCCAACTGTTACTCTTCAAAGCACCAGCTACTCATACTCCAAGGGACAACGCATCCTCCATGCAAGCTATAAACAGATCCTCACTGTAACAGATTCCACTAAATCAGAGCCTAGCTGTGACAGACAGGCAGTTGTTGAGTCAGTTGATCCATTAATTATTAGAGCAACAACATCCTTCATGATTAACAGCCTTGTTTAATACGCTTGTATCAGTTAGTTGTAACTCCGCAGGATGAAGATCATAGATCTTCATTGCTGCACAAATATAGTAGATCTGAAACTGTATTTTCCTTGTATAAATTCCAGAAGGCTCTCGTACCCTGAGGTTGGACAATTACCACTTTGTGTAAGCTGTAACAGAGCACTAAGACTCACGATCTTCCATCATTAATATGAGAGCAGAGTTCTTCATTTATGTGTCTTAATTTGCTGTGACTCTCGGCGTCTCTGTTAGAAGGCCAACGCCCGCCTTCTCACAGAGATAGCCAATTTAAGTAGGTAGACTAGTTTAGTTTTACTTCTGTTGTGTAGTGTGGAAAGATTGCGGATATTATTGGTAGCTGTAACAGAGATTAGCTTTCCTTTCTGTTAGTTTATAATTGCATCTTGAATAGCTGTAATAGAGTGGTGTGACAGTCGACTGTGTAGGATAATTTATTTAATTGCATGTGTGTTTTAATCAGCTGTGATAGCCAAGTTCAATTCCAATATCTTTCAGTTTTTTATGCTTTCTAGGATTTCCAGTAATTATCAGTTAGAGTTCAAGCTTGTATTTTAATTCTGGTGGCTGTTGTATCTTCAATTACATTCATAGATCAGACAGATAATGGTAGAGTTACAGTAGCCACTGGATAGATCATTTTGGTAAATATTGAATGCTGTAGTTTGATAATTATAGGATTTAACTTCTTGCAAAAGTAATCTAGTTCCATTTCATTATTAGATCATTAACTTGCTGGGTTGATTTCTGTAGGAAGGTTGCTTTACTTTGGATTCTTAGATGTATGAATTAGATTAGTTTTCTTATGGAATGAGTTGGCTGAGCATATAGGTAGGGTCATTATCTGCACTTAGTAAATCAACTGCTTGATCTGTATATGCATAGATTATGCTTATTTCCTTTGAAATAAAATACCTTCCTAGGTTTGACGATTTATATTGACCACCCTGTGTGTTAGCTTTAATTAACTGACATATAGCGTGACCAAAAATGAGACCGCAACGTCTTCTTCCAATACTAGTGGATATGGATACGTGAATATGGTTCAATCGGAGGTTAGTGTTGCTACTCGTCAACGCGATTATGGTGCACCACAACCTAATATGGGGAGTGAGCCTCCCCCTCCTCCTGACAATTGCTTGCATATCGAGAATCCCTCTAATATGCCGCAGATACCGAAAGGTGTTCTTAAGTGCTCTACACATAATCCTAATGCTCGAGCCGCCCATAACTACTCCATCGTGGAATATTTGGGCCAAACTCCATGTGCCATGTCGGCTCTTGAAGTTTTGCAGGCATGTCCTTCTCAAAGGCATGCCCTTTTGAGTGCGTTAGGAGCTCAGGATGGGGGAAATCCCAACATTATCAAGTTCGACACTACTAATATTAAACCTCACTTACCTTACAACGTGGCTTTTCAAATCCATGTGGAGTGCCTTAAGAATTTCCTCAAAATAATGGTGATTGATGAAGGTGCTTCAGCGTCAGGGATGTCGTTAGCTTGTTGGAAGGATCTTGGCTCTCCTCCCCTACTCACGTCTAGAACCATGCTCAATGCATTTGATGGTCGATCATTTAAGCTGCATGGGATTATCCCTTCCCTTGTTGTCTGCTTGGAGGGTAAGCCTGTTCCTATTGAAGTCGAAGTCGTTGATGCACCCATCGACTACAACGTTTTTCTAGGTCGGAATTGGATGTACGCTATGAAAGTTGTCGCATCTATTGTATTCAAGATTATTTTATTTCCACATGAAGGCAAGATAGTGACGATCGATCAGCTAGATTTAGTTAATCCTCCTCCGGAAGCATCCACGGGATCAGTATTCCCGCAGGTTATAGATTCTCAACCGGCAACTAGGAACATGGGTGTTGGCATGTACCCTTCATTGATGGGATCTTATGATTTTCCCGCACCTATGAATTTTATTGGAACCATTTCCGACAACGCGTCTCCTCCTTCGCATAATGTATCATTCCGAACTTCCTATTTTGATGATCCGTGGACTTTACCATCTACAAGCTCTACGTCTGGAGACATTACACATGTTGGGATGTCTATGCCACTATCTATAGTTGAGCTTGCTTACCAGGACATTCAACAAGCCACTGCCGAACCAGATCTCTCTTCTTCTCAGATAGATTTGCAAGATTCCATTACGCTGCCAATTTGGGCAGCCAACTCGTCTTGTTCGAATGATTGCCTTGATGGTACTTTACCTTCAGATGAAGCTATTATCGAGGCCATGTGTGGTAGTGAGAAGCCTTGGGAGGATATGCACCATCGCTCTTTTTTCCTTCCCAACCTCGATCTCGCCGAGCAAGAAGATTTTAGGATGACTCTTGTAGAGATTGTTGGTCACCCTGTGGCTATTTTGTGGTCACATGAGATTTTTGCAGAGGGGAACATGGATAATATTTTCCCTACTATACCTATCAACATCTCTTGTACTCCCGAAAAGATTGAAAATGTTTACATTGGTGTTGATTGCTCTCCTGAAGAGGTTTCCATGTACACCAAATTGTATACAGAACTTTAGGAAGCTTTTGCCTAGTCATACGAGGAGATTCCAGGAATAGACCCTAGTATTGTCGAGCACAAGATTAGAATGTATCATCATGCTAAGCCAGTTCGGCAACGTCTTCGAGCTGTTAACCCTAGGAAGGAAGCCGCTATCAAGGTAGAGGTGGAGAAACTGCTCAAAGCAGGTTTCATCTACCCCGTGCCCCTTACCGAGTGGGTGTCAAACCCTTTTCCTGTGGATAAGAAGTAGGGAACGATTCGTGTATGCACTGATTTTAGGGACCTAAATCGTGCATGTACGAAAGACAACTTCCCCACGCCATTCATCAATCAGATCTTGGATGCTTGTGCGGGAAGTGATATTTTTTTCATTTATGGATAGCTTTTCAGGGTATAACCAGATTCAAATCAAACCCGAGGACCAACATAAGACTGCTTTCATTTGTCCTTGGGGTATGTTCGCATATCGAAAAATTTCCTCCGGCCTTAAAAATGATGGAGCTACGTTTCAACGTTCCATGACCTATGCCTTTCACAACCTTAAGAGTATAATGGAGGTTTTCTTGGATGATCTTGCCGACCATTCTCATAAGAGAGTGGACCACCCCAAGCACCTTCGTTAGATTCTCGAACGATGTATACGCTACAAAATCCGATTGAATCCCAACAAATGCATTTTTGTGGTGAGGTTAGGTCGCCTTCTAGGCTTCATAGTTTTGAAAGAGGGTATTAGAGTCGATCCTCTTAAAGTTGAGGCAATACTTCGGTTGCCTCCTCCATGCAACTTGTTTCAACTTCAAAGCCTCAAAGGGAGAGCTACTTTTCTATGTCGATTTGTAGTCAATTATGCTAATATTACCAAAGGTTTTGCGTGCTTGTTGAAGAAAGACACAAGGTTTAACTGGTATGAGCGAGCCCAACAGTCTTTCGATGCCCTTAAGAAAGCTTTGGTATCATCCCCTATGCTTAGTCTGCCCAACTTCGCACGATATTTTATACTTTATGTGGCTGTGTCTCAAGAGACGGTTGGCATGGTCTTAGTTTAGGTTGATGATGCACTCTTCGAGCAATATGTCATCTATTACCTCAGTCGAAATCTAGTAGACGTTGAACTGAGATATACTCACGTGGAAAAGCTGGCACTTGCGACTATCCATGCAGTCCAGTGGTTATGACATTACATTTTGCTTAGGACAACCATAGTTGTAGCACATATCAATTTGTTTCAGTTCATGCTATCATGATGCCTTATAGGAGGGAAGTACAATAAATGGATTGTGATCCTTCAGGAGTTCGATCTCGATTTTGCTTCGGAAAAATCAGTGAAATCATTTGTGTTTGTTGAGCTTATGCTAGACCTTCCGAGACTTGATGAGGACATCATCCATGAGGATTCCTTTGTTGATGAACACTTGTTTCTTATCTTGTCAGAGGACCCTTGGTATGGGGATGTCATTATATATCTCCAAACTTTGAAGTTTCCTTCGCATTATTCACGGGATGAGTGACGGCGTGTGAAACATCACGCTAAATATTATACTATCGTCGGTGACACTTTATATCACCAAGGAAAGTATTCTATTCTATGATTGCCATGCTGGGGTGTGTGGTGGTCACTTATTCGGGCTTGCTACAGCCAAACGTATTATGTGAGCTAGTTACTTTTAAACTTCAATCTTTAAATATTGTATTAATGCTATGAAGAGATGTCACCCTTGCCAGGTGTTTTCTCGGAATATACACTTGCATCCAGCGCCCCTTCATCGGGTCGTCATCGTTGGTCCCTTCACCAAGTGGGGGGTGGATTGCATGGATTGCAAACTAGCTTCAGCTGGGGGCATCACCATATCATAGTGGCCATGGACTACTTTTCCAAATGGGATGAGGCCATGCCTACCGTAAAAGCCGATGGTGCTACAGTAGCCCATTTCGTGTTCAATCGGATTATTACTCGGTTTGGTATTCCGAAAGAGATTGTCATTGACCACAAAAGTCACTTTTAGAACAAAATGATGGAGGATTTGTCACTCAAGCTTGGGTTTCATTAAGAACACTCATCTTCTTACTATCCCCAAGCGAATGGTCAGGTTGAAGCAGTCAATAAGTCTTTAAAGACCATTCTCCAATGTACCATCCAACAAAACAAGAACAACTGGCACATCATGTTATATCCTGCTTTGTAGGCATATCGAACCACAGTCAAGACTGCTATCGGGTTCTCACTATTCCAGTTAGTACACGGTGTGGAGTTGATTTTACTGATTGAATGTGAAATCCCTTCGCTTAAACTGGCCATAGAGCTTCTACCTGATACAACGAGTCTTGAGCAACGTTTAATCCACCTTGAGCACCTTGACGAGCAGTGTCGAGATGCCACCGTGGATATAGATTCCAATAAACATCGTGCCAAGGTTTAGTATGATAGGTCTGTCCATCCCCAGCAGTATGCTAAAGGTGACTTGGTCCTCTTATATGACCAAGCTAAAGAATCCCTGGAGGCAGGAAAATTTAACCCCATGTGGCACGGCGCTTACATTGTGAAGCGTGTCCTGGAAAAAGGATCCTATGAGTTATAGGACTATGAAGGGAATGTCTTGAAGGAGCCTAGGAATGGGTTCTACCTCAAGCATTATTACGCTTGATCTTCTAGTTCAAGCTAATGCCTTTGTATACTATTGTATAGTTCTGTCTGTACATAGTTTAGATTTCTTTTGGTCTCTGGGTTTGCTAATTCGCTTTCGTTTGATTGATAGATGTTAGCATAATCTCCTACGTTCTTAGGTTTCGTGGATGGTGCTAGCCGTCATACGTAGCAGCTTGCTTTTGCTGCCTAGGTTATTTATTCGCCTGACCATTTAGTTATGTCTTCAGGAGGTGCTTGTCTCGGTCTTACATCTAACAATGTGGTTGAGTATAGTGTTGTGATTGAGATACTTCAGGATGCTATTTCACATGGCATCCAGTATTTAGAAGTCCGCATGGATTCACAACTAGTTGTGTCTCAGTTAAATGGACAGTACCGTGTGCGAGATCCTACACTACTACAGAAATTTCGAAGGGTAATACTCTTGGAATTACATTTTGCTTCAATTACATACACTCATGTTCCAAGAAGTGTTAATCATATATCTTATGCATATGCTAACTATGTATTAGATTGGCATTTGTCACATTCACAATGAAGCACACAAATAAAAGAAGACATTCATACATTTGTACATACACACATATAGTAGAACCGGAGAACCATAGTTTATAAATAATATGTCCAAAAATGGTAGTGTCATACAAAACTGGAGCTCGTATCCCTAAAAAATATATATATCGATACAAAAATGAGATCCTAAGATATCTACTCCCTATGAGGAGGCCTAGATGCATCCCAAACAGGATGTGTCTCATCGAAGTATTGTACTGCATTTGCTATCTACTGCAGTAGTCGTACCTAGTCACCCGGCACCCCCACTATGTGGCGTTGCATATCCTCAAGTAGCTGTGCCACCTCTATCTGTGGTACCCTAGCAGCCATCCGAGATAGGTTTCCCCGCAACATCTGTAGAGTACGCTCTGCTGCAGCACCTCCTGCCTCATCACCCCTGCCCCGCCGACGATGTCTCGAAAAACCAGCAAGTCTCACTAGGCCCTTGTCTGCGAGAAAATAGTCAAACATTAATATTTGATACTACCCCCAAAACAATTTTTGCATTGACATCTATAATAAAAAATTCATAAAAATTTAATATACCAAAAACCTAAAAAGAATGCTCACCAATGTCTCCAAACGGTGCATCTAGTGGGAGCGGCATGTCTCGATCCTGCCAGAAGTTTATTCCTGCATAGGGGTAGTCATCTATCGCTATGACCTGTCGATCCCACCAGTGAAAGAACTCCTTTGTATATGGTCATTCCTGACGGCCACCACCCTGTCGCGTCAATACCTTGGCCCACTGGGTCATGGCTGTGTTGCGGAGACTATGAGGAGGGGCCTCAACCCTCGGACTGAGCCCCGGAACCCACTCAAAGAAGAAGCTTCACAAAATACCGCCATAGCCGAAGTTTTTCACATCCCCCTGCTTTCACTCTATCAGCTGGGTCTTCATGGATCCTAGTAGCGTAGTACACCAGTCAAATATCATAGGCTGCATACACTGCAATGCATAGAAGATAACTGGCCTGGATGCCTAGGGAAGAGCTTTTGAACAAATAATCCGCACTAAAGTTTCCAAGACAACCTTCATGCTCAGGTTGACTATGGCTTGGATGGGCACCTGACTCCCCACTGCCCAAGTATTTGGAACACAATACCTCTCTATATAGTCACGGATGGTGATCCCACCACCCGTAGTTAGAGACCGAAGGCTTTCCACCTCACCTCGACGGGACAAACCTATAATGAAGTAGATATCTTCCACCTCCAGTGAAAGTATTTGCTCGTCTAGGTTGAAGTTCTGTGCATCAACATCCCAATAGTCTATCAAACGGCGGAGCAATAGGTTTTGGGCCCTCAAACCCCCTATGCTCCAAAATCTATATAGACCACATGCTTGTAGCGCTTGTTGTGCACACAGATCGTTACAAACGACCTCATCCACTAGGTCATGTTCTCTCTCTATCCACTCTAGAACCATCCTGGAAAGAGAAAAACCCAAGGATTTAGTCAGTTTTGATTAAAAACTAGCTTCACGGCCATACCCATGAGAAATTGTGCTCATAGAGGTGGGTACCCGCGGCCAACATGTACGTTGATTGCGCGTACCCAGCCCTACCCGTGACCCGCATAGTTATATCCTGCGGGTAGCGCCATGACCATGTAGGGCATGGCCAAACAAAATTTTTAACCAATGAAAACTGAAATAAAAACATTGAAATGGAAGGTGGGGATGAGATTACCAACCTGCTTTGGAGGATTCGATGATCGAACGCCTGTAGCTCCCGGAATCAGCCGCTGAACTTTGAGGTGAAAACTAACCACAAAACTCCAAATGGGTGAATAGTAAAAATGAATTGTAAATTGTAATTTTTTGTTACTATTTATAACTTTCAATACCCACTTGTCTATAGTTTTCGCCATTATATGCTGGTTTGGACTAATATAACGTTTTGGAGTAGCATTTTTGACCAGATCTCTTCGGCGGAAGTTGTTTCCGAGCGTTTCACACTTACGACAGGTATGTTTCACACTTGGAATATAGGTTAGATGTGATTTTCACATGCATTATGCATTTGACCTTTTGACCACTTTCATAAACCCTAGGTGCGACCCCGCTTCTTAACTGACACAAAACCTTCACACTGCTATAGAAGTGTCGTTATGTGGCAGTAGGGCCTTTTCGAACATGGGTACCCTAGTTAGAACCCCTTTTTGCATTCTGGTGCCCATGTCGTTGTTTGTCCTTAGGATTGGAGTCCTTTGTAGTTACGCCATGACGTTGCGATAAAGACTCATATTCTACTTTGTCTTATGCTGGCCATCTCCCATAAGGGCTTCCCCGTTTATATCAAGTTGTAATTGCATTGCATCATCCTGCTTGCTGCTCGAGCCTTGTGCCGGCTCCTGCTTACTTCATTATTAGCCTGGTGCCTGAGCACTTTTCCTGTCGAGCCCTGCAAAGATTACATTTTCCCTCCACAATTTGATGACCTTTAGACCCTGAGGGAACACCCCCCCCGAGTGTCCACATCCTGCACATGCTTCATTGCATTGATCATACGTATGTTCCACTGTTTGGGACTAGTCTACTTGCTATTTGACACTTGTTCCTTCACTTTTTGTACTATAAGCAATTTTATTATTTTTCAAGCTTTCTCCAAATATGAAAAAGACAAAAAAAAAATCAAATATTCCAAAAATACGAACGGGATTATGGTTACTACTTCTAGTTGGAAGTTGTTGTGTTGCCTTTGAACAGAGCATTCATCCCACTCCATACATTATGAGTCGGGACTATAGTTGGACCTTAGGAGCTGTACTTATTTCTCAGTTTACTCCATCGATTGGTTAAGCTTCCAATCATTATGGAGCCCTTTGTGGTGCCTCCTACATCACATAGTCTATATCAAGTCTATGCTTCCTGAGTCTATCCATCTGCTCATGCTCTTGTTCAAAGGAAGTCCTGAAACCAGAGTCGGCCACTCCTCAGATCTCTTGACTATTCCATGTTAGCCATCCTTATTGAGTCAGTCCGTTTCACCTGAGATCTTCCAAATCTTTCAGCATAGCTGGTACCTCATGCTGGTTGACGGGGGATCCTTAATGCCCTCCTTCCAGTGAGTCTTGTTCCGTCGACTTCAACTCATTTATTCTGAGACTTGAGGCTTAGAGTTCGGTTGAGTACCTTGAGGCTTGCATTCATTAGTGGCAGGTTCTCTCGCCATCGACAGTTTTGGGAATACATCAATGTCTCCTGATCGATGGATTCATCCTAGTGTTCGACTTCAACTCATTTATTCACACTCTGATGATTGTGCTCTGTGCCTTGATGCCCATTTTCATTATTGGTGGGTTATCTCGCATTTGTTAACAGTATACATCATTGATCGGTAATCAGACGATGTCACATCAGGTTTGACCTCAACTCCTTTATTCACTTGATGGGACTTGCACCGTCGAAGACTTGTGTAGAAGACCCCAAGCGATAGTGGCATTCAGTATGCTACTGATGATTATGAATTTACATATGAGATATCACCTCTCAGATATCAGCAGTTTGTACCTCCATTTTGCACCAGTTATTTCCTTTTCAGTAGGAGACCATATCTTACTATAGAGGGATCATGGTTATGATCACTTATTACATCTATTCATTATGTACTGCCTATTCATGGCCATTGTATCAGATTGTTGTACTATACCGACATGTATTCAGGCATACTATTGTACCATGACAAGTGAGCTGCTCCTTCCACTTGTGTCTCCATCACTCCACTTCTCAGATCTTTTTATAATGTATTTTGGCCATCATAGCATCAGTCTCTGACCTCACACATTAGGGGGCATCTGTTATAGCGTAATTTTCCACCTTGTGAGCATCAACACTCTTTGGCCTGTAGGATCCATTTCACTGACTCATATCCACTTTATATCCTACTATTTTTCCCTATTTTTTTTCTTGTACGCTAACTGCATCATTACAGTGGGCGTACCTGCGAGTTGCATCACTATAGCCCACGGGTATCATGTAAAATGGTAAAAATCACTAGTTTATTACTTTTTACTCCCAAAAAGCAGTCATAGGGTAACCTTTGGCCCTCCATTTTCTCTAAAACGTCTCGATGTGTCCTTTTACTTACCTTTGGGAGGACTATATATTGAGCACATATGGCTTATGGACGGGTGGAGAAAGGAGAGCAAGAGAACTCTAGTGGATTTTTTCCCTATCTTGAGTCTACACTCATTGATCCTTGTAGTTGTGAACCCTTTATGTTCACCTTCCAAACTCCTATCATAGTTTGAGTTTGCCATTCCATGGAGGATTGAAGTGGTGGAGGCACAAGTGGATTGACCCAGATCTTGGTTCAGATTGGTTGCCGGCAAGAGGTCGTATCACATTGTACTTCTTGTTGTTTATTAATACAAATACTCATATTCTCGTCCATTAATGTTGTGAATGTTGTTTATACTACATTGGGTTGCATTTACTTATAATATCATGGACCATTGCTATTGATGATGTTAATGTCATTCATATATTACATATACTTGTTATGTATTGGTTGTCAAGACTAATTTGCATATTCATATATTACATCTACATCAAACGTTTGGATTAAGGTTGGTTATATTCTTCATGATCTTAGCATTGTCATTTATATAGCATAGTACTGGGAATTGAGTTAATTTCTGGTAGTCAATTGTCTATTGTGGTCTACCCCAAGCCATAGTGAGTTTTCTCCAATACAGACTTGGATTTATTAATTTGATAATCATTTGCATTGGGGCGAAAGGTTGAAATATATATTATTGAAAATTTGATTCCAATTATTCTACCATTCTTTATTTTGAATCATGTTTTATTTATCAAACATTTTCAATGAATTGATTGATGGGGGATTGTTGATCCTTAGTTCATGATACTCTGGGGCAAGTCAGTCATTCTAAGCCTAAATCTTTTGAAGTCTTGTGTGTGAATAAATCTTTTCAAGGTGATTTTCAAGAAGAGACTATCTCTTTTCCATGCTGGAACACTTTCAAAGTTTTACCTTCATACATGAACTTAGCTGGATTAATTATCTTTCTCCTTTTAATTATCACAAATCAATACGCAAAGTTATTTTTAACTAGATTCTGCAGTTATGTTTTAATTATATTCTTCTTTAGGGGAAAATGAGTGAGGCTTGCATTGTTATCATCTCAAACCTCTTAACGCCATCCCGCTCTCTTAAGGAGCATAGTGGCTTCCCCATCCATTAAGTAATCTCTTATGAGATTAACATTAAACATAGCCCAATCCTCTTCTCTAACATATCTGGGAGTGAGATGGGAAACAAGAGGTCTTATTGTAAGACGAAATTTTCATGATCATACCTTCTTATGGAATGCCTTTATCAATATCTGGTCACCAAGCCAGGATACTGGCTTGTAGCCACAAAAATGGTTGCAAGATGGGGGGTCTCATCATGAGCCAACCCACTCATTATCTATAAGTTGGCATGAATGACACTATCATAATCTGATCACCAAGTCAGGACAGTGGTTTCCAGCTTTTTCCTAAGGATGCAAATATTTAACAAGGATTGACAAGCTTTGCATATTTATCTAAGGGATAGGATAAAAGTGACTTATTGGGTTAAAAGGTAACCTTGTCGAGGCTATAAACACTTGCTGGCAGCAGAGCCATACCAGTGGTATTAGAGGCTAATTATTAAGATAACATCTTCTCGCCAACACGAACTGTTCATTTAGAATGTGTTTCAATGAATAACATATTTTGTTAGAAATCTAGTCAATCAATGCTTGTCTTTGCATTTCTGGTGATGGTTAGAAAGTTAATTATTAAAAAATCAATTGTAGCTGGGTAGATATTTAAAAGGATGACTTGTTAATGTGGTACACATGTTTGAGGGAAAGCTTTCTTCTTGTTAAGAACCTCATCTTTCATCTCCTTATACATGTACAATTGTTATCTTTTCAAGGTAGAGATAATTGCTTCGTCCCAGCGTGTCACCATTTGTTGTAGGCACAACAGATCCCTTGTTCCATTGAACATGGGAGCCCCAAAAATCTTAAATACAAAGGTAAATGATTCGAATCTTTTATTATTATGGGGTTTCTTCATCATGCTTGGTATGATTATATCCCTTTACATTTGGTTTGGTGTAAATAGGATTTTCCTTGAAAAAATTCTAAGTTTTGGACTGTTTTACCGAGTTGTGGGAAGCCCTGATTTTTCCCACAACGTCTTCCCGCAATTGCGGGATGCATGGGAGCTTATTTTTATGTTTTTGAATATGTCATCCCGTAACCCGCAACCCACAAGTTGCGGATTGCGGGAGAGCTTGTTCTCTTGTTTTGATTTTGTGTGTTCCTGCAATCCGCAACCCACAATTTGCGGGATGCGGATTGCGGAAGGCATTTGAGGAAAGTTTGCGTGGTGTGTTTCCGCAACCCGCAACTCGCAATTGTGGATTGCGGGATGTGGTAAGGTTTGTCAAATAAGTGCGTTTTGCATGCCCGTAACCCACCACTACGGATTAGGGGGAGGTCATTACTTTTTTTGTGTTGTTTGCGTTCCCGCAACCCGGAACCCGCAATGCGGATTGCGGATTGTAGAAATTTTAATTTATTTGTTTCTATGAGTTCCGATCCCACATCTCGCAACCCGCAATTGTGGATTGTGGATTGCGGGATTGATGTACATATTTGCAAGAATAAAACTCCCGCATTCTGCATGTTTAATCTTGATCGTTGATTTGTTTTAATCCTGCGGCTGAGATTACACTGCGTGATTTGAATAATTATTTGGATTGTTTCCGTATTTATCGATTTGTTTTGATTTGTTTGAGTTGGGTTTTATCATTTCAAGTTGTCATTTGATTTTGATTATTGTATGTAACGATTGCGTATTCTTATTTGAACTTGTTTGAGTCATTTACATGCTTCAATTTGGGTTAATCAAATTCATATGATGTTTCGGTAATCTTGGCAACAAATTTGAACTTAATGGAATCAATAAGTTTGTAGAACATCTTAATGGGTTATAATAATTTGATTAAACACTTATTTATAATCATTTTGATTTATAACTTGAAAGGATTTATATCAAATAATTGAACCATGCATTTAATTATCAACTTTGGAAGGATTATCGAATTTTACTAAGCTTTGGATATGTTATAAAATTTGTCATTTTGGAATAATCTATAATTTTATGAGAAAGATTTTTCAAGGCCCTTTTTTTTATATTTTAATTGAATCCTGAAAAGAAAAAAACATACTTTCAAATCATGGAGAGAGTCAATAATTTTTTCATTAAGCAAAGTATTATGTTTTACCAAGAATAATTAGATTTGCTTGTTTATAAGATCATTATTATTGTTTAAATTATATTCAATATACTTTTGAAAAACAATATTAATAATCTTATTTGACTTTAATATATCATGTTATTTACAATGTTAAATGCATAGTATTTCACTAAACCCTACTTTGCTGTGCAGATAAAATTTGAATAACGGAATCTGTAAAAGACACGTTTTTGTACGGAGGATTGCGGGCAAACCATGAAGAATCAGCTCAAACGGTTGAAACCCCACTTCCCAAATGGGCTTATTTACTCCTAATCGTGGACAGTTTTGCAAATCTGTCAACCATTTGGGAGGAAAAGATTGCCGAACAGGGGTCAACTTTCAGAAATTTATTCTGACCATTTTTGCATACAGCTAACGAACCATGCATCCGGGGGATTTGATGTTATCCTTCCTAGTGCTCTCCATTACTATAAATTCGACCTCAGCATTTAGAGAAGGAGAGGAGGAAGAGGTCTCAAAAGAATGGAAGGATTTTTATTCTTCCAATATTTGTATTCTTCTTGCAATGTTTTGTTGACACGGAAGGAGGAACACTGCTACCAGAGGGAGTAGCTGATCTTTCTATGACAGAGAACTGAATTTCTTCTTTCTCTGCTATCATTCTCTTGATAGCAATTTCTTTTGTTTAAGAGACTGGAGATCGTAGGATCTACTTGAAGTGGCTACTCTTATTATCAAGTTCAAGCTTTGTATTTTTATCAAGTTGAGATGGTAATACAATTTCTTTTCTGCAATTATTTTTCATTTGCTCATGTGTATTTAATCAGATTTCTCTTTTTGTGCACAGATCAGATCATAATCAGATTCAAGCAACTTTCTGCATTTCTGTAGTTTACGTATTAATCTTATTATATTTAATCATTGCATAAATGATTATATGTTCAAATAATTTTAGCATAATGAAGATAATTTCTTACTTCTCATGTTAGAATTAATGTGCTGATGATATCAATATTTTAAAAATTCTTTTAAAATCATTGATGATCTAATTATTCCCTTTGAGCATTTAATCATTTCCTTCACTTTAAAATACTTGGATCCCGGGATAGATTAGTAATTAATATTTAATGTAGCTATTATTTTACTTTAATATTTTGGTTTAAATCTCTTTTTCTGTAATTATAGAATTTATTCTCATAGTTGCAGAACTACTAATTGCATATTAATTCTAGATTGCATTTAGGATTAAGTTTACAATCAATTCAAAGTCTCATTTTTAAAAAGAAAGCCCATCGACTCATAGAGTGCTAGTGGAGGCCGAATATCCGTGGGTGTTAACCACACCAAACAGCTCTAGGATAGGGTAATGCTTTCGTAGGATTATATAAAGCCTTTGGCTGTATTTTCATCCCCTGTTGTTTTCCTTGGACACCATTCCAGCACCTGCATAACCGAGGCATCAACAATCCCTAAATTACCTTCACCTAGATTTCATAAGAGAGGTTGATTTCCCTACAATTTTACTTTTTGTAGTAACCCTGACGCACTCTGCTTTATAGCAGGGGGTGTCAGACCTAAGGTGACACACTCTGTGTTGGTACCCACTTTGTCATTGTTTTTGGTCGATAAATATACTCAAAATGGTGGCTCTATCATCATTTTTGATATCATAAATTGCTCTTTTTTCCATTTAGATCGCCGAATGGGACAGGTATGCATTTATTTATACATCCTATGAATGTTGGGAAAGATTCGCCATATTTTGGTTTATTAACGATTATTTGGCTTGTTTAATGACTTTGTTTTTTTTTACACATGATGGTTCTCAACGGAACCTTCAATTAGGCACTTACTGAAGTCATGTCCATTCAACCCGCCGTTCGGACTTGCATTCGATCTGCGGAATTATTGGTTGAGGTACGCTCGGGTTGTTAAAAGATGAACTGGTGTGTGGATTTCATTTGGGACGTGGCTCTAGTGGTTTGTGAGCTCGATTTCTAGAAGATTCTTCCTCCTATATGCCCAACTTGACACCACATCCACTTCTTCCCACGTCGAAGAGGAATTAACTCTCCAACTGTTGCGTAGAAGAATGATGTCGTAGAACTTGGGGTACCTCCCATGTGTTGTTTTGAGTCATCATGAAGCCGTTCCTTGGCATATGAGTTGTCATGAGATGCTGAGCGGAACCATTTTTGGTTATGTGTTTTCAAGGGATGTTGGACATAGTCGTTTTCCTATATTCAAGGCCATCTATTATTAGAGAAGTCGACCACTGAAAGGGTCAACTTGCTCTCCAAATTGTAATCGTATATATAGGAATTCCTACCTCTGAAACTGGTTAAGTCTTGTCAAGCTTTGTTGTGTATTGTTAAGTCTTGTTTTCTATTGACATGGCTGAGACGGAGTCGGTCTTATTGATCTTTCCCCGACTACAAATGAACATAGGAATGTTTTAATACTCTGTTAATTCAATACATATCTCTGTTCTAGTTTTTATGAAGATCTGGTGGCATGTATGGTGATTGATTAATAAAGACTCAACCTCTGCTTGCTGAGACGGGCCCCTCAACGATCAGTGATCTCCAGTTTGTGTGTATAATTTGTGTTTTTTTTTGCAGATAACATTGTCTTGTGTATTTCATCTTTGCATCTATCTTATACATGATATCTATATCCTGTTATGTTATTCACATAGATGAAATTTATGTTATATGTTATGTGTTTTATTGTCATTCACATTTTGTTGTTTATATGAATAAAGAGCTTTATGTTATGTTATATGCATCTTGTGAAGTGCGTATGTTAATAATGTTTGCAGCATACAATTAAAGTGACCGGTTACCCTTAGGTTTATCTATTTTACTCCATAGGATAGGTGATATTTATTTTACTTCCTTTGCTTGATAGGTTAGGTCTTATTCATCTCTTCTAGCTTGCCTCTGTAGTCTTGCTTAAGGAATTTAGTTTACTTGAGTTCATTTGGAATCAAGTTAGCTGAGTTTTCCGAGCCTTCTCATAGTTAGCTCCTCTCTTAAACTCTGTAGTTCTTCTTCTATAGCATTAGAATTCCTCCAATCTTAAGCCAACTTGCTTTAGGATAGAATAGAAATAACTAGTATTCCTCCCACAATTCACATGGATTATTTCTTTCCTCACTCTAGCCTCTAAACAATCTACTCTTTGCTCCCTTTGCATTATAAGGTCATCTGCATTAACCAGTTGGTAATTAAATCATCCAAAACTCTTCTTTTCCTTAACTTAACTCGTTTTCCTCCATTTGGACTATCATTCAGACCGCCATTCAAACAGGCGTTCGGATCGTCATTCAGAAGCTATACTCTCTACGTCGATTTAGCCTCTTCAGAATCTAGTTTCTTTTGCCCATTTGAATATAATGCTTCTTGCTTCTGATTTAATAGTTTAGACATAATTTAACTTTGTTTTATGTTATATAGGTTCTTTAATAAAGTAATTTTTCCTTCTTCTAAAATAAAATCTTCCACATCTAATTTATTAATTAGTTGATGTTTTAGAATTCGCCAGCTTTGTTTTAGATAGTTAATATTTTCTTATTTTCTAAGATTGTTGAAATATCTTTTATCATCAGATTGGTACTTCATTCATATGAATATGTTTATGACATAAAAGTTGGATTAGAATCAGCTATCTTTATCAAAGTTTCCTGCTTGCTTTTATACTGATCAAGTTTTCCACTTGTTATCATATCATCTTTTTATCACTTATGTATGGATGGAAATAAGACATGAATCCATAGTTATAGTTCTAAGATTTATCAAACCTTCTCTTCTAATTAGAATTGAGTCTCCTTTCTTATAAGAAGTAGTTCTTCTTCCATCATTTAATTCTTACAAAGAATAGTGTAATTTGATATTGTTTTAATCTGTTGGTTAGATTAGCTTAGTAATTGTATTGTTTAGAATTTGACTCGGTTTTTCATTTCGAAAGATCTTTTGATATTTTCTTTATTGAATATCTCTTAGGTCTGACTAGCTGAAATCTGGGATCCCTTTCTACCTACGCATATATTTTTTCTCAACTATAAGTATACTAATCCTAGTCGATAATTAATATTAGGTGTTTTCTTGAGATAGCTCACACACCCAACACTCTGCAACTTAGCAGAAGGTGCCACTAGAGTAGTCTGTCCTTGTACATCGTGCGGTGATCTAGCTTTGGCACAAGTTGTCCTGGTGAAAAGTGCGTCGGAGTTGGTTTAAGTGGATAAATGGGAGCTTTGAGCGACTTCTCAAAGCTTGGTGATGTGAAGGATCATCCGTAAACATATGGTGAGGTGTCCTTCAGTTCCCTAAACTATTGGGATGATCCCTTATATCTCTCCCCTAAATATTCAACCTACTCTATCCATCCAACCCTATAAATACAACCCCTCTCTCTGTTGAGAAAGAGGAAGGATTATGCACCCTCATGCTGGTGGAATTTAGTTAGAACATTCTTCTTCATGTGTAGGAGGTTTTGAAGCTTTTCCTCCCTTAAGGAAAGATCACCAATGTTGGCATCGTGATGTTAAGGGTTTGGTTGTGTTAATTCTTCTCTATGTATTTCTATTCATTACATTAATAAAATTCCTTTCCATAAGTGTTATTGTGTTGATAATGCTTCGGATTTTCCTCCTTAACTGTTAATCTAGATCAATTCATGTTTATGCTTCATTGATTGTATGTTTCCACTTGCTGGATATGGTTTTGTAGTTGAATATCTGAAGACCTTGGATCTTGGAACAAGGAGAAAGGAACTACAGATGTAAGGTAATCTGCATCTAGACTCGTCTCGTATTTCTATTGATCTAGGTAAGTGACTAGCATTGTATGTTTCTTTTGTTTTAGATCCACTTGGACCAAGGAGATCTGTTTGAGTCCACTCATGTAGATTTTCCGCAAACAAAAATGGAGACCATATTGGGGAGGGATAGCTTATGTTTTTTATTGTTTCTCGATTTTTGTCTTATGTCTTTGATTGTGTTACAATATTTAATTTTTTATTGATTTGGCCTCTCATATCCATTCCTCTTATTAGATCCATCCACTAGTGAGTCTGTTGGCTTAACCAAACTCTGCCTAGGGTGAATATCAATTCAATTGTCTTTTATACTTGAATCATTTTTTTATTTGTGTGCTTTGGATCTCTCCTGATGTACCTGGGATTTTTAATTCCTACGTCTAACGCATTTCCCTGGTTATCAACCTGCACCACTAACGCCATGTGCTTGGCTGTAAGTTGCGTCTCTAATGCTCCTTTACTGTTTATAGAGTGCGTCTATGGACTGTGTGACGCCATGATACATACATGCAGAGTGCGTCATCCTTTATTTCCTTGCACTTGGTTTAAGAAATTCTTCAAGTTGAATTTTGACCTGATTTTCTGAGTTCTGTAGTATATTCTTTGCAGTCACAGACACCCTAGATACTGCATATTCCATTTCTTGGCTCGATTTTGAAGTTTGAGTGTTGATTGGGGCCTTTCTAATTAAAGAGAGTGTTTTGGTTACCGTGGGAAATTTCAATCCCATGTCGATCTACTCAGTCTTATAGCTCCTGATCCTTGCACCAGATATTCCCGATCTGACTTCCAAGCCCTTTTTATTTTGTTTGTTGCGATTTGGTTGTTTCGATTTTGTGTGTGTTTGAGTGTTCTTGAGCTTTGAGTGATCACTTTTCTTTGGGAATTTCCAACTTACTTTAGTTGGTCATGTCATAGTCTTTGATTTTCCAAATAGTATATCTAAAGAGCGTAATAATTCTCAGGTCCATCGGGAGTACTTGAGTGGGAAAACAAACTTTTTATTATCTTCATTTCGAGTTTGATTCTTGAAATTGCTGGGAAAGAGTTTTTCATGCTTTGAGATAAATGTTGAAAAATATTTGGTAAGATTAAAAGGTTATCTTGTAGTTTTCTTGGTTATGAGAACTTGTTTGTCATTTCTTGCGAAATTATAAGCAAATTTAAGTTTTTACAAAGCATTTCTAAAGACTGAAAATTCTTATTTTTTTATTTTCCTTCACCTTTTTAGATCATTGTTTCGAAAAATAGGGATTATTCCATTTAAAAATGAAATTCTTCTTTCCATACTTCGTCAATTAGTTTAACTTGGAAAGAGAAAAAAGAAAATCATTTACAATTTGGTGTCTGTTATTTTATTACTTTTATTGGCTTAGTGTAGAAGAGTGCTTCATTTGTATCTTGGATTGATTTAGAAGTATAGGGTTACTTGTCTACTTTTACCATCGGAAACAACAGAATTTCTCCTTACCATAGATAGATTTCATCGAAAAGAGAAAAGAAAAGATTTGCATTTGCATTTAGCTTAGGTATGAATTGTATTTAATTTCCTGTCTACACCTCATGCATTCACCTAACTGCGAAATATAACATTTACCGGTAGTGTTAGGTTAAAAATGTATAGAAACTTGTGTGTCAGGGTAGAGACCTGTTTTGGCGTCTTTAAGAATGGAAGTTGTCGTTGGTTTCCTACACTACATCCTGGGGGCTTGCATTTCTTCCACGTACCAAATGGTATATCGAACGGCCTTTCACGTACCCTTGGGTATATCGAAAGGTACTTCATGTACTCGGTACTATATCAGAAGGCTCTTGTCGTATGGTTGTGCATTAGACAACAACACTACGGATTTGAGCTCTCGCTTACCTTGAGTATATCGGGAGACCCTTTTAGGATTCCTATAACCATCTGAGTTAACCTATTGGTTGTCTTGGCATGGAAATACACCGAGAACAACACTCGAGGAGATACTACTCACGTACTTCAGGTAGTCGGGTTATACGGTCAAGGGTACGATCCTAATACTTTCTGGTTAGTGCTATGAAATATTGGGAAGAGTATAACTGTTGGACCCTGTGGTATATCGTGAGTTGCACCATCTTGACAATCCCGCGAGGTTCCAAACTATTGAATCCACACTTATCACATTATTTTGCTTGCGGCTTTAGCTTGTGTAGATCTTGGATTGCATTTTTTATTTTTATAGAAAACACTTAGGAGAAATTTTGGTTCAGTCACTCTAGCTGACCAACCCTTGAGAATATCCCGAAGGATCTTGAACTTGTCACCTGAATATCCCCTTAACCGGGAGGAGAAATCGGGAGAAAGAATGTATCAACCTTCTACATCTATGTCATGTGAGGAAGATTCCTCTACCGTAGAGTCGGGAACGAATTAATCGTCTCTCATGAACCCATCTATCTCTGATACCACAGGACCTTCGATAGTGGAACAAAGTACCTCATATGACACATCCTTCCATCATTCGATGGAGGGACATCCTGGAGCTATGGATTGGGTTTTCAATTAGCCCAAGATGACCTTGTATCAACAGTGTTTGGTCCAACTACATCTTTTTGGGACACGTATCTAGGACGACATGTCGCTGATTTTGGTTCACTTCCCATGGAAGAAACTATACCTCGTCGATGGATTTTGAACGATGAGTTTATTGCGCCACTTTATGAGCACATGAACTGTTTACATATGACTAGTGAAGAACTTAGATGCCAAAGTCTCTTATGACAATCAAACATCCTAGACACACCCATCTTTCAATATTCCCCTATATGCTCTTTATTGTTCACTTCACCAGAAACATCCATACCTAACTCGATCACTTATGAGCCAAGTCAACCCTCGTTTCCTATGAGTACACCTTTAAGTCAGGTGACCAGCTTTATACCTCCTATGACCCCAATCTCAAAAGGGAAAACTTCAACCTCTGTTAACTTTGGAACATTACCTCCACCTCCTCCACCTCAAAATTTGAGGGGAGGATATAATTTAACTAGTAGTCTACCATCAGGTGGAAGTAATCCTTTTGTTAGCTATCAACCCTTTGTTACGAGTCATCCCATCATTAGTGGTCAACATTTGGTCCCTGGGCACATTCCAATTAGTGGAAAATTTTTGGTTGGGGAGCAACCCCTAGCTGGTGGACCTAGCTTGACTTGGGGGAATCACCCAGTCAATAGTCATACCATGAGTGGAGGATATACTTCACATCCAAGTTATAGCATGGTTGGAAATCCTCTTCCAACCATGGGACAACCCACGTGGACACATCATATGGGAGGGCCATCCATTTGGACCCAACCCCCATGGGGGCATATTTTCGAGGACATCATGTTGGACAACATTATCCAGGACCCCTTTTTCCCGAATTACCCTATCCTAGAAACTCGAATACCCCATGGGGGAATCATAATGTCCCACTGACTGGACATCCGACCGACAGACCACCCCATTCTGGAGGGGGAGGACCCCCACCTTCTAGTGGAGGATCACCCCATTCTGGATGGGGAAGACCCCCACCTTTTGGCAGAGGACCACACAATTCTGGAGGGGAAGGACCCCCACCTTTCGGCGGAGGACCACCCCATTCTGGTAGAGGATAACCCCACCTTTCAGTGGCGGAGCCCCTCAACCTGGAAGCGGCGGACTCCCACCTTTTGGTGGAGGGCCACCTCATTATGGTGGAGGAGTACCTTCTTCGGGTCCCCCTCCCAACCCAGGCGGCCCACCCCTATATGGCCAATTTCTTACGTGAGGACATTACGGCCAATCATTCCATGGTCCTACTGGTACACCGATACCCTATCAGTACTACAAGTATCCACAATCCAACCAACATTTACCCTTTCTAGATACACTCAATCTGCCAGATTTATCACAATTGACTAACGATCATGTATATTATGGCGCTAATTGGACAACTATTTCGGTGAAGTTACCCTCTCACATCCCGAAGTTTGACGGCAAACTCAGTGAGGACCCAAAAAACCATGTAATGACCTATCATTTGTGGTGTTCGTCTAATTCCTTAATGGATGATTCCATCCATTTGAGGTTATTCTAGCAAACACTCACCGGTACTGCTGCCAAGTGGTACATCAAATTACCACCACACTCTTTTCCCAATTTTCGATCCTTGTCCATGTCATTTTTGACACATTTTCAGTTACCAATTCATTACAAGACTGGTACAGATCTTTTGACCTCTCTCCGGCAAACCACTGCCACCCACATTTCTGATCATATTCCCGAGTGGAGGTAGAGACGACGTCTGATCAAGGCTCCCATTCCATACCAACTCCTTTTATACCAGTTTACTAAGTCATTACTACCCATCATGCCCAACTATTTTGTTATGGGTGGGGCCGTCACAAAAGAAAAATCTATAGAATGTGCCCAGTACTTAGACTTGGTCTATGCTCAATCTGGCACTCTATACGATATTGTACGTGACGCACCCCTCCCTACCTATGACCCAGCAAAAATACTTATGGGACTTCATGCCGACGGCATCATCAGTTTCGTTCAAAACCAGGCTGCTTCACAATCTGATTAATCACATAGCCATTTTGGCTCCACTCCACCCCCATCACAGGATGGCAACAACACCAATAGATAACCTAGCCCTGCTGCCACTGAAGAAGTGAATTCAGTCCAATCTACTTCACCTCAGAAATCTGGTGGTAAAAAGAAGAGCAAAGGGAAAAACAAAAAGTATTCTAATCAGTAGGAGCCCAAACAGAACCATCTTGATGACCCCAAACCCAAGCTGAAGGTTAAGTATCCTTGTTTAATGTTCGGTGGTGACCACTTTACCAAAGAGTGCCCACATCAGGACGAGGTCCAAAAGTTCCTAAAAGGGAACCTGACACCCGCAATTTTAACTGATCCCTTTCCCACGCAACAACAACAGATGATCGTGCAACAAACCTCTCTTTCTCAAGGAGAACCATCCTCTACCACTCATGTTCTCATGATGCATAGTGAAACTATCAACTTGAACACTCGATCACATTCTTGTGACTCAATCCTAACTAAGGAATCTAGAGGAAGTAATATTCAAAAATCTTTCACCTCTACATCAGATATTCCCACACCTCAAGGTTCTGTCACTATCAATAAACCTTCCTTATATTCAGTGCTACGTCCTCCCAAGAGCATGATTATAAAATTTGTTTTCAATCCCAACGCTCGGGCTGCTCAACACTACAACATTATAGAGGACTTAGCACAATCTCCTTATGCTATGTCGACGTTGGAAGTCTTGCAAAACTATCCTAACCAGCATAAGACTCTCCTCCTTGCTATTGGCACTGTAGGCCCTAATTCCTCAAACACCATTATGTTATGACTCGAGTACTTCAAACCGGAGATTTCCCACCAACTTGCATTTCAAATTGTTACGAATGTCATTGGGAAAATCATCCATCATACTGTATTAGACAAAGGCGCCTCCAACTCGGTCATGTCATTATCCTGTTGGCAATCCATCGACTCTCTCAAGTTGTACCATTCCCCTACCACTTTAAAATCATTTGACGGTCATGGATTCCAACGACACAGGTTGTTGCAAGCTTTGGAAATAGAGCTGGGGGGAAAGACCGTTTCCATCAACATGGAAGTAGTCACCAACCCATTGGATTATAACCTACTCCTTGGTTGTAATTGGTTTTGTGCCATGACTGTAGTCGCATCTTCTGTATTCTGCATCGTGCAATTTCCCCACCAAGGGAAAATTGTTACTATCGACCAACTAGATTTTTGTACACTGGACACCACTACTCACTCTACGGACAATGTACCACTCTTAGGTAATTTGTCGTAGATATATGAGAGTGTGGGGGTAGGAATCCTCAAGAACTCATCCCTTATGGGATTCTTTCCATCACTGGATCCCCCTTCCCATGTTTCCATGGTCAACATGATCTCTTCTATGATCCCATCACCCGCTAGCTTCCATGACCATTGGCGCGTGCCCGAGATTGACAAGTTGGACTCGGTTGGAAACGTCATGCCTGTCACACTAGCGAAAGGTACATATGAGGATATCCCATCAGCATCTGATGACCACTCCTCAATGGCATCTACATCTCATTCTCCACCCTTACAGCAGACTTCATCCCAACCAGATCCTCTCCTCTGGACTTTCCATTCAGACAAATCCATTATGGAGATCATGAGTATGGATGAACCCCCATGGGAAGACCTCCACCATCTATCATCTTTCCTACCACCACTCCATTCCGTGGAGAACCACATTGAGAAAATCATTTTTCCAGATGTCTTTCCCTACCCCCAATCTCCTATCCTTACTAGTGATATGGTAACCGAGGGTGACTTGGAAAAAATTACACCTACCTTTCTGATCAACTTCTCGACCACACCAGGAGTCATGGAACATATTCGCATAAGGCACAACTTCTCTCCTGAAGAACTTACCTCATACAAGGCCTTATTCAAACAGTTCCTCGACGTATTTGCATGGAGCTACGATGAAATGATCGAGATTGATCCTACTATTGTTGTACATGAGATCCAAACATATCTCAATGCTAAACCCGTCCAACAAAAGTTATGTCTATGCACCCTAGGAAAACTATGGCTATAAAGGCTGGCTTCATTTACCCTATCCCCTTAACAGACCGAGTCTCTAATGTCATCCTTGTTTCCAAAACATAGGGCACCATTAGGGTTTGTGTTGATTACAGGGACCTTAATAAGGATTGTCCCAAGGACAACTACCCTACCCCATTTATCGACCAAATCATCGACAACTATGCTGGAAGTGTCATCTTCTCATTCATGGATGGATTTTCTGGCTATAACCATATTGATATCCACCCAGCCGATCAACATAAAACTCTTTCATATGCCCGTAAGGTAAATCTGCATATTGCAATCTACCTTTTGGCCTTAAAAATGCTGGTGCCACATTCCAGTGGGCTATGTCATATGCTTTCCAAGACATGAAGGACTTTGTAGAACCCTATCTCGACGATCTCCCTTCTCATTCGAATCGTCGTGAGTTCCACATTGACCATCGACAGTATTCCTTAGATGTAGGCGGTATAACATCCGTCTAAACGCTCATAAGTGCATATTTTTTGTTGAGTCTGGATGCCTCCTAGGCTTCATCATTTCCAAATATGGGATATGTATTGATCCCCTGAAGGTGGATGCCATCGTTTCTCTCCCACCTCCGACGGATATACCGAAACTACAAAGTTTACAGGGGAAGGAAAACTACTTAAGGCATTTTGTGTGTAATTTTTCTGAGAAAACGCAGGGATACATGATATTGTTGAAGAAGGACATCACATTCATTTGGGATGATTCTGTGCAGAAGTCCTTCAACAACCTAAAACATGTTATCACCCATGCACCTGTGATTCAACCACCCAATTAAACCAAGGATTACATCCTCTATCTTGTTGCTTTCACTACCACTATCGCCATGGTTTTGGTCCAGGAGGATAGAAACACCTAGGAACATGTGATTTACTACCTCAGTAAGGGTCTCATCAACTCCAAACGCGATATTCACATGTTGAGAAACTATCTCTCGCAGCATTCATTGTTGTCCAAAACTTCTGCCATTACATCCTCCTCTGCAATACCACCATCATTTTCTAATCTAACCCTATGTACCACGTCCTCACACATTAGTTTCTAGGGGACAAGTATTTGCATTGTATCGTCATTGTTCAATAATTTGACCTCCAGTTTGAGAAGGCCAAGTCAAAGAAGTCTTTGGTTTTTGCGGAGCTTATATGCGATCTTCCCCGTACTGATACAGAAACTGAGCCCATGGAATCCCTCCCCGACGAGTCCTTGTTTCTTATTAGTACTTCTTACCCATGGTATGGAGACATCACTTTGTATATCCAAACCCAACCTTTTAGTCCTCAGTTATGTTGCGATGACCGTTTTCATGTGCGTCACCACGCCAAGTGCTACCTAATCATCGGTGATACATATACTATTGTGGTGTTCATTCTATCCTCTGATGATATCTAACCCACGAGGAGTTTGAACACGTTCTAAAAGATTGTCAGTCTTGGTCATTGGTGGTCTCCAGGAATGGATGCCTAATTAGGGAAGCTAGACCAGGAGCCTACTTTAATTGTCGACTAGGGGATGTACAAACTTTAGAGGTGCTAACACTGTATGTGCTCTATAGGATAGTCTTCGTCGTGTTTGGGGTGTTGGTATATATCTTAAAGGTTTCTTTAATCAAAGAAGAAAGTGAGCTAAAATATTGTGAACCTATGAATGACAAATTCCTATGCTAAGAAGTTGAATATTGAAAACTGTCAATCTACACTAGGAATTGAAATGTTGAAAGCATGATAAACTTATGCTAATAATTCAAATGATGAAAGCTGAGATTTTAATCTAAGAATTAAATACCGAAAATTAAGTGCTGAATATTGAAAGGGTAACCTAAAAACTTTAAATACTGAAAACCAAATCTAGAACATAAATATCCAATGCTGAGAGTTAACCAATCTTATCTATTCGGTTTAACCACCACAAGTGATGATCATTAAATCAAGGAACTGAAAGTAATTAACCTTTATGATCTAAGTCTGATAAAAGAAATATGCATGAGATTTCTAGATCTGAATCATTGTTTTGGAACCAATATAAGAATACATGAAAACAAATGTCAAAGTATGCATGCGCAGAACGCAGCTACAGGACTACGAAATGCATTCTACTGAATTACAGAATGAGTATTGATCAACTATAAAAAATATGCTGAACCAAAATAATATTTTAACTAAAATAAAACCATATTATTCAAATTCCATCAAAGTATCTTCATACACGATAAGAAGTAAATTGATTCACAGCATAAATGGAAAATACCTAAAAACAAAGTAAAGCTCATGACTTACGTGTTGGAGGGGCCCTTCCCAACCCGTACTCAGGAGTATGGAAAACTTATAAAAGCGGGCTTGAAAGTAACATCAGTCTTCTTATTAAAACAGTAACTTCATGGTTCAAGAAGGTCTGTAACACAAACTATCTTCGTAGTACAAAAATGCATAAAACGATTGATTCTCCAAAATAGCAATAGGATCCCCTTGCTACCTGAGAGTTCCATATATATATGTTTCTACTTCTAACCTAGTCTATGATCATAAATGTCGATCCTCTTAATCAGGGATTCTCTAAAACTTAGGGAGATATGAGCGTTGAGTCGCTTTGTTATCTACACTCTCGAGCTTTGACTCTCGTGGATACCTCAAAACCTTCATGCCCTGTTTATGCCTGCTCATTCCAAGGTTAGCACATAGAAAAACGCTTTTAACATAAAAAGAATAATCTCTAAACATCCTTATTGAATAATCAAATTAAATACATTTTCCCACAAAACAGGTGTATTTCCTTCATCATATCTTGCGCTTTACTATGGAAAAAAGGCTATAGGTACCTATAATTTGGGTTCATTAGGCATGTGGCGGTCATCTTTCTGGATGGCTACAACTTAGAAAATATTACGCGGTGCATACTATTGGCCTTCCATCTTTAAAGATTGTTTTGAAGCCGTCAAGAAGTGTCATCCTTTTCATATTTTTCATCACAAAAATCTCTCCCATCTAGTCCCACTACATCCAGTTATTGTTGTCGGCCCCTTTGCAAAATGGGGCATAGATTTCATGCATTTTAAGCCTACCTCAGTCGGGTGGCATGGTTATGTCATCGTTGTCGAAGGCCATGCCTACATACAACAAAGAAATAAAAACTTCCGCACTCTTCATGTTTAACGACATCATTGCATGATTCATAGTCCCACAAGCCATTGTCACTGATCATGGATCTCATTTTCAGAACAAAATGGTGGATGAACTAAGCACTAGACTGGTTTTTTGACATGAGAACTCAACTCCTTACTACCCTAAATCAAATGGACAAGTAGAGGCGATCAACAAGGTCTTGAAAATCATGATCCAATGGATGGTAGGGACACACAAGTCCAATTGGTACACAATACTTTTTGCATCCCTTTGGGCATACCAAACTTCTGTAAAAAATGCTACTGGCTTCATGCCTTTTCAATTGGTCTATGGACTAGAGGCAGTGGTACCAATAGAGTGTGAGATTCCATCATTAAAACTTGGTGTTTAACTCCTACTCAATACCACCGATGAGGAAGAATGTTTTCTCTACCTAGAGAAACTTGAAGAAACCCGCAATGATGTTGCTCTAGCCAATGAAGCTCATAAGAAGCGCATCAAGGCCCAGTATGACAAATCACTCAAACATCACTTCTTCAATGAGGGAGATTTGGTCCTCTCTTACGACCAAAAACATGATAAACTGGGGGCAAGAAAACTTGAGTCCATGTGGCATGGCCCATATGTGGCAAAACGCATGTTGGAGAAAGGAGCATATGAGCTCGAAGACTACGATGGGATATATTTGGGGGAGCCTCTCAATGGGATTTACTTCTAACCTAGTCTATGATCATAAATGCTATCCTCTTAATCAGGGATTCTCTAAGACTTAGGGAGATATGAGCGCTGAGACCCTTTGTTATCTGCACTCTCGAGCTTTGACTCTTGTTGATACCTCAAGACCTTCATGCCCTGTTTATGCCTGCTCATTCCAAGGTTAGCACATAGAAAAATGATTTTAACATAAAAAGAATAATGTCTAAACATCCTTATTAAATAATCAAAGTAAATACATTTTCCCACAAAATAGGTGTATTTCCTTCGTCATATCTTGCGCTTTACTGTGGCAAAAAGGCTATAGGATACCTATAATTTGGGTTCATCATCTCCCCCATGCTTGAAATATTCACCCATCCTTGGGTGACACACTCCGCTCTTCGATAGCTTCTCTGATGTCCCATGGGACCATCCTGGTAGTCCCTGCTTTCCTGTAGTAACCCATGCTCTGGTCATCCTTGGCCCATGATATTTTCTCTTCTTCCTCATTAATCTACTCTTTGATAATTAGAGGAAGGAAAAATGGAGGATTTAGCTTCATGCCAATCCATCTGAGTTGATTCTTGATCAAGGATTCTCTGTATAGCTTAGCTTTAACGAGAGAAGCTTCTAGTCCGAAAGGGGAATGAGGTTCCTTCTTCTTCAGATCATCTCTAATCCCTGACCACCTATCACTGATGGCCTCATGTACCTCTTTGTATGTGTGTTAAAGGGTGAGATCAAAATGCGTGACTGCCTCCTGCTATTTTTCAAGCAAGATAGGAATTAACTCTTCATCATTGGTGATAGTTTGGTGGGCCTGAATTAACCTCTCAGGGTGAGATGCTTAAGCCCTAATCCATAATGGATTTTTCCACTTTTCTGCAATATATAAATAATCATCTTGTGCCCTTTCTACCTCATTGTTCATCCAGGAGCATAATGCTCTTAGCTAGAAGTCGCCTACATATGGATTAGGTGACCAGTTAGGTGTGCTTGGCACCACGAAGTTGTGCAAGAAGAATTCGCACAACTGATCCCTTTCCAACTCTGTGCAGTCTAGAGAAGTGTCCACAAATTCCCTTGTAGTGTTCAATTCCAAAGACAGACCTTGTTTCAACCTCTGTAGCTGGAACCTTCCCCACTTTTCCTTTAAGTAGAGCGTATAGATTCTGGACAGGGGTTTGACTTGCAATATTTCATCATAGATTTTTGTAGTGGCAGTCAATGTGTCCTATAGTTGCTGGATTTTCTGGTCCTTTTGAGCCAATTCTATCTGATCTTGGCCCAATTCCTCCCTCAGTGCTGCATTTTGTTGTTGTCCCAGCCTCATCTCCCCTGCGTGCTGCATCTTCAATATCTGGGTCTTCTCCTATAGGAATAATAGAGGTGTGGGAGAAGTTGGCTGGCTTCTCTGAATTCTTGCCTCAATATTTAATGCTGCCAACTCTTCCCTGACCTTCGCTAATTCTATCATTGCCTGAGATAGCCGATTAGTGGCTTCAGGGTTTACATCTTGGTCAGTAGGGTTCACATCCTGACTAGCGGGGTTCCATTGGTCATCATCCTATTCCTCAGGTGTGGTTGGGTCGTCCTAGTCTACCCAATCATCATCACCGTCATATACATCCTGAATTATTGGGCTGGGCTCCCTTTCTATCTCCTTTTCATGCTTGATTTTGGGTGGTTGTGTGAACCTTTTGTTTCACCTCTTTGGCCCTTGCTCGCTAGTGGAAACCCCTGATTTCTTTTGGTGGGAGCTATCTCTTGAATGATTAATTTTTATCAGGGTATCGACCACATTGTCCAGGTCGATTTTTATTTTAGCTCCTGATGTAGAAGCAGTCTTGTCTTTTGGCCTAGAAGCTAGGGGCATGCCGACAATAGGTGTACCCTTCATTCTCTGTACATCCTCGGTTGAGATTACCACAAACTCCTCCCATGAAAGTTTTGGGACCTGTACTATTAACTCTTCACGAATTATCAACTTGATTAGCCCATGGTGGGCTAACGCATCCTCTTTTTCTTCAACTACTTTCTTGCTCATTTCTCCCAGAGATAGGAGAAGATAATAAGGAATGTTGATGTTGTTTTTCGGTGTGATATGGCTCCTATGTCTCAGAAGATCCATAATTCGAAAATGGAAGAGAGGGACATAGCTTAGAATCCTTGTACACGTTACATATTTCTAAACGACATCAGCTACTTCATCCCAAAGTGCTAGCATAGTGACCCTTGTCAAGATATTTAGACACTTAGGAGTTAGTTAAGATCAACTTGTGTAATATATCCGTTAGGGATAGTGTGTTTCTTTAGTATGCATTAGTATGCATTTGTAAATACTTAATCCGACGATCACTCCATGTTGGATAAATTTCTCCTTGACACTGTTTTTTCTAGATGCCATTCTGACCCCAATGTCTATACCAAGAAAGTAGGAAACCATCTCATCATACTTGTTCTATATGTTGATGACCTTATTCTTACTGGTAGTGACCCTAAGCTTATAACCCATGTGAAATCCAGTCTTAAACAAAAATTTTGAAATGTCAGACTTAGGACATTTGCATTATTTTCTTGGTCTCCAAGTCCTGCAAACCAAAGAAGGAATCTTTCTTTTTCAGTCTAAGTATGCTTGTGACCTTCTTCTTCGCTTTCACATGGAAGATTGTACCCCAGCCCCTTCTCCCTTCCAGTCTGGAGTCAAACTTTCTACCACTTATACTTCACTTGAAGTTGATGCCACCTTATATCGTCATCTTGTTGGTAGTCTCTTATACTTGACTCATTCCTATCCTGACCTTTCCTTTGCCATTGGTTGTGTTGCCCGTTATATGCAGACACCTCATGAAAGTCACTGGAAAGCGGCTAAAAGAATACTTCGATATATTTGAGGTACAGTTCAGTTTGGGATTCATTACAGTACAGGGGGGAAACCTTTGTTGGTTGGTTAAACTGATTCAGATTGGGCCAGCAATCCTAATGATAGAAAGTCTACTGCAGGTTATGTTTTCAGTCTGGGATCTAGACCTATTACTTGGGCTTGTAAGAAACAACAAGCTCTTGCTCTTTCTTCAGCAGAGGCAGAATATCGAGCAGCAGTTAATGCCAGTCAGGAATCTTTATGGCTTCGAAAGATCCTTTCAGAGTTTGGATTCGAGCAGCAGTAGCCTACTCCACTTTGGTGCAACAATCAAAGTGCCATCAAGCTTGCCAAAGAACCAGTTCTACATCAACACAGCAAACACGTTGAGCTACATATGCACTTCATCATAAATCTTGTTCATGATCGTGTTCTTGAAGTGCTCTTTTTCCCTACAGATGATCAAGTTGCAGACACCTTCACCAAGTCTCTTACAGAAGCAAAGTTTTCTAAACTTTGATCTATGTTAGGAGTTCAGGAACTTGTCATTAAGGGGGGACAGGCTCTAATGCCTCCTTCCCTATCCTAATAGTGTCACTTTTGTAAATCCTTCAATCCTATCCCAAGTTGTTCTTAAGGGGGGATGTTAGGATATTTAGACACTTAGGAGTTAGTTAAGATCAACTTGTGTAATATATCCGGTAGCGACAGTGTGTTTCTTTAGTATGCATTTGTAAATACTTAATCCGACGGTCATGATATGTTCCTGACATAGAATGATCCGACGGCTCAACTTCTCTTCGATCAAACCTAACCTTGATCCATGGCTTAACACCCAATTGGTCCATGATCTCTATTTAAAGAGCATGGAGGGTCATTGTTTAGTTGATCGATTATGAGAAGCTCATTTGTAACTTTCTTTCTTTGCATAATAAAATGTACCGTAGAAGCTATTTGGCTGGGGCCGTGGAGTGTTTCCCTCAAGAGGGTTTAAACCACGTCAAAACATCGGTGTGTTGATCTTTGATCTGTTTGTGTGAAGTGGTTGCTCTTGGTGTTCGGTCCTTTGGTAGTACCCTGTGTACCCAAACAACCCTCTTGAATCTATTTTTGTCTTATTCATAAACCTCTCTAGGTCCAAAGAAAACTACCTTTACACTCTGGTTGGCTTCCTTGTCTTCCCTGGCCTAGTGTAGACCCATGGGTAGCCCTGTGTATTTTTCAATGGCCTCCTCATCCAGTTTGATACGAAGTCCTCTAACCCGGGTAATGAACTGCTCCTCTTTGATGTGCTTCAAGTTTCTTGTGAATTCCAAAGCCACCTTTGTGTTAGATCCTCTTAGCCCGGAGATGAAGGGCATCCATCCCGCATTATGGAGGATAGATAAAACCATTGGGTTTTCATAAATAGCTCTGTGATCCTCTGGTTCACTCTTTTTTAACCTTTTTTTCATCTTTGGATTTCCTACTATAATCAGAAAAACAATTTTTTTTTTTAGTGTGGCTGTCTTACCTTGACTGACCGGGATTTATTCACAGGTTCAAAGGCAGCTTGCTGGCTAGGTGACAACGCGAAATTTAAATTTTCCTTCTTCTGGAGAGATCGTATTGCAAAACTGGGTCTTTTTTGTAGACTATGCCGCCTTATTTAACTGTTCTTACACACCTCTCTCGATCATTTCGAATTGTTCTTACCACCTTACACGTTTATTTCCATTATTTAACCTTGCATTTGTTTCCATAATTGTGCATTGCACTTCTGCTCTGATCATTGGGGAATATGGTGGTTGGATGCGGAGATTTTTATTCTGACATGTCGATGGTGGGTAATCATGACTTTGTGAGGTAATCTGAACCTTGCCGCCAATTTAACTTGAAAGCTGTCCTCAGCTTCATAAATAACCGTTTTGTGGATTGATGATTTGACCTTGAGAATAAAACAAAAAGTTTTAGAGATTACCTGGTTATGCTTAGCGTACTTGAGTGCATGACGTGGCTTGATTTCATGGGTGCTATATTCTGTAGTATATTTCCGCGTTGTCTGTATCTATAATAGGCATGTCAATAGTTATGTGTGTTTGCCTTTATTCAATCGGTTCTTTGAAAATGTTGTATTTGCTTGCTTTGATTTTTGTGTCAAATTTTGATTTGACTTTGTGCCGATGCTCTGCATTGAGTTTCTAATTCGGTTTTTGTAGTGTTGGCTTGCTTAAGGATATGGTAGGCTCGCGTGAATATATGGAAGGCTCGCTTGAATAATGGCAGGCTTGCTTGAATAGATTGGTTGTTGATTGAATTCTGTAGTGGCTGATATTTTTGCTGGCTCACTTGAATACATGACTGGCTCACTTGAATATTGATACCTAGCTCTCTTGATTTGATTTATTTGTAGGATGTTGGCTATTTCTTCATGGGGATGTGTGATTTACTGCAAATTTACTTGTGATTACCTTGAGTGGATCATTTTCTGATTTTATTTATTTATTTTCATTTCATTTTTCTTTTATTTTCATTTCATTTTTCTTTTATTTTCATTTTCTTTGTATATATATATATATATATATATATATATATATGTATATGTATATATATATGTATATATATATATATATATATATATATATATATATTTTCTTTCTTCATTTCATTTTTTCATTTTTTAATAACGGTAGATCAGTTACCTTCAATGCTCTCTATCAGCATTAGAATTTGCTGGTAGAGTATGTCTGTGATTTCTTCTTTCGACTGTGGTGTCTTGTAGATTTTTAATCTGTGTCCATTCACCAACATGGGGAACTTTTCTTCATCTATTGTTGTAATTCTGATAGCTTCACTGTCATAGATATTTTCAATGATGTAGGGTTCGAGCCATCTAGTTCTTAGTTTTCCCTTGAAGGTGTGAAACCTAGAGTCATAGAGTAGTGCCCACTCACTTTCCTTGAACTTTTTCTGCTTTATGTGTGTGTCATGCCACTTCCTTCTTTGTTCTTGGATGATTTCAGTATGACCAAGTGCTTTTTGGCATTGCTCATCCATTTGATTTAGTTGTAGCATGCATTCCTGTTGGATGTCTAAAAGTTGCATATTTAGTTGTGCTGCAATTGTTAACACCCAAAAAGTGCTCACTAGCTCATTCCCTTATTCACGTGACCCATTTGTCCACTTTTTCCACCATTTGAGCCTCTAAAACCTTCAAAAGGTCACCAAAAATACCATAATACAACCTTTTCCCCCTCAAAATATGTATTTTTCCTCAAAAAACATAAAAAAAACCCTCAAAAAGGGTCCAAAATTCCCAAAAAACAATTAAAAGGGAATATTATTCAAAAAAGGAAAAAGAGGGAAAAAGAGACCTAAACCATTTTGGTCAATACCATTGGTTTCCTTAAACTATAATGGTATTCCCCATCACCAAAAAACTATAAAAAGGTGATAGGGGCTCCTCATTATTCATCCACATTTCATCCTATACTTATGCTGCCAAATTCCCTTTGAGAGCCCTTACCTCCCATTTTGAGTTTGAAAATCCCCATTGAAGCTTTGGAGAAGAAGAGACCATTCGACATTGGAGCACCTAAACCTTGGAGCTGCTAAAAACTCACCATCCTCACCATTTGAGGTAATACAAAAGATCAATTTTTTTAATTTCTTGTTTTTCTCATGAATTGCACTCTTTACTCTTTTTTAATTTAGTTTATTTACTTGCACATGATAGATTAGTTGTTTACTTCTTATATTCAACAAATGTTTTACATATTTTTTGTTGAGACTGCTGCTACTAGTTAGCAGGTGCATCCTTGCACATGCTTGGTTGAAAAACGAAGAAACAGTTTTTGGCGACTCCGCTGGTTTTTGAACTTTAAATATTTGATTTAGATCTATATTTTAGTTGTTTTTTCCCCTTAAAGTTGTAGATTTACCATACTAGTCAGCCTCTTCATTGCTGTCCTAGCCTTTGGCCTGTTCTGCAGCTTAAAACAACCCAAAATTTCAATTTTTGGGTTCATTTTTCGGCGACTTTTTTCCGTCCATACATCATGGCTTTCGAACCCATAGTCGCGCTCATATCGTGCCCTCACGCATTTTTTCCCGCGTGGCCCATCGCGGCTGTTCAAATTTTTTCCGCATGGCCCATCGCAGCTGTTCGGCTTTTTTCCACACAGCCCATCGCGGTTGTTCGTCTTTTTCCCACGCGGCCCATGGCGGCTGTTCGGCTTTTTCCATCGCGATTGTTTGCCTTTTTTCTGCACAGCACATCGTGGATTTTTCCCATATCGCTGCGATTCACATCGCAGCTTTTCACCTCATAGTCACGATACTTCCTGTTTCGTTCGGCCCATTTTTTCCTGAGTTTTTTCCCCTTCGGCCCATTTTTCCAACCTTATTTTCTGCAATTTTTTGACAGCGTAGTGTTTTATTATTGCATCATTATAAATTTATATTATGTTATTTAATTTACTAATATTTTTGAAAATTTTCAGTTAAGTGAAAGAAATATTTGTTAAGTATTTTTCAAGTTGTAAGTTTCATACTTTGCAAAGTTAGAATCATATTTTTGAATTGCTCAATATTTTGCCCAAGAAAGGCTTTAGAAATCCATTTGTTTCTGCATATGTTATTTGCTTTACATAATTTTTTTTGAAAAATTTATATGTTTTGAAAGAAGCGTTTACATTTGAAAGCGTCTTTCATTTTTTGCAAATTGAAATCATTATTTCAGTTTGTGATTAAATTGCCCATGCGAGGCAAATTGTTTTGGTATACAACCACACTGGCACACAATCTGTCACAATAGTTAGGTAGGACTAAGGGCACCTACCTTCCATGACTAATATCCCCCTAGAGGGATATTAGTCATGGGAGATATGTCCCCAGTCCCTCGTTGCTATGTCCACTCTAGAAATCTTAAAAAAAATTCCTGCACAGAGAAAATTGTTGTTATCCGCCATTGGTTCCATAGACCCTAACGAATCCAATATGATGGCTTTCGACTTAGACCAATTCGAACCTCGTCTGCCTTCATCACTAGCTTTTCAAGTTTCTGTGTCCATTCGAAACCTCATCGTTCAACGATGCATAATCGATGAAGGTGCCTCCACCTGCGTTATGTCGACTTTTGTCTGGCAGAAACTTGGATCCCCAACGCTACAACCATCAACTACCACATTGCGAGCTTACAATGGTCGTGCAGCTCAACCTCAGGGTTTGTTAGTGAACATGCCCATACATCTTGGGGGCAAAATGGTTCTCATAGAGATAGAGGTCATCAACGCCCAACTTGATTACAATATCCTTCTGGGACGAAGCTACACATATAAAATGAAAGCTGTCACTTCTTCATTTTTTTGCCTCCTGATGTTTCCCCATGAAGGACGCGTAGTCAAAATCGATCAGATAACATACTATGATCCCAATGCCCCCGCAGCGCCTGAAAATGTTCTTCCCATGATCGAACAACCCGTTCGGAGTGCAACAACATCATTTGTCTCCTCATTCGGACCCGGGATATATTCGGATACTCCCATGACCACCACTTTCCCATCTATCCCACCCCCTCTACGGATAACTGAAATATCTAATTTGTGCACCCTCTCGCACAACAAAAAACAACATTCTCAACAACCTCAACCACTGCCACAACCTCCAATAGTTCCTAGTCACATAGGAGCCACACCAATTCATACTATCCCATTTTTATTTCCCCCTTCAGGCGCCATCAGCACACCAGTCATGGCTAGACTTAATATCCCAGGATTAACATTAGGACTACCTGTGTGGTACCTACCTGCCGCAACCCCTCCCTCGACACTGAATGTCATTTTACAACCGGTGCAACCCATCAATACTTCCAACCTCCCACCGCTCGGCGTACCAAACCCCAAAAACCGACCACCTCCAACAGGGTCCACTACATCAACCTCTAGCTATGTTCCCCCTCAATCTCGCTACAATGGGGGCAGAGGTCCACAAACCTACACCACTGGACCCACAACTCGCACCCCCCCAGCAACCCCCAAATTAGCAAAGAATCCCCCAACAATCCGCATACCCCCCAAGTGCTCTTTGTGCAACGATATAGGCCATGCTACCCATCTATGTCCACAACTACCGGCAGTTCAAGAACACATGAATATGTTGGACGACGACACAAACATTTCGGTTGTTAAACTACCCCCTCAGCCTCGCAATAAATCGCTACATACGAACCACCCTTGTGCGATCTGTGGAATCTACGGCCATTATTCACATCACTGCCCCGATCTCCCAGATTATAGAGCAGCACTATACGAATTGAATAATGCCGACCTAGAGATATCCCCCCCGCTCATTGATGAAATATGCCCCCCAGAATCTTCCCGTTCAGAAGAAATCAATACCATTTATATGATTTCAACTACCTACAAGCCTGAACCAATTGATTTAATGACACACTACTTATGCACCGATGAAGAAATCCTAGAAACACTTACTGCACCGGACTACCCTTGGGATGATATGCACCATCGATCATACTTCATCCCTGAGGCATCTACCTCCACCACGGCGAACCAACTATCTGTTGAATCAAGACTTCTTACCAACCAAGGTCGATTGGTTCAAAGATCTTATCCCAGCTCCAGAAGCCTTTGAAGAAGGTAACATGGCCAACATTTTGCTGACCATAAAAATCAACATCTCCACCACCCCCAGCAAACCCGATCTTATCTCTTTAGGTGCATCATGCACTGAAAAGGAAACCCATGCCTATAAGAAACTCTTACAAGAATTTCGAGATGTCTTTGCCTGGTATTACACCGAGATGCTTGGTCTTGATCCTACCATTGTAGAACATCACATAGACACTTGGCCCAACATATCCCTGGTCCGCCACAAACAACTCCCCATTCACCCATCCAATCTTCCAGCTGTCAAAGCCGAGATTGAGAAGCTCCGAGCAGCAGGTTTCATATATCCTTTGCTTATACCACCTGGGTTTCCAACCCAGTTCTAGTTAATAAGAAAGTGGGCACCATTCGTGTCTGTAATGATTTCCGTCACCTCAATCTAGCTTGTCCCAAAGACAACTTCCCAACACCATTTATTGACCAACTAATGGATGCATGTGCGGGGCACGAGGTACTATATTTCATGGATGGTTTCTTCGGGTATAATCAAATCCAAATCCACAAGGAAGATCAATACAAGACTGCTTTCACTACCCCATGGGGCACCTTCACCTATCACGTCATGCCTTTTGGTCTCAAGAATGCTGGAGCCACATTTCAGCAACCTATGACTTATTGTTTTCATGACTTGATTAACATCATATTGGTTTATCTAGATGACCTCACAGCTTGATCTAAGAAACGATCCAACCATTTCGACGACCTCCGACAAGTCTTCTTACGTTGTCGCAAATACCAGATCCGCTTAAACCCACTCAAGTGTGTCTTTTGCATTCCAGTAGGCCGTCTCTTGGGTTTCATCATTTTAGAAAAAAGGATCACTGTTGACCCTCTAAAGGTCCAAGCCATCGTAGACCTACCATCACCTCGTACACTAAGAGAATTACAAAGCCTTTAGGGGAGGTCCAACTTCCTCCATCGCTTTGTCCCAAATTATGCCACGATAGTACATGGTTTCCTCTGTTTTCTACGCCTTCATACCCATTTTGTATGGGACGACCAAGCAGAAGGAGCTTTCACAGACCTAAAGAAAGCACTCACAAGTGCCCCCTTGATTTCTCCTTCGAACTTCACAAGAGACTTTATCCTTTACATTTTGGCATCTGATTACATCGTCTCTGGAGTACTCATCCAAGAAGACTCCGCTCATCAAGAGCATGTCATTTACTATGTGAGCCAAACTTTATCACGCCCATCACTGCGCTACCCACATGAAGAGAAAATGGCCCTCACCGTCATCTTTTCAGTACAGAAGCTACACAATTATATTCTCCTCAGCCATACCACAGTTGTGGCAAATTCCAACGCAATGGTCTATCTCTTGAATCGCCACCTTCTGCAAGGCCATGTTGCCAAATCGGTTATTATCCTACAAGAATATGACCTGACTTTTAAAACCCCGAAGAGCACCAAAGACCTAGCACTCGCTCAGATCATTACGGACCTACCATCCTTGTCGTCATCACCAACTATCCATACTGATATAATTGACGAACATTTATTCATCATCTCGTCTGACGACCCTTGGTACGGTGACATTTTGCTATACCTCCGCACACAGAAGTTTCAACCAAATATCGACTGTGACGAACGCTGTCACATTCGTCACCATGCCCCCTGTTATCTCCTCTTAGGTGATGTCCTCTATCGACACGGCGTCGACACAATCCTATGATGATGCCTTTCCTAAGAAGAAGAAGAACAAGTCCTTAATGACTGTCATAGCGGTGTTTGCGGCGGTGATTTCTATGGAATGGCCACCACCCAAAAGGTAATCCACGCAGGTTATTTTTGGCCATCATTATTCATTGATTGTATCACAACAGTCAAACATTTCCAAAACTGCCAGCTCTTTGTCCCCAAGGTAAGAACCCCCCCTTCCCCCCCCCCGCCGCCCTTCATCCAGTCATCACCGTTGGACCATTTTGAAAATGGGCCATCGACTTCATGGATTGCAATCCTGCGTCAATTGGCGGCCATAAACATATTATTGTGGCCGTCGATTACTTTACCAAATGGGCAGAAGCCATGCCTACTTACAATTGCAAAGCCGACACTGCAGCCTGTTTTTTCCTCAACCATGTTATTGCTCATCTCAGACCACAGCTCTCACTTCGAGGACTCTGTTTGGAAAGAATTGTCAACACTCCTTAAGTTTGAACATTATTTCTCCTCCTCCTACTACCCCCAAGGGAACGGCCAAGTTGAAGCTGTTAACAAAATTTTGAAGACCATCCTCCAACGCACTGTAGACCGACATAAGTCCAATTGGCATCACATGCTTTTTCCCGCATTATGGGCTTACCGCACGTCCACCAAAATTGCCACCGGCTTTACCCCTTTCCATTTAGTTCACAGCGTGGAATCCATCCTCCCCAATGAGTGTCAGATACTGACATTACAAATTTCCATAGAACTCTTGTCAGATACTTCACCAATCGAAGAACGCTTACTTATTTATAGTAGGCCGACAAAGATCGCCATGCAGCTTTCCAAACAATCGAAGCCGCAAAGAAACAATCTAAACTCCATTACGATAAACATGTTTACCCTTGAGCATTCAGTGAAGGAGACCTTGTACTCGTTTACGACCAAGCCCATGATAAAACAGGCAAAGGAAAATTCGAATCCATGTGGTAAGTCCCATACATCATACACACTTTCCTTGGACACGGGGCATATATTTTGACCAACTCAGAAGGAAACCCCATGTGCAACCCCTGTAACGGGTTGTACCTCAAACGATTCTATCCATAAAAAATCTCCTGGACACTACAGTCCATGTTGTACAGTTTTTAATTTATTTTTTCACTGTAAATTTTCAAAACCTTACATTTTCATTTTTTTTTGCATGAACACAGATGGATCCTGTTCCACTCTACCATATCAGCTTTGCCGACGGTGCAAGTCGTGGGTCTTCAAATTTTGCCTTTGCAGCTTGGGTACTTTATTCCCCTTCACACGAGTTGATCCACCTCGACGGAGTGTGCATAGGTGCCGCCACAAATAATCAAGCTGAGTATGACGCCGTAACCAGTCTACTGGCCGCTGCTCTCCAGATGGGCATTGTAGCTAGGGTTTTACCCCTAGCTTGTGCAAATGAGCACCTACTAAGGAGAATGGACTCCCTAGTAGCAGTTCAGTAAATGTAAAAAGTTAAGCTAAAACAGAAATTAAAACTACTTTAGACATTGTGCATAAAACATAAACAAAAGATATAAAGGAGGGCTTTTTTGTATTGATATTACCTTCAATGTGAAGGTTTGATGAAGCCCTTTGCAGTGTCCAAGAGGATGCTCCAAGCTTCAATATGCTCCTTCTCCTTCTCCAATGGTGGGAATGGGCCAAAAGTGGCTCTCAAGGTGAAAGTAGTTCAATGGTGAACTAGGGTTTCGAGAGAGATTTTGGCAGAGTAAGGGTGCTTGTGATTGTGGATATGGAATAAGGGATCTCCATCACCTATTTATAGTTTTTTGGTGGTGGAGTGCTGACCCATGGTTTTGGGAAACACATGGTTTTGTGCAGCTGTATAGGGTTTTCTCCTTCTTTTCCTCATTATTTTATATTTTTTATTCCCTTTTTAGGGGATTTTTGCTATTTTTGGAGGAAAAGGGGGTTTTTTAGCCTTTTTTAGGCTATTTTGAGGGTTTTGTGGCCTTTTGGAGGCATTTTAGGGATTTTATGGCCTTTTGGAGGCATTTTAGGCCTTTTGGAGGCTTTTAAATGGGATTTTTTGGGATTTTAAGGGAAATATGGTAGGAAAATGGACAAATGAGCCATATAATGTGGTTGATGAGGTAGTGAACACTTTTTGGGTGTTAACATGCATAAGTCACCTTAGTTTTTTCTTGGACTCCCAGCTCCTTGTTTCCCAGTTCAAAAACTATTACCAAGTACGCAATCCCTGTCTATTTAGAAAATTCCTGCACACTAAACAACTGATTCGACACTTTGAATCCATTTCATTCACTCATGTCCCAAGAAATCTAAACAGTGTAGCAGACAAAATTGCTAACAACATTCTAGATTGGCACGTCAACCAAAACATGTAGGACATCACAACATGCATCGCATAGGCATCAAAAAATCAAATAAACAAACTAAATAAATCAGCATAACATTTTCCTCCATGGGCATACAAAAACAATAGTATTGCATCCACGTGCATCGAACGTACGTCCAAGGGTAAACAAACAACATACAGATGCATCCACGTGCAATAAGACATAAAATCAATGACAAGATGTGCATCGACGACTGTATAATCAAAACGCATCAATATGCATAGATATATATATCATCATATAGTCACAATGTCAAGAGTGCCCTCAGCACCCCAATATACAAAAAATACACCAGCCGTACAAAATGCATATCAACAAAAAATGTCCTCATATGCTCATCAGCATTTGGGGGCAGGTACACGATAACCTAATCATCATCATCATGGTTAGCAACCTCCTCTAGCTCCTCCTCGTTAGGATCATACTGATCCTGAGCTCTCCTCCCAGCTGCCAACACAACTACCCTCAGTAAAATCGATCTCCACTCAAGCGAAACATCGAAACAACGATCCAATACATGTCGATCTAGGTCTCTCCAGTCATAATCAGTTACATCACCCAACAAATCCTCAAATGTATCATGAACATCCTCCATGGCATCATCTCAGTTACGTACAACTCCTCATACACGAGGCGGAGGTACCAATGCCGGTGGAGGTACCACCACCACCATATGTCTCCTACGGCCCTGGTGATCTACTGGAGGCAACGGACCCACATCTGGAGTAAACCAAGCTAAAACATGTCAATATCATATATACATCTCTGACTATCATCACAACCAAATGTACAGAAAACATGATATGATAAGAACAACAAAAACAAAGACGTAGCGTCTAATCCCCAAGCTTGTCCCTGAGCTCGAGGCATCTCGATGTCTCCCCGAAAGTCCATACCCTGGTACGGATAGTCATCAATCATGACTAGCATCTGCTCCCACTGCTCGTACATGTCAGTCGTGAAGAACCGCTGAATACCACCACCACCTTGCGGCATCATCTCCCCCCACCACACCATCTTCAGCTCACTCCTCAGTCCATCCTGGACTAGCACACGTGACCACAAGGTAGGTACCCTCTCAAAAAAGAAGCAACATAGGAAAGAGGCATAACTAAACTCTCCTCCCTCATGTCTCACCTTGTTTAGCTCTTGCCGAACACAAGCAAGGAACATCTAACCCCAAGCAAAATAGGTCCCAGTCATGACACGATGAACCATCATCATTTGTCCCCCTGACAAACAATGGGGCTCCTATGCACCAAGCACCCGCAAAACACAAGCCGCCACTGCCTGCATCTTCAGCTCTCGCGGATCCGAGACACTCAGTGCGCTATTCTGCGCATGAGCCCCTCGAACACAAAATATCTCAAGGATATCCTCTATATCCCTTCTAGCCGGGATCCTGGGTTGGGTATCCCCTATCTCAACCAAATGAGGCAAGACAGTAAGGAAATACACATCAGTCAAGGTGAGATGCAATCACTCACCTTGCACTATAAACACTAGCTCCTCTGGGTCCCAAAAGTCAATCAACTTGTTCAGCAACTCCCTGACTGAATGCATAAGAGGAATCTGTGTGAATTTTAGTAGTCTGCCCAAAGCTAACGCCTCCCGCACATGAGGACTAACCGAATAGTCTCCATAAACTCCTCATCAATCTCTCTCTCCCTCCACGAAGCCAAACAAAACACGAAATTTTTTAGAAAAATAACAAATAAATTTTTTTCCCCTAGCCAGTGATCCACATCATGACTTTCGGCACCCACAGTCGTAATGCACATCACGGTTGTCAGCCCTCACAACCGCGATGCACATCACGGCTATAAGCACCCACATTCGTGATGCACATCATGACTGTAAGCACCCACAGCCGCGATGCACATCGCAGCTATAAGCACCTACAGCCATGATGCACATCGCAACTGTAAAGCCCATATGTGTGATGTGCATCGCGTGAAAGCCCCATAACCCGTGATATTCCACATTGGCAAGCCAACATGGAATATTTGCCGCTTCTGAGACCCCGAGGCTCACCAAAAAGTAAGTAAATTGAAAGGCTAAGGAAAATAGGCTTACTTGAAACTCGCGGAATGGAAAACCGACGGTCGAATCTCCCGCAAACCAAGGAACTGTTCTAACTAAATCAAATTACTTTGTAAAACTTAATGGTGAAAATGACACTTGTCACATTGGGTCCAATAGCTATTTATAGAAATTTGACCAATCTTCAGTCAACCATTTCAGCATCATACGACGTCCGTTTTCCAAACCATTGGTACCATTGGAATCAGCGCGATGAGAACTTCATGATAGTCCACTCCTTTTCTCGATTCCACCATGTCCCATTTTAGGCATTTTTCACATGCCCCTTGTTGTCTCGGTTTACATGCCACATCAGCCGTTGTCCATTTTTGACGTTCTTTATATCGCAGGATTCAATTTTCCGCGCTCGTGATGATGTTTGAGATCATTTCTCGCTCTCACCACCATATTTTTTCTGACATTTTTTCACACCCTCGTCGCCTCAGCTTGCATGCCACATCAGCTGTTGCCCATTTTTGACAATCTTTATATAGCTGGATTATGTTTTCTGCACTCGTGATGATGCTTGAGATCATTTCTTGCCCTCACCCCCATAATTTTTGGTCATTTTTTGAAAATACATCTCATTGCCTCGATTTGCGTGCCACATCGGTCGCTACCCTTTTTTAAAACATTTCTCACACCGCCGAATTTAGTTTTCTGCGCTTGTGACGATGCTCGAGATCATTCCTCGCTCTCACCAATACCTTTTTGTTCGGTGTAATTTTATCGCTTTTTCGGGCCGAGTAATTCCTTTACAAAAAAGGCACTTAGGGAGTTTCTATTAAGCTCTTTTCTGACTCCTAAAACAATGAAAAGATCACCAAGCAATCTTGCTTCCTTTCATGCTTGCTAAAAGTATCTGAAAGGGCATCTACCTGGTATAAGGTTACGCCTTTTACGGACCTTGTAGACTAATTACGAAAAATAAATACTCTAGTCACATCGGCTAGAAGAGTTCTCCATTTGCATCATTTTATGTGTTTTCGGGCCTTGGAGACTAACATACAAAAAAGAACACCAATGAAGTCTACTTACCGCTTTCAAACTCTCTAAAATTGAAAGAAACCACGAGAAATTACCGTCTTGGGCTCGTACAAATCCACGGGATGGTACTCCTCCACCAATTCAGAGTCTTCTTATCGTTTTCAGACTCCTTAAAAATTAAAGCACTAAAAAACATGAACAGTCCTGGGCTCGAATAAATCCATAGGACAGTACCATTTTAGAGAAAACTTTTATCCCTTCTTGGAGCTCATTAAAACTATGAAGAAGGACCCAACGGTGCTTTTCGGTGCCACAACAGATCATGTCTACTCATATGGAAGCTTCCCCATTATGGTCTCCTTTGTTCAGAGTATTCTGCAGTATGTCACCCTGAGAATCTCCCAATAGCATCTATCAGCTTGTCCCCCCAGAGTCACTCCAGTTTGCAATACATACCCTCGATCCCTTAAGATACGATCCTCACACCTAAAAGTCAGTTTCTTATGCTGCCAGGTCAACCATGTCATCATGCTCTGAACAAACGAAGTTTGAGTCCACCCACTCTATGACCCCAGTTATTTCGCATCCCCATAGTATGTCAGTCCTACCATCAATGTTATCACACTTCAGTTGTACACCTCGCGCTCCTATCAAGGAAACATCATTGCCTTGGTAGTTGTCGATCTCCCTCTGTTGACGCCAACCAAAACTATTCCAGAGGATAGAACCAGAGGGAGGGCCTTGGACTCATCACCATTAGGGATGAGTGCCTACAGATCATTTTGAAAGGAGTCCTCATTGCCTCTCCAAATGATTTTTTCTCACATGCTCGACTTCAACACCTTGATCGCATCATTGAGACTCGTACAGGGTATCGACCCTTTCAGTTATTTTTTGAAGACCCCAGATATCACCTGACTCTACCACATTTGAGAGTCTAATTGAGATAACAACCAGTTACACATTCTTGTGGATATCTGGGTTGCGCTTGGAGATAGTTTTCAGATGTACCCCAGTTTTATACTACCTCAAGTATACAGTTACATATACTCCTCAGAAGTTGACTCATTTACTGAATCTAAACACATTTGAGAGTCTAATTGAGTCCCTACAGATGTTGGACACCTTCAGCTCCAGCAATTCATCAACCCTTTTGAAACCTTATTCAAAATGGTTGTTGCTCTTTTCCAGTTTATCAATTATTGAGATTAGTCATGGTATGACCATGAGTATGTCCCCTCTGGACCATTATGATGTACCAACATACTTTTATGTTTTATTCAGGTCCCCCTTCTTGGGTCTAATTGTTATGTATATGTATTGATATGAGCATGCACTAGGTTTTTTGGACCCAAAATCTGATGGCCTAAAAGTCGAATTTTCTACATCTTGTAGTCGACTATCCGACAACCTCAGGTTTTTTTTAACGTCGGTCCAAATTCGGATGCAATCTGACAGCTCATACTTCATCGGTTAACCGACTTCAGTGAAGGTCGCAACTCCAACATCTTTTGTCATCAGACCTATAACAAACTCATCGAATATCTAAGTTGTGGTTGTCGGTTATCCCACCACTCGCTGGCTTGAAAAAGGTTTAGCTCCGACATCTTTTGTTGTCGAAGCTATGGCATGGATGTCAGATATCTTCATATTTAGAGTCGGATATCCGACGGCTTTAGGTAATTTTAAAAAAAATACACTATTAATTTGTCATTGTTTCTCCATATTGTGTGCCTAGTGCCACCTCTCTATATTAATTCATAAATCAACCTTTGCTTGGTTTATGGTTCTAGATGCATGCCATTGAGTGTTGTTTAGAAATAAAGTCTTGTAGAGGAGGACTAGTATGTGGCAAATATATATTGATTTTTGATGGTTATCTCATTCACTACTCGGTAGTTAGTACACATTCACAAACATTCATCCTGCTTAAGCACTATGATGATAGGCAACCCATAAGGAGAAACACTGGGTTATATATATGACTCCTTTCTCCAAGAGCTATTATAATTGCTTCTTTACGTCATTGACTTCCAATAAAAATTGTTGATACAATCCAATATAGGGAAATGGAGATTCTGAAAACTGTTTGGTGGAAACTACAAAATATTTGTAAGATGCTACTAATTGCACATGACATATCTCATTCAAATATATCTAGAGGATTTGAGACATATCTCATTGAAATATTCTCAAGGAGATTCCAAGGAATTTAAAGAGAAGGTTAAATATATTGGTTCCAGTGCATCATTTACTCAGCCTTTCAAGTTGTGGAAACTTGAAATTGGTTATGATCAGGAGCAACCAAACATCACAACAAGCTCCAAGAAATTGTCAAAATTTAGATGACACGGGAGTAAGTTGTAGAAAGGAAACATCATTTCCATTCATTGAGCTCCTCTTTGTTTCGAGAATAATTTAATATTATCTACTGAACATGGCCAACCACGTGAAGGTGGAAGCTCTTATTCCCCCCCCCACCTCACATCACTCTCAATTCCCCATACCCAATGCATGTACTTGAAAAAAAATTATGTGCAAATTCATGCATATTTCATCATAAACAAACATCTACCATTCATTCAATAAAGGCTAAAATCCATTAAACCAATGTTTCATTCTATCAACACATTCATTCAATAAAATATAACATTCAATAAACCATCCATTCATTCAATGAACACATTCATTTAATAAAAACTAACATTCAATAAAGATAACTGTTTACTACACTGAATCATTAAACCATTTCTTACCTTGATTTCAAGAGGCGGCTATGAAGACAAACAGTCATAAAGCATCGTTTTATATATCTCCGATTTTCTCAAAACTCGAGAATGAATATAAAGATGATTTCCATGGTAATTTGTTCCAGCCAAACCTATCAAGGTACTTTTAGGTCAACAATATTCTTGTCTCCGAACTGTAGTAGTTTTTTGGCCATTTTCACCCTGTAACATCTTAGAAGCAAATGTAACAAAGCCCTGAAAGATCTTAGAAGCAAATGTAACAAATCCCTCAAAGAATTTCACGTAATGTAGTGGTTTGTGTTTGTAGGAATCCTTCAATTTACAGGGTGAAAATGGCCAAATAGCTGCTATAGTTCGAAGACAAAAATACTGCTGACCTAAAAGTACACTTGATAGGTTTGGATGGAAACCATTTTCAATGTTGATGCCACTGCTGACCTAAAAGTACACTTGTTGTCTCTTGGTACTCTTTGCATCTTGACACATATGATATTTTATGGTTGTCTCTGTGTCCTGACAAAGGAAATTAAAGAAAACATATAATTTGCATCGAAAAAATAACAGGGTACGAACTAAAGTGAGGAAATTCGAACCTGAAACCTATGTCTAGTCCTAAGGCTACCACCTTCAAGCTTGAAGTGCAGCTAACAATGGAAGACACAAGTGTATTTTATTACCACCGTGCGAATTTAATTTGACCTTATCAATCAATTCCCATCGCCATTTCCTCTCATACGATGTCCCACAACCATTTCTCTTGACACCCACTCTTGATTCATTCTGCATGCATTTCACTATGCAACCGTCTCAGATTCTCACTGTGTTTTCCCTCAATTAGTTTCTCAATTCAGTATGACCCACGCCCGACATCCAAGGAGTGTTGCCAGCGGTTCTGAGTTTCAGCCTGGAAACGGTGGGGATTCATGGTATTATGTTTCCCTTCGGCTGCAATATGGAAAACTCATAGTTCACTATGAAGGTTTGTATCCTTACATACCCAAACCTTCGTAGTGAACTATGCGTTTTCCATATTGCAGCCGAAGGGAAACATAATACCATGAATCCCCACCATTGCTAGGATGAAAGTCAGGACCGCTGGCAACACTCCTCGGACATCGGGCGTGGGTCATACTGAATTGAGAAACTAATTGAGGGAAAATGCAGTGAGAATCTGAGACGGTTGCATAGTGAAACTCATGCAGAATGAATCAAGAGTGGGTGGCACAAGAAATGGTGGTGGGATGTCAACTTTACGAATCCATTTATATGTTTTATGCAAAACATAAGAAAAATGTGGAGTAAGTGAGAGACACATAAAATCATAATTACTATGCAAAACATATGAAAAGTGTGGAGTAAGTGAAAGACACCTAAAATCATAATTACTATGCAAAACATATGAAAAAAGTGAAGTGAAATACACCTAAAATCATAATTGCTATTCAAAACATATGAAAAAAGTGGAGTAACATTACACTTGTCCTTGGTATCATATTGAGGTTCATCTACTCATGAATCCAACTTAGGGAGCAATACCAGTTCCTCCCTCCTAGGTAGCTCTTTCTCGACATCAAGAATGATAACATTCATATTGTTAGTGGACACTTCAGTAACCATTAATGATGCAAGAGCATGTTCAGAATTCCAACAATGTGTTTGAGGCCTCTCAGAGCCAAGTAAACTATACCCACTTCTTAATCACTGAGTATTAAATTATTAATACAACACTTTTCATTTGTGATCTCCGTGCATGTGCATCTAGCAAGAAACCTTTTGAGAGCATACATGCAATCAAATTGTCCTACAAATTTGTCTTTAAACTCATCATGAGCAACATGAGAGGTGAACAAGATGGCATAATAATTAAGACAAGTTTGAGGACAAGGTCATGGATGGACAAGGTCATGATTTGAGTCAAATTTGGTGCTAGAGGTGACTTCTTCAAGAAAGTTTTTTTTTAATCTAGGAGTCCCCAATCTACAAGGTGCTCATGTATGAGTTGTAGTATTTCCCTGGAAATACAGAAGTCATTTCACCAATATATAATGAGTGGTGGATAAGAAAAACAAGCTAATCTACAAAGGCTGCTAAAATTCTATGATAATGTTCTATTGAAAAAATAATAAAGTACTTTGAATGATAAGTTAGGGCACACAGAAATATGAACAGTTATAGTGCTGCAACCCAATGCATACAAGTTGGTTTCCACAAACAAAATAACAAAAGAGTTTGGTAAGGGTGAACAATGTTTCATTCCCTAATGTGATTTGATGGAGGGATTGAACATGTGTGCGTAGAGGCACATAAACTAGCAACAACATAGTGCTGCAGTTCATTTGATTAATTTCCATATGTCTTTCAGGATCTACCGCATGAATTTCCAATTTGACAATGCCAGTCATGCTTAATCTTCATGTGTGGAAAAGTTGTATGTTTGGATTTCAATGATATTCTCTATTATCCAGTTTCAAGTGCATTTGCATTGTGGTATTGCTGGTACTTGATGTATACTTTTGGGGCATTGTTTAATAATTGTTATCAATATGGTGTGCATCAAAGAAATGTTTTGGTGGCCCTGTGATCTTGATAGACTACCTGGAGATCTTGATGCTTTGAAGACATGTATGGGTGAAAAATATGATTCCATGCTAATTTCCAACTCATCGTACTTATCAAATAATCACCAGTTATAAAACAAATCCTAATGTGAGTCACTCCATCAATATCACATATAGTCATCCACAAAACTATCCTAAGGACACACATTGTTTGGTACACCATTCTAATATATGGGATACATGATAGGCAAACACTTTGAGGCACTATAAGTCAAGATCCAAACCTTTTTACAATAATAGAGAAATCCAATGTATGCTTGGTTCTAAAATGTTTAGCAAGGGATACCAAAATCAGTCAGTAGATGACCTGGGGCCCTACTTTGAAACTATGCCCACTGAACTATGCTAGCTATAATCTATAAAATGAATGCCATCTATCCATAACTGATGATCTACCTATGGTGCTCAGTGTCATGGACTACAACAGTCTACTAAAAAATTTGGTCTGCTCTAGCAAAAATGAGAGGTAAATCCCCCCGACATAATCTGTGATAACAATCTCATCTCAAGCATTTGAAATATGATTGAATTTTGAGAAATAATAAACCCACATGTACAACATGGAAATTCCATAGCAAAATGGGTTCACAACATTGCACATTGGGACAAGAACTATAATCGAATGCATGTACATGCAACAAAAAATCAGAAGAAATCACAAGAGAGCAAGAGCACATACAAGTTCCATTGTACATACATTGTACATATATACCCGATGGCCAAAAATAGAAAGGATAATTTGTCAAGATTAGGCCTTTGACATACTAGATCTCTCTTTTATTTGAGGAAATTTGTTCCTAATTTTGTAAATATGGAAACTCTTTTCTTCATGAGAGCTATACGGTTTTCAAAGACAAAGTGCATTAGCATCCTACCAAATAGAGAGTATTTTACTCTCATTGTGTAGTTTTGATGTTGACATCAAGCAAAGTATCTCTCAAGCAAAAGTTGATATTTTTGTATGGTTTCAAAAAGTTGATATTTCTGTATGGCATTATAAGGATGGAGAGCATGTACCTCCTAATCGTGGTTCAGAGTGCTTGAATTGTTTGACATTCACCACAACATTTATACTAAGATGAGCTGGAATATCAAAGTGAAAAGCATTAGATATAATAACTTGAGTGATGTTAAAGGATTGTATCAAATGGGCTTTAACTTGTTATGTCAATGGTGCTTGAAGCATTCCCTATCTAAGTGTAACCATACTCTATTACCAACTTGGAAGGTATGTTTGTCATACAATTATTTATGAATAGAACTATGTTTGCATAAGAATGTCTCTATTTTTGGTGCGTAATTTGGTGATATGCTCCACAAAAGAAGCAACTTTTCCTTGCACTTTCAAGGATTAGGTGTTTGACATCCAGAAATAATTGCAAGAGATTTTGCATCAAGTTAGTGAAAAAATCCAAGTCTGATTTGTGGCAGCAGTGGGCCCTTTCATTGTCAATCTTGTACAATCCAACAGTATGAATATGGCCATACATTAAATATGGGCATACTAGAAGGCATTCTGGAAAATTATAGTGAGGATAAATGTCATATGTGGGCATATTTGTATTCATTTGGAGTTGGTTGTGGCAATATTATCCCCAAGGAAGCCATTAAAGCATCATTTTTTAGGCCTGTAGCTAAAAGGGTATGTGCAACAGTTATGAGAACATTATGTGCATTGTATTAGACCTAAATAGGGCCCTAACCATTCAACAGTAAGGTCGCCTAGTACAACACCCAGATTTGGATCAACAACCTACTGTTGCATAGTAGTCCTGTAACAACACATAGTGAGGTCTGAGCGCATCTTCTAGGAGTCATATTTAAGATATGATCACACAATAGAGGGAGTTATCTCATTGTTTTGGAAGGTGCCAAATATTAGCAGTTACCCCTTATGCCAGCCTAGCCCAACCTTGTTTTATAACAATCATCATTTGAGGTCTTTACAACTAATTTCGAGTGAAAGTTTGATAATGATCAGTCTATAGGGGTAGTTTAGAGAAAATAGCATGATGATGACTATCAACAGTGTTGGTATAACAATCCTCATGACTAGCAGTGTTGATGACTATCAACAGTGTAGGGAATTTCCCTGGGGATTGTTTAGAGAAAATAGAATGATGCTTGTTAAAATACAATCCTCAATACATACCTTAAATATCATGTGTATTCCTAGGGGTTTGGGAAAACCACCCCACTGATCCAAGAGGATCCAGGATCACTCAATTTTTCAAACTCTCAAATGATGCAACATAAGGGTACCATTGTGAAGGGATCAATGAGAGATTGTAGCGACATTCGTTTCGCCTCAATGAGTTGGCAGTTTGGCAGGTGATGTGGACTAGACATATAGTGAACTGTGGTACAACTTTGTGTACCTTCTGGTGAGCATCGAAATAATATTATCTGGGATGCACACTACAACAAAATAGTAGGACGCTTTGTAGTGGAAAATATGCTTGTTGTGCTCCAGAAGTATTTCTACTAGCCTTCACTCAAAATAGATGTCAACAAGTACATCATGTCATACAAGGCTTGAACCATTTTGAAGCCACCGAATCGAAGACGAGGTTTGTATACACCCTTTCTTATTTAGCCGACCAACTGGATCGATGGACACTGACCATGTATAGTGATAAATCGATAAGGATCTCAAGTTCATGGATCAAGTTCACCTCAGAGGAAACTGGAATTAACGTATTGGATCCAGGTCCTGATTCAACAGGATCGACATAGAAGCAAATCCTGAATTTGGAAATGGATAGGATCTTCCTAGGAAACATATCCCACAGACTTGAAGCATAAAGTACACATGGAAACAAAATTGCCCTTGATTGTTGAAACCTTGAAAACATCAATTCCCTAATCCTCATTCCAAATCCCATAAAAATAGAAGTTGCACAGACACACATATAGATACAATATCCATGAAAAATATGGTAACTACGATGGATACAACTATTATAATAAAACCCTATCCCCAAATGAATTCAAACAATGTGCCAAACGCATGTGGAAAATGGGCAGTTGATGAAGTTACCATATTTCTTGACATTGTGAGGCACTTTGGTTGAGTTGAGTATCCTCTGCTAGCACTGCATCCTCTTCTCGATACTGGATGAAATGAGGGATAGCATGAGATCCTCTTATCTCCCCTATCTCCTTTGCTCAGATCTTTGAAAATGGAACCCACGATTCGGGTTAACTGTGCAAATGGAACCCACGGTGTTCTCCTAGGTTATTTGTGCAAATGGAACCCGCGGTCTCTTAGGTTATTTGTGCAAATGGAACCCTCAAACTCCTTTGTGGCCTCCTCAACCTCCTCCAAAAATGCCTCAACCTCCTCCGCATCTGCCTCGGTGACCTCTACGACCTGCTCAGTGATGGCCACGGCCTCTGTGACCTCTAGTATTAGACGTTCTTGCAGGGTGAGTGGAAGGTGAGGTAAGTCATGAAATGTGTTCACGCGGGCTCATGGGAGGGAGGTAAGTTCTATGTTTATTATTGTTTTATGTTTTCTTTGTATTTATATTTATTGTTTTTTTATTAGTTAGTATTTATGTATTATTAATTATTTATTAATATATGTATGCAAATGTGTGTGTATAAAACCTAAAGTAAACAAGCAATATATTAAACGTAAAATTAATATTCTAACATATAAAAATAGATGAAAAAGTTGACCACAAAATATCGATGGATTAAAAGAGACGTTTGTTCTGTAGGATTGTTGTTGATTTTGATGGACACTGGACTGAAAGAGAGAACATGATAGTTGGGAGTCGGGAGGCGCTACTACTGTCATGATATCGGACCGTACCATATGAAAGGAACTATATGACTATTCGGAGGTGCGGTCAGATTTGTTCATAATTACCATGAGATATTATTCATATTATTCATCATCGTCATCAGTAATCATCATAATCATCATCACAAACAATTACACCATCGTCGTCGCCATGATCACGGCCATCATCATCAGTGATGATGATGATGATTATAATTAAATCATCGGTGTCGTCGAAGTCAACATGACCATCATCACAACTTTCAACACTATCGACTAATCAGATTTAATTGTCCCCTCATAGATAACCATTGAGACCACAATCCTAAAAATATTTTTCTCATTTTCCCATTGGGTGTATCTTACAAAGCCATTGAAAAAAAAAATACAGAAACGAAATGAATATCAATGATGTTATCGCATTATGTTGAAAACCCAAGCATCTGGCAGCCAGGAAACATAATCTAATATCATCTTAATCATAATTCATCACAACAAACTCATCAATGTCATGTGCACATCCAAACGGTCATAAGTGAGTACAACAAGTTCATCATGTTTGTGCCTCCAAACGGTCACAATCAAACAAACTAATCAACAGGTGCGCATCCAAACAGTCATAAGTGTGTACAACAATTTCATCATTTATGTGCATCCAAACTGTCACAATCACAATGTCTCTTTCGATATAAACAAGATTTGCAAAATATTTTTTAATATTTTTTAAACAATTTCTCTTTCGATATAAACTAGATTTGCATAATATTTTGATATTTTTCAATAGAACCCATCGGATATCCGACGTATTCAGGCATAATATGCTGATATTATTTCAGTAGAAGCCATCGGATATCGGACGGGTAATTCTAACATTTTAAAAAAAATTATGAAATTTCATAATTTTGAAAGTGAAATCCGACGACACAGTCTTTTTTGTCAGAGGTCGTCGATTTTGCTCGTCGGATTTTGGGTACAAATCTTGTAGTGATGGGTATGCCTGCCTCGTCCATTATCAGAGAATATTCCTCATTCATTTTGAGGCCATGTATTTTTTAAGTTTTTGCATCTTCCAAGGGGCCGTTGTTCTAGTCTCCAATCGGTCTCTTCTCTTCTCTAAGCCGCAGGAAAAAGACAAAAGAACTATGATGTCTATCGACCATACGATGAGCTCCTACCCTCACACATCAAGGGGCAATCTGTTAACACCCAAAAAGTTTTCACTAGCTCATTCCCTTATTCACATGACCTATTTGTCCACTTTTTCCACCATTTGAGCCTCTAAAACCTTCAAAAGGTCACCAAAAAGACCATAATTCACCCTTTTTCCCATCAAAATATGTATTTTTCCTCAAAAAACATAAAAAAACCCTAAAAAGGGTCCAAAATTCCCAAAAAACCCTAAAAAGGGTCCAAAATTCCCAAAAAACAATTAAAAGGGAATAATATTCAAAAAAGGAAAAAGAGGGAAAAAGAGACCTAAACCATTTTGGTCAATACCATTGGTTTCCTTAAACCATAATGGTATTCCCCATCACCAAAAAACTATAAAAAGGTGATAGGGGCTCCTCATTATTCATCCACATTTCATCCTATCCTTATGCTGCCAAATTCTCTTTGAGAGCCCTTACCTCCCATTTTGAGTTTGAAGATCCCCATTGAAGCTTTGGAGAAGAAGAGACCATTGGACATTGGAGCACCTCAACCTTGGAGTTGCTCAAAACTCACCATCCTCACCATTTGAGGTAATGCAAAAGATCAAATTTTTTAATTTCTCGTTTTTCTCATGAATTGCACTGTTTACTCTTTTTTAATTTAGTTTATTTACTTGCACATGATAGATTAGTTGATTACTTCTTATATTCAGCAAATTTTTTACATATTTTTTATTGAGACTGCTGCTACTAGTTAGTAGATACATCCTTGCACATGCTTGGTTGAAAAACCAAGCAACAACAATTCTCAATGTCTTAATCTCAAATTCAATGGGCAGCATAACTTTCTTTCCATAAACTAGCTCATATGGTGTGAAGCCTATTGTTGTTTTCCATGTGGTATTATAAGCCCAAAATGATTCACTTAACCTATCTGCCCAATCTCTTTTGTGGAGTTGCATTGTTTTTTTCAAAATCCTTTCTAACTCTCTATTAGTTACCTCAGCTTGACCATTAGCTTGAGGGTGATAGGAGGAGGACTGTCTATGCTTAACATTGTTTCTTCGAAGCAAGTCTTCTATCAGATTTGATGTAAACTGTGGGCCTTGATTATAAACTAGTTCTCTTGGGACTCCAAACCTATGGAAGATCTACTCAGTGAAAAATTTTTCCACGTTGGTTTCATTTGCTGCAGCAAGTGCTACTACGTCAATCCACTTTGTAAGGTAGTCAGTGCATACGAGGATGTAGCTTTTCTGATTTGACTGTGGGTTGATTGGACCAATGAAATCAAATCCCCATTTCTCGAATGCCTCTAAGGAGATTTGTGGATGGAGAGGAATTTCTTCTTTTTGTGTAGGCTTCCCCATTCGTTGGCAGTCATCACAGTGTGAAACATATTCATAAGCATCCTTGTGGACTGTTGGCCAATAATAATTTGTCTGCAAAATTTTACAGGATGTCCTTTTTGCAGCAAAGTTTCCTCCACATGGTTCATTGTGAGTGGCATGCATTATGTCATGCACTTCATCTTCTCTAATGCATATTCTAAGTATTTGATCTGGTCCTTTTTTGAAGAGCATTCCCTCTATCCATGTCTAAGTGGCACTTTGTCTTATGACCTTATTCTTCTCTTTGTAGCTGTAATGTGCTCGAAATATCCCAGACACTAAATAGTTTTCTATGTCAGCAAACCATGGTCTCCTTGTGGAGATTGCAAAAATATGCTCATCAAGAAAACTGTCATTTACCACTTCATTGTCTTGTACATGGGTGAGCCTAGACAGAAAATCAGCCACTACATTGTGTTTGTCTGGCTTATCCAAAATTGTGATGTCAAACTCTTGCAGGAGGAGTAGCCATCTAATGATTCGAGCACTTGTGTTAGGTTTGTTCATGAGATACCTTATTTCTGAATGGTCTGTATGGACAAAAACTTGGTACCCAGTTATGTAGTGCCTGAATTTGTTAATGGCATGTATGACAGCCAAAAACTCCTTCTACGTGATAGTATAATTTAATTCTGCTCCTGCCAAATTTTTACTGATATAATATATAACATAGGGATTCTTCTATCTTTCTTGTCCAAGGACATATCCAGTTGCCTTATCTAATGCATCTGAGTGGATGTGGAATGGAAGTGCCCAATCCGGTCCTTGGAGTACTGGAGCTGTAATTGTTTTCTCTTTTAGTTTGTCAAATGATAGCATACAATGTTTTGACCATATGAATTATATGTCTTTTGTGAGTAAAGCAAAATTGGTGCAGCAATTTTGCTATAACTCTTAATGAATCTTCTATAGTATCCTGTTTGTCCAAGAAAACTTCTTACATCTCTCTGTTTCATAGGTGGAGGCAGTGTTTTGATGATTGTAACTTTTTCCTGGTCAACTTCTATTACTCTCTATGAAATATGGTGATCAAGCATGATGCCTTTTTCCATGAGCATTATGCATTTATCGTTGCTGAGGCATAAGATCATCTCAATACATTTTTTCAAAACCAGTTCTAGATTTTTTAGTGCTTGGTCGAAATTCTGTCCATAGGGTGTGAAGTCATCCATGTAGACCTCCATTTGCTCATTAATAAAATCAGAGCAGATACTTAGGATTGCCCTCTGAAATGTTGATGGGGCATTACAGAGCCCGAAGGGGAGCACTCTATATGCATAAGTGCCCCATGGGCATGTGAATTTTTTTTTGTCCTGATCAACTGGGTGAATGAGGATTTGGTTGTACCCACTGAAGCCATCCAAAATTGAGAAATATTTGTTCCCAGCTAATGTGTCCAATACTTGATCGATAAATGGGAGAGGAAAGTGATATTTCTTGGTTCCTTTATTGGGCTCTCTGTAGTCCTCACAAATCCTCCACTTTCCTCCTTTTTTAGGACCTATGACCAGTGGTGATACCCACTCACTATCTGAGATTGGGTATATGAACCCTGCATCTAACAGCTTTTGTAATTCCATCTTGACTATGTTTTTTAATGTTGGGTTCATTCTTCTTTGTGGTTTCCTGATAGGAACAACACCTTCCTTTATATAGATATTGTGAAAATCCTCACAGTAGATCTAAGAGCTGATATACACCTCACAAGAAACAGATTAAGATTAAGCAGGAAAATAGAAGAAGAGTGGTCAATGCAGTGTAAAGGAGCAACAGAATTATGATACAATAGAACTTGGATATAAGCAGAATAACATCACACACTGATTCATTAATCATATTATGAACAATAAATAATACAATGGTGAGAGGATTTGAATGCCAAGGTTGCAATTCGAATTAGCCTTCATGGAGTGATCATCAGATCAATGGAGTGTCATCAAAGCACAACTAGGAGTCCTGATCATCATCAGTGGAGTCATCAATGCACAAGTAACTATCAACCAGATGTCAAACTGAGTCTAACTGAGTGTGGTAGGTGTAACTAGCACATGGAGGCACTAACTGAATGAAGGAGGCTCAGTGGAGGGTGCATGAGGAGCTAATTGGAGTCAGAATAGGCATTCTAGTCTCACTGGAGGTCCATCGGAGTGATACTGTCAGTTGAGAGTCAATCTAGCCATAAATCAAGGAAAGATCTAAAGATAACTCAACTAACTGAAGTGCAACTGAGTGGTAGGTGAGAGAGGGCACCTGGGATGCATGTAATTGCATCCAGGGCACACTAAGCACTAGGAGGGCTAAAAATGATCAGAAAGAAGCTCCCAGGGCTAGCTAACTGAGGGCTAGGTGCTGGGACTAATGACTGGGATGCATGCATGCATGCAAAATCATGACTGCATGCAAAATGCATGCATGAATGAAAATGAAAAAATGGAGAATGTTGTTAGGACTAGGATGGAGTATAGGAATATCCCAACACCGCCCCTTAATCCATCCTGGGCCCTGGTAACTAAGACCAAAGGTCACCCAATACAATGAATAATAATAACAGTCAATAAACCGAGGAAATGGGGAAAACCTCATGGGAAAAATACCCCCCCTCAAAATATACTGTAAGGCACACACAAAAAATAAATGATCTAAACTCAAGTAGGTGTGATGCTTGGTCATATGTCTGGAGGTATCTTCTTATTGGGAAGAAGTGGTTCATGCTAAAAAAGAATATGCTTGTACTTGCTCTTCAAATTGAATGTGATGAGAACAAATCCAAAAGTATGAGGATGATCCTGGAACCTATGATTCGAATCAGCTGAGGTAGGATAAAATCGATGAATGTGTAGATAGCCTTTTGTTTTCTCCTTTGAACCATCATGGGTGAGATTATGCCCAAAAGAACCATCAAATGTCAGTGATTGCTTGGAATCCAAATCAGATCCAAGACTTGAAAAATGGTTTCTTAAGATCTCCTTTGAACCATTAGAGGTGAGATCTAAACCATGAAATGCATGAGAAATTATCCCAAGCGAATGGCAATGGCCTTCATCTTCAATAAACTTCCAAGAGCATGAAAAAGTGATCTTACAGTAGTAAATAAGAGGTGATTGATCAAGGAGAGCGAATGAATTACCTCCAATTGCTGATTTGACCTCCGAAACATTCAATAGATTATGATGCAAACCAACAGACTCTTGTGCAAGAGAGGATTTAAGAACCTTTGCAGTTTATAGAGTGTGAGATGGCACAGAATTCAAAATAGAAGTGTTAGGAACCCATGTCAATCCTTCTATTTACTTTGTTAGTATATTGTTGTTGGACGCATATGCTTTGTAAGTCATCCCGTAGTATTTGTTGATCCATAGTTGTGTTATTGTTGTTTGGCGCATATGCTTTGTAAGTCGACCATAGTATTGTTGATCCATAGTTTGTATTGGCCCATGGTTTTGACCCATAGTATTAGCGCCTAGAGTTAGTATATACGTGTGTGTTGAGGCCTATGAAAGCACCGTGAAGTTATTTGTATTGAGCTTGCTCAAAGGAGGTTTCCCCCTCGAAGTGGCCTGTGATCAATATAAAAGTGATTTTGAGTTCTGTCATTTCCGTTATTTCGCATATTCTTATTAATTAATTGTTGCAGGTTCTCCACATCTAGTATCAGAGCACTTTCTTGGGCTTGCTAGGTGAAATTTCTGCCAAATTTTTTTTTTCGCATCTGTTGCAGCTTCAGATCTGGGAATAATCCCTATCCTCTTAACTGTGGGAAGTACTTGGGAATAAGCCCTAAAACGCATTGTGAGGAGTACCACAGGAACCCCAAAGTAGCTGGCCCATTGAAAAGGACCTACCAGCGAAAAGGGCAACGACCCCTACCTGATTGACTAGTTCTTACTCGTGAGGTAAACCAAGAGCTGTCGTTTGTGGCAAATCGTTTATCAGTTTTACCTGAGCCGTGGAGTGAGGGGTACTGCCCCAATACGCAAGCCGTCAGACAGCATTAGTGGCCGAGTGAAACCCATGAACTGTTAGGAAGCCGCACATACCTGGGGTCCATATCTATTTTCAGCTGAATTGTTGTCACGTCGTTTCAGATCCATTCTGAAAGTCGTTCCAGATCTAGCCATTTCATATCTATTTCAGATCCAGCTGTTTTCGATCCAGTCGGCGTCGTTTCAAAAACAAAAAACAAAAAAACAATCTCTCCTATTTTCACTCCATTTTCCCTGAAACTTCACTGACACCCCTGCACTCCTATTCTGCATATTTCATTCCCGAGGACCTTATCCCAAATTCCACTTCTCAAATCCCAAAATCCCACATTTGTCTATTTTTAGGGTTTGCTATAACTTCTTCGGATTTTACCCAATTGCCTTCAAATTTTTCCATCGAGTTCCTTTCTTAATTCTGCTTCTTTGTCCCTCTCTGCCAAATTTTCTCATTCTTTCACCCTGCTTCTAAAATCCCCATTGTTTGCTTCCCTATCCATCAGAAAGTGTCCAAATCCTAGTCAGACCCCAATTACCTCTCCAAGTTTTTCCCAAATCCAAATTTCCCTTTACTAAATAAGCTTTTGTTTGTGTTTTTCTATCCATTCCCCCCCAAAAAATAAAAATCCTTGTTATGGTTGTCACCCGCGTCGGAGAAAAAACTATGGAGGAAGCACTTGTAGCTATCGAAACCAAAATCTAAGATCTGGATGAAAAATTTCTCAGCCTCCATCTTCAGCATTCAACCATGAACAATAACCGACAACAAGAATCTTTTGCGGCCACTGGGTTCTCTTCTTCCAGCCATTTCCATGGTCTGAAGCTTAAATTTCCTCGCTTCAATGGTACTGATCCGACTAGATGGGTCTATCATGCAGAACAATATTTCAGTCTGCATAATACTTTCGATGTCCAAAAAGTTCCACTTGCATCCTTTCATTTTGAACAGGAAGCCCTTCAATGGTACTGTTGGTACATCAAGGCTCATGCTAAGCCAAAATGGACAGATTTTTGCCAACTCCTTTTGCAACAATTTCATCCCAGTGCTTTTGATGACTTCACCGAAGCACTCACTAAACTCCATCAAAGTAGCAGTGTGAGAGAGTATCAGACCGAATTTGAGAAACTAGCCAATCACATAGAAGGCTTGTCTGATGAATTCTACAGGAGTTGTTTTATCAGTGGTCTTAAGGATGAAATCTGGTTAGAGGTTAAAATGTTCTGTCCCAACACAATGATGGAAGTCCTAGGGTTAGCTAAGTTGGCAGAAGACAAGATTGCAGCCCAACAACACTCCAAACCCACTTTTGTTCCCTTCCAAAATATGGGTTCTCAATGACCTCCCATTCCGCAAGCAACTCGACCAACTCCTATCAAGCATTTGTCTAAAACAAAGATGCAGGCACGCAGAGAAAAAGGGCTTTGTTATAATTGTGATGAGAAATTCACTCGCGGACATAGATGTGTTCAACAAAAGCGCTATCTCTTGGATATGGGTTCTCCACCTGCCTCTAAAATTGGTGAAGAAGCTCCAGATCCAATGGATGCTCAGGTCGACATTCAGGGGCCTCCTATTGACCCCCCATCTCAGGATGAACAACTAGAGATATCTCTCCATGCTTTATCTGGTGTTACGACCCCCCAAACAATGTGGGTCAGGGGTTATTTCAAGAAGCTTCCTCTTACAATACTCATTGATTCTGGTAGCACTCATAACTTCATTGACCCCCATATCGCCAAACAGGCTTATTTTTTTGTCCATCCTTTCTCCAACTTTGAAGTCATGGTTGCTAATGGAGGCACCTTACCTTGCAAGGGAAAGTGTCACAATGTGCGTATCTCTCTGGAAGATTATAACCTGCGCTCTGACATGTTTGCCTTGTCCTTAGGCAGATGTGATGTGGTTTTGGGCGTTCAATGGTTACACACACTTGGTCCCATCTTATGGGATTTTGATGAACTTTGGATGCAGTTTTCAGTCAATGGGACACAACACAAATTTACAAGCTTACAACCAGGGTCTCTCTACATCATCAGTTCACATCGCCTGGAAAAGATCCTTAAGAAGAATTCACATGGTGTCATCGCTCAGCTCCATTCCATTCAGATGCACCCATCAACAGTCTCCACTACTTCCTTGGATAGATATGCAGGTGTCTTTGCTGCACCAGTGGGATTTCCACCTTCAAGAGACCTTTTTGGTAAGCATTTAGCCATGTCTACATCTCAGCAGGAAATGATGGCTGTTTTGCATGTAGTACCGACATGGCAGCCATCCCTATTAGGGAATTATTTCTGCATCAAGACTGATCTCCAGAGTTTGAAAAAATTCCTGGAATAATGGGTCTCCTCCCGAGCACACCTGAAATGGGTTATCCACCTCATGGGTTATGAATATGTGATCACTTACAAGAAGGGTAAGGACAATAGGGTGGCAGATGCTCCTTCTCGCACATTTGATAAACCAGTTTATCTTACAGCTATTTCTTTGCTTGTTCCAAACTGGTTGCAATATGTTCAACAGGGCTATCTCTTCTATGAACTCCATGCTTCTTCATCGGCAGGGCACTCTGGGTTCCTCCAAAAGTATGACCGGAAACAATGTAACTTCTTTTGGCAGGGACTGAAACTGCCAATTCAACAGATGGTGGTTGACTGTGATACTTGCTAGGTCAACAAGGGTGAAACGACACTCCTCTCGGTACTGCTCGAACCCTTTCCCATCCCTACACAGATTTGGACAACTATTTCTATGGATTTCCTAGAAGCACTCCAGTGGTACAATACCACGTCTACAAGGAAACCATATGAAGCAGTCTATGGATAGGCACCACCAGTTCTTCTTCCATACACCCTCAGGAGCTCCCCAGTTCAGGCAATTGACTCGGTTCTTCGAAACCACGATCAGGTTCTTCTCATTCTGTAGGACAATCTTCACATTGAAAGAATTTGACTGAAACAACAAGCCACTCAACACCATTCAGAGCGCACTTTTCAGGCAGCTGATATGGTTCTTCTTCAGCATTCCAAGAAATCCTCTTGAAACTCAAAAGGCATCAGTGGCCCGGAATGCAACCCAAAGATGCTACAGGGGAACCACTCCTTCCAATTCTGCATCAATTTCCACATCTAAAGATTTGAGGACAAAGATTTTTCTAAGGGAGAGGGGATGTTAGGAACCCATGTTAACCCTTCTATTTACTTTGACGCATATGCTTTGTAAGTCATCCTGTAGTATTTTTTGATCCATACTCGTGTTATTGTTGTTTGGTGCATATGCTTTGTAAGTCTCTCATAGTATTGTTGATCCATAGTTTGTATTGGCCCATGGTTTTGACCCATAGTATTGGTGCCTAGACTTAGTATATAAGTGTGTGTTGAGGTCTATGAAGGCAACATGAATTTATTTGTATTGATCTTGCTCAAAGGAGGTTGCCCCCTCGAAGTGGCCTGTGATCAATATAAAAGTGATATTGAGTTCTGTCATTTTCGTTATTTCGCATATTCTTATTAATTAATTGTTGCAGGTTCTCCACAAGAAGAAATTTGGAGCATGAGTGTAGAATCTGCAAGTTCTTCTTCTTTGTGGACAAATTCAATATGAGATATGTTTGATACTGATTCATGATTAGAGAGACCATCAAGGAGGGTAAATGCAATAGTGGGCTTGCTCTCGAAATGGTTTGGACCAATCCCTTCATTCTATTTGCTAAATCTTTCATCCGGATGGGCCCATAGATCTTTTGGAGATTCAACAGAAAAGAAGTGGTGTACCATGCATTGAGACATAGCAAGCATCATGGTTGTAGAGGCTTTTTTACCTTCATCTAACCAGTCATTCTCTTCTTCATAGGATTTGAACACTCTTTCAAAACAATAATCAAAGAGACCATTTCTCTTCAAATGTGCTATCATCTGTTGTTTCCTTTCATCATAGTTGAATGGAGAAAGAGGAGTAATTCCTTCCAAATTCATGGAAGTTGTTTTAGAAGACCCGAAAAAACAAAATAAAATGTCTACAACTGCTACTACTCAAAAGGTTGAGAAACTGCAGCAACTGTTGTACTCAAAATCTTGATAATAACCTGCAAAAAAATCCCGTGAATGGAGATATACAATACTCTCAACATGCTCTTATACCATGTGAAAATACTCATAGAAGATCTAAGAGCTGATGTATACCTCACAAGAAAGATTAAGATTAAGCAGGAAAATAGAAGAAGAGTGGTCAATGCAGTGTAAAGGAACAACATAATTATGATACAGTAGAACTCAGATAGAAGCAGAATAACATCACACACTAATTCATTAATCATAATATGAACAATAAATAATACAATTGTGAGAGGATTCGAATGCCAAGGTGGCAATTCGAATTAGCCTTCATGGAGTGATCATCAGATCAATGCAGTGTCATCAAAGCACAACTAGGAGTCTTGATCATCATCAGTGGAGTCATCAATGCACAAGTAACTGTCAACTAGATGTCAAACTGAGTCTAACTGAGTGTGGTAAGTGTAACTAGCACATGGAGGCACTAATTGAATGAAGGAGGATCACTGGAAAGCGCATGAGGAGCTAACTGGAGTCAGAATAGGCAGTCTAGTCTCACTGGAGGTCCATCAGAGTGATACAGTCAGTTGAGAGTCAATATAGCCTTAAATAGAGGAAAGATCTAAAGATAACTCAACTAACTGAAGTGCAACTGAGTGGTAGGTGAGAGAGGGCGCCTGGGATGCATGCAATTGCATGCAGGGCGCACTAACCACTAGGAGGGATAAAAATGAACAGAAAGAAGCTCCCGGGTCTAGCTAACTGAGGGCTAGGTGCTGGGACTGATGACTGGGATGCATGCAATTGCATGCAAGCATGAATGAAAATTCAAAAATGGAGAATGATGTTAGGACTAGTATGGAGTTTAGGAATATCCCAATAGATATAGTGTTTACAGATGTCTGGGTGGATACCCTTCATGCCAGTATACGTCCATGCAAAGGGTTTGTTGTTGTCTAACAGTACCTTTAGTAATTTCTGTTCTTGTCCTGGCTCCAGATTGGAGTTAATGTTAACTGTCCTGCCAGGCATTATCTCAACTGTTTTTATCTAAATTGGATGCTTTCAAGTGTGAGTACCTCTACCCACATTTTGTCAAGATCGTGGTTTAATGTTTCCTCTCCTTGCTGCTGACCTCTTCCAAGAAAATATTCAAACATATTCTGATTAGAAGAAGCATTTTGTATAAACCTATCTAAATCACTATCTTCGTCAATGGCCTTTAGTGATAGGGAAGATTCAATTGTAAGGACAGGTTGTATGTTTTGTTTAGATGTGTCATCATAATCATCTGTCCAGTTCTGATATTCCAAGTCAAAACACTTCCTAGCTTGGGGATAAATCATGATTTTCTTCCTAGCTTGGCCACTGATGATTGTCATGTTGCCTCATCTGCACCCTGTGTAAGCATTTGCAGTTTTCATCCAGGGTCTCCCTAGTATTAGTGGGTATCCAGTAAGTTTACTTTTTACTTCAATGACTATAAAGTCAGCTAGGTATTCCCAGGACTCTATGTTGATGATTATGTCTTCGAGCATCCCTTCGGGTCTTACTGTAGATGTTTCTTCTAGCTATAGGACAGTAGTTGTTGGTCTGACCATTGATTGGAGTCCTAGGTGTATCATAGTATCCTTGGTCATCACATTGATAGCGGCTCCTAAATCAATTAGGCTTCTGTCTATCTGTCTGTTATTGATTGTCACGTTGACTACAGGGCTGCCTAGATCAAGGTATTCGGGGTTGACAACGATACCCAGCATTAGATATGCTAACTAGCCCACTACATTTATCGTGGGTGGATCATGTTTTCTTCAACTAGGTCTTTTCAAACAATTTTCTTTAATGAATTTGTTGCAGATAGGCACATCTCTAATGGTCTACAAAATTGGAATTTGAATATTCAAGTGTTTCAATTCGTTCAGAATTGCATTTTCCTCTTCTTCTTTTGTACTTCGTATGAAGTTTTTTAGGGAATGGAGGGTTTCTATTTCAGGTGAGTGGTCGAATTTCTTCCTCCTGAGGGTTTGGTTCATCTGGATGCTGAATATGAGGTTGTGTTGTTTGTTCACGAGCCTCATCTTCTTGGTTATTATGTGTGTGTGTATTTTGTAATGTTTTCCCATATCTCAGATTAATTTCGTTTTATATCCAGCGTATCCACAACATAGGTTGGAAACTATACCATTTTAGTATTGTAGGCTTGTTGCTGTGGTGGTATGTTGTTGTTAGGGTTTGGAATTGGCTGGGCAGGAATTGGTGGAGGTCTGGGGGGTGGTTGATTTGGTGGTGACGGCATGATGAGTGGATGTTGTTGCTGCAATGGAGCTCTCCAATTCGATGAATAAGGGTATGGATTGCCATAATTCGTGGTTGGCTGAGAAAAAGGTGGGAGGTACGGAGAGTAAGATTGTGGGTAATAAGTTTGTTGATATGGTTGGTTTTGCTGCCACTGGTTTGGACTTGGCTGAGATGGCCATTGGGCTGGTACTGAGTTCCAATTTTGCTGGTTATTTCCCTGGTTATAGTAGGCTTGGTTGTTAGGTTGGTAAGGCCTAGGAAAATTATTCCTCCTTTGATTCACAAAACAGAGTTGTTCTATTCAACCTTCAGTTGTGGGATCTTGAATAGCAGTTTTACATGAGGGAAACATAGGACATTTATCAGTGGAGTGATTGTCAGTGTAGAGACCACATATTTCAATGGTGTTCAGTGTGCACTGCCCCTTCTCATGTTTCTTTTTGCAACGTGGACAAAAGACTGCCAAGGCTTGGTTGATTTCATCCTGTTTCTTCTTGATTTGAAGTGCATCAAGGTGCATGGCTAGAGATTGTAGGATATCGGTCTTCATGTCATCTAACAGGTTTCCTAAATCAAATTTTGCAAGGCTTGGTCCTAAATATGTTGATCCCCCAGTAAATGGGTGTGAATCCCTTGTCCCACTTTTAATTTTCCTAGATCTAGAGTAGGTTTTGAAGATTTGTAGGATTTGGTCATAAGTATTCTAGAATATATCTCCATCCCCCAGAAGGTTTAAGACTTCAAGATTTTCTTTTTCTATGCCTCTAAGAAGGACAATTTTTAGTGATTTAGGATCTAAGGTGCAATAACTGGTGCATTTGTAGCTGAGTTGAAATATTTGGGCATAATCTTCTAATGATTCTCTTTCTCCTTGTTACATCCTAAAGATTTTGTCTCTTGTATCCTTTGCTTTGCAGTAGTCCCTATATTTTTCTAGAAATTCCTGTTTCATTTGGTCCCAGCTAAAAATACTGTTTCCTTCAAGGCTCATGAACCACCTAAGTGATAGATCTCTTAGTGTGGAAGGAAAAAGCCTCATCTTTTGTGCATCAGTAGTGTAATCAAAGGATCTGCAAACTACCTCAAACTCAAACAAGAATGTGTCAGGGTCTTTTGAAGTCAAACCATGGAAGTTTGGAAGATTATTAGAGTTGATATTCTTCATCCTGGCATCTCCAAGAGGTATATTGATGGGAAATGTGAACAGTTCTCTAGGTTCTTCATCTTCTTCTACCATAGTGGTGTTTGAGCTAGAGCTAGCAAAGAAGTTATCTAATTTTGGGTCGTAGATAGAATTAGTTTCTTCCTCTAGATTAAGGAATTCAAATTGAGATTTATCAGAATTGTTGTTACTCATAGGACGGGTAGGCAGGAAGCATCCAAATCTATCTCTCTGTCGTCTAGGCATTCATGGAAATTTTTTTTTTATGTTTTTGGTAGTTTTTATATGTTTTTTTATAAATATGTCTCCTAAAGATTAAGCACCTCCCCGACAGCGGCTCCAAAAAGTAGTGGTATCCAGGAATGGATGCCTAATTAGGGAAGCTAGACCAGGAGCCTAGTTTAATTATCGACCAGGGGATGTACAAACTCTAGAGGTGCTAACACTGTATGTGCTCTATAGGATAGTCTTCGTCGTGTTTGGGGTGTTGGTATATATCTTAAAGGTTTCTCTAATCAAATAAGAAAGTGAGCTAAAAGATTGTGAACCTATGAATGACAAATTCCTATGCTAAGAAGTTGAATACTGAAAACTGTAAATCTACACTAGGACTTGAAATGATGAAAGCTTGATAAACTTATGCTAAGAATTGAAATGTTGAAAGATGAGATTTTAATCTAAGAATTAAATACTGAAAATTAAGTGCTGAATATTGAAAGGGTAACCTAAAAACTTTAAATACTTAAAACCAAATCCATAACGTAAATATTGAATGCTGAGAATTAACCAACCTTATCTATTTGGTTTAACCACCACAAGTGATGGTCATTAAATCAAGGAACTGAAAGTAATTAACCTCTATGATCTAAGTCTGATAAAAGAAATATGCATGAGATTTCTAGATCTGAATCATTGTTTTAGAGCCAACATAAGAATACATGAAAACAAATTTCAAAGTATGCATGCGCAGAACGCGGCTACAGGACTATGGAATGCGTTCTACCGAACTACAGAATGAGTGTTGATCAACTACAGAAAATATGCTAAACCAAAATAATCTTTTAACTGAAATAAAACCATATTATTCAAATGCCATCAAAGTACCTTCGTACACAATAAGAAGTAAATCGATTCACAGCATAAATGGAAAATACCTTAAAATAGAGTAAAGCTCCTGACTTATGTGTTGGAGGGGCCCTCCCCAACCCGTACTCAGGAGTATGGAAAACTTATAAAAGCAGGCTTGAAAGTAACATCAGTCTTCTTATTAAAATAGTAACTTTATGGTTCAGGAAAGTCTGTAACACAAACTGTCTTCATAGTACAAAAATGCATAAAACGGTTGATTCTCCAAAATAGAAATAGGATCCCCTTGCTACCCGAGAGGTCCATATATATTTGTTTCTACTTCTAACCTAGTCTATGATCATAAATGTCGATCCTCTTAATCAGGGATTCTCTAAAACTTAGGGAGATATGAGTGTCAAGCCCCTTTTTATCTGCACTCTCAATCTTTGACTCTCGTGGATACCTCAAGACCTTCATGCCCTATTTATGCCTGCTCATTCCAAGGTTAGCACATAGAAAAACAATTTTAACATAAAAAGAATAATCTCTAAACATCCTTATTAAATAATCAAAGTAAATACATTTTCCCACAAAATAGTTGTATTTACTTCGTCATATCTTGCACTTTACTGTAGAAAAAAGGCTATAGGATACCTATAATTTGGGTTCATTAGGCATGTGGCAGTCGTCTTTCTGGATGGCTACAACTTAGAAAATATTACGCGGTGGATACTATTGGCCTTCCATCTTTAAAGATTGTATTGAATTCGTCAAGAAGTGTCTTCCTTGTCATATTTTTCATCACAAAAAGCACTCCCATCCAGTCCCACTACATCCAGTTATTGTTGTCGGCCCCTTTGCAAAATGGGGCATAGATTTCATGCATTTTAAGCCTACCTCGGTCGGGGGGCATGGTAATGTCATCATTGTCGGAGGACATGCCTACATACAACGAAGACAGAAAAACTGCCGCACTCTTCATGTTTAACCACATCATTGCACGATTCAGAGTCCCACAAGCCATTGTCACTGATCATGGATATCATTTTTAGAACAAAATGGTGGATGAACTAAGCACTAGACTGGTTTTTCGACATGAGAAATCAACTCCTTACTACCCTAAATCAAATGGAAAAGTAGAGGCCATCAACAAGGTCTTGAAAACCATGATCCAATGGATGGTAGGGACACATAAGTCCTATTGGTACACAATTCATTTTTCATCCCTTTGGGCATACCGAACTTCCATAAAAAATGCCACTGGCTTCATGCCTTTTCAATTGGTCTATGGACTAGAGGCAGTGGTACCAATAGAGTGTGAGATTCCATCATTAAAACTCGTTGTTGAAATCCTACTCAATCCCACCGATGAGCAAGAATGTTTTCTCTACCTAGAGAAACTTGAAGAAACCCGCAATGATGTTGCTCTAGCCAATGAGGCTCATAAAAAGAGCATCAAGGCCCAGTATGACAAATCACAAAAACCTCACTTCTTCAACGAGGGAGATTTGGTCCTCACTTATGACCAAAAACATGATCAACTGGGGGCAAGAAAACTTGAGTCCATGTGGCATGGTCCATATGTGGTCAAATGCGTGCTAAAGAAAGGAGCATATGAGCTCGAAGACTACGATGGGATATATTTGGGGGAGCCTCGCAATGGGATTTACCTGAAGCGGTACTATGCTTAATTTTTTTTTATGCATTAGTTCTTTGTAAATATTGTACATGATGTGTGTTTTGTGTTGTGTGACGATTTGTTTGAGTGTGTTAGGATCTTGTCTTTACGCTTATACCATGTTCTTCCTGAATGCAAAGATGGAAACATGTGTTGGAGTTGAGGAAAGCGCTAGCTGGCATACCTGTAATCTCTCCTCGGCAGCATGGGTACTTTATTCCCCTGCCGACGACCTCAGCAATTCAGGAGGGAATTGTCTTGGAAACGCAAACAATATCACTGAGTATCACGCAGTGATTGGATTGTTGATTGAAGCTCTTTCCTTGGGGATGGACCACATTATCGTCCACCTTGACTCACAACTAGTGATATCCCATCTCAACTATGTCTACCCTATCCGTGATCCTATGCTACTCCGTCTATTTCGACGAGTACATCTCTTGAAGAGGTCTTTTAAGTCTATTCAATACCTGCATATTCCTAGAGAGATGAACACCATTGTTGACTCTTTGTCCAATTTCATATTGGATTGGTACTTGGCACATTCATAAACATTCTAATTAAACAGATGTACACAAATTACATAACATGTAAATCATCTATAGTATAAGCTAAAAATGCATAAGATCCTACAATCATCAATGAAACACAGTATATAAAACCGTAAAAAGTGTTTTGTATATATATATATCATCGTGTCCATATAAAACAAAAAGGTGGTACTAATAAAAAACATGAAGCATATGAGCTTTCAAAAAGTCTACGCTACAAAAATATGAACACCATAGCTTTCAGTACAAACATATTTTACATGCGCTACTTCCTAGGATGCTCATGGTAACAAACAATAGCCCTAGCCACTCTACAGAGTACTGAACTAATGCGCTATGTGACTCCTACAGTATGTCTCTGATACTGGTGAGTAAAATCATTAATCGAAATATCCGATACATCCAGTGTAATCCTCTAGTTGTTTTCCTCCAACCCTTGTATCTCCTCGACTGCATCCTAATGCGTGGCTACTATGTCACCAACTAATTCTCTCTGCTCAATTGGAGAGGAACCCAATGGTATGGAAGGGCCAACATCTGCATAAGACATGTATGTAATGTCAATATCACTCCAAAAACATCGAAAACCATAAAATGAAAAACACCATTGAATCATAGTTCTTACCTAGGTTTCCCCACTGCTCCCCCTTAGGTAGAGCTAGGTCCGGGTCACCCCTGAAATATATCCCTTCATATGGATAGTCCTCAATCATGAGGAGTTTCTTGTCCAGCCATCTGAATAAAACATGACTTTAACTGATAATGTGTTATAGCTTGAAATGACACCTCTCCGTCTGTGACGACACTTGCTTCCCTTGGTCGCATGACGACACTTCTTGAGATCAAGTTCAGTCACACAACAGGACATTTGTGGATGGAGGAGTCATTTGGGACACTAAAAATGGTTGAAATTACCTCATTCTTGACCCATTTGATGTATATGACCCTTAGGAACATTTTTCCAGACCAAACCATCTCCTGAAAATGAGCAGAAAACCCTGTTTTTGGCCATTTTTCAATATGAGCGCGACTCCACTGTTGAAATAGTAGCGTGTGTATGCGACTTTGTCTCATTTAAAGTAGCGCCCATTTCCATGTGTACACGACTTTGTCTACTATAGAGTAGCGTACACCCCTGTTTTGGTCAAAATCTCGAAATTTGAGTAAGTTAAGTTGGTTGGGAAACCTCTTGAGTGGTTGTAACTTCTTTTCCTCTTCCTCACTGACTATATAAGGAGGGTAGAAGGGTCATGTGAGAGGACCAAGCCCAATTACAAAGTTATGCTGGAGGAATGGAGACCCTCATCCCCCTCTCTTGTGCTTCAGTTTTGGTAAACTCTAGTACAATTGTTTAGAGGATGGGATCTTTGGAGAACAGAAGCAGGAGACCTTGAATCTAGGTTTCGTGAAGTGCCAAGCTTGAAGGAAGGTATAAATTTATGTACTTGCTTTCATTCATTAATAAAGATCAGACGTTCTTCTCTTTCCAAATATGACCTATTAATGTGTATCATATTTGATTACTGTTTGATTATAGTTTGATGTCTCTTTATATTATGGATATCAGTATTATATATGTAGTCAAATGTATTTGAGAAAGGTATCAAGTTGTTTTGCAGGTCTGGGCATTGCAACAGTGAATAACATTGAAGAGTGAGGGAGGGAAAGCTAGGATCAACCTTCTGAATAAGGTGCCTACATCTCTAAACCCTAATCTCTTCATTTATTTGTTGTACTTGCAGAATGCTTGTAAGTCTATCTTTATCACCGTAAGTTGGTAGTTTCTCCCCTGAACTATAGGTGCATTTTCCACACAACAGAATGGTGACTCCGCTGGGGAAAGCCTAACTGCTTAGGGGTATCCAAGGTCATTTCTTCAGTTCTGTTTGATGGTATTTGTTCATTTTCTTGATTAGGATCAGTTAGTAGGCTCTGTTTGACCCTCCTGGGATTTTTACAAACCCTTCCCAGCCCTTGCAAACCTTTGTGGACCCAGTTTGGGGGTTTCTACCCCATTTTTTAGACTTTTTCTACCTATACGCTACTGTTTGTACCACACAGTAGCGCCCATACGCTACTTTTCCTTTGCACAGTAGTGCCCATACTGCTATGAGCGCTAGTTTCCTTCATACACAGTAGCGCTCAAAATCTGGGTTTGAAATTTTTGAGTTTTTGGGTTGTGGACCCAAATGTGGGGGCTGTGGCTGCATTTTTTTGGGTCCCTGATGACCTTAGGTCTGAGTTAAACCACTGTAAGTGGTCTCCCATCCTTGTACTGATCCTGCTTTCTTGATTTGAACCTCTTTTGATCAATTTGGGCTTGTTTGGAAAGTTTTGGGGTTTGTTGACCTAAGTTGGGGGGTTATGGACCTGTTTGGTGTTTTGTACCCTAATTTGAGTCTGAATGAACTTGCTTGCCCCATTTTCCACTAGATTTGGAACCTCTTGAGTCTTCTTGACCCTGTTTGTATCTATTTGAGTGAAATTTCTCTTTTAGGTTGGTTTCTTATCCTCCCTTATGCTTTTAGTTTTTCTTTTGTAGTGAAAGCTCAAGTGTTTTGGCTGTTGCTCAAGACCTTGTTTGCATTGTTTATGTGCAGACCTAACTTTACCAAACCATACTTCTTCATAGGTCATTTGCTTCATTTGGGTCTAAAAGTAGTTTTTGTACTCTTTTCCCAATGGTTGGCATGCTTACATCAATAAGAATTTGAAAGTCATATTTGGTAGCTTTTACTGTTTCATAAAGAGAACCTGAAAGTTTCTTTGCTTTGCTTTGATAGTAGGTTAGTTTCAGTTTTGTTTCTTACCTTTGAAAAGCATAAACAATTTTGATTTATCTTCTGAATAGAGTACCTTGCAAGTGGCTTAAAAGATTTTAGAGTGTTTTGCATCAAAAAGAACAAGTTTTCTTTTGCATACCTAGTTGCTTGAGTAGCTGCACTCTTAGGTTTTGAGTTTATTTTTGTACATTTAGACTTTATTTTTACCTTTTTTGCATTCAAAATATTAAAAAATTGCATTTGCATATGCATTCTAGATCAGAATTTTAAGACTTGCATTGAAAAGAAAAGATTTCTTTGGTGGTAAATATTTCATTTTCAGTACTCTATCTCTATTATAACCACTCTCACACACCCACTACCTTTTTGAGTAAGCAAGTAACCTTTAAAATGAACCCTAATAAAATTAACTAGCAACATTTTCTTTTCTAGGTTAAACTACACCAACTAGTTTTGGTTAGGATCTTGGGTTTAAAACACCTTAAACCACCCAAGATCACATATTATGCAAAAATCATAGTAAGACTATCACCGGTAAACCCATTTTACTCAAAACTTGCCTGGGATCTATGCAGTAGGTCATTACAAGATCAGATTGCTGGGAATACTCCTCCTACTTTCTGTTCGAGCATACGCCAGGATCGGATTGCGTATTGGGGACTCTTTTGAGTTTCGGGCTTAGCTACCCTACCCACGCTTTCTGATTCGACCGGTGACTGTTCCCCCAGGAGTTTTCAGTGTTGTGGTATCCTTAGTATCTGACTCTAGGTTCATACATAGGTGACAGCGGAGGGTATATCTGCTGTACCTAGGACAGACGTGGGAGGAAATCCCTTGTAGGTCTTTGGGAGGGCAGTTGGGTGATTCCAGCGCTTGCACCCTTAGTCATTGTATTGTGGACCCCGGGTAACTGTTCTTCATCCTTTGTTGATCTATTCTGGGCCCTCATCATCCCAGACTCTTCTCCGGAAGGCATCAGTTTGCCTGGTTTGATTTACTTAGGACCTTTTTTTAGTGGTGTGCTCTTTGTGCTACTTGTTTTAGTTTGCCTTAGAGAACTTCTTGTTCATTTGAGCAGGAAACTATGTCTAGCATTCCGGCGAGTGCCAATCAAGGTACCCCTGTTCCGGGGGATCCTTGTGCTATTCCATTCATTGGAAACATTGGTGCTCCCTTAATGGCTACTCTGAATCTTCCTGGATTCACTATTGGGCTGCCGGTTTGGCTGTTTTCCACTCCGAATGCCTTGCATGCTCCTGACGCTTATTTTGTGACCACCTCAAATCAAGAGCATCAGAACCTTGTGCCTCCCTTTCCAGTAACATCTTCTCCTCCTCCTTCTACCTCATGTGGCGAAAGTAGCAATACTAGTAACCAACAGTCTAAAAGGAATAGACGAAGGAAGAATGGGAAGAAGATGCCAAAACAAGGGGGCAGCAATCCAGCCTCTGTGAGTCATGCTGGGGGCAAGCACTCTGCCTCTGCAAGTCATGCAGGGGGCACCTACTCAGCCTCTGGAGGTCATGCTGGGAGAAAACTTTTAGTCACTGAAAATCATACTGAAAGTTTGTCTTCAACCACTGTTAGTCAAGTTGAGTACACGTCATTGATCACTGCTAGTCATATTAATGAAAAGTCACCAGTTCCTGTGAGTCATACTGGAGACACCAGATCAGCCACTGCAAGTCATGCTGAGGGAGTTAACATTGTTGACAAACCAAACAAACAGAAGCTTAAGTTCCCTTGTAAGTTTTGTGAGGGAGATCACCTTACTTACTTGTGCCCTGTACTTCCAGAAGTGCAAAAAGTGTGGTCCTTAGTTCAAAAGTCTTCTGCTTCTGAGCAACCAACCTCTGTGAATCATGCTGGGGGCAAGCTGTCAGCCAATGCTAGTCATGCTGAGAGTAATGACGTTGTAAAGGAGTCTAAACCTATAGGACGGAAACCAAAGTTCCCTTGTAAACTTTGTAAGGGAGATCACCTTACTCACTGATGCCCTGCCATTCCAGAGGCACGAAGAGTGTGGTCCATGTCTGAAGGAACCTCTCTTCCTGAGTTGTCTATAGATTCCCTACAGTCAGATCAACCTTTGGTTGATAAAGTGGTTGAACCAATGCAATCTTTGGTTGACCCCACTCTTCCTTCGGAGAGTGAAGTGATCGAATCGATGCAATCTTCGACCGATCCCATCAGTCCTTTGGATATTGATGACCTACTACTGAAGTCTTCTGCATTACCAGTTTGGATATTCCCAAAAATGGGGGCACTTCATCTATGCCATGTGAACCCCTACCAAGCCCTAGGATTGTTTCCTTTGATTGGAATAGTCTATCCGAGCCTCGTCTTCCTTCTTCGACACCTTTCCAGATAAAGGTTGATATCGGGAACCATACGGTTGACCGATGCATTGTTGATGAAGGTGCTTCTATTAGTATCTTATCCGCTTATGCTTGGAGAGATTTGGGTTTCCCTAATGTTATTCCAGCTACTAATTGGCCGTTGACCTTCGATAGAAGACCTAGTGAACCGTTTGGATTCCTCCATCAGGCACCTGTTACTTTGGGTGGAAAAACAGTCTTAGTTGATTTTATCGTTTTAAAGGACCATATGGACTTTGATATGATCCTCGGGCATGATTACATTTATGCTATGCATGCTATGGTGTCTACGCTTTTTCGTGTGATGCATTTCCCTCATAACGAAAACATTGTCACCATCGACCAGCTTGCATTCGTTGATCCTCCTTATTACCCAACTGTAGACCAGTCGGATCCCTCGTCATTAGGCACTACTATGTCACATGGGAATGTTGTGGCATATTGTTCCTTGAGTTCAAATGCTACTGAGAAGAAGTCTTTGAATTCATGCTTACCTTCTCGGGACTTGGTCCCAGCTTTTGACCAAGTGACGCCTCCATCTGAATGTTTAGATATGTATTCTATCTGGGATGATATACTTCCTTCCGATGAAGTTTTCCTAGAGTCTATAGTATAGTCTGCTATTCACTTGGATGTTGTTTCAGTCACAGTTATGTCCAGCCCTGGTTTGACCTTAAAGTCTGATCTTACTACTGTTGATTCTTTGAACTCTCCTACAGATCCGCAAATCGGTGTTGCTGCTGAGTTTGATTATGCTTCTAGAATTTTCAACTCCCATTATGATGAATTTGTTTCTGCAGATTCCATCATGTCCTTCAACTTTGATCTTCATCCTGAAGTCGATCTTGTTGATTGTAAGTCCTTGGGCTTGGGTACCATAGAGTCTTCATTCGAAAACTCTGCCTTGTTTATGCCTGTTGTTGATGATAGTGAAGTTGAAAGTATTTCTACCACAATGACTTGTATTGGGTCTTTCCTTACATATATTTTAGATATGATCCTGGTACATATGTTTTAGGTGCATTTTGGCCCCCCTACCTCCGTGGTATCATGTTCCCATTTTGACAGCCCCATGAAGCAGATCTGTTGGGTTCAGGAAATGCCCCTTTTTGGCCATCCTTATTACATCATTTTGCCCTGATTACATCCTATTTTCATAATCTATATCGATGCCTTTCTCCAGATCGACCAATAATCTTGACAAGTATAATATGTTATCACATTATATATTTTATGCCTAAGATTGTTAAAGATTCTGGATCTTAGTCCTTGGTTTATGCTGATCTGTGTGATTTCATTTAGTCAAGGTCTAAAGCGCAGGTGTATCAGCCAAGTGGTGCCAACTATTACTATTCAAAGCACCACCTCCTCATAACTCTAAGGGACAGCGCATTCATCCATGAGAATCTGCAACAGGCCTCCACTGAAACAGAACCCGGCTACGACAGCTAGATTGCATTCAAGTTTGCCAAATCCGTTGATCCATTGATTACTGGAGTAACAACTTTTTCATGCGTAACAGCCTTGTTTAATGTGGATGTAATAGTTAGCTGTAACTCCGCAGCATGAAGATGATAGATCTTCATTGCTGCACGAGTTTAGTGGATCGTGATCTGTACTTCCAATGTATAAATATGGGAAGGCTCTCGTAGCCTGGGGTTGGACAATTGCCATTTTGCATAAGCTATAACAGAGCATTGATACTATCAATTTCCATCATTAATATGAGAGAAGAGTTCTTCATTTATGTGTCTTAATTTTTTGTGATTCTCGGCCTCTCTGTTAGAAGGCCAAGGCCCGCCTTCTCACAGAGATAGCCAGTTTAAGTAGATAGGGTGATTTAGATTTCTTTATGTTGTGTGGTGTGGAGTTATTGTAGATGTTATTGTTAGCCGCAACAGAGATTAGCTTTCCTTTTGGTAGTTCACGATTGCATCTTTAAAATCTGTAGCATATTGGTGTGACAGTGGACTGTGTAGGATAATTCAGTTATGCATGTGTGTTTGAATTGGCTATAATAGCCAAGCTCAATTCCAATATCTTTCAGTTGTTTATGCTTTCTAGGATTTCTAGTAATTATCAATTAGAGTCCAAGCTTTAGATTCTAGTTGCTATTGTATCTTCAATTGATTTAAAGTAGGCAGATTATGATTGAGTAACAGTAGCTGCTGGATGGATCATTTTGGTAAAGATCAATTATTGTAGTTTGATAATTATAGGATTTAACTTCTTTCAAAAGCAATCTGGTTTATTTCTATTCTTAATTTTATAACTACTGGGTGATTTCTGTAGGAAGGTAGTTTCAATCAAATCCCTAGATGTGTGAATTAGCTTAGTCTTCTTTCTGGAGTGAGTTTGGCTGGATAGATTGGTAGGATCATTATCTACATTTAGTAAATAAACTACTTGACATGTTTATGCACAAATTATGCTTATTACCATTGAAACAAAAGACCTCCCTGGGTTTGACAATTTATATTGACCATCCGGTGTGTTAAGCTTTAATTAATTGACATATAGGGTGACCAACATTTTTGCGCCGTTGCCGAGGATGGTAATAGATAGACAGAGTTAGTAGTTGGTTTCATTTGATTTTATTTTAGTTCAATTATTTACAACATGCATGAATACAAGAAAAAAAAGTCAGGAACCCCCTTTGAATACTAACATTGCAGGTGGAAGAGCTCGAGGTCGTAATGCAGGTCAGGGAAGACACACATACATTGATGAGATAATTGCTAGAGCTGATTTTTCCACTAGACCACCGCGGAAATCTACAGGCAGGGGAAATTCTGTTCCTCCCAATCTTGAACATTCAGCATCCATAATGGAGAATACAATGAGACCTTTAACTCCTATTGCAGAAAGTAAACCTCCTTAAGATAGGGGAAGTGCTGTAGGTGCACTAGATAGAGAGGAGATCTATCATATCAATGGAACCAAAGTTACTAAAGAAGTGTGGTTGGAGACTCTCCGAATAGCAAAGGAAGAGAGAAGAAGAGAAGAAGAGAGGATAATAGAAGAAGAAGCTAAAGCAGAGGAAGAACGCATAAAGGAAGCTATTGAATTTTGGACTAGAACCATGGCTGGTAGAGAACAGGAGGGCAAGAACGAACATGGGAATAACCGGGAAGAAGAAGGAGAAAATAATCATCCTGGTAATACTGTGGCTACATTAGAATTCCCTATCCTCCAGACACCTGGAGCAGCTCCTATGAAAAATATATCACCATTAGTCCTCCCAAATTTTCATGGTAAGTCCTCTGAGGATCCTGATGAGTTTCTTTTTGAGTTTGATATCCTTTGTTGTAGCTATGATTATACCTCTAGTGCATAAAAACTGAAGTTATTCCTAGCAACCTTGAAAGCAAATGCTCTCCATTGTTTCATGAGTCTGGGTCGTGAGACCATTACTACTTGGGACCAAATGAAAAACACCTTCCTTTCTAAGTACCAAGAATATTGCAGAACTAGGGATAGAAAAGAGGAGTTGTTTAAAATGGTTCAGAAGGATGAAGAAAGTTTGGAATACTTTGTGGAAAGATTGCTGTACAATTTATAGAGATATGGTCATGTTTAGATTGGCAATGATGTGCTCAAGATCATCTTACTAAGAGGAATTAGAGAAGACTGCCTTGATATGTTAAATCTGCTGGGAAAAGGGGATACCTCGAAGGAACCTTTCAAAAATATTGTTGAATTATGTCAAAGGTACTCCAGGGGATCCTCTAGAACCAGCAAACGAGACAAGGACCGAGACCAAGATGTATTCACTAGGACTCAAAAGTCAGCTAGTGGAGGGGCCACTCAAGCAGAAATAGGCAACTTACTGGATAATTTTAAAACAAACATGATGCACTCCATTTCCTCAGAGTTAGATGTCATGAGAGAAAAGCAGAAGCAAGTGGTAGAAGATATTACACTTGGTGTATTCTGTCCTAAATGTAGGAAAACACACCCACTAAAGGAATGCTCGTTGGAAAAAGCAGAGGTATGTAGGAGATGTGAACTCGAGCATGATACTAAGGAATGCCCTTCATTACCTAAGGTCAAAGCAGTACCGTGAGCATCCATTCCGGATGTGGAGCCAACATACTTTATGGCACAAAAGAGACCATGGCAGCCTTGAAACCAAGGTATGAACCTAGACCCATCATTTTTTCTGAATAATATGAATGGAATGAACAATATGCATAATATGAATACACAATTCCCTTCACATTATTCTAACAATCAGTGGCATCCATCTCATAACCCAATGCATAATCCTAACCCATGGACACCATGGTCACAACAGTCAAACAACCAAGCTCCTTGGAATTCCAACTGGAGAAATTCTTACCAAGGAAATAACTTTCCCCATCACAAGACTCAGTATCAACAATATCCCTCTCATCAGTATCAACATCAGCAGTATCAGCACCAACAGTATCAGCAACCATAGCTCCCTTTCCAAAACAATGCCACACCTATGAATGCACCACTTCGACCATAGCTACCTGCACAAGCTAACCCGAACCCAAACAATAAAGCAGTCCATCAATTTGAGACTGCCAACATGCCTACATATTCTATCACCCAGATTCCCTGCAATGATATACAATTACAATTAGGAAGGGTGGTGGAACCTATTATCACTGAGGATGTTTCATCCCCAGTGATTGAAACTGGAGTAAATCAACACTATGAGAACACGGTTAATTCAAAAATCCCCATCATTGAGGATGTTGATACTCCTACTGAAATAATAGCTGAAACTCAGAAAGTAACACACGATGTATCACAGCCTACACAGTTGAATAGAGAACCACCATACCCTGAACAATTGGCCTTGCAGAAAATAGTGGAACAGCCCCGATTTGATCTCGTGGGAGAATTGAAAAAATTGTATGTCAAAATTCCACTGTTATAAGCCCTCCATGATGTGCCCATTTATGCTAAGACGGTTAGAGATTTGTGTGTCAAGAAACTAGGAAGAAGGCCCAGGGACCCCCCCACTGTCCATGTGTTGGGAAAGCTTTTAGAATTCATAATGGGGAAGGCCCCTATGGAAAAATACGATGACACTGGGAACCCAACTGTTACAGTTCACATAGGGAATGTTAGGATATTCCTATACTCCATCCTAGTCCTAACAGCATTCTCCTTTTGCATTTTCAGAATTTTAGGGTTTGCATGCACTTTTAGGGTTTGCATGCATTCTAGAGTTTGCATGCATCCCAGTCATCAGTCCAGCACCTAGCCCTCAGTTAGCCATCCCCCGGGATCTTCTCACTGATTAGTTTTATCCCTCCAGTTGCTTAATGCACCCTTCTTCCTTGATTTTAGGAAGCAACTCGCCCTTCTTCACCTACCAGTCTAGTTGTCTTCATTTTATACTCAGTTACACTCATTTACACTTAGTTACACTCAGTTACACCTACCAGACTCAGTTTGACTGATGGTTGACAGTTACTTGAGCATTCATGACTCCACTGATGATGATGAAGACTTCCAGTTGTGCTCCGATGACACTCCAGTGATCTTTTGATCACTCCATGAAGGCTAATTCGAATTGCCACCTTAGGCATTCAAATTCCTCATGCATTGTATTATTTATTTGTCCATTTGTGATTAATGAATTAGTGTGTGTGAAGTATTTTTGCTTCTATTCGAGTTCCACTGTATTATTATTATGTTGGTCATTATACTGCATTGACCACTCTTCTTCTATTTTCTTGCTTAATCAATTACTTCCTTGTGAGGTATACATCATCTCTTAGATCTGTTGTGAGGATTTTCACATGGTATCAGAGCATGTTGAGAGTATTGTTTATCTCCATTCCTGAGAGTTTTTTGCAGGTTATTACCAAGATTTTGAGTGCAGCAATTTCTGCAATTTTGCAGCAGTAGCAGTTGCAGATATTCTCTATTGTTTTTGCAGGTCTTCTACAGCTTCCATGTATTCAGAATAAATCTATCCTCCTCCATTCAACTATGATCCTCTTTCTTCATTTAACTATCATGAATGGAAATCAAAGATGATAGCATATTTGAAGAGAAATGGTCTCTTTGATTATTGTTTTGAGAGAGAGTTTGAATCCTCTGAAGAAAAGATTGACTGGTTAAATAATGGTGACAAATCCATGGGAACCATGATGCTTACTATGTCTCGATGCTTGGTACATCAATTCATTGATGATGTTGAATATCCAAAAGAGCTATGGGCCTACATGGATGAAATATTTGGCATACATAATGAAGGAATTGGTCCAAACCCTTTCGAGAGCAAGAAAAGTGATGCATTCACCCTCCTTGATGATATCATTTATCATGAACCAGTATCAACCACATCTCATATTGAAGTTGTCCACAAAGAACATGCAGATTCTACACTCATGCTCCAACTTTCTTCTCTTTCTGTGCCAGCTCACACTCTAGATATTGCAGAAGGTCCTAAATCCTCTCTTGCACCAGAGTCTATTGGTTTGCATCATGATCACATGATTATTTTGGAGGAAAAATCAGCTATTGGAGGTAATGCATTCGCTCTTCTCAAGCAATCACCTCTTATTTACTACTATATGATCATTATTTCATGCTTTCAGAAGGTTATTGAAGAATATGGCCATTTCCATTCGCTTGGGATAGTTTCTCATGCACATCATGGTTTTGATCTCACCCCTGCTGGTTCAAAGGAGATCTCAAGAAACCATGACCATTTTCTTGGAATAATTTTTCATGCATTTACTGGCTTTGATCTCACCTCTTATGGTGCAAAGGAGATATCAAGAAACCATGATTCAAGTCTTGGATCTAATTTGGATCCTAAGCAAATACTACTTGAGATAATTTCTCATGCATATGATGGTTTTGATCTCACCCCTGTTGGTTCAAAGGAGATCTCAAGAAACTATTCTTCAAGTCTTAAATCTGATTTGGATTTCAAGCTATTATTTGATGGTTCCTTTTGGCATAATCTCACCCATGATGGTTTGAAGGAGAAGACAAAAGACTATCTGCATATTCATGTTTTTGATCCTACCTCAACTGATTCAAATCACAAGTTCAAGGATCATCCTCATACTTTTGGATTTGTTCTCATCACATTCGATCTGAAGAGCAAGTACAAGCACATGCTTTTTGAGCATGATCCACTTCTTCCCAAGAAGAAGATACCTCCATACAAATGACCAAGCATCACACCTACTTGAGTTTGGAGCATTTATTTTTTATGTGTGCCTTACAGTCTGTTTTGAGGGGGGGGTTATTTTTCCCATGAAATTTTCCCCACTTCCTTGGTTTATTGACTATTATTATTCATTGTATTGAGTGACCTTTGGTCTTCATTACCAAGGCCCAGGATGGATTAAGGGGGGGTGTTAGGATATTCCTATACTCCATCCTAGTCCTAACAACATTCTCCTTCTTTTGCATTTTCAAACTTTTAGGGTTTGCATGCATTTTGCATGCATCCCAGTCATCAGTCCAGCACCTAGCCCTCAGTTAGCCAGCCCATGGGAGCTTCTCACTGATCAGTTTTATCCCTTCAGTTGCTTAATGCACCCTTCTTCCTTGTTTTTAGGAAGCAACTCGCCCTTCTTCACCTACCAGTCCAGTTGTCTTCAGTTTATACTCAGTTACACTCATTTACACTCAGTTACACTCAGTTACACCTACCAGACTCAGTTTGACTATTGGTTGACAGTTACTTGAGCATTGATGACTCCACTAATGATGATGAAGACTTCCAGTTGTGCTCCGATGACACACCAGTGATCTTTTGATCACTCCATGAAGGCTAATTCGAATTGCCACCTTAGGCATTCAAATTCCTCATGCATTGTATTATTTATTTGTCCATTTGTGATTAATGAATTAGTGTGTGTGAAGTATTTTTGCTTCTATCCAAGTTCTATTGTATTATTATTTTGTTGCTCATTATACTGCATTGACCACTTTTCTTCTATTTTCTTGCTTAATCAATTACTTTCTTGCGAGGTATACATCTCATCTTAGATCTGCTATGGGTATTTTCACAGGGAACACACAAATTCCCAATGTCTTGGTGGATTTAGGCGCAACTATTAACGTTATGACCATAGAAACTGTGAAGAAATTGGGACTCACTAATATTCGGCCAACCCCTACTATTTTCGAACTTGCTGATAGATCAACGATCAAGCCTAAAGGGATCCTAGATGACCTCGTGATCTTAGTTGATTCGTTGGAATACCCTGCGGATTTCTTGGTGTTACAGCCGAAATCCCAGTTGGGGGGTGTTAAGTCAGTAAATTTTTCTCCATTTTTGATTTATTTTCTCCAGTTTTGGTTTGTGTTTGAATCTACTTCAGTTAAATTTTTTGATTTTAAGTTTTAGTTTTAGTCATCCTAGAAACTTCATGGGTGATTGAATAAGTTTGGAACCCAGTCTTTTCAGATTTTATTTGATTTTGGTGATTTTTTATATTGTAAAGGGGGTCAATGAGAGTCATATTTTCAAAAGTAGAATCATTAATGTCTTAGAGAACAGTTAAACTTATTTCTTAAACTTAAAAAACTGCCAAAACCTCCGACAAATTAGCAAAAAGTTAAAAAACTGCTAAATTTTGGCCTAAAAGTTATTCTTGTAGCGCTATACAAAAGTTTAACAAAGAGCGCACTACAGGAATATCGTGGCCTGTGTTTTTTTCAATTTTCGAACCGATTTCAATCATGATGTAGAATGGGAGTGTCTAATCGCCTTGTGTGAGTGTTCTAAGACGTGTTTGCAGCAGTTTGAGCATGATTTTTGTTGGTTGCTCGTCACGAAGTAAAACAAGCTCATCATTGCATGGTATGCGGGATCAGTTGCACAGAAACCAGCAAATCCTGGTTTAGCTGTCAAATTCCTCTTGTTACACGCATCATTGCAGGAGAGTAGTGTTTGTGAAGGAGAGCTCACTACTAAACGGTGGATTGTGTTGCTGAGAAAAAGAGACAGGTGTGTTTAATCGCCAGCGAAAATTAGGGCTTCCGAATTCATTCACCAGCAGTTAAAGAAATGATATGAGGACACTTGTGCTCATAAGAGGAGATCGTTGACACCCCAAAACGAAGCTATAAGCCATGATAGATGAGCAATTGACAGGTATTCCGTTATAAACCCTTATAGCTGGAAAATTTGGGTCTTTTTCGCTGCACGATTTTCTGGAGAAATTGGTTGCTGAAGAAGATAGAATAGATCATAAAATAAGAAATTCACCACAGAAATAGCTATCTGAAGCCCGGTATGAGGAATGTGCATGGACTGGTTCCTCTCATGACCTAATGTCTTTAAACATCAGAATATACAGGAAATAGCATCGAAAAGACTCACAGATCTATCTGTAAGGATTAGTTTTTACACAGAAGGCGTTTGTTAGTTTATGCAAGTGGTTTAAACATTGCTAAAAATTGTTATGACCTGTAAAATCACTTGCTCGGAGAACATTGAATTGAAGGTCTGTCCAGGAGTGTATAGCATAGTTCAAAGGAGCTCAAAGCATCAGAAAACAGTTTATAAAATATATTTTGAAACCTGAAATCAGACTGTTCCCGTTTCCTGAAAAGAAGAATATGGGGAAAAGTGGCAAAAGTGGTAAGGTCAACAGGGCTGAGCCCACAGACTTAACATGGATTCAGAAGCTTCCTGACTGTGCAGAGCTGTTTCAACAGGCAGGCTGGTTGAAATTTTTCAAAAAGGATAGATGGTTTTGATGCTCAGGTGTCCTGCAATTTTGCTAAGGGACTTAAAAATGAGATGATTATAATGGATACTTTGAGATTCAAGCTGACTGTAGAATTAATAGCAGAAGCTACTGAGATTAGTAATGAGGGTGAGCACTGGTTTAAGAAGTCACCTTTCGAGTTTGATCCCCAAAGGTACTTATTGCCTAATGTGACTCCTGACTGGAACAAGGGTATTCTCATTCATAATTTCAGGAAAGAATGGATTGAGCCCATAAGGATACTTCAGAGTTATGTGACTTGTGAAGGAAGATATTCATTAGTGTTCAAATATCATCTCAGGTTCCTTCAACACATGGCAGGGGTTTCTAAAATGAATCTGCCCTTCTTTTTCTTTAAAAGCCTGCAGAAAATGTCAAGCAAAATAAAACAACATGATGATCACACTTCTCAACCACTTTTTCACCATGGTCTCATTAAACTAATCATCACTACAGTGTTGCAGCATGAGGGAAAGACTTGGGACTTCTTTTTGTTCTGGTCAGGGGTTCATTCTAAAGGAGAAGATCAACAACCAAAAAGACAAACTGACAAGGGGAAGGTAATGATGCAAAAGTTAGGCCATTCAGTCAAACCTGCAAGCAAGCATGACATTAAAGCTAAGAAGGTGACTAAACAGGTAGCAGAAAAGAGACAGGATGACAATCAGCTCCAAGAAATTCCAGATCACACTAAAAACAGGTTCACATTATTTGAAGACAAAAAGGAATTCCTTGAAAAGAAATCATCACCTGTAGCAGATCCTCAGGATGAAAGTAAAGTTGATATTAAAATAGTTCCTGTAGCTAAAGAAGAAATTCCTATTCGGCCAAGAAGCCCCATTACAATCCTTTCGGATGATGAAGGATACATGTTAGAGGAGGAACAGCCTGTTTCTAAGATTAAGGTCAAAACTGAATTTGAAGAAGCTCAAGTTTTAGATGGCACAACTATGAAACCTAACAAGAAAATAAATAAGTTGGAAGTGGTGGAATTATCTTCTGTTAGGTACAAAGGAAGAAAACTGAAAATGATGGGGGAGGCAGCTACTCTCTGGAGACCTAAAACTAGGTCGAAAAACAAACTAAGGTTAAATATGAAAAAGCTGTTAAATCCAAAATTGAAGACTGATAAGGTGACTATCTCTGATGAAGAATCCATGGGGGATGATAAATCAAAGTTAGATAAACTACAGCCAGGTAAAGAAGAAGATATTAAGTCAGGGAAAGTAGTAGATGAAGGAAACTCCAAGTCCATCATTGAAGATACTTCTGAGAAACTGTTGACAGAGGAAGCACAAATATTTAAGAAGTTTGACATGTTTTGGAAACCTAATGAAGAGCACGATGCTGCAATAGAGAAATTGGTTAATTCTGACAAAGAAAATTTAAAGAAGACTGTCAAACAGTATAAGCATCAAATGAATTACATGCAGGAAGTTAATGATGGTTTAATGATGGCAAATAGAAGACTAAGAGAGGATCTTCAGGATGTTCATGACAATTTTCAGGAATTAGTGGTGGATGCCAAGGAAACACTCAGAAGGAAAAGGGCTTATGACAGGCACTGTTCAGAGCTGGAAAAAACAGTTGAAAATCTACAACAGGAAAATGAACACCTTCAGAAGAAGATAGCTGAGTTGGAGAAGAAGCATAAAAGAGTAAAGAGAAGTTCCTCAAGCCCAGATGGTATATCTCTTCTTGTGGAGGCAGCGAAGGAGATATGAGGCAGTTAGTAGTTAGGAGTTATTTTAGACAAACTTTTTGTTTTAGTTAAAGAATTTGCTATTTTTAGCAAACTTGTAATTTTGTAAAAATATAAATTTTACTTTACCTAATCTAGTGATTCGATGGAGAGCTAGGAGGGAAAAACCCTAACTTTTTTTTAGAAGAAAACTATTTAGAGAGGAAAGAAAAACATTGTAAGGGTTCTGATTTTTGGGAGCATCAGGAGGTCTACTAGCTGCTTGTACTTTCAGACTTATTCAGAGATAGGTACTGTAACTCTTATATGCATTTACTGATGAAATTATGAATATATGACTCTTTCCCCTTCATTTGGTCTGTGTTGGCTTCATGTTTGAACTTGTTTAGTTTCATGAATGACAAATTCATTGCTGGTTAATGTGTATTTTCTAGTAGTGCTTGTCCTTTATGTGTGAACTTCAGTACAGTCTTTTATTGGATTTTTGTGATATATATGCATCTTTATCAGTATATGTGTATGATTTAGTTGTTACTTATCTGCTGAATGTATTCCCTGCATGTTCTTGAATTTTATGACCAAAAAAACACAAAACAAAACCCTAAACCCTAGTTTGAATTGAGTTTTACTCCTGAGATTGTGTTGGCTTGTTACCCTAGCCTTAGTAACAATTTCTGGCACAAACAGGGGGACACCCACTAATCCTAGGAAGACCATGGTTGGCCAAAGCATATTCCTGTATCATCTGTCGGTCAGGATCTATGACCATTTCAAACGGAAATGAGATCAAGAGCCTAACCCTGTACCCTCCATCTCGACCAAGCATAGAAGCTGAGACTCCATTATGGGTAGATTTGGAGGAGGAAGAGGGTGTGTAGCCATTATTAACCATAGGGAGAGCCTTAACGTTTAAAGATGAAATAGAGGATGATGCCATTAATAGTTTCATCACTGAGCCCACGTCAGTCAATAAAAATGTCTATCAGATCTTGGACAGTACTCTAGCTGCAACAGAACAAGAAAATCTTACAGAAGAAACTCTAATCAATGATGCCAATATAATTCCAGTACTCAAGAATTCGAAGAGTGTTCCAGTAGAAATTGGTCCAGGAAAAACATTGAATATCAATCCTAATCTGGCACCTAGCGAGCTGGAACAGCTAGTCACTCTGCTGAAACAGCGTAGGGGAGCTTTCTCTTAGGAGTACATAGACATGAAAGGAATTCCTTCTCATCTATGCACCCATCACATTTATATTAAGAGAGAATCCAGGCCTATATGTCAACCACAACGAAGGATGAACTCGAACCTAAGGGACATAGTGAAAGAAGAAATCCAAAAACTTTTGGAAGCAGGATTCATATACCAAATTTTAGACAGTGAGTGGGTTTCTCCACTTGTGATTGTGCCAAAGAAGAATGGGAAATGGAGGGTCTACGTGGATTACAGAAAATTGAACAAATCAATGCAAAAAGACCATTTACCCTTACCTTTCATCGATCAGGTCCTTGATACCTTGTCTGGGAAAAAGTATTTTTCCTTTTTGGATGGCTTTAGTGGCTATAATCCAATCCAGATTGCTCCAGAAGACCAGGACAAAACCACTTTCACCTGTCCATGGGGGACTTTTGCATACCGAGTACTTCCTTTTGGGTTGTGCAACGCACCAGCCACCTTTCAGAGAGCAGTGATTGGAATCTTTTCAGAAATGGTAAATGATTGCATGGAAATTTTTATGAATGACTTTACTCCATATGGTTATAGTTATGAAGAAGCACTGAAGAACATAGAAAATGTCTTGAAACGCTGTGAACAAAACCAACTCTCTTTGAGCACTGAAAAGTGCCACATGATGATGAGTGAGGGCATAGTGCGGGGTCCCTTCATATCTTCTAATGGTATCCAGGTAGATCCATCCAAAATCAAGGTAGTTGAAAACATACCAACTCCTGGAACTTAGAAGGATGTACGTATCTTCTTGGGGCATGCTAGCTATTACAGAAGGTTCATAGAAAACTTTTCCAAACCAGCTTCTCCTTTGTTCACTCTGCTGATGAAGGATGCATAGTTTGTCTGGAATGATGCATGCCAAACAGCGTTTACTGATCTAAAGAGAAGGTTGTCTACAACACCCATCTTACAAGGGCCCAATTGGGCTCTACCTTTTCACATTTCTTCAAATGGTTCAGATACTACCATTGGAGCAGTTTTGGGACAGCAAGAAGGTAACTGTCCTTATGCCATTTATTACATTAGTAAAAACTTGTCTCCTGTTGAATTGAATTATACTATTACAGAAAAGGAATTTCTTGTCATTGTTTATGCCATCAACAAATTTAGACATTATATTACTGGATATTCTACTTTTGTGCACACTGATCATTCTGCTATCAAGTATTTAATGAATAAACCAATCACGAATGCTATAATTACTAGATGGTTTTTACTATTATAGGAATTTGATATCACAATTATTGATAGACCAAGAAAGGAAAATGTTGTTGCAGATTTTTTATCTCGACTTACTAACAGAGATGACAATTTACCAGTCAAAGATTCCTTCCCTGGCGAACATTTGTTTGCAGTATCAGCTCATTCCCCATGGTATGCAGATATTGCTAACTTTTTGGTTGTAGGTAAGCTTCTAGCACATCTGTCAAAGAGAGAAAAAAGGAAGATCATACAAAAGAGTGCTAGGTACTGCTGGATTGATGGCATATTTTCTACACAGGGCTTGATTTAGAGATTAGAAGATGTGTTAGAGAAGATGAAATCTTTAGCATTCTTAAAGCTTGCCATGATGATCCCTGTGGGGGACATTTTGCTCACAAAAGGACAAGTCATAAAATTTTGAGAATGGGCTATTTCTGGCCTACATTGTTTAGGGATGCAAAGAAGTATGTTCAGGCATGTGATAGCTGCCAAAGGATGGGCCAACCCAATAGATTAGATGAGATTCCTTTGCAGCCACAACTTGTGGTTGAACCATTTGATAGGTGGGATTTAGATTTTGTAGGGCCTATCAACCCTCCCTCAAAGCAGAAAGTTCACATCTTGGTTTGCACATATTACATGACCAAATGGGTAGAAGCTGTAGCCTTGGTTAAGGCCAATGATCAGGCTGTGATTGATTTCCTATATGAGGAGATTTTTACTCGGTTCGGAGTACCTAAGGAAATCATTACAGATGGTGGACCATAGTTTGTGTCTCACAAGCTAGAATCACTGTTACACAAATTTCATATTCAGCACAGAATAACCTCGCCATATCATCCATAGGATAATGGCCAAGTGGAGAGCACAAACAAGGTTATCAAGGCTATTCTGACAAAAACAGTGAAGAGCCATTATTAAGATTGGGCTAAAAGGCTTCCAGAGGCACTATGGGCCTATCGTACTATGTGGCATAACACCACTAGTTTTTTTCCATATGAGTTAGTGTATGGTAAGAATGTTGTTTTTCCAATTGAATTTGAAATCAAAACCTTGAAAAAAACTATGGAAGCAAACCTGAATTTATCAGAGGCACAGAGGGACTGACTGAATCAGCTCAATGAATTGGATGAGAAGCGCACAGCTGCAGTACATCATATGGCTTTAATCCAACAACAGTGCTCTAAATGGCATGATCGATTTATAAAGAAGAAAGTCTTCCAAGAAGGAGACTAGGCTCTATTATATGATTCACGGTTTAAGAGGGACTTTAAAGGAAAATTGTGTACCCATTGGTTGGGCCCCTATCAGATAGATCAAGTATTTGATAATGGAATAGTCCGGTTGATCACCATTGATGGAAACAGATTACCGTTATTCGCAAATGGTCATCAGCTGCGATTGTATCACAAGATGATCTCAAGGGAAGCTTTCGTTTCGCATGTTGCAGGTGATCCAGACTATCAGCTAACGTCGGGACAAGGATTTTTCTCAACCGCTATCAATTTTTAATAACTGCAATATCCACATGATTTGTACATAAATAATTCATTTTCTATTTTTTTCATTCTGTATTTTATCTATTTTTTTTCATTTTGCATTTGATCGGGTTTGTTTGAAGAATTATGTGCAGGAATTAATTGGAAGAATAACAGTCATGACTGGGCCAGACGACTGCGGGCACCTTGCATTGTTCCTAATCTAATAAATCTCTTTTTAAGAAGATGGATGATTCGTTACCTTTCAGCAGTCAGCTGAAAATTTGCCTGTTACTTCACATCGCGCAGCTACGACTCCTTACCTTGCTCATTCTTACTATTTCAATAGTTGCGACTCCGCTATTCCTGACCAATCTACCAAATGTAGCAACTACGACTCCGCTATCCTTGACTATTCTTACTATTCAGCAGCTGCAACTCTGCTATCCTTGACTATTCTTACTATTTCAGCAACTCCGACTCTGCTATCCTTGACTATTCTTACTATTTCAACAACTGTGACTCAGCTATTCCTGACCAATCCGCCGAATGCAGTAGCTGCGACTCCACTATTCTTGACTATTCCGCTAAACCCAGCAGTTGCGACTTGTTAAGATTTAATATGCTAAGACAGAAAATAGCAGCATTACATTCCATTTCACAATAATAGCATATATAGGATCACTGAAGAAACAACAAGCATAGCATAAACACAAGAGACACAGATTTATCTTGGGAAACCCTCATGGGGTAGAAAACCCAGTAATGCTTCCTCAATATAGATGACCAGCAATATACAAAGATGCAAACCAAAGACATGATCTCCTCCTCCATCATAGAAGACCTCTCCTCCACAAGTGCGCTTCTCTCAAGTGAGTGAGTGTGTAAAATGAGGAATACACCTCCTCTATTTATACACTACTCCGACTTATCTTTTACACAAAACATGTAGGATCGTATTTAACCAATGGGTTAAATACCCCACTACAACTGACTGGGTCGACCCCTCTAGGGTGGTCTAATAACCCTTTGACCCACATAACACATACAGGGCCGACCCCCACTAGGGAAGTCTAATAACCCGAGTTACCACATTCCAACGGAGGAATAAACATCTCCGGATATACAATAAGGTCTTCAAGGAGGAATGAAACATCTCCAGAATAATAAAGTACAAATATAATATTCTTTGAAGTTACAATATCTCAACACTCCCCCTTAACGAGAAGGATATTATAATAGCATCTGCACGAGCAAGGAGTCATCAACATCATACATGATACATCTATAAATCATTGGAAGCTTTCTCAACATCATCAGTAACTCAAGCAGTTACTGGAACATCTTCAATACTGGAACATCAACATCTTCAGTACTGAGTCTTCATCTTTTGCACCACTTGAACAACTATAACAACATCAACATCTGGATCCTCACGATCATCAGCATCGTCATCATATGATCATCAACATCGGGATCATCTCGATCTACAACATCTGGATCATCTCGATCTACAGCATCTGGATCATCTCGATCTACGGCATCTGGATCATCACGATCTACAACATCTGGATCATCTCGATCTACAGCATTTGGATCATCTCGATCTACAGCATTTGGATCATCACGATCTACAACATTTGGATCATCATCATCTAGATCAACACAATCAGCAGCATCGTCATCTAGATCAACACGATCAGCAGCATCATCATCTAGATCAATACGATCAGCAGCATTGTCATCTAGATCAACACAATCAGTAGCATCGTCATCTAGATCAATACGATCAGCAACATCGTCATCTAGATCAACAGTATTAGTATCCACACCAATACAAGTATACACATCATCAATACAAGTATCCACACAATACAAGTATACACATCATCAATACAAGTATCCACACAATACAAGTATACACATCATCAATACAAGTATCCACACAATACAAGTATACATCATCATCAATACAAGTATCCACACAATACAAGTATACACATCATCAATACAAGTATCCACACAATACAAGTATACATCATCAATACAAGTATCCACACAATACAAGTATACATCGCAACACACACGATCATATTACAGGATGATCAATCCTGCTCTCTTTAGGACATAGGTCCATGGATGATGCAATCCTGTCATGTACCTTTTGAACCGAGGTCCAAGGACGATCCAGTCCTACCATGTACCTTTTGAACTGAGGTCCAGGGATGATCCAATCCTATCATGTACCTTTTGAACCGAGGTCCAGGGACGATCCAGTCCTATCATGTACCTTTTGAACCAAAGTCCAGGGACGATCCAGTCCTATCATGTACCTTTTGAACCGAAGTCCATGGACGATCCAGTCCTATCATGTACCTTTTGAACCGAAGTCCAGGGACGATCCAGTCCTATCATTTCATTCTCGGAGACCTCTTGTCTATGGCTCAATTCATAGGACTAAAGTCTGAGGACGATACAATCCCCTTACTTGTTCATTCAGGATTTTGTTCTCGGAGACATCTTGTCTACAGCTCAATTCACAGGACTAAAGTCCGAGGATGATCCAATCCCCTTACCTGTTCATTCAGGATTTTGTTCTGGGAGACATCTTGTCTACGGCTCAATTCACAAGACTAAAGTACAAGGATGATCCAATCCCCTTACCTGTTCATTCATGATTTTTTTCTTGGAGACATTTTTTCTACGGCTCAATTCACAGGACTAAAGTACGAGGATGATCCAATCCCCTTACCGGTTCATTCAGGATTTTGTTCTTGGAGACATCTTGTCTACGGCTCAATTCACGGGACTAAAGTTCGAGGACGATACAATCCCCTTACCTCTTCATTTAGGATTTTGTTCTCGGAGACATCTTGTCTACGGCTCACTTCACAGGACTATGGTCCGAGGATGATACAATCCCCTTACCTGTTCATTCAGGATTTTGTTCTCGGAGACATCTTGTCTACGGCTCAATTCACAGGACTAAATTCCGAGGACGATCCAATCCCCTTACCTGTTCATTCAGGATTCTGTTCTCGGAGACATCTTGTCTACGGCTCACTTTAGGACTGAAGTCCAGGGATGATCCAATCGCCACATGTCCACTAAGGACTTCATTCTCGAAGACATATGTCTACGGTCCTTTTAGAACATATGTTCAAGGATGATGCAATCCCTCTTCTTTCTCGGAGACATCTGTCTACGGATCCTTTTAGAACATATGTTCAAGGATGATGCAATCCCTCTTCTTTCTCAGAGACATCTATCTACAGATCCTTTTAGAACATATGTTCAAGGATGATGCAATCCCCTTGTCAACTTAGACCCTATCTAAGGACCATCCACCAACCTCTCTATTGGCATCACTAATATAGGTATCCTCATCATCGACCTCACTGTCGATGCAGGCAATCTCATCATGAGTGATCACATCACTCCCCCTTTCGAGGAGGGTCCTTCTGAACTATATTAAGTTTGTCTCGAAAAACTTTACTTGAGGTAGAGGTTTGGTTAGTACATCGGATTGGTAGAGGTTTGGTTAGTACATTGGTAACTTGTTACAAATTCGAACTTTATAGTCCTTTTCTGCACCATATCTTGTATATAGAAATGTCAGATCTCTATGTGCTTTGACTTATCATGGAACACTAGATTCTCTTCCATCTTGATACAACTCTGTTTTTCACATAGTATCACAGTTGGGTCTATCTCTAAGTCAAACAATCCTATAGCCATATTGCTTTACAACTAGCAGAGCAAGCAGCCATATATTCCGCTTGTGCTAAGAGCCATACTGGACTATTTCCTACTAAACCACAAGATCATGGCAGATTCCAGATAATAACATCTTCTCAATGTGCTCTTCCTGTTTGATACACTTTCTGCTCAATCAACATCTGTGTAGCCATCTGAAGTCATGATCTCCAAAATAGCATAGATCAAAGTCTATCGTATCCTTTGGGTACCTCATCACATGCTTTGCAACTAATAGGGGAACACATCTAGTTTCCACTAGATACTGACTCAAGGTATTCACAGCAAAGCATATATCTGACCTAGTATTTATTAGATACATCAATGACCCAATAATTTGTCTGTATAGAGTTATATACACTAACTCTGATGAGTCATTCGCTAACAGCTTCAAGTTGGAATCCATGTGAGTGGTCATTCCAACATATCAAGTTCTTTTAATATTTCTCAGCATACTTTCCCTGGTTGAGAAAGATTCCTTCTAAGCCTTTCCATACTTCCACACCTAGGAAGTAATGCATCAATTTGAGATCTTTCATTTTCATTTCTGCAGCCATCTATCTATGCCATCTCTTGTCAGATGGGTCCACTGATATAAGCCTCAACATCATTCGAACTCTGTGGTGAGTTCCTTCTTGCATCCAGTTCATCTGTGTATAGAACCATATTCAACCTTGTAGCAAAGGTTGTGATCCACATCACCCATTAAGCTCATCAATTGACTATCGATCCTGGGTACCCATACAGAACCTGATTCACACTTCTTCTTTAATTACATCATTAAGAAGATGGTCTTATCTAGTCACTTGGAGCAAACATCTCGTCATGATTCTCTTCCTCTTTCTAAGAGAATCTTCTAGCCACGAGCCTTCTATATTTTGTTTGATTTGTAAATCTTCTTGTTGAACATCCATCATTTGTTCGGTGTTCATCATTCTTCATGATCTTTCCTACAAATCAAAATTAAGTACATGATTAGTAATACTTCATAATCATGAAATCATGTTGACATGATAACCTATTATGCATACATATATCATTTACATAGTTATGCAACTATCTTGACCAATACTTTGGCACAACACTTTCCCATATCCTATATGCATACAGTGGCTATCTAGATGCCTTCCATCTCTACTAGAACATACTATCGAGAGTGTGCACAACTCTCAGTATGTCAGCAAAGAGGTTTCATTCTAGACAAGCAACAATGGAATGTTTGTCCAACTTACCAATCATATGCATATTAGTAGTATATTGTTCAATGCTCTATGAATGTTTACACTCAGCATGATATATTCTAGGAATACAAATATGCATACAAGAAATATCATTTACTATTTCAAATAAAAACTCAAATACTTATCTTTTATGTTTGTGTGGTTGCCTCCCGCTTGATCTTCTATATGTCTTTTGAACCATCTATTCATTGTGTACCACTGTGCATGCTCAAGTGTGCACTAGTGTCATCCTCATGATCTCATACACAAACATACATTCATTAGTATATTCTCAAAACATTCTAATTCTAAATAATCTTGAATATGTATAGTCATGATCATTAGTATTCAGGGTTTCAAGGAAGTCTTCTTTTACTTATGCATATTCTTGTTTGATCATAGTACTCTTCTGGTTAATTAAATCATCAAGATAAGAGACATAATATGCATAAACCCTTGATTACTAACTTTATGAATAAGCATAACCAATCATACCAAGTATACTTATATAATGGATCCTAACACAAGGTAAGATTCTAACTTGACATAGGAAAACATACCTAGATTAGTATACCTGCTTAGTTATGTACAACATACCTAAACAATCTCTTCAATGATTTAGAGATCCTGAGCTAGAACCTGCATGTCTCATAGGTTAAGCATAATATAAAAAAGTCATACATACCTCGTAAGTAGAACAAAGATTATGGATGAGTCTTTGTCTTTATGTTGTCATGGTCATGGAACTTGATTTGTCTTTTGTGATGTACCTGTATCTTGTTAGCAGACAACATCAACCTCACACAACACCATAATGCATTAGTACAATCATATAGCCTTAATCAATGAATGTCTTCGATCATTCACATGCATTCATACTATTACTAGGGTGATAAGACAATTCTAACATTAATCAAGATTGTACTAATAAATAATATGAATACAAACACATCATGAACTTAATCAAGAATCAGATTTCAAGACATACCTGAACCTCGTTAAGTCATACCTATCGAGACTTCTTGTAGTCTTCTTATGTAAGGCCTTAGCCTCAACTCACCCTGAAACTTGATCTGGAGCTTGATTAGGGTTTGCTAGAGAAACCGTAAAAATTCAATCTTTGACTTTCACACTTCTGAATGGATGGAAGGATGTGTCTTGCTGAGCTGATCAAACTAGCATACTTCAATTTTGAAATCTCCAAAATTTGACCCCTCAAAATTGCCTTCGAAACTTATGGATCTTCTGGACAGGAACCTGAACTAGGGTTTGATGAAGCCCACCCTTCTGTCCAATCAAAAGGTTCGATCCAAGGCTCTAAACTCTTATTTTTCTGAGGAGCTTCCAGCCGTGGTTACAGACTTCAAAAATTCCAACTTTTGCTGAAGCCCTAATTTTCCATCTTTCCGATCAAAATCCCGAACTGGGGTTTGATCAAGCCCAGTATTCTACCCAACCAAAAAATTCGATCTTGGTCTCTAAATTTCAATTTTCCTGAGTAGCATTCAGCCGTGGATTCCGATTCCAAAAATTCTAACTTTCTCCGAAACCCTAAATTTCGGAAGCCATGAATGAAAGTGCTCCAAAAATAATTCTATTTTGACAGAAATATGTACTTGATTGTTTCTGCTGTAACTCCAAAAATTTTGCTTCACAAAGTCTAAAAACTTTTTCTATGGTATCCTGACCTATCATATTTCCATCCCAATAGGTCTGACCTCAATTGGATTTTCTGAGAGAGAGTTATGCCAAGTGTCGCAACGTGACCTGTTTATGTGGTAAAACAGGAGAGCGAACTTGTATGGCGTGCCACATGTCACTGGTTCAACTTCGGCCTCTGAAAATGTTTCTTGAGATATTATATTCTGTGTAATACCTGTCACTTTTTACGAAATTTCATTTGGAGCTTCCTAGCACAAGTTATTCCAAGTGTCGCAACATGACCTGTTTATGGGATAAAACAGGAGAGCGAACTTGTACGGTGTTCCACGTGTCACTGGTTCAACTTCGGCCTATGAAAAAGTTTCCTAAGATAGTGCAGTCTGTGTGCTACCTGTCACTTTTTACGAAATTTCATTTGGAGCTTCCTAGCCCAATTTATGACCTTTTTTCCTAGGTCACCTGATTTTGACTGAGATCTGGAAGAGGCAGAAACCCTAACTTGTACTGATCATAACTTACAAAGTACAACGAATCTGAGGGTATCCTTTGGACACAAGATACCTAGAGATGTTATGCACGACCTGTAAAGGTTTTAGATCCTGAAACTTCTCCAAAATGTATTTATGGCGAAAGTTCCACGATGACTGGTTTTTGCTATATAAAACCCTAACCTTCAAATTGTCGTAAGTAAAGCAAGTGTCGTAAGTGCCATACATTGCCTTCCTTCAGGTTAGCTCTGATACCATGTTAAGATTTAATATGATAAGACAGAAAATAGCATCATTACATTCCATTTCACAATAATAGCATATATAGGATCACTGAAGAAACAACAAGCATAGCATAAACACAAGAGACACAGATTTTTCCTGGGAAACCCTCATGGGGTAGAAAACCCAGTAAAGCTTCCTCAATATAGATGAACAACAATATACAAAGATGCAAACCAAAGACATGATCTCCTCCTCCATCATAGCAGACCTCTCCTCCACAAGTGCGCTTCTCTCAAGTGAGTGAGTGTGTAAAATGAGGAATACACCTCCTCTATTTATACACTACTCCGACTTATCTTTTACACAAAACATGTAGGCTCGTATTTAACCAATGGGTTAAATACCCCACTACAACTGACTGGGCCGACCCCTCTAGGGTGGTCTAATAACCCTTTGAACCACATAACACATACAGGGCCGACCCCCACTAGGGAAGTCTAATAACCCGAGTTACCACATTCCAACGGAGGAATAAACATCTCCGGATATACAATAAGGTCTTCAAGGAGGAATGAAACATCTCCAGAATAATAAAGTACAAATATAATATTCTTTGAAGTTACAATATCTCAACATGAATCCACTATTTTTACTCCATTTTCGTCCCTTGCTAGCAGCTGCAACTCCGCTTTTCTTGACTATTTCGCTAAACCCAGTAGCTGCGACTCCGCTATTTTTACTCCATTTTCGTCCCTCACTAGCAGCTGCGACTCCGTTATTTCCACTTCATTTCCGCTCCTTCCGTACAGCTGCGACTCTGCCATTTTTGCTTATTTTGCTAAGTCTAGCAGCTGTGACTCCGCCAGTTTGTCTACTCTCTGATTGATGATGCCAATAATGATTCAATTAGGTGTCAGTTTTGTTGCTCGCTCCACAATATCCAATCATGGTTTGCCACGAAGGAACATTTCAGGTGTCTTGAGTAGCTGTTAGCCTAAGTGGTGGTGGCCACATCACTTCAACACATGGGCATTCATACTCGGGAGGATGAAGGTCGGCTGTAATGATTGATCCATGGCTAAAACTCATAAATGCAAAGGTACAGATCGCATCTTTTACATGATTTGGTAGAAAATTAAATACAATAATAATGATTATGTACTGTCGTATCCCTCGATTAGCGAATCCATACGAATTAACCTCTAGGGATTATGTCAGGATCATGGTTGTATTTATTTCCCTTCACCTTACCCAATTTGCACCTGTTACCCCAATTCTGCCAACTTCCTCGTTCCAACGGAATGTTCATACTGGTGCAGACTTACCTAAAACCTTTTTGAATCCCAATGACCCTTTGCATGTTCGTAAAACTTCAACTTCCATGTCTAGACTGGAAATTGTTGCATTTGTTCTGAACTTTGAGGAGGGATTAAAATGGGAAACCCAATCTGACATGAACTAGTAAATACAGAATTTGTATGTGCCAATGCAGAAGTTCTTAATATTTTTACAGCAGCAGGTTGGATGGAATACTTTGAACGGTTGAACGGTTTCCACACAGAAACTGCATTGCAATTTTCCCTCAACCTGCCTGATACTCACTTCAAGGTTAGGGGACTTCCTGTGGATGTTACAGAAGAAATCATAGCCGAGGTTACTGGCTTACCCCTGGTTGGGAAGAAGTTATTTGGACGGAAGGCACATAATGCAAATGCGGTGAGAAAATTTTTGGCAGTTGGAGAGAAATTTAGTCCAAAGCACCGTGGGCTCGTGGCATCTCTTGTGGAGGTAGGTACCAAATTGTTTCCTTCTCTGAACTTCCCTTATTGTCTCATTTACGCCATGGAAATTTGGTGAATATACCAATTTATTTGCTTAAAGCCCTGCAAACCATGGTTGGATATGCAAGAACTGCCCAACACCTAGTTTCCTCCCTTAATAATGATGGCCTAATCAAATTACTAGTCTTAAGAGCCATTACAAATCATAATTTAACTTGGGAACGATTTCTGGCTAGAGATGCGCCAATCATACAACCTGTATTAGAAATGGAGGGTGTTGGTGAAGATAGTGAGGACCGAGGTTCCTCAAATCCAGTTGGGGGGGAGGCTGGAGCATTAGAAAACCATACCAGTGACGAAGAGAAATTAAATAAGGGAGAATCAACATCAATAGAAAATATTGTTGCTGAGGAAATTGTGATGGAAACCATGGCACAGGAGGCAGAAAAATCAGAAGCTGTAAATGCAGAAGTAGATACTCAAATGAAAGAAGCTAAAACTGGAGCAGCTGTTGAAGTTGCGATAGTAGAAGCTACAATTGCAGAAACAAGAATTCAGGAGGAAGGATATCATACAGGAATAGTAGGAGAAGGGATTGTGAAAATTTTGGAGGTTGTGTCCTCTCCGGAAATAAGGGGGACCATTATTGAAGAAGAAAAGACAGAGGAAAAGACCCCTGTGTCAAAGGAACGAAGAGTAGGATCAGGAAACAGGGGTCAGACACCCACTAAAGCAAAGAAAAGAAAAATCAAAACTCTCAAAGCACCAGTAGCAGTAGGCAGTCAGGAATACCCAGTGGGAATGGTGAGGAAAAGAAGGACTCGATCAGTTGTAACAGCAGAAGCAGCTATGACAGTAGCAACAGCAGAAGCAGCTGTAATGGCAATAGCAGCAGAAGCAGCTACAACAGCAGCAGAGGTAGCAGAGACAACAAAAGAAGCAGAGACAATGGATGCAAGTGGGGGTGATGTTGAAGTGCCCTTAGTAGAGACAGCAGGAGCAGTCAGAGAAAATAGTGAGTCACCTATGTTAGAGAAAGCACCTATAACAGGGGTAGATATAGAGATTCCCATTTTGAACCCCAAGTCATCTACTACTATGTAGGAAACTTCCATAGAAGAACCTCAAATCAAAAATATTCTGCATGAAAATGAATTATTAAAGGAGGATGTGCAGATATTGCGGAATGGGCTTGAAAGATGGAAGGGAATAGTTGGAAAACAAGCAGAGAAGAATTTGAACACATTAGCAAATGTTGCAAACTTATTTGAGAATTCATCTTTTGCATTTGAAAATGAGAAGCATGGAGAGACTGTTTGTCAAGAGTGTGGAGATATATTTTTTGCAACAGGACACAGAGTTGTTGTGTTGGGAGTTGTATCACAAAGGCATGTACAGATAGAGGAGGTGGAAGAAGGAATGCCAGAAATCGAATTGATGGGGGAAAATGAGCCAAGAATTGAAGAGATCCCTGATTCGAATTTAGGAGATGAAACTGTACAGTCCCAACCATCAGAGGATACCGAGCTTCTTCAGGACCAGTCTCATCAGTCAGAGAAACTTGATATAACCCAGAAACAATCTCAGCAGTTCAAAGAAATTGAAGAATAGGGGACTGTTACACAAGAACCAGTACCCTTGAAAATATTTAGTGAGGCTACAACTCAGACAGCAAGATTTGATATGAAGGACCAAGAATAAAACATTGTTACATAAGAACCGGTGTTTCCAAAATCATTTGCTACAGTTCCAACACATGTTGAGATGGCTAAGGTTGAAATGAAGGAGGATGATGTCACACAAGAACCAACAGTCCTAAGAATATTTGCTGAGACTGTAACACAGACTGAGGGGGCTGAGGTTGATATAGAAATAAAGGATGCTATTACACAAGAACCAGCATCCCCAAAATCCATGGCTGAGATTGCATTACAGGCACAGACCACTGCAACTCCAATACAGGATGAAACTATTATAGTGCCAAAGCAAAACAAGGAAGTCATTTATTTGGACTCTGATGATGAAAAGGAGGTAGAATATAGAAGATTTCAACGGCTGGAGAAGAGGATTCTCTGGTTAAATATCGAGTTGGATAAATGGCTCAAGTGGATTGATCAGTTCAGGACAGGTATGATCTCTCTCCAAGAACATAGGAATGTCATTAAGGAGCTGAGAGAAAAGTGGGTTGAGGAGTTATTCTTCCAGAAACTTTGGTGGGAGAAACTTTAAGAAAAATTGGAAGGATTGAAGAAACTTAAGTCCCTACAACGAGAAAAAGAAAAAATGTATACTCTTTCCCTAGAATTGTTGAGTTGCAGGGTTCCATCCCCCTCTTACCCTGTCTTTCTCGATGAGCAGACAACTCTATTTCAATTAAGGGCTCTTAAGGAAGGGAGATCATTTGATTTGGCAACAGCTACTCAGTTTTTGGAGACTTTTTTGAAGAGTGATTTTGAGGATCAACATTTGTTATGTGAATTGTATTTACATGACAAGGCTTGTTATATTGACTCTCCATCTAATCCATTACCTTGTCTAGGGGATGTTCAGCTGAGGGCATTTGCCTCTTTTGTCATTAACCATGTAAGATGGCGAGATGCTTTCCAAACCATCCTCAGGAATGAGGAGAATTCTACTCTCTGGATTAGGGGGGAACCTTAGGATCCAAAAGCATTCATAGAAAATCATGCTAAATCTCTCAGGGTTCCTTCAATTGCCCAATACTTTGAAATCCTATGAGATAAAATCCTTACCACATGTGTCCCAATGATTCTTAATATGCAGCAGAGTGCTCTGGAAGGTAGTGAATACAGATGGCTTTATTCTTTCTCATCTCTGAAAGAAATGGATCCATATGGCTTTGAGAATTTCAGGAAAGCTTTGACAAGGATTCCTAGATATGTGCAGTGCATGAAAAAGTGTGGGTCTTGGTGGATTGGATTAAGATTCAAATTACCTCTCATATGGTTGCCTTTGAGTCCTTACAGAAATAGCTATGCTTTGACTGTAGAAGAAGAGGAGTTGTGTTGGGAGCATTGGATAGCCTGCTATGGGTTTGTGCCTCGAGGAGAGACACCAGAACTTGCCTACAATCTTACAAATCTTCACAGATTCAACTCAGACTCAGATTCAGACTAGGGGAGGTAGTTGCATGAGGACATGAAATCGGATAGTTGGGGGGAGATGTTGGGTTCAGGAAATGCCCCTTTTTGGCCATCCTTATTACATCATTTTTCCCTGATTACATCCTATTTTCATAAGCTATATCCATGCCTTTCTCCAAATCGACCAATAATCTTGACAAGTATAATTTGCTATTATTTTATATATTTTATTCCTAAGATTGTTAAAGATTCTGAATCTTAGTCCTTGGTTTATGCTGATCTGTGTGATTTCATTTAGTCAAGGTCTAAAGTGCAGGTGTATCAACCAAGTGGCCCTAGCTGTTACTCTTCAAAGCACCAACTCCTCATAACTCTAAGGGACAGCGCATTCATCCATGAGAATCTGCAACAGGCCTCCACTGAAACAGAACCCAGCCGCGATAGCTAGATTGCATTCCAATTTTCCAAATCCGTTGATCCATTGATTACTGGAGTAACAGCTCCTTCATGAGTGACAACCTTGTTTAATGCGGCTGTAACAGTTAGCTGTAACTTCGCAGCATGAAGATCATAGATCTTCATTGTTGCATGAGTTTAGTGGATCGTGATCTATAGTTCCAATGTATAAATATGTGAAGGCTCTCGTAGCCTGGGGATGGACAATTACCATTTTGCATAAGCTGGAACAGAGCACTGATACTATCAATTTCCATCATTAATATGAGAGCAGAGTTCTTAATTTCTGTGTCTTAATTTGTTAAGATTCTCGACGTCTTTGTTAGAAGTCCAGGGCCCGCCTTCTCACAGAGATAGCCAGTTTAAGTAGGTAGGGTGATTTAGCTTTGTTTATGTTGTGTGGTGTGGAGTTATTGCAGATTTTACTGTTAGCTGCAATACAGATTAGCTTTCCTTTCGGTAGTTCACAATTGCATCTTGAATAGCTGTAGCGGATTGGTGTGAGAATCGACTGTGTAGGATAATTCATTTAATGCATGTGTGTTTGAATCAGCTGTAATAGCCAAGCTCAATTCCAATATCTTTCAGTTGTTTATGCTTTCTAGGATTTCTAGTAATTATCAGTTAGAGTCCAAGCTTTAGATTTTGGTTGTTGTTGTATCTTAAATTGATTTAAAGTAGGCAGATTATGATTGAGTAACAGCAGCTGCTAGATGGATCATTTTGGTAAAGATCAATTATTGTAGTTTGATAATTATAGGATTTAACTTCTTGCAAAAGCAATCTGGTTTATTTCTATTCTTAATTTTATAACTGCTGGGTGATTTATGTAGGAAGGTAGTTTCAATCAAATCCCTAGATGTGTGAATTAGCTTAGTCTGCTTTCTGGAGTGATTTTGGATGGATAGATTGGTAGGATCATTATCTACATTTAGTAAACCAACTGCTTGACATGTTTATGCACAAATTATGCTTATTACCATTGAAACAAAAGACCTCCCTAGGTTTGACAATTTATATTGACCATCCTATAAGTTAGCTTTAATTAATTGACATATAGGGTGACCAACAAGATCGAACCCCATGGATCCTAGTGATAGATTGAATTAATTAATTAATGAGGGGTTAATATGAGGCAATTAATTAATTAGGAGTGTGCATTTAAATTTATCAATATTTGCTACCTACTTCGAATAAATAATTATAGAGCATTTAATATTATTTGTGCAATTAATATTTTTATTTGTTATGCTGAATAAATGGAGAAATTGGCCCACCAACTCGAATTATGTAATGTCCCCATTCAAATAATTTCATAGTAAGACAATCCCATCAATCCTACTAGTTTCCTAGGTTGGATGGGCACATGTGGAATGGTAATAAGGAAGATAATAAATGATGTTTAGACATTAGAAGGGTTCAAGTATTTAATAAATAGAGTGAATAAAGAAATTCAAGAGAAACCCTAGGTGGCAAATGGTTTTGGAGACATATGGAGGATGTGGGACCCACACTAGCTTGATTTTTCATAATACATTGTATCTCTCTCTTGCAAATTTGAATTAATGGGAAGATGAACACTCTTGGGTAAGTTGGTAAGTCATAAAACATGTCATTGAGCATCTTAGGTCGAATTGGGAAGGATTGGTAACCTCCATGGAAGATAAAGAGTCAAATTGGGAGTTTGTGGACACTTGGGCTAGATTCCCTAGCCCCTATGACACCAATGATGGAGCATCTATGACAACTATGACAAATAACAGACCTGAACTCTGACATATGACCACTATGATATGTCAGCCCCAAAAATAGGCTCAAGGAAGGTGCTCATGGGAGTTGGAGAAGCCAAAAAGACTCACAATCGAATTTGGGAGAAGATGGAAGGTTGGAACTAGGAGACAAGTGGCAAATGTGGAATATTTCCTAAATAGAAATCTATTGAATATATTGAGAGGATTTTGACACTTAGAAGGCTAATGTTGGTTATAAAATGTAGAAATCAAGTTGGATAATGGCTTTTGATGATTTGAGAAAAATTGCATTTGTGAAGAGAGAGCTAGTGGATGACTAGTTTCTTGCCTTAGCCAATTTCGAGGGTGAAAGATTCCCATCCAAGTTGGTGTTTGGAGAGGCCACTCAGGTATTTCATGGTGCTTTAATGGAGTTTTTATTTTCAGGTAGCATATATAGGAATTTTCATGGTTTGGTTTAGTGCAACACTTCTTCTCCACCATTTCCAGTTTTGAAGGCATATTCATGCTCCTTGAGGGATTGCGCTTTGGGTGAGCTCTTGTACTCATTGGGAGAGATTCATATGATATTTTTATGATTTTAAAAGATTCATATCCTCTTTTCTTAATATTCAGAAAGTATCAGGTCGAAATACCCACTGATTGTATGCAAAAATATTGATTAATGAGCAAACAATGTCCATTTCCCCAATGCAATGATGTATGACACTGTAATGTTGATTATTTCGAATGGATGGGTGATTCTATGATATATTTGTGATCAATATATTGCCATGGATGTATTCTACAATTTTCATGTACTCTACTTGAGCATTTGAATCATTTTTACTCAGTTTAGTTGTATTGGGAGGTGAAATAGTGTCATTTCCCCAAGGGTCGAATTGGGGATTTTTGCAGTTGAATGGGAGAGGGTGAGAACAATTGTAATAATAAATTAATGGTGCATATGAGACCTTAATAACATAATTAACACATTACATACCTATTTTCATCAATTCGAGGGAGTTTAGAGGCATTTGGGAGGCCATTTTCAGTGTTACCCCGGGGGGATTTGATACACAAATTACTAGTCAAAATTGTATATATTGGTCAGAATATAAATCAAGTTTTCTAAAGTATTTGGAGGACCATAAAACATCCCTGAACCTAATATTCAAGTCTAAATATCATCCATACACTCATACAAAATATTTGGGAGCATTTGGGTTGATTTGGAGGCCAAAACAGTAAAACTAGTCAAAGGTCGAAATTGGGAAAAAAAGTGGAAAATTGGGAATTTTAATAAATTTTGAAAAAGGGTCATTACAAATTAGTGGATAAGGTTGGAGGAATTACTTGGAGTAGAATTCAAGCACTAGAGTCCAAAAATGATGCCAGAAATGAGAAAAGATGAATATTTCAAGAAAAGTAGCATAAATCCATAAAGCATGATATAACAGGAAAAGCAAGAAAGTATGAAAAGCAAGAAACTTCAAAAAAGAAGGAAAGTCAGAAAAAAAGGAAAAGAAAGAAATCCAAAGCAAAGCAAAGCAAGGAAATTATGTCCACTCATGGGTGACCTATTCTCACAGGTCACCAAGCCAAGTAACTTGCTCAATAGGTCAACATGAATTCTATAAAAGAAGGATTCCAACTCAATTTCACATCTTTTGTTAGTTTGAGAAATTTTATGAATGCATTTGTGCATCTGAGACTTGGGAGATGTGCCCCTAGTCAAGCATGGGATATGTGCCCCAGATTTCTATGAGAGGATGATGGAATTAAGCCATTGTCATTGATTTTATTTGCAAGTCCTATATCTGATCAATTCGAATTTGAAGATCCGAAAATGCATCATCCATTCCAGAGTTCGAATCTCCAAGCTTCCTATGGATTTCTAGAGCTAGTTTTCTAGTGTAGAAGAAGAGAAATATTTCCATGATGTTTTGAGAGGTATTTCGGCCTATTTCTGATGTAATGAAAGTGAATGTAATCCTCTAATATCAGTGGTTGAATTTCAAGAAGCTTATACAAGTCTGTGGTTTGAATCTAAGCTCCATTCATTGATTTCTAGTGTTGTAATGTTCAATAGAAATGGAGAGAATGTTTTGTAATTATATGAGGAGTCTCTTGGCCCATATATGATTTAATAAAAGGGAAATTCATTCTTTAATATCATTCATCTTTAATAAAATTACATAACTCTTATTTCTTCTCCAATTTGTGCACCCCTTCTAGATTTAGCTAGAACTTGACTAGCTTTCAGTGTTTGATTCATAATTCAATGAGAATAAATCCAAATGAAGTCATTCCTATTCCTAGATTTATATAACATGTCATATGTCATGATACAAACTCTTTTTCATAAATTCAAGTGCTTTTGAGGACTATTTGGAAACCCAAAAGTTGAACTAGTTGAGCTGTCCTAAATTGCCATTTTACTTGTTTTGTTATAATACTTGTCCAGATATTCATATAACTTTCTTAGATGATATTTAATGATTAAATGAATGTTAATTAACCTCTATTATGTCTGCAACAACCTTCTCCAACCCTCAGTCAAGTTTCCTACCCATACTAGTCTATATATGCTGATAACCCCAGGAGCTTTGGGGAAGAGTTCATTTGAGCTGTTCTTAAAACATAAATGGTCTCAGTGTGTTTTTCAGAGGTATAAAATCATATCATAACCTTCCATCCATCTATATCCTTTGTACATTTCCATCTCCAACAATTCTAGCTTCCTTAGCCATTGTTTCAATCAAATTTGAGAAGCCTAGAGTTTTTGTATCACTTGTATAAGATGGTACATTGCAGTGGTGTCAGAGCACTTTCCTCCACCCCTGTGGAAAGAAAGAAGCTCACTGATAAAAAAAAACATGGTAGATCACTATTCAAATTTGCATCCATGAGGCTAGTGCCAGTTGCAGTCAAAGAAGAAGAATCATCATGCATATTTTCGAGCAGTTTCAAAAGAGATGATGGTGACCAATGGTATGATGAAAATTTTTAATATCCAAGGTATGTCATTTTCAAGGAAGTGAAGTTAAGGAGATCCTTTGAGTACCTTACAACTTACTATGCATTAAGAGATGAGATTTTGGAACTCATATATTTCAAAGAGTTTTGCACATAGGAGATCCAAAGATTATTTCAAGATCCCTACTCGAGACTTAACAAGGAAACGATTGCATTGATAAAAAATGATGTTTGCAAATAAGTGGGATTATTGTTACCCAAGAAATCCAAAACAATTACACATGTGGATTCCTTGAAGACCAACAAGCCATCAAGGAAGAAGCTAAGTGGTAGAGAAGAAAAGAGGACCGAAGGTATTGATATTAAGGAGAAGCAAGAGGAAGATATAAAACAACCTATTTGCAGTAGCCATAAGGTTGATGAGCTACCAAATAAATCCTCAGAAAAAGATAAATAATTTCCATGCACAGTTGAAGATCTAGCAGTCCAACATCTGGTTGTTGGCAATGTGGAAGGTGAAATCACTCCTAGTTTCTTGGTGGGCGATCTCAAAATAATTATAAGGGATGATGATGTTGTCAGGAGTGGTAAGACATATTTTGGATCTGATCCAAAGGATGAACATGAATCAGGTTTATTATCACCTCCTGAGCTTCATCAGAAAGCAGAATTCAAGCACACATCAGTGGGATGTGAACCAGAATATTTGGTGGAAGGGCAAGCCATAACAGATCCACCACATGAAGAAAAAGACATGATACAAAGGTATTTCCACAATTCTGATTTTTGTATCCCTTTGTTTCATTCTGATATGGTAGCCACTTACAGTGAGAAGGTTGGCATGGTTAAGTCCTTCGGTATGGAGGCTCAAAATTTTGGTGTTAACTATGAAGGCATTCATGGAGATGAACCATTGGAGGAGCATGATCCACTGCAAGGTGATATCAATGGGTGCTCACATCTCTATGATGGTGACATAGAGATCATATTTGAAGCCAAATTACCATTGATCATGATGATGGAGTCCTTGCAATAGTGGAAGCAAACCAAGGATCAATTTCACCTTCACCGCTTGGATTTTATGAGGGTGATCCAATGAAGTTTGAAGAAGAGAATGTTCTATCTCATGAAGTTTCATTCTTTGATAAAGGTGCTGAAAATATAATTTCCTTTGAGCATGAAGATGAAATTGCAGCCATTGGTGAGGATAAAGGAGTAACTTCACCATCACGACATAAGCTTCATGACGTTTATCCAAGGAAAATTAAAAATGAGGATGTTCACCATCGTGAACCATCCTTCCTTGAAGGGAAATTAAAGATGAATACATTGAAGATCAAGGAGACCATTGAAATTATCCACTTCAATCATGATTTAGTGTCACAATATTGTTGGAGAGCTGCATCACTGGAAAATCCACTCCCATTTGAATACATGGAGGAGATTCAGAAGTCAATGACAAACATCAAAGGTAAATTTTCACAATTGATTTCTGATAGATATTATTTGTTTGATATTTCAGGAATGTATCATGATGTATTATTGAAGAATGAAGAAAAGATTGAAAGGATCTCATATGAGTTGGAATCCACCCAAGATTCTTTGAGAAGTACTCAAAGTACTCTCTTGGAATCTCAAATGCAAGTAGAGAAAGTTCAACAAGAGTCTCTAAGATCTGATATTTCTTCCTATGTTCCAATAAGCTATTCCCTTTTGGTTGATGATTTTCAGATTTATGTGGAGGAATCTCATGTGATGGTGGAATATGAGGAGCATGCTGATTTGAATGTTCTTGAGAGGGCTGAAATAAAGCAAGAAGGTAACCAAGAACTTTCCTTGTTTCAAAGAGATTATGAGTTACCTCATGATGAGAGATGCTTAATTTTGGTGGAGACACATGGTCTCACATTTGGGGGATCATCCCATGAGGATGAGCTACATAGATCCACATTATTGGTGGATAATTGTTACAGAGAGTTGATTCATTCTCTTTCACCCCACACTTCTGTTTTAGTCACATCACTTGAAGATGAGAATTGGGTGAAAAGATTTTTCTTGATAAGGCCCCAAGAGGAGCAGGAGGATCTGACAGTCATTCTGGATGACTTGATGGTAAATACTTGAGGTTTGGAAAAGGCTCATATTCCCCCTAGCATCCATGATATTTATTTCATATCCTTGGAATCAATTAGCAGAGATTTATGTCCATCTATGGATAGATGCACCACAAAGTTGAAGACTCAAGGTGGTAAATTTTTTCTGTGTAAAAATTTTAATGCATCTGAGATTGATATGTTTTGTGATCAACAACATAGGTACATATTGCTGCCATTAGATACCATTCATCCACACATGGATTGGGTGGAATATTACATGAAGTCTCATCGCAGAAAAATTCATGCACATGGTAAGTGGAAGACAACTAAACAAACAAGTTTCCAAAGGAAGTTGGTGAGCTATTGGAGATATGCACTTGGAGAAACCACAAGATCCTTACTTGGACTTGATTTGTTGAGTGGTTGTTCATCCACTGATGGGTTGAGTACATACTTGATGGAGGTATGCAGCACATGTTCTTTCCACTTGAGTGGAACCAGTGGTAGAGATTTGATCCATTGGGATAGTACATGCTTGTTTTTTGGATCCCGTGGCAGAGAGTTGAGCCATGAGATTACTTCCTTAGGGATGTATGTCCTTAAGGGTATTGGATCTTATTTCACTTATGGTTTTTCATTATATTCATCATATTTTACTTATGAGCAGCTAACAAGGCATTTTTTCTTATATGATTCCTATCTTTCTCATGATTGGATAAGGGACTTACACCCTTGTCATTTGAGTTATAGTGATGACATTTTTTATTCTTATGTCCATTCGACATATGAGAACCTTCTTGATGGAGTGGAAAGAATTGATGAGGTTCAGCCTCACTCTTGGGAGGCATATTTGGTGATGCGTAGTATTTCCTTGATTGGGTCCTACCATGGAGAGTTGCATATCTTGATTGAGGTGTTCGGATATCCACATCATCTTTTTCAGGATCTTGCATGCAAATTAGGGTTTGCATGCAGAATCTAGGGTTGGCATGCACTGGCATGCATCCCAGTCACCAGTTTGATGCCTCCAGCACCTTATCCACTTCATTCTAGCACCCGGGAGCCACTTACCACAGATTTTTAGCCCTCCTAAGCTGAAAGGCGCCCACTTCTCACCTACTGCCAGAGAAGGGCGCACTTGTTCACCTACCACTGCAGTTCCACTTCAGTTGCATTCAGTTAGCTCCGATTCTCCCTGATTTGAGGCTAGTTTCACTCCCGACTGATTGTTTCACTTCCGTTGGACCTCCAGATTGACTAGATGACTTGTTCTGACTTCAGTTAGCCTCCCATGCGCCCCCACTGAGCCTCCAGATCCTAAATCAGTGCTACACACTTCAGTTACACTTATTACACTCAGTTAGACTCAGATTGACACCTGGATGACTGGTTGTTGTGATTGATGAGCACCACCGATGATTGATGAGGACTCCTAGATAGAGTCAAGCTACTCCATTCAGTGATTTGAATGACCTCCTTAGGCAATTCGAATTGCTCAGTCATTGTGACAGTTTGTATTGTAATTCATTCACCCTTTCTGGGATAGAGAGCACTGCTGCATGTTTTGCACAGTTTTGCACCATATTTTCTATGTTCATCTGTTGTGATTGATTTACTTGTTCATTAGATCTGCTGTGACTAATTTTACATGGTATCAGAGCCATGACAGGGACAAGATTTCTTTTCTACAGGTGTTCTACATGAAGAGAGAGCAATCTTTTCTCACCAATATATTTCAGCAGTAGCATGCAAAATCTCATGTGCATTCGCTCATGTGCATGCAAGGCTGAAAACATAGTGTTTGTTTTTGTGTGATTTGCAGGTTTCTTACTTCCTCCATGTGCATTCGCTAATGCAAAGATGGAGACTTCTTCTTCACAAAATATTCTTACTCCATTCAACTATGATGAATGGAAACCAAAGATGATTGCATTCTTGAAGAGACAATGTCTTTTTGATATGTGCATTGGTAATACAAGAGATTTTGATTCTGATGAAGAGGAGAATGATTGGCTCAATGATTGTGACAGAGCTTTTGGAACAATGTGTCTTGCTATGTCTCCTTGTATGCGCTACCTCAGTAATACTGCTGAAAATCCAAGTGATCTATGGGTCCAACTTGACAGAGAATTTGGAAAGCAGGAAGAAGAGGATCATGCTAGCCTTTTGGAGAACAAGCCCAGTGAGATCTCCTTATGTGTTCTTTCCGATCATGTGTTGGCCTCAACAATTGTTCAAGATGAAGAAGAAACTGTAGATTCAACACTCATTCTCTCAAAGTCTTCTATTTCAAATTCTGAGCAAGATAAACAAGCTCATACTCTATATTCCGAAGAGGTTCTTGAATCCTCTCCTTCACATGAGTTTGTCAGTATGCAGAATAATGATCTACTTGAAGTTTTGGAGGTAAAATCTGATTTTGGAGGTGAAGCATTCGCCCTCCTTGATTGCATGCCTTCTATAAACTTATGTTCTATCATTTGCAAAGTTTCTCAGATTTTTAATGAAGATGAAGAGCACTACCATTCGCTTGAGTTCAATTCTCATGCACTTTTTGCTGATTTTGGTTTTGATCTCACCCTTGTTGGTTCAAAGGAGATCTCAAGAAAACATTCATCTATTTTTGGAGCTGATTTAACTTCTATTGATAAGAAGTTCAAGTTTCAAGATCTATTTGATCCGATTGGAGAAATTTCTACCTCACTTGGTTCGAATCACAGGTTCCAGGATCATCCTCATATTTTCAGATTTGTTCTCACCTTTTTCGGTATGAAGAGCAAGTTCTTAAAGTCTCCACATTCGCTTGCATCCACTGATGGAGAATTCAAGTACATGTTTTTGGAGCATGATCCATTTACTCCCAAGAGTAAGATACCTCCAGACATATCTACTTGATTTTGGAGCAGTTAAATCTTTTGGTGTACTACAGTCTATTTTTGAGGGGGGGTATTTTTCCCATGAGGTTTTCCCCATTTCTTCGGTTTATTGACTGTTATTAGTTTTGGATTATTGTATTGGGGTGACCTTTGGTCTTAGTTACCAGGGCCCCACATTATTTTTTGCACATCATAGTCTAGCTTGAGGGGGGGTGTTCGGATATCCACATCATCTTTTTCAGGATCTTGCATGCAAATTAGGGTTTGCATGCAGAATCTAGGGTTGGCATGCACAGGCATGCACTGGCATGCATCCCAATCACCAGTTTGATGCCTCCAGCACCTTATCCACTTCATTCTAGCACCCGGGAGCCACTTACCACAGAGTTTTAGCCCTCCTAAGCTGAAAGGCGCCCACTTCTCACCTACTGCCAGAGAAGGGCGCACTTGTTCACCTACCACTGCAGTTCCACTTCAGTTGCATTCAGTTAGCTCCGATTATCCCTGATTTGAGGCTAGTTTCACTCCCGACTGATTGTTTCACTTCCGTTGGACCTCCAGATTGACTAGATGACTTGTTCTGACTTCAGTTAGCCTCCCATGCGCCCCCATTGAGCCTCCAGATCCTAAATCAGTGCTACACACTTCAGTTACACTTATTACACTCAGTTAGACTCAGATTGACACTTGGATGACTGGTTGTTGTGATTGATGAGCACCACCGATGATTGATGAGGACTCCTAGATAGAGTCAAGCTACTCCATTCAGTGATTTGAATGACCTCCTTAGGCAATTCGAATTGCTCAGTCATTGTGACAGTTTGTATTGTAATTCATTCACCCTTTCTGGGATAGAGAGCACTGCTGCATGTTTTGCACAGTTTTGCACCATATTTTCTATGTTCATCTGTTGTGATTGATTTACTTGTTCATTAGATCTGTTGTGACTAATTTTACATGAGGGGCCCACAAAGCTTCAAGGTTGCATTGGAAGGCATGATTTTCAAATAGGGTGGTATGATGTTTTCATCTTTCCCAACATTTCATATGATGCTGATTTTTTCTTGTTACTAATGTTTGGGGAGATGCAACATGATCAGTGGGATCCTGATATTCCATGGGATGACAGTTTTTCACACATGTCAATGCTACTTGGGAACTTGTGGTTGAAGTAGTGGGATCCAAAAACTCTTTTGCTTAAAATATTTTGTTGGATGGTATTCCGATCCATGGGGGTGCCATACAAGCAATGGGATCTTGGCATTGTTTGTCCTTGGAGCAGTTGTTTGCATGTTGGCATGATGGAGCAAGACAACCTCTTTTGCACCAGTTCATCTATGTTTCACTTGGTTTCAGTTTCCTACATGGATGGACTTATATTTTACATAACAGTGGTATCTTTGCATTTCTGATATTCTTATGGGATTTGGGCACACTTTCCAATTGCTTGACTTGGATAGAAGTATGCATGTTCAATTACAAATGTAATGAATATTTTCTTGGAGAGATTATTATGATCAGAGTAGAGAAACAAGGCATGGTGGACCTCTAGGGATATTTTGCTTGAGCACAAGCAATCTTGGGAGGGGAGGACTGTCATGTTCCCATTTTGACAACACCCTCAAGCAGATCGAACCCCATGGATCCTAGCGATAGATTGAATTAATTAATTAATGAGGGGTTAAGACAAGCCAATTAATTAATTATGATTGTGCATTTAAATTTATCCATAGTTGCTACCTACTTGGAATAAATAATTATGGAGCATTTAATATTATTGGTGCAATTAATATTTTTATTTGTTATGCTAAATAAATGGAGAAATTGGCCCACCAATTCGAATTAGTGGATAAGGTTGGAGGAATTACTTGGAGTAGAAGTCAAGTAAGCACTAGAGTCCAAAAATGATGCCAAAAATGAGAAAAGAGGAATATTTAAGGAAAAGTAGCATAAATCCAAAAAGCAGGATAAAACAAGAAAAGCATGAAAGCATGAAAAGCAAGAAAGTTCAGAAAAGAAGGAAAGTCAGAAAAAGAGGAAAAAGAAGGAAAGCCAAAGCAAATTAAAGTAAGGAAAGTATGTCCACTCATGGGTGACCTATTCTCATAGGTCACCAAGCCAAGTAACTTGCTCAATAGGTCAACATGAATTCTATAAAAGAAGGATTCCAACTCCATTTCACATCTTTTGTTAGTTTGATAAATTTTATGAATGCATTTGTGCATAAATTTTATGAATGCTTTCTGTGAGAGGATGATGGAATTCAACCATTGTAATTGATTTTATTTGAAGGTCCTATAGCTGATCAATTCGAATTTGAATATTAGAAAATGCATCATCCATTCCAGAGTTTGAATCTCGAAGCTTCATATGGATTTCTAGAGCTAGTTTTCTGGTGTAGAAGAAGAGAGATTTTTCCATGATGTTTTGAGAGTTATTTCTGCCTATTTCTGATGTAATGAAAGTGAATGTAATCCTATGATATCAGTGGTATAATTTTAGGAAGATTCTACAAGTATGTGGTTCGAATCTCAGCTCCATTCATTGATTTCTAGTGTTGTAATGTTCAATAGAAATGGAGAGAATGTTTTGTAATCATATGAGGAGGATCTTGGCCCATATATGATTTAATAACAGTGAAATGCATCCTATGATATCAGTCATCTTGAATAAAATTACAGAACTCTCATTTCTTCTCCAATTTCTGCACCCCTTCTAGATTTAGCTAGAACTTGACTAGATTTCAGTGATTGATTCATAAGTCAATGAGATTAAATACAAATGAAGTCATTCCTATTCCTAGAGTCATATAACATGTCATATATCATGATCCAACCTCTGTTTTAGAAATTCGAGTGCCTTTGAGGACTGTTTGGAAACCCAGAAGTCAAACTAGTTGAGTTGTCCTCAATTGCCATTTTACTAGTTTTGTTATAAGACTTATCCAGATCTTCATATAAATTTATGAGATGGTATTTAATGATGCAATGACTGTAAATTAATGTTAATTAACCTCTATGATGTCTACAACAACCTTCTCCAACCCTCAGTCAAATTTCCTACCCATACTAGTCTGCATATGGTGAGAACCCCAGGAGCATTGGAGTAGAGTTCATACGGGCTGTTCTTGAAACATAAATGGTATCAATACATTTTGAAGAGGTATAAACTCAGATTAGAATATTCCATCCATCCATAGCCTTTGTACTTGCCCATCTCCAACAATTCTAGCTTCCTTAGCCATTGTTTTGATCAAATTTGAGAACCCTAGAGTTTTTGTATCACTTGTATAAGCTAGTACATTACACGTGGCGAGCCATGAACTTGGTCCAATGAACTATGTGAGGATATATCGGATCTAGATCCTTCCTCGCTACCTATGGTCACAACAATGAGACTTGTTCTAGGAAGAACGAGACTACGATAGAGCCATAGTCGAACTGCTTCAGCTCACCCCTACGACATTTGGTGAGATGATCCTTGAGGTTTGTGAGGAGTCGCTCGCACCAATTTAATACTGTAGGGGCCATGCAATCAACTGCATACAACATGTGGGCCTTTGTGTCCCGATGGAGAGTCCGGCTCCCTGCCACTCTCTATACAGAACAAAACCGTGCATAATGGCCAATCTCTCACACTCTTGAATGGGAATCTTCCCACCAAGAATCTGAGTACCACTTGTGCAGAACTGCGCAACCAAACTCTCTATGGATTGGTCACTACAACTTGGGCCTAATAAAGAAACCGGTGCACCCCATCAAGACAAACCCGTTAAAAAATATATGTCCGCGACATTTATGGTCAGGGTGTGAATACCAACCCAAAAGTGTTGTTTGTCCTGATCCCACCATCTGATCAAGTGCTCCAAAAGTGGCACTTGGGATCTCATGCCTTGGATATGGAAGAATTTCAGTAGCCCACATTGTTGAAACGCATGCATGGTGTGAGGATTGTTTTTCACTTGGGAATCCTCCAACTCATGTTCCTTTTCTCTCCACTGGATCACCATGATGACTCAAACCTATCCAAAACATGTTAAAACACCCATTATAACCTTGCTTTACCTTTAAGACTTCAATTTTTTTAGCTCATTCACTATGTTATGGAGGTGGATTGCGTTGGCGCACCTCGTCTGTGTAGACAGGGCGGCGCTGACACACTTTTCTCTTGTTTGAAGTGCGTCAGGAAGCCCTAGACGCATGTCCCGTAAGGGGAAAGTGTGTCACCTAGAGGGCGCACAATACCCCCACTATACAAGCCTAAAAACCCAAAAATTTGACATTTAAAGCAAAACTAATCCACTAGAAATCAAGAGAAAGAGGCTTATGTTTACTTGGCACTGACGGTATCGAAAACGGTTGGCTAGAAATCCCACAATCAACGCTCAAATTTTGGCTCCAAATCGTGTTTTTTACGCTTCTCAATTGGTAAAACAACTATGGTAATTCTTTTTTACTATTTGACCCTTTTATATTGAAAAATTGGAATATTCCTCATTTTAATTTATTCTTTTGTGGGTCTATTTGCTATAGTTGATGATATTTTTGTGTCCGAACACCTAATATGCTATTTTGACTTAGTTTTTGGAGTCTACAGATAAAGTAAATCGATATGATGACTTTTCGACAACTATTGTAGTCATTTCATCTTTGATTCTTAGGTATCAACAACTTTTGAGCGATTTTTGCTACTTTTTGCTCATTAAATTCAAGCATTAATGGTACCGAGCTCACTCTTTTTCTTTCTTGTTCTCGTAAAACAATGAGAATGCGTTACCTAGTCATCTTTTATCACTTTTTCGGGCTCGTAAAACTCCGACGAAAAAGCGACCCCACAGGAGTTCTTCTTTAAGGTCTTTTTAGAATCCCTAAATGTGAAAAGATTGCCAAGTGAACTTGATTCTTTCACGCTTGTAAAAGTGTTTGAATGATCATCTTCCTGGCATTAGTTTATCCCTTTTTCGGACCAAGAGGCACTAATTACGAAAAAGGAGCACTCCAGTCAATCATGACTGGAAGATCTCTCTCTCGAATTGGTTTATCCTTTTTCGGGTGAAGAGACTAATTCTTATGAAAAAGAATCTCTAGAGTCTTCTTTGGCTATTTTCAGACTCTCTAAACATGAAATGGTGTTGATTTTACCTTCTTTGGACTTGTTAAAATTTGACATCGAAGGGTCCATTTTGGGACAAACCCCTCCTATCCCAGGTTCATAAAAAATTTGGGATTGGACTCATCCAACGGATGACCTATACCGAGCATCTGTTACCCTCCTCAAGCTCGTTTAAAAACATAAGAGGTACTCATCAACCATGATGGGGATCAGGAAAGGGTTTTTATTAGATTTTAATTGTGGCAGTACTTATTCGCTCTTGAACATGGCAGTCATATACATTTGCATTCACGTACTTGGGTAATCTATTTGTCCTCGAGTTACTAATTCCGTGAGTCTTTCCGATCCTTTGGGCCATCCATATAATGCTTCCCTCATCCATTGCATTAGGGGTTGGTATCATTCTCATTGTGTCAATACATCCAGTTCATGCCATTCCCATGTTCAAGAGATATCTGTCCATAGAATTATTATCTGCAACCATTATACCTTCAACCATGTCGTTGTTCCCTGAGTCAGTCTCCAACATTGCTCTATTGTATGATTTTCTCCAAAACATCTTCGATCATGTTTCATGTCAATGATGGGGGATTCATGACCCTCCTTCGACATATTCATCTTTTTCGACTTCAACACATCATCCAGGGATTGAATCTAGAAACCAATCGAGTACCTTGGACCTGCATGCCTCAATGGTAGGTTACTTTGCTTTCAACATGAGTTCACATCATTGGCTCTTGATTGAAAGATTCCATTGAGTGTTCGACCTCAACACATTCGATTCACATTTGATGGTATGTACTATGGTACCTTGGGAATCATTGACATCAATGGTGATCTCCCTCGCACTTGTTAATGGTATACATCAATGACCAGTAATCAAGTGGTTTCTACGATGTTTGAATCCAAGATATTGTAATCACATGGATAGATTCGTATCATTGCGGGTTCGGCTTAAAGACTCCGGGTTAAGTCATAAATCTTACCCAGGTTGCGATGGATATTGTTTTGAGTCATATCACACAGATCCACTTTGTATTGGTCGAGGTTGTGTTATCATCTCATCATGGATCTATGTTTGTTTCTAGTATCCATGATTGTGTTTCGCCAGTCTTTACTATCACGGATATTCATTGTATTGGTCGGAAACCATGTTTTAAGTCATGTGAGACATGTCTCTCAGAGTTAGTTGTACTTCAGTACTCCTTTCCAACTGGTGATTCTTTCCTTAATCCCTTATCTTGCAAAGCATTTTACCTGTTCCATTTTACCAGCTTCATTCTCTGGGGAGCATTCCGTTACACCAAAATCTCGTCACCATGAGTCAGGTGTCATCCCCATGCATTTAATCCCTGAAGTACCTTGATTTGGATGTCAGAAAAGAGGTTGATTTCCCTACCATTTTACCTTTTCTAGTAACCCTAACGCACTCAACTTTCCAGCAGGGGGCATCATACCTAAGGTGGCGCACTCTGCAACTTAGCAGAAGGTGCCACTGGTGCAATCTGTCCTTGTACATCGTGTGGTGATCTAGATCTGGATCAAGTTGTCGTTGTGCAAAGTTCGTCGAAGTTGGTTTAAATGGATAAATGGGAGCTTTGAGCGACTTCTCGAAGCTTGGTGATGTGGAGGCTCATCCCTAAACATGTGGTGAGGTGTCCTTCGGTTCCCTAACCTATTGGGATGATCCCTTAGATCTCTCCCGTAAATATTCAACCTACTCTATCCATCCAAACCTATAAATAGAACACCTCTCTCCATTGAGAGAGAGGAAGGATTATGCACCGTCATGGTGGTGGAATTTAGTTAGAACATTCTTCTTCATTTGTAGGAGGTTTGGAAGCTTTGCATCCCTTGAGGAAAGATCATCTATGTTGGCATCGTGACGTTAAGGCTTTGGTTGTGATGCTTATTCTCTATGTAATTCTATTCATTACATTAATACAAGTCCTTTGCATAAGTTTTATTGTGTTGATAATGCTTAGGATTTTCCTCCTTAACTTTTAATCTAGATCGATTCATGTTTATGCTTCATTGCTTGTATGTTTCCACTCGATTTATATGGTTTTGCAGCTGAAGATCTGAAGACCTTGGAGCTTGGAACAACAAGGAGAAAGGAAATGCAGACGTAAGCTAAGCCGCGTCTTGACATCTCTTGTATTTCTATTGATCTAGGAAAGTGACTAGCATTGTGTGTTTCTTTTGTTCTAGATCCACTTGGACAAGGGAGATCTGTTTGATTCCACTCATGTAGATTGTACGCAAAAAATAACTTCAAAATTGACATCAGATATCCATTATTACGGTCATATAAGACATAATTATATGATTCATACATCAAATAGTGCTCAAGAATGAGATAAGACCAGAAGAAATGATTTCATCAGGAAAACTAGGAACTTACTCATAGATCTGCATGGAGAGCTATCAAATCTTTGTCACAGGATTGTACTCCACTGGTGTAGAATTCAGGACCTGCAATAATCTTAATTAAAATGGATGAATACCATCACCCTCTCACATGACGCATGGGAACATCTCCCAGGTTGTACTAGGGCCACGTCTCCCAAGTCACTGAGGCACAATTGCACTCACTCCAATTCTCAAACTATCAAAAGATGTGAAATCGAGTTGTAATAATTATTTTACAGATTGAGGTGACTTGTTGAGGAAGTAAGATAGGCTAAGGATCCCTCATGGAGTGGATAAGGTTTATTTACTTTCTACTTTAGCTTTTTCCTTGCTTTATGCTTTTCTTTGCTTTATGCTTTAGCTTTTGTCTTGCTTTTTGATTTTTCTTTTGCTTTTGCTTTTGCTTTTGATATATCGTGCTTTTGCTTTTATATCCTTCTTTTCTACCTTATCCTGCTTTTCTGCTTTTTTGCCTTACCCTGCTTTTTTGCTTTGTCCTGCTTTCTCTTGATTTTATGTTGTATCGTTATTTTTTTCCCTTGTCCTTATTTTCTACTTTGTCCTTCTTTTTTCCTACTTTTCTAATTTATTCTTCTTTTCCTGAGCTTCACTGCTTTATTTTTCTTTCTTCTCCTTTTCCTACTTTCCTTGCTTTGACTGCTTTATATTTTCTTGTCTTGCAATTAGTTACCTCTTAGTCAACCTTATCCTCTAAGGAACACTAGTGGAGCATTATCCAATTTATTCCAAAATAAAAATAACAATTTAATTAAAAATACTTTTCATAAAGTGCATATCAAAATTTAAGAGAATAAATTCAACACCTCTTAATTAATTAATTCCTAAACTTTCAAAATTAACCCAAATTAAATTTGATTTTCTCCTCAACCCAAGGGATTGATTGGGTTAGGAAGTCAATCCAATGATCATGAATGAGGGGACATGACAAAAAAGTTATAACTTGTATTTATAGACATGCATGCATTAAAATGTTCAGCAGAACAAAATGTCATATTTAAAAATAATATAACATTAATTTTTATAAAGGGGTGGACCTATGTTAAAAGGTTTCTTTTGAGGTATTTTTACCCCTTTTGTTTGGGGATCTTATACACATTAAAGGGTACATTAAGAACCTTATTTTAATCATTCTTCCATGCACTTTAAGGATTTTGTAGAGGGGTGTCTTTACCCCCTTGTTAGTTCATTTCATGTGGACACGTCTTTATAACTTTAAGGGATTCTGATTGAAGACACCATCAATAATTTAGGAGATTCTTCACTTGCTCCATTTGTGTACAACGTAAAGTGGGCATGTGGACACAACCACATGCTATCTCATCTTGTGAGGGACATGTTTAAAAACTATCTCAGAAGGGGATGACTTTGGATTTATATTATACACTTATTATTGTCCTATCTTCATTCCTTTAGGACTTCTAGGCTTTGTCCTGCTTGGATTTTAACATCAATGACAACCTTATTCAACGGCAACACCCACAACTTTAGCCACCAATGATTTGTTGAATAAATCCATTGTTATGTCCACCCAACTCCCAACTTTCAATTTATGATATATAATAGCAGAATGATTAAATTTCAACGGTGTGTGATAATTCTATATAGGTTGAATACATGAAAGAATTATAATAGACAAGGATCTTGAAGAAAGGAAGTCCTCACAAGAATTTATTCAAAGATTTGCAAGAATAAGAAGAAATACTAAAACATAAACATAAGAGAGATAAATATATGAATATCATATTTGTATTATTAAACAATATGAATACAATATATAATACATTGCAGGAGATAAAATAGAATGCCTTGAAGGCAAGTTGTAAAGCACAAAAAATGAAGGCTTACTAAAAGCTAGAAAAACCCCTTAGGTAGCAAAAGCACTTTCCAAATCAGTCTAAAGGCTCACGAATTGGATGAATATGGTATGGAATATCATGAGTGATGAAAATAGAATGTGATTATGAATTTTGGAGAGAAGAAAGAGGTGGAGGTAGAATTGGCCAAGTGGAGTCAGTTTCCTAGTCAACTAGCTTTACCTTATCCACTAGAATGCAGAAAAAGCATGATAAAACTGTCTAAAGAAGGAAAGCGCCTTTCCAATCCAAGAATATAATAAAATCAAACAAAATATCAGGAAATATTGTCCATAATCTATCCAAATTAGTTTTGGTGACTTGGGATGGCATATGGAGGCATAAAAGATAAAACTAGGTCAACTACATAGTCTACACATAGGAAAATTAATCTATATGACTAATAAAATATATCCCAAGTATGGAATGGGTTTTCGAATGCTCCAACACCCCCCCTTAATCATGACTGTATGTGAGTAAAATATCATAAATATAGGGCCCAAGAAACAAGGCTTATGGTAACCCCAATACAAAAATTTATTAGTCCATGTAAGTGAGGAAAGAAGGAAAACCACTTGGGAAGAAAAAATCCCCTCACGATCATGGAATACACCATAACAAGACTCTCCAAACTCCAAGAAGGTGAGAACTTGGTCAAATGTATGGAGGAATATTCTTCATGGGAAGAAGTGGAATGTTCTCACTAAACTTGAGTTTCCCGAGATCAGTTCCAAATGAGACTTGATGATGTCCTTCATCTTCTATGCAATAGGTGCCAATAATCATGCAGTGGATCAGAAGCATGACAGTAAGAGAAAAAACAACCACTCCAAAATGTAATTTTTCCTCCATAGTATTCAATAACACACCAAGATGAAACTCAAGGAGATGTTATGAGTGTGTATGAATTGCAAAAACTGCCTTACGATTCGAATCAGAAGACATATGAGAGAACTGAGAGGTGTCTCCAACTTCTTGAAAAATGTGTTGGCAATCATGTAGGAACTGGCAGGAGCATGGATAGAGGAAGTGAAGGCACAACCAACAACCTCAACTATATACTGACTTCCAAATAACTATATATCACATTATTGGATACCATTAACTATCAAACGATCCTCAATATCCGAGGTGTAAGAGGATAACAATGATGAGAGATGGAAAGATCTGAGTTCTTCTTCAACAATAATTTTCTACCATTTGATCTTCAGTACCTGCAAAACAAACTCTCTCAAACTTATACCGGAAGACTAATTTAATCAATAGCTCCCAAGGATTTGATAGCTCCCTGAGCTCTGATACCATGTGAGAATTATATATAGGTTGAATACCATGAAATAATTCTAATAGCCAAGGATCTTGAAGCAAAGAAGTCCTCACAAGAATTTATTCAAAGATATGCAAGAATAACAATATTGAAACATAAACATAAGAGAGATGACTAAATTAATGTAAATATCATCTCTATATTATTAAAAAATATGAATACAATATATAATACATCTCAGGAGAGAAAATAGAATGCCTAGAAGGCAAGTTGTAAAGCACAAAAGAGGAAGGCTTACTAAAAGCTAGAAAAAGCACTTCCCAAATCAGTCTAAAGGCTCACGTATTGGATGAATATGGTATGGAACCTCATGAGATATGAAAATGGAATGTGATGATGAATTTTGGAAAGAATAAATAGGTGGAGGTCGAATTGGCCAAGTGGATTCAGTTTCCTAGTCAACTAGCTTTACTTTATCCACCAGAAGGCAGGAAAAGAAGGATAACGTTGTCTAAAGAGGGAAAGCACCTTTCTAATCGAGGACTAGAATAAAATAAAAAATAATCTCAGGAAATCTTATCCATAATCTATCCAAATTCGTTTTTGTGACTTAGGATTGCATATGGAGGCATAAAAGACAAAACTAGGCCAACTACATAGTCTACACCTAGAAAAATTAATCTAGATGACTAATAAAATATATCCTATGTATGGGATGGGTTTTTAAATGTTCCAACATGGTGTTGTGAAAATATAAAACTCAAAATGTGTGATTATCATATCAAAACTCATATCTTGGCCATAGATATGGGTCGCTGTGATATATTTTTTGGGGAAGAATGGATATACACATTGTGGCTAGTTACCATGGACTTCAAGGAAGTATACATGAGATTTACTTAGGAATATCATACTCAAACCCTCAAAGGGATCTAAGAAATATACCCTAAAATAATTATTTCTCATTGGATGGAAAAATTATTAAAGAAAGGTCACTCTAGAATTATTGCTCACTTCTATGCCATCCAGGCTCTAGATAACACCACACCCGAAATCCATTCTGATTTGTAGAGGGTTTTGGACAACATCAATAGGTGTTTGAGACACCAAAGGGTTTACCCCCATCTAGAGGAGATCATGTCCATTGTATTCACTCGATTCCGATTATCTTACCACCAAATATATGGACATATAGCCATCCATTTGCACGCAAGAATGAAATTGGAAAGATAATTTGGGATCTTCTAGAGGCATGAGTCATACGCTCCAACACTAGCCTATACTCATCCTTGGTGGTCATGGTCTCAATGAAATAAGTTGATTGGTGCATGTGTCCTTATTTTTTTTCCCTTAATAATTTTACCATCAAAGATAAATTTCCCATGCTAATCATTGATGATCTTTTGGATGAGTTCCATGGGAATAAATGTTTCACCAAACTTGACCTTCATTCAGGATACCACCAAATAAGGATGAAAGAGGCTAAAATCCCAAAGATAGATTTCTATACACATGAAGGCGATTACGAGTTCTTGGTAGTTCCCTTGGGAATTTGTAATTCCCCCTCTACTTTAAGCCTCATGAAGAAAATTTTGAGGCCATATCTTCATGATTTTGTTCTAGTTTTCTTTGATGATTTTTTGATTTACAATAAAACTTCGGATTCCCATGTACAACATGTTGATAAAACCTTGCAAATATTTTGGGACCATCAATTATTCATCAAATTTTCCAAATGTGATATTAGGGTCAAAGAGGTTGAATACTTGGGTTACATTGTTCGAAAAGATGGGGTGAAAGTGGACCCCAAGAAGATTGCAACAATGAAAGAATGGAGTTTCCCTAAAACCTTAAAGATCTTGTGTGGGTTTTTAAAACTTATAGGCTACTATAGGAAGTTTGTGGAGAACAATGGTAAAATTGAAGCCCCATTGACAACCCTACTCAAGAAAATTCCTTTGCATCGAATGCAGTGGGAGAACAATAATTCTCAATTCTAAAGCAATCCATGTGCACCACCCTAGTCTTAGCTATGCCTTCTTTACTAAGTCTTTTGTATTGGAATGTGATGCCTCTGAAAAATTCTTGGCTGCAATTTATGAACGAAGGAAGACCCTTAGCATTCACAATTACTTTTGCAAAAATAAATTGGGGAAGTATACCTATGAGAAGAACTGATGGCCATCCTACATTCATTTGACACGTGGTGACCGTACCTCATAGGAAAACGCTTCCCGGTCAAGATAGAGCACCATAGTCTAAAGTATTTTTTGGAGCAAAGTTTTTCATCCCCAAAAAAACAAAAATGGGTCACCAAAATTCCTTGCTATGATTATGAGATCATCTAAAAAAAGGGAAAACACAATGTTGTGGTAGATGCTTTGTTAAGGAAACAAGAATAAGAGGGATCACTCTTTGCCTTATCCTCTCTAGTACCTGATGGGTCAAAGGAAGCATGATAAGAATGGCTAACAAATGCGGCTACATATTAGCTCATCAAGTACCTCCAGGAGGATACCAACCCTCCATAAGGTTACACTTAGAAGCATGATACATTGTGATATATATAAAGGTTGTCTTATTCTAGTACCTAAATCTTCCTTAGAATAGACAATATTAACATAGTTGTATTCATCTCCTCTTGTAAGTCACTCGATAATTCAAAAAAAAATTGCACGCACTAGGTGCTCATTCTTTTGGGAAGGAATGAAAAAGTATATCCTTAATTTTTTAGAAGAATGTGACACTTTCCAAAGGAAAAAGGTTGAGACAATAAAGATTAATGGGGCATTGCAACCATTACCTATCCAAACCGATATTTGAACCAACCTTTCCATGCATTTTATTGTTGGTCTTCTGAAAGCAAGTAACAAATCTATCATGCTGGTGGTAGTTGACTAGATTTCGAACTGTCTCATTTTTATGCTCTCCAACACCCATTTACCCCTACAATGGTTTCCAAGATTTGTTTAGAACATGTTTTTTGTTGGAGGCATTTTCCAACTACACATCATTTATTTGGGCTTAACAACCTAATTTACCAATTATCCTATGTTTTTTGACTCAAATATGTGCTTACATCATTAGCATATCATCAATTTCCGTTAACTGGGCCTCCTCTTTCATTCGGGGATCCAACTGGGGTGATTTGCATGATTAAAGAAGCCAACTCAATCCAACCGGGAGCATTTATTATTAATCAATTAAACTGAGTCAGAAAGGTTCCCTCCTACCATATTTGACCTAATTTCACCTAAAAATCAGTTAATTGGATTCAGAAAGGTGACCTCACCTATTTTTGGGCATTCAGTTGAGTTTCGGACTTGGTTAGACTCAGTTTAACTGCTTCAGAGTCTGTTAGAGTCAATTACAGTGTAGTTAAGTGGTTAACTGATGTTCCAAGTGGTGTCAGTTGACCATTAAGCCACTCTCATGCATTCAATTTGAATGAACTCTCTAGGATTCAAATTGCTTGGCTATTCATGCCATTGTTTTGCATTGTAATATTTCTTTTGAGTTAATGATAATGTATTACTGCTGCAAACCTTTTGCACCAGTGTTTTGACACTCAATTTGTTGTAAAGATTTGCATGCATCTCTTGTAACTATTGTTCTTGTTTTCTAGATCTGTTATGCTTGAGTTTTACATGGTATCAGATCCATAGCAGGACAAGGAAAATCTTCTATAGAGTTTTACAAGGATCACAGATGAAGCTTGAGAAAGATTGCTCAAAATTATTCCAACACTGCACCAGAAGTGTAAATTTTTCCACATAAATCTTGGATAATTGTGCATTTGATTTTTCAAGATTGCTTGGTAGGCTATGCCAGGAGTGATGCAACTTCAAAAGTGCAGGCTGTCAAACTAAAATTGTTTGTTTGTTTTTTACTGCAGGTGTCTCAAAAGCCTCATATTGCATTCTCTATAGCTAAAGGTGGACTCTTCTTCAAACAATATTCTTACTCCTTTCAATTATCATGAATGGAAGGAAGATACAGAGATCATTATGTGCTCCAAGGGACTCTACAGAGTCACTATGGGCACAAAAATAGAGCCTAATATAGCTATAAAGAAGTCCAAGTTCTTAACTAAGATTGATGAAGATTATGGTTTCTTATGTCTCAGTATTTCGAAAGACTTTCTCTTCCATCTCAATGGATTGAAGACTCCAAAATAAGTATGGGGAAACATTTCCAATATCTTCAGCAAGCAGGATGAATTGAGGGCTTATTAATTGGAGAATGAATTGATTTTCGTCAATCCTGGAAATTTCGAAATCATTAATGAGTTTTTCACCAAGTTCAAGCATTTGGTGCTTCAGTTGAAGCAATGTGGTGTGAGAAATAGGATTAGTTGATTCTCTCAATCCTTTCAAAACTGGGAGCATATTATTCAGTGTTTGTCTCTACCTTTAATTTGGGAAAACTCACAATTCCAAATTGGAATATCCCATCCTTGAATGAATTCGTTGAGTCCTTAACCAAAGAGCATGACAAGCTTGTTTAGATGGGGTCCATGAGATACTCCAAGGATCAAGCCTTGTTTTTTGAAGGACCCAAGGCTACGAATGGTAAAGGAAAGCAAAAGCATAAGGAGAATACCAAGTTTGATCATCCTAAGTGAAAGGAGAATACCAAGCAGTCAGATGAGCCCTCGGGCTCAAGAAAAGACAAGTAAAGGGGAAAGTAGAAGACAAAGTGTTCCTACTGTGGTAGGGGATTTCATCCTGAAAGATGGTGCATGAAGAAGACTATTGATCAGATGGCCCTTCTCTTGGAGAAGAACAATATCACTCTTCCAGATGGTGCAAGGAAGAAGGAGAATGGAGACAGGAATGATCATCTAGAAAGAGGTCATGCACTCATGGAAAGTGTTTCGAATTCAAAATCTCTTCTCATAGATTTAGGATCTTCGAATCACATGGTAGCAAGAAAAGACTCTTGCTCATCATTGAAATCCAACAGTTGCATCTCCATCCTAATGGGAGATGATTCATAAATTGTATCGAAAGGAAAAAGGTACAATTCACTTAGAACATGGCAGTTTTCAAAATGTTATGTATGTCCCTGTTATCACATTTATAGTAGCCGAGGATACCATATCTTCAGATCGGATTTCAATATTTTTCTCAACCATTCCTTTACATTGAGATGCTTGATATTGGCAGTTGAAGAGAATTTATTCCAGGATCACTCAACTTTCATACATCCCTAGAGAAGAACATACAACCTTATGCCATGACTCAGCCTCATGAACTCAGATTTGATGATCGATGTAGCCATTTTTTCCATACAGAGTAGTATGATAGGGCCTATGAACCATTCTTGATGTTGTTGCAGTGCTATTTCAAAGCTAATTTGATCTAACAAGGATTTGAATTTCTGATCAAACTCCCACATAGTCTCATTCGGCTTTTGTTTGATTTCTTTTAGCTTTGTAATGCACTGATATTCTGACTTAGGTTTCTTAAATTCTCTAATCAACGCATTTTTTTATATCCACTAGTGTTCTGTTTTGTCCAACAGAATATTTCATGAACCATGTTAAATCTCTATCTCTGAATGTAGTAACTAGTTGAGCTTGCTTTATAGCATCATCTTGTACTTTCTTAACATTCCAGACAACTTCATAGAGAAGCAAATGTTTCTTTGGATCTTCTAGAATGGTTCCTTTAAAACTAGGTAGCTTAATGTTGTCTTCCATTCTTCTTCTAAGAGGTGCAGTGTTCTTAAATGATGAAGGTATACCACTACTTGGCTAATTATGAGTACTTGCTCCTACAGTATTACTACTAGTAGTGTTATAAGAACTAGTAATATTTATTTCTTCAACTATGGATTTCTGTGGAGTGATAGGATGATAGCCAATGCATATAGGTTCTGTTTCACTATCATACTCAACTTGATATGAGTTTCTATCATTTCCTAACTCATTTTAAAGGAATGTGAGAGGTTCAGCTTCACGAGACCTCTTTCTAGTACTAACTTTATATATTTTTCCACTACGCAAAATTACAATATCTTCATCTATGTCACTATCTGTGTTACAGAACATTACAGACTCAAACCCTAGGAATATGATTGCATTCTTAAGACTCATTTTCCAACTAGTAGCATTTTAATATATAAAGTCAAGTTTTTCAAGTACTTACCTATAAATCCTTGGAAGAAATATCCTTCTGTTGCGCTATAAGACTTCAACATATCCACAATAGATTCTGTAACATAGACTTTAGTAAGCTATCCAACCAAAATTCTACTGCTCTTGAAATTTGGTTGTCAATCCCTTTAAGCCTCTAAATCAACTCTGGATTCGAAACTATAGTTTCTCCACCCTGATAACAATTTTTCTGTTTTGTTATCCTTGATATCGACTCATGTAACTCAGTAGAAAAAGATGCAAAGAAAATTTGATGCAGTTCAGTGAATATATACCTATGCAACCATTGTTACGTGGTAATACGTGGATGTCTATTTTGTTTTTGCGCAAACTCAAGTTATGTCTGGCTTACCTAGTTCTATATTTTTGTCCTCTCTAGATTCCGCATAAATCTAATACATCAATATCACATAAAAAGTATCAAGGAAACATAACCATTTGTTGCTCCTTCTTCTCTTCTAGGGTGACTTATCAACATCACAACGGAACCATTTGTTTGTTCTCTTCTTTTTCTTGTACACACCACACACCACTAGTTCTAGCATGGCAACATAACCATTTGTTGGTTCCCTTCTTCATGTCCACATAAAACATCACCCGTTCTAGCACAGAAACAGAACCATTCGTTGGTTTACTTTTGGGCTAACCCGGGTTCGGTGAAGTTCTTATTGTAGACCCAACAAAATCCCCTTCACTGGCTCTTTCGACATCAACCTACAAACAAGTTGAAGTCTCACCCAAAGCGAAGATGGATGGTTACAGAATCAAGTTTCGGTAACCTTTGTGATGCGCGGTTGTGTTATGTGAGCTTGTAATGTCCTCCTTTCTTAACATATCCTTAACATAACAATAAAAACATGTAACTGTGAACTTCGTATTTATCAACAACCTAGAGACTTCGCTGAGTCGTTGGTATATTTAGTCTTATAACTATGCATTCATCATACTTAATGTTGATGTATATGTAACTTCAGAATGTATTTCATATATGTATATTGTATTCCTATAGAGATGTTATTATTCCTCTATACAGAAGTGTTGTTATTTATATTGTAAGTGTCGTAACTTATACTTCATGGGTTATTAGACCACCTTGTTGGGGTCGGCCCTGTATAAGTCATGTGGGTCAAAAGGTTATTAGACCACCCTATTGGGGGTCGGCCATATGGGTTGAAGGGTTATTATACCACCCTATTGGGGGTCGGCCTAGTCAGCATTATGTTATGTAGTTAAGTTAAGGCCGACCTAGTAAAGGTTATTAGGCAAGTCAAGTCAAATATAAATAGAGTGCAGGAGGCACTCCCACACTCTATTTGATCATTCACTTCTCACTCATGCACTCATGAGAGAGTGGCACACTTGTGGAGGAGGAGAAGCTACTGCTAGGAGTCTATCTCTTATGCTTGGGTTGTATCATTGCTCTATCTATCTCTGAGGAAGTTATTGGTGTTTTTCACCTTTATGGTTTTCCCCAAGTAAACTCTGTGTCTCTTGTGTGCTTGCATTATTGTGTCCATGATTGATATGTTGTAGATATGCTGTACATGTTGTTCTCTCAGTTAATATATTAGATTAGATTGAAGTAAATTTTGAAAAACTAACATGGTATCAGAGCTAACCTGAGAAGAAGACATTGTGCACTTGCAAAGCTAGGGCTTGATATAGCAAAAACCAGTCATCGTAGCACTTTTGCTATAAATAAATTTCAGCGAGGTTTCAGGATCTGAAAATTGTACAAGGTGAATCTAAGATCCCCATGTACCCTGTGTCCAAAGGAAACCCTATAATTCCTTGTACTTGGTGATTTATGATCTGTACAATATAGGGTTTATACCTCTTCTAGATCTTAGTCATAAACAGGTGACCTTGGAAAAAAGGTCATAACTTGGGGAAGGAAGCTCCAAATGAAATTTTGTAAAGTGTAGCAGGTAGGGCATAGACTTTAATTTTACAGGTACGAGTTTCAGAGGCCAAAGTTTAACCAGTGATACATGGCACTCCGTACAAGTTTGCTCTCCTTTTTTATCCCATAAACAGGTCACGTTGCGACACTTGGCATAACTTTCTCTCAGAGAATCCATTTGAGGTCATACCTATGGGGTTGGAAAGATGACAAGTCAGGCTATCACAAGAAAAATTTTCAAACCCTATGGATCAAAAAGTTCAGAGTTACACTAGAAACAATTAGGTACATATTTTTGTCAAAACCTAATTATTTTTCAGCACCTTCATTCATGGCTTCTGGAATTTAGGGTTTCAGAGAAAGTTGGATTTTTTGTAATCGGAGACCACGGATGGATGCTACTCATAAAAATAAAAATTTAGAGACCAAGTTCATATTTTTTGGTTGGGTAGAAGTCCGGGCGTGATCAAACCCTAGTTCGGGACTTTGATCGGAAAGATGGAAAATTAGGGCTTCTACAAAAGTTGGAATTTTGGAAATCTGTGACCATGGCTGGAAGCTCCTCAGAAAAATTGAAGCTTAGAGCTTTGAATCAAAAATTTTGGTTGGGTGAAGCTCCGGGAAACTCAAACTTTAATTCAAGGTCCTCCCTAGTGAATCCAGAAATCTAAAAGGCAATTTTGAGGGGTGAAACTTTGCAGTTTTCAAACTATGAGTATACCAGCTTGACCAGCTCAGAAAGGTGCATCTTTCTATCCCTTCAGAAGTTTGAAATTCAAAATTTGAATTTTTAGGATTTATCTGACAAACCCTAATCCAACTCCAGATGCAGTTTCTGCAATACAAAGTGGATTGGGTTAATCCTAGAAGAGAATGGATTGATCACCTGCATAAGTAAAGAAATTCTTGTTTTAGAGGGAGATGAGGCTAAGGCCTTACATACAAAGATTACAAGCAATCTTGATAGGTATGACTTACAGGTATGTTTCGAATTCTGTTCATAGTTAAGTTTATGATATGTTTGTCTTCATATCATTACGATTAGTACAATCTTGATTAATTACTAGACTTGTCGTATCACCTTAATAAAATTATGAATACATGATAGAAGATATTCATTGACTAAGGTTTTGACACTTATGATTATACTAATGCATTGTGATGTTGTATGAGGTTTATGTTGTTTGCTAACATGAAAGGTACACCAAGAAAGACAAATCATGTTCTACTTCAAGAACATATGATCATGGTGACATGAAGACAAAGATTCTTTCATTGTCATGGATCATATAGAAGATCTACTTATGAGGTATGTATAACTTGGTTCTATAAAGGTTAACTTATGAGACATGCAGGTTACTAGCACAAGTCATTGAAGAGAACAAGAAGACATCATGTGGGTATGTTAGACATAGCTAGCTAACATACTAATCCAAGTATGTTTTTACTATATCAAGTTAGAATCTTACCTTGTGTTAGGATCACTTATATAAGTATAATTGGTATGATTGGTTATGTTTATTCATAAAGTTAGAAATGTAAGTAATCAAGGGTTTATGCATATTATGTCTCCTATCTTGATCAATGATTTGACTAACCAGAAGATTCCTATGATCAAATAAGAATATGCATGAGTAAAAGAAGTCTTCCCTGAAACCTTGAATACTAATGTTTATTATCTGTCTTTGAAATGATCATGACTATACATGTTTAAGATTATTGTGTTTTGATAGTATTAAGATTATACTAATGAATGTGTGATTATGTATGAGACCTCGGGGATAACACAATGATGATACTAATAAGCATGCATAGTGATTAAGGATGGATATAAGTTCAAGGATAGGTAATCCAGGAAGCAAAGATCAAGAGGGAGCACACTTCAGTAGTTTCTGCAAGGATGCAGACATTCAGAGGGAGTTGACCACTTCTCACAATCCACATCAGAATGGAGTTGTAGAAAAGAAGCAAAGACTGAGAGGGAATCAACCCAACAAACAAACAAAGATAAGTATTTGAATTATCATTCCTTGCATATTTTATTGTTTAAATAATACTGTTCAATAATGTATAAACTGATGTTCCTAGAATTAGGTTGTGTATTATGCATATTAGAATAGTTGCATTGATGAACATTATACTACTAATATACATGGGTAAGTGGCCTATGTCACTGTACAACATTCCATTGCTACTTATCTAGAATGAAACCTCTTTGCTAACATTTTGGGAGTTGTGCACACTCTTAACAATGTTCTAGTAGAGATTGGAAGGCATCTAGAAAGTTACGGGATATGGATAAATGTTGTATTGAAGCATTGGCTAAGATAATTGCATGACTGCATGACATATTTCTTTATGTGTAAGAATTTGTTCTGAAAACTATGAGATGTTTTATAATCATGCAATTTAACTTGTTGTGTAGGAAATATCATATACCATCACCTACAAAAGAAGGACTACAACATTTGTTTAGCAACAAAGTTATCTATTGAAAATATTGAAGATATTGATGTTACCAGGATCTGGAAAGAATGCCATGATCGAGGAGTACCAGTCAATCATGAAGATGTTTGGGATGCACTCCCAAGACCTGAAGGGGAGTCTGTAGTGACTTCCAAGAGGATCTACAAGATCAAGCATGCTGCAGGTGGTAGCATAGAGACTTTTGCTCTTGTAGCCAGATACACCTCCATTAGATTAGTACTTGCTCTGGCTGTAGTGATGAAGTGGAAGATACACCAGATGGATTTCAAGACAGCTTTCTTGAATGTTGTAGTTGAAGAAGAAGTGTATGTGGAGCAGCCACTCAATTTTGAGACACATGACAGTGAGTCATATATGTGCAGAAGTTGGTATGGTAGGATAGACATATTTCTATCCAGTTTGGGCTTTACCAAGATTAAAGTAGATTTCAACCTTTACTACAAGGTTGAGGAAGGAAATCCAGTGATACTACTTTTGTATGTGGATGACATGTTTATTACAAGTGAAGATAGATTGATTGCTGACACGCAGTGGAAGCTTGCTACCAAGTTCAAGATGAAGAACTTGAAGATGATGCACTATTTTTTTTGGCATGGAGGTGTGGCAGAGTGTCGATGGAATCTTCCTTGGACAAGGGAAGTATGCAGTAGAGATCCTGAAGAGGTTCGGGGTGATGGACTGCAAGGACATGGCCACACCTATGGCATCGAACCTGAAGCTTCTGTGTGATGCTTCATCTGAGCCGGTTGATGTCACTATGTATCGTCAGATGATTGGGTCCTTGATGTACCTGACGAACACGAGACCAAATATTTGCTTTGCGGTGAACACATTGAGCTAGTTCCTGACGGATCCTAGAGGAGTTCACCTGGTTGCTGTAAAGCATATTCTGAGGTACCTGAAGGGTACAGTTGATTATGGGCTCAAGTACAATGTGAATCAAAAGTTTAACCTACAGGGTTATGTTGATTCAGATTGGGTAGGCAGTGCTGCATATAGGAAGAGAACCTCTGGGTGCTGCTCCAGTATGGGATCAGGTGTGATCTCTTGGTTTAGCAGGAAGCAGTCCTGCATAGCACTGAGTACAGCCAAAGCAGAGTATGTTGCAGCATGTTTGGCTAGTTGTGAGGCAGTTTGGCTTCGGAATCTACTGTCTGAGTTATTTGATCTACCGTTGGATACTACTATTAACTTTTGTGACAACCAGAGTTGTGTGAAGCTATCTGAGAACCCGGTGTTCCACGACAGGTCAAAACACATAGAGATCAAATACCACTATATCAGGGATATGGTGCAGTAAGGAGCAGTGAAGCTTTGTATGTTGTGACGGATGAGCAAATTGCAGATGTGCTGACGAAGCCACTAGCCAGAGTGAAGTTCGAAGAGAGGCTTGGTGTTCTTCAGATCGACGACACTTCAAGGAAGAAGTGATAGAGACATTTTATGAAGCCATTCCAAGCATGTTGGAAGAAGGATCCTTCACTTGGCTATGGATGTAAGCGCTGGATGATGAACAGGATGATGTTCTAGTTTCTGCTCTGTATGATTAGTTGGATCATTTATGTATGTATGCATCATGTTGGATGCTGGATATGATCAGTTGGATCATTTATGTATGTATGCATCATGTTGGATGCTGGATATGATTAGTTGGATCATTTATGTATGTACGCATCATGTTGGATGTTGGATATGATCAGGTAGATCATGTATGTTATGGATACATTGTGTGGATCATGTATCTTTGTATGATCAGGTAGATCATGTATGTTGATGGATACATTGTGTGGATCATGTATCTTTGTATGATCGGGTAGATCATGTATGCTGATGGATACAGTGTGTGGATCATGTATCTATATATGTATCAGGTAGATACTTGGTATGCATCAGGTGGATGCATTGTATGATCAGGATGATCACGGATGATGAGCTTCTCTAGTTGACATGCATCAGGACGATGCAATGAAGATGATCAGGACGATCATGTGTTCATCAAGATGATGTATGAAGAGTATTAGGCTGATACTCTGTGGCCGTGGATAGGTTGTGTAGATGAGCATGTCTGGGAGATCCTATATGTCGGAGTTGTGTACCCGTAACATCCTGCGATGCTCTTTTGAGACATTGCTCTGGGAGGACATATAATAGAGCCCTGGGAGATCCTTCAGGTCGGAGTTGTGTACCTGTAACATCCTGGGATGCTCTTTCGAGGTTTTTTCCTATGGCATGTAATTTGCTCCTGGCAGATCTGGACAGGATGAAAAAGGCCTCAGATGCTTTAGCCATGTTTTGCCATGACCACATGTAATTTTCTCCTAGGAGATCTAGACAGGATGAAAAAGGCCTCAGATGCTTCAGCTAGGTTTTGTGGTGGACCACATGTAATTTTCTCTTGGGAGATATGGACAGGATGAAAAAGGCCTCAGATGCTTCAGCCAAGTTTTGTGGTGAGATCACATGTAATGTGCTTCTGGGAGATCTGATAGGTAGAGCTGTGTGCTCGTAACACCCTGGTATGCTTCAGCTAGGTTTTGTGATGGGTCACATGTAATGTGCTCCTGGGAGATCCGACAGGTAGAGCTTTGTGCTTGTAACAGCCTGGGATGCTACCACCAGGTTTTGTGATGCACATAATAAGTCCTGAGAATTCCACAGTATGGCCAGTGATGATGAAGACCTCCAAATGGTGGGCCTACATCTAGTATGAAAAAGGACTGGCTCTGTAGAACTTCTTATGACGAGTAGATTCAGAGATTGATTGAGATAGCAGTAGACGTGACGATGATGATTATCCACTGACGATGATCCAGAGAAGAATACTTGTGTTAGCAGACCTGTGTCAAGAATTACCTTCTTAGTTAAGAGGGAGTGTTGATGTATATGTAACTTCGGAATGTATTTCATATATGTATATTGTATTCCTATAGAGATGTTATTATTCCTCTATACGGAAGTGTCGTCATTTATATTGTAAGTGTCGTAATTTATACTTGATGGGTTATTAGACGACCTTGTTGGGGTCGGTCCTGTATAATTCATGTGGGTCAAAAGGTTATTAGACCACCCTATTGGGGGTTGGCCCAATCAGCATTATGTTATGTGGTTAAGTTAAGGCTGACCTAGTAAAGGTTATCAGGAAAGTCAAGTCAAGTATAAATAGAGTGCAATAGGCACTCTATTTGATCATTCACTTCTCACTCATGCACTCATGAGAGAGTGGCGCACTTGTGGAGGATGAGAAGCTACTACTAGGAGTCTATATCTTATGCTTGGGTTGTATCATTGCTCTATCTATCTCTGAGGAAGTTATTGGGGTTTTTCACCTTTATGGTTTTCCCCAACTAAACTCTGTGTCTCTTGTGTGCTTGCATTATTGTGTCCATGATTGATATGTTGTGGACATGCTGTACATGTTGTTCTCTCAATTAAGATCCTAGATCAAATTGAAGTAAATTCTGAAAAACTAACACTTAACATAACTTCGCAACATTCATGCCTGTGTGTTCCGCTTACTTAACATACATTCTCATTCACATGCACATGAAAGCAAATACATAAGTATAATCATACATGAACACAAGGAATAACATAGATTCACACATATACACAAATATTTACATGGTTCACCCCCAAATGGGAGCTACGTCCACAGGAACAATTATTATATTACTTGGAAGGCGTAACAGTTCCAGTCTGCGCACTCAAGTGCAGAATCTTCTCTACAATAGATCTCTGTGCACTCAGCTACAGAGTCTTTTCCTCTCTTAGATTTCTCTCCGTCTATATCTAACAATCACCAACATAAGTCTAACAAGATCTCTCAAATAATAGCCCTTCCTTATAAAAAAAATCCCTTTATATAGATTGTGCCCGAAGGTCACATCTCTACAATAACTATGGTCCAACCCCCATAGTACCCTTAAACCCAAAATGGCATGGTTCTCTTGTTGACCACGCTTTTACTTAACTTCGTTGGATCTATGTTTCCCTTTTGCGCCACTTCCTCTGACTCTGACGCTTCTTTTGAAAGTCGCAGTTCTGACCACGCAGCTCTTACTCTACAGTGATGCATCCTTTGCACCATTCCGTTTCTTTAATCTCTTCTTCTATAGCTGACAATTCACCGCTTCATCCATAACTGATCCAACTACCTCTGGTCATCCTTAGTACTTTGTCTTTACTAAGGGGACAGGTCCTTTCCTGCTGACTTTGCTTCGCTCCATACCTTGCTCCCGGGAATTGCGGAGTTGATTCTCCCAAAACTTGTTAATGTTAGGCCTCTCCTAACTATACCTTTTTTCATAAAAAAATTCATGTACTTGGGTTGTGCCCAACAACAATCCTCCACAAAATCCTAGTATTTTCGGAAGAAAGGCTAGAGCTTCTCCTTTATATTTTTCTCAAATCTAGGGAGCCCCCCATGACATGCCTGAAAAGTATTTCGAAAAAATTCCCAAGTTTGATGGAAACTCAGCTATAACCATAGAATACCATATACACAAATTTTGGGAACACATGGAATCATATGGAGCATATGATGAAGATGTCTTCATGAGGGACCTTCCAGAATATTTATAAGGGGATGCTCATAAGTGGTTTGATAGGTTACCTGATTCATCCATCAACGTATATGATAATTTTGTTATGAAGCTAAATAGTGAGTGGTCACGAAATTTAGATGGTAATTTTCTCTTACACCAACTCTTTAACAGTAAGAAGAAAGAGAATGAAACAATCCATGAATTTAACCTTAGATTTGATAAGACTGTAGCTAATATCCCATATGACATTAAGCCTAATGACCAAGCAATCCTCATCCATTATTTGAACTCATTTGAAGGATGGCTTGGGTATCATTTAAAAGATAAGATATAGAAATCCTTATGGCCCTAGACCTTATTGGAACAATAATAGGAGGCTTGAAGGTGAAAATAGTAGATGACATCCTGAAAATCCTGAAATCTCTGAGAAGAGGAATGTTAACTGGTGTGATGAATTAGAAGAAGAACCTTTAGACACTAGTTATCCTGATGACCAACCTGAAAACATCAACTTGGTTCAAAATCTATCCTATGATGATGATTTCGGAAGGATTCTCCTTGAAGAAGAAGAAATAGATCAAGATGAGTTAATTGAAGAACAAAACTCCCCATATTGTGCAATTAATCTTCCAGAACCAAAGGAAAAACCCAAGCTTCAAATCTATAAACGACATAATAACGATCCCAAGCCACCTTCCTTTTTAGATAAACGTAATGAAACTAAAGAGGATAAGAAGAAAGAAGAGAGGCCTGCTCCTTGTGCTTATAACTTGAACATTGATATGAAAAAGGAGTTAGGTAAAATCATCCGTAATATACCTATAATTGAATTAATGAAAGACCTTCAGTCAGAGGCCACGTAGAATATGTTTTTCAAGGCGTAAACAAAAAGAAAGACTCTGAGGTTGTTTATGAATCATTTCATATACAGATTCTTAGTGGGAAAGAAATAAGAAGAGTTGAAAGGGATCCACCCATCAACATTCAGTTTGCTATTTATGAATGGAAAAGTGGTGGTCACCCTCCATTCTACCTCACCTTACACATTAAGAATGTGCTCCTTCAAAATTTCATGTTAGACTCTGGAGCCGCCATGAATGTCATACCTTTGCATGTCATGAAGGAAATGGGTTTGGAGGTCACCAGACCTTATGGAAATGTTTGTGGCATATATTCAAGACATGTACAGTCCTATGGTTTGATTAAAAACTTAAGGGATGATCTTTTGCATGCTCCTACATCTCCACCATGATGGATTTTGTTGCAATTGATTTTCCACCAGCATATGGAATGCTTTTATCTAGGAAGTGGGAAACTGGTTTAGGTGGGTATCTTATTATGGAATTATCTTATATCTACGTCCCTAACTCAGATGGTGCTTTAATCCAAATCAATAGAGATCCTTTCATTGACAAACATTTGGAAACTTTTGGAGATTAGATAAAGACGTGGATAAAGAATACTTATGGGGATGACCTTTTAAATAATGCCAAGGCTAGGATGATTAAAAACGATGATGAAATTTGAGAAATGTCAGAAAATGTGTTCATGGTAATGGGAGAAACTGATTCTTCTAAGAAAGAAGAGGGGGTAATTGAAATTTCTAGGAGAGTCAATCACAAGGTATTCACTAGAAGGAAATATAATATCACGTTCATTCATATTGCGATATTAAATATTCATGAAAACCTAAAAATTATATTGCTTATATATTAAGGGGAAAAGGGTTTTTTATTTAATGTAACAATACAAAAATACTTTGGGGTATTTTTTATATGGGAGGGCTGACAAATATCCGCCAGATGGAGATGGAGGGATCACGGCTGGATGAGAAATCGGGTTGAGCCAAGGCTCGGGATTACCAGTATGTAGGGAAATCATGCCTTGAGGCATGCTTGAGGCCAGGGGTTTTGTGGTGAAGTCGGTTTCTAGTCGATCATAGTAGAGAGACAGTGGTCATTGACAACTAATTGTTACCAATAGCACTCAGTCAGTTATTACCAACAGCCTTGGGAGGCTTTAAGCCTATAGGGCCTATTATATGCCCTTGATAGGACTTGGGGGCTTGAATACCCAACCACTCATGCCTATTACAGGCCTTGGGAGGTTTAGTCAGCCTCCTAGAGTTTGTTACAGGACCTGGGGGCTTGGATACCTATCCCACAACAAGCTTAGTCAGTGATTGGAGAACTGCAACATGTAATCTAAATGTTGTACTATGTGCATTGTCTCTAGTGACATACAAGAAGTGATCTCCTATCTCTTCATTAGACCATTAGATGTTGCAAATCTTAATGATATGTGGTTGAGTAATTGCATTGTGGGTGAAGTAATGTGCATCCACAATATACATCGAAAGAAGCAAGGTGCATTGTAGAATGCATGTGGGGTCATAAGAGGGGTATCATATCAATATACTAGGTAGAAATATAAAGGGGTATAAAAAGCGTTAATGAAAAAATTGATACATACAATATCTAGTGAAAATAGGGTTTTTTTTTAAATTGGGAAGGCATATTGCGAGGGGGTTAAAAAAAATGATTTTGGAAGGTATTTTCCAATATTTAGTGAAATTAGGGGTATTGTTTCATATGCCACGAACGAACGTGCTATGATAGCGGTTTATTGAGTGAAGCCCCCGTGGAGTCAATATGGAAATGCATTTAAATGAAGTTTCTAAAGAACTCAGGAAATTAAGAGGTATAAATGAAACCAACTTCAAAGTCATGAGCTCAATAATGAATTAAATCAAGAACAAGTTGATGTAAATCAAACACTTGAATTTGTAGATGATCTTGATGACATAAGGCAAGGCAGGCGTTGGCCTAGAAATTTTAGGGAGTACATAGACTTGAATGATTCAAATTTGGAAAGTGAGAATGAAGGGATTCATCATATTATCCCTTGGGTAAATAAAAATGAAGGGACACTTCCTTCACCCAATGAAGGGAGTAATTTTAATTCTTCCAATCTTACAGATATTCATAAATATTTTCCTCCCAAACCTCTAGAATTTTTTTCATCAAGACAAGCTAATACTATTTCTAGAAGTTGGCAGGAGGATGCCTTAATTAATGATTCCCATGAAGGAGAATTTACTTAAAAAAATCTTACTATCTTTCAGGAATCTCCTTCTCTTAATCAAATCAATGATTTATCTACATATCCTCACATCCCTAATTTTTGTTTCCACCTGAATTGCCTAGTCAACAAGAAAATGATCTTTCTCACATTCTTATTTCTTCAGAATTTTCAACAATGAGCATTCCAGTACCTTCAGGGGAAGGAACTAGTCATAGCAATGATTAATCACATATGCCTTTTTCCTCAAAAGAGTGATTTTTTAGATATTTTTGGACTGTGGGGGAGACACCCAAGTATATCACTCACCCACAAGAGGAGAAGCCGAACATAAATGTTCGGGAGATGAGAAGAGATATTAGAGAAGTCTTAATTGGTAGGGTAGTTACTCCTATAGATGGTGGTACACCCAGATTTGATGCAGTTCCTTCTTGAAGGAGCTCAAGAATTGTCACCCCACAACCACAAAACCATGATGAGGACCATCCCATTCCTATGCGCAACATTGAATTTATCCCTGAGTTTGTGAGCATGGGTAGGTTTTCTACTGGTCATCAAGCCATCATCCCAAACCATTTATTATATATAAGATTCGGGTAGGCTGATGACATTTGGGTGGGACCCTTCACAGTTGAGCGATGTATCAGAGACATGTGTTTTATAGCCCCTGGTAGTGGGAAACGTATTTTACTTCCTATCAATCAAAGAGAGTTAAGGGATTACATCCCTGACTTGACTTAGTTCTGGACTTATTTCTTGCCTTGTAGGTTAGAGTAGGTAGGAATTGAATAAGCTCATTTGAGCAGTTGTTTAGTATTTTTGCCATCATGTCTAGCACCCTTTCTTAAGCTCATTTTCGAAGATAGTAGTTAGTCTTGAGTGATTTTATTTTATATTTTCTTGGAAAAAAAAATGAATTTATGTTAGTAGAATAGTTTCTTTACTTTCAACATTTTATTTCAATACTGTTATTTTGATATTTTTGTATAAACATGCATGTTACTTACGACTAGTCTCTGAGTCCTCAACATATATAATAGCCGGGTCCTCAACATATATATGTTCATGTATACAATTTGTATATTATACAATATATGATTTTGGAAGGTTAAGTTGAGGACCATTAGATACCAAGTATACAATTTGAAGATGATGGAGAGCGAAAGTTCATATTCAAGGATACGAGTAGCATAGTGATGAGGACCACAAATTCTGAGGTTCTCAAGTGCTCTATTCAGCAGAGCACTTATCCCAGTTGGAGTCAGATGTTATCAAATTTATAGTAGCCGGGGCTACCATATCTTCTGATCGGATTCCATTATTTTTCTCAGTCATTCCTTTACATTGAGATGCTTGAGATCACTCATAATTTCATATAGCTCTAGAACAGATAGTACAACATTATGCCATTATTGAGACTCATGACCTCATATTTGATGACCAATGTAGCCATTTTTTCCATACATAGTAGTATGATAGTGCCCAGATGTGTACTACAGCAGTGTTCCAGTGACAATGGATGGTTCAGATGGTATGTTCAGGTATATGACCCAACATGTATATGGGTGTGCATTGGTTATGATTGCATTGCTCTTTTTCTCATTTAGGTAGCTTGACTTGGTGTCTAGTGGTTATGATCTGGCGGTATATATATATGTGTGTTTTATATGGACATGGTTGTTTCAATGAATATATAAATGGTCTAACTTACTCGGAATATGAAGTTATTATCTATACTCATTGGTTTCACCCTCCTCAAGATGATGGATGTGATCATTCCCACCATTTATGGCTTGCTAGTTTGGCACCACCTTTCACTTTCCCTATCCAATTGTTGGGGCCAAGGTCGCAGCTATAGTAAAAGCTGCGAATTTTGGGAAAAAGTACGAGTATGGAAGGAAAGTGCTAATTTTGGGACAAGCACTAAGTTTTGGGTAAGAAGGAGACGGTGCGCAGTACGGTGCCAGATGGATGATCTCAGCGCAGATCACGGACCGGAAATTGCGGAGCTCGCGCGCACGTCATCGAAGAATGAAGGTGGCTCAGCTACCATAATAAATAAGGCGATGGAGTAGAGGGCTCAGCTACCCTCATTTAAAGGCTCAGTACAGAAGTTATGGTTGCTCGAATCAAGGAGGAGCAACGGACCAGAGCATTGAAGGCGAAGGACGATCGCCCATACCCACAATCTGCGCCGGAATTCATGGAGCCTGCAGGAAGCGGCGACGTGACTGCAAGCGGCGCCTACAGTACACCTAGCCATGTGCGTGGTTAGGGTTTTTGGGAATCACTGTTGGGAAAGGCCCACAGTTTTGTAAAGGTGTGACCGTCATGGCCACCTATATATATGAATAATTGTAATGGGTAGAAGGGTTTTTTGGAGAGTTAGAGAGAGCTAGATAGACTGTTAGATAGCCAGTCTAAAGGATAGATCATGTGTTGATTATCCTTCACTGTATTTTCTACCCAGTGTGTAGAACTAGAGAGGAAACCGGATAGCCGAGGAGCTAATCCCTGAGTTGCCAGACAGTCTGAGTCGACGTCTGTGCCTTTGTAATCTCCATAGAGAGGAGACTTGATTGAGAGAAGGGCTCCCAGCTGTGTGCGTGGAGTTTCCTGGAAAGATCTAAGGCTGCAGCTGTGTGCGCAGCATATTGTATACTCTACCATTTTCTGGTTAATATAACACTCCCGTGGACGTGGTTTTCCTCGAGGAGATGAGCTTCACATATATCTTCTTGTTATAATGTTTGCGTGAATAATAACTGTTTAAGATCATTACCTGTGTGTACATCTTTTGCATCATCTTTGCGACTGTTTAAGTGAGTGTAGGAAGGTCCTTTATTGTTATAATAGCCAAGTATAGAAGGAGTGGTGGAACGCTGTCGCTGCAGCGACCGAGTTTCGCGTGACAGCGATGAGTGCGCAGGGCGAGAGGGTATTTTAGCGCATCAACGCAAGGAATAGGCGCCTTCCGCGCCCGGAGGACGTGACTGAGCAGTGGGTCTGCAGGAAGGAAGGCATCCGTGCAGTGGTGTCGCGAGTCCTGCGGGAAAGTCCGACCGCCGATATAAGGGGAAGAAGAAGATATACAGAACAATCTCAGCGTCACCACGGTTAAGGAAAACTGATTCCTTAACCCCCCCATAGCCACTTCGGGTGAGACCTCGAGCTGCTGCCCAGCTCGTTGCCGAGAGGGCCAGTGCGCCAAGGGGTTTTGTTGCTGCGCTTCATTAAAACCCGGGTCTGCCCAGTAAAGCAGCCAACAAATGGTTCCGTTGCCGCGTGAGCGAGACTTCTTATTCCAGTGACGCGCGAGATTGAGGAGCCAACAAATGGTTCCGTTTCCGCGTGAGCGAGACTTCTTATTCCAGTGACGCGCGAGATTGAGGATCCAACAAATGGTTCCGTTGCCGCGTGAGCGAGACTTCTTATTCCAGTGACGTGCGAGATTGAGGAGCCAACAAATGGTTCCGTTGCCTTATGACTTTTTGATTACATTACTTCCATGGCTTTGAACCCTGTTGATTGAGCCAACAAATGGTTCCGTTGGCTTGCGACTTGTTCCTGTAAGACTTACTAGTTACGCGACATCTGAGATTGTTGCTGAAGAAAACATAAGGTTCTGTTACACTGAGACTTGCTCAGTTAACAAATGTGTTACTGGAATCCTACAGCTAAAGAAATTGGAGATTGGTTTGATTTAAAGGCTAAAGAGTTCGCTGAACAAGAAAATAGAAGCCTTACATTTCAAACAGAAGACTGGTTACAGAAGTATATTTATGCTGACCTTTACGAAATTTTCTTTCTTACGTTTGCATTGGAGTTACACGCTTGGATAGCCAAGTTAGCAGATTCTACACCTACGCTGCATGTTGATCGACCCGTCACGTGGACGCCTGAGCTAGTCAGTATTGTGAAGCGGATCGACAATTCTGTTTCCCGCGCAGTAGACTTTTGGTTGAATAGTCTACTGGAAGGTTTCATTACCGAATTTGCAGTTGATACAAGAAAGAGTTTCAGTGAAGCTGAGAGGAGTTTCTTCCAAGTACACAGAGGTAAGTTCTTAAATTCTCTGAACTTATGGATTAAAATGCTTCTATATGAAAAAGGAAAGCTATGTATTGCTTCTGATGAATAGCATAGACAAGTAATGTCCGTAGATTCTGATAGTGATCCTGAAGTTATTGGTTGCACTCGTAGTGGAAAACGATATAAAGTAGGCCTTGACCAATATTCTTTTGAGTCTAGCCCAGACGATAGCCAAGTCCCTAGAACAAGCCATATAGAACGACAAGGGAGTGCTCATATCCCTTATTTCCCCTTTACACCGCAAAAACCAGACGGAGCTCAGTATAATCCTACAGTAACACCTTCTAGTAGCCCACACGGTACTTCTAGTACCTCTGTACCACCTTTGTTTAACCATCCCGGAGGCACAGCCACAGTACCTCCACTTCAAACCCGCGCAAGAAGGATGGGTGATGACATGAAGCTACCAACTTTTAGAGGAACAGGGATAGAAGACCCTGAGCAGCACTGGTTCTTATGTGAAGCCATTTGGACAATTAAGCAAATTAATGACGATGCTGTTAAACTGGTTCAGTTAGCAACCACACTAAGAGAAAGAGCCTTGACTTGGTTCATGAAATACTCAGCAGCACAGAATAGGACGCTTGCTGAGGTAAGAAATGCTATGATTCGGGAATTTAAGAAACCTAAATCAGAATCACAGTGTATAACAGAGCTCAAAGACATCAAACAGTTACCTACAGAATCAGTATGGGACTTTGACCAGAAGTTCAAAGCCTTGATAGATCAAGTAAGCTTCGAGTTTGCACCACAGCAACATAAAGAATGGTTCATTGCTGCACTGCTCCCACACATTAGACTTCCTCTTATGCAACAGAATCTCAATACTCAGGAACAAGCTCTAGAGATGGCTATGAAACTAGAAGCTTCGCCAATTGCAGGAACAAGCAATGATGTTGCGCATTTACAGAACCAATTAGCAAACTTAACCTTGCAAGTGCATGATATTAAGAAAGGCAAGGAGATTAAGGAAGAAATTTGGTGTACAAAATGTAAATCCCAAGGTCATTCAAAGGACCATTGTCCTGTTTTCATAGACTATATTGCAACTGGAGCACCTAATCCTTTACCACAGGCACAAGGGCCTTGGTGCGAAATCTGTAGAACTAGAGGTCATAGACCACAAGAATGTCACTTACTCCAGAAATATGTGCAAACCCCAAAGAATCTCTATTGTAATTTCTGTAAATCAGTAGGTCATGATGAGAACAATTGTAGAGCATATGATCTTATGATAGAAAGAAAGCATGATGTTTATAGGGCACAAGCAGAGACACAAGGACCCACAGCAGGTCCACCTTATGACCAAACTCGGGACGCCCGAGCAGCAAATTACAGAGGACGCGGACGCACAACAAATTTTGGTCGCGGAAGAGGACACATCACTTGTTATAATTGCGGAACACAAGGTCATTTTGCTAGGGATTGCCAAAATCCTACAACCCTCTGCAGGTATTGTAAATCTTCTGACCATATCATTGAAGAATGCCCTCAGTTACAGGCTAAGATGCAAGCAAAGACACCACAGGTCAATCAGAATATCCAGTTGATTGGAGCAGAAAAAAGAGAACCAGACCCTACAGTTAATATAGTGACACGCAGTGGAGCAACCACTGGTGCGCAAGAGATGGGAACGGGAAAGCAAGCGACGCAATGGGTGCGCCGCGCTAACATTAAACCAGCCCCACTTAACCTACAGAAGCAAAAAGAAGCATTTAAGCAAGCTCAAGAGTATTTCTCAGATCCGAGAGCTTCAAGTTCTGCCGCAATTCCGCAGAACATTAGTAGATCGCAAGTGCTAAGACAAGACAACTTGGTACAAGAACAGGCCACTACAGCTGGAAGACCTGATGATGATGATGAGCATCCACGAGGCATTGTTCAAGCATTCCTGCGACAATGTTTAGAACTGTTGCGCAATAAAAAAGCAACTCTAGAACTCCAACACCTGTTGGATCAGTGCCAACACTCTGCTTCGACGAACACACCGCAGTGTGCTGTTCACCAGATCAGGAGTCACATTAGAACTGGAAAAGAGATGAGGCTCACAGCGCAGATTGGAGCATTTGAAATGGATGAAGTCATGTTAGATTTGGGCTCCGAAGCCAATGTTCTCACTATGCAGACATGGGAACAGATGGGAAGCCCTCAGCTTACAAGATCCCCTATCCAGCTAAGACTCGCAAATCAACAACGAGTCTCTCCATTGGGCAGATTATCCAATGTACCTATTGATATTGAAGGAGTAAGAAGCTCTGCAGATTTTGAAGTAATCAAAATGATGGATGATAGTAGACCATACCCAGCGCTGTTAGGAATAGACTGGGCATGTGATAATTTGGCTGTCATTAACCTGAAGAAAAGACAGATGACCTTTGAGGATGACCAGATCAGGGTCATCGCACCTCTTGATCCTATTCAAGGACCAAGATATATAGAACCCATTCGCGCAGAAGAGGAAGCGCGCCACATGGAAAGCTTGTATCAGATGACCACTAACCACAGTGACTATGTCAACCCCACGGCAGACGGCCATATCAGCTGGCGATGTGATAGCTCGTGCACATCAGATTCAGATGCAGGATTGGAAAACTGGCAGAATCATCTACATGAGGTTTCTGCAAGACGTTGCGCCATGATAACTAAATCCATTCGATGGATTGGCACAGAATTAACTGACACTCCAACTTTTGATGGTCTAACCGAAGCAACTAAATTCATACAGGAATATGAACAAAAGCTTCCAGAAACGCAGCGCATATAGGCACTGGATGTAGCATTGCGCGCTACACCCGCAAGATGGTGGATTGCGCACAAGGAGAATATTCATACATGGAAAGACTGTCGCAGATTGATACTGCGCAGATTTCAGGACACCACAGCCGAAGCGCTACGCAAATATGAAGGACAGAGTGACCCCAGGTCACACATTGAAGCATGTACTCAGCAATGGTCAGATATTCCGGAAGATGAATGGGTTCACCAATTCATCCACACATTGGATACAATTCCAAGGAATTGGTATACTGAAACAGAATTGCGCAGAGGCACTCTTACTTGGGCTCTTATGATAGAAAGCTTTCAACTTACCTTCAGCTTTGAGTCAGAACATCCAAGCATCGATCAGGCTTTGAAGTGTATTAGAAAGAAGGTATTTGAACACTATCCAGTAACAGAGTATTCCCAACCAGATTGGGCTGTCCAGATAGAACATGCCCTGGAATGTTATAACTTCACCGCTGAAGATGAGGAGGACGATCCTCGCAACATCAATATCCCAGAATCAGAAGGGACGCGCAATATTGAAGGTCCTAAGCTTGATATTCCTGCCATCACAGAACACGTCAAGCTCAAGAAAGTTAACATTGGCACAGAAGCTGACCCAAAGTTTGCTTCTATAGGAGATTATTGGGATGATGAAACTGTTGCGCACGTTTCAGATTTATTGCATGACTACCAGGATATCTTTCCTACCAAGTTCACAGAAATGAAAGGCATCCTAGGAGACTTAGGAGTGATGCGCATACCTCTGAAACCAGATGCCAAGCCAGTAAAGCAGCGCCCATACAGGTTGAACCCGCGCTACAAAGAAAAAGTCAAAGAAGAAATTGATAAGATGCTTGCAGCAGGTATTATTGAGCCAGTAGAGGAAAGCGATTGGATTAGTCCTATGGTGGTCCAAGAAAAGAAAACGAAAGGTGAAATAAGAATTTGTGTCGACTTGCGCAAACTCAATGATGCATCAGCGCACGATCCATTTCCCACTCCTTTCACAGATGAAGTACTTGATAATGTTGGAGGACAAGAGGCTTACTCTTTCACTGATGGTTTCTCGGGATATCATCAGATCAGAATCCATCCGGACGACCGCCACAAGACTACTTTTGCAACTGAATGGGGCTCATTCCAGTATACGGTAATGCCCTTTGGTCTTAAAAACGCACCTGCTATCTTCTCTAGAGTTGTTGTTGCTGTTTTTAAAGAATTTATCCACAAGTTTTTAGAAGTCTATTTTGATGACTGGACTGTATTTGGTTTACTAAAGAACCATATTGCGAATCTGCGCATTATGCTAGAAAAATGTAGACAGCATCAGATTTCCCTTAACTTGAAAAAATGTATATTTTGTGCGCCCTTTGGTATTCTGTTGGGACATATTGTATGCAGACAAGGACTTCTGATGGATCCTGCGAAGGTTGCCATCATTGCTAATTTACCGGCGCCCAACTCAGTTAAGCAATTGCGCACTACATTGGGACATACAGGATACTACAGAAAATTCATCAAAGGATATGCAAGGATCACAGCACCTATGGAAATATTGCTGAAGAAGGATTCGAAGTTCCACTGGACAGAAGAATGCCAACAGAGCTTGGACACACTTAAAGAAAAGATGATCACAGCGCCTATTCTAGTTTTCCCGGACTGGAGAAAACCTTTTCATGTTCATGTTGATGCTTCTTCCATAGCACTAGGAATCGTGCTTACACAGTCTGGAGAAGGAAGTATTGACCACCCAATTGCTTACTCCAGCAGAAAGTTATCTACAGCTGAGAAGAATTACACCACTACAGAAAGGGAAGGACTAGCTATGGTATATGCCCTACAGAAATTCAGACACTACCTGTTAGGAGCTCACTTTAAAATGTATACTGACCATTCTGCTTTGAAATATTTGGTCAATAAACCAGTTTTAGGAGGAAGAATTTGCAGATGGCTACTGCTCTTTCAAGAGTATGATTTTGAGGTTATCGTAAAGCCAGGCAGATTGAATGCAGGGCCTGACCATCTATCCAGAATAGAGTCAGGAGAGGAACCTACGAGTCTGGAGGACAATCTTCCTGACGCACAGTTGTTTTCTATCCAAGCAGCAGACGAATATTATTCTGATATTCTTGAGTTTCTCACTACCGGACAAGCGCCGGCTGAGCTGAAAATCCAGCAGAAAAAGCAACTTGTTGTTAGAGCCGCAGACTTCACTTTGATAGCAGGCCAGCTTTATAAGTTGGGCCCTGACGAAATTTTGCGCAGATGTATCTTACCACATGAAAAGAGCTCTATCATCGCAGAAGCGCATTCAGGTACTGCAGGAGGCCATTTCGCAGGAAAGCCGACTGCGCAAAAGATATTAGCCGCAGGTCTTTGGTGGCCGACATTGCACAAGGACACTAAGGAATTCTGTAAATGTTGCGATGTGTGCCAGCGCACAGGAAAACCCTCAAGGAGAGATGAAATGCCGCTAAGACCCCAGATCACACTGCGTGCTTTTGATAAATGGGCCATTGACTTTGTAGGACCTATTAACCCACCAGGAAAAAGAACTGGCGCAAGATATATCATTACAGCTACTGAATACCTCACCAGATGGGCTGAGGCGAAGCCAGTTAAGAACTGCGACGCTGCTACTGCCGCGCAGTTCATTTTCGAGAACATTATCACTAGGTTTGGATGCCCAGTGATCCTCATGAGTGATCAAGGTACACATTTCCTCAATAAGACTATAGAGGCCCTTACTGAAGAATTTCAAATTAATCACCATAAGAGTACACCCTACCATCCTCAAGCTAATGGTACGGTGGAAGCATTCAATAAGATCCTTGAGAATGCCCTGACGAAGATCTGTAATCAACAAAGAGATGATTGGGACCTTAGAGTCACAGCTGTATTATGGGCTTACAGAACCACTTGCAAGAAACTAACAGGTCACACACCTTTCAGCTTGGTGTATGGACAAGAAGCAGTTATGCCCATGGAATACATTGTTCCCAGTCTCCGAATTGCGCAAATTACAGAAATGGCAGATCCTGATACTATGAATGAAAGACTTTCGCAACTGCTTTCCTTAGAAGAAGACAGACTTTTGGCCGGATTTCATCAACAGGTACAGAAGTCAAGACAGAAAGCTTGGCACGACAGGCACATTAAGCATAAGCACTTTGAAGAAGGAAACTTGGTACTCCTTTATGATAGTAAATTCATCAAGTTTCCAGGCAAGTTTCGTGTGCATTGGTTAGGCCCTTTTCAGGTAATAAAAATAACAGACGGAGGCGCAGTTCAGCTTGCGAAGCTGAATGGAGAATTCCTACCTACAATGATAAACGGGAGTCGGCTTAAGCTTTATTGCGACGGCCACTCCGCCCTGTCGACATAATATATTGCTCAGAAGTGCAGATGTCCGGTGTAGTTGAAAGAGATATCGCATTCAGTCTACACGGAAGCTGCGACACACCCTCAGTTTCCAGCTTCCTGCGCAGTTCCTTGAAATATTTGCGCATCCTGAATAAAAATTGCTTGAGGAGAGCTTATCGGTGCGCTCTGGCGAAGTTTTGCTTTTGGACCGTCGAACTATCGCTCTTGCGGAGTTCCCTTTGATAAATTACCGCTTGAAAAAAGTTTTGTTGTGGACCCATAGAGGCACAGTTTCCTAAGTTGAAATGACCCGCCGGAAATTTTGAATTACAGCAGTTATGTAGCCGCGTTTGAATAAATGAAGGATAAGGCCGCTATTTAAGTCTAGCCGTTTTGACGGATTCGGCTTAATCTCCGAAAGATTTGCATTTAATTCAGGCGCCGAAAGCATTAGCTTCTCCCGGAAGGCTGTCAGAACCCGTCAATCACAATAAATGCACCGCTACGGCAAGGAGGATAGCGTGTTGTCAACTTACGTATAGTTGCCTACAGCTACGTAACCCCACTTGGTCGCATTTACTATCCCCGCTGGCTATAAATACCTCACACTTGTATCATTTTCGGGTTACTGTCTCGAGTTGCATAGTTGTGTTTGAAGATCTAAATTATTGTTTTCAGAGCCGAGTGTGCAGAGTATTTTCCCTTGTTTTCAGCATCCATACCCTACGCAGGTCCACCATTTGCTATCCAGAGTTTTGTTATTTACATTGGTTCACGACGGAGAATTTATCGACTGAAGAAGTTGTTCGTCAATTTCTACGCCGAGGCTTAGATTTCGGCATGGCCACTCCGGTGACGCCTTCGACCTACGTACACCCTGGTGCTACTGATCCCAGAACATCTCCAGGCACAAGAGCATCTCAGCAGCAGCCGGAGGAACCTGTTCCAGAGCCGCTCGCGTCTATGGTGAACTATATTCCGCCGCGTCCAGATGATGCGCCGGATGTACAGATTCCGAAGAATGCAAAATATCCAATTCCGCTACCGCCACTACCGGCTAGTGTGCGGGTAGAAGGCCAACTATTGGGAAACATTCCATTGGTTAAATTCTCTGATTTTAACCTTGGAGACTATAAGACATATCCTCAGTTCTAGTTGGACCGATATCTGGATATCGTCCATAATCCCACCAGAAAAGTTGACGAGTTTATCCCGAAGGGATTTGCAGCAAATCTTGAGCGCCCTGGACTCTTGAATTTGCTGAAGCTACCGCACTTTGGGCGTAGCAATGAAGTGAACGCAGTCGTTAAAACACTGCTATCCTGCGTTCATGGAGGTTACCTTTGGCTCGGGAGGCCAATTGATCTAAATGTTGATTTGATACACCGTATCACAGGTCTATCTAAGGTTGGTAAGGATCCCAATATCCATTTTGTGGGAAAGGAAAAGGACCGAAAATTGGCTGCAAAGCTGGTCCAGAAATATAACTTGACAAGAGGAGGTCGGGCTTATGACCTCACGACAGTAGAAGATGAGGCACTTCGCTTCACAGGAAGTCTGCTTGCAGGCAGACTTCTCACAAAGTGCCCACCAAAAGAAGTTACTGGAGCTGTTGTGGAGCTCGCTATCGCAGCTGCGGAGGGAGAACAGTACAACTGGTCTCTCTTCCTGCTGAATTCTTTTTTGGCTGATTGCCTGAATGTGCAGGACAATGCAGCCCAATCATTCCATTTTTCGTGGCTTCTAATTTTATGCGCTCTCGTCGGGTGGAAGGAGCCCCCGAATACTCAGTTCCTTCCGCGCCGCGCAGGATAGGTTGCCGGCATGCGCTACATCAACCTCTGGGATTCCCCTAATCCCGCGAAGTGCAAGATGAATCGCGCTGTCTTTTGTGAGTACTACTATCTCCTCCGAGATACCATACAAGATATGCCAAGGCTGAGCGAGGAGACAGCCACATTGTATGAAGGGAAGTTGGCTTTTACTGCCGACATCCATCAACTATACCTTCGGCCTTGCGACATTCCAGGTGACTGGGCGCTAGGTCTTTACAGGATGACCACAGAAGATGTCGAAGAAACCATTAAGTCGTGGTCGGACGAATGGAGAGTAGCAGCCGACATCGCACCTGCGATGCCACCCGCCGCTGCGAAAGAGAAGAATAAGGGCAAGGAAGCCCCTGAGCAAAGAAGCGATGAAGCCTCAACAGAACCAGCCACCAAGAAGCAGAAAGTGTCGCATCCCACTGAGGCCATTCCCTCGGAGATCGACAAATACTTGAAAGAGCAATTTCGTGAGATGAGGAACACGCATGCTCACATCCGAAGTGCTCTAGACTTACAGTTTGTAGAATTGAAAGGTCTCGCAGGAAGGATTGCGCAGACCCATGCGCCAGCATCTACTTCGCAGGCGCCACAAGAAATTCCAAGTGATGTGCGAGTTGAAGAACTCACAGAAAGGCACACTGTCGTGCATATTCCGCCTACCAGCATGACACTTCCAGATCCTCTAGCTGAACTATAGGTAAGCACAGTTGGACCTGTAGAAATTAATTTGTCTATAATTCCTATAGAGACTCTACAGCTTGTACAGGAGAAAGTTTCTCTTGAGTTGAGAGCTAGAGAGCTCTCTACTTTCCAGGCAAACCAACGACTGCAATCGCAGGAGATAGAGCTGAGAGAAAGTAATAAGAATATCTCTGCGAAGCTTGCACTCTATGAGGGGCAAGACACCGGCATCATAACCGCAATAGAAGAGATTGCCCAGGAACTGCCGGCTTGCGAGATTCAACCAGACCTCCCTCTGGTTGCAAAAGTTCAAATTATTGGCGAAAGGGCGAAAACCCTGGAGCAAGAAATAGTTGCTATGGCAGAAGGCCATAGAACCCAGATTGCTGAGCTAGAAGCTCGCGTTGCTGCACATCTTACGGATGATGCGCAGATACAATTTGAAGCACTGAGCAGAGCTTCCACACGGATGAAAGATCGAGTACAGGAAGCCAAGAACCTGATGGACCAGGCTATGGAAGCTTGGTCAGAGCTTGTGAACCTCCCTTTTAAAGTGGGACTGTCAGAACAAGTGCAAGCTGCAGAACAGTCTCTCACTGTTCTCAATGAAGAAGCTAAGGCCCTAACAGGCCTATCAAAAATGAAGAAAATGGGCGAAGTGCGCAAAATGCAGCAGCAACTGCACAAGCTCAGAACTGAAGATGAGAAGCTCACCAACAGCATTCAGCCATTCATGGATGAGTATGCTGAAATCGTTGGCCAGATTGAGACAAAAATCAAAGAGATTGCCGAGTCTCAGGAGATCATTGATACACTCACTAAAGACGAAGCGACCGCAGAAACAGTGCAAACAGCTGATGAGTGTATTGAGGAATTGGACTCCGCTATTGCGAAGTGGCAGAAAACATTCGCGGAGATTCAAGCAAACGCAGATGCGCAAATCAAACGACCACGCGCTAGTGCGAGTGGCTCGAGGGCGAGCCACAAGTGAGTGTTGGGGGCCTGTTGGGGCCAAGGTCGCAGCTATAGTAAAAGCTGCGAATTTTGGGAAAAAGTACGAGTATGGAAGGAAAGTGCTAATTTTGGGACAAGCACTAAGTTTTGGGTAAGAAGGAGACGGTGCGCAGTACGGTGCCAGATGGATGATCTCAGCGCAGATCACGGACCGGAAATTGCGGAGCTCGCGCGCACGTCATCGAAGAATGAAGGTGGCTCAGCTACCATAATAAATAAGGCGATGGAGTAGAGGGCTCAGCTACCCTCATTTAAAGGCTCAGTACAGAAGTTATGGTTGCTCGGATCAAGGAGGAGCAACGGACCAGAGCATTGAAGGCGAAGGACGATCGCCCATACCCACAATCTGTGCCGGAATTCATGGAGCCTGCAGGAAGTGGCGACGTGACTGCAAGCGGCGCCTACAGTACACCTAGCCATGTGCGTGGTTAGGGTTTTTGGGAATCACTGTTGGGAAAGGCCCACAGTTTTGTAAAGGTGTGACCGTCATGGCCACCTATATATATGAATAATTGTAATGGGTAGAAGGGTTTTTTGGAGAGTTAGAGAGAGCTAGATAGACTGTTAGATAGCCAGTCTAAAGGATAGATCATGTGTTGATTATCCTTCACTGTATTTTCTACCCAGTGTGTAGAACTAGAGAGGAAACCGGATAGCCGAGGAGCTAATCCCTGAGTTGCCAGACAGTCTGAGTCGACGTCTGTGCCTTTGTAATCTCCATAGAGAGGAGACTTGATTGAGAGAAGGGCTCCCAGCTGTGTGCGTGGAGTTTCCTGGAAAGATCTAAGGCTGCAGCTATGTGCGCAGCATATTGTATACTCTACCATTTTCTGGTTAATATAACACTCCCGTGGACGTGGTTTTCCTCGAGGAGATGAGCTTCACATATATCTTCTTGTTATAATTTTTGCGTGAATAATAACTGTTTAAGATCATTACCTGTGTGTACATCTTTTGCATCATCTTTGCGACTGTTTAAGTGAGTGTAGGAAGGTCCTTTATTGTTATAATAGCCGAGTATAGAAGGAGTGGTGGAACGCTGTCGCTGCAGCGACCGAGTTTCGCGTGACAGCGATGAGTGCGCAGGGCGAGAGGGTATTTTAGCGCATCAATGCAAGGAATAGGCGCCTTCCGCGCCTGGAGGACGTGACTGAGCAGTGGGTCTGCAGGAAGGAAGGCATCCGTGCAGTGGTGTCACGAGGCCTGCGGGAAATTCCGACCGCCGATATAAGGGGAAGAAGAAGATATACAGAACAATCTCAGCGTCACCACGGTTAAGGAAAACTGATTCCTTAACCCCCCCATAGCCACTTCGGGTGAGACCTCGAGCTGCCGCCCAGCTCGTTTCCGAGAGGGCCAGTGCGCCAAGGGGTTTTGTTGCTGCGCTTCATTAAAACCCGGGTCTGCCCAGTAAAGCAGCCAACACCAATTGTTCTCTTCCATCCTTGTTTTTACCTTGACTTACACTTCAGCCTGTGATATGGAGGACCTCCCCACTTTTTCCTCTTTGTTAGATATCATCTCTGTTAGTTTGTGTCTCGGATCTTGTTAGGCATGGCCCAAGTGGCATAGTTTTTGGAAGCAAAGTCCAAATGGTACAGTTTTGGCGAAGTGCAGTCTGGGAAAAGCACAGTGGAAACGTGAAGTCTAAGCATAGTGTAGTTTTGTTGATGCGTAGTGACGGTGCAACAACTATTTTTGGTAATAAAGTATAAAGTGAGGCAAGGTCAAACAACGACCTATTTTGGGTAAGCAACTCCATAACTCCTGGGAGAAGGGTAAGGAGAGGCACAGAAGTGGAGGAAAGAGAATTGTTGCCTTAGTACAGACTAAGTATCAAGGAAGCATGGGAGGCGAAAGACCGTTAGAAGAAGAGTGGCAGATCGACGACGATAGGAGGGCCAGAGCAGCTGAACGGGACCTGTCAGTTGGCAGTCAGAGCCATTCTGCTAGAGCTACGGCCGTTAGAAGGAGCATTAGAGCTAGAGGTGGCGCACAAAGGCAGCAGAAGTACAGTGAAGTAGCTGTCGACGATGACAGGTCCAGGTAGTGGGATAAACGCACCACCCATAGGGGGATGTTTGGGTATGATAGGAATCTTCACCCACTCTCATTGTAAATACGTGAGCTTCGGGCATGATCTATAAAAGAGGCATTTTTGTAAGGGAAGGGTTTATCTCTGATTGGATTGTTGTTAATATTTTGTTGATCTTTAATGAGTTTTGATCTCTCATAGAATCTTGAGAAAGAATAAGCATTGTAAGAGGCTCTGCAGTTGTGTACGCAGAGATGCCATTGAAGAGACAAGAAGGCTCTGCAGCGATGTGCACAAAGACTTATTACAGAGAGAAGATTTTGCAGCTAAGTGTATAGACTGTAACTGTTGAACCCTTCCCAATAATATAAACAACAGTTCCCATGGATGTAGCTCCCAGCCTGGGGTTGAACCACGTAAATACTTGTGTTATGCGATTGAATGTGTGATTGTGTATTTTTGTGCTTAAGTTTACATTCATACTTTTGTTTGTGTGTATTTGAACCTTCATATATATGTTCATCTGTTGAAAAATGAGAATAATATGCTAAGTCCTCAACATATATGAATGAATGAGCAAGTGATTCTGGATATGTTGAATGCATGAGTATTTGGGTAAACACTAATTCAACGAAGTTTGTGTTAAGTGCGATTCCCTGGAAGCGCAGTCCTGAAGTTGCGCTACTGCATGGTATTTCTTCATATTGTATGAGTTTGTGAAGTACGCAGTCCCATAAGTGCGCCATAACCTCCAGTGTATGTGAAGTCAGAAGGACTTCACTCACATCAGTTCCATAACCGCGCATCACCTAGGGAGAGCGACCTGCTTCTGTAATCCCCCATAACTTCGCCTCGGGTGAGTTCGCAGACTGATCCTGAAAGGTGTTGGCAGGCGGTTTGGTAAGGAAGAATCACAGCATCGCCGATGCTGCGACACGTCAGAAGAGGTCGCGAAAGGCAGAGGAATAGACTATTTTATGTATTTCCGAGTTGGTTGTACCGCAGTAGGTAGGTTTTTGGGTCATTGGACCATATGAGATGTAAATTTGAGTCAATTTTACTGCGGATTGTGGGTTTTGGGTCATTTGGACCACATATTATGTACCGTTGAGTCAGTTATACTGCAGAATGCGGGCTTTTGGTCTTTTTGGACTAGGTCAGTTAGATATTGAGTCATTGGTCCATAGTGTCAGTTAACAAGTTGTTAGAAAGTGGACAAGAATTGTAAGGCAGAAGCCTATATATAGATAAGAATTGTACATGTTGTAGGGCATCATCAAATACTGGAGATACTATGTGAAGCTCTGTTGTTGGTTGTATGTCTTCCGGGTATGTTTTGACGTCAAGAGTCATTGCAAAGTTCTAGTTTTTGCAGAGACATTGTATCTGGGTCGACAATGATAATATGATGAAGTTATTTTGGTACAATCTCTATGTTTCATCTGTTCAGTGATGGTAATGCGATGTTGCAATAATGTCATGCTTTTGTAATGTGATACTTTTTTTACAATTACTGTTGTTGCAATGATGAATGTCTTGGTTGAGTATTGCTTTAATGCCATGTCCAATGGTTAGAAATCTCCGTCTCAGTTATGCAATAAGTTTAAGTATTACAGCTGCAACCATCCTCCGTCATTTGGCATAAACAATATGGTTTTGTCTGCTCTTCCTGGACGCCTCGGGTGAGACCTCATCTGCTCTGCAGGTGTTGCTGGGCGGGATAAAACCTATCCGAGCCATTGGCCAGGGAGGCCGTGGTATGTGTCGGTAGTGAGAGGAACCCCTGTCGACTAGTGTTGTGCTAACAAATGGTTTCGTTGCCGGGATTGTGTACGAAGTGAAAGGAGGATATGTTGTGGCACCCGAAAAAACTGGAGATCCAGGAATGGTTTGATCAGAAGTTGCAGGAATTCGCTGAAGAGGAAAGTTGGAACACTCGATTGATAGTAGGATAGTGGGTAGATAGATACATTCATGATGGTTTGCATGAATGGTTCTTCTGTGACTTCCCGATCCTGTTGTTCGAATGGTTGGCGAAGTTGACATTCCAGAAGAGGAATTTCCAAGGTGGTGAACCGACGACCTGGACCCCCGAATTGATTCAGGAACTGTAGGAAGTTGATAATAAAGCATCGCGGGACCTGAAGTGTGGTTTGATAGCATCCTAGAGGGCTATATCACAGAGTTCACAGTTGATACTCATAATTCCTATAGTGAAGTTGAAAGATATTTTTTCTGCGAACCTCGGGGCAGGTTTTTACTATCGCTTCAACTGTCGATCAAGATGCTTATTTGTGAAAGGGGTATATTGAAGATGCATCTTGATCAATAGATAGCCTGGTGGGCGAATGTCATGGGTACCGCGACGGTTTGGAGGTGGTACATGGAATGTTAAGGGGTATATGGGTGCAGGTCATGATGAGAATATGAGTGAAGCTGAGGAAGAAAGTGGTCTTATGAGGGGAGGAGCAAGGTTCCGATAGGAAAAAAGGCAGAGGACAGGAGAAGGTCCTGCTGCGGTCAAACTGCAAGACTATGAAGGAAGACCACACGGAACAAAGCGACCTCACAACCCCAATAAGGACAACCAGGATACACCTAGGATGAGGCAGGACCAAACCCTAGCACCAACATACCCACACCTCCTCTCACTATCTCTCAGATAGCAAGAAATACCACTTCGACACCACCAAGTTCGTCAATCCCATAGAAATTAATTGGTAGTACTACAATGAAAGGAGGAAGGAATCCCAGAATGGCGAGCGATGATGCTAAATTATTGTTGCTCCATGGGAGTGGGATAGACAACCCAGAACAGTATTGGTTTTTGTGTGAAGTGATCTGGACCATAAAACAGATCACTGATGATGCTGCTAAAAAAGGACAGTTAGCGACGACTGTGCGAGGTCGTGCATTAGATTGGTTTATGAAGTTTGTTCTAGTCCCTATAGGAGACCTAGAGAAGTCGTTGGATGAGATTCGAGATGGGTTGATTGCCGAATTTAGAAAGCCCAAGTCTGAGGCTCAATATATTATAGAATTGAAACAAATTAAGCAGTATCCCAATGAGACAATATGGGATTTCGACCAGCGATTCAAGACACTGATGGAAAAGGTTAGTTTTGATATGAGCCCCGTCCAACATAAAGAATGGTTCATCGCGGCACTGCTACCACATATTCGGCTACCATTGATGCAACAAAACATTTCGACGCCTAGTGAAGCTATGGAGATTGCAATGCGATTGGAGGCATCACCGATTGGAGAAACTATAGCCGGAATGTCGCAGATACAAAAACAGCTCACTAACTTAACTATACAGCTGCAAGATTTGAAAAAGGGCAAGGAGCGGCGTGAAGATGTCTGGTGTACGCGATGTCGAGGAGAAGGGCATACGAAGGACAATTGCCTGGACTTCCGCAATTATTTGGTTTCAGGAGCACCAAATCCATTGAATGGTGGTAGCATGCCATGGTGTCACGTCTGCCAGGTGTATGGGCACATCCATGACAATTACCGATATATGCAGAAAATGGTCACCACCCCGAGGAATCTTTATTGTACATTCTACAAATTGATGGGTCACAACGACAAGGATTTCCGTGCATATGGGTTTCTACAAGAATGAATGTGTGATGCATTCTATGTAAAGGACAACCAGCGTGCCGTACAACATCCACAACCACAAATAGCCCAGCCACTACCTCAATCGTCGATGCAGTTTGTACCGCAGCCGTAGCAACTGCCACAGTTCATGCCGCAATATGCTCCAATGCAGATGGCTTCGCAGTAGTCACAGTATGTACAACAACCACAATATGCACAACAAGGGCAAGGAATGCAGCTGGCACCAATGCAGCAACAGTTCAACCAACCATAGTACCAACAGCAGGGAGGATTCTGGGGAGGATACTGGGGAGGCTGTGGTGGTGGATTTGGTTGTGGAGGAGGATGAGGTGGTTATGGACCTATTCAATGCTATCATTGTGCGGTATGGGGGCACTACTAGCAAGACTGTACACTACTGCAGAACTAGTGTACGTTCTGCTTTGTTAACGATCACATGGTTGAGAATTGTCCACAGTTGATTGCGCGATGGCAAGCAGGAAATAATCCCCAGTTGCAGACCCAGCCCCAGGCATAGCAGCCTTCCCAGAACCAAGTGCAGCAACCAGTGCAGAACCATAATATGTGGCAGAATTAGAATCAGAATGTGAACCCACCCAGGAATCCGCTGTTGAACCAGACCGAGGGTGCAAACATCGTGACAATTTCTGCAGAGCCAAGACCAAAAGATGCTTCTGTTGCTGTGGTCACTCATGGAGGAAAGACAACTGGAGAAGATAGCTCAATGATAAGGTTAGCTGGACAAAAGAAGGTATCATTTGACATTGATGAGGAGCGGGAGACGTTTCTTCAAACACGACGTCCACTAGAAAACGACTGAGGTAAAGCTGTTGTGTATGACATGCCCTCTACTTTTGATGCTACTTCAGAGGCCGGCCCATCACAAGGGTCCAAGACACTTCAAGCATTTTTGGAACATTGCTTGTCCCTAGCAAGAGATCCCGATGCTCTTGCTGTGATTGAAGCCTTATTTTGATGATCGGCCCAGGACTGATAAGAGCTCGTGGTTAATTCCCTGCAACGATGGAAGACAGGTAAGGAGATGCGGATGAATATTCAAATTGACGACTACGATGTTGATTTGGTTATTCTGGACCTTGGTTTGGATTTCAACATCTTGACCAAGCAAGCTTGGCAGAAGATGGGGAGCCCCCCATTGAGTTGGTCTCTTGTATAGCTCTGGTTAGCTAATCATGCTAAGGTGACACCAATTGGGAGAGTTCCACGAATGGTGGTGGACACTGAGGGAATGAAAACATATGCCGACTTTGAAGTAATAGAAGTAGTCGAGGGAGGAAGCTCTTATCCAGCATTACTGGGGATTGGATGGGCTAATGATAATGGAGCTGTAATCAACTTCAAGCAATGGATGATGACTTTCAAAAATCTCAATCTCAGAGTTATCGCCCCGTTGGATCCGGCTGAAGGACACCACTACATAAAGCCAGTGAAGGACGATGATCCCAGCGGTTGGGACCATGCATTCAATATTTCTGAAGACTATATCCATCCGACTACCAACGGCGAGCTGGGATGGCACATCGAGAGGTCTACGTCTTCCGACTCTGATGATGTGCTAGAATATTGGCAGAACTGCTTGCACGAGGTATCGCTCCGTAAGTGCGGATTGGTCACATAGTCATTATGCCATATCACAACTGAAACGGTTACACTACCAACATATGAAGGGTTTCCTGGCTTATCTGACTTTTTGATGGAGTTCAAAGAAAGAGTTTTTGAACCTTAGTGATTGCTGGCATTGAACGAAGCATTGAAGGATGCTCCAGCACGATGGTGGGAAACACACAAAGCATCAATTGATGGATGGTTGAAATGCAGAAGATTGATGATGGTACGCTTTGGCGATACTGAGGTCTACCACACTGGGAAGTATGATGGTTGGGACGACCCTGGTGGTCATTTGATGGAGTGTCAGTGGTTATGGGTATCACGACCAAAAGATGAGTGGGTCCATGCTTTTATCCATACTTTGGATGAGATGCCATGCTCATGGTATACTACAGCTGAGTTACGAGGGGAAATTTCTACTTGGTTGGAGCTCACCGTGTGTTTAACGGTACATTCAGTTTTGCGGATGCTGATCCTGAGGTCAATAATGCATTACAGCTCATCCATGATGTAATTCTGCAAGTTGTCCTGGTGGCCTATCCTGTGGATCCGCATACGCATTGCCAGATGCAGTCTCTCATGGAATGCTTCAATATCAGTGGTGTTCTAGAAGATGGCAATAATCCGGGGAATGTGAATGTCCTGAAATCCGAAGGAAGTCGTGCTGTGGTACCACCTGATGCACCAAGTGATCCTATTAGTCAGCCACTGAAAATCTGCAAGATTAACATTGGGACAGAGGATACTTCAAAGTTCGCAAATGCCGGGGATTACTGGGATGATGAGCTGATAAGCAAGGTCACTGATATGCTCCATGAGTTTCAGGATGTATTTCTGACAAATTTTTCTGACATGAAGGGGATCCTAGGAGACTTAGGGGAAATGAAGATTCCATTAAAACTAGATGCTAAACCGATTCGGTAGCGACCCTATCGATTGAATCTGTGACATAAGGAGAGGGTCAAGGAAGAACTTGATCACATGCTGGATGCTCGTATCATTGAACCGGTCGAAGTGTCGGAATGGATTAGTCCTATGGTGGTACAAGATAAGAAGACTGGTGAGTTGCGCATTTGCATCGAACTCAGGAAGCTAAATGATGCATGTTTGCACGATCCGTTCCCAAGCCCATTTACCGACGAAGTGCTCGAAGGTGTGGGTGGCCAAGAGATCTACTCTTTCATAGATGGGTTCTCTGGCTACCATCAGATTCGCATTTCCAAAGAAGACCACCATAAGACAACTTTTGTTACCGAATGGGGCTGTTTTCAGTACACCGTGATGCCGTTTGGCTTGAAGAATGCACCTGCGATATTTTCGTGGTTTGTTGTTGTTGCATTCAAATATTTCATTCAGAATTTTTTACAGGTATACATGGATGATTAGACGGTCTATGGGTTGGTCCGCGATCATCTGGTGAATTTGCGGTTCATGTTGGAGCGATGCCAGCAGCATCAGATATCGTTGAACTTAAAGAAGTGTATCTTTTGTGCACCGTTTGGGATATTACTAGGACATATTGTGTGTAAGCTAGGGTTGTTGGTCGATCCGGCTAAGATTGCACTCATTTTGAGCTTGCAACCACCGACCACTGTTAAGTAGTTGCGGGCGACTCTGGGGCATACTGGGTATTATCGTAAATTCATCAGGGGATAATACCCAAACTTCCTTTGTTCAGAACATGATGACATGGTTGACCTGGCAGCGTAGGAAACTGACTTGTAGGTGCGGGGATCATAGCTTTAAGGACTGAAGGTTACGTATTGTAGATTGGAGTGAGTCTGGGGGGGACAAGCTAATGGATGTTGTAGAGGGCCTCTCAGGGTGACATACTGCAGAATACTCTGAACAAAGGTGATCGAAATGGGGAAGCGACCATATGAGTAGACATGATCTGTTGTGGCCCTAAGAAGCACCATTGGGTCCTTCTTCATAGTTTTAATGAGCTCGAAGAAGGGATAAAAGTGTGCTTTGAAATGGTACTGTCCTGTGGATTTTGTGAGCCCAGGACTGTTCGTGCTCATGAGTGCTTTCGTTTTTAAGGAGTCTAAAAACGATAAGAAGACTCTACAGTACTGGTGGAGTACCGTCCTGTGGATTTATACGAACCCAGGATGGTATTGCTCATGGTCGCTTTCAAGTTTAGAGAGTCTGAAAGTGGTAAGTGGACTCCATTGGTGTTCTTTTTCGTAAGTTAGTCTCCAAGGCCCGAAAAAGCATAAAATGATGCAAATGGAGAACTCTTCTAGCCGATGTGACTAGAGTATTCCTTTTTCATAATTAGTCTATAAGGTCTGGAAAAGGGGTAAACTTATACCAGGTATATGCCCTTTCAGATACGTTTAGCGAGCATGAAAGGAAGCAAGGTTTCTCAGCTATCTTTTCATTGTTTTAGGAGTTAGAAAAGAGCTTAACAGAAACTCCCTAAGTGCCTTTTTCGTAAAAGAATTGCTCGGCCTGAAAAAGGGATAAAATTATATCGAACAAAAATGGTTTTGATGATAGTGAGAAATCGTCTCACGCATCGTCATGAGTGCGGAAAACTGAATCCGGTAACATAAAGATTGTCAAAAACGGGCAACAGCCAATGTGGCATGCAAACCGAGGCGACGAGGGGCATGGGAAAAAATTCCTGAAAAATCTGGAGGTGAGAGTGAGACATGATCTCAAGCATCATCACGAGCACGAAAAACTAAATCCGACAATATAAGACTTGTCAAAAATGGATGACGACCGATGTGGCATGCAAACCAAGGTGATGGGGGGCATTTTGGAGAAATGCCCAAAAATTATGGGGGTGAGAGCAAGAAATGATCTCAAGCATCATCACGAGCACAGAAAACTGAATCCGGCAATATAATACTTGTCAAAAATGGACCACAACCGATGTGGCACGCAAATCGAGGCTATGAGGGGCATGGGAAAAATGCCCAAATTTTTTTTGTGAGAGCAAGAAATGATCTCAAGCATCATCACGGGCATGGAAATATGAATCCAGCGGTGCAAATGGTGTGAAAAACGGAGGTCATAAGGACTCCACAATGGTAAAAGGAAATAACTAGGTTAAAAAATGGCTTCAAATAAAGGTGAGCCCACCAAGCCAAGGATGCAATGGTGGGGGAAATGATGACCTGCGGGGAAAGAATAGTAGGTGTATCAAATCAAATCAAATATACAAGTGATATGTGACCTCAAAAATGGTTGAGATCATGCATGTAAAAAAGTCAGTAGGGTTAATGACCTACCCCCATGCTATGTGAATGGGGTTTGTGATTGTGGATCACATATGTGTTGGTTTGAACAATGGGATCATTGGAATACTGAGATAGATGTGATGGGGAAGGTTCAAAATTATTGATCATGCCCCCTATCCCAGGTTCGAGGTAATCTATTATGCCCCCTAACTCATAGGTGTCAATGTGGTGCAGATGTTGTCTTAGAGATGGATCAATAGGGCATTGAGCAACTACTGGCGGGGGGGTATACCATGAGGCTGTGGGCCGTGGTGGCATACTGAAGTGATGATATGTTGATGGGGGATTACTATTGTGGGGTGGATGCCCCCAGTATCTCTGACAAGAATCATGATGATGATGAGTAGGCAAGGTTTTGGGCTTGCCCCCATGTTGTGGACATGTGGTTTCCTCATCGATTTGAAAGAGTTGAACATGTGTGTCAAAGGGATCAATGGAAGGGGCCGACCAGATAGAGGGGTATCTAGTGGAAACTATGTAAATGGTGTTAATTTATTCCGAGGAGGAAGATGGTGGGGGATGAATTTCCTCAATGGTAGGAGCGGATGTTTCTAGATCGACATTATTCAGTTCGTATAGAGCTGCTCTATAATCTGGGAGATCAGGGCAGTGATGTGAGTAATGGCCGCAGATGCCGCATATTGCACAAGGGTGGTTGGTGCGCAACGATTTATCGCGAGGCTGAGGGGACAGTTCTAGTTTGACAACTGGGATGTTAGTGTCATCATCCAACATATTCATGTGTTCTTGAAGTGCTGGTAGTTGTGGACACTGATGGGTGGCGTGGCCAATATCGTCACACAAGGAGCACTTAGGGATTACACGAGTTGGGGGATTCTTAGCTAATTTGGGCGTCACTGGGGGGGTGCGAGTTGTGGGTGCAGTGTTGTAGGTTGGTGGACCTCTGCCCCCAATGTTGCAGGATTGAGGGGGGACATAACTAGATGTCGATGTAGTGTCCCTCGTTGGAATTGATCAGTTTTGGGGGTTCGAACCACCAGGTGGTGGGTGATTTTTATGGTTTGGTATGCCAGGTGGTGGATGGTTTGACATATTCATGGGTTGTACCAGTTGTAGGACAACAGTTGGAGTTGGTGGGGGAGTTGGGGCAGTTAAGTACCACACCGGTAATCCTAATGTTAAACCTGGGAGGTTGAGTGTAGCCATTACTGGCGTGCTGATGGTGCCTGAAGGGGGAAATAAAAATGGGATAGTATGAATTGGTGTGGCTCCTACATGAGTTGGCACTGAGGGTGGTTGCGGGAGTAAAGGGGGTTGTTGGTTTGGCACCTGTGTGTTATGCGAGAGGGTGCACAAATTAGATATCTCGGTTATATTCAAAGGGGGTGGGATGGATTGGAATGTGGAAGTCATAGGTGATTCCGAGTATAATCTGGGTCTGACTGTGGAGACAAACGATGTAGGTGCATTCTGAACTAATTGTTCAATCATAGGGAGAACATTTTTAGGTGCAGCGAGGGCGTATTGGTTTCGACGCATTTGGAGATTCATGTCGGATAATGACATCATAAGGAGATGACGAGTACTTGAATCCATTGGTTGGTTTGTGTGTGCAGCGTATGTGATTTGTTGTTGTGGTGTTGTGGTTCCTTAAGGAGGATCCAACGTACGAGTGTTCTCCACTTCTTGTGTGGGAAAAGGATTCTGCAGCACCATGGGTTTTGGTTGAGGAGGTGGCACTGGTTGTGCCGCGTGCCCTTGGCATTGGGCGTCAATAGACCACAGTTGGCGCGCTCGCTCCAAGTGGGAGCAATTATGTGTGTGATGGCCGTATACCCCACATATGGAACATGGGTGGTTTGTTCGTAAATTGGAGTTGTTACCCTGTTTTGGTGGTCGATCAAGGTTTTGGTTGGCGGGGGCAGCGTTGTTGTTGTTTAGAGGATAAGTCTGAGTGACTGGAGGTTGTGGTGCAGCAAGCACTTCTTGTGGTGGGTAATAAGCCGCTAGGGTTGGAGGAGGTCCAGTTGCCTGCTAGGGTTGTTGGTAACCCTGAGCTATTGGAAGTGTTGGGTTAGCTTGTGTAGCTTGCTGGGGGTAATACATTGGTGGGGCCGGTAAGTGAATTGGGTTCTGGGTGGCTGTTTGGTTATAGTATGTGGGTGGTACATATGTCGATGGTGCTTTCCCATAGCAATGTTGTGGACAAGACGGTCCATGAGTGTGATGAGTCTGATTCATTGGAGCGTACGAAGTCGTCACTCCGGAATTAGATGTAGCCCTAGAGAGGTCTGGTGCATTTATGGTGCTCACCATGCTAAAAGGTTTATTTTGTGCCATGACTTGGCCAATAATACCATCAGCAGCATGTGATGCCCCTGGAGCGTCACCGTGTGAAGAATTTCCTTGTGGGACGTCTGGTATGATGGTGTAGAGATAGCCTGATTGGGCATAAATCAGGTCGAACTGTTGAGCTTTTAAGATAGCTTCTTCTTCTGACTGGGGTTGTTCGGAAGCTACATCTTTGGCTATGAGGGGTAGGAGTGATTTGAGAAACCAATCCAAAAATATACGGTCGTCCAGTTTTATCTTGCAGAGGCTATGACGCTTGCGCCACTCATGGATATGGTTGGTGATGTGGGTAGCCGTGTTTTGTCTGCAAGACAACAGTATTTCAACTCCTGCATCATAACGTACAGGTAGCTGAAAAATCTGAAGGAAATTGGAGGCGAGGGACGTAAATGTATGGTGGGTCCCATGTGGTTGTTCAATATACCACTTGGCTGCAGAGCCAGTGAACGTTCGTTGCAACAGTCTTAGTCTAATGGAGTCATCCACTATGGAGTTAGATGAACACCATAGGTGAAATGACATTATGTGGTTTTGGGGATCCTCCCCAGGTTTTCCTTCAAACTTGGGGATGTCCGAGGGGAGCTTTGTAGGCATGGGTGGCCATGTAGGGTTGTTCCTGATAGGATCATTGGTTAACTTGGCTAGGTCTGGTAAGTTCAAACTAGCCATGTATGGTAAACTAGCAGATGGGTGTGGCGTAGTGACTGGGACATAACCGTTAATGGTGGCATTATGTAGTGGTCTAGTGGCCCCTAAGGGTATGCTAGGTATTGAAGGTATGTTTCCTCCAACCGTTGTGGTGTGGGATGGGCCAACGCTCCCAAGTGCAACATGGGTTGCAGAGGGGTTAGGAATAGTGCCAGGAATTCCTGGGATCTGGGTTGTGGTAATGAGAGGGGGTGTGATCCCTATGTTGGGAATACCTAAAGGTGGAGTGGCCCCTATATTAGGCATGTCTAAAGGGGTTGTTGTTACCATGGGTGGCACAGTAGTAGAAGGGTTTGTCGATGTATCTCCAATAGCACTGGTGAAGAGGGGGTCGTATTGTGATCTAGCCATGGGGTTGGTTGGTAATATTTCAGTAGGGTTTTCGGATTCAGCCTCAGAATCAGATGTGAAGTGAGGTACGTCAGAATCGGATGACTGTGTTCTTGGTCGATGACGTGTCGAGTCAAGGGACAAGGCTCTACGTCCATGATGTGTAGATCCAAGTGTACCGAACTGAGGGGGTTCACCCTGAAGATGGCGAGATCGTCTTAAATTCTCAATGGTGAGAAATATTTAAAACTTTAAGTGGAAGGTGGTGATGTAAAAAAATAGAAACCCTAGTGCAACAATGAGTGTAAGAGGGGAGTGAAGAAATAAAGGCTCTCAGGCCAACAACCAACCTCAAAAGCACTTATTATAACAGTTGTACTATAATAAGTGGAGGGATCCAACAAAGTGGTCAGAATACCAAAAGTCAAACAGTTCCTAGAAAAAAGTGGTTCTCACTAGACCAAACGTGGGTATGGTATCATGCAAACACCTAGCTAGAAGTATTGTGAGTCAACAAATGATATTCTCTACAAGGTGATGAAATCCAAGTCAGACAATATAGAGTGTTGAATCAACGGCTAGATATCCCCCTACCGGGAGGGACACCGGGTAGACAATCCTAAAGAGTGGCAACTAGGACACCCTGTTCATGACACGTTCGGTTGGGTGAATCTGCAGTTTGGTTCTATCACCGTTGTACCCCCATATAGGTGTACACTAAGAACTTCGAAAGGTATCATTCGGTTACTGAATGGATTGCGGTATTCCACTCAGACTTCCGGAACCAGTCTGGCTACTTCAACCCTCCTAAGGGAGAGGCCTTCCCAATAAATTGGTTGATAACCGTGTCAAAATTATAAGGGATTTTTGGGACCCTAAAGACAACCACTATGTCTCAAATGTAAATAATTGAGGGGTGTTATTGGTACACCTATCCCCTCAATTCTACCTAACTACAAGATTCTTTTAAGTGCTCTGCAAGTGGGGTTAAAAATTTTGTTGAGTTAAGGTAGATTTTAAGGCTCAGTTTAAATAATGTGGCAGATTGGGTGCACGTGTGATTATTGAACTGAAATTGATTTGCCTCGGTTGGTGATTGATTACAAATGAAAGAAAAAGACACTTCCAGTTTGCAAAAAAAAAAGACTCTTTCTGAAATGTAAATGTTTGAAAAAACTATTAAAAAATAATGGATCTTTGAAATAATTTAAAGCGAGCCAAATAACACAAATATTTCAAGAAATAAATGGATCTCTTAGAAAATTGCTTGGGAAAACTATTGAGCATATAAACAGTAAAACCTTTGATCTAAATAGAATGCAGAAAATCTTTCAATTACTGAAAATTTTTAAAAATACTTTTTAATTGAGCATATATAAATAGAAAAAGATTTAGTATGGATGTAAAAATGTACAAAAAATAATGCTGTAAAATAGGCTAAATGGGCAAAAAATACAGCAATTTTTTTTTTTAAAATTGGCTGAATTCAAAATAACAGCATCGCGGGTTTTGGGGAAACAGCCGTGATGAGCAGCGCGAGTTTCGGCCACGCAGTCGCAATGTGCAGCGCGACAAATGGCCGCGAAGCCACGATGTGCAACGCGGGTTTTGGTCACACAGTCGTGATGTGCAGTGCGGAAAATGTCCGCGAAGTCGCGATGTGTAGCGCATAAAATGGCCGCGAAGCCGCGCCGCGTGGAAAAAGCCACGAGGTTGCGATGTATTGAGATATTGTAACTTCAAAGAATATTATAATTGTACTTTATTATTCCGGAGATGTTTCATTCCTCCGTGAAGATCTTATTGTATATCCGGAGATGTTTATTCCTCCGTCGGAATGTGGTAACTCGGGCTATTAGACTTCCCTAGTGGGAGTCGGCCCTGTATGAGTTATGTGGGTCAAAGGGTTATTAGACCACCCTAGAGGGGTCGGCCCAGTCAGTTGTAGTGGGGTATTTAGCCTATTGGTTAAATACGAGCCTACGTGTTCTTGTGTAAAAGACAAGTCGAAGTAGTGTATAAATAGAGGAAGTGTATTTCTCATTTGACACACACACTCACTTGAGAAAGGCGCACTTGTGGAGGAGAGGTCTGCTATGGTGGAGGAGGAGATCATGTCTTTGGTTTTCATCTTTTTATATTTCTGGTCATCTATATTGAGGAAGCTTTGCTGGGTTTTCTACCCCATGAGGGTTTCCCAGGATAAATCTGTGTCTCTTGTGTTTATGCTATGCTTGTTGTTTCTTCAGTGATCCTGTATATGCTATTATTGTGAAATGGAATGTAATGCTTCTATTTTATGTCTTAGCATATTAAATCTTAACATGTTATCAGAGCTAACCTGAAGGAAGACAAGGTATGGCAATTACGACACTTGCTTTACTTACGACAATTTGAAGGTTAGGGTTTTATATAGAAAAAACCAGTCATTGTGGAACTTTCGCTATAAATCCATTTTGGCGAAGGTTCAGGATCTGAAACCTCTATAGGTCGTATATAACATCTCTAGGTATCTTGTGTCCAAAGGGAACCCTCAGATTCGTTGTACTTTGTAAGTTATGATCAGTACACGTTAGGGTTTCTGCCTCTTCCAGATCTCAGTCAAAATCAGGTGACCTAGGAAAAAAGGTCATAACTTGGGCTAGGAAGCTCCAAATGAAATTTTGTAAAAAGTGATAGGTAGTACACAGACTGTACTACCTCATGAAATGTTTTCATAGGCCGAAGCGGAACCAGTGACACATGGCACTCCGTACAAGTTCACTCTCCAGTTTTATCCCATAAACAAGTCACGTTGCAACACTTGGCATAGCTCTCTCTCAGAGAGTCCAATTGAGGTCAGACCTATCAATATGGAAATATAACAGGGAAAGCTATCTCAGGAAAGGTTTTCAGAAGCCGAAGTTCAAACAATGACACGTGGCACTCCGTACAAGTTCTCTCTCCTGTATTATCCCAAAACAGGTCACGTTGCGACATTTGGCATAACTCTCTCTCAGAAAATCCAATTGAGGTCAGACCTGTCAGGATGGAAATATGACAGGTCAGGATACTGCAAAAAAAGTTTTCAAACTCTGTGGAGTGAAAATTTTGGATTTATAGCAGAAACAATCAGGTACATATTTCTGTCAAAACAGAATTATTTTTGGAGCACCTTTATTCATGGCTTCCAGAATTTAGGGTTTCTGAGAAAGTTAGAATTTTTGGAATCAAAATCCACGGCTGAATGCTACTCAGGAAAATCGAAATTTAGAGACCAAGATCGAATTTTTTGGTTGGGTAGAATACCGGGCTTGATTAAACCCTAGCTCAGGATTTTGATAAAAAAGATGGAAAATTAGGGCTTCAGCAAAAGTTGGAATTTTTGAAGTCTGTAACCACGGCTGGAAGCTCCTCAGAAAAATAAGAGTTTAGAGCCTCGGATCAAACCTTTTGATTGAGCAGAAGGGTGGGATTCATCAAACCCTAGTTCGGGATCCTATCCAGAAGATCCATAAGTTTCAAAGGCAATTTTGAGGGGTTAAATTTTGGAGATTTCAAAATTGAAGTATGCTAGTTTGATCAGCTCAGCAAGACACATCCTTCCATTCATTCGAAAGTGTGAAAGTCGAAGATTGAATTTTTGGGTTTCTCTAGCAAACCCTAATCAAGCTCCAGATCAAGTTTCAGGGGGAGTTGAGGCTAAGGCCTTACATAAGAAGACTACAAAAAGTCTCGACATGTATGACTTAAGGAGGTTCAGGTATGTCTTGAAATCTGATTCTTGATTGAGTTCATGGTGTGTTTGTCTTCATATTATTTATTAGTACAATCTTGATTAATGTTAGAATTGTCTTATCACCCTAGTAACACTATGAATGCATGTGAATGATCGAAGACATTCATTGATTAGGGCTATATGATTGTACTAATGCATTATGGTGTTGTGTGAGGTTGATGTTGTCTTCTAACAAGATACAGGTACATCACAAAAGACAAATCAAGTTCCATGACCATGACAACATGAAGACAGACTCATCCATAATCTTTGTTCTACTTACGAGGTATGTATGACTTTGTTATATTATGCTTAAAATATGAGACATGCAGGTTCTAGCTCAGGATCTCTAAATCATTGAAGAGATTGTTTAGGTATGTTGTACATAACTAAGCAGGTATATTAATCCAGGTATGTTTACCTATGTCAAGTTAGAATCTTACCTTGTGTTAGGATCCCTTATATAAGTGTACTTGGTATGATTGGTTATGCTTATTCATAAAGTTAGTAATCAAGGGTTTATGCATATTATGTCTCTTATCTTGGTTGATTATTTAACTAACTAGATCAAACAAGAATATGCATGAGTAAAAGAAGACTTCCCTGAAACCTTGAATATTATCTAGAATCATGACTATACATATTCAAGATTATTTAGAATTATAATGTTTTGAGAATATACTAATGAATGTATGTTTGTGTATGAGATCATGAGGATGACACTAGTACACACTTGAGCATGCACAGTGGTACAGAATGAATGGAAGTTCAAAAGACATATAGAAGATCAAGCGGGAGGCAACCACACAAACATAAAAGATAAGTATTTGAGTTGTTATTTGAAATAGTAAATGATATTGCTTGTATGCATATTTGTATTCCTAGAATATATCATGCTGAGTGTAAACATTCATAGAGCATTGAACTGTATACTACTAATATGCATATGATTGGTAAGTTGGACAAACATTCCATTGTTGCTTGTCTAGAATGAAACCTCTTTGTTGACATGCTGAGAGCTGTGCACACTCTCAATAGTATGTTTTGGTAGAGATGGAAGGCATCTAGATAACCATTGTATGCATACAGGATATGGGAAAGTGTTGTGCCAAAGTATTGGTCAAAATAGTTACATAACTATGTAAATGATATCTATATGCATAATAGGTTATCGTGTCAATATGATTTGATGATTATGAAGTATTACTAATCATGTACTTAATTTTGATTTGTAGGAAAGATCATGATGAATGATGAACACTGAACAAGCAATGGATGTTCAACAAAAGGATTTACAAATCAAACACACTATAGAAGGCTTGTGGCTAGAAAATTCTCTTAGAAAGAGGAAGAGAATCATGATAAGATGTTTGCTCCAAGTGGCTAGATAAGACCATTCTCTTAATGGTGTAATTAAAGAAGAAGTGTGAATTAGGTTCTGTATGGGTACCCAGGATCGATAATCAATTGATGAGCTTAATTATCACCATGGGTGATGAGGATCTCAACCTTTGCTATAAGGTTGAATATTGTTTCTATACATAGACGACATGGATGCAAGAAGGAACTCACCACAGAGTTCAAATGATATTTAGGCTCATATCAATAGACCCATCTAACGAGAGATGGCACATATAGATATGCAGAAGACCATTCAATGCAGAGTGTGAATGATGTTCAGTCACAAAGGGAGAATTGACAGTTTCTTGATAAGCTTGGGCTTTACCAAAAGTAAAGTTGTTCCTAACCTTTACCTTATAGTTGTGGATGATGAACCTATCATACCATTATTGTATGACGATGATCTCTTTCTAACAAGGAATGAGAAACAGATCATGAAAAGAAAGAAGAAGATGGCTGAAGAAATGAAAATGAAAAACCTCAGATTGATGCATTACTTCCTAGGTCTGGAAGTATGACAGGGCTCAGAAGGAATCTTTCTCAACCAGGGAAAGTATGCTGAGAAATATTAAAAGGACTTGATGTGTTGGAATGGCCACTCTTGAAGTTGTTATCAGATGACTCATCAGAGTTAGTGGATAGAACTGTGTACATAAAAAATATTGAGTCATTGATGTGTCTAACAAATACTAGGTCAGATATATGCTTTGCTGTGAACACCTTGTGTCAGTATCTAGTGGAAAACCAGATGTGTTCACCTGTTCGTTGCAAAGCGTGTGATGAAATACCTAAAGGATACGATAGATTTTGATCTATGTTATCTTAGAGATCATGACTTCATATGTCTACACAGATGTTGATTCGGCAGAAATTGTATTAGACATGAAGAGCACATCGAGAGGATGTTACTGTCTGGGATCAGCCATGATCTCATGGTTTAGAAGGAAGCAATATAGTGTGGCTCTTAGCACAAGCAGAATATATGGATTCTTGCTCTGCTAAGTTATGAAACAGTATGGCTTCAGGATTGTTTGACTTAGAGATAGACCCAACTATGATCCTATGTGACAAACAGAGTTGTATCAAGATGGCAGAGAATCTAGTGTTCCAAGATATGTTGCAGAAAGGAGCCAAAAGTTTGAATTTGTAACAAGTTACCAATGTAATAACCAAACTTCTACTGATCCGATGTACTAACCAAACCTCTACCTCAAATAAAGTTTTCTGATACAAACTTAATATAGTTTAGAAGGACCCTCCTCGAAAAGGGGAGTGATGTGATAACTCATGATGAGATTGCCTGCATCGACAGTGAGGTAGATGATGAGGATACCTATATTAGTGATGCCGACAGAGAGGTTGGTGGATGGTCCTTAGACAGGGTCAAAGGTGACAAGGGGATTGCATCATCCTTGAACATATGTTCTAAAGAGAGCCGTAGACGTATGTCTTCGAGAATGAAGTCCTTGGTGGACATGATAGGATTGCATCATCCTCAAGAGAGCCGTAGACGTATGTCTTCGAGAATGAAGTTTTTGGTGAACATGTGAGGGGATTGGATCATCCCTGGACTTCAGTCCTAAAGAAGAGATGTAGACATATGTCTTCGAGAATGAAGTTCTTGGTGAACATGTGAGGGGATTGGATCATCCCTGGACTTCAGTCCTAAAGAAGAGTCGTAGACGTATGTCTTCGAGAATGAAGTTTTTGGTGAACATGTGAGGGGATTGGATCATCCCTAGACTTTAGTCCTAAAGAAGAGCCGTAGACGTATGTATTCGAGAATGAAGTCCTAAATGTATGGTGGAGGATTAATTCATCCTTGGACATGGTCCTAAATGTACGGTGGAGGATTAAGTCATCCTTGGACGTGGTCCTAAATGTACGGTGGAGGATTAAGTCATCCTTGGACGTGGTCCTAAATGTACGGTGGAGGATTAAGTCATCCTTGGACATGGTCCTAAATGTACAGTGGAGGATTAAGTCATCCTTGGACGTGGTCCTAAATATACGGTGGAGGATTAAGTCATCCTTGGACGTGGTCCTAAATGTACGGTAGAGGATTAATTCATCCTTGGACGTGGTCCTAAATGTACGGTGGAGGATTAAGTCATCCTTGGACGTGGTCCTAAATGTACGGTGGAGGATTAAGTCATCCTTGGACGTGGTCCTAAATGTACGGTTGAGGATTAAGTCATCCTTGGACATGGTCTTAAATGTACAGTTGAGGATTAAGTCATCCTTGGACGCGGTCCTAAATGTATGGTAAGGATTGGATCATCCTTGGACTTTGGTCCTGTGAACTGAGCCATAGACATGAGGTCTCCGAGAATTGATAGGACTGGGTCATCCCTAGACTTTGGTTCAAAAGGTACATGTTAGGACTGGATCGTCCCTGGACTTCGGTTCAAAAGGTACATGATAGGACTGGATCATCCCTGGACTTCGGTTCAAAAGGTACATGACTGGATTGTATCATCCATGGACCTGTGTCCTAAAGAGAGCGGGATTGATCATCCTGTAATATGATCGTATGTGTTGCAGGATATGCTGCTATGTATTAGTGAGAATACATGCTTTTGATGATGGATGTATTAGTGAGAATACATGCTTTTGATGATGGATGTATTAGTGAGAATACATACTATTGATGATAGATGTATTAGTGAGCATACATACTTTTGATAATAGATGTATTAGTGAGAATACATGTTTTTGATGATATATGTATTAGTAAGAATACATGTTTTGATGATAGATGTATTGATGTGGATACTAATACAGATGATCCAGATGTTGTAGATCGTGATGATCCAGATGCTGTAGATCATGATGATCCAGATGCTGTAGATCGAGATGATCCAGATGCTGTAGATCGAGATGATTCTGATGCTGATAATCATATGATGACGATGCTGATGATCGTGAGGATCCAGATGTTGATGGTGTTGTAGCTGTTCGAGTGCTACAGAAGATAAAGAATCAGTACTGAAGATGTTGATGTTCCAGTATTGAAGATATTCCAGTAACTGCTTGAGTTACTGATGATGTTGAGAAAGCTTCCAATGATTTATAGATGTATCATGTATGATGTTGATGACTCCTTGCTTGTGTAGATGCTATTATAATATCCTTCTCGTTAAGGGGGAGTGTTGAGATATTGTAACTTCAAAGAATATTATAATTGTACTTTATTATTCTAGAGATGTTTCATTCCTCCGTGAAGATCTTATTGTATATTCGGAGATGTTTATTCCTCCGTCGGAATGTGGTAACTCGGGTTATTAGTCTTCCCTAGTGGGAGTCGGCCCTGTATGAGTTATGTGGGTCAAAGGGTTATTAGACCACCCTAGAGGGGTCGGCCCAGTCAGTTGTAGTGGGGTATTTAACTAACCTATTAGTTAAATACGAGCCTACGTTTTCTTATGTAAAAGACAAGTCGAAGTAGTGTATAAATAGAGGAAGTGTATTTCTCATTTGACACACACACTCACTTGAGAAAGGCGCACTTGTGGAGGAGAGGTCTGCTATGGTGGAGGAGGAGATCATGTCTTTGGTTTGCATCTTTGTATATTGATGGTCATCTATATTGAGGAAGCTTTGCTGGGTTTTCTACCCCATGAGGGTTTCCCAGGATAAATCTGTGTCTCTTGTGTTTATGCTATGCTTGTTGTTTCTTCAGTGATCCTGTATATGCTATTATTGTGAAATGGAATGTAATGCTGCTATTTTTTGTCTTAGCATATTAAATCTTAACACGATGAGCCTCGCGATTGTCGGGCGAAAAACCGCGAGGAAAAAGCCGGAAATGGACGCCGAAAAATGAACCCAAAAATGGAAATTTCAGGCTGTTAATGACAATAGAAAGGGCCAAGATCTAGAACAACAATGGATCTGCTGTCTAGGATGGCATATTTATGAATTAAAATGATTAAAACTAACAAAAACTAAGATCTAAAGAAAAAAACCAAGATCTAAGAATTTGAAGCCAACGAAGTCTCCAAAAACTGTTGCTTGGTTTTGCAACCAGGCTTGTGCAATGGGCACCTATCAACAATGTGATAGCAGTTTCAATATAGAAAGCAAAAACAATTATGAATTAAATCTAAATCTAAACTAACATGTGCATATAACAAATAAATCTAAAAATGATTCATAGAAAGAACAAGAAATAAAAGAATGTTTTGTATTATCATACCTCAAATGGTGAGGATTTGTGATGTTGAGCAGCTCCAAGGGTGAGATGCTCTAGGCTCCAATGGCCTCTTCTCCAAGATTGCTACAATGGTCAAGAACTCATGAGAGATTTTGACAGCATGAGGATAGGATGATGGATGGATGGAAAGTGAGGAGCCCATACCACCCTTTTATAGTTTTTGGTGGTGGGAAATACCATTATGGTTTTGAGGAAACCAATGGTATTGACCAACATGGTTTAGGTACCTTTTTCCCCCCTTTTTCCTTTTTTGAATATTTTGAATATTTTTATTTCCTTTCAATATTTTGGGGAATTCTGAACCCTTTTTGAGGGTTTTTTATGCTTTTAGAGGAAAAATATTCATTTTGAGGGGAAAAACGGGTGTATTATGGTCTTTTGGTGACCTTTTGATGGCTTTAGAGGCTCAAATGGTGGAAAAGTGGACAAATGGGTCATGTGAATAAGGAAATGAGCTAGTGAGCACTTTTTGGGTGTTAATTTCATTCATAATTTTTTATAGGTATACATGGACGATTAGACGGTCTATGGGTTGGTCCGCGATCATCTAGCGAATGTGCGGTTGATGTTGGAAGGATGTCGGTAGCCTCAGATATCGTTGAACTTAAAGAAGTGTATCTTTTGTGCACCGTTTGGGATATTACTAGGACATATTGTGTGTAAGCAAGGGTTGTTGGTCGATCCGACTAAGATTGCGCTCATTTTGAGCTTGCAACCACCGTCCACTGTTAAGCAGTTGCGGGTGACTCTGGGGCATACTGGGTATTATCGTAAATTCATCAGGGGATATGCAGTGATTACTGCCCCTATGGAGAAATTACTGAAGAAGGACACGCTATTTCAATGGACCCCGGAATGTCACAACAACTTTGAAACACTGAAAGCGAAGATGGCATCAACACAGATATTGGTATTTCCAGACTGGAGTAAGGAATTCCATGTTCATGTTGATGCCTCATCGATCACGCTGGGAGTAGTATTGGCCCAACCCGGAGAAGGGGATCTTGATCATCCTATTTCTTTTTCTAGCCGGAAGTTGTCATCTGCAGAAAGAAACTACACTACTATGGAGAGGCAAGGTCTGGCAATGGTTTACGCTTTGTAGAAGTTTCACCATTACTTACTGGGAGGCCATTTCAAGATGTTCATAGATCATTCTGCATTAAAATACCTGGTCAATAAGCCTGTGTTGGGGGGGAAGATATGTCGCTGGCTACCTCTTTTTCAGGAGTTCGATTTTGAAGTCATTGTGAATCCCGGCTGGTTGAATGCTGGTCCTGATCATCTCTCGCGGATCGATACAGGAGAGTAGCTGACCAACATTGAAGATGGTTTACCGGATGCTCAACTATTTTGGGTTGAGGTTGCATATGGCTACTTTACAGAAATCATTTAGTTTCTGACAACCGGTAGTCAAAATGAAGAAGCAGTTGGTAGTCAAGGCTGCAGAATTCCAGCTAATCGCAGGAGAGTTATACAAAATGGGTGCCGATGAAATATTGTGCAGGTGTGTCTTACTGGATGAGCAAGTGCAGATATTAGCAGAAGCGCTTGGAGGAGTAGCTAGAGGACACTATGGCGGTCAGGCGATTGCTGGGAAAGTGTTGCATGCCGGGTTGTGGTGGCCCACACTACATACTGATTCGACATACTATGCACTCTCCTGTGATGTCTGTCAGTGAACTGAAAAACCATCCCGACGCGATGAGATGCCACTCATGCCTCAGTTGACATTACAGCCCTTCGACAAATGGGTAGTGGATTTTGTAGGACTGATCAATCCACTAGGGAAGCGCACGGGTGCGTGCTACATCATCACAGCGATAGAGTATTTGGCTCGATGGGAAGAGGCAGCACCAATCGTTTATTGTTCTGCAGCAATGGCCGCATGATTTTTGTTTGATAACATCATCACTCATTTAGGCTGCCCCAAGATACTCCTGAGTGATCAAGGCATCCACTTTCTCAATCACACCATCAACGCATTGATAGAGGAACTGCAATACAGCACAAGAAGAGTACACCATATCATCTGCAAGCAAATGGCATGGTGGAAGCCTTCAACAAGGTATTGGAGCATGCGCTGACAAAGGTGTGCAATACGAACCACAGCGACTGGGATCTGAAAATCCCAGCAGTATTGTGGGCCTATTGCACCACATGTAAAAGGTTGTGTTGTTGCAGCAACATCCCCTCCCAAAATTTTGTACATATTGGGGCCCCTCCTTTCAATTTTTTTAGAAAGGCTGCCTTAAGAGGCCATTCCCAGCTTTTAACTTTGTTTTTTAACAGAAAATCTTGCTATGAACCTCTCCAAGTCTTCCTTCCTCTAAGAGTAAAATTCATGAAGTCTTCCTGGAAATCACGGAACGATTTTATAAATCCCCCGCATTTGCAGAAGTACTCAAGGTTCCCTCCCAAAATGGCAGAAGCCTTTTGTTCAAGCTTCTCGAAAAAGGAAGGACTTAGAAACTTTTTGAGAAGTCGCGGAACGTAAGAAGGAAACTCCGCGGAACCATTCAGCTTTTGCTCCCGAAATGGCGGGAACCGTTCGCATAAGCATCCCAAAAAAACTTAGATTTTCCTCTCGCGGAAAGTCTCCCGACATTTCGGAGTCTTTCGGGCTATCTTCCCGCAGTTGCGGAAGCCAATCGCACAAGCCGCTCGAAAAGTCTTAGAAATTTTTGTGGGAAAGTTGCGGAAGTGTTTGGGTTATCTCTCCCGAAATGACGGGCGCTATTCGCCAAATCCTCCCGAAAATCCGAAAAGAACTTAGAAATTTTCTTTGAAAATTGTGGAAACCTTTTGTTTTTTTCTCCCGCAGTTGCGGAAACCTTCACAAAAGATTTCTGAAATGCCGAAACAACAGACCTTTGCGGAACCATTCCAAGAAGTCGTTCGCAACTGCGGAAGCTTTCAGGTTACCCCTTCGAAACAGCGGAGGCATTCACCAATCCCTTCTGAAACAGCGGAGGCTAATGGAAAAAGCTTTCCGAAGCGCTCTCGAAGCCCGGCCGATACTTAGAAAAAATCTCAAGTTTGCGGGAGCTTTTGCGGAAGAATTGGCGAAGGCCTTCCGAAACTACGGAAGCCATTTTCGAAAGCTTTCCGCAATTTCGGAAGCTTTCACGTTGTCATCTCGAAAAGGGCCACCAAAAGACTTAGATGTTCACGTTCATTTTTTGCGGAAGTCGTTCGCCAATTTCTCCCGAAACGGTGGGCAGCTTCGCGAAATGATTCCGAATGTGATCCGCTTATCTTCGTGAGAATTACGGGAAGATTCACCAATCTCTCCCTAAACGCCGAAGTCGTTCCGCGTAACCTTCTGCAATGGTGGGTGGATTTCATGAGTCCATCCTGAAGATGGCGGTCATGCACGCATATCGAGATAACGACGTGACTGCAGCGTACAAAGTTTTAAAGCATTTTAATGGCACCACCCACCGTATTAAAACCTCGCACGTGTGTAGAACGCTTAAATAAACAATTGCATTGGACCAACCCCATTGCCATTTGTGTTGATTAACAAAACTGTTGGACGCCGCGCAACCACTCCAACTCAACTGGCTCATCCACGTCTGTGTTCACTTCAGCCACCTCATCGTTTGCCAGGTAGGATTCTAACCGTGAAATTTGCTTCATATGCACGGTAGATTACTTTTAAATTTTCTTTTTCATCTCAGACGTGGCTTGTAGACACTGGCTGCATACTTCATTTTTTAAGACCACGGAGGCCCCATGGACTTTTCGTGTCCCCAGTCGAAAGCTAAAACTATAGCCACCTGAGCTTTTCATAAGCCTTAGTCCCGGCATAGCCACTACCCAATTCAAATTCTAAGCCAGGCGCCATCTCCCTTGTTCAAGCCTACCATAGGGCACCTCGTCAAGTGTCACAAACAGCAATGGCGGTCCAAGCCCTCGCCGGTTCATGGATATGAAAATGGCCCCATACTCGCATGTTTATAAGTGGGGAAAGCGGCCCCTTATTTCATCGTAGGACTGTCTTTATCCCAACCTAAGCTACCCCGCTATCGGCCATTTTCCCAGCAGCTTTCGAGCTTACCATAGGACGCCTCGTCAGGTGTCATAAGATAACCATAGCGATCGAAGCTCGCGTCGGCTCATAAATATGAAAGCGGCTCCTTATTTCGTCGCAGGGTTATTTCGCCCAGACTTCCCCACCATTAGCCATTTGAACCACAACCATGGCGAAGGATACCATCCCCCCTAGAGCTAGACCGAGAGCAGGTTGCTTCCGCAACGTGCTTATCCTCTCGGGAGCATTCCAAACCCGCCACTTTAAAAGAATTAGGATGATTAAAATCTAGAATTCTTGTTGGAATGGTGTATTTTGCTTCCTAACATACAGCTTCACATTGTATTTGTCTCATTCACATATTAAACTGATGATGCTCTCTGTTAAAATCTCACAGTATGTTGCTCAATTTCATAATGACTTGTATTTAGGTGCTATCAGGGATAAGTCAAAATGCCAAAAGGTGGTAGGAAGAAGGCTAAAATGACAGAAAAGAAGCCTATGCCACTTAAAACTGAGACCACACTCCAGGATACTAGGTGCACCACCAGTATTCCTCCTGAAATCCGATGGGGTGACATCTATAGGATGATCCGAGACCAAGAGATCTCGGATATGTTGCTAGAAGAGGAGTAGATCTATATTAATATCAGGACTTCAGGCATAGCCAGGGCTGCTACCCGCCCTAAACTGTGTTGAGATATTGTAACTTCAAAGAATATTATATTTGTACTTTATTATTCTGGAGATGTTTCATTCCTCCGTGAAGATCTTATTGTATATCCGGAGATGTTTATTCCTCCGTCGGAATGTGGTAACTCGGGGTATTAGACATCCCCAGTGGGGGTCGGCCCCTGTATGTGTTATGTGGGTCAAAGGGTTATTAGACCACCCTATAGGGGTCATCCCAGTCAGTTGTAGTGGGGTATTTAACCCATTGGTTAAATACGAGCCTACGTGTACTTGTGTAAAAGATATGTCAGAGTAGTGTATAAATAGAGGAGGTGTGTTCCTCATTTGACACACTCACTCACTTGAGAGTGGTGCACTTGTGGAGGAGAGTTCTGCTGTGGAGAAGGAGGAGCTTATGCTCAGGGTTACATCTTTGTATATTGCTGGTCATCTATATTGAGGAAGCTTTACTGGGTTTTCTACCCCATGAGGGTTTCCCAGGATAAATCTGTGTCTCTTGTGTTTATGCTATGCTTGTTGTTTCTTCAACGATCCTATATATGCTATTATTGTGAAATGGAATGTAATGCTGCTATTTTCTGTCTTAGAATATTAAATATTAACAAACTGTTCCCATGCGCTGAAGTAATTGGGTGGATTCTCCAACATACCGATGCTTAACCTATGAGACATCATGAAAACATGAAGACAAAGACTCATCCATAATCTTTGTTCTACTTACGAGGTATGTATGACTTTGTTATATTATGCTTAACCTATGAGACATGCAGGTTCTAGCTCAGGATCTCTAAATCATTAAAGATATTGTTTAGGTATGTTGTACATAACTAAGCAGGTATACTAATCCAGGTATGTTTTCCTATGACAAGTTAGAATCTTACCTTAGGATCCCTTATATAAGTATACTTGGTATGATTGGTTATGCTTATTCAAAAAGTTAGTAATCAAGGGTTTATGCATATTATGTCTCTTATCTTGATGATCTAATTAACCATAAGAGTACTATGATCAAACAAGAATATGCTGAAGTAAAAGAAGACTTCCTTGAAACCTTGAATATTATCTATAATCACGACTATACATTTTCAAAGATTATTTAGAACTAGAATGTTTTGATAATATTGAGAATATACTAATGAATGTATGTCTGTGTATGAGATCATGAGGATGACACTAGTGCACACTTGAGCATGCACAGTGGTACAGAATGAATAGAAGTTCAAAGACATATAGAATATCAAGCGGGAGGCAACCACACAAACATAAAAGATAAGTATTTGAGTTGTTATTTGAAATAGTAAATGATATTGCTTGTATGCATATTTGTATTCCTAGAATATATCATGCTGAGTGTAAACATTCATAGAGCATTGAACAGTATACTACTAATATGCATATGATTGGTAAGTTGGACAAACATTCCATTGTTGCTTGTCTAGAATGAAACCTCTTTGCTGACATGCTGAGAGCTGTGCACACTCTCAATAGTATGTTCTGGTAGAGATGAAATGCATCTAGATAGCCACTGTATGCATACAGGATATGGGAAAGTGTTGTGCCAAAGTATTGGTCAAAATAGTTACATAACTATGTAAATGATATCTGTATGCATAATAGGTTATCATGTCAATATGATTTGATGATTATGAAGTATTACTAATCATGTACTTAATTTTGATTTGTAGGAAAGATCATGATGAATGATGAACACTGAACAAGCAATGGATGTTGAAACAAAAGGATTTACAAATCAAACACACTATAGAAGGCTTGTGGCTAGAAAATTCTCTTAGAAAGAGGAAGAGAATCATGATAAGATGTTTGCTCCAAGTGGCTAGATAAGACCATTCTCTTAATGGTGTAATTAAAGAAGAAGTGTGAATCAGGTTTTGTATGGGTACCCAGGATCGATAATCAATTGATGAGCTTAATGATCACAATGGGTGATGAGGATCTCAACCTTTGCTACAAGGTTGAATATTGTTTCTATACACAGACGATATGGTGCAGAAAGGAACCAAAAGTTTGAATTTATAACAATGTACTAACCAAACCTCTATCGATCCGATGTACTAACCAAACCTCTACCTCAAGTAAAGATTTCTGAGACAAACTTAATATAGTTCAGAAGGACCCTCCTCGAAAGGGGGAGTGATGTGATAACTCATGATGAGATTGCCTGCATCGACAGTGAGGTCGATGATGAGGATACCTATATTAGTGATGCCGACAGAGAGGTTGGTGGATGGTCCTTAGACAGGGTCTAAGGTGACAAGAGGAATGCATCATCCTTGAACATATATTCTAAAAGAGGCTGTAGACATGATGTCTCCGAGAATGAAGTCCTTGGTGGACATATAGGATTGCATCATCCTAAAGAGAGCCGTAGACGTATGTCTTCGAGAATGAAGTCCTTGGTGGACTTGAGGGGATTGGATCATCCCTGGACTTTAGTCCTAAAGAGAGCCGTAGACGTATGTCTTCAAGAATGAAGTCCTTGGTGGACTTGAGGGGATTATATCATCCCTGGACTTCAGTCCTAAAGAAGAGTCGTAGACGTATGTCTTCGAGAATGAATTCCTTGGTGGACTTGAGGGGATTGGATCATCCCTGGACTTCAGTCCTAAAGAAGAGCCGTAGACGTATGTCTTCGAGAATGAAGTTTTTGGTGAACATGTGAGGGGATTGGATCATCGCTGGACTTTAGTCCTAAAGAAGAGCCGTAGACGTATGTCTTCGAGAATGAAGTCCTTGGTGGACGGTTGAGGATTGAGTGATCCTTGGACATGGTCCTAAATGTATGTTTGAGGATTAAGTCATCCTTGGACGTGGTCCTAAATGTACGGTTGAGGATTGAGTCATCCTTGGACGTGGTCCTAAATGTACGGTTGTGGATTAAATCATCCTTGGACAGTAAATCCAGTAATTCTGAAAGGAAGGATAATCCTAAATGAATTGAGTGGATTAAATCATCCTTGGACTGTAAATCTAGTAATTCCGAAAGGAAGGATAGTCCTAAATGAATTGAGTGGATTAAATCATCCTTGGACAGTAAATCCAGTAATTCCGAAAGGAAGGATAGTCCTAAATGAATTGAGTGGATTAAATCATCCTTGGACAGTAAATCCAGTAATTCTGAAAGGAAGGATAGTCGTAAATGAATTGAATGGATTAAATCATCCTTGGACAGTAAATCCAGTAATTCCGAAAGGAAGGATAGTCCTAAATGAGATTGAGTGGACTAATCATCTTGTAAATAGATTGGGATTGCCTCGTCCCTAGACATGGTGAGATGTCTTAAAGTGATAAGGACTAATCATCCTATAAATAGATTGGGATTGCCTCGTCCCTAGACATGGTGAGATGTCTTAAAGTGATAAGGACTAATCATCCTGTAAATAGATTAGGATTGCCTCGTCCCTAGACATGGTGAGATGTCTTAAAGTGATAAGGACTAATCATCCTGTAAATAGATTGGGATTGCCTCGTCCCTAGACATGGTGAGATGTCTTAAAGTGATAAGGACTAATCATGCTGTAAATAGATTGGGATTGCTTCGTCCCTAGACATGGTGAGATGTCTTAAAGTGATAAGGACTAATCATCCTGTAAGTTGATTCGGGATTGCATCATCCCTAGACATGGTGAGGTGTCTTAAAAGGATAAGGATTGATCATCCTGTAAGTTGATCTGGATTGCATCGTCCATAGACATGAGAGATGTCTTAAATTGAGAGGGATTGATCATCCCATAAGTGGATCAGGATTGTATCATCCTTGGACCTATGTCCTAAAGTGAGAGGGATTGACCATCCTGTAATTGGATCATGTGTGTTGCAGGGTATGCTATTGTTGTGTATACTTGTATCGATGTGGATACTTGTATTGATAGATGTATTAGTGAGAATACATGCTTTGATGATAGATGTATTAGTGAGAATACATGCTTTTGATGATAGATGTATTAGTCAGAATACATGCTTTTGATGATAGATGTATTAGTGAGAATACATGCTTTTGATGATATATGTATTAGTAAGAATACATGTTTTGATGATAGATGTATTGGTGAGAATACATACTTTTGATGATACATGTATTGATTAATGTACTTGTATGGTTGAGGATACTTATGTTGTAGATCGAGATGATGTGATGATGCTAATCGTGTTGATCTAGATGACGATGTTGATCGTGTGATGACGATGTTGATGATTGTGTGATGATGATGCTGATGATCGTGTGATGACGATGCTGATGATCGTGTGATGACGATGCTGATGATCGTGTGATGACGATGTTGATGATCGTGTGATGACGATGCTGATGATCATGTGATGACGATGCTGATGATCATGTGATGATGATGCTGATGATCATGTGATGACGATGCTGATGATCGTGATGCTGATGACGATGTTGATGATCGTGTGATGACGATGCTGATGATCGTGAGATGATGATGCTGATGATCATGAGGATCCAGATGTTGATGTTGCCGTAGTTGTTTGAGTGCTGCAGAAGATAAAGACTCAGTACTAAAGATGTTGATGTTCCAGTATTGAAGATGTTCCAGTAACTGCTTGAGTTACTGATGATGTTGAGAAAGCTTCCAATGATTTATAGATGTATCATGTATGGTGTTGATGACTCCTTGCTCATGCAGATGTTGTTATAATATCCTTCTCGTTAAGGGGGAGTGTTGAGATATTGTAACTTCAAAGAATATTATATTTGTACTTTATTATTTCGGAGATGTTTCATTCCTCCGTGAAGATCTTATTGTATATCCGGAGATGTTTATTCCTCCGTCGGAATGTGGTAACTCGGGTTATTAGACATCCCCAGTGGGGGTCGGCCCCTGTATGTGTTATGTGGGTCAAAGGGTTATTAGACCACCCTAGAGGGGTCGGCCCAGTCAGTTGTAGTGGGGTATTTAACCCATTGGTTAAATACGAGCCTACGTGTACTTGTGTAAAAGATATGTCAGAGTAGTGTATAAATAGAGGAGGTGTGTTCCTCATTTGACACACTCACTCACTTGAGAGTGGTGCACTTGTGGAGGAGAGTTCTGCTGTGGAGAAGGAGGAGCTTATGCTCAGGGTTACATCTTTGTATATTGCTGGTCATCTATATTGAGGAAGCTTTATTGGGTTTTCTACCCCATGAGGGTTTCCCAGGATAAATTTGTGTCTCTTGTGTTTATGCTATTCTTGTTGTTTCTTCAGTGATCCTATATATGCTATTATTGTGAAATGGAATGTAATGCTGCTATTTTTTGTCTTAGCATATTAAATATTAACAAACTGTTCCCATGCGTTGAAGTAATCGGGTGGATTATCCAACATACCGATGCGGAGTCAAGGGTGATAAATCACAGCGGGAAAGTAGCCATTGCCTCATTCCACCCAGCATACATTGACACAGCCTATAAATTTCCCCGTTCCCAGCAAGATCTAACTGATGAATGGCTAGGAAAAATGAACAACATTGACATGGCCAAAAAATTACTAGTCGCAGGCAAGCATCTAAGAAAGAAAGGTAATGACGAATACGACGTCCAGAATCTGAGACCTCCATTCAGGCTGATCGCCTTGATGCTGTGCATAATCTTCGGCATGCCTGATGGCACCGTGTATAAGATTCAGTGGGTCCCCATCATCCACTTCGTGGCGTTTAAAGGAACTGTGTTTGACTGGGCCACTCTCCTGTCAGACAGTTTGGCCTCAATGATAATTGCTGCAAGAGAAGGACTGGCCTTGAAGAAGGAAGAATTCTACATGTCCTCATACCTCATTGATTGTGTTTTGGCCAAGTTATCCTTTCCTAGCTTAGGCTGCACATGGGACAAGGCCATCACTCCGATTTATACCGCTTTTAGGATGATGTGGGCCCAGAATTACAAACCTAACTACAAACTCATCTGTGAGGGGTTCATCATACCCCTATATGAGAAGATATTCAAGGAAGAGCCTAACTGCCTGTCGGAGAATGCTATGGAAGTCCTTGAAAACTACGGGGATTTTTATTGTTCAGAGTAGGGCACCTACCTCAGAATGTTTGGAGGAACTAAACCTCCATATATTTTTCCAAGATATGCTACGGATTATGTGGTCCTTAAGGAGGCAGTAAGACAAATGTTCCTGGATGGAATTGGAGCCGTGCTCAACAAACAACATAAGGCCTCCTTTCCCCCCTCTACCTTTCTGCATAGGAGATTACAAGTTCTCGGGGGTTGGCTCAGCCGAAGAGTTTGTTCAGGAGCTGAAAGCCTTCCACTTCAGTGAGGTAATTTTCCACAGGAATGACAGGAAGGGAAAATTTGTTGAGCACTGTAGGGAGATTTATGCTCATTTCAAGTACTCTCATTATCATGATGCCGAGGAGGAGGTATTTAGAGGCATCAGCAACGTGGCCGAGCTGCTAACCTTTCACCAAGGTAGTGGATCAAGCTCTAGCTCCACCAAGACCCAGGAGACTAGCCAGCATAAGGAGAAAGAAGCTGATGATGCCCGAGCCCAAGAAGAAAAAAGGTTGAGAGAGGAAGCAAGGGCACAGCAGGAAGCTGAGGAAGCAAGGGCATAGCAGGAGGCTGAGGAATCCCACCAGCAGAAAGAAGCGGAAGATGAAAGGCAACGAAAAGAGAATGAAGATCAGCTGCAAGTTGAACAAGCTGAGATAAGAAGGAAAGCGGAAGAAGAGCTGAAAGTAGGAAAAGATGCTCAAGCAAGTGGATCCGGTGTCCAAGACATGGAAATAGATGCACCTCAAGCAGGTGGCTCTGGTACCCAAAATGTGGAAATAGATCCAGCTCAGGGAGTCTGGACTCCACCAGCTGAAGAAGAAATAGACATTATGGACCTCCAAATTGTCCCGTACACTCCATCAGGAAAACATACGGTGTCCAGGTGGAATGAATTTGTCTATGATAAGAAAAGGAAAGCTATGGTCCTTAAATCGGAAGAGAGGATCAAAAGACTCTTCCAGGAGGATATCATTACCCACCAGGAGATCACTGTAATGCGGAATACAGATAAGGATCCCTTAGTTATGGCATCCGCAGTTTTAGAAACAACAAAAGCATCACTGGAAAATGTAGGTGTTATAGTTAGAGAAAATGAATTGACAAAGAGGAGAGCTCATATGCTACAACAGACTGTGGCTAATGAGCAAGCCTACAGGGATCTTGTGGTAAACAAGTATAATTGCCTGTATGTCGAGCATAGAGAGCTATCAGGCAAGTATAACCAGTTGCAGGAGGAAAAGGACCAACTAACACTCCAGATGATGATTGTGGAAGAAGAGAAGAATGAAGCAGAAGATAAAGCATCGCAACTAGAAGCAGACAAGCGAGCATTAGCTGAGCAATTAGAGCAAGCTGAGAGCAAAACGATGGACATGTCTCCCTTCCATGAGCTGTCCTGCAGCATCCTGAAGTAGATATATGACACTCAGGAGCTAATCACTAATGAAGTTAGCAAGCTTAAGGCCATGGTGGTCAGACTAAAAGAAGTTAATGCAGAGGCCCATAGGCTTAAAACTAAGCACACTCGGGTTAAGGCAAATATCCTGAGCCAGATAGAATGGCGAGAAGGAAAGGTGGATTTCCCCGCACATCTCCCATTCAAGTCTGTAGAGGGTTTTAATGAAGACATAGCCCTTTTGGACTTCTGTAGAAACTGTGGGAGTAAGCTAATGGCCAATTTGCAAGGGACAAGGGATAGGATCAACGGTATGTATCAAAGGATACAGGGAGTGCATGACAGGTGCAAATTGAATTTCCCGCAATCCCTCGATGACTTCCCGGATGAAGAACAACACTTGGCTGAACTAAAGGAAGAACTGGGCATCCAAATCGAATATGTGAAGAAAATCGATGTCCTAGCAATTAACGACCTCCGACATTATATTGGAATGTCATCAGTCCACAACCATTTGCTTAAAGAAGTACATCAAGCTGTAGTGACGGAAGTTCAAGGCATTGGAGCAGATCTTAGAAAAAATGTGACTTCTCAGAAAATCCTACTCCCTGCTTCCGCAAACATAGTTATAAGGGACACTGGCATTTGGTATAGTTATATTGCAGAGGTGGAGAAAAAAGCAGAAGCAACAGCTGTAGCAGCAAACCCGGAGTCCTCTCTTCCAGCAAAAATAGCTATAGCAACTAGCTCATTTTCCTCTCTCCCTACAGCAGCAGAAATGACAGTGGGCTCAGCAGCAGCAACTGTTTGTTTGAGCGCCCCCCTTCAAGCTGAAGCACACGTGCAGGAATGAAAGCGCTGAGTTAGAGCATGAATTCTGATTTTTGTATTTTTGGGGCTTTTCAGATGTGTAAAAACGTGGAACTATGGGACAGCTGTCCCTATTTTCTATTAAAATAATTTCTGTAAAAGAAAAGGAGTCACAATTTTGTCTGTTATAGAAGAAAATCCCTGTAGATGACAAGTGTAAGAGGCCAGGTGGTAGCCCAAAGGGCATTTTTGTAATTATAAATAGAAGTTAGGAAGTAGTGAACAAGACTTTTGGCAGGGATTTAATTTTCAGACTTGTATGAGCTATCTTGTGTATGTTCTATGAAAGTAAAATGTTCTAATAAAAGCTTGGAGATGGACGTTTTGCATGGGAATGAAGGATGTATGTATATTGGACTATTCTGGTGACTTCCATACTGTAATGTGAGATCTTTCTTGCTGTCTGAATTATTTATTTGCAACTAATGATTTCACTCCTTTCTGTGCAAATGATTTCTCTGTTTCATGAGTAATGAATGTGTTTCATATTAAATTAGAAGCTATCTTCTGATATCTTTCATCTTTGTTGTAGCTTTATCTGTAAGATTTAATGGTTATCTGTTCTTTCTTTAAGATATCTACTACAGCTCATTGCTCACGCTTTAATTTGGCTCCTTGCAGGGACAATTAGATTTATTTCATGTGTTTTTTTAGACTTAGATATGTTCTTTCAGTTTTGCATCTAGATTAAATAATATTGCTTCTCTCTTTGATGAGTAATGAAAATTTTCTATTTGTAATTAGAAGCTATCTTCTGAGATCTTTTATCTTGCTGTAGCTTTCTCTTTAAGATTTAATGGATGCCTGTTCATTCGTTAAAGATAACTCTTACAGCTCATTGCTCATGCTTTAAATGTGCTCCTTGCAAGGATAGTTAGGTGTATTTCAGTTTTATACTTAGATCTGTTTTCTCATTCTTGCATTTAGATTAAACTTAGAATAGGCACTTGCATTTCATTATAAAACATAAAATTCAAAAGAAAGGTGGATCGGGCCATAACCGGTATAATTAGAAGAAAACACCAAATTCACGGTTGCCGGAACCGCTAACCAGATGGATTCCCTATACCAAACGGTAGATAATCTAGTTGGGATCATCTATCGGGGAGAATCCCTTTATGATTGATGCTACGATATCCGAGGCATCAACAGTTTTTGGCGCTAGAAGGAGGGCCTGAAAGTGCATGGCTGATAGAGGAAAATCTCCCACTGTCATAGATGTCACTGAAAACCCGCTTAAAGAAAGCATTTCAAACAGCCCAGATCTTGAATTATTAAATCAAGAACACCTCATTTCTGATCATGAGCCTCAAGAAGCTTTATACGTTGTTCCTTTCACAGAAATAGAAGATTTGAGAAGGCATACAAGATCCTACGTTAGGAAGCTAGGTGGTTTAAACGCTGTAAATTTTCTCCCTAAGAAAACTACCCCTCGAAAAGAGCCACAATATACCCGAGATTCGATTCTTGTTCAAAGTTTTGAAGAACTTGTGAATTTGACTTTGGAAGAAATTTCAGACACTCTTAACAAGGCAGATCTTGAAAACTCAGAAAAAATTTCAGACCAAGAAAACCTTGAAGAACTAATTACTCCAAAGAGTACTCCCCAGAATTCACCATACAATTCTCCGCCAAGGTCTCCACATCCAAACATGGCTGTACCTGCTTGGAGAGCAAGGGGAGAGCTGAACCTAGCTAGACCATTCCATAATCTTCCGAAAAACCCAGAAAAGGTCTTGCCTAAGTTCGATCCAGGGAAAGCCATTTCGGCAGAAGACCATCTCAAGAGTTTTTACTTAGCTCTGAACCTTTTGAACGTACAACATGAAGACGTAGTTTGCAGGCTGTTTCCATATACATTTGAGCCAAAAGTATCATCCTGGTACTTTAGCCTACAACCCAGCTCGATCTCTAGTTGGGATGAATTCGAAAATTGTTTCTTAAAGAAATACGGAAACCAAAAGACTGTGGCAACACTTATGAAAGAACTCTTATCCATGAGAATGGAAAAGAAGGAAAAGGTTCAAGATTTCAATCAAAGATTCACAACGCTATTAAATAACTTCAGTGAAGCTAATAAACCAGTAGAGGAATCTCTGATTGAATACTTGGCAGTGAATACTTCTCCGGTCTTAAACTTGAATGAAATCGGGATGGAAAATTTCTGCACTTTCCATCAAGAACCGCATTCAGAGAAAAGCTGCCCGCAATGGATTAATTCCATGAGCTTGGTCATGAACCAAATGCTAGATTCACAGATCCCAGACCAAGATGATTCTCTAGAGGAATCGAACCCTGAGTTAGAGGAACCAACCCCGGACACTACTATGGTGCTATGGGATTGGGTACCTATGACTGAATTAGTAGAAGAGGATCCCATAGAAATCTTTTCCTCTACCATAAATGCTGCTACTCGCAGCAAAGGCCCTATTGCGGATCCTGTGCCAAGCGCAGCTCCTCATAAGCCTGAAGCTTCAAAAGAACCGCCTAGGAGGCTCATAACAATTATCCCACCACAGCCAAAAGTCAGCCAAACAGCGACCAAGCAGCCAAGCGCTGACACCATAGTTTAGCCACCTAAGGTCACAACAAGTAAAACATATCAGCCAGTTCGAGTTGGGGATGAATCTGACATAGGATACAATATTATCGAAGATATCAAGACGGTCAAAGTGAATGTGTCAATATTTGACATGTGCAACTTGCCCCATCAACGAAACAAACTGATACATGTTCTACAACCCCAGACCAGCACTCCATTAACGGATTCTCAAGACAATCCCGAAATTAATGAGGCTAGCATCGGTGGGAAATCTAAATCTCAAACATTGCCATTCCTATTGACCTTTGAAATTTTTAATCACAATGTTCACAACTGTTTGGTAGATTCTGGAGCATCATTAAACGTTATGCCACTGTCAATTTGTAAAAGGATTAACGGGCAGCCTGTGCCATCTCCAGCCCAAATTATCCAATTAGATAGGACCGCTGTCAAGGTAATTGGGGAGATGAAAGACGTTCTCATTAGATTATCAGCTGACCCTAGAGTCTGTCAATTCATTGACATAATGGTGGTCGATATTCCTGAAGCCTATGGGCTAATTTTAAGTACGGATTGGTCTACCAAGCTGAGTGGCTACTTTGCTACTGATTGGTCTCATCTGTGGTTTCCTTATCAGAACAGGCAGAATCAAATTAAAGTCCTAAGAGAACCTCATATGAAGTAGAACGTAACTCAGTTAGAAGAAAAGAATGAGGCTGTAGCTTTCTCATCCTCGGTTCTGGGGAATTACTTCTTAGAAATGGATCCGGGTAATTATCAGTCTGAAGCCATTAGCCATGAATCAGATAAACAGTTCGATCTCCTTCATTTCTCTCGGACCGATGATGTTGATTGTAACATAGTCAATTTAGTTACTGACGTAGATCACAGAGATACTAACTTAGTTGAATCTAAAGATATTTTTTGGACATTATACTTTGATGGTTCTAAAACTCTGGAAGGATCCAGAGCTGGTTGTGTTCTAATGGATCCAAAAAGAAACAAGTATTTTTTGTCTTGTAGACTAGAATTCGATTGTACTAACAACACCGCTGAATATGAAGCTTTGGTACATGGATTAAAGAAGGCCATTGGCTTAAATGTTAAGTACCTGAAGGTCTTTGGTGACTCTGAGATAGTTGTGAGACAGGTAAGGGACACCATTCATTGTCTCTCACCTCATTTGAAGGGTTATCAGGCTGAGGTATGGGATTTAATTATGCATTTTGACGCTTTCAATATAAAATCAATTCCTAGATTGCAAAATTCTGCTGCTGATTTGTTAGCAACATCTGCTTCTAGGTTGGTGCCGTCAAATAATAAATGCTCAATTGAATTGATTTTCAGGCCTTCCATTCCCAATAACATCACCAACTTCAGAGTCTTCGATGATGATGAACAAATTATCATCTTTCTAATAAACGAAGATAGCTTCCAAGGAGCTGCAATAGATGAAGAAGAACACGATGCTGATTTGATGAAGAAGGATGAGGAGAAAGGAAATTTCATTCCCAAGGGGGTAAGGTCCCTCGAAATGTTGTTCGATCTTCAAAATAATTTCAAAAGGCCAGCTAATACCAAAACTAACAGCTCATCAATGCAACATGAGTTAGTTAATTTGGGTACCGAGGCAGAACCAAAATTTGTCAACCTTGGCAAATGTTGTTCACCAGGAGAAAGAGACAGGTTCATCAAATTGTTTAAACAATACAAGGATGTTTTTGCATGGACCTATGAAGATATGAAGATGTATGACGTCCGCATTATTCAGCATGTAATACCCATGAAAGCAGGCGTCAAGCCATTTCAGCAGCAGTTAAGAAGGATGCATCCTACTCTAGAACCATTGATCCAAAAGGAATTAAAGAAGCTCCTGGACGCTAAGATAATCTTCAAGGTACGACATTCTGAATGGGTTGCAAACTTGGTTCCCATAAGAAAGAAGTCAGGAGAGATAAGGCTATGTGTAGATTTCAGAAATTTAAACAGAGCTTCGGATAAAGGCAACTACCCCGTCCCTTCAATGGAACAAATCCTTCAAATGGTGTCAGGATCCAAACTTTTTTCTCTTCTCGATGGTTTCTCTGGCTACAATCAAGTATTAGTGGCCGAAGAAGATCATCTCAAGACTACTTTCCGAACTAAGTGGGGAACTTTCGCATACCGAAGGATGCCATTTGGTCTGATAAATGCAGGAGCTACATTCCAAAGGGCGATGGATCTCTCCTTCCGAGGATTGGGTGGGCAATGTGTTGTTGTATACTTAGATGATGTGACAGTCTTTTCAAAGAAAAGGGAAGATCATGTTGTTCATATGAGACATATTTTTGATCGCTGTCGGAAGTATGGTATTTCTTTGAATCCCAAGAAGAGCGTATTTGCCGTTCCCGAAGGTAAACTCTTGGGCCATATCATTTCTAAAGGGGGAGTGTCAATAGATCAAGAAAGAGTCGAAGCTATTAATAAAATTCCAATTCCTTACAACAAGAAATTTATGCAGTCCTTTATGGGCACCATCAATTTTGTCCACAGATTTGTTCCAGATTTCGCACAAATTGTTAAGCCATTGCAACAGATGGTTAAACAGAGCATACAATTCAAGTGGACATATTTGGAGAAGGACGCTTTTAGAGATATCAAGGTAGCTATAGCTAAGGCTCCTTCTTTAAGAAACCCAGATTTTGATAAAGACTTTATCCTGTATACCTTTGCTTCAGATGACTCCCTCGCAACTGTACTCACGCAAAAGGTGGAGCTGGGAGACGAATACCCAATTTTGTTTATGAGCACTGGTATGCAGGGGGCTGAGATTAACTATCCCGTGGTTGACAAACATGCATATGCGGTCTTCAAAGCAGTCAAGCAGTTTAGGCCATACATTCTTAAGAACATAACTAAAGTCATAGTTCCCCACCCAACTGTTAGATCCCTTTTCGTTCAAAAGGAATTGGGAGAAAGGAGGAGAACTGGGTCACAGCTCTGCAGGAATACGATTTAGAATTTAAACCAGCCACGATTATCAAAGGGAAAGGCCTGTGCAAATTACTTACGGGAAACTCAACGGATGAAGAGCAACATTGGAAGAATGAAGCTGAGCTAAACTCAGTTGAAGTATGCCCTATCTTCTCGACTCCCCAGTCATGGTACAGAGATCTCGTGCACTATTTACAGCAGGGATATCTACCTGAGCACTGGAACTCTAAACAAAGAAGGGCGCTTCGTTTGAAATCAGCGCCCTATCAAATCATTGATGCGATACTGTTCAGAAAGAATTATGATGGAGTTCTTCTTAGATTCCTAGAAAAGGAAGATGCAAGTAAAGTTGTCAAAGAATTACATGATGGCCCCACAGGTGGACATTATTCAGGAGAGACAACATCACACAAGATACTGAGAGCTGGTTATGATTGGCCTACTCTGTTCCGAGATGCCCATACGTATGCACGAAACTGTGATTTATGTCAAAGAAGTGCCGAAAAGTTACCCAAGGCAGCAGGACCATTGCAGCCGGTGATTATCTCTGAGCCTTTTGAGCAGTGGGGTATAGATGTTATCGGAGAGATAAATCCAAATTCTTCGTTGCAACATCGATACATCCTGACGGCTACTGACTACTTCACTAGATGGATGGAGGCCATCCCTTTGCGCAAGATCAATGAAGACGCGGTCATTAGCTTCTTAAAGGATAACATCATAACCAGTTTTGGGGTTCCAATTTCCCTTCTTTTTGATAAAGCTACTTATTTTTCTTCTTGCAAGATAAATGAATTTGTTTATGAATGGGGAATTAAGTTGCATTATTCAGCCAATTACTATCCTCAAGGGAACGGGTTAACTGAATCCTCAAACAAGAATCTGATTCGAATTCTTAAGAAGATTGTGATAGAGAACCAGAGAAGTTGGCATATAGCTCTCCCAAACGCCTTGTGGGCAGATAGGGTGACCCCAAAGTGTTAAAATTTAATATGCTAAGACAGAAAATAGCAACATTACATTCCATTTCACAATAATAGCATATACAAGATCACTGAAGAAACAACAAGCACAGCATAAACAGAGACACAAATTTATCCTGGGAAACCCTCATGGGGTAGAAAACCCAGTAAAGCTTCCTCAATATAGATGACCAGTAATATACAAAGATGCAAACCAAATACATGATCTCCTCCTCCACCATAGCAGACCTCTCCTCCACAAGTACACCTCTCTCAAGTGAGTGAGTGTGTCAAATGAGGAACATACCTCCTCTATTTATACACTACACTGACATGTATTTTACACAAGTACATGTAGGCTCGTATTTAACCATTAGGTTAAATACCCTATTATAACTGACTGGGCCGACCCCCACATTAGAATGGAAGCTTTGGGATTTGTAATAATGGGGATAATAAATGATGTTTGAACATTAGAATGGAATAAATATTTAATAAAGGAGCTAAATAAATATATACAAGTGAAAATCAAAGTGGCATTTCATGATGAAGACACATGGAGGAAGTGGGACCCACATATGGCTAGATTTCCCCACTACATTTGGCATCATTCTCTCACCAATTCGAATTCAAGGTGAATGGTAACATACTTGGGGGAGTCCAAAAGGTATTATTCATTGCATGACTCATCCAAGGTCGAAATATAGAGGAAGAGTAACACCCATGGAAGAGGAAGAGGCAATTTGGAGCTAGTGAGACACTTGGGCTAGATTCCCTAGCTCTATGACAACAATGATGAAGATGCTATGACACCTATGACACAAATCAGACCTGAAGGCTGACATATGACATATATGACATGTCAGGGCTAAAAATAGACTCCAAGAGGGCGCTCAAGGGTGTTAGGGCAGCTAAGATGCTTCCACATGTGATTTGGTGGAAGTGGGAGACTAGGAATTGTTGTACAAGTGGCGTTCTTTGGAATCTCTTCCCAACTTGAGTTGGCATGAGTCTCTTGGAAGGAATTCGACCCATGGAGGACATTAGAAGTTTATAAATGTCAATAACAAAGAAGGAAACCAGCTTTTGATCATTTGTAGAATTTGCAATTGCATTTGTGAAGAGGGAGAGCTAGTGGATGACTAGTTTCTTGCCTTAGCCAATTTCGAGGGTGAAATATTCCCATCCAAGTTGGTAATTGGAAAGGACATTCAGACCTTTCATTTGGAGCTTTAATGGAGTCTTTATTTGCAGGTGTAAGCTACAGGGCAGCTCATGTTTTCTTCTATTGCAGCTCACTCCTTCAACCATTTCCGGTTTTGATGGCATATTCTTGATCCTTGAGGGAGGGCGTTTTTGGTGAGCTATTGTACTCTTTGGGGAATATTTTAATGCCCCATTTCTTTTGTAATATGAATTAAATACTCTGTTCTTCATCTCCAAAAAGTTTCAGGTCGAAATTCCAAGTAGAAATGTATAAATCCCATTTTTAATGGAATAACAATGCCATTTCCCCACTACCTTGTTGTGAACCAATGTATTGATGATGATTTCGAATGAATGGATGATTCTATGATATATTTGTGATCAATATACTGCCATGGATGTCTTCTACAAGTTTCATGTACTGTACTTGAGCATTTGAAGCATTTTTACTCAGTTTAGTTCTATTGGGAGGTGAACTAGTGCCATTTCCCCAAGGGTCGAATTGGGGATTTTTGCAGTTGAATGGGAGAGGGTGAGAACAGTTGTAATAATCTATTAATGGTGCATATGAGACTTTAATAAAATAATTAACACATTACATACCTCTGTTCATAAATTTGAGCGGGTTTGGAGGCATTTGGGAAGCCATTTTCAGTACTTACCCCAGGGGGATTTGAACCCCAAATCACTAGTAAAATTGCATAATTGGTCCAGAATATTAAGAGAGTTTGCAGAGGTCTTTTGGTGGACATATGTCATCCATAAACATCATATTCAAGTTCTAATATCATTCATACACCTTCCTTGAATATTTGAAGGCATTTGGAGTCAATTTGAGACCTAGAGGCCAATACTAGTCAAAGGAAAATCACTAGTAAAGTTACCTACATTGATCAGAATTGAAAGAGGATTTGCAGAAGTATTTTAAAGGTCCAAAGGCATCCCTGAAACACATATTTATGTTCTAATATCATTCATATACCTTCTCAGAATATTTGGGATCATTTGGGGCAAATTTGGGACCTAGAGATCCAAACTAGTCAAAGGTCGAACTAGGGAAAAAAAGTGAAAAATTGCAATTTTAAGAAAATTCTTAATAAGGGGGTTTTTGGTGAGCTATTGTACTCTTTGGGGAAGCTTTTAATGCCCCATTTCTTTTGTAATATGAAGTAAATACTCTGTTCTTCATCTCCAAAAAGTTTCAGGTCGAAATTCCAAGTAGAAATGTATAAATCTCATTTTTAATGGAAGAACAATGCCATTTCCCCACTACCTTGTTGTGAACCAATGTGTTGATGATGATTTCGAATGAATGGATGATTCTCTGATGAATTTGTGATTAATGGACTTCAATGGATGTATTTTACAAGTTTCATGTACTGTACTTGAGCATTTGAAGTATTTTTACTTAGTTTAATTGCACTGGGAGAAGAAATAGTGCCATTTCCCCAAGGGTCGAATTGGTGATTTTTGCAGTTGAATGGGAGAGGGTTGAAACAGATATAATAATCAATTAATGGTGCACATGAGACTTTAATAACATCCTTAATACATTGCCTACCTCTGTTCATAAATTTGAGTGGCTTTGGAGGCATTTGGGAAGCCATTTTCAATACTTACCCCAGGGGGATTTGAACCCCAAATTACTAGTAAAATTGCATACTTGGTCCAGAATCTTAAGAGAGTTTGCAGAGGTATTTTGGTGGCCATATATCATCCCTGAACATAATATTCAAGTCTTAATATCATTCATACACCTTCCTTGAAGATTTGAATGCATTTGGAGTCAATTCGAGACATAGAGACCAATACTAGTCAAAGGCAAATTACTAGTAAAGTTACCTACATTGACCAGAATTGAAAGAGTATTTGCAGAAGTGTTTTAAAGGTAAAAAGGCATCCCTAAAACACATATTTATGTTCTAATATCATTCATATACCTTCTCAGAAGATTTGGGATCATTTGGGGCAAATTTGGGACCTAGAGATCGAAACTAGTCAAAGGTCGAACCAAGGAAAAAAGTGGAAAATTGCAATTTTAATAAAATTCCTAACAAGGGACATTACAGTGGTATCAGAGCATGATCTTGGCACCTGATGTGGTATAATATTCATGAGGACAATAATTCAGGTACCACCATTAGATATTGAAACCAAAAGTGCTTTTGTTGAAGAAAAAAAAAAAAGGTAGGAGAAGAAGAGCAAATTTTTTGAGGAAACTATGACTAGGGATGAAAAGGGAGCCTCATATGATGGTGAGGAGCATATAAAAATTATGAAAACAATATTTGAAGATATGACCAAGCAACTTAAGGAAGGATTCGAATTGTTTTCTATCGAACTTGTGGAAAAAATTATTGATTTTAAGGAAACCAAGGGGAAAAATGCATCAGCTTGCTTGAAGGAGCAAAAGGAAGAGACATCACAAGATCATGAAGAAGATTCTATTGAAAATATGGAAGATCATTTTGAGACACCTTCTAGCTTAGACATGAACCAAAGAGCATCTACTGATGGATGCTTAAACTATGAAGGAGTACCTACTGATGGGTGCTCACACCTCTATGTTGGTGACATAGAGATCACTTTTGAAAGTGTTGCTGCAAGCCCAAGTTCCATTAAGCATGATAATGAATACCTTATAGCAGTTGAAGAAGAACCAAGATCAACTTCCCCATCACCACTTGAGCTTCATGAAGTTGGTCCAAGCAAAATTGAAGAAGATGAGAAGGTTCATTTGCAAGAGCCTCATTTTCTTGAAGGGTCCTTAAAGATGAATGAAAATAAGATCCAAGAGTCCCTCATAATTATCCATGACACTCAAGCATTGGTGTCAAATTCTTGTTGGAGAGCTACATCATTGGAGGAAACATCTTTCCTTGAAGACATGGAGAAGATTCAAAGAGCAATGTGCCATATCAAAGGTAATTTCATGTCTTTGCTTTTTGATAGAAACCATTTGTTTGAGCTTAATGAATTGTTACATGATGCATATTTGAAGAATAATGAGGATATTCATAAGCTCACAATTCAAAATGAGCAACTTCTTGAAAAGTTGCAAGATACTTGTTTTTCCTCCTATGTTTCAGATTGTCAAATGGTAGATTGTTTGGAGGATTCTCATGACATGGTGGATCATGAGAAATGTGGGAATTTGAATGTGCTTAATGTGTTTGAAGATGAACTTGAAGATATCCAAACACTTGATGTGGTGGAAGAGGAACTTGAATTGTCTCTTGATGAAGGTTATGCAATTTTTAAAGAAAAGCATGATTCCTCTACATTGGAACCAAACTATGACAAAGAGTTCATACTTTTGAAGGAGCTGCATGATACTACCCATATGGATCCTTCCCATGATGAAACGTCTGTACTTTTTGATCATTTGGGTGATTTGGTTGATTCTCCTACATCCTACAATTCCATGTTTTGCAACATTAGTCTCAATGAAGTATGGGTGAAAGGGTTCTTTTTGATGGTGCCACATGAGGAGTATGGAACTCCTAGATTTACTTTTTATGATGACATGGTTGGAGCACATTCTTCTTCACATTTGAAGCAACATTATTTGTCACTTTATGATGATGCAAATCTACATGGATGCACCTATGATATGCATTTGAGTCACTTGAAGACTCATGGTTTTTCTTACTCAACACTTGATTCATTTGATGTTGGACGAACTTCATCCAACACTTGGAAGAATAGATTTATGATTGGAGAACATTTTTGTTGCAAGGCACATACTTTGTTATATCTTTATGACTCTCACATTCATGGATGTATGGGTGAGACTTCTTTGAGTTATTTGAAGTCTCCTTGTTTTTTCTGCTCACTATTTGGTTCAGATTTTAGTGGAGATTCTTCATTCACTTCTTGGATGAAAGAATACATGGTTGAATATTTTGATGCATATCACATCCTTTTGGAGCAGCATTATAGGACATGGGATCCTCACCTATGTCATTGGAGCAGATTTGATTGGTCACTTGAAGCTTGTATGCACTTGGAAAATGGTGGTCTACTTGCTTGGAGGTATAAGCACTTTCATGACTCTTTGATGAAGCATATCCTTGATGTACATTTTCATTATGTTGTTATGTACTTTGATGATATATATTTGGTACTCATGATGTTTGGAAGGATGCATACAAGAAAATGGGATCCAGGAATCCTCTTAACTAATGCTGTGGGTTGGAAAGCACTCTTAATTATTGGGGTGCAATACAAGCAATGGGACCCTGGAACAATTTTTATCTCATTGCTTTCAAATTTTTTTTGGGGAAACAAGCAGTATGGGAGATGGATTTCCCCACTTAATAAAGTTATTTTTATCAGAGTAGTGCAGCAGCAAGCATGGTGGTTCCTCTCTAAAATCTTCATGGAAACTCAAAGACTCAAGGTTGGGCAATTCAATGGCAACTTCAAAGAATTATACAGAAAGCAGGTTCTTCAACACCCATGTTTAAAATTGCTTGAGGACAAGTTGGGAAGGGAGGATTTGTCATGTCCCAAATTTGGCATTGGGTCACAATGGCCTAATCACATTAGCCCTATTCATTAGAGTTTGTCAAATTGATGCTAAAGGTCAAATAATTGCCAAGGAGGAAAATTACTAGTTTCCTAGGTTTGGGGTGGAAGCTTTGGGATTTGTAATAATGGGGATAATAAATGATGTTTGAACATTAGAATGGAATAAATATTTAATAAAGGAGATAAATAAATATATACAAGTGAAAATCAAAGTGGCATTTCATGATGAAGACACATGGAGGAAGTGGGACCCACATATGGCTAGATTTCCCCACTACATTTGGCATCATTCTCTCACCAATTCGAATTCAAGGTGAATGGTAACATACTTGGGGGAGTCCAAAAGGTATTATTCATTGCATGACTCATCCAAGGTCGAAATATAGAGGAAGAGTAACACCCATGGAAGAGGAAGAGGCAATTTGGAGCTAGTGAGACACTTGGGCTAGATTCCCTAGCTCTATGACAACAATGATGAAGATGCTATGACACCTATGACACAAATCAGACCTGAAGGCTGACATATGACATATATGACATGTCAGGGCTAAAAATAGACTCCAAGAGGGCGCTCAAGGGTGTTAGGGCAGCTAAGATGCTTCCACATGTGATTTGGTGGAAGTGGGAGACTAGGAATTGTTGTACAAGTGGCGTTCTTTGGAATCTCTTCCCAACTTGAGTTGGCATGAGTCTCTTGGAAGGAATTCGACCCATGGAGGACATTAGAAGTTTATAAATGTCAATAACAAAGAAGGAAACCAGCTTTTGATCATTTGTAGAATTTGCAATTGCATTTGTGAAGAGGGAGAGCTAGTGGATGACTAGTTTCTTGCCTTAGCCAATTTCGAGGGTGAAAGATTCCCATCCAAGTTGGTAATTGGAAAGGCCATTCAGACCTTTCATTTGGAGCTTTAATGGAGTCTTTATTTTCAGGTGTAAGATACAGGGCAGCTCATGGTTTCTTCTATTGCAGCTCACTCCTTCAACCATTTCCGGTTTTGATGGCATATTCTTGATCCTTGAGGGAGGGCGTTTTTGGTGAGCTATTGTACTCTTTGGGGAAGCTTTTAATGCCCCATTTATTTTGTAATATGAAGTAAATACTCTTTTCTTCATCTCCAAAAAGTTTCAGGTCGAAATTCCAATTAGAAATGTATAAATCTCATTTTTAATGGAAGAACAATGCCATTTCCCCACTACCTTGTTGTGAACCAATGTGTTGATGATGATTTCGAATGAATGGATGATTCTCTGATGAATTTGTGATTAATGGACTGCCATGGATGTATTTTACAAGTTTCATGTACTGTACTTGAGCATTTGAAGTATTTTTACTTAGTTTAATTGCATTGGGAGAAGAAATAGTGCCATTTCCCCAAGGGTCGAATTGGTGATTTTTGCAGTTGAATGGGAGAGGGTTGGAACAGATATAATAATCAATTAATGGTTCACATGATACTTTAATAACATCCTTAATACATTGCCTACCTCTGTTCATAAATTTGAGTGGCTTTGGAGGCATTTGGGAAGCCATTTTCAATACTTACCCCAGGGGGATTTGAACCCCAAATTACTAGTAAAATTGCATACTTGGTCCAGAATCTTAAGAGAGTTTGCAGAGGTATTTTGGTGGCCATATATCATCCCTGAACATAATATTCAAGTCTTAATATCATTCATACACCTTCCTTGAAGATTTGAATGCATTTGGAGTCAATTCGAGACATAGAGACCAATACTAGTCAAAGGCAAATTACTAGTAAAGTTACCTACATTGACCAGAATTGAAAGAGTATTTGCAGAAGTGTTTTAAAGGTAAAAAGGCATCCCTAAAACACATATTTATGTTCTAATATCATTCATATACCTTCTCAGAAGATTTGGGATCATTTGGGGCAAATTTGGGACCTAGAGATCGAAACTAGTCAAAGGTCGAACCAAGGAAAAAAGTGGAAAATTGCAATTTTAATAAAAATTCTAACAAGGGACATTACAAACACTTTCCCATATCCTGTATGCATACAGTAGCTATCTATATGCCTTCCATCTTTACCAGAACATACTATCGAGAGTGTGCACAGCTCTCAGCATGTCAGCAAAGAGGTTTCATTCTAGACAAGCAACAATGGAATGTTTTTACAACTTACCAATCATATGCATATTAGTAGTATACTGTTCAATGCTTTATGAATGTTTACACTCAGCATGATATATTCTAGGAATACAAATATGCATACAAGCAATATCATTTACTATTTCTAATAACAACTCAAATACTTATCTTTTATGTTTGTGTGGTTGCCTCCTGCTTGATCTTCTGTATGTTTCCTGAACTTCTATTCATTCTGTACCACTGTGCATGCTCAAGTGTACACTAGTGTCATCCTCATGATCTCATACACAAACATACATTCATTAGTATATTCTCAATATTATCAAAACATTCTAATTCTAAATAATCTTGAATATGTACAGTCATGATCATTAGTATTCAGGGTTTCAAGGAAGTCTTCTTTTACTCATGCATATTCTTGTTTGATCTAGTTAGTTAAATCATCAACCAAGATAAGAGACATAATATGCATAAACCCTTGATTACTAACCAATCATACCAAGTATACTTACATACGGGATCCTAACACAAGGTAAGATTCTAACATGACATAGGAAAACATACCTGGATTAGTATACTTGCTTAGTTATGTACAACATACCTAAACAATGTATTCAATGACTTAGAGATCCTGAGCTATAACCTGCATGTCTCATAGGTTAAACATAATATAACAAAGTCATACATACCTCGTGAGTCTTTGCCTTCATGTTGTCATGGTCATGGAACTTGAATTGTCTTTTGTGATGTACCTGTATCTTGTTAGCAGACAACATCAACCTCACACAACACCATAATGCATTAGTACAATCATATAGCCCTAATCAATGAATGTCTTCATGCATTCATACTGTTACTAGGGTGATAAGACAATTCTAACATTAATCAAGATTGTACTAATAAATAATATGAAGACAAACACATCATGAACTTAATCAAGAATAAGATTTCAAGACATACCTAAACCTCCTTAAGTCATACCTGTCAAGACTTCTTGTAGTCTTCTTATGTAAGGCCTTAGCCTCAACTCCCCCTGAAACTTGATCTAGAGCTTGATTAGGGTTTTCTAGAGAAACCCTAAAAATTCAATCTTTGACTTTCACACTTCCGAATGAATGGAAGGATGTGTCTTGCTGAGCTAGCATACTTCAATTCCAAAATTTGACCCCTCAAAATTGCTTTTGAAACTTCTGGATCTTCTGGACAGGATCCCGAAGTAGGGTTTGATGAAGCCCACTCTTCTGCTCAATCAAAAGGTTTGATCCAAGGCTCTGAACTCTTATTTTTCTGAGGTGCTTCCAGCCGTGGTTACAGACTTAAAAAATTCCAACTTTTGCTGAAGCCCTAATTTTCCATCTTTCCGATCAAAATCCTGAGCTAGGGTTTGATCAAGCCCGGTCTTCTACCCAACCAGAAAATTTGATCTTGGTCTCTAAATTTCGATTTTCCTGAGTAGCATTCAGCCGTGGATTCCGATTCCAAAAATTCTAACTTTCTCCGAAACCCTAAATTCCGGAAGCCATGAATAAAGGTGCTCCAAAAATAATTATGTTTTGACAGAAATATGTACTTGATTGTTTCTGCATAACTATAAAATTTTCACTCCACAGGGTCTGAAAACATTTTTTGCAGTAGCCTGACATGTCATCTTTCTATCCTGACAGGTTTGACCTCAATTGGATTTTCTGAGAGAGAGTTATGCCAAATGTCGCAACGTGACCTGTTTTGGGATAATACAGGAGAGCGAACTTGTACGGCGTGCCACGTGTCACTGTTTTAACTTCGGCCTCTGAAAACTTTTCTTGAGATAGCTCGCCCTGTTATATTTCCATCCTGATAGGTCTGACCTTAATTGGACTCTCTGAGAGAGAGTTATGCCAAGTGTCACAATGTGACATGTTTATGAGATAAAACAGGAGAGCGAACTTGTACGGCATGTCACGTGTCACTGGTTTATCTTAGGCCTCTAAAAATGTTTCTTGAGATAGTACAGTCTGTGTACTAGCTGTCAATTTTTACGAAATTTCATTTGGATCTTCCTAGCCCAATTTATGACCTTTTTTCCTAGGTCACCTGATTTTGACTGAGATCTGGAAGTGGCAGAAACCCTAACTTGTACTGATCATAACTTACAAAGTACAACGAATCTAAGGGTGCCCTTTGGAAAGAAGATACCTGGAGATGTTATCTACGACCTATAAAGGTTTCAGATCCTGAAACTTCTCCAAAATGGATTTATAGCGAAAGTTCCACGATGACTAGTTTTTGCTATATAAAACCCTAACCTTCAAATTGTCGTAAGTAAAGCAAGTGTCATACCTTACCTTCCTTCAGTTTGGATTTGATACCATGTTAAAATTTAATATGATAAGACAGAAAATAGCAGCATTACATTCCATTTCACAATAATAGCATATACAGGATCACTAAAGAAACAACAAGCACAGCATAAACACAAGAGACACAAGTTTATCCTGGGAAACCCTCATGGGGTAGAAAACCCAATAAAGCTTCCTCAATATAGATGACCAACATTATACAAAGATGCAAACCAAATACATGATATCCTCCTCCACCATAGCAGACCTCTCCTCCACAAGTGTGCCTCTCTCAAGTGAGTGAGTGTGTCAAATGAGGAACATACCTCCTCTATTTATACACTACACTGACCACGGGGGGTTCACTAGTAAGGCAATATCATATCACGTCCATTCATATTGGGGGGTTGAATACTCTTAAAAACCTCAAAAATATATTGCCCCGTATTAAGGGGTCAAGGGGTTTTTTTTATTTGACATAGTAATATAAATATTGGGGGTTATTTTATTTGGGAGTGTTGAAGAATAACCTCCAAATCGTGGGATGGATTCATACGTCCAATTCACGGGCTCAATTCATACCCACCTAAGACTTAAGGACCTTCCATTTTTATTTGATATTGCTTATGATCCTAAGTTTTGAATAAATTTGATAATAGTGTACCAATGATAATATCGATGGAAGTCTCTTTGGATTATTGTCCTTGAGCAATGTAACATCCCGATAATTTAATAAAATTAAAAAAAAAAATTATACCAGCATTAAATGTTAAAATTGTGATTGCGGAAGTAATAAATGCTTGTTAAGGAAGTATTAAATAATAAAGTAATTAATGTATATAACAATTTAACTACTATGTCCTTTTAACTAATGATGCTTTAAGACAGTGATGTGTCTTACCTCCATAAAAATGATTACGACACTAATTCGTTTGTAGTTGTAATAACTGAAATTTCAAAACAATATAAGACGGAGTTCTCCTTGACAAGGTACTGGCAGTTTTAATTTCGAGATGGTGATGAAAGGGTTCCTGCGAGGTGCCCCAAGACTTACTTAGCTAATTAGCTAAAGCATTTGTACCTGTCCTTCTTGCGAATATTCGCAGGTAAGGATAACAATGACAAAACAATGTTTAAGAGTATTTATTTTTTCCAATTAGTCATCTTATTTGGTTAAAGAAATTATAAGTACCTCCTTGTTTCAGGTATGGAATTCTATCCAAGTTCTAAATGTATTATTTCGAAAAAAAATAAAAGTTGAAGAAGTTAATAATATTTAAACAGGGTTCAAAAGTACATTATCTTGGTAGAAATATCTATGCTTAAAAATCTTAAGATTAATTACTAGATTTGAAGAATGAATTGCTAATATGATTCTGCCAATATTTTCCAATTCATGAAACCTTTTACTACCAGGTGAAACGATTGATGGACAAATTCAATTTGAACTTTATTCCTTTATTATAACATCAAGTTTCACTTACTATTTCAATGCTTGGTATTTTATTTAAGATAACTATGGTAGCTTCTACTTTCTCCATTTATAATTTATATATATATGGATATAGTCTTGATATGTATAAAGTCAAAATCATATTTTATTTAAGAACATAATACAATATAAGTGTGGACCATTTTTAACTATAGGGTGAACCATTGTAATGTGATATTAGTGCATTATTATAATAAACAACTTTTATATGGTTTATTGTAATAATATTACAATGTACCGATACTATTTTCTAACCTAAGTTCTAACTATCTAAATCTTATATGCATGCGATTATTACCAATACAAACTTTTGATTTATGTAATCATGCATTCGATGGTTAATACCATAGCGATGAAGCGATATACAATGCAATCCTGACCTTAGTCTATGTATTGATAATGAACGACATTACACCAAGCGTTAAATACGACACTGGTAAGGAAGTGACGGTTATTAATGTCGCTGCTGCATCGATCTGACAGGTTGATGGTGTCTCGTCCAAACATTAATGGTTCTAAACCAACTTTTTAGTGGAGTGTAATGCTATCTATCCACGTTGTCAAACCACGTGAAGCCTGGTTAAAATGTGACTCACGAAATCAAACTATGCGTAGTGAACAAGCAGCTCTCCTCCGAACTGTACATGGGATTAACTCCTTGGCATGCAGTGTTGGCATTGTCGTAGATGTTACAATAAATGAGGTATTCATGTTATGGTTGCCCAATTCTCAAAGCATCAGGCTGTCACCTTCTCGCTCGTCGATCACAATAGATCTGGGTCGTTGAATGATAAACCCTAAATTCTCGTTGTAATTAATGCTGGAGGGTTTCTCAGTCTTCACTTTCACGTTTTGGAGTTAGAGTGTGAGGCCGACACGCTGCTAAAACTTAGGGTTAGCAAGTTTGCTTGGAGTTTGGAACCCGCAACCTCTACGTTATTTTAATGGTTTTTTGCAGACCTGTAAGTGAATGCTTAGTAGTTGATACCATGACCTTGGTGTGGTTTCTATTTAGGGTGAAAGTCTATTTTTACAGTGCTGGGGTTGGATCTTTGGCCTTTCCACTCAAGGTAATACGTCTCTATGTTCCATCATTGAAATTTGAGTTTTCATAAATCCTTTATTTTGATTCATTCTAATTTATTTAGATGTATGTTTCACTTGCAGGGTCAATCAAAGGTCTAACATCCAAACTTGCTGGACAAATGAACGTCGAGGACTCCGCCGTCCTGGTAAGTCTCGGGTTCATCCATAACCCTGGACTCATCGGAAGTTAAAACGTTCTGCTCAGTAAAAGAGTTAGGTTAATCTGTAAGCAATGATAATGTTTAGACTGATTTTTTGTGTTGCCGAGGCTTCAAGCCTGCATTGTAAACTGAAAATATTTTACAATGGCATCTTCTCCATAGTACAGCTTGCAAGCTTCACTTTAAAGGATTGGAAGTCATTTGACTTGGTATTATAATACTCGTTTTTAGTTGCAGAAGAAAAGAAATCTTGCGTTGTTCTTTTTTTTGTATTCGGTACTGTTAAAGTTGTTGCGAATACTGTACTTTGACGCTCAATCTAAAGAAATGAACTTCTGTAGTTAGATTATGGAAATAAATAAGAATGGAGGTTTTGAAGATTTCGATTTGAACTGTCAGAAAAGTAATTTAATAAATAGGCCTTAAAGTTTTAGTGAAAGTATTGTTTCCAAAGTCGTAAACGAAATTACAATGTAAAAAAAAAAAAAAGTATTTACAGGATTGAAACCTTGTTCCTGTGTGAGCATAACTTGAATTACTTCTTGCTCGGTTTGATATGTAGAAGATCTGGGTTTTGAAGCTCACGTACTGCCTGTGTGTCTTCTATCAATAATGTTTAAAACAGTTGTAATGAAAAGTTGAGAGTCAACCTAGGGTTTCGAAGTGAAATTGTAAGAATAATGGGATTTGAACAAGGATTCAAACTTCACCTTTGGTTTAAAAAGTGATAGAAAACAAGTACTAGAAAATTTTATGAAATAAAAATAAATACTAAGATTTATATAATGTTGTTCTGCAATGTCTTTGCATGTAAATACTGTAACTCTGCTTTCAAAGCTTATAATGACTCTCGAAAAGGAACAAATTTATTTTTATAATTGTTGAAAAGAAAATTCAAAGATATCAAAGAAAGAAATATTATGAAATATTCAAGATGCTAGATGGTCTAAAACAAATATTTACAATTCATAAATAATTAGTAAGCTAAGAATAATTGATAAGTATTTAAACTATAGTTTTCTGTGCGGGGATGAAGTATTTTACTTCTGTAATTTGATGAATTAATTGCTATGCTGGCATTTTAAGAAAAACTATTCTGTAATTTAAGATCAATGTTTCTTAACTAATTATTTATTTCAACTTTTTGCATTCTTCTTTAATTTTTTCACATTTCCAGTTATGAATAGTTGTTAGATTGAGTTATATTTGGCACATTCATAATTGTAATTTCAATTCTTATATGCAAGGCATCTGTTTTAATATTATATTGGAATTAACATGAACATAGGTGAAAATCTAAATCCTTATTTAGATACCCTATGTGTTATCGTTACCATGAAATGGTATCATATAAGTTTCACTATTTGTGTATCTTTATAACTATTGCATGCTTGAAACCTAACAATGGATATTTTTCCCTATCTAGATATAACCCAAGAAAAGGTAACTAAATGTTGTTAATTCCCGTGACTGCAAGAATAAATGTAGAGGAAGTGGAGGCAATTCATTGGATCTTGTGAATGACCCAAATCCAAGCTATGCACATGATCATATGGTGTTATTGAAAATTAAAAGGAATTTTTCTATGTTCATTTGGGTTCAAACATCGACAATGATGTTTTTTTTTATAGGAAGGTAGGGGCATCCTTCCACAAAAGGGTTCAATTTTGCATTTTTATGGAGATTAATTTATTAAGCATATAGAAAACATGAGTTATCTATGGCTATATTTGTATTACATGATATAAAATTGGTAGATTGGTAGGTTGTGGTGTGAAACATTTTCAATTATCATATTTTCTAAGCATTGCACTAACAATTGGACTATCAGTCTTTTACATTCTTTGTTAATATGTTGATCCCTTGAATAGGTTTTGTTTTATGCATTTTTCCTTCCCCGGTACTTTATTTCTTTGGGTGTTCCACTCTCTAATGCTACAAATTGATCGGTCACCCCTATGATCCTAGTGGGATCATTGTTAGAATTATACTATTATTTTATTTAACATCGTGTTTGCTTATACTAAGATGTGGCAGGGCTCCTGTTTGTTACAACTTGATAATATGATATAAAGGGGGTGTTAAAAATGGGTTGATAAAAATGGATACCTACAATATCTAGTGAAACTAGGGGTTTTCTTAATTGGAAAGGCATATTGGGAGGGGGGTTCAACAATACAATTTTAGGATGCATTTTCCAATATTTAGTGAAATTAGGGGTATTCTTTAATATCACGCAAACGATCGTGCTATGCAACAAGTTTATTGAGTGAACCCCCCGTGACACTGACATGTATTTTACACAAGTACATGTAGGCTCGTATTTAACCATTAGGTTAAATACCCTATTATAACTGACTGGGCCAACCCCCACATGGTGGGTCTAATAACCCTAGTTACCACAACCAATTCGGAGGAATAAACATCTCTGGATTCATAGTATAATCACATCGGAGGCATGGAACATCTCCGGAATAAATAATATACAAATATAATATTCTTAGAAGTTACAATATTCAACACAAAGAACGCTTTAGGTGTTTTCCCTTTCACTCTTGTCTATGGCAAGGAAGCCATCCTTCCCCCAAACATCTTACTCCCATCCTTACAGTTATCCCAAGCCTCTCAAGGTTCTGGTAGCCAAGCCTTACAATCCAGGATCAATACCTTGCTTCAACTTGAAGAAGCTCGACAGAAAGCTAAAGACCGATTTCATCAACATCAAGACATAGTTAAGAGATGGTTCGATAAGAGGAAGTCCGGCAAGAGAAGCTTTGAAGTTGGGGACTTAGTCCTGAAATGGGACCATAATCACGAAGGAAAAGGAATGCATACGAAATTTCAACATCTATGGGTAGGCCGGTACAAAATTTCGGCAAAATTAGGCCAATCCACTTACAAATTGACAAATCTCGAGGGAGAAGAAGTAACCCTTCCTCTCAATGGCCTCGCTCTGAAACAATACTTTGCATAGTCTCGTTGAGACTTCCTGTACATAAATAAAGTTTTCTTTTATTGTTGCCTTAGCCTTTAGTTGCTTTATTTTTTCGGCCATTTTGTTTCTTTCATTGTCATTTGAACCTTTGCAACAAGTTTTGTTTTCTGAAAGCCCTTTTGGTTGAGTTCCCCGTTGAGGATAAGTCTCTCAAAGAAATCTCGCAACCCATGAGTCCGGAACTATGCTCGAATAAATCCTGTTTGTTGTGCTCTTGCTGAAATGTTCAGAAGGAAGGAATCCTACTCTACTGGTCACACTAATCCTGTTTAATAGCAGAGACCTATGACCATCTTTCACTACTATCGTTGGGCTCCACCCACTCTCACACTTTAAAGGCATCTCAAGAAGGTTATTAAAGTTGGACCCATGGAAAGTAGCACACCTCAAGGGCATAGGGTATTGAAGTGACTCCATGCTACAAATCTAACAGCCAAAATGGCTTATACTCAAGAGTCTGTTTTCCAGAGATTCTCAGCTCAATTAAAGCATGGTTGAGACAAAAGCAAAAGACATGTAAAATCAAGAAGGTTGTCCAAAAGGCTCAGCCCAAAATGGGCTCCTCTCTGTCCGTGAGGCTTGATCAAATCAATAAAATTTCTAACTCACACAAAAGGACATTATGGATTGAGGAGCCTAAATCAAAGATCATGTCCAAAGAAAATATGTCTGGAAGGCTCAAACAGCTAAGCTGCCCTAAGTACAAACATCCAAAAGGATGCAAGTAGCATGGGAATGAGGAACAAGAGCAATAATGTCCATGAGAAAGTGTTGCAAATCCTGTGGAGTCCGGCAGTAGTAACCATCTGAAAGATGACCCTCCTAAAATGAATCTCATATGTTGGCCCTTTGAGAGTGGTAAAGATGTCTTGGTCAAAGCTCCCCATTCCCCAATGGCTAGCAGGTAAAGTGCCTTCTTCCCCGCACATGAATTTGAACGCTCAGCTGAGTATTGCACCTAAGATAGATGTCTTTGATAAGGTTTCGGACCGTGAAGAGGAATTTTTCAGAGATCTGTGTTCGCCAGCGACTCGCCATTGTTGTTGCAGCAACATCCCCCCCCAAAATTTTGTACATATTGGGGCCCCTCCTTTCAATTTTTTTAGAAAGGCTTCCTTAAGAGGCCATTCCCAGCTTTTAACTTTGTTTTTTAACAGAAAATCTTGCTATGAACCTCTCCAAGTCTTCCTTCCTCTAAGAGTAAAATTCATGAAGTCTTCCTGGAAATCGCAGAACAATTTTATAAAGCCCCCGCAGTTGCGGAAGTACTCAAGGTTCCCTCCCGAAACGACGGAAGCCTTTTGTTCAAGCTTCTCGAAAAAGGAAGGACTTAGAAACTTTTTGAGAAGTCGCGGAACGTAAGAAGGAAACTCCGCGGAACCATTCAGCTTTTGCTCCCGAAACGGCAGGAACCGTTCGCATAAGCATCCCGAAAAAACTTAGATTTTCCTCTCATGGAAAGTCTCCCGACATTTCGGAGTCTTTCGGGCTATCTTCCCGCAGTTGCAGAAGCCAATCGCACAAGCCGCTTGAAAATTCTTAGAAATTGTTGTGGGAAAGTTGCGGAAGTGTTTGGGTTATCTCTCCCGAGACGACGGGCGCTATTCGCCAAATCCTCCCGAAACTTCGAAAAGAAATTAGAAATTTTCTTTGAAAATTGTGGAAACCTTTTGGTTTTTTATCCCGTAGTTGCCGAAACCTTCACAAAAGCTTTCCGAAACGCCGAAACAACAGACCTTTGCGGAACCATTCCAAGAAGCCATCCACAACTGTGGAAGCTTTCAGGTTACCCCTTCGAAACAGCGGAGGCATTCACCAATCCCTTCCGAAAGAGCGGAGGCTAATGGCAAAAGCTTTCCGAAGCACTCTCGAAGCCCAGCCGATACTTAGAAAAAATCTCAAGTTTGCGGGAGCTTTTGCGGAAGAATTGGCGGAGGCCTTCTGAAACTACAGAAGCCATTTTCGAAAGCTTTCCGCAATTTCGGAAGCTTTCACGTTGTCATCCCGAAAAGGGCCGCCGAAAGACTTAGACGTTCACATTCATTTTTTGTGGAAGCCATTCACCAATTTCTCCCAAAACTGCGGGGAGCTTCGCGGAATGATTCTGCAAGTGATTCGCTTATCTTCGTGAGAATTACGGGAAGATTCACCAATTTCTCCCGAAATGCCGAAGTCGTTCCGCGTAACCTTCCACAATGACGGGCAGATTTCGTGAGTCCATCCCGAAGATGGCGTTCATGCACGCATATCGAGACAATGATGTGACTACAGCGTACGAAGTTTAAAAGCGTTTTAATGGCGCCACCCACCATATTAAAACCTCGCACGTGTGTAGAACACTTAAATAAACAATTGTGTTGGACTGACCCCATTGCCATTTGTGTTGATTAACAAAACTATTGGACGCCGCGCAACCACTCCATCTCAACTGGCTCATCGACGTCCGCGTTCACTTCAGCCACCTCATTGTTTTCCAGGTAGGATTCTAACCGTGAAATTTGCTTCATCTGCACGGTAGATTACTTTTAAATTTTCTTTTTCGTCTCAGACGTGGCTTGTAGACACTGGCTGCATACTTCATTTTTTAAGACCATCGAGGCCCCATGGACTTTTCGTGTCCCCAGCCGAAAGCTAAAACTATAGCCACCCGGGCTTTTCATAAGCCTTAGTCTCGGCATAGCCACTACCCAATTCAAATTCTAGGCCAGGCGCCATCTCCCCTGTTCAAGCCTACCATAGGGCACCTTGTCAAGTGTCACAAACAGCAATGGCGGTCGAAGCCCTCGCCGGTTCATGGATATGAAAATGACCCCGTACTCGCATGTTTATAAGTGGGGAAAGCGGCCCCTTATTTCGTCGTAGGACTGTCTTTATCCCAACCTAAGCTACCCCGCTATCGGCCATTTTCCCGGCAGCTTCCGAGCTTACCATAGGACGCCTCGTCAGGTGCCATCAGATAACCATAGCGATCGAAGCTCGCGTCGGCTCATAAATATGAAAGCGGCTCCTTATTTCGTCGTAGGGTTATTTCGCCCAGACTTCCCCGCCATTAGCCATTTGAACCACAGCCATGGCGAAGGATACCATCCCCCCTAGAGCTGGACCGAGAGTAGGTTGCTTCCGCAACATGCTTATCCTCTCGGGAGCATTCCAAACCCGCCACTTTAAAAGAATTAGGATGATTAAAATATAGAATTCTTGTTGGAATGGTGTATTTTGCTTCCTAACATACAGCTTCACATTGTATTTGTCTCATTCACATATTAAAATGATGATGCTCTCTGTTAAAATCTCACAGTATGTTGCTCAATTTCATAATGACTTGTATTTGGGTGCTATCAGGGATAAGTCAAAATGCCAAAAGGTGGTAGGAAGAAGGCTAAAATGACAGGAAAGAAGCCTACGCCACTTAAAACTGAGACCACACTCCAGGATACTAGGTGCACCACCGGTATTCCTCCTGAAATCCGATGGGGGTGACATCTATACGATGATCCGAGACCAAAAGATCTCGGATATGTTGCTAGAAGAGGAGCAGATCTATATTAATATCAGGACTTCAGGCATAGCCAGGGCTGCTACCCGCCCTGAACTGTTCCCATGCGCTGAAGTAATCGGGTGGATTCTCCAACATACCGATGCGGAGTCAATGGTGATAAATGATAGCAGGAAAGTAGCCATTGCCTCATTCCACCCAGCATACATTGCCAAAGCCTATAAATTTCCCCGTTCCCAGCAAGCTCTAACTGATGAATGGCTGGGAAAAATGAACAACATTGACATGGCCAAAAAATTACTAGTCGCAGGCAAGCATCTAAGAAAGAAAGGTAATGACAAATACGAGGTCCAGAATCTGAGACCTCCATTCAGGCTGATCGCCTTGATGCTGTGCAGAATCTTCAGCATGCCTGATGGCACCGTGTATAAGATTCAGTGGGTCCCCATCATCCACTTCGTGGCATTTAAAGGAACTGTGTTTGATTGGGCCACTCTCCTGTTAGACAGTTTGGCCTCAATGATAATTGCTGCAAGAGAAGGACTGGCCTTGAAGAAGGCATAGTTCTACATGTCCTCATACCTCATTGATTGTGTTTTGGCCAAGTTATCCTTTCCTAGCTTAGGCTGCACATGGGACAAGGCCATCACTCCGGTTTATATCGCTTTTAGGATGATGTGGGCCCAGAATTACAAACCTAACTACAAACTCATCTGTGAGGGGTTCATCATGCCCCTATATGAGAAGATATTCAAGGAAGAGCCTAACTGCCTGTCAGAGAATGCTATGGAAGTCCTTGAAAACTACGGGGATTTTTATTGTTCAGAGTAGGGCACCTACCTCAGAATGTTTGGAGGAACTAAACCTCCATATATTTTGCCAAGATATGCTATGGATTATGTGGTCCTTAAGGAGGCAGTAAGACAGATGTTCCTGGATGGAATTGGAGCCGTGCTCAACAAACAGCATAAGGCCTCCTTTCCCCCTCTACCTTTCTGCATAGGAGCTTACAAGTTCTCAGGGGTTGCCTCAGCCGAAGAGTTTGTTCAGGAGCTGAAATCCTTCCACTTCGGTGAGGTAATTTTCCACAGGAATGACGGGAAGGGAAAATTTGTTGAGCACTGTAAGGAGATTTATGCTCATTTTGAGTACTCTCATTATCATGATGTCGAGGAGGAGGTATTTAGAGGCATCAGCAATGTGGCCGAGCTGCGAACCTTTCGCCAAGGCAGTGGAGCAAGCTCTAGCTCCACCAAGACCCAGGAGACTAGCTAGCATAAGGAGAAAGAAGCTGATGATGCCCGAGCCCAAGAAGAACAAAGGTTGAGAGAGGAAGCAAGGGCACAGCAGGAAGCTGAGGAAGTAAGGGCATAGCAGGAGGCTGAGGAAGCCCAGCCACGGGGGGTTCACTCAATAAACTTGTTGCATAGCACGATCGTTTGCGTGATATTAAAGAATACCCCTAATTTCACTAAATATTGGAAAATGCATCCTAAAATTGTATTGTTGAACCCCCCTCCCAATATGCCTTTCCAATTAAGAAAACCCCTAGTTTCACTAGATATTGTAGGTATCCATTTTTATCAACCCATTTTTAACACCCCCTTTATATCATATTATCAAGTTGTAACAAACAGGAGCCCTGCCACATCTTAGTATAAGCAAACACGATGTTAAATAAAATAATAGTATAATTCTAACAATGATCCCACTAGGATCATAGGGGTGACCGATCAATTTGTAGCATTAGAGAGTGGAACACCCAAAGAAATAAAGTACCGGGGAAGGAAAAATGCATAAAACAAAACCTATTCAAGGGATCAACATATTAACAAAGAATGTAAAAGACTGATAGTCCAATTGTTAGTGCAATGCTTAGAAAATATGATAATTGAAAATGTTTCACACCACAACCTACCAATCTACCAATTTTATATCATGTAATACAAATATAGCCATAGATAACTCATGTTTTCTATATGCTTAATAAATTAATCTCCATAAAAATGCAAAATTGAACCCTTTTGTGGAAGGATGCCCCTACCTTCCTATAAAAAAAAACATCATTGTCGATGTTTGAACCCAAATGAACATAGAAAAATTCCTTTTAATTTTCAATAACACCATATGATCATGTGCATAGCTTGGATTTGGGTCATTCACAAGATCCAATGAATTGCCTCCACTTCCTCTACATTTATTCTTGCAGTCACGGGAATTAACAACATTTAGTTACCTTTTCTTGGGTTATATCTAGATAGGGAAAAATATCCATTGTTAGGTTTCAAGCATGCAATAGTTATAAAGATACACAAATAGTGAAACTTATATGATACCATTTCATGGTAACGATAACACATAGGGTATCTAAATAAGGATTTAGATTTTCACCTATGTTCATGTTAATTCCAATATAATATTAAAACAGATGCCTTGCATATAAGAATTGAAATTACAATTATGAATGTGCCAAATATAACTCAATCTAACAACTATTCATAACTGGAAATGTGAAAAAATTAAAGAAGAATGCAAAAAGTTGAAATAAATAATTAGTTAAGAAACATTGATCTTAAATTACAGAATAGTTTTTCTTAAAATGCCAGCATAGCAATTAATTCATCAAATTACAGAAGTAAAATACTTCATCCCCGCACAGAAAACTATAGTTTAAATACTTATCAATTATTCTTAGCTTACTAATTATTTATGAATTGTAAATATTTGTTTTAGACCATCTAGCATCTTGAATATTTCATAATATTTCTTTCTTTAATATCTTTGAATTTTCTTTTCAACAATTATAAAAATAAATTTGTTCCTTTTCGAGAGTCATTATAAGCTTTGAAAGCAGAGTTACAGTATTTACATGCAAAGACATTGCAGAACAACATTATATAAATCTTAGTATTTATTTTTATTTCATAAAATTTTCTAGTACTTGTTTTCTATCACTTTTTAAACCAAAGGTGAAGTTTGAATCCTTGTTCAAATCCCATTATTCTTACAATTTCACTTCGAAACCCTAGGTTGACTCTCAACTTTTCATTACAACTGTTTTAAACATTATTGATAGAAGACACACAGGCAGTACGTGAGCTTCAAAACCCAGATCTTCTACATATCAAACCGAGCAAGAAGTAATTCAAGTTATGCTCACACAGGAACAAGGTTTCAATCCTGTAAATACTTTTCTTTTTTTTTACATTGTAATTTCGTTTACGACTTTGGAAACAATACTTTCACTAAAACTTTAAGGCCTATTTATTAAATTACTTTTCTGACAGTTCAAATCGAAATCTTCAAAACCTCCATTCTTATTTATTTCCATAATCTAACTACAGAAGTTCATTTCTTTAGATTGAGCGTCAAAGTACAGTATTCGCAACAACTTTAACAGTACCGAATACAAAAAAAAGAACAACGCAAGATTTCTTTTCTTCTGCAACTAAAAACGAGTATTATAATACCAAGTCAAATGACTTTCAATCCTTTAAAGCGAAGCTTGCAAGCTGTACTATGGAGAAGATGCCATTGTAAAATATTTTCAGTTTACAATGCAGGCTTGAAGCCTCGGCAACACAAAAAATCAGTCTAAACATTATCATTGCTTACAGATTAACCTAACTCTTTTACTGAGCAGAACGTTTTAACTTCCGATGAGTCCAGGGTTATGGATGAACCCGAGACTTACCAGGACGGCGGAGTCCTCGACGTTCATTTGTCCAGCAAGTTTGGATGTTAGACCTTTGATTGACCCTGCAAGTGAAACATACATCTAAATAAATTAGAATGAATCAAAATAAAGGATTTATGAAAACTCAAATTTCAATGATGGAACATAGAGACGTATTACCTTGAGTGGAAAGGCCAAAGATCCAACCCCAGCACTGTAAAAATAGACTTTCACCCTAAATAGAAACCACACCAAGGTCATGGTATCAACTACTAAGCATTCACTTACAGGTCTGCAAAAAACCATTAAAATAACGTAGAGGTTGCGGGTTCCAAACTCCAAGCAAACTTGCTAACCCTAAGTTTTAGCAGCGTGTCGGCCTCACACTCTAACTCCAAAACGTGAAAGTGAAGACTGAGAAACCCTCCAGCATTAATTACAACGAGAATTTAGGGTTTATCATTCAACGACCCAGATCTATTGTGATCGACGAGCGAGAAGGTGACAGCCTGATGCTTTGAGAATTGGGCAACCATAACATGAATACCTCATTTATTGTAACATCTACGACAATGCCAACACTGCATGCCAAGGAGTTAATCCCATGTACAGTTCGGAGGAGAGCTGCTTGTTCACTACGCATAGTTTGATTTCGTGAGTCACATTTTAACCAGGCTTCACGTGGTTTGACAACGTGGATAGATAGCATTACACTCCACTAAAAAGTTGGTTTAGAACCATTAATGTTTGGACGAGACACCATCAACCTGTCAGATCGATGCAGCAGCGACATTAATAACCGTCACTTCCTTACCAGTGTCGTATTTAACGCTTGGTGTAATGTCGTTCATTATCAATACATAGACTAAGGTCAGGATTGCATTGTATATCGCTTCATCGCTATGGTATTAACCATCGAATGCATGATTACATAAATCAAAAGTTTGTATTGGTAATAATCGCATGCATATAAGATTTAGATAGTTAGAACTTAGGTTAGAAAATAGTATCGGTACATTGTAATATTATTACAATAAACCATATAAAAGTTGTTTATTATAATAATGCACTAATATCACATTACAATGGTTCACCCTATAGTTAAAAATGGTCCACACTTATATTGTATTATGTTCTTAAATAAAATATGATTTTGACTTTATACATATCAAGACTATATCCATATATATATAAATTATAAATGGAGAAAGTAGAAGCTACCATAGTTATCTTAAATAAAATACCAAGCATTGAAATAGTAAGTGAAACTTGATGTTATAATAAAGGAATAAAGTTCAAATTGAATTTGTCCATCAATCGTTTCACCTGGTAGTAAAAGGTTTCATGAATTGGAAAATATTGGCAGAATCATATTAGCAATTCATTCTTCAAATCTAGTAATTAATCTTAAGATTTTTAAGCATAGATATTTCTACCAAGATAATGTACTTTTGAACCCTGTTTAAATATTATTAACTTCTTCAACTTTTATTTTTTTTCGAAATAATACATTTAGAACTTGGATAGAATTCCATACCTGAAACAAGGAGGTACTTATAATTTCTTTAACCAAATAAGATGACTAATTGGAAAAAATAAATACTCTTAAACATTGTTTTGTCATTGTTATCCTTACCTGCGAATATTCGCAAGAAGGACAGGTACAAATGCTTTAGCTAATTAGCTAAGTAAGTCTTGGGGCACCTCGCAGGAACCCTTTCATCACCATCTCGAAATTAAAACTGCCAGTACCTTGTCAAGGAGAACTCCGTCTTATATTGTTTTGAAATTTCAGTTATTACAACTACAAACGAATTAGTGTCGTAATCATTTTTATGGAGGTAAGACACATCACTGTCTTAAAGCATCATTAGTTAAAAGGACATAGTAGTTAAATTGTTATATACATTAATTACTTTATTATTTAATACTTCCTTAACAAGCATTTATTACTTCCGCAATCACAATTTTAACATTTAATGCTGGTATAATTTTTTTTTTTAATTTTATTAAATTATCGGGATGTTACATTGCTCAAGGACAATAATCCAAAGAGACTTCCATCGATATTATCATTGGTACACTATTATCAAATTTATTCAAAACTTAGGATCATAAGCAATATCAAATAAAAATGGAAGGTCCTTAAGTCTTAGGTGGGTATGAATTGAGCCCGTGAATTGGACGTATGAATCCATCCCACGATTTGGAGGTTATTCTTCAACACTCCCAAATAAAATAACCCCCAATATTTATATTACTATGTCAAATAAAAAAAACCCCTTGACCCCTTAATACGGGGCAATATATTTTTGAGGTTTTTAAGAGTATTCAACCCCCCAATATGAATGGACGTGATATGATATTGCCTTACTAGTGAACCCCCCGTGAGCCCAGCAGCAGAAAGAAGCGGAAGATGAAAGGCAACGGAAAGAGAAAGAAGATCAGCTGCAAGCTGAACAAGCTGAGATAGGAAGGAAAGCGGAAGAAGAGCTGAAAGCAGGAAAAGATGCCCAAGCAAGTGGATCCGGTGTCCAAGACATGGAAATAGACACACCTCAAGCAGGTGGCTTTGGTACCCAAAATGTGGGAACAGATCCAGCTCAGGGAGTCCGGACTCCACCAGTTGAAGAAGAAATAGACATTATGGACCTCCCAATTGTCCCGTACACTCCATCAGGAAAACATACGGTGTCCAGGTGGAATGAATTTGTCTATGATAAGAAAAGGAAAGCAATGGTCCTTAAATCGGAAGAGAGGATCAAAAGACTCTTCCAAGAGGATATCATTACCCACCGGGAGATCACTGTAATGTAGAATACAGATAAGGATCCCTTAGCTATGGCATCCGCAGTTGTAGAAACAGCAAAAGCATCACTGGACAATGTAGGTGTTATAGTTAGAGAAAATGAATTGACAAAGAGGAGAGATCGTACGCTACAATAGACTGTGGCTAATGAGCAAGCCTACAGGGATCTTGTCGTAAACAAGTATAATTGCCTGTATGTTGAGCATAAAGAGCTATCGGGCAAGTATAACCAGCTGGAGGAGGAAAAGGACCAACTAACACTCCAGATGATGATTGTGGAAGCAGAGAAGAATGAAGCGGAAGATAAAGCATCCCAGCTAGAAGCAGACAAGCGGGCATTAGCTGAGCAATTAGAGAAAGCTGAGAGCAGAACGATGGATATGTCTCCCTTCCATGAGCTGTCCTGCAGCATCCTAAAGCAGATATATGACACTCAGGAGCTAATCACTAATGAAGTTAGCAAGCTCAAGGCCATGGTGGTCAAACTAAAAGAAGTTAATGCAGAGGCCCATAGGCTTAAAGCTAAGCACACTCGGGTTAAGGCAAATATCCTGAGCCAGATAGAATGGCGAGAAGGAAAGGTGGATTTCCCCGCACATCTCCCATTCAATTATGTGGAGGGTTTTAATGAAGACATAGCCCTTTTGGACTTTTGCAGAAACTGTGGCAGTAAGCTAATGGCCAGTGTGCAAGGGACAAGGGATAGGATCAACAGTCTGTATCAAAGGATCCAGGGAGTGCATGACAAGTGCAAATTGAATTTCCCGCAATCCCTCAATGACTTCCCGGTTGAAGAACAACGCTTGGCTAAACTAAAGGAAGAACTGGGCATCCAAACCGAATATGTGAAGAAAATCGATGTCCTAGCAATTGAAGACCTCCAACATTATATTGGAATGTCATCAGTCCACAGCCATTTGCTTAAAGAAGTACATCAAGCGGCAGTGACGGAAGTTCAAGGCATTGGAGCAGAGCTTAGAAAAAATGTGACTTCTCAGAAAATCCTGCTCCTTGCTTCCGCAAACATAGTCATAAGGGACACTGGCATTTGGTATAGTTATATTGCAGAGGTGGAGAAAAAAGCAGAAGCAACAGCTGTAGCAGCAAACCCGGAGTCCTCTCTCCCGGCAACAACAACTATAGCAGCTCGCTCGTTTTCCTCTCTCCATATAGCAGCAGAAATGATAGTGGGCTCAGCTCCTCCTTCCCAAACCATTACAGCAGCAGCAACTATTGGTTTGAGCGCCCCCCTTCAAGCTGAAGCACACGTGCAGGAATGAAAGCGCTGAGTTAGAGCGTGAATTCTGATTTTTGTATTTTTGGGGCTTTTCAGATGTGTAAAAACGTGGAACTATGGGACAGCTGTCCCTAGTTTCTATTAAAATAATTTCTGTAAAAGAAAAGGAGTCACAATTTTGTCGGTTATAGAAGAAAATCCCTGTAGATGACAAGTGTAAGAGACCAGGTGGCAGCCCAAAGGGCATTTTTGTAATTATAAATAGAAGTTAGGAAGTAGTGAACAGGACTTTTGGCAGGGATTTAATTTTCAGACTTGTACGAGCTATCTTGTGTATGTTCTATGAAAGTAAAATCTTCTAATAAAAGCCTGGAGATGGACGTTTTGCATGGGAATGAAGGATGGATGTATATTGGACTATTCTGGTGACTTCCATACTGTAATGTGAGATCTTTCTTGTTGTCTGAATTATTTCTTTGCAACTAATGATTTCACTCCTTTCTATGCAAACGATTTCTCTGTTTCATGAGTAATGAATGTGTTTCATATTAAATTAGAAGCTATCTTCTGATATCTTTCATCTTTGTTGTAGCTTTATCTGTAAGATTTAATGGCTATCTGTTCTTTCTTTAAGATATCTACTACAGCTCATTGCTCATGCTTTAATTTGGCTCCTTGCAGGGACAATTAGATTTATTTCATGTGTTTTTTTAGACTTAGATCTGTTCTTTCAGTTTTGCATCTAGATTAAATAATCTTGCTTCTCTCTTTGATGAGTAATGAAAATGTGCTATTTGTAATTAGAAGCTATCTTCTGAGATCTTTTATCTTGCTGTAGCTTTCTCTTTAAGATTTAATGGCTACCTGTTCATTCGTTAAAGATAACTCTTACAACTCATTGCTCATGCTTTAAATGTGCTCCTTGCAAGGATAGTTAGGTGTATTTCAGTTTTATACTTAGATCTGTTTTCTCAGTCTTGCATTTAGATTAAACTTAGAATAGGCACTTGCATTTCATTATAAAACATAAAATTCAAAAGAAAGGTGGATCGGGCCATAACCGTTATAATTGGAAGAAAACTCCAAATTCACGGTTGTCGGAACCGCTAACCGGACGGATTCCCTATACCAAACGGTAGATAATCTAGTTGGGATCATCTATCGGGGAGAATCCCTTTCTGATTGATGCTACGATCTCCGAGGCATCAACAGGTTGACAGGTCAAACACCATTTAGGTTAGTATATGGACAAGAAACAATTATGCCCATGGAGTATATTGTCCCGAGTTTGCGCATTGCAGCCGCAATAGGCCTGGATGATGCAGCGGCACTAGATGAACGTCTAGAGCAGTTGGTCAAGTTGGAGGAAGATCATTTCATCACTGGGTTCCACCAGGGGGTAGAGAAGGATCGCCAAAAGGCATGGCATGATCGACACATAAAAAACAAACAGTTTCAGCAGGGAGACTTGGTGCTGTTGTACGACAGCAAGTTTATGAAACATCCAAGGAAGTTGCAGATGCATTGGCTTGGTCCATATCGCATCAGTAGTATTACTTCCGTGGGTGTAGTTCAGCTGCAACAGTTGGACGAGGCGATGCTCCCAAAACTAGTGAATAGTCATAGGTTGAAGCCCTATCAGTCGAGCTTGGAACAACGTGATGCCTAAGTTGCATTGGGAAAAAAAAAGAGAGGTATACTGATTGGGTGCAGGATGGCGGACCAACAAGGATGGAATGCGGAAGCAGGGAGGCTTCTGCCACAAGTTTGGAGTGATCTGCGACAAGTAGTAGCATTACACTTGGGTCACATCCAAAATCATTACACAGATGGGACTCTTCCCTTTCTTGATGGATATGATCGTTCGTCGCTTTCGATTGTGTCAGAAGAATGCATGCTTGAAATCAGGGATACACCAAGGCGGCATGGCCGATGGCACCTAGAAGGATGGTTTGCATAGGTGGCATGAGGCATCCAGCACGGCGACATCGCCACAAGGATGCTTCACACATTTTTGCATGTAGGGAGCCGGGCGGAGGTACGTTTCCTATGAATTCAGGCTGATTGTCACATGGAACAATGGAATATTATGATTACCCTGGAATGCGAGCAGGTGGTGCTATGGATTGTTGAGGCAGATGAGTGACTGAATTAGTTGTATAAATATAGGACCTAAGGAGAATAAGAACATAGAGGTTGTTTCAGTTAAGAGAGGTTATGTTCTGAGACGCTCAGGCATTTTGCTAAGTTAGGAATTCCGAGGTCGTGGAAATGATCCATTTTATTTCGCGTCGTAGCACACTAGGTGCGCTGAGGGCTCGAACCATGAGTGTCCATGAGCAGTTGGAGCAAGCTACGCCTCGAGCACTCCAGGGTTACTAGCATGAAGTCTCATCCGAGATGTCTAGGCATTTGGTGATGGTTCGAAGTCTTGTGGTCCCTGCGACCACATAAGACGGGGGGTCGTCGGCCCCGGGTCCCTGTAACGTATGCTTACTGGTGTGAAACAGATGTGCCGAAACTGCTGGCCTGTTTTACACCCTAGCGTTGCTTGCAAAATTCCTCTCCATCTCCAATGGGTCTCTCGAGACTGGAGGATGATTTTGCAAATCCTGCAATAGTAAGCTGGGAAGAATCCACTTTTGGGTAAGAAGTACATGACAGTGATCCAATGATCAGTGTACCAGAAGAAGCAGAACAACACCGCGCAATCCAGACAGCAAGAACAGTGGCAGAACTCGAGTTCTACCCTAGTAGAGTAAAGACGACAAAATTCACTATATCCAGTTGACGTGGCTCGAGGGCGAGCCACAAGATTGTGTTGGGGGCCTGTTGGCAGGAAGTTTGGTAAGGAAGAAGTGCAGCATCGCCAATGCTGCAACACATCAGAAGAGGTCGCAGAAGGCAGAGGAATAGACTACTTTATGTATTTTCGAGTCAGTTGTACCACAGTAGGTGAGTTTTTGGGTCATTGGACCATATGAGATGTAAATTTGAGTTAATTGTACCGCAAATTGTGGGTTTTGGGTAATTTGGATCACATATTATGTACTGTTGAGTCAGTTATACCGCAGAATGTGGGTTTTTGGTCATTTTTGGACTAGGTCAGTTAGATATTGAGTCATTTGTCCATAGTGTCAGTTAACAAGTTGTTAGAAAGTGGAAAAGAATTGTAAGGAAGAAGCCTATATATAGATAAGAATTGTAAATCTTGTAGGGCATCATAGAATACTGGAGATACTATGAGAAGTTCTGTTGTTGGTTGTATGTCTTCCGGGTATGTTTTGACGTCAAGAGTCATTGCAGAGATCTAGTTTTTGCAGAGACATTGTATCTAGGTCGACAATGATAATATGATGAAGCTATTTAGGTACAATCTTTGTGTTTAATTTGTTCAGTTATGGTAATATGATGTTGCAATAATGTCATGATTTTGTAATGCGATACTTGTTTTAGAATTACTATTGTTGCAATGATGAATGTCTTGGTTGAATATTTCTTTAATACCATGTCCAATGCTTAGAAATCTTTGTCTCAGTTACGCAATAAGTTTAAGTATTACAGCCGCAACCATTCTCCTTCATTCGGCGGAAACATGGTTCCATCTGCTCTTCTTGGACACCTCGGGTGAGACCTCATCTGCTCTGCAGGTGTTGCTGGGTAGGATAAAACCTATCCGGTCCTGTGGCCAGGGAGATCGTGGTATGTGTCGACAGTGAGTGGAACCCCTGTCGACTGGCATTGCGCTAACAAAAGGGTCAGTGAAGGAGTGGCATTGCTAGCCCATAATTGCGTAGAACTTGGGTCTATAAGAGAAAGTAAAAGAAAGAGATTGTAATCCAACAAATGGTTTCATTTCCGCGCTTGAACTGGTGATGTGTTCTAAATATTGTAATCCCGTGAAAACATAAATACATAATTGGGTGGATAATATGGAAAAGAAGTTTGTAGGAAAGGAGAACAGACATCCGCGCTTCTTTGACATAGAATGGTTGCAGAGATACCTATGGTATGATATTTATGAAGTTTTCTTTGCATTTTTCAGCAATGATTTATATCAGTGGCTAGCAAGACTGGCAGAGCGTAAAAATGACTATCAAGGTGGAGAACCTACAGAGTCGACTCTAAAACTGATTCAAAGAATCAAAGCAGTGGATATCCCAATCTCAAGAGCAGTGGACTTCTAGCTAGACAATATACTAGAAGGCTATATGACAGAATTTGCTATGGACACTCTGAAGTCTTACAGTGCAGCTATTGCTTGGTTTTGCAACCAAGGTTGTGCAATGGGCACCTATCAGCAATGTGATAGCAGTTTCAATATAGAAAGCAAAAACGAATGAATTAAATCTAAATCTAAACTAACATGTGCATATAACAAATAAATCTAAAAACGATTCATAGAAAGAATAAGAAATAAAAGAATGTTTTGTATTATCATACCTCAAATGGTGAGGATTTGTGGTGTTGAGCAGCTCCAAGGTTGAGATGCTCCATGCTCCAATGGTCTCTTCTCCAAGATTGCTACAATGGTCAAGAACTCAAGAGAGATTTTGACAGCATGAGGATAGGATGATGGATGGATGGAAAGTGAGGAGCCCCTACCACCTTTTTATAGTTTTTGGTGGTGGGGAATACCATTATGGTTTTGAGAAAACCAATGATATTGACCAACATGGTTTAGGTACCTTTTTCCCTCTTTTTTTCTTTTTTGAATATTTTGAATATTTGTATTCCCTTTTAATATTTTTGGGAATTCTGGACCCTTTTTGAGGGTTTTTTTATGTTTTTTGAGGAAAAATATATCTTTTTAGGGGAAAAAGGGTGTATTATGGTCTTTTGGTGACCTTTTGATGGCTTTAGAGGCTCAAATGGTGGAAAAGTGGACAAATGGGTCATGTGAATAAGGAAATGAGCTAGTGAGCACTTTTTGGGTGTTAACAGTAGCGGAGGCCGATTTCTTCAAAGGATTTAGAGGTAAGTACTTGAACAATCTCAGTCTGTATATTAAAATTTTGTTAGCAGAGAAAGGTGTCTTAAGAATGCAATAAAAGCATTAGGAAATTACATATGTAATGTTTAGTAACACGTACAACGACACTTAGGAAGATACCTATACATTAAGAAGTGGTAAAAGATATAAATATAATACCGAAAAGAGGTCTAAGGAACATGAACCTTGTACTTCTCCATAGATTGAGTTAGGAAGTAATAGGGACTCATATTAGATTGAGACAAATAGCGAAGCAGAACCTAGAGCAATTCCATATCAACCTATTAATATGCAAAAACCTTCAGTGGATGACCGAAATACTACTAACTCGCAGAACAATAGTAGTAGTAATACTGCACGAGCAAGTACTCAGAGAATTCCAAGTAGTAGTATCCCTAACACATCGCAGAATACTACACCACCTAGAAGAAGAATGACAGACGATATCAAGCTGTCGATATTCAAAGGAACTGGTCTTGAGGACCCAAATCAACATTGGTTTCTTTGTGAAGCCATGTGGAACGTTAAAAAAGTGCACGATGACTTTATTAGACAAGAGCAGTTAGTTACAACATTCAGAGATAAAGAATTAACTTGGTTTATGAAGTATTATGTTGGATAGAATAGGACTCTAGTGGATATCAAACTTGCGTTGATCAAAGAATTTAAAAAACCTAAGTCCGAGTCACAGGGTATCACAGAGCTCAAAGAGATTAATAATAAACCCAACAAGTCAGTATGGAAATTTGATCAAAATTTCAAAGCGCTGCTAGACCAGGTTAGTTTTGACATAGCACTGCAACAGCACCAAGTGTGGTTCATAGTTGCATTGTTGCTACATATCAGACTACCATTGATGCAGCAAAAAGTTACTTTGCAGACAGAGGTGCTGGAGATTGTGATGAAACTAGAGGCTTCACCCATTGGAAAGACTAGCGCAGGAATGGCTTAGATACAGAGCCAGTTAGAAAACTTGACGCTACAACTACAAGAAATGAAGGAAGGTAAAGAAACAAGAGAAGAGGTCTGGTGTACAAAGTGTAAAGCAAAGGGACACCCTAAGGAAATTTGTCCCATATTTAAATATTACCTCATTAGTGGAGCACCAAACACACTAAATAAACAACAAGGACCTTGGTGCGAGATCTGTCGATGTATAGGACATTGTCCAGAAGACTGTTACCTGATTCAGAAATATGTACAAATCCCAAAGAACTTATACTGCACATTCTGTAAATCAGTTGGTCATGATGATAACAACTGTAGGGAATACTAACTTATGATAGAAAGGAAACACGATGTCTACAAAGTGCAAGGAGAAACACATAATAAGAATGAGAATGCAGAGTATGACCAAGCCACGTACAGAGGATGTGGCAAATTCAAAGGAAGAGGACAAAATGCTGGACAAGGATAGGGAAGAGGAAGAGGTCAGATAGTATGATATAACTGCGCTCAACTTGGACATTTATCCAAATATTGCACAAAGTCTTGTACAACTTGTAAATATTGTAAGTCATTTGAGCATGTCACAGAGGCATGTCCTGTTTTGCAAGATAAAATGCAAGAAAGAAGGAAAGAAGCACACAATCAGAATGTACAGATGATTGCAGCAGAGAAGAGGAACATAGATTTCAATATCAATGTTGTGACGCAAAGTTGAGCTACCACAGGCAAAGATCGAAGAACTGAAGGAGCTTCAACTTCTAAAGATTACCAAGCTAGGAAGAAGCCTATTGAAGGGGCGTGGATATGAAAAGTGACTAGAAACACACCTGATTTCAACCTGAACAAAGAAAAAGAAGTATTTAAGGAAGCAAGAGAAACCTTTAAAGAACCAACAGCTGTAACTCCAAGAATCCAGTTGTGAAGTGAGACCACACCTGTGAAGGATATGACAGCCTCGTATGATCGATCCCACACTGCAACAGACCTAGTGAGTCCTATTGCATAGCTTTTACATAGCTTCCTGAAGTTATTAAAACATGAGAATTCCTTAGCGGAACTACAAATCTTGTTGAGTCATTATGAGCAGCACAATGTGGTGAATGAAACACACAGAGTGGTTCATCATATTAAAAGTCACAAAAGAATTGGCAGGGAAATGAGATTAACCACGGACATCAGAGAATTCGAAATGGATAATATTATCCTTGATTTAGGCTCAGAAGTGAATTTCTTGACGAAGCAGATATGGGAACAAATGGGGAAGCCGATGTTATCATGGTCACCCATATAGTTGAGACTAGAAAATCAGCAGAAGGTTATACCCTTTGGACGATTATCAAGTGTCCTAGTTGACATTGATGGAGTGCGAAGTCATGCATACTTCAAAGTTATTGAAATTATTGATTATAGAAATCCCTATCCTGCACTATTGGTTATATATTGGGAAATTGATAACCTCGCAATTATCAGCCTGAAAAAGAAGCAGATGATATTTGAAGAGGTGGATATCAGTGTCATCGCACCATTAGACCCTACACACGGACTCAGATACACTGAACCTATCAAAGAAGAATGTCGAGCTCAAGATCTGGATCATATCTACAAGATGAAGACAAACTAGGTGGACTACGTCAACCCAATAGACGTCGGAACATTGAGTTGGCGATGTGATAGTTCTTGCATATCAGACTCAGAAGCAAGACTGGAGAACTGGAAGAGCACAATGCATGAAATATCAGCAAGGAGATGTGCACAACTCGCTAGATCATTGCACTGGACTGGCACAGAGGTAAGTCCCATCCCTTCTTATGATGTTTTGAGTAATATTCATGCATTTTTTCAAGAATATACTATATCAGTTTCAGATGAATATAGGTTAACAACATTACATACAACACTGCGCGCTACACCTACTAGATGGTGGGTCGCCCATAAGCATATTCTAGCCACATGGAAAGAATGTAAGCACACGATGCAGATAATATTTGTAGAACAACCTGAAATTGTACAAGTAAAGTATAATGGACAATCTGATCATGGAGATCACATAGACCATTGTACAAAAGCATGGACACAGATGCCGCAAGTAGAATAGGTCCATCAGTTTGTACACACACTAGAGCAGATTCCACAGAATTGGTACACAGATACAGAACTGTGCAAAGAGACAGTAGAATGGTCTGTCCTGACTAAGAATTTCACAGCAAATTTCATCTTTGAGGATGAATGTCCAAGTATAAATGAGGCATTACAGGTCATCAAAAAGATGGTATTCAACGGCACACCAAAACCTATGTATCAACAACCAGAACAGGAAAGACAGATAGAACATGCCCTGGAATGTTATAACTTTGCATTAGATGAAGATGAAGAGGAAAGAGAAGAAGCTGACGACCCTTGAAATATTAACATACCTGCATTGGAAGGAAAATGCAAAGTTGAAGGACCACCATTGGAAATCCTAGATTTGAGTAATCTTGTGAAAACTTGGAAAGTGAACATTGGAACTACTGACGAACCAAAGTTGACTTCTATAGGCGATTACTGGGATGAGGAAACGATTGTGCAGATAGCGGGTTTACTATGCAAATACGATGACTTATTTCGTACTAAGTTTTTTGAAATGAAAGGCATTTTGGGCAACTTGGGATTCATGAAGATACCTCTCAATCTGGATGCAAAGCCCATTAAGCAGAGACCCTATCGACTTAATCCAAGATACAAAGAAATGGTTAAAGCAGAATTGCATAAGATGCTCGATGCAGGAATCATTGAACCTATAGAAGAATCAAAATGGATAAGTCCCATGGTTATCCAGGAAAAGAAAACTAAGGGTGAAATTAGGATCTGTGTAGATCTTAGGAAGCTGAATGATGCATCGCTGCATGATCCTTTTCCTACTTCATTCACAGATGAAGTATTAGACAACGTTGGAGGGAACGAGGCATACTCTTTCACTGATGGATTTTCTGGATATCATCAGATCAGAATTGATACAACAGACACGCACAAGACCACATTTTCCACTGAATGGGGCTCATTTCAGTACACAGTTATGCACTTTCATCTGAAGAACGCGCCTGCCATTTTCTCAATAGTAGTTGTTGTTGCATTTAAATATTTTATCCATAAATTTTTAGAAGTATATTTTGATGATTGGATATTATTCAGATTACTGAAGAACCATTTTTTCAGTTTAAGAATGATGTTAGCGAAGTGTAGAGAACATCATATCTCCCTCAATTTGAAGAAAAGCATCTTCTGTGTGCCCTATGGAATTATGTTGGGACACATTGTTTACAAACAAGGACTGATGGTTGATCTAGCAAAAATCACAGTTATTGTCAATTTTCTAGCACCTAATTCAGTAAAGAAACTATGCACCACATTGGGACATACAGGATACTACAAGAAGTTCATCAAAGGATATGCGCAGATAACTGCGGCCATGGAAAAGTTGTTGAAGAAAGAAGCGAAGTTCACTTGGACTGAGGATTGTAAAAAAGGATTAGACACATTGAAAGAACGGATGGTAACTGTGCCTATCTTAGTTTTTTCGGATTGGAGTAAACCATTCCATGTGCATGTGGATCCTTCATCCATCGCACTTGGAATTGTGCTAGCTCAGCCAGGTGAGGGAGGCATTGGCCATCCTATTGCATTCTCAAGCAGGAAGCTATTGTTAGAAAAACAAGATCGCAGAGAAATAACAATAAACATAAATGCAAATATAATCACACATACACATTACAAGAGAGACACATATATATCGTGGTTCACCCAAGATGGGCTATGTCCACACTAAAGTTTCCAGTCTTTATTATTATATCGTCCAACAAAGTGAAGGGATACAACCTGCAGCACAGCCGCTGCACTTCCTCTTCACTGTCTCATAGTCTCTCTTCTTGATCTCAGAGATCTTTACAATGCATTATACCTGATACATCAACCCTAGTCGTGTTACAATGTCTTTATTTTATAAGGGAAATACAATGGGAAAATACCATGGGTTACCTAAAACCATGGGACCGAAAACCATTGGCGAAAACAACCCCAAGGTTGGGGAATGAGTGTACAGTCCTCTAAGGTGCACGACTAAGACAATATAATCTATGAGACTAGAAGATCTGGCTCCACAACCAACAATCTCCCACTTGGAGACTGATCACAACAAATCCACCGCTGTTGTACTTGTTGGACCTTGGACTTAGCAACTTTCTCATCTTCACCTTCATGCTAGAAGGCCAACTGAAACCCAGCAGGAACTCAGTTTCTCTCTGGTGACTACCTTTGTGAACATGTCTGTAGGATTCTGGCTAGTATGTATCTTTTCCAGCTTCAACAATTGATCTTCCAGAATAGAGCATATGAAATGGTACTTGAGCTATATATGTTTAGTCCTGGAATGGAATGTTGAGTTTTTTGCAAGATGAATGGCACTCTGGCTGTCACTATACAACCTACTATCCTTCTTGTTCTTACCCACTTCCTCCATAAACCTCTACAACCAAATCATCTCTTTACTAGCCTCTGTAACAATAACATACTCTGCTTTCGTTGTTGAAAGTGCAACAACCTTTTGCAATCTGGAAATCCAACTTACTGTTGTTCCACCTACAGCAAACACATACCCTGTGGTGCTCCTCCTACTATCCTTATCACCTGCCATATCTGCGTCGACATATCCCTGTAGAATAGTGTCTGAACCTCCAAAACATAATGCCTGAGTAGTAGTACCTCTCAAATACCTGAGAATCCACTGTACTATCTTCCAATGTTCTTTACCTGGATTGTTCATATATCTACTCACAACTCCCACTACATGTGCAATATCTTGTTTTGTGCACACCATGGCATACATCAAACTGCCAACTGTTGATTGATAGGGAATCTTGGACATGTAATAAGTCTCTTCCTGTGTCTTGGGACACATTTCCTTACTTAGACTGAAATGGATGGCCAAAGGTGTACTAAATGGTTTTTCATTCTGCATTCTAAACCTCTCCAACACCTTTTGTATGTACTCACCCTGACACAATGTCAATTTACGATTTTTCCTGTCTCTTGTTATTCTCATACCAAGGATTTGCTTTGCAACACACAAATCCTTCTTCACAAATGAATTATCTAACTTCCTTTTGAGCACATTTATATCCTGCATGTTTGACTCTGCAACAAGCATGTCATCCACATACAATAACAAGATAATATAACTTTCATTATCTAGCGTCTTGAAATAAACACAGTGGTCAGAATGACATCTACTATAACCTTGTTCTGTCATAAACTTGTCAAATTTTAAATACCACTTCCTTGGACCTTGCTTCAAGCCATACAAGCTCTTTTTCAACCTACATACCAAGTTCTCCTTACCTTTGACCTCATACTCTTGTGGCTACTGCATATATATCTCTTCCTCCAAATCCCCATGGAGAAAAGTTGTTTTTACATCTAACTGTTCAAGATACAAATCTTCTACCGCCACTAGACTTAAGATAGTTCTAATTGAAGTCACCTTAACAACAGGAGAAAATATTTCATTAAAATCTATACCTTTCTTATGTGCAAACCCCTTTCCAACAAGTCTCGCCTTGTACCGCTTCTTACCTCCTTCTTCTTCTTTCAACCTATAAATCCATTTGTTCTGCAATGCTCTTTTATCAACAGAAAAATGAACCAAATCCCAAGTCTGGTTTCCTACCAATGAGTCCATCTCCTCATTCATGCCTTGCTCCCACTTCTTTCTAGTTTCCACCTGCATTGCTTCTTCATAACATTCTAGTTCACCAGCATCAGTCATCAATAAATAGTACATTGAAGGAGAGTATCAATCAGGGAGACTACTTAACCTGGTAGATCTTCTTGTAGTTGTAGGAGTTTCAGGTACTTGCTGCTGTTCTCGATTTTTTGGCACCTTTGGAACTTCATTTTCTTCAATTTCATCAAGTACTATATACTCTGTGTTTTCCTTTTCCTATTTATTTCCTTGCAACTGATCTTTATACATGACCTTTTCATTGAATATGACATCTCTACTTCTAATGATTTTGTGATTTTCATAATCCCATAAACGATAACCAAAATCATCAACCCCATATCCAATAAAGGTACATTTCTTGGATTTAGCTTCAAGATTTGTTCTATTTTCTTTATCAATATAGACAAATGCTTCACAACCAAACGTTCTCATAAATGAGTAGTTTACCATTTTACCTGTCCATGCCTCCTCTGGAATACCACCATCCAAAGCACTTGAAGGCCCTCTGTTTATTTAATAAACATCAGTATTTACAACATCTGCCTAAAACTGTAAGGGAAACCCTGCATGCAATCTCATACACCTTGCACACTCCATGATCATTATGTTCATCCTTTTAGACACACCATTTTCTTGTGGTGTCCCTGGGACTGTCTTCTCTCTACGAATCCCATGGTATGAACAATAACTATCAATTGAGTAAGCGGGAGCCGGCACAAGGCTCAAGCGGCAAGCAGGATGATGCAATGCAATCACAACATGATATAACTGGGGGGAGTCCTTAAGGGAGATGGCCAGCATAAGATAAAGTAGAGTATGAGTCTTTATCGTAAAGTCATGGCATGACTACAAAGGACTCCCAATCCTAAGGACAAATAATAGCATGGGCACCAGAATGCATAAGGGGTTCTAACTAGGGTACCCATGTTCGGGAAAGCCCTACCGCAACATGACAACACTTCTATAGCAGTGTGAAGGTTCCGTGTCAATCACGAAGGGGGGTCGCACCTAGGGTTTATGTAAATGGTCAATAGGTCAAATGCATAATTCATGCAAAAATGGCATCTAACCTATATGCCAGGTGTGAAGTGTACCTTCCGTAGGTGTGGAATGGTTCAGAACAAATCTCGTCGAGGAAATCTGATTAAAAACACTACTCCATGACCCGATATTAGTTCATAACGGCTCAAAATGGCAAAAACTATAGAAAAGTGGGTTCAGAAAATTATAAATAGTAATAAAATTTTCATTTGCACTATTCACAATTTGGAGTTTAGTGGGTAGTTTTCACCTGAAACTTCGAGTGCCGATCGTGGGAGCTACAAGCGACCGTTCAGCGAACCGTTTGGAGCAGATTAGTGGTTACTGCCATACCTTTCATTTGAATTCTTTTATTTGAGTTTTGGTCTATGGAAAATCTTGTTTGGCCAAACCCTAGATTGTGATGTACCTGCAATAATTAATTAATGCAAATACATGAGATATCAGAAATAATAGAACAGAATCACTTTTATATTGATCACGGGCCACTTCGAGGGGGCAACCTCCTTTGAGCAAGCTCAATACAATTAACTTCACGGTGCCTTCAATGACCTCAACACACACTTATATACTAAGTATATGCCCAATACTATGAGTCAAAACCATGGAACATATAATACTATGGGACAACTTACAAAGCATATGCATCCAATACTATGGGTCAATACTATGGGCTAATATAAACTACGGATCAACAAATACTATGGGACGACTTACAAAGCATATGCTTCCAACAACAATATACTAACATAGTAAAGAGAAGGGTTGACATAGGTTCCTAACATCTCCTCTCCCTTAGAAAAAGCTTTGTCCTCAAAGCTTTGGTTGGAGAAATTGTTGTAGAATCTGAAGGAGTGGTTCCTCGGTAGCATCCTCGGTTTGCATTTCGGGCCACTAACGCCTTTGGAGTGTCAAGGAGGATTGCTTGGAAGGCTGTAGATGAAGAAGAACCTTGTCAGCTGCGTGGAAAATGCGCTCAGAATGGTGCTGATCGGCTTGTTGTTTCAGGCGAATTCTGGCCATGTGAAGATTGTCCTATAGAATGAGAAGAATCTGATTGCGGTGTCGAAGAACCGAGTCAATTTCCTGAACTGGAGAGCTGCTAAGGGTGTATGGAAGAAGAACAGGTGGTGTTTTTCCATAGCCTGCTTCATATGGTGTCCGTTGAGATGTGGTATTGTACCACCAGAGCGCTGCTAGGAAATCCATAGAAATAGTTGGCCAAAGCTGTGTAGGGATGGTCACGGGTTTGAGCAATCCCGAAAAAAGTGTCATTTCCCCCTTGTTGACTTGGAAAGTATCATCGTCAGCCACCATCTGTTGAATTGTCATTTTTAGTCCCGACCAAAAGAAGTTACATTGTTCCCGGTCATACATTTTGCAGAACCCAGAGTGCCCTGTTGATGAAGAAGCATGGAGTTCATAAAAGAGATAGCCCTGTTGAACATATTGCAACCAATTTGGAACAAGTAGAGAAAGAGCTGTAAGAGAAACTGGGTCATCAATTGTGCGAGAAGGAGCATCTTCCACCATATTGTCCTTACCCTTCTTGTAAGTGATCACATAGGGATAACCCATGAGTTGGATAACCCATTGCAGGTGTGTTGGGGAGGAGACCCATTGTTCCAAAAAAAATTCCAGACTTGGGAGATCAGTCTTGATGTAGAAATAATTCCCTAATAGGTATGGTTGCCACTTCTATACTGCATGCAAAATAGCCATCATTTCCTGCTGAGAGGTAGATGTGGCTACATTCTTACTGGAAAGGTCTCTTGAAGGCAGCAAGCGCATTGGTTCAGCAAAGATACCTGCATATCTATCTAAGGAAGTAGTGGAGACTATTGATGGTTGCATCTGAATGGAATTGAGCTGAGCGATGACACCATGTGAATTCTTCTTAAGGATTTTTTCCAGGCGATGTAAATTGATGATGTAGAGAGACCCTGGTTGTAATCCCATAAATTTGTGTTGTGCCCCATTGACTTTGAACTACATCCAAAGTTCCGCAAAATCCCATAAGATGGGGCCAAGTGTGCGTAACCATTGAACGCCCAAAACCACATCACATTCGCCTAAGGACAAGGCAAACATGTTAGAGCGTAGGTTATAATATTCTGTAGAGATACGCACATTGTGACACTTCCCCTTGCAAGGTAAGGTACCCCCATTGGCAACCATGACTTCAAAGTTGGAGCAAGGATGGACAAAACAATCAGCCTGTTTGGCAATCTGAGGGTCAATGAATTTATGAGTGCTACCAGAATCAATGAGGATGGTAAGAGGGAGCTTCTTGAAGTATCCCCTGACTCGCATTGTTTGTGGGGTGGTGACTCCGGTTACAGCATGGAGAGAGATCTCGGGTGGGTCGTCCTGAGATGGGGTGTCAACAGGCAGGTGTTGAATGTCGACCTGACAATCTACTGTATCTGTAGCTTCTTCACCACGTTCTAAGGCAGGCAGAGAATCCACATCCAAGAGATAGAGATTTTGTTGAACACATCTATGTCCCCGAGTGAATTTCTCATCAAAATTATAGCAAAGCCCTTTTTCTCGATGTGCCTGCATTTCTATTTCAGACAAATGCTTGATAGGAGTTGGTTGAGGAGCAGGTGTGATGGAAGGTCGTTGGGAACCCATATTTCTGAAGGGAACAAAGGTGGGTTTGGAGCATTGTTGAGCTGCGATCGTGTCCTCGGCCAGCTTAGCCAACTCTACGACTTCCATCATTGTGTTGGGACAAAACATTTTGACCTCTGAGCGGATTTCATCCTTGAGACCACTGATAAAACAACTCCTGTAGAATTCATCAAACAATCCTTCTGTGTGATTGGCTAGTTTCTCAAATTTCGTCTGATACTCTCTCACTGTGCTAGTTCGGTGAAGTTTAGTGAGTGCTCCTGTGAAGTCGTCAAAAGCACTAGGACCAAATCGCGGCAAAATGAGGTGGCAAAAACCTGTCCAGTTTGGCTCGGGATGAGCTTTGATCTACCAACGGTACCATTGAATGGATTCCTGTTCCAAATGAAAGGATGCAAGTGGAACTTTCTGAACATCAAAAGTATTATGCAGACTGAAATATTGTTCTGCCTGGTATATCCATCCAGTCGGATCAGTACCATTGAAGCGAGGAAAATCAAGCTTCGGCCCACGAAAATTGATAGAAGAAGAAAACCTAGTGGCTGCAAAAGATTCTGGCTGTCTTGTATTATTCATGGCTGAATGCTGAAGATGGAGGCTGAGAAATTTTTCATCTAGATCCTGGAGTTTGGCTTGGATGGCTGCAAGTGCTTCCTCCATGGTTGTTGCTCCTGCACGGGTGACAACCATAACCAAGATTTTTTTTTTTTTGGTTGACTGGGTACGAAAACAAAAACAGGAACGACTTCAGTAAGGGAAAATTTGGATTTGGGAAAAATCAGAAGGGTAATTGGGGTTTGACTAGGTTTTGGACACTGTTGGATAGACAAGGAAGCAAAAATGAGGATTTCAGAAGCGGGGTGAAAGAATGGGAAAATTTGGCAGAGGGGAACAAAGAAGCAGAATTCGGAAAGGAACTCTGTGGTAAAATTTGAAGGTGATTGGGTGAAATCTGAGGAAGTTATGGCAAACCCTAAAAATAGACAAATGTGAGATTTCGGGCTGTAGGAAGGGGAATTGAGGATAGGGTCCTCAGGAATGAAATATGCAGACTAGAGCGGTTGTTTTTTTTTTTTTTTTTTTTTTTATACAGACTGGAGTGGCTACGGCTCGGAAGGAATCTGGAACAACGCCGAACGGCTTGCAAAATGGATTTGAAACGGCGCGGCAGTGATCAACAATAGTTCAGCTAAAAGTAGATATGGACCCCAGGTATGTGCGGCTTCCTAATAGTTCAGGGGTTTCACTCGGCCACCAATGCTGTCTGACGGCTTGCGTATTGGGGCAGTACCCCTCACTCCACGGCTCAGGTAAAACTGATAACCGCTTTGCCACAAACGACAGTTCTTGGTTTACCTCACGGGTGGGAACTAGTCAATCAGGTAGGGGTTGTTGCCCTTTTCGCTGGCAGGTCCTCTCAATGGGCCAGCTACTTCGGGGTTTATGTGGTACTCCTCACAATGATTTTTAGGGCTTATGCCCAAGTACTTCCCACAGTTAAGCGGATAGGGATTATTCCCAGATCCGAACCTGCAACAGAAAAAATTTGGGCAGAAATTCCACCCAATGTTCAAAAACCGGATCTATATTGCTCAGAATCGCTATTATAACATTTTTCCGGAGCTGGAACAACCACTCTGCTTCTTCCCTTAAAAACGGAATAGAAATCTGGGCACTCGGTCAAAAGATTTTCTCGCCGCAATTTCCGCGGCCGTCACCGAAATTCTGAAAAATTGCTGATTTTAAATCCGCGATATCTCCACTTTTAGAACTCCAAATGAGATTTTTTTTTTTTGAAACTGCGTATTTTTTAAAGAGGAATTCAAATATGCAATCAGTTTCTTCTGATTTTGTGCAGAAAGTTTCAGAAATTGATCTGAAAGTCGCCACCCAAAAAAAGAAAAGAAAAAATTCCCACTTGTGCCAAGGAAAGTGCTCTGATACCAGATGTGATGTACTTGCAATAATTAATTAATGCAAATACACGAGATATCAAAAATAATAGAATAGAATCACTTTTATATTGATCACGGGCCACTTCGAGGAGGCAGCCTCCTTTGAGCAAGCTCAATACAATTAACTTCACGGTGCCTTCAATGACCTCAACACACACTTATATACTAAGTCTATGCCCAATACTATGAGTCAAAACCATGGAACATATAATACTATGGGACGACTTACAAAGCATATGCGTCCAATACTATGGGTCAATACTATGGGCTAATACAAACTACGGATCAACAAATACTACGGGACGACTTACAAAGCATATGCTTCCAACATCAATATACTAACATAGTAAAGAGAAGGGTTGACATAGGTTCCTAACATAGATGGCTTCGGCGCTACCCGCGGGCTATAACTATGTGGGTCACAGGTAGGGCACCAAACACGCAGTCAAAAAGTAAACTTCCCATGGATACCCACCACTGTATACAAATTAGCTCGCGGGTACAGCCGTGAAGAAAGTTTTAATCATGAAACTAACCAAAATTCTCTTGCTTTGCACTCCAGGATGGTTCTAGAGTGGAGGGAGCGAGAGCATGACCAGGTTGATGAAGTTGTGTGGAATGATTTGCAAGCACAACAAGCATTGCAATCATGTGGCTTATATAAATACTGGAGTATAGGGGGTTTAAGGGCCCAAAACCTACTACTCCGTCATCTGATCAACTACTAGGATGTGGATGCTCAACACTGCATCCTCAACAGGAAAACACTGACACTGGAAGTTGAGGATATATATTTCATTACCGGTTTGTCCCATAGAGGGGAGGTGGCAAGTCTTCGGTCATGGACCATGGGTGGTGGGATCACTGTCCAAGACTACATAGCGCGGTATTGTCCCGCCAACACACGAGCAGTGGGAAGTTAAGTGCCAGTGAATGCCATAGTGGATTTGAGTACAAAGATCATTGTGGCTACTCTAGTGCGGATCACAAGATCCAAAGCACTGCATCAGGCATTCAGACCGGTGATCCTCTGCAATTTCTTCTTTGAGAGGGTTCTGGGGCTCAGCCCGAGGGTGGATGTCCCTCCTCATAGTCTCCGTGACCCAGCCCTGAACCAGTGGATTGAGATCTTGACATGACAGGGTGGTGGCCATCTGGCATCACCATATACTGAGGAGTTCTTCTGCTAGTGGAACTGGCAGGTGATCACTATAGAGGACTACCCCTATGCAGGGATAGACTTCAAACAAGATCGTGACATGCTGCTCCCACCAGGCGCAGCTTTCGGAGACATCGGTGAGTACTCTTTTGGTTTTGTTGTTATTAAATTTTTATGGATTTTTTTATTATAGTTGAAATGCAAAAAATATTTTTGGTGGTAATGTCATGTGCTAATGGGTAACTGTTTGCTCACAGATAAAGGCCCAGTGAGACCTGAGGGATTCCCGATACATGGTCATCGAGGTAGGGATGAGGTGGCAGTAGATGCTGTAGCAGGGCGCACACTCCAGACGTTGTGGCGCAACATATCGCAGATGGTTTCTCGAGTACCACTGATAGAGGTAGCCCAACTACCTGAGGCCATGCAGCGCCAGGTAGTAGGTGTTCCCGGTGAGTGGGTGCGGCTACTACAGCGGATGGCCAATGCAGTACAGTACTACTATGAGACACATCCCGTCGAGGTGGTAGCTAGACCTCCTCGGAGGGAATAGATATCCCAGGGTCTCATCATTTTTTGTATCGATATGTATATTTTTGAGGGCTACGGGCTTCAGTTTTGTATGACACTACCATTTTTGGACATGTTTTTATATATATACAATTTTGGTTCTCGGTTCTACTACATGGTGTATGTACAAATGTATGAATGTCTTTGTATTTATGTGCTTCATGATGAATGTGACAAATGCCAATCTAATACATAGTTAGCGTATGCATCAGATATATAATTGTGATTTCTTGTAATATGAATATATGTAATTGAAACAAAATGTCTTTCCAAGAGTTGTACCTTAAGGAAAATCCATAGTAATGTAGGGTCTCGTACACGGTACTGCCCATTCAGCTGAGACACAACTAGTTGTGAATCCAGGAGGACTTCTAAAGACTGGATGTCATGTGAAATGGCATCCCGAAGTAGCCCAACAACGACACTATACTCAGCCACATTGTTAGACGTAGGACCGAGACAAGCACCTCCCGAGGACACAACTAGGTGGTTAGGTGAGAAGATAACCCAGGTAGTAGAAGCAAGCTACTACGTATGTCGGCTAGCACCATCCACGAAACCTAAGAGTGTAGGACATCCCATTGACACCTGTCAATCGAACAGAGGCTAATCAGCAGACCTGACAACCAAAAAGGCAATCTAAACTATGTACAGAAAAACTATACAATAGTGTACAAAAGTATCAACTCGAACCAAAGGTTCAAGCGTAATACCGCTTGAGGTAGAGCCCATTTCTAGGCTCCTTCAGGACAACTCCCTCATAGTATTCTAACTCATAAGTTCCTTTTTCAAGGACACACCTCACAATGTAAGGACCGTGCCACATGGGATTGAACTTGCTTGCCCCTAGGGGTTCCTTAGCTTGGTCATACAAGAGAACCAAGTCACCTTCAGCATATTGCTGGGGACAGACAGACCTATCATATTGAACCTTGACACGACGCTTGTTAGCATCAATGGCCACAGCGGCATCTCGACGGTGCTCATCAAGTTGCTCGAGGTGTACTAAACGTTGCTCAATTTCTGTCGTATCATGGAGGAGATCTATGGCTAGCTTGAGCGAAGGGATTTTGCATTCAATCGGTAAAAGTGACTCCACACCATGAACTAAATGGAATGGTGAGAACCCAGTGGCAGTCTTAACTGCGGTTCGATATGACCACAAAGCAGGATATAACATAATATGCCAATTGGTCTTGCTTTGTTGGATGGTACATTGGAGAATGGTATTCAAGGACTTATTTAATGCTTCAACTTGACCATTCAATTGAGGATAGTAGGAAGACGAGTGTTCCTGACAAAATCCAAGCTTGAGAGACAAATCCTCCATCATCTTGGTTTGAAAGTGACTGCCATGGTCAGTGACAATCTCTTTCAGGATACCAAACCAAGTGATAATCTGGTTGAACACGAAATGGGCTGCAGTAGCACCATCATCTTTAACGGTAGGCATGGCCTCAACCCACTTGGAAAAATAATCCATGGCCAAGATAATATGGTGCTGCCCCCCAGTCGAAGCTGGTTTGCAATCCATGAAATCTACCCCCCACTTAGTGAAGGGACCGACAGTGACGACCGGATGGAGGAGCACTGGATGCAAGTGTATGTTCCAAGAAAACACCTGGCAAGGGTGACATCTCTTCACAGCGTTAATACAATCTTTAAATATAGTAGGCCAAAAATAACCAGCTTGCATGATACGCTGGGCTGTAGAAAGCCTGGATAAATGACCGCCACACGCCCCCGCATGGCAATCATTAAGTACCTGTTCCACTTCTTCATGAGTCAAGCAACGACGGAGAATGGAATCCTTTCCTCAGCGATACAAAGTGTCAATGATGATAGTATATTCTTTAGCGTGATGTCTCACATGTCGTCGCTCATCTCGTGAATAATGTGGAGGAAACTTCAAAGTTTGGAGGTATCTAATGACATCCCCATACCAAGGGTCCTCGGACGAGATAAGGAATAAGTGTTCATCAACAAAGGAATCCTCATGAATGACGTCCTCATCAAGCCGTGGAAGGTCCGACATAAGCTCAGCGAACACTAGTGATTTCATCGATTTTGCCGAAGCAAAATCGAGATCAAATTCCTGAAGGATTACAATCCATTTATTATACTTACCCTTGATAAGGCGTCGTGATAGCACAAACTGAAATGGATTGATATGAGCTACAACGGTGGTTGTTCGAAGCAAAATGTAATGCCGTAACCGCTGGACTGCATGAATAGTCGCAAGTGCCAACTTTTCTACATGGGTGTACCTTAGTTTAGCATCTACTAAATTTCGACTAAGATAATAGATAACATGCTTGACGAGCGCATCATCTACTTGAACCAAGACCATGCCAATAGTCTCTTGAGACACGGCCACATAAAGAATGAAATCTTGTGTAAAGTTCGGCGGACTAAGCATAGGGGCTGATACCAAAGCTTTCTTAAGGGCGTCGAAAGACTGTTGGGCTTGCTCATCCCAGATAAAAGGTGTGTCTTTCTTCAATAAGCATGCGAAACCTTTAGTAATACTAGCATACTTAGCTATAAACCGATGTAGAAAAGTAGCTCTCCCTTGGAGGCTCTGAAGTTGTAACAAATTACGTGGAGGAGGCAACTGAAGTATTGCCTCAACTTTGACAGGATCGACTCTAATACCCTCTCTCGAAACTATGAATCCTAGAAGGCGACCCATCCTAACAACGAAGATGAATTTGTTTGGATTCAATCAAATTTTGTATTGGATACATCATTCGAGAATCATACGGAGGTGCTTGGGGTGGTCCACTCTCTTGCAAGAATAGCCAGCAAGGTCATCCAAGAAAACTTCCATAATCATCTTAAGATCATGAAAGGCATAGGTCATGGCTCACTGAAAAGTAGCTCCGGCGTTTTTAAGGCCGAAGGGAATTTTCCAGTATGCAAATGTTCCCCATGGACAAATAAATTCTGTCTTATGTTGGTCTGCGGGTTTGATTTGAATCTGATTATAACCTGGGAAGCCATCCATGAATGAAAAAATCTCACTCCTCGCACAAGCATCCAATATTTTATCAATGAATGGTGTGGGGAAGTTGTCTTTCGGACATGCATGGTTCAAATCTCTAAAATCAGTGCACACACGGATTGTTCCCTGCTTCTTATCCATAGGAACGGGGTTTGACACCCATTCGGCAAGGGGAATGGGGTATATGAGACCAACTTTGAGCAGCTTCTCCACCTCTGCCTTAATAGCAGCTGCCTTCCTAGGGTTCACAGCCTGTAAGCACTTTCAAACCGGTTTAGCGTTAGGGTACATTCTAATCTCGTGTTCAACAATGCGGGGGTCTATTCCTGGCATCTCCTCGTATGACCAGGGGAAATCTTCCCGGAGTTCAATAAACAAATCAGTGTAAATAGCGATCTCTTCAAAAGTGCAATCGACACCGACGTAAACATTCTCTATCTTTCCGGGAGTGTGAGATATGTTGATCGAAGTGGTTGGAGAAATATTGACCATATTCCCCTCCATAAAAACATCATGCGACTCCAAAAGAGCCACAGGGTGACCAATCATCTCAGCTAGAGTCATCCTAAACTCCTGCTCAATGAGCTCGAGGTTGGGAAGGCAATAAGAGCGATGGTGCATATCTTCCCAAGGCCTCTCACTACCACACATGGCCTCAAGGATGGCTTCATCAGATGGCAAAGCATCATCAAGGAAATCATGGGAGCAAGATGAGTTGGCTACCCAAACTGGCAGCGTAATGGGATCTTCTTCAACTGTATGGGAAGAAGAGAGATCCGGATCTGCAATGGTTTGTTGGATATGATCGTAAGCGAGCTCTACTACAGATAAAGGCATAGACATCTCGACGTGCGCAATGTCCCTAGACATAGAATCTGTGGATGGTAAAATCCATAGATCATCACAATAGGAATTTTAGAATGGCATATTATTCGAAGGAGGAGGTGCACTGTCGGAAATGGTTCCAATAAAATTCACAGGTGTGGAATGGTTAAAAGTTCCCATCAATGAGGGGTACATCCCAACACCTATGTTCCCAGTTGCTGGCTAAGAATCGGAAACTTACGGGACTACAGATCCCATGGATGCTATGGAAGGAGTGCCAACATAATCTAGTTGATCGATCATCACAATCTTGCCTTCGTGGGGAAAGCAAATAACTCTAAATACAGTAGACGTGACAGCCTTCATAGCGTACATCCAGTTCCGACACAGTAAAAGGTTGTAGTCGATGGGTGCATCAACCACTTTGACTTCAATAGGCACAGACTTACCTCCCAAGGATACAACAAGGGTGCATCTACCATCGAATGCAGTGAGTGTAGTTCTAGACGCGAGTAGAGGAGGAGAACCAAGAGCTTTCCAACAAGTTAACGACATTACTGATGCAGAAGCACCTTCATCAACCATAGTATGTTTGATGAAGCTCTTAAGGAAAACCACCTGGATTTGAAAAGCCACGTGGTAAGGAAAGCGAGGTTGGACATAAGTAGTATCAAAATTGATAACACTGGGATTTCCCCCATCCTAAACTCCTAACGCACTCAAAAGGGCATGCTTCTGAGAAGGATAGGCTTGCAAAACTTCAAGAGCCAACATGGCACACGGAGTTTGGCCCAAATATTTTCCGATGGAGTAGTTCTGGGCGGCTTGAGCATTAGGGTTATGCGTGTAGTGCTTGAGAACACCTTTCGATATCCGCAGCATAATGGAAGGCTTCTCGATATGCAAGGAATTGTCAGGAGGAGGGGGAGTCTCAGTCCCCAAATTCGGTTGTTGTGCACCATAATCGCGTTGAAGAGTAGCAACACAAACCTCCAACTGAACCATATTCACACATCCATAACCACTAGTATTGGAAGAAGACGTGGTTATTTCATTAGTACCATAACCAGTGGTGGGAGCATGCGAAGCCATGTTTTGATGATGAGGAAGGGGATCCTTCAACACAGCTGGGCTCTGTTCGAAATGCTTCGATGCTTCTTCAATTCGAGGACATAAGTGAGTAAGATGATCCTCCCCACAAAGCTTGCAAGGGAATTTCACCTTACGCCTAGGTTTACGATCCTCGCCAGCATTACCGCCTTCCCGAGGGGGGTTGGCATTCTCTTTACGAGGAGTACTATGATTGCTATTGTTGTTACTTCCATTGTTTCCACCCCTACGATTATTTCTCCCCTTTTTCTTACCACCAGGTTGCTGGTTACTTGATGGTTTCGTTGATTGTACATTGTGTACATCAGACAATGGAGTGGAAGTGGACAAGTTGTGTGTTGATGTATATGTAACTTCGGAATGTATTTCATCTATGTATTTCATATATATTTATTGTACCCTTATAAGAGGTGTGTTATTCCTCTATAAGGAAGTGTCGTCATGTCGATTGACAAGTGTCGCAAGTGTGTGTACTTGACGATGGGTTATTAGACCACCATGTGTGAGGTCAGCCCTAAAATATATATTATATTGTGGATGTATCTAGATAGACAAGTCGGCCCCATAGCGTAATTGGGAAAACAGGTTAAGTATAAATAGAGATCAGGAGATCTCTATTTGGATCATTCGGAAAGACACACTTCTCTCACTCAGAAAGTGGCGCACTAGTGAGGAGGAGGATCATCTGCTCTAGGAGACTCTCAAGTGTATTTTGGTTGTACTTTGGTTGAGCCATTTCTCTCTCTATCTCTGAGGAAGTTGTGGGGTTTTTCACCTTAGGTTTTTCCCTACGGAAACTCTATGTCTCTTGTCTCTCATGCTTTTGATTCTTGTGATGCTTGTCATGCTTATTGTAATTGTTATGCATTGATATACTATATATGTTATTCTCCCAGTAAAGATCCAAGAGTATTGTGAATTAATGCTCAAAATTTAACATGGTATCAGAGCTAACCTGAGAAGAAGACATTTTGCAGTGATGGAAACTTGAGTTTCTCGTTTATCGGGTTTCTCTTCACATTTTTTGGAAAAGTAGTATAGTAGATTGACTCTACTCATCAAGGCGAATCTATCTGTCCAATCAGAATTCAATTCTGAGCATTTTCAAATTTGGCCCTAAAAATTAGGGTTTCCACAAAAATAGGAATTTCTGAAATCTGAAGACATAGCTGGAATGTCCTTGTAAAAATCGAAGTTTAGAGCTTTGTATCGAGATTTTTGGCCAGGTAGATCTCCGGGAAACTCAAACCGTAATTCAGGGCTCTCCCTAGTGAACCCGGGAGGACAAAAAGGAAAATCTGAAGGGTAAATCTTTGTTGATCTCAAATTCTGAATATACCAGGCTGATCAGCTCATTAAGGTGCATATTTCTATCCTTTTAGAAAGTTTAAATTCACATTTTGAATTTTTATGGTTTTTTCGACAAGCCCTAATCCGGGACCAGATCCAGTTTTCAGCATTTCAAGTGATCTAGTTTTCAGCATTTCAAGTGGTAAGACCTAAATATTTTCTATTTCCATTTGAAGCACTCTGTAAGATGTCTCACCACACCAAGCTTGAGGATAAGCTTGAAGGGGCTGATAACTTCTGAGCTTGGAAGTATAGGATTGGGTTAATCCTGGAAGAGAATGAGTTGGACTCATATATAAAAGAAGACATCCCTATCCCGGAGGATGAAGAGGCTAAGGTATTGCATAAGAAGAACTTAGTCAAGGCAAAGAGAATCACTACTAATTCTATCAAAGACCATCTCATACCCCATGTGTCTTCTCTAAAGACACCCAAGGCTATGTTTGACTCTTTGACCAAGTTATTTGAAGGAAAGAACATAAATCGGAAGATGACCCTGCGGAATCAATTGAAAGGGGTCAAGATGTCGAATGGAGAAACCATTCAATCTTATTTCTCCAAGGTCTCTCAGATCAAGGAACAACTTGAAGCTGTAGATGAAATGGTGGATAATGGTGAAATTGTTATGACTACTTTGAATGGCCTACCTAGGTCATGGACTCTTTTATCTAGGGGATCTGTGCCAGAAAGAAGTTAATCTCCTTTAGTAGATTGTGGCAGGAATGTTCTCAAGAAGAAGCAAGGCTTGTGGCAAGAGAAGAGAAGATGGGAAATGAAGATCAAGCTCTCACAGCTCACACTAAGAAGGGCAAGTTCAAGAGGGAGCCATCCCATAACAAGAAGAAATCTTCTCATCATTTTCACAAAGACAAGAAAGATCTAAGGTGTTTCACTTGTAATGAGAGGGTCACTTTGCTTCAGAATGTCCCAAGAACAAAAGGGACAACCACAACAACAACAACTCCAGTAAGAAGAATAAGGGTAACAAAAGAAGGTACCATGCTCATGTTTCCGAAGATGATGAAACTCCAAAGAAGAAGGCTAGGGAAGAAAGTGATGATAGTAATGATGACTCATCAAGTGAAGAAGAGTATGTTCTAATCTCTACTCTCACAGGTACTATCTCCCATGGTTGTAATGATTGGTTGATTGATAATGGGGCTTCCAAACACATGACTGGGTTTAAGGAATCTTTTGTGAATCTATCTGAACATGAATCACCCCATAAGGTGAAACTTGGGGATGATTATCAATACCCAATCAAAGGAAGTGGTGAAGCCTCCTACAACCTAGATTCTGAAAAATCTTTGAAGATGAAGGAAGTCCTTTATGTACCTAGGCTCAAAAAGAACTTACTCTCCATATCTGCATTGGATGCAAAAGGTATGAGGGTTGCATTTGTGGATGGCCAAGTCCTAATGTTGCCAAAGGGAAATACCATAGATGATGCAATTGTGATTGGAGAGCAAGAGGGAGGTTTGTATAAATTAAAAGGACAACCTGAACATGCCATGGTGCATGAATCCATGGAGCCAAGTGAACTTTGGCATAGAATACTTGCTCATATGCACTATAGGGCACTTCCAATTGCAAGCAAGGCTGTAGAGGGTCTTCCTGAAATCAAGACCAAACATGAAGGTGTTTGCAAAGGATGTGCAAAAGGTAACAATATTAAGAAGGCTTTCCCAAGCAGTGAAAGCAAGGCAAAGAATATCCTGAAAATCATCCACTCAGATGTATGTGGTCCTATGTCATCCAGTTCTCTAAGTGGGTATGTTTACTATGTCTCATTTATTGATGAATTCTCCAGGAAGACTTGGGTATACTTCTTGAAAAACAAAGATGAGGTGTTTGATAAGTTCAAGGAATTCAAAACCTTGATGGAGAATCAAACTAACAAAAAGATCAAAACACTCAGATCTGACAATGGTGGAGAATTCACCTCAGGTGACTTCAAGAAACTTTGCAGTGATTCGGGGATTAAGAGGGAGTTGACTGCTCCCTATAATCCTCAACAGAATGGAGTTGCAGAAAGGAAGAACAGAACAATCATGGAAGCAGCAAGGGCAATGTTGCATGACTAGGATCTACCTATGCCTCTATGGACAGAAGCAGCTAGAACAACTATATATGTGCAGAACATAACACCCCACAAGATATTGGGCAACAAGACATCAGAAGAGGTCTTTTCTGGTAAGAAACCTGAAGTCAGCCATCTCAAAATATTTGGTTGTCCAATATACACACATGTCCCAAAGGAAAAGAGGACCAAGCTAGATCCTTCAGGAAAGAAGGGTATCTTTGTGGGTTACAGTGAAAGCTAGAAGGCTTACAGAATATACTTTCCAGGGTTCAAGAAGATTGATGTCAGCAGGTATGTAACATTTGATGAATCAACATTCATCAAATCAAGGAAGGTACCTATCGAAGTTTATGAAGAACCTAAGGAAACTAGATTTCAAGACACTACCATGACTGAAGCAATTCCAGAAGTTGTTCGTGAGTTTGAAGATCCGCAAGAACCTGTAGATACACCCCGTGAGGATAACTCTCACAAGAGGAAACTTGCATGGGCTAGAGAGCTCATTCAAGATGCAGAAAGATTTGGCATTCCAGAAGAATAACACAGAGCAAAGAAAAGAACCAAATCACATACCAGCTATGTTGATTTACTCTGTGACATTATGAACAAAGAACCTTCCAGTTATGAAGAAGCAGTGGAAAAGAAAGAATGGAAGGATGCTATGGTTGAGGAATACCAATCAATAATGAAAAATGATGTTTGGGATGTTGTCCCAAGACCTAAAGAGAAGTTTGTTGTGACTTCCAAATGGATCTATAAAATCAATCATGTTGCAAATGGCAGTGTAGAGAAATACAAAGCAAGATTCGTAGCTCGTGGCTTCTCTCATAAAGAGGGAATAGATTATGAAGAAACTTTTCCACCTGTAGCCAAGTATACTTCCATCAGAACAGTACTTGCCCTGGCTGCAGCAATGAAATGGAAAATACACCAAATGGATGTCAAGACTGCTTTCTTGAATGGTGTAGTTGAAGAGGAAGTATATGTGGAGCAGCCACTCGATTTTGAAATTCATGACAGGGAGTCATATGTGTGCTGATTGAAGAAAGCCTTGTATGGCTTGAAACAAGCTCCCAGAACCTGGTATGGTAGGATGGACATTTTCCTATCCAGTTTGGGCTTTACCAAAAGTAAAGCGGATTCCAACCTTTACTACAAGGTTGAGGAAGGGAATCCTATGATTCTACTTCTATACGTGGATGACTTATTTGCAACAGGAGATGACAGACTGATTGCAGATACTAAGAGGAAGCTTGCTACTGAGTTCGATATGAAAGATTTGGGAATGATGCATTATTTTCTAGGTATGAAGGTGTGGCAGAATGCAGGTGGGATCTTCCTTCGTCAAGGGAAGTACACAGTAGATATCCTAAAGAGATTTGGGATGATGGATTGCAAGGACATGGCCACACCCATGGCATTGAATCTAAAGCTTCTATGTGATGCTTCATCTGAGCCAGTCGATGTCTCTATGTATCTTCAGATGATTGGGTCCTTGATGTACCTGACGAACACAAGACCAGATATTTGCTTTGCAGTGAACACATTGAGCTAGTTCTTGATGGATCCGAGGAGTGTTCACCAGGTTGCTGTAAAGCATGTCCTGAGGTACCTGAAGGGTACAGTGGATTATGGGCTCAAGTATGAAGCGAATCAAAAGTTTAACCTGCAGGGTTATGTTGATTCAGATTGGGCTGGCAGTGCTGCAGATAGGAAGAGCACATCTGGGTGTTGCTTCAGTATGGGATCAGGTGTGATCTCTTGGTTCAATAGGAAGCAATCCTGCGTAGCATTGAGTACAGCCGAGGTAGAGTATGTTGCAGCCTGTTCAACTAGTTGTGAGGCAGTATGGCTATGGAAGCTAGTGCCTGAGTTATTTGATCTCCCATTGGATGCTACTAGTATATTATGAGATAACCATAGTTGTGTGAAGCTGTCTGAGAACCCAGTGTTTCATGACAGGTCGAAACACATAGAGATCAAATATCACTATATCAGGGATATGGTGCAGAGAGGAGCCGTGAAGCTCCTGTATGTTGTGACGGACGAGCAGATTGCAAATGTGTTGACGAAGCCACTAGCCAGGGTCAAGTTCGAGTACTTCAGGGAGAGGCTTGGTGTTGTTCAGATCGACGACACTTCGAGGAAGAAGTGATGGACACATTTGCTGAAGCCATTCCAAGCATGTTGGAAGGAGTATCCTTCACATGGCTATGGATGTAAGCGCTGGATGATGAGTATCAAGACGATGCTCCAATTACTGCTCTGTATACGCATGTTGATGCTGGATATGATCAGTTGGATCATTTATATTTGTATGTATGTACGTATCCTTCACATGGCTATGGATGTAAGCGCTGGATGATGAGTATCAAGACGATGCTCCAATTACTGCTCTGTATACGCATGTTGATGCTGGATATGATCAGTTGGATCATTTATATTTGTATGTATGTACGCATCATGTTGATGCTAGATATGATCAGTTGGATCATTTATATTTGTATGTATGTACGCATCGTGTTGATGCTGGATATGATCAGTTGGATCATTTATATGTATGTATGCATCATGTTGGATGCTGGATATGATCGGTTGGATCACTTGTATGTATTTGTATATGCATCATGTTGGATGATTGGACCATGTATCTGTATAAGGTGGATACATTGTATGATCAGGTAGATCATGTATGTTGTTATGTATCATGTATTTGTATTTGTATCAGGTGGATACACTGTATGATCAGGTGGATCATGTATGATGATATGTATCAGGTAGATACTTGGTGTGCATCAGGTGGATTCATTGTATGATCAGGTTGATCATGATGATGAGCTTCAGGATGTTGGTCCAGATGATATGTACCAGGATGGTGCAAGTGATGATGATCAGTATGATCATGGGCATCAGGATGATGCCTCATGCGATGATGATTCGTTGGATCATGAGTATCAGATTGATACTTGGAGGTCAGAGATGATATGTGGCAAGTTGTGCAAATAGCATGTAATCAGTCCTGGGAGATCTTGTTGGTCGTGCTGCGGCACATAAATGTTCCTGGGGTACTCTTTCCGGTATTGCTATGTAGTATGTAATCAGTCCTTAGATATCCGATAGGTTGAGCTGTGTGCTCGTAATCAGTCCTGGGGTGAGGTATTACTACGGAGACATGTAATCAGTCCTGGAGATCCGAGAGGTTGAACTGTGTGCTTGTAATTAGTCCTGGGATGCTCTTTAGAGATCTTGCCAGTCGTGTTGCGGCACATAAATGTTCCTGGGATGCTCTTTAAAGGTTTTGTCTATCCACATTTAATCAGTCCTGGAGATCCGAGAGGTTGAGCTGTATGCTCATAATAAGTCTTGGGATGCTCTTTAGAGATCTTGTCGGTCGTGCTGCGGCACATAAATGTTCCTAGGATGCTCTTTAAAGTTATTGTAAAGGAGATGCATGTAATCAGTCCTTGGAGATCTTGCCGGTCGTGCTTAGGCACATAAATTTTCCTAGGATACTCTTTTCGGTATTGCATCCGCACATAAAATTAGTCCTGAGAGGCCACCTCTATCAGACCATTCCCACAGATGATGAAGACCTACAGGTGGTGGGCCTACATCTTGTATGAAAAAGGACTGGCTCTGTAGAACTTCCTATGATGAGTAGAGTTAGAGATTAGTTGAGATAGCAACAACAATGATGATGATGATGATGATGCATCGATTATGATGATCCCAAGAAGAAGACTTGTCTAGCAAAACTGTGTCGAGAAATACCTTCCTAGTTAAGAGGGAGTGTTGATGTATATGTAACTTCGGAATGTATTTCATATATATTTATTGTACCCTTATAAGAGATGTGTTATTCCTCTATAAGGAAGTGTCGTCATGTGGATTGACAAGTGTCGCAAGTGTGTGTACTTGCCGATGGGTTATTAGACCACCATGTGTGGGGTCGGCCCTAAAATATATATTATATTGTGAATGTATCTAGATAGACAAGTCGGCCCCATAGTGTAACTGGGAAAACAGGTTAAGTATAAATAGAGATCGGGAGATCTATATTTGGATCATTCGGAAAGACACACTTCTCTCACTCAGAAAGTGGAACACTAGTGAGGAGCAGGATCATCTGCTCTAGGAGACTATCTCAAGTGTATTTTGGTTGTACTTTGGTTGAGCCATTGCTCTCTCTATCTCTGAGGAAGTTGTGGGGTTTTTCACCTTAGGGTTTTCCCCACGGAAACTCTGTGTCTCTTGTCTCTCATGCTTTTGATTCTTGTGATGCTTGTCCTGCTTATTGTGATTGTTATGTATTGATATACTGTATATGTTATTCTCTTAGTAAAGATCCAAGAGTATTGTGAATTAATGCTCAAAATTTAACATTGTGAACCTGTCCTAGAGAAGACTGGTTTAGCGACAAACTTTGCATTTGATTAGCTACCAGTCTACAAGGTGAGTGCATGTGGACCCCACGATGCCATCGGCATGTGGTCCAGGAACTGATGTGGGCTCATGTCTTGTTCTCAGTGCATCAGGAATAATGTCATATAAAATGCCAGACTGAGAATAAAGTAGATCTAACTACTGGACTTTCAAGATAGCTTGTTCCTCAGTCATAATGCCGGACATTGAAACATCCTTAGCAATGTATGGGAGTAAAGACTTAAGGAACCATTCCAACAGAAACTATGGAGGAATGTTGGATTTCACTAATCTCTTCCACCAATGCCACTCTTGAACGTGGTCAGAAATGTGTGTGGCCTTATTCTGACGGAAGGTGGACAACAACTTAGTACCAGTATCATAACGAACTGGCAACTGGAAATGGTCTAAGAAAACCAAAGCAATCTCATTGAATCCCCTATAGGTGTTTCCAGGCAACTTTACATACCACTTCGCAGATACCCCCGTGAGGGTGCGTTGAAATAGTCATAAACAAATGGAATCATGATTCAAAGAGTTGGAGGAGCACCAAAGGTGAAATTTCATGACATGATCTCCCGGGTCCTCACCACCTTTCCCTTCAAACTTTGGAATGTCCGAAGGAATCTTGGTAGGGAATGGGGGCCAAGTAGGGTCGTGACACACCGGATCATTTGTGAGCTTTGAAATATCTTGGAGATTTTAGCGTGCAAGGAATGGGAGCTATGGCTAGAAAGCTGGATTATAAGCCCCCATAAAAGGTTGGTTAAATGGAGCTGTATTATAAGATGGACCAAAAGCTTGACCATGAGGATTAAACTGCTGATACTGAGGACCTGAAGGCCCATAAGATTACCCATGGCCATAGGATTGATAACCTCCTCCTGGATGACCCATTTGAGAGTAAGCAGGTATATGCGTGTTTTGGGCACCATATTGGGGTGGTGGGTTATACTGGTGGCCAACACCGACTGTGTTGTAGTAAGGGTTGCCACCATGAGTATGGGGAATATATGTACTATTCATAGCGGGAATTGTGTTTTATTGACCGTAATGGTATGGTATGTTCCCACCCCTAGCATTAGGATTAGCTTGAGTAGTCGTGTGGTGACCAAAAGCATGAGAAGTATTCCCATCCCCAACATTAGTGTGATTAGTAGCAGGGTTGGTGGTGTGATGTCCATGTGGATAGGAAATATTCCCACCCCCTACATTAGCATCTCTAGTGGCGGTAGTGGATGCAAAAGTATGCGGTATATGTCCACACTTATGGTTGGGAGGAATGGTATCATGTGCAAAAGTAGTCCTAGGTTGATGAGTAGCGACACGTGTATTAGGTGGTGGATGGTGAGTTGTTTTCTGAACAACATTCCGGTTAGGTTGAGTAATTCTAGGAGGTGGTCGTCTTCTAGCATTATCATTGTTAGGAGGAACATGACCAATCCCCATACTATGTGAGTGGGTGGACAACGTAGTGCCCCCAGGGAGGGTAGTGCCCCCAGTGGGTATAGTATGGCTAACACTTTGGGTAGTGCCAGTGTGACTACCAACCATAGTGGAAGGTTTGACAGTATTATGACTAGGCATACCAAAAGAGAGTGCGGTGGGGTTGATCGTAGGGCCAGTGCCATCATGAGTCTCACGCCTTCCGTATCTATAATCATGTGGAAATGAAGGAATGAAAGGCTCATCGTGTTCTTCCTCCTCAGGTAAGTTGGGCATTCCATAAAGATAATTATTCGGATTTGAAGGATCAAACGGATCCCGATCAAGTGGATTAGGCCAAATAGAACCAGGTTGAGTGTCAGGTGGATCACCTCCCAAATCCTCACGAGGAGTATGGGGATCGGAAGTATGGTCAACTCTACCCGAAGGAGTAGAAGGGTCTTTCCCAATATCAGGATGTGTAGCCATGTAATCTTCAACATAAGTCTCGTATGAATCTGAAGACTCAGAGGGAGTCCTCTGGCATCCCCTAGCAATATGGTGTGTAACCTTAAGTGGATTTAAACAATCCAAACGATGGGACCGGCGAAGAGTAGGGATCCATGCCACGTTATCTTTGGAGAGAGACACAACGTCCCCTAAAGGCCAACTATCGATAAAAAATAGTAAATCAAAAGCACACACCTAGAGAAACTACATCCAAGAGCAGATAGACAGAGTGGCTAAATGAGCTCCCGACACTAGAGTCGGTATGTCTCACCTAGGAGAGGCTTGAGACTCCCAAACTATAGCCGAAGTTAACAGAATCAGTTATAGAGACACCCAGGCTTCACTGTGTCGATAGGGTCAAGTCCATTGCACGAACACAACTGTGCATAACCACTGCAAGTACCCTGTGCGGTACCTAGGTAAGGAAACTATGTTCACCGCAATATAACCAATGCTCAAGGGGACAGTTGTAGGTGGGACCCGTCATATGGGCAGGGTAGCTAAGCCTGAAGCACAAGAGGATGATCCTATGGTACCCCCAGATACAAACAAATCTTGGATATATCTCCCATGTTCAGCCGGTATCAGAGGGATATCTCCTCAACCAACCTCCCGTGACCTCGTGCTTAACTCCGGATTGAGTAGATCTTCCTGAGAACATCGATCTATACCATGGATTCCTCCACTCCCTAGTCAGACACCTAATGTTTTGTCTAGTACTCTTGGATTGTTAACTCACAATGATCTATTCCAAGAATCTAAACCTGTGCTAGTTGGTGTACCCTATAAATAAAATCAGTCTAATCAATTTTAAGATTAAGCATTAATTTCAGTGGCTATGATTACTCAAGGGATATAGTCGTGAAACTAGTGATGTGTAGACTCAATAGTATGCAACATCGTCCAATCCTAGACTCGTCTATCCAATAAAACAATGTCACTAATATGCAAAATCAACCAACAATTCTGAAATAAAAATGCAATCTTTTATCTTTTCAATGCACAAGCAGAACCTAAATGAAGGCAGCAAGCACTCAATGCAAAATGCAGTACATGGAAATGAAATATTTTTGTATTTTCACTTATAAACGAGAAGGAAAATGCGAAAAACTAAATGAATATTTTTGTATTTTTTCAATATAAATGGAATGAAAAAATGCAAGCAAAACCCTACTATTCAGTCACTGAAGTGCCGAGAAGATCACTAAGACAACCCAACAGATCCTAAACAGCAAGACTCAGCCAAAGGAATGAGCTCAAAAGGAATAAACCAAAAGGCTAAAACCAAAGATTGGTAAAAAATGAAGGCTCAACCAAGTGAAACAAAGAGATCTGGTCACAACCAAGGCATGAAACAGTCAAGAAAGAGGCCAACAAAGACTCAGGAACCAACCAAACTCACCCAACAACAACCAATAGTCATAAACCAACAAAAGCCGTAGTTACATGCTACTGTCGAAGGAATACCTGCGGGTACCCGCGAGCAATAGAGTAAACAGAGGAGGATAGACGCGGGCAGAACTAAGCTAGCCCGTGGGTGAGGAAAGGCAAATAGGAAACTAAAGAGTCCAAGGGCTTAGAAAAAGCAATTTTTCTATAGTGTATCTTAACAGCCAATCAGTGACATAGAGCTTCGATAAACAACAACTCTAATTATGGACTAATGCTCAAAAAATTTCCCAAACATGGATGTTTTCCCCAACGGAGTCGCCATTTCTGTATTGGAGAAAACTCACTATGGCTTGGGAATACCACAACAGACACATGACTACCAGAAATCTACTCAATTCTCAAAGCAATGCTATTATCAATGACAATGTTAAGATAACGGAGAAATGTAACCAACCTTGATCCAAACGTTTGATGTAGATCCCCGTTGGAGCTTTCAATCCGTGCACTTGTAATCTGCAAATTAGTCTTGATGTAGATCCCCATTGGAGCTTTCAATCCGTGCACTTGTAATCTGCAAATTAGTCTTTATAGCCAATATCCAACAAGTACATATAATATATAATTGACATTAACATTATCAATAACAATGGTCCATAATATCATAAGAAAATATAACCCAATGTATAATAAACAACATTCACACCATGAATGGATGAGAATATGAGCATTTCTATTAATGAACAAGAAGAAGTACAAAGTGATACGACCTCTTGTCGGCAACCAATCTGAACCAAGATCTAGATCAATCCACTTGCGCCTCCACCACTTCAATCCTCCATGAATGGAAAACTCAAAGTAGAAAGGAGTTTGGAAGGTGAACATAAATGGTCCACAACTACAAGGATCAATGAGTGCAGACTCAAGATAGGGAAAAAATCCACTAGAGTGCCTTTACTATTCTCTTCTTCCTCTCGTCCATAAGCCATATGTGCTCAATATATAGTCCTCTCAAAGGTAGGTGAAAGAACACATCGAGACGTTACTTGGGTAGATGGAGAGCCAAAGGTCACCCAATGACCATTTTTTCGGAGTAAAAAGTAATTAATAGTTGTTTTTACCATTTTACTTGATACCCGTGGGCTATAGGGATGCAACTCACCTGTACGCATGCTATAGTGATGCAACATGCAGGTAGGAATAAAAATATGGAAGATTGGTATCACTGAAGGATAAAAATGGATCTGAGTCACTAAAATGGATCATATAGGCCAAAGAATGCTGATGCTCACAGGGTGGAAGACAGTCCCCCCTGACTTGTTGTATTATAAGCAATTTTATTCTTTTTCAAGCTTTTCCCAAATATGAAAAAGACCAAAAAAATCAAATATTCCAAAAAGATGGACAGGATTATGGTCACCATTTCTTGTTGGCAGCTATTGTGTCTCCTTTGAACAGAGCATTCATTCCACTCCGTACATTATGAGTTGGGACTATAGTTGGGCCTTAGGAGCTGTACTTGTTTCTCAGTTTTCTCCACCGATTGATTAAGCTTCCAGTCATTATGGAGCCTTCTTTAATGCCTCCTGCATTCCACAGTTTATGTCGAGTCTATGCTGCCTGAGTCTATCCATCTGCTCATGCTCTTGTTCAAAGGAAGTCCTGAACTAGTGTCGGCCACTCCTTAGTTCTCTTGACTATTGCATCTCAGCGATCATTATTGAGTCAGTCCGTTTCACCTGAGCTCTTCCAAATCTTTTAGCATTGCTGGTAACGGTATACATCATCTCACATCTCGTTCCAGCCCTATCATGGTATACGGTATCGGTGGGTCATCTCACATCTGTTAACGGTATACATCATTGACCGGTAATCAGATGATGTCTCATCAGGTTCGACCCCAACTCCTTTATTCACTTGATGGGACTTGCACCATCAAAGACTTGTGTAGAAGACCCCAGGCGATTGTGGCATTCAATATGCTACATATTACTTTGACTTTACATATGAGATATCACCTCTCAGATTTCAGCAGTTTGTACCTCTAGTTTGCATCAGTAGTCTTCTTTTCAGTAGAAGACTGTATCTTACTATAGAGGGATCATGGCTATGATCCTTTATGACATGTACCCATTATGTACTACATATTCATGGCCATTGTATGAGATTGTTGTACTATACTGACATGTATTCAGAGATACTATTGTATTATGATGAGTGAGCTGTTCTTTCCACTTGTGTCTCCATCACTCCACTTCTGGGTTTTATAATGTATTTCAGCCATCATAGCACATTTAATTCTCTGACCTCACACATTAGGGGGTATCTATTACACAGTAATCTTCCACCCTATGAGCATCATCATTCTTTGGCCTATAGGATCCATTTCAGTGACTCAGATCCATTTTTATCCTTCACTGATACCAATCTACCCTATTTTTATTCCTACCCGCATGTTGCATCACTATAGCATGCGTACCCGCGAGTTGCATCCCTATAGCCCGCGGGTATCAAGTAAAATAGTAAAAAACACTATTAATTACTTTTTACTTTCAAAAGGAGGTCATTGGGTGACCTTTGGCTCTCCATCTTCCCAAGTACCGTCTCGATGTGTCCTTTCACCTACCTTTGAGAGGACTATATATTGAGCACATATGGATTATGGACGGGAGGAAGAAGAGAATAGTAAAGACACTCTAGTGGATTTTTGCCCTATCTTGAGTCTGCACTCATTGATCCTTGTAGTTGTGGACCATTTATGTTCACCTTCCAAACTCCTTTCTAGTTTGAGTTTTCCATTCATGGAGGATTGAAGTGGTGGAGGCACAAGTGGATTGATCTAGATCTTGGTTCAGATTGGTTGTCAGCAAGAGGTCGTATCACTTTGTACTTCTTCTTATTCATTAATAGAAATACTCATATTCTCGTCCATTCATGGTGTGAATGTTGTTTATTATACATTGGGTTACATTTTCTTATGATATTATGGACCATTGTTATTGATAATGTTAATGTCAATTATATATTATATGTACTTGTTGGATATTGGCTGTCAAGACTACTTTGCAGTCTACAAGTGCATGGATTGAAAGCTCCAATGGGGATCTACATCAAATGTTTGGGTCAAGGTTGGTTACATTTCTCCATTATCTTAACATTGTCATTTATAATAGCATTTCTTTGAGAATTGAGTAGATTTTTGGTAGTCATCTATCTGTTGTGGTATTCCCAAGCCATAGTGAGTTTTCTCCAATACAAAAATACGATCATAGCCATGATCCCTCTATAGTAAGATATGATCTTATGCTGAAAAGAAGACTACTGGTGCAAACTGGAGGTACAAACTGCTGAAATCTGAGAGGTGATATCTAAGATGTAAAGTCAAAGTCGTATGTAGCATACTGAATGCCACAATTGCCTGGGGTCTTCTACACAAGTCTTCAACGGTGCAAGTCCCATCAAGTGAATAAAGGAGTTTGGGTCAAACCTGATGAGACATCATCCGATTACCGTTCAATGATGTATACCGTTAAAAAACACGAGATGACCCACCGATAATGAAAATGTGCATCAAGGAACAGAGCACAACCATCAAAGTGTGAATAAATGGGTTGAAGTCAAACACTAGGATGAATCCATCGATCAGGGGACATTGATGTATTCCCAAAACTGTCGATGGCAAGAGAACCTACCACTAATGACTGCAAGCCTCAAGGTACTCAACCGAACTCTAAGCCTCAAGTCCCGGAATAAATGAGTTGAAGTCGACGGAACGAGACTCACTGGAAGGAGGGCATTAAGGAATCCCCCATCAACTAACATGAGGTACCAGCAATGCTGAAAGATTTGGAAGAGCTCAGGTGAAATGGAATGACTCAATAAGGATGGCCGACATGCAATAGTCAAGAGAACTGAGGAGTGGCCGACATTGGTTCAGGACCTTCTTTTGAACAAGAGCATGAGCAGATGGATAGACTCAGGAAACATAGACTTGACATAAACTGTGCAATGCAGGAGGCATTACAGAGGGCTCCATAATGACCGGAATACCACAACAGACAGATGACTACCAGAAATATACTCAATTCTCAAAGGAATTCTATTATAAATGACAATGTTAAGGTAACGAAGAAATGTAACCAACCTTGATCCAAACGTTTGATGTAGATTCCCATTGGAGCTTTCAATCTGTGCACTTGTAATCTACAAATTAGTCTTGACAACCAATATCAAACAAGTACATATAATATATAATTGACATTAACATTATCAATAACAATGGTCCATAATATCATAAGCAAATGTAACCCAATGTATCATAAAGAGCATTCACACCTTGAATGGATGAGAATATGAGCATTTCTATTAATGAACAAGAAGAAGTACAAAGTGATACAACCTCTTGCCGACAACCAATCTGAACCAAGATATAGATCAATCCACTTGTGCCTCCACCACTTCAATCCTCCATGAATGGAAAACTCAAACTAGAAAGGAGTTTGGAAGGTGAACATAAATGGTCCACAACTACAAGGATCAATGAGTGCAGACTCAAGATAAGGCAAAAATCCACTAGATTGCCTTTACTATTCTCTTCCTCCTCTCGTCCATAAGCCATATTTGCTCAATATATAGTCCTCTCAAAGGTAGGTGAAAGGACTCATTGAGACATTACTTGGGAAGATGGAGAGCCAAAGGTCACCCAATGACCTCTTTTTGGGAGTAAAAAGTAATTAATAGTGGTTTTTACCATTTTACTTGATACCTGTGGGCTATAGGGATGCAACTCGAGGGTATGCATGCTATAGTGATGCAACATGCGGGTAGGAAGAACACAGAAATGTTCCACCCTATGAGCATCATCATTCTTTGGCCTAATCCACTTGATCGGGATCCATTTGATCCTTCAAATCCGAATAATTATCTTTACGGAATTCTCGACCTACCTGTGGAGGAAGAACAGGATGAGCCTTTTGTTCCTTCATTTCCACGTGATTATAGATACGGAAGGCGTGAGACTCATGATGACACTGGCCCTACGATCAACCCCACCGCACTCTCTTTTGGTATGCCTAGTCATAATACTGTCAAACCTTCCACTATGGTTGGTAGTCACGCTGGCACTACATAAAGTGTTAGCCATACTATACCCACTGGGGGCACTACCGTCGTTGGGGGCACTACGTTGTCCACCCACTCACATAGTATGGGGACTGGTCATCTTCCTCCTAACAATGCTAATGCTGGAAGACGACCACCTCCTAGAATTACTCAACCTAACCGAAATGCTATTCGGAATACGACTCACCATCCACCACCTAATACATGTGTCACTACTCGTCAACCTAGGACTACTTTTGCACATGATACCGTTCCTCCCAACCATGGGGGTGGACATATATCGTATACTTTTGCATCCACTGCCGCCACTAGAGATGCTAATGTAGGGGGTGGGAATATTTACTAACCACATGGACATCACACCACCAACCCTGCTACTAATCACACTATTGTTGGGGCTGGGAATACTTCTCATGCTTTTGGTCACCACACGACTGCTCAGGCTAATCCTAATGCTGGGGGTGGGAACATACCATACCATTATGGTCAATACAATATGGTTCCCGCTATGAATAGAACATATATGCCCCATACTCATGGTGGCAACCCTTACTACAACAGAGTCGGTGCTAGCCACCAGTATAACCCACCACCCCAATATGGTGCCCAAAACATGCATATACCTGCTTACTCTCAAATGGGTCAGCCAGGAGGAGGTTATCAATCCTATGGGCATGGGAAAGCTTATGGACCGTTAGGTCCTCAGTATCAGCAGTTTAATCCTCATGGTCAAGCTTTTGGTCCATCTTATAACATAGTTCCGTTTAACCAACCTTTGATGGGGGCTTATAATCTAGCTTTCTAGCTGCAGCTCCCGTTCCTTGCACGCTTGAATCTCCTGGATCTTTCGAAGTTCACGAATGATCCGGTGTGTCACGACCCTACTTGGCCCCCGGTCCCTACCAAGATTCCTTCGGACATTCCAAATTTTGAAGGAAAAGGTGGTGAGGACCCGAGAGATCATGTCACGACATTTCACCTTTGGTGCTCCTCCAGCTGTTTGAATCATGATTCCATTCGTTTACGACTATTTCAATGCACCCTCACGGGGGCAGCCGCGAAGTGGTATGTGGAGTTTCCTGGAAACACCTATAGGGGATTCAATGAGATTGCTTTGGTTTTCTTAGACCATTTCCAGTTATCAGTTCATTATGATATTGGTACTGAGTTGTTGTCCAACTTCCGTCAGAATAAGGCCACACACATTTCTAACCACGTTCAAGAGTGGCGTCGGTAGAAGAGATTAGTGAAAGCCAACATTCCTCTAGAGTTTCTGTTGGAATGGTTGCTTAAGTCTTTACTCCCATACATTGCTAAGGATGTTTCAATGTCTGGCATTATGACTGAGGAACAAGCTATCTTGAAAGTCTAGCAGTTAGATCTACTTTATTCTCAGTCTGGCATTTTATATGACATTATTCCTGATGCACCGAGAACAAGACATGATCCCACGTCAATTCCTGGACCACATGCCGATGGCATTGTGGGGTCTGCATGCACTCGCCCTGTAGACTTGGTATCTAATCAAATTCAAAGTTTGTCTCTAAACCAGTCTGCTCCAGGAGAGGTTCACAACTTGTCCACTTCCACTCCATCGTTTGATGTACACAATGTGCAATCAACGAAATCGTCAGGTAACTAGCAACCTGGTGGTAAGAAAAAGGGGAGAAATAATTGTAGGGGTGGAAACAATGGAAGTAACAACAATAGCAATCACAATAATCCTCATAAAGAGAATGCCAACCCTCCTCAGGAAGGCGGTAATGCTAGCGATGATCATAAACCTAGGCATAAGGTGAAATTCCCTTGCAAGCTTTGTGGGGAGGATCATCTTACTCACTTATGTCCTCGAATTGAAGAAGCATCGAAGCAATTGGCACAGAGCCCAGCTGTGTTGAAGGATGCCCTTCCTCATCATCAAAACATGGCTTCGCATGCTCCCATCACTGGTTATGGTACTAATGAAACGACCACGTCTTCTTCCAATACTAGTGGTTATGGATGTGTGAATATGGTTCAGTCGGAGATTTGTATTGCTACTCGTCAAGGCGATTAAGGTGCACCACAGCATAATTTGAGGAATGAGCCTCCCCCTCCTCCTGACAATTCCTTACATATCGAGAAGCCTTCGATTATGTCGTGGATACCGAAAGGTGTTCTCAAGCTCTCCACGCATAACTCTAATGATGGAGCCGCCCATAACTACTCCATCGTAGAATATTTGGGCCAAATATTGTGTGCCATGTCAGCTCTTGAAGTTTTGCAAGCCTGCCTTCTCAAAAGCATGCCCTTTTGAGTGAGTTAGGAGTTCAGGATGGGGGAAATCCCAGTGTTATCAAGTTCGAAACTACTGATGTCCAACCTCGCTCTCCTTACCACATGGCTTTTCAAATCCAGGTGGTTTGCCTTAAGATCTTCATCAAACATACTATGGTTGATGAAGGTGCTTCCGCGTCAGTAATGTCAGTAACTTGTTGGAAAGCTCTTGGCTCTCCTCCTCTACTCGCATCTAGAACTACACTCACTGCATTCGATAGTAGATCTTTTACGCTGCATGGAATTATCCCTTCCCTTGTTGTCTCCTTGGGAGGTAAGTTCGTGCCTATTGAAGTTGAAGTGGTTGATGCGTCCATCGACTACAACCTTTTACTGGGTCGGAACTGGATGTACGCTATGAAGGTTGTTGCGTCTACTGTATTTAGAGTTATTTGCTTTCCCCACGAAGGCAAGATTGTGACAATCGATCATTGGATTATGTTGGCACTCCTTCCACAGCATCCGCGAGATCTGTAGTCCTGCAAGTTTCTGATTCTCAGCCGGCAACTGGGAACATAGGTGTTGGGATGTACCTGTCATTGATGGGAACTTTTAACCATTCTGCACCTATGAATTTTATTGGAACCATTTCCGACAGTGTGCCTCCTCCTTCGAATAATATGCCATTCCAAACTTCCTATTGTGATGATCCATGGATTTTACCATCCACGGATTCTATGTCTCGGGACATTGCGCACGTCAGGATGTCTATGCCTTTATCTGTAGCGGAGCTCACTTACGATCATATCCAACAAACCACTGCAGATCCGGATCTCTCTTCTTCCTAGACAGTTGAAGAAGATCACGTTACACTGCCACTTTGGGAAGCCAACTCATCTTGCTCCCACGATTGCCTTGATGATACTTTCCCATCTGATGAAGCCATCCTTGAGGCCATGTGTGGTAGTGAGAGGCCTTGGGAAGATATGCACTATCACTCTTATTTCCTTCCCAACCTTGAGCTCATTGAGCAAGAGGACTTTAGGATGACTCTAGCTGAGATGGTTGGTCACCCTGTGGCTCTTTTGGAGTCGCATGATGTTTTTATGGAGGGAAATATGGCTAATATGGAGGGAAATATGGCTAATATTTCTCCAACCACTTTGATCAACATCTCCCGCACTCCCGAAAAGATAGAGAATGTTTACGTTGGTGCCGATTGCACTCCTGAAGAGATCGCTATTTACACTGATTTCTTTACTGAACTTCGGAAATCTTTCACCTGGTCATACGAGGAGATGCCAGGAATAGACCCCCGCATTGTTGAGCACGAGATTAGAACATACCCTGATACTAAACCGGTTCGACAGTGCTTACGGGCTATGGACCCTAGGAAGGAAGCTGCTATTAAGGCAGAGGTGGAGAAGCTGCTCAAAGCTAGTTTCATCTACCCCATTCCCCTTATCGAATGGGTGTCAAACCCCATTCCTGTGGATAAGAAGCAGGGAGCGATCCGTGTGTGCACTGATTTTAGAGATTTGAACCGTGCATGTCCAAAAGACAACTTCCCCACACCATTCATTGATCAAATATTGGATGCTTGTGTGGGGAGTGAGATTTTTCATTCGAGGACGGCTTCTCAGGTTCTAATCAGATTCAAATCAAACCCACGGACCAACATAAGACGACATTGTTAAAATTCAATATGCTAAGAAAGAAAATAGCAGCATTACATTCCATTTCACAATAATAGCATATACAGGATCACTGAAGAAACAACAAGCATAGCATAAACACAAGAGACACAGATTTATTTTGGGAAACCCTCATGGGGTAGAAAACCCAGCAAAGCTTTCCTCAATAAGATGATAAACCAAAATACAAGATGTGTTCCCTCCTTCTAATCCTCCTTAGCAAATCTCCCAGACAAGTGCTCCTCTTTTCAAGTGTGTGAGTGTGTCAAATGAGGAACACACCTCCTCTATTTATACACTACTCTGACATATATTTTACACAAGTACATGTAGGCTCGTATTTAACCATTAGGTTAAATACCCTATTATAACTGACTGGGCCGACCCCCACATGGTGGGTCTAATAACCCTAGTTACCACAACCAATTCGGAGGAATAAACATCTCCGGATTCATAGTATAATCACATCGGAGGTATGGAACATCTCCGGAATAAATAATATACAAATATAATATTCTTAGAAGTTACAATATTCAACACTCCCCCTTAACGAGAAGGATATTATAACAACATCTGCAGGAGCAAGGATTCATTGACTACATCATCTATATATCATCGGAAGCTTTCTTCAATTCATCATCATCAGTAACTCAACTAGTTACTGGAACATCAACATCATCAGAGTTGATATTACTCGATCATCAGCATCGTCATCATCATCGTCATCACACGATCATCAGCATCGTCATCACACGATCATCAGCATCATCACCACACGATCATCAGCATCGTCATCACATGATCATCAGCATCGTCATCACATGATCATCAGCATCGTCATCACACAATCATCAGCATCATCATCATACGATCAGCATCGTCATCATACGATCAGCATCGTCATCACACGATCAGCAACATCATCATCACACGATCAGCATCGTCATCATACGATCAACATCATCATCACACGATCAGCATTGTCATCACACGATCAGTAGCATCGTCATCACACGATCAACATCATCATCATACGATCAGCATCATCATCACATGATCGACAGCATCGTCATCACATGATCATATTACAGGATGATCAATCCTGCTCTCTTTAGGACATAGGTCCATGGATGATGCAATCCAGATCAAGTTCCAGGATGATCAATCCTTATCTCTTTAAGAAAAGTCTCATGTCTAGGGACGATCCAATCCCAACCACAGTGCTAGTCCTTTTTCATACTGGATGTGACCTAGATTAGATCTAGGATTTACCACCACAGAGCCAGTCCTTTTTCATACTGGATGTGTCACATCTACAGAGCCAGCCCTGTTTCATGCTGGATGTATCACATCTACAGAGCCATCCCTGTTTCATGCTAGATGTATCACATCTACAGAGCCAGCCCTGTTTCATGCTAGATGTATCACATCTACAGAGCCAACCCTGTTTCATGCTGGATGTATCACATCTACAGAGCCAGCCCTGTTTCATGCTGGATGTATCACATCTACAGAGCCAGCCCTGTTTCATGCTGGATGTATCACATCTACAGAGCTAGCCCTGTTTCATGCTGGATGTATCACATCTATAGAGCCAGCCCTGTTTCATGCTGGATGTATCACATCTACAGAGCCAGCCCTGTTTCATGCTGGATGTAACCTAGAACAATTCTAGGATTTTTCATGTACATTTTGAACCGAGGTCCAGGGATGATCCAGTCCTATCATGTACCTTTTGAACCGAAGTCCAGGGACGATCCAGTCCTATCATGTACCTTTTGAACCAAAGTCCAGGGACGATCCAGTCCTATCATGTACCTTTTGAACCGAAGTCCAGGGACGATCCAATCCTATCATTCAATTCTCGGAGACCTCATGTCTACGGCTCAATTCAAAGGACCATAGTCCGAGGACGATCTAATCCCCTTACCTGTTCATTCAGGATTTAGTTCTCGGAGACATCATGTCTACGGCTCAATTCAAAGGACTAAAGTCCGAGGACGATCCAATCCCCTTACCTGTTCATTTAGGATTTTGTTCTCGGAGACATACGTCTACGGCTCTCTTTAGGACTGAATTCCAGGGATGATCCAATCCCCTCAAGTCCACCAAGGACTTCATTCTCGAAGACATACGTCTACGGCTCTCTTTAGGACTGAAGTCCAGGGATGATCCAATCCCCTCAAGTCCACCAAGGACTTCATTCTCGAAGACATACGTCTACGGCTCTCTTTAGGACTGAAGTCCAGGGATGATCCAATCCCCTCAAGTCCACCAAGGACTTCATTCTTGAATACATATGTCTACGGCTCTTCTTTCGGATTGAAGTCCAGGGATGATCCAATCCCCTCACATGTTTACCAAGAACTTCATCAAAACATGTGTCAATCATGTATCCTCATCATCAAAACATGTATAACAAAACATGTATCCTCATCATCAAAACATGTATAACAAAACATGTATCCTCATCATCAAAACGTGTATAACAAAACATGTATCCTCCTCATCAAAACATGCATAACATCTATCATCAAAAGCATGTATACATCTATCATCAAAAGAAAAAAATATAAGATTCCTAAATCTAAATAATTCTAAGTAACTAGGTGCAGTAAATAGGTAACCTCATCATTGATGAGACAGACTTGTTATCAGATACTATGCTACTCCCCCTTTCGAGGAGGGCCCTTCTGGACTATACCAAGCTTGTCTCGGAAGTATTCAAACTTTACTCGAGACAGAGGTTTAGTCAAGATATTAGCAATCTGATCCTCAGTGCTTATATACTCAAGATTGATAGCTCCTCTCTGCACCATATCTCGTATATAGAAGTATCGGATCTCTATGTGTTTTTGACTTATCGTGGAATACAAGATTTTCTATCTTGATGCAGTTTTGAATGTCACACATAATCATAGTGGAATTCATTTCTAAGTCAAACACTCCATATAATAGCTTCTGAAGCCACACTGCTTCACAGCTGGCAGAGCAGACAGCTATATATATATTCTACTTCAGCAGTACTGAGAGCCACACTAGAATGTTCCTTGCTGAACCATGAGATCATGGCAGATTCAAGACTATAATATCCACCTGATGTACTCTTTCTGTCTGAGGCACTTCCTGCCCAATCAGAATCTGAGTAACCATGTAAATGGAGTTCATGACCTCCAAGATAATATAGACCAAAATCTAATGTACCTTTTAGGTACCTCACTACATGCTTTGTAGTTATTAAGTGAACCTTTCTAGGTTCTACTAGATACTGACTTAGGGTATTTGCAGCAAAGCATATATATGGCCTAGTATTTGTTAAATACATCAATGACCCAATGATTTGTCTATATAGGGTTAGGTCCACTAAATACGATGAGTCATTAACTAACAACTTCAAGTTGGAGTCCATGGGAGTGGCCATGGCTTTATACTCCAACATATCAAATCTTTTTAGAAACTTCACAGCATACTTACTTTGAATTAAAATATTCCTTTTGGATCTTGCCATACTTCTAGACCTAAGAAGTAGTGCATTAATCCGAGATCTTTCATTTTTCATTTCTGCAGCCATTTTCATGACCTGTTTCTCATTCCTTGTCAGAAAGAGATCATCTTCATACAATAATGGTATGATAGGTTCATCATCCACAACCTTAAGGTAAAGGTTAGGAACAGCTTTACTTCTGGTAAAGCCCAAGCTTTGTCATGAAGCTGTCAATTGTCCATTATTCACACTCAGCATTGAGTGATCTTCTGCATATCTATCTGTGCCATCTCTCGTCAGATGGGTCTACTAATATGAGCCTCAAAATCATTCGAACTCTGTGGTGAGTTCTTTCTTTCATCCATGTCATATGTGTATAGAAGCCATATTCAACCTTGTAGCAAAGGTTGAGATCCACATCACCCATGGTGATCATTAAGCTCATCAATTGATTTTAGATCCTGGGAACCCATAAAGAATCTGATTCACACTTCTTCTTTAATTACACCATTAAGAGAATGGTATTATCTAGCCACTTGGAGCAAACATCTCATCATGATTCTCTTCCTTCTTTCTAAGAGAATCTTCTAGCCACAAGCCTTCTATAGTGTGTTTCTTTTGTTGAACATCCATCGCTTGTTCAGTTTTCATCATTCATCATGATCTTTCCTACAAATCAAAATTAAGTACATGATTAGTAATACTTCATAATCATCAAATCATATTGACATGATAACCTATTATGCATACAGATATCATTTACATAGTTATGCAACTATTTTGACCAATACTTTGGCACAACACTTTCCCATATCCTGTATGCATACAGTGGCTATCTAGATGCCTTCCATCTCTACCAGAACATACTATTGAGAGTGTGCACAACTCTCAGCATGTCAGCAAAGAGGTTTCATTCTAGACAAGCAACAATGGAATGTTTGTCCAACTTACCAATCATATGCATATTAGTAGTATATTGTTCAATGCTTTATGAATGTTTACACTCAGCATGATATATTCTAGGAATACAAATATGCATACAAGCAATATCATTTACTATTTCTAATAACAACTCAAATACTTATCTTTTATGTTTGTGTGGTTTCCTTCCGCTTGATCTTCTGTATGTCTTCTGAAGTTCTATTCATTCTGTACAACTGTGCATGCTCAAGTGTACACTAGTGTCATCCTCATGATCTCATACACAAACATACATCCATTAGTATATTCTCAATATTATCAAAACATTCTAATTCTAAATAATCTTGAATATGTACAGTCATGATCATTAGTATTCAGGGTTTCAAGGAAGTCTTCTTTTACTCATGCATATTCTTGTTTGATATAGTTAGTTAAATCATCAACCAAGATAAGAGACATAATATGCATAAACCCTTGATTACTAACCAATCATACCAAGTATACTTACACAAGGTAAGATTCTAACATGACATAGGAAAACATACCTGGATTGGTATACCTGCTTAGTTATGTACAACATACCTAAACAATCTCTTCAATGATTTAGAGATCCTGAGCTAGAACCTGTATGTCTCGTAGGTTAAACATAATATAACAAAGTCATACATACCTCGTGAGTCTTTGTATTCATGTTGTCATGGTCATGGAACTTGATTTGTCTTTTGTAATGTACCTGAACCTCCTTAAGTCATACCTGTCGAGACTTTTTGTAGTCTTCTTATGTAAGGCGCCTTAGCCTCAACTCCCCCTAAAACTTGATCTGGAGCTTGATTAGGGTTTGCTAAAGAAACCCTAAAAATTCAATCTTTGACTTTCATACTTCTGAATGGATGGAAGAATGTGTCTTGCTGAGCTGATCAACCTAGCATTCTTCAATTTCTAAATCTCCAAAATTTGACCCCTCAAAATTGCCTTCAAAACTTCTGGATCTTCTGGACAGGAACCCGAACTAGGGTTTGATGAAGCCCACCCTTTTGTCCAATCAAAAGGTTCGATCCAAGGCTCTAAACTCTTATTTTTTTGAGGAGCTTCCAGCCGTGGTTACAGACTTCAAAAAATTCCAACTTTCTCCGAAACCCTAAATTCCGGAAGCCATGAATAAAGGTGCTAAAAATAATTCTGTTTTGACAGAAATATGCACCTGATTGCTTCTGCTATAACTCTGAAATTTTTGCTCCACAGGGTCTGAAAACTTTTTCTGCAGTAGCCTGACCTGTCATCTTTCCATCCTGACAGGTCTGACCTCAATTGGATTTTCTGAGAGAGAGTTATGCCAAGTGTCGCAACGTGACCTATTTATGGGATAAAACAGGAGAGCGAAATTGTACGGCATGCCACGTGTCACTGTTTGATCTTCGGCCTCTGAAAACTTTTCTTGAGATAGCTCGCCCTGTTATATTTCCATCCTGACAGGTCTGACCTCAATTGGACTCTCTGAGAGAGAGTTATGCCAATTGTCGCAACGTGACCTGTTTATGGGATAAAACAGGAGAGCGAACTTGTACGGCATGCCACGTGTCACTGGTTCACCTTCGGCCTCTGAAAAGGTTTCTTGTGATAGTACAGTCTGTGTACTACCTGTCACCTTTTACTAAATTTCATTTGGAGCTTCCTAGCCCAAGTTATGACCTTTTTTCCAAGGTCACCGGATTTTGACTGAGATCTGGAAGAGGCAGAAACCCTAACTTGTACTGATCATAACTCATAAAGTACAATGAATCTGAGGGTTCCCTTTGGACACAAGGTACCTGGGGATGTTATATTCAACCTGTGAACTTTTCAGACCCTGAAACGTCACAGAAATGGATTTATAGCGAAAGTTCCACGATGACTGGTTTTTGCTATGTAAAACCCTAACCTTCAAATTGTCGGAAGTAAAGCAAGTGTCGTAAGTGCCATACCTTGTCTTCCTTCAGGTTAGCTCTGATACCATGTTAAAATTCAATATGCTAAGACAGAAAATAGCAGCATTACATTCCATTTCACAATAATAGCATATACAGGATCACTGAAGAAACAACAAGCATAGCATAAACACAAGAGACACAGATTTATCCTGGGAAACCCTCATGGGGTAGAAAACCCAGCAAAGCTTTCCTCAATAAGATGATAAACCAAAATACAAGATGTGTTCCCTCCTTCTAATCCTCCTTAGCAAATCTCCCAGACAAGTGCTCGTCTTTTCAAGTGTGTGAGTGTGTCAAATGAGGAACACACCTCCTCTATTTATACACTACTCTGACATATATTTTACACAAGTACATGTAGGCTCGTATTTAACCATTAGGTTAAATACCCTATTATAACTGACTGGGCCAACCCCCACATGGTGGGTCTAATAACCCTAGTTACCACAACCAATTCGGAGGAATAAACATCTCCAGATTCATAGTATAATCACATCGGAGGTATGGAACATCTCTAGAATAAATAATATAAAAATATAATATTCTTAGAAGTTACAATATTCAACAGACATTTATTTGTCCATGGGGAACATTTGCATACTGGAAAATTCCCTTCGGCCTTAAAAACACCGGAGCTACTTTTCAGCAAGCCATGACCTATGCCTTTCACGATCTTAAGATGGTTATGTAAGTTTTCTTGGATGACCTTGCTGGCCATTCTCGCAAGAGAGTGGACCACCGCAAGCACCTCCATATGATTCTTGAAAGATGTATCCACTACAAAATTCGATTGAATCCAAACAAATGCATCTTCGTTGTTAGGACGGGTCACCTTCTAGGATTCATAGTTTTGACAGAGGGTATTAGAGTCGATCCTCTCAAAGTTGAGGCAATACTTCAGTTGCCTCCTCCACGTAATTTGTTACAACTTCAGAGCCTCTAAGGGAGAGCTACTTTTCTGCGTCGGTTTATAGCTAACTATGCTAGTATTACTAAAGGTTTCGCATGCCTATTGAAGAAAGACACACCTTTTATCTGGGATGAGCGAGCCCAACAGTCTTTCGACACCCTTAAGAAAGCTTTGGTATCAGCCCCTGTGCTTAGTCCACTGGACTTTACATGAGATTTCATTCTTTATGTGGCTGCGTCTCAAGAGACTATTGGCATGGTCTTGGTTCAGGTAGATGATGCGCTCGTTGAGCATGTTATCTATTATCTTAGTCAAAATTTAGTAGACGCTGAACCAAGGTACACCCATGTAGAAAAGCTGGCACTTGCGACTATTCACGCAGTCCAGCGGTTACGGCATTACATTTTGCTTCGAACAACCACCGTTGTAGCTCATATCAATCCATTTCAGTTCGTGCTATCACGACACCTTATTGGGGGTAAGTATAATAAATGGATTGTAATCCTTCAGGAATTTGATCTTGATTTTTCTTCGACAAAATCGATGAAATCACTGGTGTTCGATGAGCTTATGTCGGACCTTCCACAGCTTGACGAGGATGTCATTCATGAGGATTCCTTTGTGGATGAACACCTATTCCTTATCTCATCCGAGGACCCTTGGTATGGGGATGTCATTAGATACCTCCAAACTTTGAAGTTTCCTCCGCATTATTCATGAGATGAGCGACGGCGTGTGAGACAACACACTAAATATTATACTATTGTCAGTGACACTTTGTATCACCGAGGAAAGGTTTCCATTGTCCGTCGTTGCTTGACTCATGAAGAAGCGGAACGGGTACTTAATGATTTCCATGTGGGGGCATGTGGCGGTCATTTATCTGGGCTTCGTACAGCCCAACGTATCATGCGAGCTGGTTATTTTTGGCCTACTATCTTTAAAGATTGTATTAACACTGTGAAGAGATGTCACCCTTGTCAGTGTTTTCTCGGAACATACACTCGCATCCAGCGCCCCTCCATCTGGTCGTCACTGTCAGTCCCTTCACTAAGTGGGGGTTAGATTTCATGGATTGCAAACCAGCTTTGGCTGGGAGGCATCACCATATTATCGTGGCCGTGGATTATTTTTCCAAGTGGGCTGAGGCCATTCCTACCGTCAAAGCCGATGGTGCTACTGCAGCCCATTTCGTGTTCCACCAGATTATCACTCGGTTCGGTATCCCGAAAGAGATTGTCACTGACCATGGCAGTCACTTTCAAAACAACATGATGGAGGATTTGTCTCTCAAGCTTGGATTTCGTCAGGAACACTCGTCTTCCTACTATCCTCAAGTGAATGGTCAAGTTGAAGCAGTAAATAAGACTTTGAACACCATTCTCCAACGTACCATCCAACAAAGAAAGACCAATTGGCATATTATGTTATATCCTGCTTTGTGGGCATATCGAACCACAGTTAAGACTGCCACAGGGTTCTCACCATTCCAGTTAGTTTATGGTGTGGAGTCACTTTTACCAATTGAATGCGAAATCCCTTCGCTCAAGCTAGCCATAGAGCTCCTCCCTGATATGACAAAAATTGAGCAACTTTTAGTACACCTCGAGCAACTTGACGAGCACCATCAAGATGCCTCTATGGCCATTGATGCTAACAAGCGTCGTGTCAAGGTTCAATATGATAGGTCTGTCCGTCCCCGGCAATATGCTGAAGGTGACTTGGTTCTCTTGTATGACCAAGCTAAGGAACCCCTGGGGGAAGGCAAGTTCAATCCCATGTGGAACGGTCCTTACATTGTGAGGCATGTCCTTGAAAAAGGAGCTTATGAGTTAGAAGACTATGAGGGAGTTATCTTGAAGGAGCCTAGAAATGGGCTCTACCTCAAGCGGTATTACGCTTGAACCTTTGGTTCGAGATGATACTTTTGTACACTATTGTATAGTTTTTCTGTACATAGTTTAGATTTTCTTTTTGGTTGTTGGGTCTGCTGATTAGCCTCTATTTGATTCAATGATGTCAATGGGATGTACTACATTCTTAGATTTCATTGATGGTGCTAGCCGACATACGCAGCAGCTTGCTTCTACTGCCTGGGTTATCTTCTCACCTGACCACCTAGTTGTGTCCTCAGGAGGTGCTTGTCTCGGTCCTACATCTAACAATGTGGCTGAGTATAGTGTCGTTGTTGAGCTACTTCGGGATGCCATTTCACATGACATCCAGTCTTTAGAAGTTTGACTGGATTCACAACTAGTTGTGTCTCGGCTGAATGGGCAGTACCGTGTATGAGACCCTACATTACTACGGATTTTCCTTAAGGTACGACTCTTGGAAAGACATTTTGTTTCAATTACAGATATTCATATTCCAAGAAATCACAATTATATATCTGATGCATACGCTAACTATGTATTAGATTGGCATTTGTCACATTCATCATGAAGCACATAAATACAAAGACATTCATACATTTGTACATACACCATGTAGTAGAACCGAGAACCAAAGTTGTATATATATATATAAACATGTCCAAAAATGGTAGTGTCATACAAAACTGGAGCCCGTAGCCCTCAAAAATATACATATCGATACAAAAAATGATGAGACCCTGGGATATCTATTCCCTCCAAGGAAGTCTAGCTGCCGCCTCGACGGGATGTTTCTCATAGTAGTACTATACTGCGTTGAACATCCGCTGCAGTAGCCGCACCCACTCACCAGGAACACCTACTACCTGGTGCTACATGGCCTCAGGTAGTCGGGATACCTCTATTAGTGGTACTCGGGAAACCATTCGTGATATGTTGCGCCGCAATGTCTGAAGTGTGCACCCTGCTGCAGCATCTGCTGCCACGTCATCCCTACCCCGACGACCATGTCTCGGGAATCCCTCGGGTCTCACTAGGCCTTTGTTTGCGAGCAAACAGTCACCCATTAGCACATGACATTACCGCCAAAAATATTTTTTGCATTTCAACTATACATCAAAAAATCCATAACACTTTAATAACCACAAAACCAAAAGAGTACTCACCGATGTCTCCGAAAGCTATGCCTAGTGGGAGCGGCATGTCAGAGTCCTGACTGAAGTCTATCCCTGCATAGGGGTAGTCCTCTATAGCGATCACCTGCCGGTTCCACCAGCGGAAGAACTCCTCAATATATGGTGACGCCAGATGGACACCACCCTGTCATGTCAAGATCTTAGTCCATCGAGTTAGGGCTGGATCATGGAGACTGTGAGGAGGGACATCCACCCTCAGGCAAAGCCCCAAAACCCTCTCAAAGAAGAAACTACAGAGGATGCTACCATACCAAAAGTTTTTGGCCTTCCCCTCTTTGCATTTCGTCAGTTGTGTCTTCATAGACACTAGTAGAGTAGTACACCAATCGAATATAGTAGGCTGCAAGCACTGTGATGCGTAGAACATCACCAGTTTGGATGCCTGATGCAGTGCTTTGGATCCTGTGATCCACACTAGAGTAGCCACAATGATCTTTGTACTCAGATCCACTATGGCATTCATCAGCACTTGACTTCCCACTGCTCGTGTGTTGGCGGGACAATACCACGCTATGTAGTCTTGCACAGTGATCCCACCACCCACGGTCCGTGAGCGAAGACTTGCCACCTCCCCTCTACGGGACAAACCAGTAATGAAATAGATATCCTCTACTTCCAGTGTCAGTGTTTTCCCATTGAGGATGATGTGCTGTGCATCCACATCTTAGTAGTTGATCAGATGACAGAGTAATAGGTTTTGGGCCCTTAAACCCCATATACTCCAGTATTTATATAAGTCGCATGCTTGCAATCCTTGTTGTGCTTGCAAATCATTCCGCACAGCTTCATCAACCTGATCATGCTCTCGTTCCCTCCACTCTAGAACCATCCTCAAGTGCAAAGCAAGAGAATTTTGGTCAGTTTCTTGATTAATATTTCTTCACGGCCATACCCGCGGGCTAATTTCTATACAGTGGCGGGTACCCATGGTCAGTTTACTTTTTGACTGTGCGTTTGGTTCCCTACCCGCGACCTGCATAGTTATAGCCCGTGGGTAGCACCAAAGCCATCTAGGGCCTGGCCAAACAATATTTTCCACTGACCAAAACTCAAATAAAAGCATTCAAATGAAAGGTATGGTAATAAACACTAACCTGCTCCAAACAGTTCACTAAATGGTCGCTTGTAGCTCCCATGATCGGCACTCGAAGTTTCAGGTGAAAACTACCCACTAAAATCCAAATTTGTGAATAGTGCAATTGAAAATTTTATTACTATTTATAGTTTTCTGAACCCACTTTTCTATAGTTTTTTCCATTTTGAGCCGTTATGAACTAATATCATGTCATGGAGTAGTGTTTTTAATTAGATTTCCTCGTCAAAAGTTGTTCTGAACCATTCCACACCTATGGCAGGTATGCTTCACACCTAGCATATAGGTTAGATGCCATTTTCGCATGCATTATGCATTTGACCTATTGACCATTTACATAAACCCTAGGTGTGACCCTACTTCATGATTGACACAGAACCTTCACACTACTATAGAAGTGTCGTCATGTTGCGGTAGGGCTTTCCCGAACATGGGTACCCTAGTTAGAACCCCTTATGCATTCTAGTGCCCATGTTGTTGTTTGTCCTTAGGATTGGGAGTCCTTTGTAGTCACGGCATGACTTTGCGATAAAGACTCATAATCTACTTTATCTTATGCTGGCCATCTCCCTTAAGGACTCCCCTCAGTTAAATCATGTTGTGATTGCATTGCATCATCTTGCTTGCCGCTTGAGCCTTGTCTCGGCTCCCGCTTACTCAATTGATAGCCTGGTGCCTGAGCACTTTTCCTTGTCGAGCCCTGCAGAGCTTATATATTTTCCCTTCACAATTTGATGATCCTTTTCCCTAAGGGAACACACCCCCGAGTGTCCACATCCTACACGCACTTCCTTGCATTGAGCATAGGTATGTTCCACTGCTTGGGACTAGTCTGCTGTCTATTTGATACTCACTCCCTCACTTGTTGTACTATAAGCAATTTTATTCTTTTTCAAGCTTTTCCCAAATATGAAAAAGACCAAAAAAATCAAATATTCCAAAAAGCCGGACGGGATTATGGTCACTATTTCTTGTTGGCAGCTTTTGTGTCGCCTTTCAACAGAGCATTTATTCCACTCCGTACACTATGAGTTGGGACTATAGTTGGACCTTAGGAGCTGTACTTGTTTCTCAATTTTCTCCACCGATTGGTTAAGCTTCCAGTCATTATGGAGCCCTCTGTAATGCCTCCTGCATTGCACAATTTATGTCGAGTCTATGCTTCATAAGTCTATCCATCTGCTCATGCTCTTGTTCAAAGGAAGTCCTGAACTAGTGTCAGCCACTCCTCAGTTCTCTTGACTATTGCATGTCGGCCATCCTTATTGAGTTAGTCCGTTTCACCTGAGCTCTTCCAAATCTTTTAGCATTGCCGGTACCTCGTGCTGGTTGATGGGGGATGCCTTAATGCCCTCCTTCCAATGAGTATCATTCTGTCGACTTCAACTCATTTATTCCGGGAATTGAGGCTTAGAGTTCGGTTGAGTACCTTGAGGCTTGCAGTCATTAGTGGTAGGTTCTCTCACCATTGACAGTTTTGGGAATACATCAATGTCCCCTGATCGATGGATTCATCCTAGTGTTCGACTTCAACCCATTTATTCACACTCTGATGATTGTGCTCTATGCCTTGATTCCCATTTTCATTATCGGTGGGTCATCTCACGTCTGTTAATGGTATACATCATTGACCGGTAATCATACGATGTCTCATCAGGTTCAACCCCAACTCCTTTATTCACTTGATGGGACTTGCACCGTCGAAGACTTGTGTAGAAGACCCTTGGAGATTGTGGCATTCAGTATGCTACATATGACTTTGACTTTACATCTGAGATATCACCTCTCAGATTTCAGCAGTTTGTACCTCCAGTTTGCACCAGTAGTCTTCTTTTCAACAGAAGACCGTATCTTACTATAGACGGATCATGGCTATGATGGTTTATGACATGTATCCATTATGTACTGCCTATTCATGGCCATTGTATCAGATTATTGTACTATATCGACATGTATTCAGAGATACTATTGTATTATGACGAGTGAGTTGTTCTTTCCACTTGTGTCTCCATCACTCCACTTCTGGGTTTTATAATGTATTTCGGCCATCGTAGCACATTTCAGTCTCTGACCTCACACATGAGGGGGCATCTGTTACACAGAAATCTTCCACCCTGTGAGCATCATCATTCTTTGGCCTATAGGATCCATTTCAGTAAATCAGATCCATTTTTATCCTTCAGTGATACCAGTCTTCCCTATTTTTATTCCTACCCGCATGTTGCATCACTATAGCATGCGTACCTACGAGTTGCATCCCTATAGCCCACGGGTATCAAGTAAAATAGTAAAAACCCCTATTAATTACTTTTTACTCCCAAAAAGCGGTCATTGGGTGAACTTTGGCTCTCCATCTTCCCAGGTAACGTCTCGATGAGTCTTTTCACCTACCTTTGACAGGACTATATATTGAGCACATATAGCTTATGGACGGGAGGAAGAAGAGAATAGTAAAGGCACTCTAGTGGATTTTTTCCCTATCTTGAGTCTACACTCATTGATCCTTATAGTTGTGGACCATTTATGTTCACATTCCAAACTCCTTTCTAGTTTGAGTTTTCCATTCATGGAGGATTGAAGTGGTGGAGGCACAAGTGGATTGATCTAGATCTTGGTTCAGATTGGTTGCCTACAAGAGGTCGTATCACTTTGTACTTCTTCTTGTTCATTAATAGAAATGCTCATATTCTCGTCCATTCATGGTGTGAATTTTATTTATCATACATTGGGTTACATTTGCTTATGATATTATGGACCATTCTTATTGATAATGTTAATTTCAATTATATATTATATGTACTTGTTGGATATTGGCTATCAAGACTAATTTGCAGATTACAACTGCACAGATTGAAAGCTCCAACGGGGATCTACATCAAACGTTTGAATCAAGGTTGGTTACATTTCTCCATTATCTTAACATTGTCATTTATAATAGCATTGCTTTGAGAATTGAGTAGATTTCTGGTAGTCATCTGTCTGTTGTGGTATTCCCAAGCCATAGTGATTTTTCTCCAATACACTAAAACTGTAAGGGAAACTGTGCATGCAATCTCACACACCTTGCACGGTCCATGATCATTATGTTCATCCTTTTAAACATGCCATTTTCTTGTGGTGTTCCTGGGACTGTCTTCTCTCTACAAATCCCATGGTATGAATAGTAACTATCAAACTCCTTGTCGCAGTACTCACCTCCATTATCAGATCTGAGACACTTCAACCTTTTTCCTGTCTCATTCTCAACCAAAGCTTTCCACTTCTTAAAAGTAGCAAACACATCATATTTTTGTCTAATGCAATAAACACAAGTTTTCTTAGTTGCATCATCAATAAATGTAACATAATAATGAGAGCCACCAAGAGATTGTACATGAGCCGGTCCCCATACATCTGTATGCACAAGCTCTAAATTTTCATTCTTCTTATGTTTCCCAACCCTGAGAAATCTGACTCTCTTCTATTTTCCATAAACACAGTTCTCACAGAATTCCAAACTTACCCACTTCAAATCTGGTAGCAACTTCCTTGAGTGGAGAATATGCATCCCCTTCTCACTCATGTGTCCAAGCCTATGATACCACAATGCTGTATCTGTTCATGTGGAAGCTAAAGAGATAGAATGGTCAGTATTATGAGGACATAAATACAACGTACCTACCCTAACTTCTTTTTCTATCACCATTGATCCTTTAGTGATCTTCCACCACTTTTCTCCAAATGTAGATAGACATCCGCCATCTCCCAACTCCCCTGTTGAGCCCAGATTTATTTTCATTGCAGGAATATGCCTTACATCTTTCAATAGCCAATCAGTTCCATTCTTAACTTTTATCCATACCTTACCCATTCCAACAATTTTACATGGCTCATCATCACCCAATAAAACATGTCCAAATCACCTGGAACATAATCATGAAAGTATTTCCTATGGGGTGTAGCATGACATAAAGCTCCTGAATCTACTACCCAATAATCACTAGTATTATCTAATGCAAGAATCAAAGCATCTTGTAACACATCAACTGCTAAATTTGCTTCCTGGGTAGTTTCCTGCTATGTATCTCCTTCCTTATTTAGAGATCTACAATCTTTCTTCATATGTCCTTTCTTTCCACAGTTTCAACACTCTATCTTTTCCAGTTTGGACTTGGATCTAGCCATTTTAGACTTGCCACGATTACCTTGGCTCTTTCCTCTCTCCTTTTGTCTTCCCCTGCTCTCCATGGTCAACGCATTACCTGATGTCTCACCTGTGCTTTTTCTTCACATTTCCTCGCTAAGAATAACACCAATAACATCATCAAATTTCAAGGTGTTTGAACCAAAGGAAGAGTTACTTACAACCATTACCAAGCTATTCCAACTTTCTAACAATGAACACAAGATTAGAAGAGCCCTAACCTCATCATCAAAGTTCACACTTATAGAACTTAGTTGATTTGTAACCATATTAAACTCATTTAAATGATCAGTAACAAATCCATCTTCAGACATCTTCGTATTAAATAAATGCTTCATTATAAATACCTTGTTGGAGGCCGAGGTTTTTTCATATAGCTTACCCAATGCGCTCATCAAACCCTCCGTTGTCTTTTCTTTAGAGATATTGAAAACCACCGACGAATCCAGGCTCAGCCGTATTGTTCCCAGAGCCTTTCTGTCAAGAATCTCCCATTCTTCATCCTTCATAGTCGTCGACTACTTTGCTATTCCTCCCAACGGTAGGAATAGATCCTTCTGGTACAGATAGTCCTCCATTTGCATCTTCCATAACTTGAAGTTTTGGCCATTAAACTTCTCTCCTTTAAACTTTCCTCCTTCTGCCATTGCTCCCACTCAAACCAAAAACCCTAGCTTCCTGCGGGTTTATCTGCCAAATAGACCTTCGGCTCTGATACCAATTGTTAGAAAAACATGATCGCAGAGCAATAAAATAAACATAAATGCAAATATAATCACACATACACATTACAAAAGAGACATGAATATATTTTGGTTCACCCAAGATGGGCTACGTCCACACTAAAGTTGCCAGTCCTTATTAATATACCGTCTAGTAAAGTGAAGGGATATAACCTGCAGCACAACCGCTCCACTTCCTCTTCACTGTCTCACAGTCTCTCTTCTTGATCTCATAGATATTTACAATGCATAATACCTGATACATCAACCCTAGTCGTGTTACAATGTCTTTCTTTTATAAGGGAAATACAATGGGAAAATACCACGGGTTACCCAAAACCATGGGCCCGAAAACTATTGGTGAAAACAACCCCAAAATGTTTTCTCGAGGGCATTTCCCCTGAACTCGAAGGTTGGGAATGAGTGTATAGTCCTCTGAGGTGCACGGCTAAGACAATATCATCTATGAGACTAGAATATATGGCTCCACAACCAACAACTGTCCTCAGCATAAAAGAACTATACCACGATAGAAAGAGAAGGATTAGCTATGGTATACGCACTGCAAAGTTCAGACACTATTTGTTGGGTGCGCACTTCTGTATGTTTACTGACCATTCAGCTTTGAAATACTTGGTAATAAAACAGTGTTAGGGGGAAGAATTTGCAGATGGTTGTTACTCTTTCAAGAGAATGATTTTGGAATTATTGTTCAACCAGGAAGACTGAACTCAGAACCTGACCATCTTTCTAGAATTGAGTCAGGGGAAGAAACTACAAACCTGGAAGATAATCTACCAGATGCGGATTTGTTTTCTATTCAGATTGCAGATGACTATTATAAGGATATTGTAGAATTCTTGACCACAGTTTTGGAACCTACAGAATTTACCACGCAGCAAAAGAAACAACTGGTAGTTAAAGCAGTAGACTCCACCATAATTGCAGGACAATTATACAAGATAGGACTAGATGAAGTACTGCACATATGTGTGCTAGAACATGAGAAACCATTGATACTTGCTGAATCACATTCAGCGGTGTTAGGAGGCCATTATGCAGGAAGAGCCACTGTGTAGAAGATCTTAATAGAAGGACTATGGTGGCCTACACTACACAAGGATTCAAAGGAGCATTTCCGTAGTTGCGATGTTTTCCAAATAATAGGGAAGCCATCTCGTAGAGATGAGATGCCATTGAAGCCATAGTTGGCATTGCAATGCTTTGATAAATGGGCTATTGATTTTGTGGGACCTATCAACCCACCAGGAAAGCGAACTAGTTCAAGATACATTATCACAGCTACAAACTATCTAACTAGATGGGCAGAGGAAAAACCAGTGAAGGACTATAGAGCAATTACTGCCATGCAGTTCATTTTTGAAAACATCCTCACAAGGTTTGGATGTCCAAATATCCTAATGTGTGATCAGGGAACTCACTTTTTGAATAAAACTATTGAATCCCTGACTAAGGAATTTTAGATTTACCATCAGAAGAGCACACCATATCATCCACAGGCCAATGGCACTATTGAAACATTTAACAAACTGTTGGAAAATGCACTGACCAAAGTATGTAATACAAACAGGGATGATTGGAATCTATGAATACCAGCTGTGTTATGGGAATATAGGACAACTTGCAAGAAGTTGATAGTCCATACACCTTTTAGATTAGCATATGGACAGGAAGCTGTGATGCCAAGGAATACATAGTAACAAGTTTGAGAATTGCATCTTTCATACGCCTGACAAATGATGAGACAGTGGAAGAAAGGCTATTACACTTGGTTAGCTTAGAAGAAGATCGCTTCATTGCAAGATTTCACCAACAAGTGCAGAAAGATAGGGAAAAAGGATGGCATGATTGCCATATCAAGTACAAGTCTTTTTCAGGTAGGAGATCTTGTTCTCCTCTATGACAATAAATTCATGAAATTTCCTAAAAAATTCAAGATGCATTAGCTAGGGCCATATATTGTCAAGTATGTTACTAATGGTGGCGTAGTTCAGCTAGCCTCATTAGCCGGAGAAAACCAACTAGGTTTGATTAATGGAAGTAGACTAAAACCCTACAAGGGTAGTCCTACTTCGCTCAACCCTCGGTGATCAAAAGCGAAGAAAACTCTAAGTGTCAAGTGCAGTTGAAATTGGACACTAAGAATATAACAATAAGAGTTTGCACACAATTTTGGTGAAATGCGAGGTGTTCAAAAGAATCAAAGCTGTACTGCAATGCATGAGAAGTAAGCTGAAATGAAGAGTACCAGAACACTCACGTTGCGAAGTTCGGAACAAGAAAGGAATACTGTGTAGTTGACCTTGAGATTCACCTATGCCAGCTGCCAATGAATAAAAATAACCAAGAAGATGGCTAAGGAGGCAACGAATGAAAAGGGGCCATGTGTATCCACTAGGGAGAGGTGAGGGGGTTTGGGATTGGTTTCCCATATTGCCACATGTCTGAATGAGAACCCGTTGGAACTACCTACTAACATTAATGCAATTGCAGTGGGTGGTTGAGAACCTTGATTGCTGAAGCCGATGGAGTATGGAGCATGCCCACGATTTCGTATGGCAGGGAATGGCTCTTATCGCTTGTCTAAGAAAAAACTCAATCACTTGGGGGAACTTGCTGAACCTATTTGACTATCTGGGGGATGGGGAGATAGAGACATTCATTCCTCACTCACTCACCCATTCACGTACTTTCCATTCACAATCCATCAAACCTCGCAGATAATTCATTTGTGTATCTCTTGTATACACCGAACCCATCCGAGGAGGGAAACCGGAGGTTACTCGTGCTTCTTGTGTGTTAGAAAAGGGTTGAGAGCTGATAGCCGTAACACCCTGTGTGTACAACCCCAGTTACAGTGACTGAGTGGTATTGGTAGAAAGATATTACAGAGTGGTATTGGAAGAGGAGTCGTGAGGAAACCCCAAGCCTGGTAACGAATCAATTTTTGAATTGTGGGAGAGAGTTGGAATGCTTGATAAACCCAGTGAAGGCTATATTCTCAAGGAACTAATGACTGGACCTTTCTATGCCCATCCTGGAATAGCATTGGAAGGAAAGGACCGTGAGAGACTGTGCAGTAGAAAAAGGGTCTTCCTTATGTTTGATGTGGTAGGTATTGTGGGTGCCAGGTCAGCTGGGAGTGACTGGACCTTTCTATGCCCATCGTGGAATAGCACCAGAAGGGAAGATTCCTTAAAGGACTGTGTAACAGTGAAGTAGGTATTCCTTTTGTTTGATGTGGTAGGTATTGTGGGTTCCAAGTCAAATGAGTGTTGAGATGCCTGTAGCTCTATGGTTGAGCTCACTAGCTTAGCAACGCCTTCCTTGTTGTCCCTGAATTATTCATAAACCACTGTAGGTTGGCTTAGCATGGGTAGGAGCCCTGGAATGCTTGATAAACCCAACTACAGACTGGTTTAGTAAGAGAATGGATTGTGAGAGAACCTGTTATCCCTCCTTAGTGGATACACTTACCAACTCGAGGGTGATATCTTAGCTGAAATAGTATAGGATGAATAGAGATCTAAGGTTGGGTGGAACGTTGCTCTCACTTAGCTAGTTGCTTCAGAATCGAAAGATAAGTATTTCTGTTATAGTAAATGATGGTGTTTCATTGTTTTGTGATGAATGCTTGTGTATAATTATGGAACTGTGGAATGTATGTTTATGAATGGGATTGACCTGAAGTCATGAACAAGCCTGAGTAAGAGGTTGAGTTCACTATTTTATGTATATCTTATATTGCATGAGTTTAATGCCTTGTAATTCTTGCATATGATAGATGTGTTGATTAAACCTGTTTAATGCATTTTATATGTAACAATGAATGATAGTGTTTCATTGTTTGGAGAGGAATGTTTATGTATAACTAATATTGTGAAGGAGATGTATACTTACACCTGATCCCTGGGGAAGAAGGGAAGCCCTAGAATTGGTTTGAGAAACCTCTGTGGTCAGATCGAAAGGAAGATCTTGGAAGGAAGAAGGTTGGAAGTGTCTAAGTGGAGATACAGACAGAACTTCAGAGAAGGAAATGGGATGGTTAGATACCTCACCTAATTAGGGGACTCCACCATTGGGTAGAGCTATCCAAGATCTTTCCAATGATACCAACCTTGCCCCATTTGGATGATGGAGGAAGGAGTTATGCCCCTTAGAATATTTGATGAAGTTTCCCTTACAGAGGCAGGGTTCCGCAAGCATGGTTCGACAATTGCAAGTTGAGGGTTGCGGGATTGTTGAGTTCAAGAGTATGCATTTTGGGACTCCGCAATTGTGGGATGTGGGTTGCGGGATCAAATGTTGCGGGTTGAGGGATCATCTGTTACGGGTTGCGGGATCGTCAAGTTCAAGATTACGTGTTTTGGACTTCCGCAATTCCGCATCTGCAATTGCGGGTTGCGGATTGTGGGATGCGGAATGCGAGACCCACTGTTGCAGGTTGCGAGTTGTGGGAGTGACCTCCCGCAGAAGTTGGAATTCTGCATTTCTGCATTTGCAATTGTGGGTTGTAGATTGCGGGATCCACTATTGCAGATTGGAGGTTGCAAGTTCGCAACTGCGGGTTGAGGATTGTGGATCCGAACTCTCCTGACTGTGTGTATGGGCACTCAGTCGATGTTTTGGGAGAAAAAAAATGGATCACAGTCTTCAGTGGCCAGGTAGTTTGGTGGGGATGTGACAAAGTGGTATCAGAGCTTCAGTTGCAACACTGGGAGCTGTTTGGACCGAGCCTTGCATGAATTTTGGTCAAGAAATGCGCCCATGGCGTGATTTTAATGAAGTTATTTGATTGATTAATTGTTCGAATGAATAATTCCTGTTTTGAATGGGTATGGTAGAGCCTATTTGCATGATTGTGATGTCTAATAAGATGTATATGATATGCACAGAGATAGTAGCAGCTGTAAGACGAATTGTATCACAGGGAAACGCACAGAACGGTGTAAGAATGGTTACTCTGAATGATGCGCAGGACCCGTTTGGGCCAGAAGATGACGTACTGGGTGATAATGTGCAAGAAGCACATACAGAAGCTGAGTCTAATGGAAGAAGGGAGCAAGTGACACCCCCAAAATTGGCTGAGACTATGGTTAGCTTTAATGAGCGAATGATGAAAGAGCAAGAAGAGGAACATCAACTCAATGCAGCCATTTTGAATAGTCTTATGGACTTGTAGTAAAGGATTAATGGTGGTTCTAACTCGAGCCACGAAGGCCGAGAAGAAAAGAATGCATAAAGTCAGTCTAGGGGTCATTCCATGAGGAGAACTCCAAGCCCTAGAAGAGAATTTGTGGGTAGAAGGCACAAGACAACTTCTCCTAAGTTTTCTTCTAGCAGGTCAGTCGATTTTGAGGGTTCTCCAGGGAGCCCAAGATGCACTGCCGGTAATATTTAGGGCAGAAAGAGGTGTAGAGGTATTCCACAGGGTGAATTTATGAAGGCAAGGCCTCCCACTTTTGGTGGTGAAAGTAAAGAAGGTCAAGAAGCAGAGGAATGGCTTTTTTGGATGAAGAAGTACTTCAGAATGCATAAATATTCAGAGAATGAAAAGGCTAAGGTTGCTATCTACAACTTTAGTGGAAGAGATTCTATTTGGTGGGATCACCTCATGCTAGTGAAAGGAATCAGTGAGAGAAGAGTCATCTGGGGTAGATTCCAAAGATACTTTCAGGAGAAGTACCTATTAGCTAGGTATTATGAGAGAAAAAGAAAAGAGTTCAATGAACTCAGACTAGGATAGAACACTATGGACAAGCATGTTCATAAGTTTCTGGAGTTGGTAAGGTATGTGGACTACATCAAGGATGCAAGAGTGAAGATTCAAAGCTTCCTTGGTAGTCTTCTGCAAAGCTACAGAGATAGGATAGAGTTTGTAAATCCACCAAGCTTAGATGAGGCTATCAGGATGGAAGAGCATTGCTATGAGCAGAATAAAGGTAAGGCAGAGGCACAACCAGTGTGGAAATGTAAACCCAAGGGAAGGTTCGATCAGAAGAAAGGTGAGTCTAAACCACCATTCAGAAATCAGCCTAGGAGATTTCCACAAGGCCAACAAGCAAGAAGAGAGTTCAAGCCAGCTGTAGCAACCAATAGAGCGTTAAAAGGGCCACTTCACTGTTGGGGTTGTGGGGAGAACCACATGCTCAGAGATTTCCCAACTACAAATAAGAAACCCAGGAGCTTGCACAATGTTAGAGGAGTAGCTACTGTAGGTGACATGGCAAGAGAAACACCTAGGATTTATGCAGCATTGGATGATCACCAAGCAAACCATCAATCAATAGTGGTGGAGGTTGTAGGTAAGATTGTTGAGCAGCCTATTTCTGTTTTGATTGATCCGGGGTCTACTCATAGTTATGTATATCCTAAGGTAGTTGAAAGCTATTCTCTTGGTAGAGTAAAGCATGAGAAGGCTTGGCTAGTTCAATTAGCCACCGGTACTAAGAGAAAGGTAAGTGAAGTAGTGAAGGAGTGTCCTATAGAATTGAATGGACTCCTCACACATGCTGAGTTAAATATCTTACCATTGAGATCGTATGATGCCCTAATTGGCATGGATTGGTTGGAAAGGCATAGAGCCAAGGTGGACTGCTATGAGAAAGCATTGGAATGCCTTGATGATGAAGGCAAGACAAGGTTGATTAAAGGGATTCCAGAGCACATTTCAGTGAGGTAGATTTCAACTCTACAATTAAGGAAGTTTTATAAAAAGGGTTGCCAGTTATATGATGTACATATATCAGATTCAGCAGAAGATAAAAGAACCAAGATAGAAGACTTCTAGATATTGCAAGAGTTTTAGGATGTGTTCCTAGATGAGGTTCCAGGATTGCCACCCAAGAGAGATGTTGACTTTTCTATTAATCTTGTTCCAGGAGTAGCACCCATCTCCAAATCTCCTTATAGAATGAGCACACCAGAATTGGTAGAGTTGAAGATGCAGCTGCAGGAGTTAATGGACAAAGAGTATGTCATACCGAGTGTATCCCCATGGGGTGCACCAATGTTGTTTGTTAAGAAGAAGGATAGAACATTGAGGCTATGTATTGATTACAGGTAGCTCAATAAGGTGACACTCAAGAACAAGTATCCCTTTCCAAGGATAGATGACTTGTTTGATCAGATGAAGGAATCTAGAGTGTTTTCAAAGATTGACTTGAGGTCTGGGTACCATCAAGTAAGAACAAGATATTCATAAGACAGCCTTCAAGACTAGGTATGGTCATTATGAATTTACAGTGGTGCCATTTGGTCTTAGCAATGCACCTACTACATTCATGTGTCTCATGAATAGTGTCTTCAACAAGTATTTGGATAAGTTTGTGATTTTGTTCCTGGATGACATTATTGTGTATTCCAAGAATGAACAAGAGCATGATGAGCATTTGAGGATGGTATTAGACGTCCTTAGATAACACCAGTTGTATGCTAAGATGAGTAAATGTAACTTCTATCAAGAGAAGGTGCAGTATTTGGGTCATATTATATCAGCAGAAGGCTTTGTAGTAGATCCAGAGAAGATTGAGGCCATCATGGATTGGTCCACTCCAAGGAATGCAGTAGATGTTATATATTTTATGGGCCTTGCTGGTTACTACAGAAGGTTCATTGAAGGATTCTCCAAGATAGCCTATCCAATCACTTCATTACAGAGGAAGAATATTGATTTTGTATGGTCTGAAAAGTGTGAGAAAAGTTTTTAGCAGTTAAAGGAGCTACTTACTAGTGCACCTGTTTTGAGGATTACGGATCCGAGTAAGGATTTTGTGGTATGCACTGATGCTTGCATTGAAGGACTCGGTGGAGTAATAATGCAATAAGGGTTTGTAATTTGTTATGAGTCAAGAAAGTTGAAAGAGCATGAAAGGAACTATGACACCCATGACTTAGAGCTAGCAGCCATCATTCACGCTCTTAAGAGATGGAGGAATTATCTTTTGGGAAGGATCTTTGAGCTCAGAACTGATCATATGAGTTTAAAATACTTGTTTGACTAGCCAAATCTGAATGTAAGAAAAACTAGATGGATGGAGTTTCTTTGTGAGTTTGATTCAGAGATTAAGCATGTCAAGGGTAAAGAGAATAAGGTTGTTGGTGCACTCAGTAGGAAATTCCATTTGCAGCAATAAGTAGATGTGAATTAGACTTGAAGGAAAGAATTTTAGAGGCTCAAGATAGTGATGAAGTCTATCTCCATATTAAAGAGAAATTATAGCAGAATGTTATAGAGGAGAAGTATGCAAGATATCAGCTGGGTGAGGATGATGTTCTCATTTATCAGAACACCAGACTTAGCATTCTAAACAATGCAGATTTGAAGAAGTTGGTGATGGATGAGATACACCAAATACCATACTCAGGACACCCAGGATATCAAAAGACTATAACAGCAGCGAGGACGCATTACTTTTGGCATGGTATGAAGAAGGACATAGCTGAGTACATTGTTATATGTCAAAAGTGCCAATAGGTCAAGGCAAAGCACCAACATCCAGCAGGATTGTTGCACCCCTTACACATTCTAGAGTGGAAGTGGGAAGTGATTTCTATGGATTTCATAAAAGGATTGCCTATGACAGTGAATAAGCATGATTCAATCATGGTGGTGGTGGATAAGCTATCAAAGGTAGCTCATTTCATTCCAGTCAAGTCCACCCACAAGGTTAATGACATTGCATATATCTTCATGAGGGAGATATTAAGACTGCATGGATTGCCCAAAGCAATAGTTTCAAATCATGATGCAAATTTCACCTCCAATTTTTGGAAAGGACTATTCCAAGAGTTTGGAACTCAGTTGAAGTTTAGCACAACCTATCATCCTCAGAAAGATGGTCAGACTGAGAGAGTGAATCAGATCCTTGAAGATATGTTAAGGATGTATGTGATGGATAAGCCATTTAAGTGGGAATACTATTTACACTTAGTGTAATTTGCTTACAATAATGGGTATCAAGCATCATTGAAGATGAGTTCTTTTGAAGTGTTGTATGGAAAAGGATGCAGAACTTCAGTGAGCTGGGACAACCCAGTGGATAGAGTAGTGCTTGGACCAGAAATGATTGAGGAGCTAGAATAGGAAGTTGTTAAGATCAGGAAGAATTTGAAGGCAGCACGGGACAAGAAAAAGAGTTATCCAGATCTGAAGAGAATGCATAAGGAATTTCAGATTAGGGATCATGTCTACTTGGGAGTGAGACCCAGGAAGAGTTCCATGAAATTGGGAAGTTGTGCCAAGTTGGCACCAATATATTGTGGGCCATTTGAAGTCCTTGATAGGATAGGGCCAGTTGTATATAGAATTGCATTTCCTGCTAACATGAAAGCTCATAATGTTTTCCATGTATCTTTTCTTAAGAAATATGTACATGATCCTAATCATATCATTGATTGGCATGTGATACAGGTTGGTCCAGAAGGAGAGTTCTAGGTGGAGCCTACATTCATCCTTGACAGGAAGGTTACCTTGATCTGGAACCGGGACATAGGGCAGGTAAAGGTGCAATGGAGGAACCTTAGTCTAGAAGAGGGCACATGGGAGCTAGAGGATGCCATGAAAGAGGCATTCCCATTTTTTTTTAGTTTTGAGAACACAAAGGACAGTGTTATTCTAAGGGAGAGAGAGTTGTAATACCCCATTTTTCCCTTGATGTATTTGGATTTGATGTATATACTATGTATGTAGAGTGTGTGTATTCGCCCTAGTGTGGAGCTCAAGACCAAGGCCCCACTAGTGGATGTTTAAGGTTATTTGCATAGGTAAGTATTTGGACAACTGATTATTCATGGGATGCTAAGCCATGACTAAATGTAAATGATGTAATTATTATTAATGAATACAAATAACCAAGAAGCTAGCTAAGGAGGCAACGAATGAGAAGGGGCCATGTGTATCCACTAGGGAGAGGTGAGGGGGTTTGGGATTGGTTTCCCATATTGCCACATGTCTGACTAAGAACCCGTTGGAACTCTCTGCTGAAATTAATGCATTTGAAGTGGGTGGTTGAGAACCCTGATTGCTAAAGCCGATGGAGTATGGAGCATGCCTACGATTTTGTATGGCAAGGCATGGCTCTGATCGCTTGTCCAAGAAAACACTCAATCGCCTGGGGGAACTCGCTGAACCTGTTTGAGTATCTGGGGGATGAGGAGATAGAGACATTCATTCCTCACTCACTCACCCATTCATGCACTTTCCATTCATGAGCTGTTGACCCTCGTAGAGAATTAGTTCACATATCTCATGTATACACCGAACCCATCCGGGGAGGGAAACCAAAGGTTACTCATGCTTCCTGTGTGTTAGAAAAGGTCTGAGAGCTGATAGCCGTAACACCCTGTGTGTAAACCCCCAGTTACAGCGACAGAGTGGTATTGGCAGAAAGATATTACAGAGTGGTATTGGGAGAGCGATCGCGAGGAAACCCTCAGCCTAGTAACGAATCAGTTGTTGAACTGTGGGAGAGAGTTGGAATGCTTGATAAACCCAGTGAAGGCTATAGTCTCAAGGAACTAGTGAGTGGACCTTTCTATGCCCATCCTAGAATAGCACCGGAAGGATAGGACTATGAGAGACTATGCAGCAGCAAAAGGGTCTTCCTTGTGTTGGATGTGGTATGTATTGTGGGTGTCAAGATGGCTGAGAGAGACTGGAACTTTCTATGCCCATCCTGGAATAGCACTGGAAGGGAAGATGCCTTGAAGGACTATGTAATAGTGAAGTAGGTCTTCCTTGTCTTGGATGTGGTAGGTATTGTGGGTGCCAGATCAACTGAGTGCTGATATTCCTGCAGCTCTGTGGTTGATCTCACTGGCCTAGCAATGCCTTCCTTGTTGTCCCTGAATGCTTGACAAACCATTGTAGGTTGGCTTAGCATGGGTAGGAGCCCTGGAATGCTTAATAAACCAACTACAGACTGGTTTAGTAAGAGAATGGAGCCTTGACTGTGAGAGAACTTGTTAGCCCTCCTTAGTGGATGCACTTCCCAGCTTGGGGGTGATCTCTCAGCTAAAATAGTATAGGCTAGACAGAGATCTAAGGTTGGGTGGAACGTTTCTCTCACTTATCTAGTTGCTTCAGAATCGAAAGATAAGTATTTCTTTTATAGTAAATGATGGTGTTTCATTGTTTTGTGATGAATGCTTGTGTATAATTATGGAATTGTGGAATGTATGTATATGAATGGGATTGATATGAAGTCATGAATAGGCCTGAGTAAGAGGCTGAGTTCACTGTTGTATGTATATCTTATATTGCATGAGTTTAATGCCTTGTAATTCTTGCATATGATAGATGTGTTGATTAAACATGTTTAATGCATTTTATATGTAACAATGAATGATAGTGTTTCATTGTTTGGAGAGGAATGTTTATGTATAACTAACCCTATGAAGGAGATGTATACTTACACCTGATCCCTAGGGAAGAAGGGAAGCCCTGGAAGTGGTTTGAGAAACCTCTGTGGTGAGATGGAAAGGAATATATTGGCAGGAAGAAGGTTGGAAGTGTCTAAGTGGTGATATAGATAGAACTTTAGAGAAGGAAATGGGAGGGTTAGATATCTCACCTGATCAGGGAAATCCACCATTGGATAGAGCTCTCCAAGAGATTTCCAACGGCACCAACCTTGCCCCATTTTGATGCTAGAGGAAGGAACCCTCTATCCAATGGTGGATTTCCCAGTGCATGTGAAGCAAACTGAAACTCCTAAATCCTACATCTATGAGTTTCAAAAACTAGATGTGATGGTCTTTGATATCTCAGAAGCTATATTGTTCTTTTTTTTCATTGAAGGGTTATTAGAACCTTTGAAAGGTTTGATGAAGGCTTACAGGCCCTATTCCTTGCAAGATTCACTGAGTCAAACCAGAGACTTGCATGACTCTGTTTGGAGGACCATATTTCTTCCTAGGACAGTTGGTCCTACTCAATTCAATAATCAGAGGCCACCCATGAAGAGTTCTTTTGGAAACTTCAGAAAGGATAACTAAGCAAATGATCGAGATGAATTGAGAAGAAGGAAGTTGTGCTTCACCTATCAGGAGCCATGGCTTCTAGGACATAGATGTTATAAAGGAAAATCATACTACATTGAATTTTATCTAGAGAGTGAAGCTGAGGAAGAAGAAGAAAAGGCCCCAATAGATGCAGAAGTGTCCTATGAGAATGCAGAACAAGAACCTACCCCTGAGGTGAGCAAGATTGCAGTAATTTCAAGACTGCCTCGCTTCCATACACTTAGATTCAAAGGAGTGGTTCAAGGACAATCAATCACCATGTTAGTGGATGGAAGAGAAACACATAACTTCATTGATTCAACCCTGGTTGAAAGGAGGAATCTACCTACTTAAAAGTTTGGAGGCTTCACTGTTATTATTCCAGGTTATAATTCAATGAACTGTTGTAGATGGATTCCTAAATTGCAGATTTCTATAGGAGAGCATACCATTACATATAGCTTTTATGTTGTGTATGTGGTTGATAGTAACATGGTTTTGTTAAATTTTCAGAATTTACTTCAATATGATCTAGGATCTTAACTGAGAGAACAACATGTACAGCATATCTACAGCATATCAATCATGGAGACAATAATGCAAGCACACAAGAGACACAAAGATTTACTTGGGGAAAACCATAAAGGTGAAAAACCCCAATAACTTCCTCAGAGATAGATAGAGCAATGATACAACCAACCAATAGAGATAGCCATAACCTAGCAGCAATCCTCCTCCTCCATAAGTGCGCTTCTCCTCCTTGAGAGCATGTGTGAGAAGTGAGTGAGCAAATAGAGTGCCTCCCGCACTCTATTTATACTTGACTTGACTTGCCTTTTTACCTAACTCATGTAGGCTCGAACTTAACCACATAACATAATGCTGAGTGGGCCGACCCCCAATAGGGTGGTCTAATAACCCTTTGACCCACATGGCCGACCCCCAATAGGGTGGTCTAATAACCCTTTGACCCACATGACTTATACAGGGCCGACCCCAAACAAGGTGGTCTAATAACCCATCAAGTATAAGTTACGACACTTACAATATAAATGACGACACTTCCTTATAGAGGAATAATACCATCTCTATAGGAATACAATATACATATATGTGAAATACATTCCGAAGTTACATATACATCAACACTCCCTCTTAACTAGGAAGGTATTTCTCAGCACAGTTCTTCTAGCACAAGTCATCTTCTCTGGATCATCGTCACTGGATGAGTCATCATCATCGTCACTGCTGCTGCTATCTCATCCAATCTCTGTCTCTACTCGTCATAGGAAGTTCTACAGAGCCAGTCCTTTTTCATACTGGATGTAGGCCCACCACCTGCAGGTCTTCGTCATCACTGGCCATACTGTGGAATCCTCAGGACTTATTACGTGCGTCACAAAACCTCGAAAGAGCATCCCAGGATATTACGGGTACACAACTCCAACCTGTAGGATCTCCCAGGGCGTTATTACATGTGACCCCACCACAAAACCTCGAAAGAGCATCTTAGGATGTTACGGGTACACAACTCCGACCTAAGATCTCCCAGGGCACAAATTACATGTGGTCCACCACAAAACCTAGCAAGAGCATCTCAGGATGTTACGGGTACACAACTCCGACCTGAGATCTCCTAGGGCACAAATTACATGTGGTCATGGCAAAACCTCGCAAGAGCATCTCAGGATGTTACGGGTACACAACTCCGACCTGAAATCTCCCAGGGCCCAAATTACATGCCATAGGACAAAACCTCGCAAGAGCATCTCAGGATGTTACGGGTACACAACTCCGACCTGAGATCTCCCAGGGCACAAATTACATGTCCTCCCAGAGCAATGTCTCGACAGAGCATCCCAGGCTGTTACGGGTACACAACTCCGACCTATAGGATCTCCCAGACATGCTCATCTGCACAACCTGATCCACGGCCACAGAGTATCAACCTGATACTCACCATACATCATCCTGATGTACTCATGATCGTCCTGATCATAATCACTGCAACGTCCTGCTGCAAGTCATCTGGAGCAACATCCTGAAGCTCGTCATCTATGATCATCCTGATCATCACTGCAACATCCTGCTGCATGCCAAGTATCATACATGATCCTCCTGATCATCAATGTATCCACCTGATACAAATACATGATACATATCATCATACATGATCCTCCTGATCATCAATGTATCTACCTGATGCATACCAAGTATCTACCTGATACATATCATCATACATGATCCTCCTGATCATACAATGTATCCACCTGATACAAATACATGATGCATATCATCATACATGATCCTCCTGATCATCAATGCATCTACCTGATGCATACCAAGTATCTACCTGATACATATCATCATACATGATCCTCCTGATCATCAATGTATCCACCTGATACAAATACAGATACATGATACATATCACCATACATGATCCACCTGATCATACAATGTATCCACCTGATACATATACAGATACATGGTCCAAGCATCCAACATGATGCATATACAAAATGATCATATCCAGCATCCTCATGATGCGTACATACATACATAAAAATGATCCAACTGATCATATCAAGCAGAAACCAGAACATCATTCTGATGCTCATCATCCAGCGCTTACATCCACATCCATGTGAAGGATCCTCCTTCCAACATGCTTGGAATGGCTTCAGCAAATGTGTCCGTCACTTCTTCCTCGAAGTGTCCTCGATCTGAATAACACCAAGCCTCTCTCTGAAGTACTCGAACTTCACCCTGGCTAGTGGCTTCGTCAGCACATCTGCAATCTGCTCGTCCGTCGCAACATACAGGAGCTTCACAGCTCCTCTCTGCACCATATCCCTGATATAGTGATATTTGATCTCTATGTGTTTCGACCTGTCATGAAACACTGGGTTCTCGGACAGCTTCACACAACTCTGGTTATCACAGAAGATACCAGTAGCCTCCAACGGGAGATCAAATAACTCAGACAGTAGCTTCCGTAGCCATACTGCCTCACAACTAGCTGAACAGGCTGCAACATACTCTGCCTCAGCTGTACTCAGTGCTACACAGGACTGCTTCCTGCTAAACCAAGAGATCACACCTGATCCCATACTGAAGCAACACCCAGATGTGCTCTTCCTGTCTGTAGCACTGCCATCCCAATCTGAATCAACATAACCCTGCAGGTTAAACTTTTGATTCGCCTCATATCTGAGCCCATAATCTACTGTACCCTTCAGGTACCTCAGAACGTGCTTTACAGCAACCAGGTGAACACTCCTCGGATCCGTCAGGAACTGGCTCAATGTGTTCACAGCAAAGCAAATGTCTGGTCTCGTGTTCGTCAGGTACATCAAGGACCCAATCATCTGACGATACATAGAGACATCAATCGGCTCAGATGAAGCATCACATAGAAGCTTCAGATTTGATGCCATAGGTGTGGCCATGGCCTTGCAATCCATCATCCCAAACCTCTTTGGGCTCTCTACTGCATACTTCCCTTGTCCAAGGAAGATTCTATCTGCACTCTGCCACACCTCCATGCTAAAAACAAATAGTGCATCATCCCCAAGTTCTTCATCTCGAACTCGGTAGTAAGCTTCCGCTGCGTGTCGGCAATCAATCTATCTTCACCATACCAAGTTCTGCACATATATGATTTCCTATCATGTGTCTCAGAACCAAGTGGCTGCTCTACATACACTTTTTCTTCAACTACACCATTCAAGGAAGCTGTCTTGAATCCATCTGGTGTATCTTCTATTTCATCACTTTTATATTTCTCAATGCTGCCATCTGCAACATGCTTGATCTGATAGTTCCATTTGGAAGTCATAGCAAACTTCCCTTCATGTCTTTGGGATTACATCCCAAACATTATTCTTCATGATCGACGGATCATGGCATTTCATTTCTTCATCCCAGATCCTGGGAACTTCAATATCTTCAATAGATATCTTTGTTGCTGGAACAAATGTTGTAGTTCTTCTTTTGTAGGAGATGGCATATGATCTTTCCTACACAACAAGTTAAATTGCATGATTAGAAAACATCTCATAGTTTTCAGAACAAATTCTTACACATAAAGAAATATGCCATACAGTCATGCAATTATCTTAGCCAATGCTTCAATACAACATTTATCCATATCCCGTAACTTTCTAGATGCCTTCCAATCTCTACCAGAACATTGTTAAGAGTGTGCACAACTCCCAACATGTCAGCAAAGAGGTTTCATTCTAGATAAGTAGCAATGGAATGTTGTACAGTGCCATAGGCTACTTACCCATGCATATTAGTAGTATACTGTTCATCAATGCAATTATTCTAATATGCATAATACGCAACCTAATTCTAGGAACATCAGTATATTCATTATTGAACAGTATTATTTAAGAAATGACAGTTCAAATACTTATCTTTGTTTGTTCGTTGGGTGGACTCCCTCTGAGTCTTCGCTTCCTTGCAGGAGCTGCTGGAGTCCTAATCTGAAGTAGCTTCTTCTACACCTTTCTGTTGTGGGATGTAGAGAGATGGTCAACTCCCTCTGAATATCTGCATCCTTGCATAAACCACTGGAATGTACTCCCTCTTGATCTTTGCTTCCTGGATTACCTGTTCTTGAATCTCATATTCATCCTTGGTCCCTATGCATGCTTATTAGTATCATGAATGTGTTATCCTTGTGAACTCATATAAAATCATACATTCATTAGTATACTATTAAAACACAATAATCTCAAGCATGTATAGTCATGATCATTTCAAACAGAAATAATAAGCATTAGCATTCAAGGTTTATGTAGGATTCTTATGGTTAGTCAAATCATAAGAAACATAACATGTCTAAACCTGTAATTACTCAAACATATGACTCTTCGTGAATAATCATTATCAACAACACAATAGTATAAGATCCTAAACCAAGGTAGGATTCTAGCTTGATATAGGAAAAACATACCTGGATTAGCATGCTAGCTAGTTTATGTCTAACATACCCGCATAATGTGTTTTGGTTCTCTTCAGTGACTTGTGCTAGTAACCTGCATGTCTCATATGTTAACCATTACAAAACCAAGTTATACATACCTCGTAAATGGATCTTCTATGAGATCCATGACAATGGATGAATCTTTGTCCTCATGTCACCATGATCATATGTTCTTGAACTGGAACATGATTTGTCTTTCTTGGTGTACCTTTCATGTTAGTAGACAACATAAACCTCATACAACACCATAATGCATTAGTACAATCATAAGTGTCAACACCCTAAATAATGAATATCTTCTATCATGCATTCATAATTTTGTTAAGGTGATATGACAAATCTAAAAACAAAATTGTACTTAACTGTAATAACATGAAGACAAACATACCATAAACTTAATCATGGAAAAATATCAAAACATACTTCGATGAGTCATACCTGTCGAGATCGCTTGTAATCTTCTTATGTAAGGCCTTAGCCTCATCTCCCTCTGAAACAGGAACTTCTTCACCTATGTAGGTGACCAATCCATCTTCTTCTAGGATTAACCCAATCCACTTGATTTGCAAGAACTGGACCTTGAGCTGGATATGGGTTTGTCAGAGAAACCCCAAAAATTCAAACTTTGAATTTCAACCTTCCGATAGGATAGGAATATGCGCCTTGATGAACTGATCAAACTGGTATATTCAAAATTTGAAAACTGCAAAGTTTCACTCCTCAATTTTGCCTTTGAAACTTCTGGATTCACTGGACGTGACCCTGAACTGGGGTTTGATGAAGCCCACTCTTTTGCCCCATCAAAATGTTTGATCCAAATCTCTAAGCTTCTATTTTTCTGAGGAGCTTCCAGCCGTGTTCACAGATTTCAAAAATTCCCATTTTTACAGAAGCCCTAATTTTCCACTTTTCTGATCAAAGTCCCGAACTAGGGTCTAATCAAGCCTGGCCTTCTGCCCAACCAAAAATTCTGATCTCGGTCTCTAAATTTCTATTTTGATGAGTAGCATCCAGCCGTGGTCTCCGATTACAAAAATTCCAACTTTCTCCAAAGCCCTAAATTCCGGAAGCCATGAATGAAGGTACCAAAAAATAATTCTGTTTTGACAGAAATATGTACCTGATTGTTTCTAGTGTAACTCCAAAATTTTTGATCCACAGGGTCTGAAAACGTTTCCTGAGATATCCTGACCTGTTAGCTTTCCATCCTGACAGGTCTGACCTCAATTGGATGTTCTGAGAGAGAGTTATGCCAAATGTCGCAACGTGACCTGTTTTGGGAAAATACAGGAGAGCGAACTTGTACGGCATGCCACGTGTCACTGTTTGACCTTCGGCCTCTGAAAAAGTGTTCTGAGATAGCTCGGCCTGTTATCTTTCCATCCTGACAGGTCTGACCTCAATTGGATTCTCTGAGAGAGAGATATGCCAAGTGTCGCAACGTGACCTGTTTATGGGATAATACAGGAGAGCGAACTTGTACGGCGTGCCACGTGTCACTGTTTGACCTTCGGACTCTGAAAAGGTTTTCTGAGATAGCTCGGCCTGTGTACTACCTGTCACGTTTCACTAAATTTCATTTGGAGCTTCCTAGCCCAAGTTATGACCTTTTTCCCAAGGTCACCTGATTTTGACTCAGATCTGGAAGAGGCAGAAACCCTATATTGTACAGATCATAAATCACAAAGTACAACGAATTAGAGGTTGTCCTTTGGACACAAGATACCTGGAGATCTTAGCTTCGGCCTGTAACAATTTCAGATCCGAAAACTTCGCCAAAACGGATTTATAGCGAAAGTGCTACGATGACTGGTTTTTTCTATATCAAGCCCTAGCATCGTAAGTGCAACAAGTGTCATACATGCCATATCATGCCTTCTTTCAGGCTAGCTCTGATACCATGTTAAATTTTCAGAATTTACTTCAATATGATCTAGGATCTTAACTGAGATAACAACATGTACAGCATATCTACAGCATATCAATCATGGAGACAATAATGCAAGCACACAAGAGACACAAAGATTTACTTGGGGAAAACCATAAAGGTGAAAAACCCCAATAACTTCCTCAGAGATAGATAGAGCAATGATACAACCAACCAATAGAGATAGCCATAACCTAGCAGCAATCCTCCTCCTCCATAAGTGCGCCTCTCCTCCTTGAGAGCATGTGTGAGAAGTGAGTGAGCAAATAGAGTGCCTCCCGCACTCTATTTATACTTGACTTGACTTGCCTTTTTACCTAACTCATGTAGGCTCGAACTTAACCACATAACATAATGCTGAGTGGGCCGACCCCCAATAGGGTGGTCTAATAACCCTTTGACCCACATGGCCGACCCCCAATAGGGTGGTCTAATAACCCTTTGACCCACATGACTTATACAGGGCCGACCCCAAACAAGGTGGTCTAATAACCCATCAAGTATAAGTTACGACACTTACAATATAAATGACGACACTTCCTTATAGAGGAATAATACCATCTCTATAGGAATACAATATACATATATGTGAAATACATTCCGAAGTTACATATACATCAACAGGTTTTGGGAGCACAATGGTTGTATTCTATTGGGAAGCATTCAATAGACTACCAAGTTCCTGAGATGGTATGCAAGGGAGAAGATGGAAATGAGTTAGTGTTGAGAGGGATCAACACCTACCCAAAACAAGTGGTAAGTGCACATAGTATGATATCTATACTAAGTCATGGAGACATTGAATGGGCTACAGAATTCCAAATCACCACAAAGGGTATCTCATTGGAAGTATCCCAATATCCAGGAGAAATTCAGAAGCTGCTCCAAAAGCATAAGAAGGTGTTTGGGGACCTTCCTCATGGTAGGCCACCAAATAGAGGAGTGGAGAATAGAATTAAGTTGGAGATAGGAACCTTATCTATCAAATTACATCTCTACAAATACCCAAAAATAATCAAGGATGAGATAGAGCGAACCATGAAGGAACTACTTGACTTGGGGTTCATTAGACCGAGTTCAAGTCCTTTTTCATCATCTGTAGTCCTTGTGAAGAACAAAGATGGGACCATGTGAATGTGCATAGACTACCAATATATCAACAAGAAGACTATCAAGAAATGATATCATATTCCAAGGATTGATGAGCTTATGGATGAGCTCCATGGGGCCAAGTACTTTTCAAATATTGATCTTCGATATGATTACCATCAAATCAACATGCTGGAAGAAGACATCTAGAAGACAGCCTTCCAGTGTCACTATGGACACTTTGAGTTTCTGATTATCCCTTTTCGCATAACCAATGCACCTGCAACTTTTCAATCTTGCATGAACATAGTGTTTAACAGGAAGCTCCGTAAGTTTGTACTTGTTTTCTTTGATGATATTTTGATCTATAGTAGGACTTAAGAGGAGAATTTGGATCATTTGGATATTGTACTAACAACATTGGTAGATCAATTTTTAGATGCAAATCTATCCAAGTGTGATTTCATAATGACTAAGATTTTGTATCTTGGTCATGTGATTGAGCAAGATGGAGTTAAAGTTCACATGGAAAAGATCCAAGCTATTTTAGAATGGCCAAGTCCTAAAAATATCACTGAACTGAGAGGTTTTATTGGGCTATGTACCTACTACCGGAAGTTTGTCAAATGATTTTCCAAGTTGATTTTACTAATAAAGGAGCTTTCCATTGGTCAGAAGAATCTGAGAAAGAATTCCATAAAATGAAGGAGGTAATGAGCAGTTGTCCTATTCTTGCACTTCCATTTTTTTCTCAACCTTTTGTTCTTGAGTGTGATGCTTCACAGAATGGAATTGGAGTAGTGTTGATGCAAAACAAGAACCCCTTGGCCTTTGAGAGCGTAAATTTGCAGCCCAATGAAATAGTATATTCAGTCTATGACATGAAGATGCTATCCATCATGCATGTTCTAGTAAAGTTTAGACAGTATTTGGTAGGTGGTAAGTTCATTATCAAGACTGATCACAATAGTTTGAGGCACTTCTTAACCCAAAGGGAGCTGAATGATAGGAAACAAAAGTGGGTAAGAAAGGTCCAAGCATTTGAATTTGATATTGAATATAATAAGGGTAAGATGATCATTGTAGCTAATGCTTTTTCTAGAAAACCAACATTTTCATTTCTCAAATTTCATAATGATTAGAAGGTACAGCTTGGGGTAGGGTACAGAAAGAACCAGTTTGCTTGTGATTTATTTCATGGATTAATTCATGATGATGCTTAAAATATTCTCAATGATATTATATAGTATAAGTATAGGATATTCTTAGTTCCAGAATCCACATTAAAGAAGAATATCCTTGAGTCTTCCCATGATGTGCCTCTAGTAGGTCATCCATTGTTTGTGAATACTTACAAGAAAGTGAACGAAAGGTTCACTTGGAAGGGGTTGAAGAAAGAGATGGAGTATGTTAGATCATATGTGGCATGTCATCAAAATAAAGTATATCATACTCATCCAGTAGGTCTCTTATAACCACTTCCAATTCCTGAACAAAAATGGGAAAGTGTATCGATGGATTTCATCACCGAGCTCCCAAAAAGACAAGGTAAAGACAATATTTTTGTTGTGGTTGATAGATTGAATACATATGCACATTTATTTACTGTCACAACTGATATTTTATCTATCCAAGTGGATGAAATTTTCATCAAAGAATTCTTCAAACTTCATGGCATACCCAAGTCCATCATCAGTGACAAAGATAACAAGTTCACTAGCAATGTTTGGCAAGAATTGTTCAAGTTAGTGGGGACAAGTTTGGAAATGAGTACCGGCTACCATCCATAGACTGATGGACAAACAAAAAGAGTGAACCAATGGATGGAAGGGTACTTAAGAAGCTATGTTATAAGCCAACAAAATTCATGGAATACTTGGCTCCATTTGGGATAATTTTGTTACAACACTACTTTTCATCTCTCGATTAGTATGTCTCCCTTCAAAGCTCTATATGGATATGATGCAATCACTTTTGCTGATCTGATATTTGGTGACTATAAGACACAAAAGGAAAAGGATTGGCTCCAAGAGAGTCAATACATACTTAGAACTCTCAAGGACAACTGTGGATAGCAAAAAATAGGAAAACCGTGCATGCAGACAAGCATAGAATTGAGTGAGCTTTCCAAGTAGGATATTTGGTATATTTGAGGTTGCATCCCTATACCATGTCCTCATTGAATTCTAAGGGGGATGAGAAGTTGCATCCAAGGTTCTATGGTACCTACCAATTCTTGAGGAGGATGAAGGAAGTGGATTATGAGTTAGAGTTTCCTCTAGGAAGCCGGATCAACAATGTTTTCCATGTGTCCTGTTTGAAGAAGGAAATAGGGAAGAAAGTCAAGGTTTCACAAGACTTGCCACCCCTTGATGATGAAGGACATTTGGTGCTGATCCCTCAGAAGAGTTTGGAGGTTTGAGAGAATAATTTGCAGAGCATAATCATTAAGGAATTTTTAGTGCAATGGGAAGGACTGCCCAGTGAGGATGCTACTTGGGAAGGAGAACACATCTTACAGCATCCTAGTTTGAAATTGATTGAGGACAAGAAATATTGGGTGGGGAAGATTGTCATGTCCCCTCAATAGTGAACATTGGATCGAGTTCCTAACCCAACCAATTCCTTGGGTTGAGGAGACAACTTCATTTACTATGGGGTTAATTTTTAATTCCAAGCATTTAATTAATTAGGAGTGTGAATTAATTTTTGTCTAAAGTTTATTATGCACTCGGAATAATTATTTTTCATGCATTTAATAATTTTATCATAAATAAATGAGGACAATGCTCCACTAGGGTGCATTAGTGGATGAGGTTTAATTAGAGATGACTTGAAGAAGAAGTTAAGAAGAAAGCATCCAAATCTAATGCTAGGAACCTGAGTCAACCCTTCTCTTTACTTTGTTAGTATATTGTTGTTGGACGCATATGCTTTGTAAGTTGTCCCGTAGTATTATATGTTCCATGGAATTGATCCTTAGTTTGTATTAGCCCGTAGTATTATCTGTTCCATGGTATTGATCCATAGTATTGGATGCATATGCTTTGTAAGTCATCCCATAGTATTATATGTTCCATGGTATTGATCCATAGTATTGGCACATATAATTAGTATATAAGTATGTGTTGAGGCCAATGAAGGCACCCAGAAGTTAATTGTATTGAGATTGCTAAAAGGAGGTTGCCCCCTAGAAGTGGTCTGCAATCAATAAATCTATTGTGTTCTGTTATTTCTGATATATTGTGCATTTTCATTAATTAATTGTTGGAGGTTACTCACATCTAGTATCAAAGAACTTTTTGGGATCGTTGGGTGTAATTTTTGCCAATTTTTTTTCGCATATGTATTTGTTCCTATCAATTGCAGGTTCGGATCCGAGAATAATCCCTATTCTCTTAAATATGGGAAGTACTTGGGAATAAACCCTAAAACACATTGTGAGGGGTACCACAGGAACCCCGAATTAGCTGGCCCATTGAGAGGACCTTCCAGTGAAAAGGGAAACAACTCCTACCTGATTGACTAGTTCCCACACATGAGGTAAACCAAGAGCTGTCATTTGTGGCAAAGCAGTTATTAGTTTTACCTAAGCTGTGGAGTGAGGGGTATTGCCCCAATATGCAAGATGTTAGACAACATTGGTGGCTGAGTGAATCCCCTGAACCTTTAGGAATCCACACATACCGGGGGTCCATATCTATTTCCAGCTGATAAATCACAGATTACATCTGTCCAAAACTGTTTCTGATCACTTTCGCGCCGTTACAGATCGATTCACCATATATTCTTTGTTTTAACTCGGTTTCCCTTGAAACTTAATTGACACCCCTGCAATCCCGTTATGCATATTTCATTCTTGAGGACCCTATCCCAAATTCCACTTCCCGAAGCCAGAAATCCCACATTTGTCTATTTTTAGGGTTTTCCATAACCTCTTCGATTTTCACCCAATCACCTTCAAATTTTGCCACCATGTCCATTTTTTATTTCTGCGTCTTTGTCCCTCTTTGAAAAAATTTCCCATTCTTTCACCCCATTTCTGAAATCCCCATTTTTTGCTTCCCTGTCCATTAGAAAGTGTCCAAAACCTAGTCAAACCCCAATTACCCATAAGAGTCTTCCCAAATACAAATTTCCCTTTACTAAATAAGCTTCTATTTTTTTTTCTAGCCATTCACAAAAAAAAAACTCATGGTTATGGTTGTCACCCGCGCAGGATCACAAATCATGGAGGAAGAACTTGCAGCCCTTAAAACCAAACTCCAAGATCTGGATGAAACATTTCTCAACCTCCATCTTTAGCATTCATCCATGAACAATAAATGATAGCCAGAATCTTCTACAGACACTGGGTTCTCTTCTTCCAACAATTTTCGTGGGCCGAAGCTTTATTTTCCTCACTTCAATGGTAATGATCTGAATGGATGGATATACCGGGCCAAACAATATTTAAGTTTGTATAATACTTTTGATGTCCACAAATTTCTACTTGGATCCTTTCATTTGGAAAAGGAATCCCTTCAATGGTACCGTTGGTACATCAAGACTCATGACGAGCCAAAATGGAAATATTTTTTCCAACTCCTTAGGTAGTGATTTGGTCCTAGTGCTTTTGATAACTTCACAGGAGCACTCACTAAACTTTGCCAAATTGGCACTATGAGAGAGTATTAGACAAAATTTTTGAAACTGGCCAATCACACAGAAGGATTTTCTAATGAATTCTAAAGGATTTGTTTTATCAATGGTCTCAAGGATGAAATCCACTCAGAGGTTAAAATGTTTTGTCCCAGCAACGCTCCAAATCATAGGGTTGGCTAAGTTAGCAGAGGAAAAGATCACAGCCCAACAATGCTCCAAATCCACTTTTGTTCCATTCAGATATATGGTTTTCCAACAACCTACCATCACGCTAGCTCCTCGACCAACTCCTATCAAGCATTTGTTTGGAGCATAGATGTGGGTACATAGTGAAAAAGGGATTTGTTATAATTGTGATGAGAAATTCACTCAAGGACATAGATGTGTTGAGCAACAACTCTATCTCTTGGATGTGGATTCTCCTCCTCCCTCTAAATTTGATGAAGAAGCTCCATATACATTATATGATCAGGTCGACATTCAAAACCTCATGTTGACCCTCCATATCCGAATGACCACCCAAAGATATCTTTCCATGCTTTAGCCAGAGTCACCACCCCACAAACAATGCAGGTCAGGGGTTACTTCAAGAAGATACCTCTTACAATACTCATTGATTCTGGTAGAACTCATAACTTCATTGACCCTTGGATCGCCAAACAGGATAATTATTTTGTTCATCCTTGCTCCAAATTTGAAGTCATGATTGCTAATGGGGGCACCTTACCTTGCAAGGGGAAGTGTCGCAATGTGCGTGTCTCTATGGAATATTATAACCTGTACTCTGACATGTTTTCCTTGTCCTTAGGTGGATCTGATGTGGTTTTGGGTGCTCAATGGTTACACACACATGGACCTATATTATGGGATTTTTATGAACTTTGGATTCAGTTTTAAGTCAATGGCCAAAAAAACACATTTACTGGCTTACAAATAGGGTCTCTTCTCATCATCATTTGGCATCACCTAGAAAATATCCTTAAGAAGAATTGACATGGTGTCATCGCTCAACTCCATTCCATTCAGATGAACCCATCAATGGTCTCCAATACTCCCTTGGATATATAAGACATTTTGGATAGATATGCAGGTGTCTTTGTTGAACCAGTGGGATTGTCGCCTTCAAGAGACTCTTCCGGTAAGAATTTAGCCGCCTCTACATCTGAGAAGGAAATTATTTCTATTTTGCATTAAGTATAGAAGTGGAATCACCAAAGTCTAAAAAATTTCCTGGAACAATGGGTCTCCTCCCCAGCACAACTAAAATGGTTTAGAAAACTCATGGGTTATGCCTATGAGATCACTTACAAGAAGGGTAAGGAAAATATGGTGGTGGATTCTCTTTCTTACACATTTGATAACCAAGTTTCTCTTTCAACAATTTCTATGCCTATTCAAAATTGGTTGCAATCTATTCAACATGACTATTTCTTCTATGATACCCATGCTTCTCCATCGGAAGGGCACTATTGGTTCCTCAAAAAGTATGAGTGGGAACTGTGTAACTTATTTTGGTAGGGAATGAAAAGGATAATTCAACAGATGGTGGTTGAATGTGATACTTTCCAGGTCAACAAGGGTAAAACAACACTCTTTTCGAGATTGCTCGAACCCTTTCCCATCCCTACATGGATTTGGACAGATATTTCCATGGATTTCATTGAAGGTCTCCGGTGGTACAATACTGCATCTAAAATGACTCCATATGAAGCAATCTATGGTTAGGCACCTCCATTTCTTCTTCCACACAACCTCAACAGTTCCTCAATTCAGGAAATTGACTCAGTTCTTCGAAACCCCAATCAGATTCTTCGCATTTTGCAGGACAATATTCACATGGAAAGAATTCAAATGCAACAAAAAACTGATCAGCTCCATTCTGAGAGCACTTTTCAAGTAGGTGATATGGTTTTTCTTCGTCTATTTCCTTCCAAGCAATCCTCCCTAATGCTCAAAGGGCATCATAAGCTCACTCCAAAGTTCTATGGGCCCTATAAGGTTCTTCAAAATATTGGGCTTGTTGCTTATAAATTGGAACTTCCTTCTTCTTCTTGCATTCATCCAGTATTTTATATCTCTGTTTTGACGAAAGTTCTTGGTGCCAACATCATCAACAACATCATCAACAACATCATCATCAACAACATCATGTTTATCATCATCGTCATGGACACCATCATCATCATCATCATTGTGATCAGCATCATCGTCATCATCCTCACCATCATCATTATCATCATCTTCCTCATCATCATCAGCAATATCTTCATCATCATCGTCATCATCGATCGTCTTCATCATCATCATCGTCATCATCGATCGTCATCATCATCATCATCGTTGTCATCATCATTGTCATCATCAATCGTCTTCATCATCATCGTCATCATCATCGTCGATCGTCTTCATCATCATCGTCATCTTCATCATCGTCATCATCATCATCATGATCTTCATCATTCTCATCATCATCATCATCAACAACATCATGTTTATCGTCGTCGTCACGGCCACCATCATCATCATCATCATTGTGATCAGCATCATCGTCATCATCCTCACCATCATCATCATCATCATCTTCCTCATCATCATCAACAATATCTTCATCATCATCGTCATCATCGATCGTCTTCATCGTCATCATCGTCATCATCGATCATCATCATCATTATCATCATCGTCATCATCATCGTCATCATCGATCATCTTCATCATCATCGTCATCATCATCATCATCATCGATCATCTTCATCATCATCGTCATCTTCATCATCGTCATCATCATCATGATCTTCATCATGATCATCATCGTTATATGATATCCGACGCAGCTATTACCTAGAAAAACCAACGGTGTTTGTCGTCGGTGATTTAGCGATCTCGTCGGATTCTTTTGAAGTCAGAAGTCTGATATTAGACGCATGCATTGATGGTGTGGGAGGGTTTCAAGACTCGAATGAATGACACTCACCATTGCAGCATCAGAAACCATACCTATAGATTAAATAATGTGATACATGGGGCCAACGTTGAAATTTTTTAAATATGTGTTGGCTTGGACTGAAATTTGGCATGGTTAGACTAGATGCATGAATTTACGGTGTGGGAGGGTTTATAGACTCAAAAATGACTGACACCAACCATTAATGGAGCATTAAAAACCATGTAATGATACTCAACAAGGAGTAATTTGATCATCATGGTTTCACCCTAAAATAACTTATTCTTCCGTGGACTCGCTAGTACCATTGCTTATGGACCCTCACAAGGAAATCCTCTTAGGTCCTTGATTGTGTTGGGATAAATCATCACTAACTTGTTTGATGGACATAATGGTCCCATGATAAACACTCATAACATGTAAACTATAGAGGACATACAAAAAATGGTTGATTCTCTCACCCAATTAGTTAGCAAAATGGAAACCAAGAATCACTTCTCATTTTCCGACCCTTCCAATAGTATGATGCCTCATTTTTCTGAAGTAATTCTAAACAAGTTTGGCGGGTCAGATTTGATTGGTTGGTTCGATCGATCAAATGAAGCACTAACTTTCCCTTAATGTAATATTTTATTACCTAATGAAACTCATTATAGGAGTCATCAAAGTTCATTTGTTTTTTCATAAAAATTAATTGATTATTTTTTAAGCAATTCCTTATTAGTGGTCTTAAAGAGGAAATTAAATCCCACTTAGAGGTGAACCACCCTACTACTTGGTTGGAGGACAATAATATTTATTGTCATTCCTGTGTTATATCCTATGATTAGTCCAAAATCCCCAAGTTTATTTCATTTCCTTTCCCCAACTATGGTGGCTCTTCAACAACCTCTTCCACCTTTCAAGGTCCATAAGTTGGCATAGGAAAAAATGGAGGAACATCAACTTAAGGTTCTATGCTACAATTGTAATGAAAGATATTCTCTTAGGCATAGATGTAAGGAACATCAATTATTTGTGGACATATTTGAGGACATTTATGATGATGAACTTGATGGAAGAACTCAAAAGGAATCCCCTCCCATCATTGAGGAAGTTTTTCTTCCTAACCCTGTAAAGAACCCTATATCTCCCTTACTTATTTGACTAGTATTTATTTCTCCTCATTAATGTTCAAATGGGTGATTACTCCCGGAAAACTAACATGTTTTCCATTGAAACAGGTGGGCGTGATATTGTTCTCGGTGTGAATGGATAATAAGATTATTTCATATCGCCATGGATTGATTGGAATTACAAATGAGAGAGCATGATCATAGCATCTCATTGCTTCATCGACGTATCCTCCCATAAAATGTGTGATCATATTGTCATACTTTTGAACAAAATAATATATGAAATTAAAAATATTGTATCATTGTTTTTAAGCCCCTTATATAGAACAATTAAAAAAAAAACATTATATATAACAAAAAAAACCAATTAAAATTAAAAAAATGAATATATAATAAATAGAATTAAAACATTAATAAAAAAAATTACAACATAAATATATAACAATGGTTTTTTAATTTGTTATTAATTAAATATATATATAACATTATATATAGCAATTAAATTTTAATTGTTATATATAATTGTTATATATATTTAATTAAAAACAAATTAAAAAAACCAAAACACAAACATTACATAACATATATATTGAACAAATATAAAAGCCGGCAGCCATATGCATTTCACAAACCTGCGATTTGTATTTGGAGTGACCTCGACTGACCTCGATTTGGAGTGACCTGCGATTTGGAGTGACCTCGATTTGGAGTGACCCTCGATTTGGAGCTACGCCTCTGCGATTTGGACCTGCTATCGATTTGGGTTGGACTGTTCGATTGTGGCCGGAGAGGCAGTTTGTGATTGTGGCAGGGTAGAGGGAGTGGCCCAACAACCAAGTAGTGGGAGTGACCCAATGAGCAAGCATTGAGAGAGGCAGTTTGGAGTCCAAGTAAATAAACTATAAGAGCTGAAAATTCCTCCCACGTCCATGAGTACCAAGCCCTAAATTGTTTTGATTTGACAAATTTATAAATTTGGTAGCAAATCACTATGGTTTCATTGCTAATTCAATCTACATTGGGGTATTTTTATCTTATTGCATCTACTATTTTTTTTAGTTTGATGGGTGAATAGGGGGGGCGGGGGCTATTACTAATGACCCTGATAAAGCAGAGTTACCAAGCTCTCACTGTGACTGAGTACTTGTATTCACACAGGCTCGAGTTAAGGTTTCCATTATTGCATTAAAGCACCAATCCGAGCTAACAACAAATAATACCAATATCAAGAAGCACATCCTTGCTATCATTTCCAAACTTTGTCGTTAATGCTACCAACCATTGATTCTCTTTAGTATCATCAACTAGAAAAACAAAAAATTGTACAACAAACAAGCACCAAAATACTTTCCTATTCAGTCCATCTTTTGCAGCTAATAAATTAGTCCCTGCAACATGATCGAAGACATTTAATGTAGTCTTGAGATGTTCCTTCACATGAGAACAAAATACCCTTGCAATGGCAACTGAGTGTTGTTGTGTGAATGCTTTTCAAACTGCAACAATTGTGCACAGCTACAAAAATCCCTTTTGAAGATAGCGGAATACTTGGAAGACTCAAGAACCTCATAAGGGCTTCAATGCCCTTTTACTCAACAAATATTCTACGAGTTTCAGGATTTTCCATTGCTAGATGCACAAACACCATGGCATGTGAAATGATTAATTTTAGAAAGCATTCATTACTCATATTTTCAAGAGACAATCCACTAGTTCCAACCCCGTCATTATGCTTATCTTCATAATCAGTATCCATAGGAACGGGACTATCCAAACTATCTTTGGCCTCTACTCTAAGCCTATGGGCCTTGCTCGGGCATACGTTGTTGATCCATGGTGGTTGTCAGCTATTGCAGAAAGGGTTTATTGAAAAATATATCTGATTATAAGGAAGGTCTAAACCAACATTACTGATGCTAGTTGTTAGTTCTGTTTAACTTGTTCACTACTTTATTAATGTTGTTGTTATTTATTGTCCTTGTCTACTTCAACTTTAACACAGGGACCTTTGGGAGTGTTAAAGTTGAAGGAGATGAAAATTATGTTTAAATTTATATTACCTTGTCACAACTGTACTGTTTTGTTTCTAGCATTGATTTAGGAATTTATTTATGCATTAAAGTATAAATATTTTAATTTTCTGCTCCAAACCCTAACCTAACCCAATTTTCAACTCATATAACAAGTTGTAGCCTCTGCTGAGCAGACCTCAATCCCAAAACAATCCCCAAGTAGTAAATTTTGTAAACTAAAATCACCATACTTTGAAATTTTCTCAAGTCTCAGCATGGAAGCATCCTCCATCTCCGATTTTGAAATGAATGCCTCAGACCCCACCAAATTAAATGAATGCCACAAAAAATTGTTGTGAATTGGAGGGATGTTAAGTTAACCAACCAAACCATGAATGAAAAAAGCAAGACTTAAGGCCACCCAAATTGTAGTTTTGAAGGTTCCCTGTGTTATTAGTGAAGTAGCAGTGAATCCAGATATGACTTGGAGTTTTTTTCATGGGGCCTGTCAAGGCTCCATAGAGTAGTGCAAGATCAAGTTTTCTCTATATATCTCCGATAGCCATTTCTTCATAGATAAATTCTACTTGGGGGCTAGGAAAAACAATATGGGTGAGTGTTAAATTTTCAGAATTTACTTCAATCTGATCTAGGATCTTAACTGAGAGAACAAAATGTACAACAAATCTACAGCATATCAATCATGGACACAATAATGCAAGCACACAAGAGACACAGAGTTTACTTGGGGAAAACCATAAAGGTGAAAAAAACCAATAAGTTCCTCAAAGATAGATAGAGCAATGATACAACCAGAATACAATAGATAGTCTTCTCCTAGCAACAGAGCCTCCTCCTCCACAAGTGCACCACTCTCCAAAGTGTGAGTGAGAGAATAGAATGTGTAAAATGAGAGAGACACACTCTCTATTTATACAGTAACTTGACTTGACCTTTACTCAACTAGGTCGGCCTCAACTTAACCACTTAACATAGTGCTGACTGGGCCGACCCCCACTAGGGTGGTCTAATAACCCTTTGAACCACATGGTCGACCCCCAATAGGGTGGTCTAATAACCCTTTGACTGACATGACTTATACAGGGCCGACCCCAACAAGGTGGTCTAATAACCCATCAAGTATAAGTTACGACACTTACAATAGAAATGACGACACTTCCGTATAGAGGAATAATAACATCTCTATAGGAATACAATATACATATATGTGAAATACATTCCGAAGTTACATATACATCAACACTCCCTCTTAACTAGGAAGGTATTTATCGACACAGGTCTTCTAGCACAAGTCATCTTCAATGTCACTGCTGCTGCTATCTCAATCAATCTCTGAATCTACTCGTCATAGGAATTTCTACAAAGTCAGTCCTTTTTCATACTGGATGTAGGCCCACCACCTGCAGGTCTTCATCATCTGTGCGAACGATCTGATAGAGGTGGCCTCTCAGGACTAATTTTATGTGTGGATGCAACACCGGAAAGAGTATCCCAGGAACATTTATGTGCCTAAGCATGACCGGTAAGATCTCCCAGGACTGATTACATGCATCTCCTCCATAATACCTTTAAAGAGCATCCTAAGAACATTTATGTGCCTAAGCACGACTGGCAAGATCTCCCAGGACTGATTACATGCATCTCCTCCACAATACCTTTAAAGATTATCCCAGGAACATTTATGTGCTACAACATGACTGGCAAGATCTCTAAAGAGCATCCCAGGACTTATTACGAGCACATAGCTCAACCTCTCGGATCTCCAGGACTGATTACATGTGGATATACAAAACCTTTAAAGAGCATCCCAGGAACATTTATGTGCCACAGCACGACTGACAAGATCTCTAAAGAGCATCCCAGGACTAATTACGAGCACACAGCTCAACCTCTCGGATCTCCAGGACTGATTACATGTCTCCGTAGTAATACCTCATCCCAGGACTGATTACGAGCACACAGCTCAACCTATTGGATATCTGAGGACTAATTACATACTACATAACAATACCAGAAAGAGTATCCCAGGAACATTTATGTGCCGTAGCACGACCGGAAAGATCTCCCAGTACTTATTACATGCTATTTGCACAATCTGCCACATATCATCTCTGACCTCCAAGTATCAACCTGATACTCATGATCCAACGGATCATCATCGCACAAAGCATCATCCTGATGCTCATGATCACACTGATCATCATCACTGTACCATCCTGATACATATCATCTGGAGCAACACCCTGAAGCTCGTCATCATGATCATCCTAATCATACAATGCATCCACCTGATGCATACCAAGTATCTACCTGATACATATCATCATACCTGATCCACCTGATCATACAGTGTATCCACTTGATACATATCAACATACATGATCTACCTGATCATACAATGTATCCACATGATACATATACAGATACATGGTCCAAGCATCCAACATGATGCATATGCAAATACATACAAATGATCCAACCGATCATATCTAGCATCCAACATGATGCATACATACATATAAATGATCCAACTGATCATATCCAGCATCAACACGATGCATACATACACACAAATATAAATGATCCAACTGATCATATCTAGCATCAACATGATGCATACACAGAGCATTAATTGGAGCATCGTCCTGATGCTCATCATCCATGATCCTCCTGATCATCATAGCATCGTCTTCTTCAGATCATCTCATCGTCCACGAAACACAACCCAGATGCACATCGTCCAGCACTTACACCACCAACATGGGAGAACACATCTACCACCATTCGGGGAAGGCTCCAGCCCTTACTTTTTCACCATGGGAGAACACATCTGCCACCATTCGGGGAAGGCTCCAGCCCTTACTTTTTCACCATGGGAGAACACATCTACCACCATGTGAAAAATGGCTTCAACCCTTATATCTACACCATGGGAGAACACATATACCACCATGTGAGAATGGCTCAGCAATTACATCACGACTATGGGAGAACACATCAACCATGTCATAAAATCTCATGTGCATCTACATCTTCCAGACTCATTATTGGCGGGCAAATCTACCCTATAGCAAGGAAACTAATGCTATCAACTTGGTTGGGGTGACAGGTAAGTGTATTGATGCTATTACAAAGACATTTACAAAAAAGAAAGAAGTTGTAGATATTGGGAACACACCTTTCAATCCAAGTTTGATCCTAGCCTTGACTTGATCTCGTGTTCAACTTCCAAATCCACCTTTGCTCCAGTAAACCTGCAATAACAATACCTTTCTCAAAACATTTTGGGCAATATATAAAGCTTGAAAGAAACAAAAGCAATGTTTAACATTCAGCATTGACCAAAATAGATCCAACTTAAGATGCCATTTCCTAACACATTCAAATTGGAACAAGAAAGACACTTCAACCTTTATTAGTCAAAAGTAGAATGATGTACAAGTATACCTGATCATGAAACAGGCTCCTGCAACTAGATTCTGGGCTCTGGCTCTTCTCTGGCTTGGATGTCTTCAGCATCAACTCCTCCAATGCAAGCTTCTTCAAAGTTTTTCCATTAATCACTCTTACTATCTCCAATTTCTAACCCTTCTCCTTTAACCTTCTTGGTATTTATAGGATTAAAGAAGCAGTTCAGGTCAATATGTAGTTATGGAGGAAGTTGGGGGAGTTAGGAAACTACCATCAACTAATTCTCCTCGAGAAATTAATTTATTTTTTAATCATCTTTTAAGATGTCCACGACTCTTGTTCAGTGGATTAGCGTATAGGGCGCTACCCTAGTGCTTAACAACTAGCGCTCAATCGATTTTACATTGCGAGCGCTACTATGCTGAGAAGGAGTAGCGTATACTTGGATATGGGCACTACTATTATACAGTGGAGTAGCGTATGGGCACTAGTCTCTTTGAGTAGAGTAGCACTCATATCTCAAAATGATATTTTTGGGGGTTTTCCAATAATGTCAGGAAAATGGAATGAGTTGTCATATCATCCAAGGTCAACATGCTCCTCCATCCAAGTTGTCCTTTTGTGTGATCAACAGCTCAGGGTGATCACGGACGGAGAGGTGCAAGTTTGACCTATAACAGATGCCCCCTAATGTGTGAGGTCAGAGGGAAACGATGGCCGAAATACATTATAATCCAAAGCCAGAGGAGGAGCACAGAACCGCAGAAAACAAGTCACAAGAAACCTGCAACAAAGATCAAGGTCAGCGAGCAATTACATTTTTGACATCTTATAGATGTGTAGTGTGATACAACATGATCTCCGATACATAACCAAGAGATGTATATAAAGCATGGCCACTTGAAATACAAGCGTGGATCCATGTCAAACTGAGAGATCATAGCCATAACAACAAACTGGATCTATGTCTCATGGAGAGCCGAATATAAGTGAGGCTCAGTCTTGCGCAACTTGGGTGATAACAAAATGAGGTAATGTCATCCAAAATCCCAAGGTCTTCATCCCACAATAACCCTAGGTAAAAACCCTAACCATGTGAATAGATGAGCTGATAGTCGAACATGGGGGGTATCGTTTGATTACCGGTAATTGATGTATACCGTTAACAAACATGAGCACTTCCACCGATAATGACGATGGGGTCCAAGGTACCAAGTATGATTCGCCAAATGTGAATAGATGGACTTGGAGTCGAACACTTGGGAATCCTGTCGAAGAAGAGACATTGATGTATTCTCATCATTCAACAGCGAGGAAAATTGCCACTGGTGACTGCAATATCCAAGGTACTAACCGAAACTCTAAACTTCAATCCCAGAATAATGAGTTGATGTCGATGGGAAGAAGTCCATTGGAAGGGAGGCCTTAAGGCATCCTCCATCATCCAACTCGAGGAACACTCAACTAGTAAGAGCTGATATGGAATAATATGCAACAAGACTGACACTAGGAAGGTCGACACATGAGGTCAAGGTAAACTGCAGAATGGCCGACACAGGGTAAATCCTTGAACAGTGAGCACGACACAAAAGTGACTCAGGCAGTTTCTGACATATTGGGGTAAATAAGTCTGAAATGTAAGAGACATTAACAGACCCTCCATATGGTTGGAAGAATAACCAACCGGGGGAGTAAATAACTCGGAGGAAAGGTTCACCCTGAGGTCAAAAACTAAACCCAAGCGACAAGATAGACTCAAGTAGGTGTTATGTTCAAGGATAGAAATTGACTGAAAACTGCCTTTGACAATGAAGATATGATATGTCTTTCCCGTTCCTTATTCTTTTTAGATAAAAGAATACCCTTCTTGTTGTTTTAATGAGTCCAAGAAAGAATGAATACTCAATAGGTCCAACCATGTAAAAAATTTAACGAGCCCATGGGAGGAAGACTCAGGACCTTCTTCATTATTTATAGAGTTCGAAGAAGAGATAGAAGATTACTCTATATGTACTGATCTCTGGATTTTAATATTGAGCCGAGATCTGTTCTTGCTCGCCGGTGTTTTCAATTTTAAGGAGTCTGAAAAACTTAAACAATAACTCCATATATCTGCTCGTGGATTTTAGTATCGAGCCCAAGCAGATTAATGCTCGCTGGTGTTTTCCTGTTTATAGAGTCTAAAAAACTTAAACAATCCTCTTTTCACCTATCTATGGATTTTATATCGAGCCCGGATTGGTCTGTGCTCGGCGGTGTTTTCTTGTTTATAGAGTTGAAAAACTTAAACAGTCCTCTACTTACCCTCTCGTGAATTTCACATCGAGCCCGAGTAGGTGAATACTCGCTTGGTATTTTCATGTTTAGAGAGTCTGAAAACCCTAAAGAGAGACTCCAAAAGGTCCTTTTTCGTACATTTAGTCTCCTCCCCCAAAAAAGTATAAAACAATGAAAGGAGAACTCTTCTAGCTGTTAACACCCAAAAAGTGTTCACTACCTCATCTACCAGGATTGACTACCCGGTATCCCTCCCGGTAGGGGGATATCATAGCCACTTGGCTTTCCTACTCATATTGTCTGACTTGGATTTCATCACCTTGCAGAGGATATGTTTAGTTGAGTCAGAATACTTTTAGTTAGGTGTTTGCATGCTCCTTTACCTCCCTTTGGTCTAGTGAGTCCACCATTTTTTATTTTTAGGAAACATGCTGCTTGTTGGTATTCTGACCATCTTTGTTTATACTCCACCTATTGTAGCACAGCTGTTGCAGTGGGTGTTTTGAGTTGGTTGTTGGCCTGAGTGCCTTGTTTTTTAGCTCTCCTTCTGCACACTCGGTTGCATTAGGATTTTTTGAGCTGTTTTTATACTCACCTCAACCCACATAGATTTGACACCATCTGTCACCATTGAGTCCCCGAGACATTCTAGGCACCTCAGGGGCGAGCCCCCACAGCATGGTTCTCTTGACACCACCCGTCATAGATTCCGATCATCATCCATTGATACCACTCATCACAGATCTAGAGCCTTGTCACTTGACTCCACTCGTCAGCGACATAGGACTCCGTCACCAGATATTGATGCTCCTTACTTTACCTCTGATTCTGACGAAGAGTCTGAGAACCCTATTTACACTTCCCCTACTAGCCCCATGGATGGCATGACTTCCACTCCTTTTGTTATAGGGACCATTGGTGGCACATCCACCACTACACCAGTTACTACACCTGTTTTGGGTATGCCCTCCATGGGACCCCCATCTACCGTTCCCCTCACGATACCTATTCCCGCAGCAGGAATCCCTATCCCCACTACATCAGTGGCTCACACTACCCATGGTGGTGCTGGACCATCCTCCACCACCTTAGTTCCCCCACTTGGGGGCACCATCCCAAATCCTGTCCCTCCACTTGGGGGAGTTGGCCCCAACTTGGTCCAACCCACTACTGTGTCACATCCTTCTTCCAGTTTGCCATTTATGGCTAGCCTCAACCTACCTGACCTGGCCAGATTGACCAACGATCCTATTCGACATGACCATACGTGGCCTCATATGCCTACCAAGCTCCCCTCTTACATCCCTAAGTTCGAGGGCAAGGTCGGTGAGGACCCACAAAACCATATCATGTCTTTCCACTTATGGTGTTCCTCTAACTCCATAGTGGATGACTCTGTTCGCCTCCGTCTCTTACAGCGCACCTTCACTGGCTCTGCAGCCAAGTGGTATATCGAGCAAACCCATGGGACCCATGCCACCTTTGCTTCCCTTGCCTCGACCTTCCTGCAGTTCTTCCAGTTGCCTGTCCACTATGACGCGGGCGTTGAGATCCTCCTATCCTGCAGACAAAATACGGCTACCCATATCACGGACCACATCCATGAGTGGCGTCGACGCCGTAGCTTATGCAAGATCAAACTAGACGACCGTATCTTCCTAGATTGGTTCCTCAAATCCCTTCTCCCTGTTATTGCTAAGGATGTGGCATCAGAAAGACCCCAGTCTGAAGAAGAGGCCATCCTTAAGGCCCAACAGTTCGACCTCATTTACGCCCAGTCGGGTTACCTTTATACCATTATACCTGACGCCCCTCGAGGCGAGTCCTCCCAGGATGATGCGCCGGGGGAATCCCACACCGCAGACGGTATCATTGGCCGTGTTTCTTCGCATCCCCAACCATTTTCTATTACACGTCCTTCCCCTGGCCCCGACCTTTCGCGGGCTATCTCACAGTCTGGAGCAACCAACTCGTATGCTCCCATGACACATCACCATCACCATGGACCCTCATGTCCTCCTCAGTGTTTCGATCATGCGACTCCCGCTTATGCTCCCCCAGTCGCACCTCCTCCTTACTACCATCAGCAGGATGCCCCAGCTCCTACGCCTTCACAAGCCCAACCCGCTTATTATCCGCCACAGGCAGCCCCTGCGGCAAACCCACAACCCACTCCGTAGCCATATCAGCAACCCCCTCAAGTTGCTGCACCTGCTCAGCCTCAACCTACATATCATCCCCCGCAGCCTGCTCCCGCACCTGCGTAACCTCAAAATCCCCCTGCTGCCCAAGGGCAAGTTTACGCCCAACAAAACCCGCAGCAAAACCAGAACAACCCACGTAACTAGGGCCAACAGAACCGTGGCAAAGGCCGTAATCATGGGAACAACCAACCTGCAGACCAAGCTGGTCAACCGGCTAATCCCCCCGACAACAACAATGCGGCCCCCGCTAATCAAAACCCTGATCGCCCACCCAAGCAGGCTAAAAACCCCAATTTGCGAACGAACCACCCTTGTTCTATTTGCGGGGTCTATGGACACTACACGCATGCTTGCCCACACTTAGAGCGAGCTCGGCAGCTCTGGGTTGACAATGCCCACCGCCAAGGGCAAGCAACTCCTCAGGCGCCTCCTAACCCCCCTCAACCTCAACAGCCACCTTTGGTGCTGCAAAACCCATTACCAACCCAAGGTGTCGTGAACACTCAGTCGTTGGCTCCCCCTCAAGCCAATGTGCAACCCCAACAGCAAATCACGTACGCTGCTCCTGATCAACCCATGTTTGAATCAGGAACCCACCACTTGTTGATGATGTCATCCGCTGACGTCAACCTTCAGACCCGTCGGAACCAATATGGCTCCACCACTGAAGCACCTCCCACTGATAAACCCACCAATGCCCATCCCACAGATCAAGCGTTACGTATTCCTCCACCTCCACTAGATGGCGCTCCCAAAGCCCCTCGTTTCCCACTTCACCGTATCAACAATAACCCCAATGCGCGCGTTGCGTCAAACTACAACATTGTAGACGACCTAGCCCAATCTCCCGCAGCCATGTCTGCGTTAGAAGTCTTGAAGAACTTCCCTTCCCAGCGCAAGACTTTACTCTCCACCATTGGGGGGATTGAACCAAATGATTCGAATTTGATGGCATTTGATTTAGACCAGTCTGAACCTCGCCTGCCTTCCACCCTAGCATTCCATGTTTCTGTTTCCCTTCGGAATCTTGTCATCCATCGATGCATCATCGATGAAGGTGCCTCCACATGCGTCATGTCTACATTCGTGTGGCAGAAGTTGGGATCCCCCACTCTCCAGCAGTCCACCACTGCATTACGCGCCTACGACGGTCGTTCGGCTCAGCCCCAAGGCCTCCTAGCCAATGTCCCCATCCAGTTAGGTGGAAAAACTGTACTCACTGACATTGAGGTAATCAATGCTCAATTGGATTATAACCTTTTACTTGGCTGCAGCTACATGTATGCCATGCGGGCGGTTGCCTCTTCCGTCTTTCGCACCATGATGTTCCCCCATGAGGGACGCGTGGTTAAGGTTGACCAGCTCACCTACTATGATCCCAGTGCTCCTGCGGCACCTGAAAATGTTCTCCCCATGGTTGAACAACCTGTTTCTCGTGCCACCACCTCGTTTGTTTCCTCTACGGGGCCTAGAGTCTACTCATACGCGCCGATGACTTCCACCTTTCAATCTATTCCACCTCCATCAGCCCACATGGAAGTGCCTGACTTATGTACCTTGTCCCACGACAACTAACCACCTAACAATCAACCACCCTTGTTGCCAAAACCACCATTGGTACCTAGCCACATTGGTGTTACACCTATCCATACGATCCCCTTCCTAGTCCCTCCATCGGGAGTAGTAAGCGCCCCGGTCATGGCTACCCTTAGTCTCCCTGGGTTAACTTTGGGATTACCCGTATGGTATCTTTCGCCTCCCGTTCGCCCGCCGACACCAGACGTTGTCCTCCAACCGGTGCAACCCATGGCTACTACCACTCAGCCACCTCCCGGTGTCTCTACCCCTTTGTCCTCCACGACTCCCCCTCCTACTCCCAAACCCACTGGGGGCAGAGGTCCACAACCTTACACTGCTATACCACCTCCCAAGACAGTCAAAAACCCTCCAGTGTTCCGCGCTCCTCCCAAATGCTCATTGTGCGACGAGTTGGGCCACGCGACTCACCAGTGTCCACAGTTACCAGCCCTACAGAAACACATGCAGATGCTCGACGATGACCCCACCATCCCAACTGTCGAACTAAACCCCACTCCTAAGCCTAAAGACAAGTTCCTACGCACTAACCACCCCTGTTCCATATGCGGTGTTTACGGGCATTACTCCCATCATTGCCCCGATCTCCCAGATTACAGAGCGGCTCTCTATGAGATGAACAATCTGGATCTTGAGACGGCACCACCCACCATTGAGGAGATCTACCCTCCGGTCTCTTCCCCTTCTAGAGAGGTTAATACCATCTATATGATCTCTTCAACCACTACCCCCTCGTCAACCGATTTGACGACGCAAACTTTCCGTACCAATGAGGAGATTCTCGAGGCCCTTATCACCCCGGATTATCCCTGGGATGATATGCATCATCGTTCCTACTTCATCCCAGAAGCATCTTCCTCTAGCACAGCCACCCAATTCACGGTTGAATCCAAAGACTTTCTCCCCACCAAGGTTGACTGGTTCAAGGACCCTATTCCTGCTCCTGACGCCTTCGAGGAAGGTAACATGGCCAACATCTCTCCCGTTATCCACATAGATATCTCTGCCCCCGGAGGTGCCCCTGAACTCATCACTTTAGGAGCCTCCTGCAGCGAGTCTGAGATTGAGGAGTACAAAAAACTCTTCCAAGAATTCCGTGATGTCTTTGCCTGGTCCTATACCGAAGTGCCCGGTCTTGACCCCGCCATCATAGAGCACCACCTTGACACCTCTGAGTCAAGGGGCATAATAGATTCCCTTGACCCTGGGATAGGGGGCATGATCAATCATTTTGAACCTTCCCCATCACATCTATCTCAGCACGTCAATGAACCCATTGTTCAAACCCACACATATGTGATCCATAATCACAAACCCCATGCACATAGCATGGGGGCAAGTCATTAACCCTGCTCACTTTTTTACACTTGTGATCTCAACCATTTTTGAGCTCACATATCACTTGTAGATTTGATTTGATTTGATACACCTAGTATTCTTCCCCCACGGGTCATCATTTCTCCCCACCACTGCATCCTTGGCTTGGCGGGCTCACCTTTATTTGCAACCATTTTTTAACCTAGTTAGTTCCTTTGACCATTCCGGAGTCCGTATGACCTCCGTTTTTCGCACCATTTGCACCGTCGGATTCATTTTTCCGTGACCATGATGATGCTTGAGATCATTTCTCGCTCTCACCAGGACCAATATCAACATTGTGTCCAGACGCCACTAGTCGCCTCGGTTTGCATGCCACATCGGCCGTTCTCCATTTTTCACATGTTTTATATCATCGGATTCATTTTTCCGAGCCGGTGATGATGCTTGAGATCATTTCTCGCTCTCACCCCCGATTTTTCGGGTATTTTTCCAAAACGCCCTTGTCGCCTTGGTGTGCGTGCCACATCGGCCGTTACCCGTTTTTGACATCCTTTATATCGTCGGATTCATTTTTCCGAGCTCGTGATGATGCTTGAGATCATTTCTCGCTCTCACTTGGTACAATTTCAACATTGTGTCCCGACACCTTGCTGCCTCGGTTTGCACGCCACATCGGCCGCTATCGGATTGTTCCACATTTTTACATGAGCCATTCACTCCTGTCATACTGCAAATGTTTCGTTATTTTGCCACCATTTCATCTACCCCGCAAGGAGGCCCACCAGTGTTCCCCCCTACCCTCGCTCTTGGTCATCATTATTGATCCTTGACTGAACACTTCCTCCTTGCCTAGCCATTCCTTTTGTTCAGTATAATTTTATCCCTTTTTTGGGCCGGACAAGTCCTTTACGAAAAAGGCACTTAGGGAGTTTCCGTTAAGCTCTTTTCTGACTCCTAAAAGAATGAAAAGATCGCCGAGCAATCTTGCTTCCTTTCATGCTCGTTAAAGTACCTGAAAGGGCGTCTATCTGGTATAAGTTTAACCCTTTTCCGGACCTGGTAGACTAATTACGAAAAAGGAATACTCTAGTCACACCGGCTAGAAGAGTTCTTCATTGCATCCTTTTATGCTTCTTTGGGCCTTGGAGACTAAATCTACGAAAAAGCAACCCCCTGGAGTCTTCTTACTTGCTTTCAGACTCTCTAAAATTGAAAGCAACCACGAGCATGAACTGTCCCGGGCTCGTAAAATCCACACGACAGTACCATTCCATTACTTCAGAATCTTCTTATCGCTTTCATACTCCTTAAAATTGAATGCAACCACGAGCATGAACTGTCCTGGGCTCGTAAAATCCACACGACAGTATCATTTTACACACACTTCTTCTAGTTCCTTAACCCATGAAGAATTCCCCTCCCGTGCCTCCTGGCACTTTGATCAATCATCTCGGCAGCACCCCCAATCAGGTCGCCTTTGTTCAGAGTATTCTGCAGTCTCCTGCCATTGTACCACAGCTTGAGTCTCCCTCAGCCCAGTAACCTTCCCAAATCCAATACAGCTATGATCCCTTTCCCCTCAGTCAGTTTCATATGCTGCCAGATCATCCCCATTATCATACTCTGAACAAAGGAAGTTTGAGTTCACCCACTCTACTTGCCCAGTTGTCCCCCCACAGTTTTGTCAGTCCTGCCATCAGTACTATCACATTTCGGTCCTGTACCTCGCGCTCCTGTCAAGGAAACATCATTGCCTTGATAGTTGCAGGTCTCCCTCTGTCGACAACAGCTCCTCTATTCCAGAGGATAGGCCCACAGGTCCCTACGCCTTGGACTTATCACCATCTGTGGTAAATGCCTACGAATAATTCTGAGAGGAGTCATCATTGCCTCTCCGAGTGGTTGTTTCTCACATGCTTGACTTCAGCACCTTGATCGCATCGTCGAGAATCGTGTAGGGTTACATCCTTTACATTATGTGTCGAAGACCCCGGATTTCCCCCGACTCTAGCACATTGGTGAGTCACTTCGGAACACCCAGTCATATGTTCATGTGGATGTCCGGGCTGCGTTGGCGTTTGTATTCGGAAGCCATCCAGTTATATGCTTCCTTGAGTACCCGTTTCAGTTCCAGTTCAGTGTACCATTGAGAGTGTGACCCTTGTCACTCTGATCCAGCCGATTATTAGTTCCCTTGGTACCACATTCAGCAGCACTGTTGATATTCCGATGCACTAGTTTTTCAGCTTACACATGGTCAGCCCAGCAGTATGTCCCAGATTTGTGTCTTCCCTGGACACCTATGATGTACACAGTGATTATCTATGTATCTTACAGGTCCCCATTTTTTGGGCCTCACAGTTCTTTTTATGTATCTTGATACGAGCATGGGTATGCCCGCCTCGTCCATATATTGAGATTACTCCTCATTCAGTTTTTGAGGTCATGTATATTTCAAGTCCCCATTTTTTTTTTTTTTTGGACCCCATTGTTATTGTTATGTTATATCCTGATACAAGCATGGGAATGCCCGCCTCGTCCATATGATCAGATGATTCCTCATCCATTATTGAGGTTATGTACTTTTAGTTCTTGCAGTTGTTCGGGATCGTCGTTCTGGGCTTCGGTTTGTTTCTTCTCTTCTCTCCACACCCAGGAAAACCATTCATGACTTATGATGTCCATCGGCCATACGATGAGCTCCTGCCCTCGCACATAAGGGGGCAATCTGTTAACACCCAAAAAGTGTTCACTACCTCATCTACCACATTATATGGCTCATTTGTCCATTTTCCTACCATATTTCCCTTAAAATCCCAAAAAATCCCATTAAAAAGCCTCCAAAGGGCCTAAAATGCCTCCAAAAGGCCACAAAACCATCAAAATAGCCTCAAAAAGGCTAAAAAACCCCCTTTTCCTCCAAAAATAGCAAAAATCCCCTAAAAAGGGAATAAAAAATATAAAATAATGAAGAAAAACAGGAAAAAACCCTATACAACTGCCCTAAACCATGTGTTTCCTAAAACCATGGGTCAGCACTCCACCACCAAAAAACTATAAATAGGTGATGGAGATCCCACATTCCATATCCACAATCAAGTATACCCTTACTCTGCCAAAATCTCTCTCGAAACCCTTGTTCACCATTGAACTACTTTCACCTTCAGAGCCACTTTTGGCCCATTCCCACCATTGGAGAAAGAGAAGGAGCACGTTGGAGCTTGGAGCAACCCTCTTGGACATTGCAAGGAGCTTCATCAACCTTCACACTGAAGGTAATATTAATACAAAACCCTTGTTTACAAATTATTCTTTATTTTTCATGCACATGTTTTAGAGTAGTTTTTATTTCTGTTTTAGCTTAATTATTTACATTTACTGAACTGCTACTAAGGAGTCCATTCTCCTTAGTAGGTGCTCATTTGCACAAGCTAGGGGTAAAACCCTAGCTACACTAGCGCATACAGGAGTATACCTAGAGTATACCTTTTCCGTAGTTAATCCACTTAGGCCCGGAAAAGGGATAATTCTATACCTGAGTGGATGGGCCTTCGGATACTTTAACAAGCTCGAAGAGGACAAGTTTGCTTGGCTAGCTTGTTTAGGTTTAAATAGTCCAAACAAGAGCTTAAAATGACTTAAAGGCCAACTTCTAGGATCGTAGCTTCATGCCCTGCCAAAACTAGGTCTTCAACAAAATATTAGTCGATGCAGCAAAAATATCGAATGATATATGAATTCGGAATGTTTAGCTAACTGACAAGGTCTATCATCAAGAAGTTTGAGCTTAGGAGATGAATCCGACAACAATTAAGTGAAAATTGAGCTTGGATCAGTGTTATACCGTATTGTGTGTTTCAATTGATTAATTAGGGTTTTTTGAAAAATTTGAAAATATGGAAAATTAACAATTATGGGTAAAAATCAAAATCCAATTTATATATAATTTCATTGTTAAAAAATCAACTTTCAATTTGTGTTGTAGGGCAAAAATTGGGCAACATTTTGCGAATTTCAAATCTCCACTGCGATCAAATCGAGCATCCAATCACCAAACTGCCTCCACCAAGTAAGTAGAAATCTCCCTAACTTGCAATTTCATGGTTTGTTTTTAAATTTTTGAGCAAAAATAGCTTGCAACGCAATGCTCATAAGTTTTTATGCGCGGGCGCTACTGTGTAAACACAAGAGTAGCGTACAAACTCAATGGGTGCTACTTTGCTCAAACAGAGTAGCGCCTACACGCTACTGTGTAGTATACACAGTAGCGTACATACTTGAAAACTTATTTACAAGTGCCGAGACTCAAAAAATTTTGGTTTTTTGTGCAGGATGGTCTTACAATGGAGGGAAAGGGAGCATGAGGACATGGATAGGTTAGCCATGCAAGACTCGGCTACCCTCCATGCACTCCGAAAATGCGGTTTGTTGAAATTTTATTGAACCGTAAACATGCCGGCGTTAAACAAACTGTGTTTTGAAGACTGATTCAGTATTGGGATGTGGATACCAACACTTTTGTCATCCGTGGGCAAACATTGGAACTTACCATTGATGACATATACTTTATTACTAGTCTCTCAAGGAGAGGAGATGTAATCAACCTGAAAGGGTCTTCTCGTTTGGGTGCACGATCAGTGCAAGAATATGTAAATACATATTGTGTTGCCGAAGCAGAAAAATCGGGAAGCCAAGTCTTGATTTCAACTATTGATGGTCTCCCTCTGAAAGTGATAGTGAGCATGATCAACCGAGTAGCCGATAGTGCATCACAACACTTATCTTCCAGGCATTCGATGCATATTGGTGTACAGTGCTTGCACGGTCATGTTTATGATTAAAGTACTAGTTTGCTGGCAAACATGAAATCTCAATTGAAAGGTTGCAAATCCGGCTCAATGAAGAATTTTGGGTACGGAAGTATTTTGTGTACTTTCTTCTTCGAGAGGATGCCTGCTATTAGTTTGGGGATGCCTCTACCACAGGTTAACCCCCGTGAGCCCAGACTAGGCCGTTGGGGTGACATTTTTCTCTGCCAGGGTGGTGGGGAAAGTCACTATTGTTACCATACTGATGACTTCTGGGTGAGGTGGGAGAGGCAAGTACCCGCTTTTGAGCAGTTTCCCTATGCTGGATTGGATTTCCATCACGATCCAGAGCTGGTGCTTTCGCCAGGTGGAGCCTGGGGAGATATTGGTATGTTTAACTTTTGAGAATTTATTTAATTTTTTCAAACTTTTTCAAGTATTTGATTTTTATGAATGAGTTTTGGAGTTCTAATCAAGTGTCAAATGCAGATGTTGGGCCTATTTGTCCTGAGGGCCATCCTACCATCTATGTGAGGCCAGCTGATATTACCGCAGCGGATGCTATGTTGGGAACCCTGGAGAGGAAAATGAGTCGGTTGACTAATGAGATTCCTACATGCCACATGGACCAGATACCTGTTGACATGCAGGAAGATGTTGTTGGGGTGCCCCCAGCATGGCTTAGGGTGCTGCGGCGGGTTGCTAGACTAGTCATATGCTATCGTAATGTGGTAGATGATGAGGAGGTCCCTCCTTCTCCATAGGAGAAGAAAACATTATATGTATATATTTTTGAGGCTACTATGCCCAACTTTTGTACTTTTATGACTTGACTTGAGAGACTCATGACTCAAAACTCATATTTTATGATACGGTACCGGTTATATACAGTATCGGTTATTTACATGTGTATGCGTTTTAATTTTATGTGTGCAATGTTGTTTATGATAATGTGTGATGTAAATGCCAGTCTAACACATAGTTTGCTAATGAATCAGCTAAAGTGTTTAAACTTCTCGGAATGTGTTCATATATGATAGAATGAAATTGTCTTTCCAATAGTCTAACTCGTAGAAACTGACGTAGCAATCCTGGGTCTCTAATCTGATAGACACCTGTGAACTGAAATACAATTAATTGTGAGTCAAGCCTTACCTCCAAGTACGAAATGCCATGACTAAGAGCATCTCGGAGAAGTTCTATAACTGCACTGTATTCAGCCACATTATTCGTGGTAGGTCCCAAACAAACCCTCCCCCGAAGAGACAAGTTGGTCAGCGGGTGAATAAATGACCCAAGCTGCTGCAGCCAACTGACAGGTGTGGCGACTGGCGCCATCAACAAATCCTAAGAAAATTTCGATTGACATCTGGTACACGAAATGAGAAACACACATAAGATTACCTAACGAGCATAACAAAACTAGCTTTACAAAAATATACAGCTATGTTACAAGAAAAAGTATTTCAGCCTAGGTGTAGTACATCTTCAGGTAGGGTCAATGCCTGGATCCGCCTCATGAGGCCGGGCAAAGGTGTTATGGAAATCACGGAAAAGATTGGTATACGGAATGATTTCATCTAGATAACATCTCGTTTCAAAGAAAATGTTTTCGTTGACCCCAGTGAAAATGTTCACCAATGAGGTATGTAATCTATTTGCTTCAACAACACCAACTTGTGAAGGAGTGAGACCAGTATTCTCATCTGGTGGTGAACAAAATTCACCTCTCTCTAACAAGTTAAGAAAAGGAAACAAGAAAGACGCTCGATCTATATGTTCACGAGGATGGTCCGGGTCGTTGAAGGCTTCTAACATTTCCACATCAGAAGGTAAAGTAATTTCTGAAATGTCGAGAGAATGGATCAGGTCTGGTGTTTGAGTAGTGGCACAATCTATGTTTGACTCGACAGACACCAATGGAGTCAACATATGTCCTGTTGTAGTTTGATGAGAATCCAAGTGGGTAACTTCTACAACAGGGGTGGGCTCGGAGGGGTTTGTATCAGTTGAGTGAAACTCAGGATCATTTTTTGAACTAACCATAGAAGTTTTAGACGATGAACATCCCTCAGTGCCAATGAATAAAGTAGGAGCTGGTAGGTCAAAAGTGCCGATTAGTGACCCGTAAAGTCCTGCTCCTAAACTCTCGTTAACCGGGGTAGTTTGATCAATCAAAGGAACTGTGGTTTCCGAAGAAGTCTGGTTGTTTCTCTGAGTGAAAGAAAGTTGATCGACTGTAACGATCTTACCTTCAAATGGGAACATGACCACTCGAAAAACTGCCGATGCAATAGATCGCATGGCATAAGTCCAACTCCTGCCCAATAACATATTGTAATCGAGCGGAGCGTCCAGAACTTCTACTTCACCAGCAACTGTCTTACCGGCCAAAGTGACATCAAATGATGGCAAAAATCCATGTGGACGGAAAGTTCTGCCATCAAAGGCAGTAAGCAGTGTGTTGGAAGGGGCTAACTCAGGAGAACCTAAAGCTTTCCAACAAGAAATCGACATTACGCAAGTCGACGCTCCCTCATCTACTACAGCTCGTCTGATGGTCATTGGACCATGAACGACCTCAATCTTAAGGGCAACGTGATAGGGCAACCGGTATTTGACATCAGTCATATCAAATCGCGCAGACATATTGGAGGATTCCATACTCCCAATAGCTGCCAGAAGTGCATTTCGTTGTAAAGGACAACTCTGCAAGACTTCTAGAGTAGACATGGCACAAGGGGTTTGGGCTAGATCTTCAACCACATTGTAGTTAGAAGCATCCCGTGTGTTGGGATTGTGCGATGCCCTCTTCAAGACACCTTTCAGAATCTTGGGCATTGGGTCCACAGGTATGTGGAGTGGAGTGGAGGATTCGGGAATCTCCTTATCCTTTTTCTGCGCTTCCGGGGTATAGTTCCTGGCTCTAGTTTGTAAAAGTGCATCCGAATTAACCATGTTTATAAATGTTTGATCAACTGAAGCATGCGAAGTGCCCCCAGTTTTGGAGGTGCCAGAAGTTGAGCCTTTCCCTTTAGGAAATGGATCTTTGAGGATGGCAGGCTTCTTTTCTCTTAAGATCTTATGGGCTTCTTCAAGTAGAGGGCATTGGTGAGTAAGGTGGTTCTGCTTGCAATATTTACAAGGGAACTTAACCTTCTTTTCTTCTTTGTTACCCTCGTCGACATTGTCTTTTTTAGGATTTTGTTGGTTCCCCTCTCCTTTCTTGCCCTTCTTTTTGTTGTTGGGCTGCCGAGGGCCCTTTTGATTGTTCTGGACCTGATTGACAGGTTCAGAAGTAGAAGGAGAGGTTGTGACGGAAGAAAAATCCGCAGTCGATTGTTTGACTGATAAGGCGTGAACCTATTTAGTCAGCGCTTCGAAGGCTGCAGAATCAACTGAACCCACTATGTCGTCAGCATGTGGTCCAGGTTTGGGTCTACTCAGATCAGAGTTTGATCTCGGTGCGTCGGGTATAATCTCGTACAGTAGACCATATTGTGCATAAACAAGGTCTAACTGTTGAGTCCTTAAGATGGCTTCTTCTTCATTGGATACTCCAGATGTCGCTACTTCCTTAGAAATATAAGGAAGGAGTGATTTCAAGTACCACTCAAGCAGGAACTCCGGAGGTATGTTGGCCTTAATGAGCCTCTTCCGTCTTTGCCACTCCTGAATGTGGTCAGATAGGTGAGTGGATTTATTTTGTCTAAAAGTAGACAAAAGTTATGTTCCGGCATCATACCGAATAGGAAGCTGGAAATGGTTCAAAAAGACGGTTTCTAGATCCCCAAAACTAGAGAAAGTAGCCGCAGGTAACTCAATGTACCATTTGGCTGCAGGACCAGTTAAGGTCCTTTGAAACAATCTCAATCTAATGGAATCCTCGTTTAAAGAATTGGAAGAACACCAAAGGTGGAAGGTAGTGACATGGTCACCAGGATCTTCACTTGTTTTTCCTTCGAATTTTGGAATATCCGAAGGTAATTTGGTGGGAACTAATGGCCACATGGCATTATGACACATAGGATCATTTGTCAGTTTAGAAAGATCTGGCAAATTCAAAGTTTCCAGAAAAGGTAGACGAGGCCGGTAAGATGATACTTGATAAGGGGAACCACCCATTGTTTGTCTCATGAATTGTTGGTAGGGGTTGCCCCCAGCCATCTGGTGATAAGGGTTACCCCCGGCCATGTGCTGATAGGAGTTGCCACCTACTAACTGTTGATAGGGGTTGCCCCCAGTTAACTGTTGGTAGGGGTTGCCCCCAGATATCTGTTGGTAGGGGTTGCCCCCTGCCATCTGTTGTTGTTGTATGAAAGAGTTACTAAAATTTCCCCACCCATACGAAAGTGGATTAGTGCTTTGCGGATTCATCCACTGTGGCTGGGTGTTAGCCCCGCCATATTGCTGGTTAAAGATATTGCCCCCTCCCCCTGAGAATAAGGAAAAAGGGTTATTACCTGCAAGCATGTTACCTTGATTCATGTTAGGGCCTACAAAGGTATTGAAACCAGCAAAAGCTGATGTGGACGGTGCAGTCATGGTACCCATGACTGGCATGTTTGCAGAAGCACTTGGTCCTACCACAGGTGTGGAAACCCAAGTACTAGGAATCTGATATAATGGTTGGGAAGTAGAAGGTGTTGCACAGTTGGCCATACTGCTAGGCCCAACAGTAGATGTAGGAATAGATGCCATCATTGTAAAACTAGGCATACCTAATGTACTAGTGTTGAAACTGAAAGATGGAGTAGGCACAGATGTAGTTGGTGCCTGACTAGGTGTAGCAGTAAAAGAAGGGTTAACTGTGTTGGTGTTCATACCTAAAGTGGGAGTTTGGGGAACCCCCTGTTCACCTCCTGAGTTAGACATCAGATGTCCAGGAAAGGAAAGATCTGCACTGAAAAGGGGCTGCTGGAAACCAACAGGTGACAGAAGCGAAATTCTAGTATTAGTTAAAGGAGGATTGAAAGGAGTGCTATACTCCACGGAAGTAAGATCTTCCACCTCAACTGTACTAAAGTGTTGCTGATCTGTGGTACCTGGTAGTGGTTCTTCAGGAACCTCAATTTCAAGGTTTTCTGTTCCAAGTATTTCTTCAGGTAATTCAGTTTCAGGAGCAACTTCTGAAAAAATACCGGGGTTTACCCGCTGTCGTCTAGCTGGTTATATAGGTTCTACCCTAACTGGTGGAAGGTTTTGAATCCTTCTCGATATACGGGGTTGTTGATTCTCCGTGATTATAAATATAAAATAACAGACTAGAACCTAGTGGCCACTACAACTAGGGGGAAAAGAGCACGCCAACTAAAAAAGTCCTAAGTATACAAACCAGGCAAACAAAGGTGCGTTCCGGAGAAGAGTCTGGGATGATGAGGGCCCACAACAGATCAACGAAGGAAGAAAGACATTTACCCGGGGTCCACAATACAATGACTAAGGGTGCAAGCGCTGGAATCACCCAACCGCCCTCCCAAAGACCTGCAAGGGGTTTCCTCCCACGTCTGTCTTAGGTACAGCAGATATACCCTCTGCTGTCACCTGTGTATGAACCTAGAGTCAGATACTATGGATACCATAACACCGAAAATTCCTGGGGGAACATTCATCGGTCGAATCAGAAAGCGTGGGCAGGGTAGCTAAGCCCGAAACTCAAAAGAGTCCCCAATACGCAATCCGATCCTGGCGTATGCTCAAACAACAAGTAGGAGGAGTATTCCCACAAACTGATCTCGCAATGACCTACTGCATAGATCCCAGGCAAATTTTAAGTGAGGTGGGTTTACCTATGATAGTCTCACTACAATTTTTGCGCAATGTGTGATCTTGGGTGGTTTAAGGTGATTTAAACCCAAGACCCTAACCAAAACTAGTTGGTGTAGTCTACCCTAAAAAGAAAAAAGTTTCTAGTTCATTTTATTAACAAGTTTTAGGGATTTTATTACTCAAAAAGGGTAGTGCTTTTTTGTGGCGTGGTTATGACAAGAAACAAAAGTGCAATAATATCAAAACTTTCTACAACAAAGCTCTTTTCATTTTTTCAATTACTTCTTTCCAAAACTGAAAATCTAAGCAAACCTACTTAAAAAAAATTTGTTTTCTTTTTTGAAATTATACAAAATACCCTAAGTTATCTTGTAATAACAAAAACAAGTTCTATTTACTTAAAATACCATTTTTTTTTTTGCTTTTTGAATAAACGAAGAACTATATAAAAATGGGAAGCAAAATAAAACTTTATATGCAAAGTGTGTAAGTATGGCTAGAATTTCTTAGGCCTATAGCTGTCGAAACCCTAGCTCGAAAAAGACTTGATCTACAGGTTTTTTTACAAAGAAAAAGCCTATAAACTTGAGAACAAAGTGGAAGAAAACAAAGGAGAAAGACACAAAAAGACTGACCTAAAGTATCTAGCCCTAGGAAGAGCACTATGTCAAGCACAAGTAGACAAGCAAGCTGCCTTACTAACACAAAGAAACTAAGAAATGAACTAGCCTACAGCTGTTTAAAAGCACTTGCAACTAGCAAAAAGACAAGAAGTCCCGGAAAAATGAAACTTGACCGAAAAAGAAGACACCCTAGAGACTCTACCAAGGACCAAACCCTAAAACAAAGGATGGGAGTAGTAGAGAGCATACAAACATCACCACAAATAGCAAATACAGGAGTATGCAGGTTTGTAAGCTAGCAACAGGTAGTCAGGGTCTAAAAAAGTGGAAGTTCTCAACACCAAACACTCCCTAGTCTTCCAAAAAGTCAATAAACGTTTCAAAAATTCCAATGGTCAACAAGTGGTTTAAAAAATGGAAAAAACTTTAAGGAAAGGTTCTATGACTTGACCAAAAGTTAAAAACCTCATGCAACCATCAAAGGGATCCTACAGCACAGTCAGCAAATCACCAAAAGGTTTAAAACACAAGCAAACCAAAAAGGAATGCTTCAGAAAGTGTACTCTACTATGTAGTAGAGCAACTCGCGCCCCTACTGAAACGGGCGCTACTGTATATATAGCACAGTAGCGTATGGGCGCTACTGTATATATAGCAGAGTAGCGCTCATATATCAAAGGCTTGAAAACTGACTTTGGAAGGTATCAAAAACTGATGAAAGCATGCAAGAAATAGGCAAGGGATACCTAAAAAGTTTCTTGACACATCAAAGAAGCCAAACAAAAAAAATCTGAGAAGACACACAAGAACAAGGTTTCCTAAACCCAAAAATTCTATTTCCCCAGCGGAGTCGCCAGTCTGTTGGCGGGCAAATCTACCCTATAGCAAGGAAACTAATGCTATCAACTTGGTTGGGGTGACAGGTAAGTGTATTGATGATATTACAGAGACATTTACAAAAAATAAAGAAGTTGTAGATATTGGGAACACACCTTTCAATCCAAGTTTGATCCTAGCCTTGACTTGATCTCGTGTTCAACTTCCAAATCCACCTTTCCTCCAGTAAACCTGCAATAACAATACCTTTCTCAAAACATTTTGGGCAATATATAAAGCTTGAAAGAAACAAAAGCATTGTTTAACATTCAGCATTGACCAAAATAGATCCAACTTAAGATGCCATTTCCTAACACATTCAAATTGGAACAAGAAAGACACTTCAACCTTTATTAGTCAAAAGTAGAATGATGTACAAGTATACCTGATCATGAAACAGGCTCCTGCAACTAGATTCTGGGCTCTGGCTCTTCTTTGGCTTGGATGTCTTCAGCATCAACTCCTCCAATGCAAGCTTCTTCAAAGTTTTTCCATTAATCACTCTTACTATCTCCAATTTCTAACCCTTCTCCTTCAACCTTCTTGGTATTTATAGGGTTAAAGAAGCAGTTCAGGTCGATATGTAGTTATGGAGGAAGTTGGGGGAGTTAGGAAACTACCATCAACTAATCCTCCTCGAGAAATTAATTTATTTTTTAATCATCTTTTAAGATGTCCGCGACTCTTGTTCAGTGGAGTAGCGTATAGGGCGCTACCCTAGTGCTTAACAACTAGCGCTCAATCGATTTTACATTGCGAGCGCTACTATGCTGAGAAGGAGTAGCGTATACTTGGATATGGGTGCTACTATTATACAGTGGAGTAGCATATGGGCGCTAGTCTCTTTGAGTAGAGTAGAGCTCATATCTCAAAATGATATTTTTTGGGGTTTTCCAATAATGTCAGGAAAATGGAATGAGTTGTCATATCATCCAAGGTCAACATGCTCCTCCATCCAAGTTGTCCTTTTGTGTGATCAGCAGCTCAGGGTGATCACGGACGGAGAGGTGCAAGTTTGACCTATAACACTCATCACTTCCCTTTGGAAGGAACCTCGATCTGAAGTGCACCAAGCCTCTCTCTGAAGTACTCAAACTGCACTCTGGCCAATGGCTTGGTCAATACATCTGCAACTTGCTCATCCGTCGCAACATACTCTGCTTCGGCTGTACTTAGTGCTACGCAAAACTGCTTCCTGCTAAACCAAGAGATCACACCTAATCCCATACAGAAGTAGCACCCATAAGTGCTCTTCCTATCTGCAACACTGCCTGCCCAATCTCAAAATATGCTTTACAACAACCAGGTGAACATCTCTCGGATCCATCAGGAACTGGCTCAATGTGTTCACCACAAAGTAAATATCTGGTCTCATGTTTGTAAAGTACATTAAGGACCAAATCATCTGACGATACACAATGACATCAACTGGATCAGATGAAGCATCACACAAAAGCTTCAGGTTCGATGTCATAGGTGTGGCCATAGCCTTGCAGTCCATCATCCCGAACCTCTTCAGGATCTCTACTGCATACTTCCCTTTTCCAAGGAAGATTCCATCTGCACTCTGCCACACCTCCATGCCAAAAAACAAATAGTGCATCATCCCCAAGTTCTTCAACTCGAACTCGGAAGCAAGCTTCCGCTGCATGTCGGAAATCAATCTATCCTCACCTATTACAAACAGGTCATCCATATACAAAAGTAGTATCACTGGATTTCCTTCCTCAACTTTGTAGTAAAGGTTGGAATCTGCTTTACTCTTGGTAAAGCCCAAACTGGATAGAAAGCTGTCTATCCTACCATACCAAGTTCTGCACATATATGAGCCCCTGTCATGTGTCTCAGAACCAATTAGTTGCACCAGATACACTTCTTCTTCAACTACACCATTCAAGAAAGTGTATCTTCCTCTTCATCACTGCAGCCAGAGCAAGTATTGATTTAATGGAAGTGTATCTTGCTACAAGAGCAAAAGTCTCTATGCTACAACCTGCAGCATGCTTGATCTTGTAGATCCTCTTGGAAGTCACTACAGACTCCCCTTCAGGTCTTGGGACTGCATCCCAAACATCTTTATGATCAACTAGTACTCCTCGATCAGGGCATTCTTCCCAGATCCTGGGAACTTCAATATTTTCAATAGATAACTTTGTTGCTGAACAAATGTTGTAGTCCTTCTTTTGTAGGTGATGGTATACGATATTTCCTACACAACAAGTTAAATTGCATGATTAGAAAACATCTCATAGTTTTAAGAACAAATTCTTACACATAAAAAAATATGTCATACAGTCATGCAATTATCTTAGCCAATGCTTCAATACAACATTTATCCATATTCCGTAACTTTCTAGATGCCTTCCAATCTCTACCAGAACATTGTTAAGAGTGTGCAAAACTCCTAACATGTCAGCAAAGAGGTTTCATTCTAGATAAGTAGCAATGGAATGTTGTACAGTGCCATAGGCCACTTACCCATGTATATTAGTAGTATACTGTTCATCAATGCAACTATTCTAATATGCAAAATACACAACCTAATTCTAGGAACATAAGCATATACATCATTGAATAACATTATGTAAGAAATGACAATTCAAATACTTATCTTTGTTTGGTTGCTGGGTGGACTCCTTCTGAATCTTTACAACTCCATTCTGATGTGGATTGTGAGAAGTGGTCAACTCCCTCTGAATATCTGCATCCTTGCAGAAACTGCTGAAGTGTGCTCCTTTGCTTTCTTGCAGGAACAACTGGAGTGTGCTCCCTCTTGATCTTTGCTTCCTAGATTACCTGTCTGTGAACTTACATCCAGACTTAATCACTATGCATGCTTATTAGTATCATCATTGTGATATCCTTGAGGTCTCATACATAATCACACATTTATTGGTATAATCTTAATACTATCAAAACACAATAATATTAAACATGTATATTCATGATCATTCACAGATAATAAACATTAGTATTCAAGGTTTCATGGAAGTCTTCTTTTACTCATACACATTCTTATTTGATCATAGGACTCTTCTGGTTAGTTGAATCATCAATCAAGATAAGAGATATAATATGCATAAAACCCATGATTATTCAAACCTATACCTTCATGATTCTTCTGGTTAATCATATCATCAATTATGGTAAGAAACATAATATGAATACAACCATGATTATTCAAACCTATGACTTCATGAATAATCATTATCAACAACACAATAGTATAATATCCTAACACAAGGTAGGATTCTAGCTTGATATAGGAAAAACATACCTGGATTAGCATGCTAGCTAGTTATGTCTAACATAATCGCATAATGTCTTCTGGTTCTCTTCAGTGACTTGTGCTAGTAACCTGCATGTCACATAAGTTAACCATTGTCGGACCAAGTTATACATACCTCGAAAGTAGATTTTCTATTTGATCCATGACAATGGATGAATCTTTGTCTTCATGTCACCATGAGCCTATGTTCTTGAAGTCGAACATGATTTGACTTTCTTGGTGTACCTTTTGTGTTAGAAAACAACATAAACCTCATACAACATCACAATGCATTAGTACAATCATAAGTGTCAAAACCTTAATCAATGAATATCTTCTATTAAGGTGATATGACAAGTCTAGTAATTAATCAAGATTGTACTATAATGATATGAAGACAAACATATGATAAACTTAACCATGAAACATACCTGTAAGCCATACCTGTCAAGATTGCTTGTAATCTTCTTATGGAAGGCCTTAGCCTCATCTCCCTCTGAGACAGGAACTTCTTCACTTATGCAGATGACCAATCCATCTTCTTCTAGGATTAACCCAATCCACTTGATTTGCAAGAATTGGACTTGGAGCTGGATTAGGGTTTGTCAAAGAAACCCCAAAAATTCAAACTTTTGAATTTCAAACTTCCAAAAGGATAGAAATATGCACCTTGATGAGCTAATCAAGTTGGTATATTCAGAATTTGAAAACTGCAAAGTTTCACCCTTCGAAATTGCCTTTTAGATTTCTAGATTCACTCGGGAGGACCCTGAATTAGGGTTTGAGTTTCCCAAAGCTTCACCCAACCAAAATATTTGATTCAAATCTCTAGGCTTTGATTTTTCTGAGGAGCTTCCAGCCGTGGTCACAGATTTCCAAAATTCCAAGTTTTGCAGAAGCCCTAATTTTCCATCTTTCCGATCAAAGTCCCGAACTGGGGTTTGATCAAGCCTGGCCTTCTGCCCAACCAAAAAATATGATCTTGGTCTCTAAATTTTGATTTATGAGTAGCATCCATCCGTGGTCTCCGATTAAAAAAATTCCAACTTTCTCCGAAGCCCTAAATTCTGGAAGCCATGAATGAAGGTACTAAAAAATAATTGTGTTTTGACAGAAATATGTACCTAATTGTTTCTGGTGTAACTCCAAACTTTTCAATCCACAGGGTCTGAAAATGTTTCTTGAGATATCCCGACCTTTTATCTTTCCATCTCGATAGGTCTGATCTCAATTGGATTCTTTTAGAGAGAGTTATGCCAAGTGTCGCAACATGACCTGTTTATGGGATAATACAGGAGAGCAAACTTGTACGATGTGCCACGTGTCACTGGTTCAACTTTGGCCTCCAAAAACTTTTCTTGAGATAGTACAGTCTATTTACTACCTGTCACATTTTACGAAATTTCATTTGGAGCTTCCTAGACCAAGTTATGACATTTTTCCCAAGGTCACCTGATTTTGACTCAAGTCTAGAAGAGGCAGAAATCCTATATTGTACAGATCATAAATCACAAAGTAAAACGAATTACAGGTTTTCCTTTAGACATAAGGTACATGGAGATCGGATCTTCAACCTGTAAAATTTTCAGATCTGAAAACCTCTCCAAAACGTATTTATAGCGAAAGTACTGTGATGACTGGTTTTTGCTATATCAAGCCCTAGCATCGTAAGTGCAACAAGTGTCATACATGCCATATCATGCCTTCTTTCAGGCTAGCTCTGATACCATGTTAAATTTTCAGAATTTACTTCAATCTGATCTAGGATCTTAACTGAGAGAACAACACGTACAACAAATCTACAGCATATCAATCATGGACACAATAACGCAAGCACACAAGAGACACAGAGTTTACTTGGGGAAAACCATAAAGGTGAAAAACCCCAATAAATTCCTCAGAGATAGATAGAGCAATGATACAACCAGAATACAAGAGATAGTCTTATCCTAGAAGCAAAGCCTCCTCCTCCACAAGTGTGCCACTCTCCAAAGTGTGAGTGAGAGAATAGAATGTGTAAAATGAGAGAGACACACTCTCTATTTATACACTAACTTGATTTGACCTTTACTCAACTAGGTCGGCCTCAACTTAACCACTTAACATAATGCTGACTGGGCCAACCCCCACTAGGGTGGTCTAATAACCCTTTGACCCACATGGCCGACCCCCAATAGGGTGGTCTAATAACCCTTTTACCCACATGACTTATACAGGTCCGACCCCAACAAGGTGGTCTAATAATCCATCAAGTATAAGTTATGACACTTACAATATAAATGACAACACTTCCGTATAGAGGAATAATAACATCTCTATAGGAATACAATATACATATATGTGAAATACATTCCAAAGTTACATATACATCAACAGTGATTTCAATTTGCTCTTCTATCTTTTGAAATTTGTTGCAGAATTGGGTCTCACCCAGATTCAAGTCATACGGTCTGCGTGTTAAATAACTCAGCAACAAGTTAAAGATCAATCTGGTATGGATGTCAACCAAATAATCATCCTCTTTAAATTTCCTTGTCTCTATAAATTAGATTTCCCTTGTGATTATTTTGATCATAGAAGATCTAGGAGCTATGGAGAACCTCACAAAATCGAATTAATTTGCAAAACCAGTGGAAAAACTTGAAAAAGGAGATAATTTTACACACAATGTGAGCTTAATCTTTGCATTAACTGACTGTCTAACATGTGAAAATGTTATGAACAGGTTTTTATTACATCCATGAGAAATTTGAGAGCATTAGTTGGCTCAAGATGAGTGTACAAGTCAAAATTGCGAAATTGGCCTCAATCCCCCCTAGGTGGGTCCAACTCAATCCCAATCATCCCAAACAGTCACGAATTCAGTTTTGAAGGTGGATGAAGCATGCTAGGTCATTAATGAGGCCAAGGCAGGCGTGGGTGAGCAAGTAGAGAAGTTTGGGAGGACCAAGGGAGCAATAAATGCTCCAAATCTAGCCAAAATTGGGCAAAATCCACCCTAGCGCCCCTAGTCAACTGAAATTCCCCAAATCAAAGAGAGAGGGCACTCCACCATTTAATGAGGGTGCACTTGTGGACAAAACAGGAGGTTGGGTGAACCGGTTTTCTTGGAAGTGGGTGTGAACACTCTCAAATGTGGGTATTTGACCAATTAAAGTCACCTAGTCCAAACTATGGTGTAATTAAGCACATGAGCAATAAAAATTGACTATGGTTATGGACTATGGTACTAAGTATGGATTACTGTTCTAACACCCCCCCTTAACCAGAACTTAGTACAACTCATGAAAGATAAGTGGGAGGCCTTGGCAACAAAGGCTCAAGTCACCTCATTACAAACAGAAATTTTTATTTGTCCATATAAACCGAGGACAAGAAGTAAAACCAAATGGGATAAAAACTTCCCTCTAAAATGGAAATGGGGCTGAACCTGCAATTAAATTGCAGCAATCACCATCCATCACTCACTCCAAGCAAAGCTCTCAAGTGAGTGAAGGTCTTCTTAGTAAAGCACTTGGTGAAAATATTTGCAGTTTGCTCGGTGGATGGGCAATACTGCAATGAAATCACCCTGTCATGCACCAAGCCCCGAATGTAGTTCATATGGATTTCAATGTGCTTTATTCTTTGCCTCTGTACTGGATCAGTAGATATCTTGATGGCACTTTGATTATCCACCCAAATATTGGTTGGAGAATCAATAGCAACACCAAACTCCTGAAGAATGCCTTGCAACCAAACACACTGTGTGGCTACATTCACTGCTGCCCTGTACTCGGCCTCTGCTAATGAAAGTGAAATGGTATGTTGTTTATTACTTGACCAGCAAATGGGACCTTCATCAAACATAAACACAAAACCCGAAGTGGACTTTCTATCGATGGGATCTCCCACCCAATCGGAATCAGAAAATCCAGCTAGTTGTAGTGAAGAACCAGCTGCATAGTGTACCCCAAAGCTCTTTGTTCCTTGGACATATTGAAGGATCCTTTTGGCTGCCTTCCAATGGATCTCATGTGGCTGCTGCATATACCTTGCTGCAACACTTACAGCATAAGTCAAATCAGGTCTTGTATGTGTAAGGTACAACAAACTTCCAACTAGCTGCCTGTAGAGTGTGCAATCCACCAATGGAGAGTCTTCAAATTCACCTAGTTTTATGCCTGAAAGGAATGGGCACTTGGCTGCCTTACATTCATCCATTTTAAACTTGAATAACAGTTCTGAAGCATACTTAGGTTGAATCAGCAATATACCTCTCTCAGATTGCTCAATTTCCAAACCCAAAAATTGCCTTAGCAATCCTAGGTCGCTCATGGCAAATTCACTGTGCAAAGAAGCTTTAATTGAACCAATTTGTTTGTTGCAGCTCCCTGTAATTAAAATATCATCAACATACAATACAATGACCTGCAAATTATCATCACATTTCTGTAAATAAACTTTTGGATCAGACTTGCATCGACAGAAACCAATTGAGAGCAAAAAAGCATCCATTTTGGCATACCAAGCCCTGGGGGCTTGCTTGAGTCCATAGAGTGACTTCTTCAACCTACAAAATAGTGTGGGATCCTCTTAATACTTCAGGTTGTTGCATATATATATCTTCCTGTAGCTCACCATGCAAGAATGCACTTTTAACATCCATGTGGTGAACTTCCCAACCCTTACTAGCTACCATGGCTACAGCTAGTCTAATTGAGTCCATCTTTGCAACCGGTGCAAAGGTCTCTGTATAATCCACACCATGGATTTGTGAGTAGCCCTTATCCACTAACCTATCCTTGTACTTCATATCAGAACCATCAGCAACAGGTTTGGTTCGAAAAATCCACTTACATTGCACAAGTTTCCTCTTGGGGGGAAGAGGCACCAAGTCCCATGTTTTGTTCTCTTGGAGAGATTGGAATTCTTATTGCATTGCTGCTCTCCACCTTGGATCATGATGAGCTTCTTGATATGATGTTGGATCAGATCCAATCATCATATAACAGTGATCAGCAAGTTCACTTTCATTTGCAAAGGAAGCATTGATTGTTTGAGATCTAGTCTTCCTAGGCTCTTGGGGATTGCCTGTCAATTCACCTGTAGCTTGTATGATTTTTTCATCCCACTTGGGCCTTGATGGTGACTCATGTACAGAAATTTCATCTTCATCCATGTCATCTTCAGCAATATCAGAAAAATCACAAGTGGAATCATCACTAATTTCATTAAGGTGTGGAGGAGAAGAGCTTTCCCCCAGTGCAAGCTCAAAATCTGGAATTGGTTCTTCTTCGAATTGCACACTTCTCTCAATGAAATTTTTGAGTGTGGATGTGTCAAAGAGATTATAGCCCTTTGTGTCTTCACCATATCCAACCATGATACATTCTCTGCTCTATGGCTCCAAAGCCTTCCTCTTTTCTGATGGAATTCGAGCCCATGCTCTAGACCCAAAAATCCTGAAATTTGACACATTTGGTTTTTGGCCAAACCATGCCTCATAGGGGGTTTTTCCTTTGACTGATTTATGAAAGGCTCTGTTCTAAATATGAGAAGCACAATTGATGGCTTCATCCCATATCTTAGGGCTTATACCCCTAGCTTCAATCATGCAAGTGGCCATCTCTTTGAGAGATCTATTTTTCCTCTCTGCCACACCATTTTGCTGAGGTGTGTAGGGCATTGGATGTTGCATTTGGATGCCACATTCCTCACAAAGATGCTGAATGTTATTATTCACATACTCCTTTCCATTATCATTCCTAAGGATCTTTATCTTATGACCACTATGACTCTCCACTAAGGCCTTCCAAATCTTCAATTTCTCAAACACTTCTGACTTCAATTTAAGGAAGTAAACCCAGCATAATCGAGAGTAGTCATCTATGAATGTGAGTACATACCTTGATCCACCATATGATGGAGTGGGAAGAGGATCAATGAGGTCTGAATGTACCAATCCAACTGGTTGAGTGGCTCTCCTTGTCATTCCCTTCTCATAGCTGCGCTCAGGATGCTTTCCAACTACACAACCAATGCATGCACCATTTGAAGATCTGATTTCTGGAATCCCTTCCACCATCTCATCCTTGTGCAGTGTCTGAAGATATTTGTAGTTCATGGGGCCAAATATTTCATGCCACAACTTGGAGGTCTCGTTGGCATGAGAGACAAGAGCATGGTCACTAGAGTGTGGAATGAAATTGGATAATTTGTACATTCTCTCTTCATGATCAGCATACCCCACTGCCACAACTTGATTTGAAGATATTTATGAGATTTCTACCAAATCTGGAGTAAATGTTACTCTCTTGGATTCTCCTGTATGGGTCATTTGATAAACTGATAGCAAATTTGCAGCCAATGAAGGTACATAAAGCACATCACTAAAATAGCCATGCTCCATGTCAATCCTACCAATCCCCTTGGTCTGGATTTCTGAATCATCTCCCATTCGAACTGTTGGGCCACCATATGTCTGGAAGCTCCTGAATCAATCATAAAGGATGAGGTATTCAAAATAACTGCTACCAAATCATGACATTTCTCCTTATTGTCAGGATTTGAGGTGCTCTCTTTCTTCCTTGCGCCCTCAGGGACTGGGATGTTGTTCTTCTCCAGCAGCTGCGCCATTGAGTCAATGGTTTTCTTCATGCATGAGCTCTTTGGATGCCATCCCCTATGACAATAGGTGCATTTGGTCTTTTCCTTTCCCTTCTTGTCCTTCTCCTCTGACAGATTCGAACCTCCATCTGCAGACTTGGTCTTGTCAAACTTCCTCTTCTCTGGCTGCTTCGAATTTTTGGCTTTCTGCTTGCCTTTGTTGGCATTTGAAACACCCATTGCCAGTGCTTGGTCCTTTGATTTTATGGTACCCATCTGAACTAGTTTGTCCTGCTCCTGAGTGAGACACTCCATGAAGGTAGCTAGTGATGGCATTTGCCAATTTCGAAGGGTCATCTTGGCTGAGTGAAATGTGCTAACAAATACAGAAAATTCTGGGCCTAGCTTCGAAAGGATGGACAGAATCAGTTGTTCCTCCTTCTTAGCAATTCCACATTGTTGTAGTTGAAGCACTAATGACTTGAACTTCATGAAGAACTCCTAGATGGTTTCAAAATGCGCTGGGCTCAAGCTAATGAGCTCGTTTTCAAGCTGGTGGCCTCTCAGTTCATCAATTTTCCCAAAGAGTGATTCTAGCTTCACCCATACTTCGTTGGGGGTTGTCAAACTATCTGTATGAAACAAGAGTTCCCTCAAAATGCTTAGGCATAGCAATCCATAAGCTTCATCAAGTCGATTGTAGTACTTTGCTTTCTCCACATCAGAATTTGGCTCCACTTCTGTGCCCATGGTTACTCTATAGAGACCCTTAGATCTCAACTTGATAACCATCTCAGCCTTCCAATCAAAAAAATTGAAGGGTGTGAGCAACATTTGGTTTGCTTCCATGACTGCTGCATTAATGGTGAGAAAACTACTGAAACACCTGCAAAAAACACTCAATTTTTATCTGGAAATCCTCTCTAGAATGCATTTCAATGCTCAATATTGACCTGCAACTCACTAACTCCATGATGGCTCTAATACCATGTGAGTATTTTGATCACAGAAGATCTAGGAGCTATGGAGAACCTCACAAAATCGAATTAATTTGCAAAACCAGTGGAAAAACTTGAAAAAGGAGATAATTTTACACACAATGTGAGCTTAATCTTTGCATTAACTCACTGTCTAACATGTGAAAATGTTATGAACAGGTTTTTATTACATCCATGAGAAATTTGAGAGCATTAGTTGGCTCAAGATGAGTGTACAAGTCAAAATTGCCAAATTGGCCTCAATCCCCCCTAGGTGGGTCCAACTCAATCCCAATCATCCCAAATAGTCACGAATTCAAGTGTGAAGGTAGCTGAAGCATGCTGGGTCATTAATGAGGCCAAGGCAGGCATGGGTGAGCAAGTAGAGGAGTTTGGGAGGACCAAGGGAGAAATAAATGCTCCAAATCTAGACAAAATTGGGAAAAATCCACCCTAGTGCCCCTAGTCAACTGAAATTCCCCAAATCAAGGAGAGAGGGCGCTCTAGCATTTAATGAGGGTGCACTTGTGGACAAAACAGGAGGCTGGGTGAACTAGTTTGCTTGGAAGTGTTCGGATATCCACATCATCTATTTCAGGATACATCATCTATTTCAAGATCTTGCATGATCTATTTCAGGATATGATCTATTTCAGGATCTTGCATGCACAGGCATGCATCCCAGTCACCAGTTTGATGCCTCCAGCACCTTATCCACCTTCTTCTAGCACCCGGGAGCCACTTACCACAGAGTTTTAGCCCTCCTAAGCTGAAAGGTGCCCTCTTCTCACCTACTGCCAGAGAAGGGCGCACTTGTTCACCTACCACTGCAGATTCACTCCAGTTACATTCAGTTAGCTCCGATTCTCCATGATTTGAGGCTAGTTTCACTCCCGACTGACTGTATCACTTCCATTTGACCTCCAGTTTGATTAGGTGACTTGTTCTGACTTCAGTTAGCCTCCCATGCGCCCCCACTGAGCCTCCAGATCCTATATCAGTGCTACACACTTCAGTTACATTTATTACACTCAGTTAGACTCAGTTTGACACCTGGATGACTGGTTATTGTGATTGATGAGCACCACCGATGATTGAAGAGGACTCCTAGATAGAGTCAAGCTACTCCATTTAGTGATTGGAATGACCTCCTTAGGCAATTCGAATTGCTCTGTCATTGTGACAGTTTATATTGTATTGTATTGTAATTCATTCACCCTTTCTGGGATAGAGAGCACTGCTGCATGTTTTGCACAGTTTTGCACCATATTTTATATGTTCATCTGTTGTGATTGATTTACTTGTTCATTAGATCTGCTGTGACTAATTTTACATGGTATCAGAGCCATTGCAGGGACAAGATCTCTTTTCTACAGGTGTTTATACAAGAAGATTTGACTGAATTGCTAAAAATTGCAATAAGTTTGGCATGAGATATCTCAAGGGCATTCGCTCCTGTGCATGCAAAGCTTGAAAATTATTCCAATACCACTCCAGAAGCTTGAGTTACCACATAATTCCTGGATTTGATACATTGGACCCATTCAACATTGCTTGAAATCCAATCCCAGGTGTGATGCAACTCTCAAAGGGTGGATTGTTCGACCTTATTGTGGTTGTTTTGATGTGATTTGCAGGTTTCTTACTTCCTCCATGTGCATTCGCTAATGCAAAGATGGAGACTTCTTCTTCACAAAATATTCTTACTCCATTCAACTATGATGAATGGAAACCAAAGATGATTGCATTCTTGAAGAGACAATGTCTTTTTGATATGTGCATTGGTAATACAAGAGATTTTGATTCCGATGAAGAGGAGAATGATTGGCTCAATGATTGTGATAGAGATTTTGGAGCAATATGTCTTGCTATGTCTCCTTGTATGCGCTACCTCATTAAGACTGCTGAAAATCCAAGTGATCTATGGGTCCAACTTGACAGAGAATTTGGAAAGCAGGAAGAAGAGGATCATGCTAGCCTTTTGGAGAACAAGCCCAGTGAGATCTCCTTATGTGTTCTTTCCGATCATGTGTTGGCCTCAACAATTGTTCAAGATGAAGAAGAAATTGTAGATTCAACACTCATTCTCTCAAAGTCTTCTATTTCAAATTCTGAGCAAGATAAACAAGCTCATACTCTAGATTCCGAAGAGGTTCTTGAATCCTCTCTTTCACATGAGTTTGTCGGCATGCGGAATAATGATCTACTTGATGTTTTGGAGGTAAAATCTGATTTTGGAGGTGAAGCATTCACCCTCCTTGATTGCATGCCTTCTATAAACTTATGTTCTATCATTTGCAAAGTTTCTCAGAGTTTTAATGAAGATGAAGAGCACTACCATTCGCTTGAGTTCAAATCTCATGCACTTTTTGCTGATTTTGGTTTTGATCAAACCCTTGTTGGTTCAAAGGAGATCTCAAGAAACCATTCATCTATTTTTGGAGCTGATTTAACTTCTATTGATAAGAAGTTCAAGTTTCAAGATCTATTTGATCCGATTGGAGCTATTCCTACCTCACTTGGTTCGAATCACAGGTTCCAAGATCATCCTCATATTTTCAGATTTGTTCTCACCATTTTCGGTATGAAGAGCAAGTTCTTAAAGTCTCCACATTCGCTTGCATCCACTGATGGAGAATTCAAGCATATGTTTTTGGAGCATGATCCATTTACTCCCAAGAGTAAGATACCTCCAGACATATCTACTTGATTTTGGAGCAGTTAAATCTTTTGGTGTACTACAGTCTATTTTGAGGGGGGGTATTTTTCCCATGAGGTTTTCCCCATTTCCTCGGTTTATTGATTGTTATTAGTTTGGATTATTATTGTATTGGGATGACCTTTGGTCTTAGTTACCAGGGCCCCACATTATTTTAGTTGGCACATCATAGTCTAGCTTGAGGGGGGGTGTTCGGATATCCACATCATCTATTTCGGGATACATCATCTATTTCAGGATCTTGCATGATCTATTTCAGGATATGATCTATTTCAGGATCTTGCATGCACAGGCATGCATCCCAGTCACCAGTTTGATGCCTCCAGCACCTTATCCACCTTCTTCTAGCACCCGGGAGCCACTTACCACAGAGTTTTATCCCTCCTAAGCTGAAAGGCGCCCTCTTCTCACCTACTGCCAGAGAAGGGCGCACTTGTTCACCTACCACTGCAGATTCACTCCAGTTACATTCAGTTAGCTCTGATTCTCCCTGATTTGAGGCTAGTTTCACTCCCGACTGACTGTATCACTTCCGTTTGACCTCCAGTTTGATTAGGTGACTTGTTCTGACTTCAGTTAGCCTCCCATGCGCCCCCACTGAGCCTCCAGATCCTATATCAGTGCTACACACTTCAGTTACATTTATTACACTCAGTTAGACTTAGTTTGACACCTGGATGACTGGTTATTGTGATTGATGAGCACCACCGATGATTGAAGAGGACTCCTAGATAGAGTCAAGCTACTCCATTTAGTGATTGGAATGACCTCCTTAGGCAATTCGAATTGCTCTGTCATTGTGACAGTTTATATTGTATTGTATTGTAATTCATTCACCCTTTCTGGGATAGAGAGCACTGCTGCATGTTTTGCACAGTTTTGCACCATATTTTCTATGTTCATCTGTTGTGATTGATTTACTTGTTCATTAGATCTGCTGTGACTAATTTTACATGGTATCAGAGCCATTGCAGGGACAAGATCTCTTTTCTACAGGTGTTTATACAAGAAGATTTGACTGAATTGCTAAAAATTGCAATAAGTTTGGCATGAGATATCTCAAGGGCATTCGCTCCTGTGCATGCAAAGCTTGAAAATTATTCCAATACCACTCCAGAAGCTTGAGTTACCACATAATTCCTGGATTTGATACATTGGACCCATTCAACATTGCTTGAAATCCAATCCCAGGTGTGATGCAACTCTCAAAGGGTGGATTGTTCGACCTTATTGTGGTTGTTTTGATGTGATTTGCAGGTTTCTTACTTCCTCCATGTGCATTCGCTAATGCAAAGATGGAGACTTCTTCTTCACAAAATATTCTTACTCCATTCAACTATGATGAATGGAAACCAAAGATGATTGCATTCTTGAAGAGACAATGTCTTTTTGATATGTGCATTGGTAATACAAGAGATTTTGATTCCGATGAAGAGGAGAATGATTGGCTCAATGATTGTGATAGAGCTTTTGGAGCAATATGTCTTGCTATGTCTCCTTGTATGCGCTACCTCATTAAGACTGCTGAAAATCCAAGTGATCTATGGGTCCAACTTGACAGAGAATTTGGAAAGCAGGAAGAAGAGGATCATGCTAGCCTTTTGGAGAACAAGCCCAGTGAGATCTCCTTATGTGTTCTTTCCGATCATGTGTTGGCCTCAACAATTGTTCAAGATGAAGAAGAAATTGTAGATTCAACACTCATTCTCTCAAAGTCTTCTATTTCGAATTCTGAGCAAGATAAACAAGCTCATACTCTAGATTCCGAAGAGGTTCTTGAATCCTCTCTTTCACATGAGTTTGTCGGCATGCGCAATAATGATCTACTTGATGTTTTGGAGGTAAAATCTGATTTTGGAGGTGAAGCATTCACCCTCCTTGATTGCATGCCTTCTATAAACTTATGTTCTATCATTTGCAAAGTTTCTCAGAGTTTTAATGAAGATGAAGAGCACTACCATTCGCTTGAGTTCAAATCTCATGCACTTTTTGCTGATTTTGGTTTTGATCTCACCCTTGTTGGTTCAAAGGAGATCTCAAGAAACCATTCATCTATTTTTGGAGCTGATTTAACTTCTATTGATAAGAAGTTCAAGTTTCAAGATCTATTTGATCCGATTGGAGCTATTCCTACCTCACTTGGTTCGAATCACAGGTTCCAGGATCATCCTCATATTTTCAGATTTGTTCTCACCATTTTCGGTATGAAGAGCAAGTTCTTAAAGTCTCCACATTCGCTTGCATCCACTGATGGAGAATTCAAGCATATGTTTTTGGAGCATGATCCATTTACTCCCAAGAGTAAGATACCTCCAGACATATCTACTTGATTTTGGAGCAGTTAAATCTTTTGGTGTACTACAGTCTATTTTGAGGGGGGGTATTTTTCCCATGAGGTTTTCCCCATTTCCTCGGTTTATTGATTGTTATTAGTTTGGATTATTATTGTATTGGGGTGACCTTTGGTCTTAGTTACCAGGGCCCCACATTATTTTAGTTGGCACATCATAGTCTAGCTTGAGGGGGGGTGTTCGGATATCCACATCATCTATTTTGGGATACATCATCTATTTCAGGATCTTGCATGATCTATTTCAGGATATGATCTATTTCAGGATCTTGCATGCACAGGCATGCATCCCAGTCACCAGTTTGATGCCTCCAGCACCTTATCCACCTTCTTCTAGCACCCGGGAGCCACTTACCACAGAGTTTTAGCCCTCCTAAGCTGAAAGGCGCCCTCTTCTCACCTACTGCCAGAGAAGGGTGCACTTGTTCACCTACCACTGCAGATCCACTCCAGTTACATTCAGTTAGCTCTGATTCTCCCTGATTTGAGGCTAGTTTCACTCCCGACTGACTGTATCACTTCCGTTTGACCTCCAGTTTGATTAGGTGACTTGTTCTGACTTCAGTTAGCCTCCCATGCGCCCCCACTGAGCCTCCAAATCTTATATCAGTGCTACACACTTCAGTTACATTTATTACACTCAGTTAGACTCAGTTTGACACCTGGATGACTGGTTATTGTGATTGATGAGCACCACCGATGATTGAAGAGGACTCCTAGATAGAGTCAAGCTACTCCATTTAGTGATTGGAATGACCTCCTTAGGCAATTCGAATTGCTCTGTCATTGTGACAGTTTATATTGTATTGTATTGTAATTCATTCACCCTTTCTGGGATAGAGAGCACTGCTGCATGTTTTGCACAGTTTTGCACCATATTTTCTATGTTCGTCTGTTGTGATTGATTTACTTGTTCATTAGATCTGCTGTGACTAATTTTACAGGAAGTGGGTGTGAACACTCTCAAATGTGGGTATTTGACCAATTAAAGTCACCTAGTCCAAACTATGGTGTAATTAAGCACATGAGCAATAAAAATTGACTATGGTTATGGACTATGGTACTAAGTATGGATCACTATTCTAACAGCCCTGATATGCGAAGGATTAGGTTGATAACTATACTACGGCTAAAAATTGCCCTGTCTATAAATTAAATTGCCCTGTCTATAAATTGACATATCCTTCCATGTAGATTATAAAAAATGCAATTAGGTCAAGTTCTCCTTACATGGTTTGGATAAAATTGAAAGCTTCAATTTTCATACAATTAGAAAAGTTTGGGTAGTGTAGAATGTGAGGAATGAGAATGTATCAATCATTGCCACCATATGAGTTTTGAAAGCAAGATTAATTGGCCCCATCCCATTATGAAGTAGAACCATGTGAGATAGATCCTATAACACCATTAGCATCATGATATAAGCAAAATTGAAGTTCCATTTTCCCTCGAGGCTGCCTGAAGATGATAATTTCCAGAAAGTGGCCCCAGGGTACAAAGTAACGAAATATTTGACGGATTGGAAACATATATATATATAAAAGGAACAGAATTATATAGGCCTAAAATTGCGGTTGGTGCCATTGCGGTCAAATTTAAATCAATTTGTAAGCCACCTCGACGGAAAACGGAACTTCGATTTTGCTTACCCATTTTTGCTCTTCTGGTTTAGGAAGTATTTCAGGCTATTATGGTTTGTTTTAAAGTCTTGATCTTCTTAAAATTGGCTTTCATTGTATCATTGATCAGGGTTAGTAAATTCATAAAAGGTAAGCATGCATCATCATACTTCAGACTTCAATCAAACCATCATGACTTGGATTGTTGCAATTTTAGTCTTCGACTAGGGTAGTACTGTAGCAGCTTTAACACTTAGAATATAGTAGCTTGGGGGAATTCATTTTAAGGTACTCAATGCAAGTTAAAGGGGAAATGATTAGTATTGCTCATGATGTAAAAGTAAAGGATGTATTGCTCATGATTAGGATACTCTTGTATTTATAGTCATTAAAAAACAAGTTGTGGTATAGCTTCCCCAGTTGTGGTTACTGTTTTTTTATTAAGCTCATGAAGATTTATATGCAGTTTATTGTTTCTACTATCCCTGTGTTTTTTTGAAGAATGATTGAAGAATGTTATAAGTGTTCCTAGAGAATTATGAACATGGATATGTACAATTCCTTATATTTATTATCACTTTGTTTTATGTGATGAATTCATTTGCATGACTTGAGTATATCTGAAGCTGTCCTTGGGGTCCCATGAATGAACTTGAACACTTGTTGCATTCATTTAATTTGAAAGAGTAGTTATAGTTTGAAAGAACTCTCTCCTTACCTTAGCAAGCATTCATTGAAAGGAAAGGCTTATTTTATTCATATGCATTTGCATGGTTTGAGTCAGTCATCACACCACAAGTTTCACTTCCATCACCCGATTGAGTAATACAACCACTAAAATTTACACCCCCTAACTAAACACACCATAACCTCACTTGAGGAAATCAAAATAATTTGGTAGTTAGGTAGGACACCAGGGATAGGAATCCAAATAATTCCCCCTTGTCATTATCATCTGAGACATAGTTGTTGTCCTATAGGGAACCAAAATCCTCTAGTATTTGTGGACATGGTCATACACCAGTTTGTGGAGGGGCCTCCTATTGTTTCAGGGGTTAAACCGCCGCGAGATCGAGAACTGGACAGACTATTTGGAATGCCGCACTCCACTTAGCCCTAAGGCAACATCGATCATTGTCTTCCTTGTATTCTCCGGCCACCATACTGGTGATACAAGGGTGATAGGGCAGAAGTGCTGAAAACCTTTTCCGACATGTCATGAACGAGGTAGCTTAGTGACTTTTCTACTAGGGATATTTTACCCAGGATCCCTTTCGGTAGAGGGATATCCTTCAAATTCGGTCTCTCACTTCGTATTGTTCGACTTGGATTTCATCACCTTGCGAAGGATACGATTTGTCGAGGTCTCCAGCTCCTAGTTAGGAAGTTTGCTTGCATTTTCACCTTTTTAGAGGGTCTTTTTCTTTTTAGTGCTACTTGTTGGCATTCTGGCCACTTTTTTTTCAACACGCTTACTGTGACATCGGTCGCAGTATAGTTTTTTGAGCTTGTTTTTTTGGCCTGCGAGCCTTTTCTTTTCATAGCTCCCCTTCTGCACGCTCGGTTTCTTTAGGGTTTTTGAGTTCATACACAGTAGTTACCAATACTTATTTGATGATGTGTGATGTCCTCTTCTCCTAGGTCTTCGAGATGGTTGATTTAGATGGTCTTCTAAAGGGACTGAACACCCCTTCATGGAGCCACTAATGCTTGACCATAGGAGTAGTCTAGAGGACCACGTGATCACATCACTCGTGTGGAATTTTCCGTTTACTGTGATGATGGTCTTTCAAGTTATATGGAACAATGGTACATTTGAGAGAGAGATGAATGGTTGCACCCCACCTTGGTCGATTGTGTTATGGTCCTTTCATTTTGTTGATAATATTTTTGTGGTACCTTGCCTTTTACCTTTTGGGTGTTTTACTGATATTGGGATATCATGTGATTTGTACCACCTTTTATGTTTTAGGTCTTGTGGGTACTATGGTAGTTTGTCCACATTTGAGGTACACCCACTTTCTCCAAATTGTTATGTGTCTTTATACCCACTTCGTACCACCCTCCTGACCTTAGTTTGGAAGATTGCATGTTATCATACCTTTTGGTGGTACTATTTGAGTTTCAAGACGTATTTATAAGGAGTTATTGCATATATGAGGTAGTTACAAGGAGCTATTGCATATATGAGGTAGTTACAAGGAGAAATTGCATATATGACGTAGGTACAAGGAGATATTGCATATATTGATTTGGACCGTCTTTTATGTTTGTGGTCTTGTGGTTATAACTATGGTAGTTTTTCCACATTTGAGGTAGTGTACACCCCCTTAGTCCCAAGGGTTGTGAGTCTTTATACCCATTCTTTTCTTTTTACTTGTACCTTATTGGTTGGTCTTTGTATTGATCCTTTTTACTGTCACTGAATTTCTTTGATTGACTGTACCATAGCCCAGTCATCTCTCTCTCTTTGGTTTGTACTAGCCCTATCATAGGGTCACTTGGTTCCTAGAGTTGACTGGCCTCTAAGAGGCACAGTCATTTCTGAAAGTAACTCTTCTGAGTATATTACAGGAAATGTCTACACTAAGGTAATCAAATATGTGGTAAATAGTTTTCATTAAGTAGCCAAAACTTGTAGCATTAGAGGAGATCCTATAACATGTATGTGTAGTGTTTCATGTATGCTACATGTGTGTTACATGTGTGATGTAGCGTTAAGTCAAATAGTAAAAAACAACTCATAAATATTGCATGACTTTCTACTCTTAAAAAAAATAAATTTGTCATCTTCCGATCATCACTTGAATGCCCACATGTTGACAAAGGGAATGACGATCAAGTAAAATTATAAAAGGCGATACACGTAAAATTTTAAGAGGTGCTATGCCTTGCGGTCGAATCTAAACTTTTTTCCAATGGTGCAGGTAGAACCAAACAGGTATTTGTCTGATCTGTCTTCCTTGAGCGAGGGGAGTTTAGGAAGGCTAGAGGAAAGTGAGACATCCAGTAGGTCTAGAAGAATTGTATCAACTAGATGTCAAAAAACCAAAAGAAGATTCCATAGACGCAATGAATTTTTTCATGGTCAAGGGGGGGCATGTTCCTATGGTGATGAGACAAAAGATGACGAAGAGGTGCCCTTGAGGTACAGACATTTAGTGAAACAATGGGTACTGAAGGATCTTCCTCCACTGAACACTGATTTTTGTGGTGAACGAAAGGAGATATCGAATTGCACCGTCGTCGATACATGGTTTCGGGTTGTTTTCCATGGATTGCATCTTGTTCGGTTACAGGACATGTACATAATTGATGGAGTATGTTGGACCCATATACAACTACAACGATTGGATGCGCCTTGTCCGATATACAAAAATTATGCGTAGCTATGGATTGTCAAAAAACTATTTACAATTGAAAGACAAAAATCAAAATAAAGGAGGATCGTTGTACATGGACGGAAGGCCAAAAGCCACAGGGAATATTGCGGGGTTTATAAACAGTACACAACCAGGCTCTAGAATTAAGCAACCAAACTATGAATTTGAGGGGCGTGAAGGAAACCATGTTTTTGTAGTTGTTATTAAAACAATATCTGCAGGGGATGAGTTGCTTATTAATTACCCTGTCAACCGAGTAGATACAAACAAGGTTACTATATAACATTTTACCCAACCTTTTAGTAATAAATTAAACATCATAAGGATTTTTTGTTAGTTTATTTCGTTTAAATTTCCCATATTTACTTTGCAGGCCAGTGATCAGGATAAATCCATGCCAACAAATGGTCGGAGGAGAACTTCTTCCTCGACGGAGCAGGTATACATCTTTCTAATAGTACAAATATAATAAGAGAAAAGAGTTTTTATTTGCTTTGTTTTTCCATTATTAATAACTTGGTTTGTTTTATATAATGAAATTTATATTTGATGCAGAACGTTGATTGGGAAATACACCCGTCGAATGTTGATCAGACGACAAAACCCTCAGGGCAACAGGTAGACCTGATTTGAATTGTACAATTAAAATATGTCAAAATGTTTTAGCATTATATTAATGTTTCAATGAATATTTTGGTTTCATTTATGTAATTTTCTAGTCTATTTTTTTGATGCAAGCCGGTTCCGTAAGGTCAGCCACACCAGGGTCCACGCAACGGGTATACATCTTTATAATATTAAAAATATAATATGAATAATAATTTTTTTGATGTGTTTTCTCATGAATAGTTTTGGAATCATTTAGGTGACTTTCACTATGTTTTCTTATTAAGGTATTGTTAGGGGCAGCTCCCAGATATTAGCAGATCGGGGCAAGTCGCCTATGACCATTGATCCAATGAGTGGATTGCAATCCTCGAGGTCGTAGGTATAATTCATTTCAATTGTACCAAAATAATGCGTAGCATAATGTTAATTTTGTTATGTATTTTTCGTGTGATATATTGGTTTCGTTATGATAATGTAAACCGTGTTGTAATTTTACGAATCTATCATGATATATGTGTTATATACGTTAATATAAAATTTGAAATCTATTAGTAGAGAACTCAGTAGTGCTTTATATATGTTTGTTGCAGCCCACTAGTGAATCGCAATATGAATCGGCATCGCAAGATTTTTTGTTAGACCCTGAAGTGGCAAAGGTGCTTCACGATTGCGAAAAAATTGGTGAAGCCGCACACCCACTAAAGATGGCAGAGAAATTGTTGAATAGATATACTGCGGAAATCCTTTCTCTAGTAATCCAAGTTCCGTAGACAGGCACAATTAAAGAAAGGATTGCCTTGTTGGAACATAAATCTAATAACTTGCAAGTAAGTTGAGGAATCTTGAATCATAGAATAATTCGTTTAAATCTTTATAATGTTCTCTTTTATATGATAGTATTGAATGTATAAGACGTGGTGTGTATTTACAGAATTATAAGGGACCACACAATATTGGTCAAGGTGGTGTTGGCCCCAACGAGGCTCATGGAGAAACTTCGCATCACGACCAAACGACTCCACGTAGTTCGAATCATTCTCCATTGTTGTCGACCGAACAGTCGGCAACACGTTCCGAAACACCACGGACCCCCGCTGTGAGTGCAACAGCCGCTACTGACCAACACACAACGGATCCTCCACAAGAAGGGGTCGACACTGAGTCCCCTATCAATTTTGATGTTGAACAAGCTACATTTCCAGGATCTTCCCGTGTCAAAAGCACGGGAACACCGGAGATAACATTTTTGGTGGACGAAGATCTTGTCCCAATAAAGATACTGATGATCCCAGGTAATTAATCATAGTTGATCAGGTTAATTAGTGTTTATAATTTCATTGTAATATACCGATAAAACATTTTTGATCAACTAATTATGATCATGGCATGATCGTTGTGCAAGAAACAACGTTTTCTATAAACATATGAATGACTTTTGCTTGGAGATCTTCGGGCCCACCATCCGATCAAGGTGGGATAAACAACCGAAACATTTAAAAGATGAACTCACTAATCAATTAGTTGGTCTGTTCGGGGAGAAAGCTTCAGTCATGCCAATGTCTTGAAAGAGGCTTTTCAACATGTGAAGGTTGTCCGAGACCAATATAGGACACACCTCGAAAGAAACCATAGGTATGAGTGCCCACCAATGATTCCAGCAATGGAGTGGAGAGCTCTAGTGGAAGATGGAAAGGAGAAGGCTCTAAGAAGAGAAGGAAAGCTAACACCAGGCATAGGGAGGTATGCAATACTTTCCACAATGTAATTCTAAACCTTATTATCCTTGATTTATATATCGAAATTGGAACATCTAACGTATTTCAACACTTGCATAGGCTACCAGACACATCAAAGGCCACAAAGGCAAGACTAGAAAAAGTAGGTCAGCACAAGCTTGGCCTTGGTGGTTATTCAAATTTGGTGGCACGGTTTGTAAGTTTCGAGAAACCAACAATGAATACAAATAATAAATTGAAAATTATTTTTCATTTTATTGCACTGTAAAATGTTAATTAACGACGATAAGCAAATATGCAGGTCGATCGATTCAATGAAGTACCCATAGAGGAAGACATGAATCTTGGCTTCCAGGAAGGCTTTGGAGCTGTTGTTGAACGTAGAAGAAGCTTATCTGGGAAAACATAGTCTTGTGGTACCAATCCATCTAGTGCACAGGTATATAGAATCTATATAGTTTAATGAAGATTTGTCGCTTGTGGAATATTTTCGTTCCAAATACTTTATGTAAAATATTGACTCTGTTTTTAACATGAAAGTAATGATCCCATTAGTGTCAAGGAGAGACAACAACAAATCGATGATCAAGCTTCAAATACCAGTAATGAATTTATTCATATGCTACAATTTTATGTATAGAATTGCAAATGGTGACCATTAATTGTAGTTCACCGTATTTCAACTGCAGAGCATGTAGAGGGTGAAACTGTACAGGTTGAGACTGGACAAGAACATCAACAACATGATTTGGTCACACCTGGTAAAAAAACACCTTCGTAATGAATTTTTTTAAATGAAAAAACTTGTCATTACAATAGCAAAATATAACAATGTAACATTCTCACATCGTTGCAGCAAATCTAAACCCCTTGGCACAAAATCCAGGTCTAGAACAACAATCAGCTAGGATATTGCAAACATCACCAAAAGCACCTGCTAAAGAACCAAGAACTGGAAGAGAAAGTCCAAATGATGTAGATGGTCCTCTCATAGATTATATACCATTGATCAAGAGAAGAAAAACTTATAAAAAGGATGGGAAAAACAACGTCTAAATATTTTTGATAACAATATATCGTCCACTATTTTTGGTCTAATGAATGTTCTAATGTTTTAATGATTCGGTGTAGTAAATTGTTACCTTCATTGAATTTCAACTTTTATTGAATGAATGTGTTGACTGAATGATTAATGAATGGTGTACTGAATGTTATCTTTTATTGAATGAATGTGTTGATCGACTGAAACGATGGTTTAGTGAATGTTAGCATTTATTTAATGAATAATGGATGAAAGTTCATGATGAAATATGGATGAATTTGCACATATTTGTTTTTTTCAAGTACATGCATTGGGTATGGGGAATTGAGAGTGATGTGAGGGGGGGGGGGCATAAGAGCTTCCGCCTTCACATGGTTATCCTTGTTCAGTAGAGAATATGAAATTATTCTCGAAACAGGGAGGAGCTCAATGAATGGCTACGATGCTGGATTTCTACAACCCACTCGTGTGTTGTCTAAATTTTGACAATTTCTTGGAGCTTGTTGTGATTTTTGGTTTCTCCTCATAACCATTTTCCAGTTTCCACAACATCAGAGGTTGAGTAAATGATGCACTAGAATCAATATCCTTAACCTCACATTAAACCCTTCCAAATTGGTATATTTACCATTCAAGGCTGGCTTCTTCTAAAGCATGATATTTGCAACTAAGCTAGCATACACTGACAACAATTAGAGACATGCTGCTTGTTGTGAATGTTCATCTTTTTTTTAGGAATGCTACTTGACCATAATGGCTCCTCCTACGCTAGGGAATTAAAGTCAATAGCAAATTAAAGAAAACATATAGTTTGCATCGAAAAAATAACAGGGTATGAACTGAACTGAGGAGATCTGAACCTGCGACCTATGTCTAGTCCCAAGGCTACCACCTTCAAGCTTGAAGTGCAGCTGGCAAGGGCGAACACCTTCAATCTCGATTCATTCTGCATGCATTTCACAATAGGAGATGGCGGGCTACCACATTCAACATTGATTCATTGTGTATGCATTTCACTATGCAATCGTCTCAGATTCTTGTTGTGTTTTCCCTCTATTAGTTTATCAATTCGGTATGACCCACGCCCATCGTCCGAGGAGTGTTTCCGCGATCTTGAGTTCCAGCCTGACAACGGTGACGATTCATTCTATATTTACATTTCCCTTAAGCTGCAATATCGAAAACCCATAGTTTACTATCAAGATTTCTTTGACCGTCAGCTTTGTCAGACAAACCTTAATAGTGAACTACAAGTTTGTCATTTGCAGTCAAAGGGAAATGTAATACCATGAATCATCAACCGTTTCCAGGATGAAATTGAAGACCGCGGAAACACTCATTGGATGGCGAATGTGGGTCATACTAAATTGATCAACTAATTGATGGAAAATGCAATGGGAATTTGAGACGGTTGCATAGTGAAATGCATGCAGAATAAATGAAGAGTGGGTCTCGAGAGAAATGGTTTTGGGACATCGTATGAGAGGAAATGGCGATGGGAATTGATTGATAAGGTCAAGCTTGAAGGTGGTATCCTTGGGACTAGACATAGGTCGCAGGTTCAAATCTCGTCTAAATATTTTTGATAACAATATATCGTCCACGATTTTTGGCCTAATTAATGAATGAATGGCTTAATGAATTTTCTAATGTTTTAATGATTCAGTGTAGTAAACTGTTACCTTTATTGAATTTCAGCTTTTATTGAATGAATGTGTTGACTGAATGATTAATGAATGGTTTATTGAATGAATGTGTGTATCGACAGAAACAATGGTTTAGTGAATGTTAGCATTTATTGAATGAATAATGGATGAAAGTTCATGATAAAATATGGATGAATTTGGACATATTTGTTTTTTTCGAGTGCATGCATTGGGTATGGGGAATTGAGAGTGATGTGAGCGGGGGGGAGGGGCCATAAGAGCTTCCACCTTCATGTGGTTGGGCCTGTTCAGTAGAGAATATGAAATTATTCTCGAAACAGAGAGCAGCTCAATGAATGGCTATGATGCTGGCTTTCTACAACCCACACGCGTGTCGTTTAAATTTTGAAAATTTCTTGGAGCTTGCTGTGATTTTTGGTTGCTCCTCATAACCAATTTCAAGTCTCCATAACTTCAAATGTTGAGTAAATGATGCACTGGAATCAATGTCCTTAACCTTCTCTTTAATTTCCTTGGAATCAATATCCAGCTTAACCTCAAATAAATATAAGTGAACAAAAGAAAATGCAAGAAAGAGATTAAACTTGCAAAATATAACACTTGTATTAATAAATTCAAAAAGAGAGAGTAATGTTCATAGGCCTCTTGGAGAGGATGAGCTCCTTTGAGCAAAGCTTCAATACAATACCAATCTTTGACAAAACAATATACATCCTTCTAGCACTATAAATAGTTTCTTAATAACTACCAAAACCCTAACTACATGCAATCTCAAAATGAATGACTACCAACCACCTACTGGTTCTTATTTAATAAAAATGAGCCTTTTACATTAAGTAACTACCCATTAACTATCTAATGAGCCTTATTCAAAGAATATGATCTCATACATGAATATATAGACTCCTCAGTATACCAAATTAGAGAAGTTAGGTAAGATTACCTTAACACAATGGAAGCACACTACCATCTCTTCATGACGAATATGCCACAATGTTACATAACTTCCCAATCCTTTTATTCTGCTATGTGGAAAGCCTATAGTCCATAAAGTAAGTTCCATAGACACTAGCACTTGAAACTTAGAGTACAGTCTTTCGTGCCACCTTAATAGGCATCCACTAGCCTATAGGTCCACTTGAATAATGATTGACTCCGTCGCTTAATACAATGACTCTAATATAATGGATTTATTACAACAACTCTATTCCCTTAGGCTACTCCGCTGCTAATACAATGGGAAGAGCATAATGGGGTTCTCAGTTATATATATATGTAATTATTCTACATATTTCCACAATAGAGATAGAATTTATTGATTTCCTGTATTTTTTTTTTAAATGTATTGGGAAGTTGGTCAACCGACGACCTAATAACTATGACCGTAGGGTAATATCCGACGGTGTTGCAATACTTCCGACGGCTCAGAACGTCGGATCCGTGTTTTTTTGTTATGTTGTCCACATCACTTAACCGATGACCTCTCCAACGATTGCATAGTGATATCCTATGATTGTGCTATACTTTCGACGGCTCGAAACTTCGGAATTGTCTTTTTTTTTTATGGCAAACACGTTGCTTAACAGACGACTTTGCCAACACATAATCAATGGGGAAAGGATGGCATCTGACAAATATTGCAAGTTGACGCTGTCGCTTATCCGACTTCTTGTGAAGCTAGATGAAGTTGGTTAACCGACGAGGTATGGTAGTCGAATATCCGACGTCTTGAACTATGTCGGATTTTAGCCGATATCCCACCGATGATAAAAAAAGACTGGAATTGTCGGATAGTCGACCATAGGTTGTAGCAAATTCAACTTTTTTGCTGTCGGATTTTGGGTAAAAAAAACTTAGTGATAGCCTTTTTCATTTGCCTGAGTAGGGGCATCACTTTAAGAGATCCCCTTAGTGATTCTAGATGTATTTATGCCTCGCTGAGTTGTGCATTTAGTTGGTGCAACTGCTCATCTTGCACTAAACGTGACATGTTCCCATTTTGACAGAACCATGAAACAGATCGAACCCTATGGATCCTAGTGACATATTGAATTAATTAATTAATGAGGGGTTAATATGAGGCAATTAATTAATTAGGAGTGTGCATTTGAATTTATCCATTGTTTCTACCTACTTCGAATAAATGATTATGGAGCATTTAATATTATTGGTGCAATTAATATTTTTATTTGTTATGCTGAATAAATGGAGAAATTGGCCCACCAATTCGAATTAGTGGATAAGGTTGGAGGAATTACTTGGAGTAGAAGTCAAGTAAGCACTAGAGTCCAAAAATGATGCCAAAAATGAGAAAAGAGGAATATTCCAGGAAAAGTAGCGTAAATACAGAAAGCAGGAAAGTATGAAAAGCAAGAAAGTTCAAAAAATAAGGAAAGTAAAAAAAAGAGGAAAAGGAAGGAAAGACAAAGAAAAGCAAAGCAAGAAAGCATGTCCACTCATGGGTGACCTATTATCACATGTCACCAAGCCAAGTAAATTTCTCAATAGGTCAACATGAATTCTATAAAAGAAGGATTCCAACTCCATTTCGCATCTTTTGCTAGTGTGAGAAATTTTATGAATGCATTTGTGCATCCAAGGCTTGGGAGGTGTGCCCCTAGTCAAGCATGGGATATGTGCCCCAGCTTTCTGTGAGATGATGATGGCATCCAACCATTATCACTAAGTGTATTTCCAGGTGCTTAAGCTTACCAGGTCGAATTGGAAGTTTAGAATCATCTTCACCAAAGTCAGAGATCGAATCCTTCTTCTTTCTTCCATTCTACAACTAATTTCTTATGTGCAAGAGGAGAGACTCTTCTATCATCTTATGAGAGAAATATTGGCCTATTTATGATTTAATAACAGATTATGTAATGTTCTTATATCAGTCACTTCAATACAAATTACAGAACTCTGATTTCTTCTCCAATTTATTCACCCCTTCTAGATTTAGCTAGAATTTGACTATCTTTCAATGAATGATTCATAAGTCAATGAGTAAAAGTCCAAATGAAGACATTCCTATTCCTGGAGTTATATAACATGTCATATGTCATTATCCAACCTCTTTTTCAGATATTCGATTGTCTTTGAGAATTGTTTGGGAATCCAGAAGTCAAACTAGTTGACGTGTCCTGAATTGCAATTTTACTAGTTTTGTTGTCATACTTGCCTAGATATGCATATAAATTCCTGATATTTTATTTTATGATTCAATGACTGTAAATTAATGTTAATTAACCTCTCTTATGTCTTCAACAACCTTTTCCAACCCTTAGTCAATATTCCTACCCATACTAGTCTGCATATGCTGAGAACCCCATAAGCATTGGAGTAGAGTTCAGCTGGGATGTTCTTGAAACATAAATGTTATTAGTACATTGTGCATAGATATAAAACCATATGAGAACCTTACATCCATCCATTTCCTGTGATCTTTCCCATCTCCAACAATTCTAGCTTCCACAATAACTGTTTTAGTCAATTTTGAGAAGTCTTGAGTTTTTGTGCCACAATCCTAAGTTGGTACATTACAGTGGTATCAGAGCACTTTCCTCCACCCTTGTGGAAAGAAATAATGTCACTGTTGAATAATATTGCAGATCACAATTCAAACTTGTATCCATGAGGCTAGTGCTAATTGCAGTCGAAGAAGAAGAATCATCATGCATATTTTCGAGCAGTTTTAAAACAGATGATGGTGACTATGATGACCAATGGTATGATGAAGATTTTTATTATCCAAGGTCTGAATTTTTTGAGTAAGTGAAGTTAAGGAGACCCTTTGAGTACCTCAGAACTTACTATGCATTGAGAGATGAGATTTTAGAACTCATATCTTTCAAAGAGTTTTGCACATATGAGATCCAGAGATTATTTCAAGATCCCTACTCTAGATTTAACAAGGTAAATATTTTATTGATGGTAAATTATGTGTACAAAGAAGTGGGATTATTGCTACCCAATAAAGTCAGAACAATGACACATGTGTATTCCTTGAAGACCAACAAGCCATCAGGAAAGGAACCGAGTTGTAGAGAAGACAAGAGGACCAAAGGTATTGATATGAAGGAGAAGCAAGAGGAAAATATAAATCAGCCTATTTGCAAAAGCCATAAGGTTGATGAGTTACCAAATAATTCATCGGAAGTAGATGAATAAGGTCCATGCACAACTGAAGATCCAACAGTCCAACATATTGTTGTTGGAAATATGGAAGGTGAAATCACTCCTAGTTTCTTGGTGGGTGATGTCAAAATAATTATAAGGGATGATGATGTTGTTAGGATTGGTAAGAAAAATTGTGGATTTGATCCAAAGGATGAACATGAATCAAGTTTACAGTCACCTACTGAACTTCATCAGGAAGCATAAGACAAGCACACATCGGTTGGATGTGAACCAAAATATTTGGTGGAAGGGAAAGCCATCACAAATCCACCACATGAAGAGAAATACATGGTGCCATGGTATGGCCACAATTCTGATTTTTGTATCCCTTGGTTTCATTATTATATGGTAGCCACTTACAGTGAGAAGGTTGGCATGGTTGGGTCCTTTGGTATGGAGGCTCAAATTTTTGGTGTTAACTATGAAGGAAGTAATGGAGATGAACCATTGGAGGAGCATGAGTCACTGCAAGGTGATATCAATGGGTGCTCACATCTCTATGATGGTGACATAGAGATCATCCTTGATGAGGTTTTTGCAAGTCCTCACTCCATGGAGCATGAAGAAGAAGACCTTGTAGCAGAAAAATATGAACCAATATCATCTTCCCAGTCACCACTTGAGTTTCCATGTAAAGTTGATCCCAAGATAAAAGAAGAAGAGCAGGTTCTCTCTCATGAACCATCCTTCATTGAAGGGTCTTTGAAGATGAGTGAAAGGAATATTTATGAGGCCCTTAGCATACTCAATGACACTCAAGCATTGGTATCGAATTCTTGTTGGAGAGTTTCTTCATTGGAGGAGCCATCCTTCCTTGAAAACATGGAGAAGATTCAAAGAGAAATGTGCAACATTGAAGGTAATTTAAAGTCTTTGATTTTTTATAGAAGCAATTTGGTTGAGCTTAATGATTGGTTACATGAATCATACTTGAAGAATAATGATGATATTCATAAGCTCAAAATTCAAAATGAGCAACTTCTTGAGAGGTTGCAAGATACTTGTTCTTCCTCCTATGTTTCAGATTTTCATATGGTAGATTGCTTGGAGGATTCTCGTGACATGATGGATCATGAGAAACATGGAATTTTGCATGTTCTTGATGTGTTTGAGGATGATCTTGATGAGAGACAAGCACTTGTTATGGTGGAAGAGGAACTTAGGTTTCCTCTTGATGGTGGTTACACACTTTTAGAAAAACGTGCATGATTCCACTACCTTGGAACCAACCTATGAGTAAAGTTTCCCACTTTTGAGGGAGGTGCATGATCCTATTCTTATGGAGCCTTCACATGATGAATATTTCACACTTTCTGATCATATGGGTGAGTTGGTTCATTCTCCTACACCCTACACTTCCACATTTTGCAACATTCATCCTAATGAAGTATGGGTGAAAGGTTTCTTTCTGATGGTGCCAGATGAGATGTATGAAACTCCTATCTCTCATTTTGATGATGACATGACTATAGCACCTTCTTATTTACATTTGCAGTAGCATCCTTTGTTACCTTAAGATGACACACATATTCATGGATGCACATATGGTACTTCTTTGATCCCCTTGAAGGCCCATTGTTCTCTTTGTTTCTTATTTGATGAGAGAGTTCCTTCATCCAATGTTTGGATCAAATGCCACATGGCAGAATTGCCTGACATCTTCCAAACCTCCTCAGGGAAGCATCCATTTCTCTCATTTGATGACTCTAACATTCATGTATGTATTGATGATACTTATTTGAGCCACTTGAAGTCTCGTTGTTTTTTTTGGTCCTTACTTGGTTGAAATTTTGGTAGAGTTTCTTCATTCACTTATTGGATGAAAGAACACATGGCTGATTATTTTGAAGATTCTTACATTTTTTTGGAGCAGCATTATAGGACATGGGATCCTCACCTATGTCATTGGATCATATTTGATTGGTCACTTGATGCTTGTGTTCACTTGGAAAATGGTGGTCTACTTGCTTGGATGGACAAGCACTTTCATGATCCTTTGGTAAGGCACCTTCTTGATATACATTTGTATGATGTTGATATGTTTTGTGATCAGAAATAAAGGTACATATTGCTGCCATTAGATACCATTTATCCACACATGAATTGGGTGGAATATTACATGTCACACATGGAGTCTCCTAGCAGAAATATTTTTTCTCATGATAGGTGGAAGAGAGCTAAGCAAGCAAACTTATAAAAGAATTTGTTGAGCCATTGGAGATATGCACTTGGAGAAGCCACAAGATTCTTACTTGATCCTGATTTGATAAGTGTTTGTCCATCCACTGATGGGATGAGTACATACTTGATGGAGGAATGTAGCACATGTTCTTTCCACTTGAGTGGAACCAGTGGCAGATATTTGAGCCATTGGGATAGTACTTGTTTGTCTTTTGGATCCGGTAGCGGAGATTTGAGCCATGAGATTACTTCCTTGGAGATATATGCCCTTAAGGGTATTAGTTCTACTTGCACTTATGGCTTTTCCTTGTATTCATCATATTTTACTTGTGAGCAGTTAACAAGGCATTTTTGCTTATATGATACCTATATTTCTCATGATTGGATAAGGGACTTCCACCCTTGTCATTTGAGCTACAGTGATGACATTTTTTACACTTATGTGCATTCAGATTATGAGAGCATTCTTGATGGAGTTTAAAGAATTGATGAGACTCGGCCTCACTCTTGGGAGGCATATTTGGTGATGCATAGTCTTTACTTGATTGGGTCCTACCATGGGGAGTTGCATATCTTGATTGAGGGGCCCTCAAAGCTTTAGGGTTGCATTGGAAAGGATGATTTTCCAATATGGTGGTATGATGTTTCCATATTTCCCAACATTTCATATGATGCTGATTTTTTTTGTTACTAATGTTTGGGGAGATGCAACATGAACAGTGGGATCCAGACACTCTTTTGCTTAAAAGATTTTGTTGGATGGTATTTCGATCCATGGTGGTTCCATACAAGCAATGGGATCCGACATTGTTTGTTCTTGGAGCAGTTGTTTGCATGTTGGCATGATGGAGCAAGCCAACCCTCTTTTGCACCAGTTCATCTATGTTGCACTTGGTTTCAGTTTCCCACATAGGGAACACCTCCATGGATGGACTTATATTTTACGTAGTAGTGGTATCTTTGTATTTATAATATTCTTGTGGGATCTGAGCACACTTTCGAGTTGCTTCACTTGGATAGAAGTATGCATGTTTCGTTACAAATGTAGTGAATATTTTATTGGAGAGATTATTCTGATCAGAGTAGTGCAGCAAAATCATGATGGAACTTTTGGGATATTTTGCTTGAGGACAAGCAATATTGGGAGGGGAGGATTGTCATGTTCCCATTTTGATAGCACCATGAAGCAGATCGAACCCCATGGATCTTAGTGACAGATTGAATTAATTAATAAATGAGGGGTTAAGATGAGGCTATTAATTAATTATGAGTGTGCATTTAAATTTATCCATAGTTGCTACTTACTTGGAATAAATAATTATGGAGCATTTAATATTATTGGTGCAATTAATATTTTTATTTGTTATGCTGAATAAATGGAGAAATTGGCCCACCAATTCGAATTAGTGGATAAGGTTGGAGGAATTACTTGGAGTAGAAGTCAAGTAAGCACTAGAGTCCAAAAATGATGCCAAAAATGATGCCAAAAATGAGAAAAGAGGAATATTTCAGGAAAAACAGCTTAAATCCAGAAAGTAGGAAAGTATGAAAAGTAGGAAAGTTCAGAAAATAAGGAAATTCAGAAAAAGAGTAAAAAGAAGGAAAGCCAAAGCAAAGCAAAGCAAGGAAAGTATGTCCACTCATGGGTGACCTATTCTCATAGGTCACCAAGCCAAGTAACTTGCTCAACAGGTCAACATGAATTCTATAAAACAAGGATTCCAACTCCATTTCACATCTTTTTCTAGTGTGAGAAATTTTATGAATGCATGTGTGCATCCAAGACTTGGGAGGTGTGCCCCTAGTCAAGCATGGGAGATGTGCCCCAGATTTTTGTGAGAGGATGATGGAATCTAGACATTATCACTAAGTGTATTGTTAGGTACTGAATCTGACCAGGTTGAATTGGAAGTTCATAATCATCTTCACCAAAGTTAGAGATCGAATCCTTCTTCTTTCTTCTATTCTACAACTAGTTTCTTATGTGCAAGAAGAGAGACTCTTCTATCATGTTCTGAGAGGAATATTGGAATATTTATGATGTAATGATAGATTATGTAATTTTATGATATCAATCACTTCAATACAAATTACAGAACTCTAATTTCTTCTCCAATTTATGCACCCCTTCTAGATTTAGCTAGAATTTGACTAGCTTTCAATGAATGATTCAAATTTCAATGATTAAAAGTCCAAATAAATTCATTACTATTCCTGGAGTTATATAACATATCATATGTCATGATACAACCTTTGTTTCAGAAATTCAATCGTATTTGAGCACTTTTTTGGAATCCAGAAGTCAAACTAGTTGAGTTGTCCTGAATTGCAATTTTACTAGTTTTGTTGTCATACTTTCCCATATCTGCATATAACTTCATGAGATTTTATTTTATGATTAAATGAATTTTAATTAACCTATATTATGTCTGAAACAACCTTTTACAACCCTCATTCATTCTTCCTACCCATACTAGTCTGCATATGTTGAGAACCCCAAGAGCATTGGAGTAGAGTTCAGATGGGATGTTACTGAAACATAAATGGTATTAGTACATTGTGAAAAGGTATAAAATCATATCATAACCTTCAATCCATCCATAGCATTTGATCTTTCCCATCTCCAGTAATTCTAGCTTCCACAATCACAGTTTTAGTCAATTTTGAGAAGTCTTGAGTTTTTGTGCCACAATCCTAGTTTGGTACATTAAAAAAATCCCCTAGAACTCGTTGGAATCTTCTGTAATTGTCTGGGATTTCTTTTCCAACTTCGTGATCTCTATTGTAGCCTCTTCTATCACATCCTATCTATTGTGGATTTGTTTTGGTGGCGTGTTGGGAATCGTCCTTGTCTATAGATCTTCATTCTCCTTCCATAGGTTTGCAATAAATACCCCTAGATCTATCGCTTTTGCCTATGCCAACATGTCTTTGTCTACTTCTGGCACCTCTTCATATACCATTGATATTGCATGCTCCAATCTCTTCCTATCTTCTATTGCCTTTGGTTTTCCATTATGGATTTTGTCTCTCTCTTATTGGAGTCAATATGCCTCCACTTCGCTGGTCTGTGCCTGTCGTTTGTATTTAACCATTTGGTCATGTGATGCAGCGTTGCGATCGCTGACTTCTTCACTTGATTCTCTATGAATTCGATGTAGCATCAATATCGGAAATATATTAAAATCTACCGTGATTTGATCATGTGTCCTTAATGTTGAGTCCAAGTCTTCCTCACCTGTTGTTATGGAATTTGGTATTATTTGTACTATCCTTGGTTTCGCGCCTATCTCGACCTTGATCCTGCTTGTCTATGCACTTGGTGTGACTTCCCCCTGTGACACCCTTGTCTCTATGATTACATTGTTACATGTTGATAGTAACTGTGTTACTTGGTGGAAGTAATCCGTCGCATGTTGTGTTACCTTTGCGCGGTTGTCCTCTGCCACCGTCATTATCTTCTCCAAAATCTTCTCCATATTCCCTTGGGAGAGGTCGACAGGTGTGCTCCCCTCACCTCTTTCGAACCAAAACTTTGTCTTCCTTCCTCAAGTTGTGCTTCGAAGGCTGTGTCTAATCGTGTCACGGATGACGCTAAATCATGACTCGCGGTGTGCGAGTGTTGTTCTGTAACTTGGTATTCATCTGCACCACCTTCATTGCTTCAAGAGTCCTTCTTTTTTTGGTGCCATTGGTCCCTCTGTTGCTTCACTATTTTCAGGGTCCGACAGTTCCTCCTTTCTTACCAGTATTTTCCATTCTTTGGGCCATTCTTCTATTATGGATCTGAATCCCCATTAGTTAATTTGTATTGTGTCTCCAGCCACTGCTTTTGTAGGTCTATGCACACTTGTATCAAAATTACATGCGGTCCGACTGATAATCTTGCGACTCGTCAATGCTTTTGAACCGCTTCATCTGTTAGTCATGGGATCTCCTGCACATCATTCTTTAGAATTTCTAAGTATATCTAGAAAATGATATTGTTACTTATTTTCTACTCATTGTTGTTGAGCACCCACAGGTTCTGGTAATGTTCTCCTTGGCACATTTATGCTTCTAGTGTGTTCATTCCTTGGTATTCTATGGGTTCCTTCTAGGAAACCATTGCGATTAGTATCAATATCTAGGAATACGTAAATGATTTTCCTTCTTCCTGCAATAGTAATGCGTCCTTTGTCAGCTCGTTCACTAATAAAAATGACCAATTCATCTGAACCCCTGCGGCACACTATTCCATTGAGGCAATCACCCCGGATGTGCATTGGTTCGGTAGATTCTTCCTTACGATTTTGACTGCTATTAGCTTCGTTGCAACCCTTAATTCCTCGTTGTTGATGGTGTTTATTAGGTATCCTTGTAATCGGACAATCCACTCGAGCGGACGCGAGTAGGATCTCCCTAGCTCAAAGTGATTCTAGAACAAATAGAACAGACTACTAATGCATTTCCTAGATCTACTTAAGGATTGGGTATTTGATGTCTTACCTTTCACTTCAAAATCCTTTCTCTTGAATGCTGCTCCACGTTCCATGGTCGTCAGATCCAAGCTGTAAGACCTGTAAAGAAAAGAAACAAGAGAAACAAGTAAAAGGCATCTATACAATAAGAGATCTAAGTAAACAGTTAAGTAGGTAAACTACTCAATATCATTACACACATGAAAAATATTGGTGGAAAGAATTTGTATTACTATAAAAAGAGGGAAGTACATAATAGAGATATAGAACTACAACCAAGGCTTAACGATGTAGCCCTTCTCCAACAAAACCAATTGCCATATCCTTCCAAGCAAGTATGAGTTCTCCAATAGGTGAGTGGAGATGTTCCAAGGGTTATTTCACCAGCATGTAGATACCATAGACTTCCTCCATTTGGGATGGTGTTAACACCCAAAAAGTGCTCACTACCTCATCTACCCCATTGCATGACACATTTGTCCATATTTCCTACCATATTTGCCTCCAAAACCTTAAAATCCCACTAAAAAGCCTCCAAAAGGCCACAAAACCATTAAAAAAGCCTCCAAAAGGCCAAAAAAACCCCTTTTTCCCCCAAAATAATCCAAAATTCCTCCAAAATAGCAAAAACCCTCTAAAAAGGGAATAAAAGTACAAAAAAAAGAGGAAAAAGAGGGAAAAACCCTATACAGCTGACCTAAACCATATGGTTCCCAAATCCATGGGCCAGCACTCCACCACTAAAAACCAATAAATAGGTGATGGAGGCCCCTCATTTCATATCCACACACACACACCCTTAATCTGCCAAAATCACTCTTGAACCCTAGCTCACCTTTGAGCTACTTTCACACTTGAGTGCCCCTTTGGCCCATTTCCAACCCTTTGGAGAAAGAGAAAGGAGCAAAGCCGAAAGCTTGGAAGCAACCCTCCTGGACTGCTGCAAGAGCTGCACCAACCTCTACACCTGAGGTAATTTTTAATACAAAAAGAGAAATCTTTTACCATATTTTCATGTTTTGTTATTTTTGTTAATGCTCATGCTAGGTTAAATTTCATATTGTTTTACTGCTTTTATTTACTGTTTATTGAACTGCTACTAAGGAGTCCCTTCTCCTTAGTAGGTGCTCATTTGCACAAGCTGGGGTGAAAACCCTAGCTACAGTTTTGGCGACTCCCCTTGTGTTCCTTTGAATTTCTGGTTATAGTTTTAAAGTTTTAAACATTTTTAAGTTTCTGCAATATTTTTCTATTTTTTTCTTTCGGTTGTCCCTTTCGGTTACCGTAAACCGCGTCTTTTACCCCCCGCAGTTGCGTTCCGACTGCGTCTTTCAGGCATTTACCTGTGATTTGACCGCGACTCTCAGATTGTTTCCGGTGACCAACCGACGGTTTCCAGTCTGTTACCTGCGATCCGATCGCGGCTATTAGCTTGTCTCGTGCGGTCCGACAACAGCTTTTACCCTCTTTTTCCACGGCCCAGTTGTGGATTTCAGCCATTTTTATGCAACCTGCCTACGTCTTCCGGCCTTTTTCCCGTGTCCCGCTTGCGGCTTTCAGCCATTTCCATGCAACCCACCTGCGACTTTCGACCTATTTCCCGCGGTCCGACTGCGTCTTTCGGCCAAAATCCCGCGTCACACTTGCGGCTTTTAGCCATTCCCGTGGTCCGATTGCACCTTTTGTCCAAAATCCCGCAACCCGTCCGCAACTGTTGAGCTGTTTCCCGCGGTCCGACTGCCCAGATTTGCCACAGACCCATGGTCTGTTTTCTGCAATTTTTTCCCTGTTTTGAACCCAGCACTTTGCTGCAATATTTTCTGCACCTGCAGAGCCATCTGTCATGTTTGCAGCCATACTTCCCTACAACCTTTTTTCTGCAGTATTATTTCTGTTCCATTTACAGAATATTTTTTAAATTTCAGCATTTTAATTGAAAAGAGAAAATTTTGCATTTCAAATTTAAATTATGTATTTTTATTTTTAGTTAGAAAGTTTCCCACCCCGTGGCAATTTTACTTGGGTTCATCATCTCACATGCACACATTGTCACCTAATTCAAGTGATCCCTAAAATACTACTTAACACAACCAACATTCTAACCCCACTTGGGGAACACATAAGAATTTGTGTAGTTAGGTAGGATCGGGGGGATAGGCATCCAAATAACACCCCTCGGTTGCTTACACTTGAGACATAGCTGTTGTCCATTAGGGAACCAAAATCCCCTAGTATTTTTTGGCACGGACACAACTAGTTTATCAGAGGGCCTCTCCCCTAGGAGGGTTGAAGTCACCAGACTAGTTCTGGAAGCCTGAGTGGAATACCGCAATCCATTCAATAATCGAAGGATACCTTTCACAGTTCTCGTTGTATCACCCGTATGGGGATACAGTGGTGATAGAACCAAATGGGAGATTCACCTTTTCTAGACGTGTCATGAACGGGGTATCTTAGTTGCCTTTCTTCTAGGATTGACTACCCGGTGTCCCTCTTGGTAGGGGGATATCTTTAGCCACTTGGCTCTACTATCCATATTGTATGACTTGGATTTCATCACCTTGTAGAAAATATGTCTAGTTGAGTCAGAATACTATTTAGCTAGGTGTTTTCATGCTCCATTACCTCCTTTTGGTCTAGCGAGTCTAGTATTTTTATTTTTTAGGAAACCTACTGCTTGTTGGTATTCTGACCATTTATGTTGATACTCCACTTATTGTAGCACAGCTGTTACAGTAAGTGTTTTGAGTTGGTTGTTGGCCTGAGTGCCATATTTTTTGAGCTCTCCTTCTACACACTCGGTTGCATTAGGGTTTTTGAGCTGTTTTTCACTCAAACACAACCCCCAGATATTTGACACCATCTGTTTTTCACTCAAACACAAACCCCAGATATTTGACAATCACTTGTTCATCATCTCGTCTGATGACCCATGGTACAGTGATATTTTGTTATACCTTCGCACGCAGAAGTTCAGACCCAACATCAGTCGTGATGGATGCCGTCGTATCCGTCACCAAGCCTCTTGATATCTCCTCTTAGGCAATGTCCTTTACCGGCGAGGGGTTGACATGATTCTCCGTCATTTCCTTACACACGAGGAAGCCGAACACATCCTCAATGACTGTCATAGAGGTGCCTGCGGTGGACATTTATCTGGAATGGCCACCGCCCAAAAGGTCATCCGCTCTGGATACTTCTGGTCCACACTCTTTACCAACTGCATCACAATGGTCAAACATTGACATAATTGCCAACTTTTTCCCCCCAAGGCCCGGACACCACCAGCTCTGTTACACCCAGTCGTCACCGTTGGTCCCTTTTGTAAGTGGGCCATCGACTTCATGGAATGTAAACCCCCATCTGCCAATGGCCATAAGTACATCATTGTCACCGTCGATTACTTCACCAAATGGGTTGAAGCCATTCCCACCTTCAATTGTAAAGCTGACACCGCTGCCCGTTTCTTTTTTAACCACTTTATCACTTGATTCGGGGTCCCCAAACAGTTGGTCTCAAACCATGGTTCACACTTCGAAGATTCCCTTTGGCACGAGTTATCCACCCTACTGAAGTTCAAACATCAGTATTCCTCTGCTTACTACCCCCAAGGGAACGGCCAAGTAGAGGCCATTAATAAAATTCTAAAAACCATCCTCCAACGCACTGTTGACCAGCATAAGTCAAATTGGCACCACATGTTATTCTCTACCTTATGGGCTTACCGTACATCCACCAAAACCGCCACCGATTTTACCCCGTTTCATTTAGTTCACGGTGTAGAGTCTATCCTCCCCATTGAGTGTCAGATACCGGCCTTACACATCGTCGTCGAGCTTCTCCCGGACACCTCCCCACTCAAGCAATGTCTGTTATCACTAGAACAAGCTGATGAAGACCGTCGTGCCACTCTCCAGACCATTGAAGCTGCCAAGAACCGCTCCAAAGTTGGTTATGACAAACATGTACACCCTTGAACTTTCCATGAAGGGGACCTCGTCCTCACCTATGACCAAGCCCATGACAAAACTAGTAAAGGAAAGTTTGAATCCATGTGGCAAGACCATTACATCGTGCAGACCTGCCTCGGCAATGGGGCATACATTTTAACTAACTCAGAAGGTCACCCTTTGGAAACCCCCGTAATGGGTTGTATCTTAAGTGCTTTTATCCCTAAATAACTCGTGGCCCCATTGGTCCGTATTGTACAGTTTGCTCTCTTTTTGTTTTTCACCTTTTTTACCACGATCTTACATTCAACATTTTTGCATGATCACAGATGGAACCTCTTCCACCTCGTTACATTGGCTTCACTGATGGAGCAAGCCATTGGTCTCCAAACCTGGCTTCTGCACCATGGGTCTTATATTCCCCTTCACATGAATTGATTCACCTTGACGGAATATGTATAGCCGCTGCTACCAATAACCAGGTGGAGTATGATACTGTGACCGGTCTCCTGACTGCTGCCCTCCAGATGGGCATATGTCACCTTCATGTGTTCCTTGACTCCCAGCTACTTGTCTCCCAGCTCAACAACTGCTACCAGGTGCGTGATCCCTGCCTCTTTAGAAAATTCTTGCGCACAAAACAACTTAGCCAACAATTTGAATCCATAACATTCACCCATGTCCCAAGAGCTCAAAATAGTGTCATAGATCAAATGGATAACAACATCCCATATTGGCACATCAATCACACCATGTAAAACATCCATCATGCATCATCATCCCATAACATCTCATCAAAAAACATATACAAAAAATCCAAAAGGATTACAAGGGGCATCCACATGCCTATCATCACATAAACATTTGCATCCATGTGCAAAAACATAAAAACATATTACTATACAGGGGCATCCACGTGCCTAATCCTACATACATCATGTTGCATCACATAAAATACACACAGGGCATCCATGTGCCCATCATCCTATACTACTTGTATCCACGTGCCCTACAATCATATAACAAACCATAAGCGCATCCATGTGCGTACATTAAAACATCATCGCAAAAAGGTGCATCCATGTGCATATATATATATATCAAAAAATAAATGTCAATATGCTACACATGTCCTGAGTACCCCCGTACTCAGCTATACAAAAAATATCTCTACATCAATACGCCTCATAGAATACATGCTGTAGCTACAAAATCAGGGGGAGTCCCCTGCACTCCCTAATGAGAGTCATACACTGCATCACTACCTGCATCAGCTGACTCCGAGTCCTCACCTCGCTCCTCCTCCGGCAGCTCCTCATCCCCTGCGGGCTCCTGTGCCCGACTCTTATCCGCCAAGATAGCCACCCGGATCGCGATCGACTGGAACTCCTGTCGCACCCTCAGACAGTCTTGAATCACCTACGGATCCACATCCCGCCACCTATCATCAGTCACTCCAACCAACAACCGATCTAGAAGCATCCGTATGGACTCCAGATTCCCCTCAATGTCCCGTCAATGCACCTCCCCTCGGCCTGGCAGGGCTGGTACCCGCCACATGCCCCCTGCGCGCTACATGTCCTAGTGGTGGTCTCGGGCCAACATCTGTAGATCACACATCAGTCAGTAACATTATATCAAAAAACAATCATACACAAGACTTGACATCCATAACATGCAAGCAAAATCAATATGTACCATCTGGTCCCCATGCCTGCCTTGGCGACCGTGGTGCCTCTGGATCCCCGGTGTAGTCCATATCTCTGTATGGATAATCATCCAGTGTCAGCGGCATCTGCAACCATTGGAGGTAGAGCTCCTGAGTAAAGTACCTCCCAACCTCACCGCCACCCCCGGCGGTGCATCATCTCTCCCCACCGCACCATGTGCGGCTCCCTCAATCCTCCTGCCCTGATCGGCACCCGCGGCTGCAATGTAGGTTGTTAAGATTTAATATGCTAAGATAGAAAATAGTGGCATTACATTCCATTTCACAATAATAGCATATATAGGATCACTGAAGAAACAACAAGCATAGCATAAACATAAGAGACACAGATTTATCCTGGGAAACCCTCATGGGGTAGAAAACCCAATAAAGCTTCCTCAATATAGATGACCAGCAATATACAAAGATGTAAACCAAATACATGATCTCCTCCTCCATCATAGCAGACCTCTCCTCCACAAGTGCGCTACTCTCAAGTGAGTGAGTGTGTGTGTTAAATGAGGAATACACCTCCTCTATTTATACACTACTACGACTTATCTTTTACACAAAACATGTAGGCTCGTATTTAACCAATGGGTTAAATACCCCACTACAACTGACTGAGCTGACCCCTCTAGGGTGGTCTAATAACCCTTTGACCCACATAACACATACAGGGCCGACCCCCACTAGGGAAGTCTAATAACCCAAGTTACCACAATCTGACGGAGGAATAAACATCTCTCGATATACAATAAGATCTTCAAGGAGGAATGAACCATCTCCAGAATAATAAAGTACAAATATAATATTCTTTGAAGTTACAATATCTCAACACTCCCCCTTAACGAGAAGGATATTATAACAGCAATTGCATGAGCAAGGAGTCATCAACATCATACATGATACATCTATAAATCATTCGAAGCTTTCTCAACATCATCAGTAACTCAAGCAGTTACTGGAACATCTTCAATACTGGAACATCAACATCTTCACTACTGAGTCTTTATCTTCTGCAGCACTCGAACAACTACAACAACATCAATATCTGGATCCTCACGATCATCAGCATCATCATCATACGATCATCAGCATTGGGATCATCTCGATCTACAACATCTGGATCATCACGATCTACAGCATCTGGATCATCTCGATCTACAACATCTGGATTATCTTGATCTACAGCATCTGGATCATCTCGATCTACAGCATCTGGATCATCACGATCTACAACATCTGGATCATCACGATCTACAGCATCTGGATCATCTCAATCTACATGATCAACATCATCGTCATCTAGATCAATACGATCAACAACATCGTCATCTAGATCAACAGTATTAGTATACACATCATCAATACAAGTATCCACACAATACAAGTATACACATCATCAATACAAGTATACACATCAATACAAGTATACAGATCAATACAAGTATACACATCATCAATACAAGTATACACATCAATACAAGTATACACATCATCAATACAAGTATACACATCATCAGTATCCATATCAACAGCATACTCTGCAACACACATGATCATATTACAGGATGATCAATCCTGCTCCTTTTAGGACATAGGTCCATGGATGATGCAATCATGTCATGTACCTTTTGAACCGAAGTCTAGGGATGATCCAGTCCTATCATGTACCTTTTGAACCAAAGTCCAGGGACGATCTAGTCCTATCATGTACCTTTTGAACCGAAGTCCAGGGACAATCCAGTCCTATCATGTACCTTTTGAACCGAAGTCCAGGGACGATCCAGTCCTATCATTCCATTCTCGGAGACATCTTGTCTATGGCTCACTTCACAGGACTATGGTCCGAGTACGATACAATCCCCTTACCTGTTCATTCAGGATTTTGTTCTCGGAGACATCTTGTCTACGGCTCACTTCACAGGACTATGGTCCGAGGATGATACAATCCCCTTACCTGTTCATTCAGGATTTTGTTCTCGAAGACATCTTACCTACGGCTCACTTCACAGGATTATGGTCCGAGGACGATACAATCCCCTTACCTGTTCATTCAGGATTTTATTCTCGGAGACATCTTGTCTACGGCTCACTTCACAGGACTATGGTCTGAGGACGATACAATCCCCTTACCTGTTCATTCAGGATTTTGTTCTCGGAGACGTCTTGTCTACGGCTCACTTCACAGGACTATGGTCCGAGGACGATACAATCCCCTTACCTGTTCATTCAAGATTTTATTCTCGGAGACATCTTGTCTACGGCTCAATTCACGGGACTATGGTCCGAGGACGATACAATCCCCCTACCTGTTCATTCAGGATTTTGTTCTCGGAGACATCTTGTCTATGGATCACTTCACAGGACTATGGTCCGAGGACGATACAATCCCCTTACCTGTTCATTCAGGATTTTGTTCTCAGAGACATCTTGTCTACGGCTCACTTCACAGGACTATGGTCCGAGGACGATACAATCCCCTTACCTGTTCATTCAGGATTTTGTTCTCGGAGACATCTTGTCTATGGCTCACTTCACAGGACTATGGTACAAGGATGATACAATCCCCTTACCTGTTCATTCAGGATTTTGTTCTCGAAGACATCTTGTCTACGGCTCACTTCACAGGACTATGGTCCGAGGACGATACAATCCCCTTACCTGTTCATTCAGGATTTTATTCTCAGAGACATCTTGTCTACAGCTCACTTCACAGGACTATGGTTTGAGGACGATACAATCCCCTTACCTGTTCATTCAAGATTTTGTTCTCGGAGACTTCTTGTCTACGGATCACTTCACAGGACTATGGTCCGAGGACGATACAATCCCCTTACCTGTTCATTCAGGATTTTGTTCTCGGAGACATCTTGTCTATGGCTCACTTCACAGGACTATGGTCCGAGGACGATACAATCCCCTTACCTGTTCATTCAGGATTTTGTTCTCGGAGACATCTTGTCTACGGCTCACTTCACAGGACTATGGTCTGAGGACGATACAATCCACTTACTCTCAGAGACATCTGTCTGCGGATCACTTTAGGACTAAAGTCCACAGATGATACAATCCTCTTCTTTCTCGGAGACATCTTGTCTACGGCTCCTTTTAGAACATATGTTCAGGGATGATGCAATCCCCTTGTCACCTTAGACCCTATCTAAGGACCATCCACCAACCTTTCTATTGGCATCACTAATATAGGTTTCCTCATCATCGACCTCACTGTCGATGCAAGCAATCTCATCATGAGTGATCACATCACTCCCCCTTTCGAGGAGGGTCCTTCTGAACTATATTAAGTTTGTCTCGAAAAACTTTAATTGAGGTAGAGGTTTGGTTAGTACATCGAATCAATAGAGGTTTGGTTAGTTCATCGGATCGGTAGAGGTTTGGTTAGTACATCGGTAACTTGTTACAAATTTGAAATTTATAGTCCTTTTCTGCACCATATCTTGTATATAGAAATGTCAGATCTCTATGTGCTTTGACTTATCATGGAACACTGGATTTTCTGCCATCTTGATACAACTCTGTTTGTCACATAGTATCACAGTTGGGTCTATCTCTAAGTCAAACAATCATGTAGCCATACTACTTCACAACTAGCAGAGCAAGCAACCATATATTCCGCTTGTGCTAGGGGCCATACTGGACTGCTTCCTGCTGAACCACAAGATCATGACTGATCCCAGACAATAACATCCTCTCGATGTGCTCTACCTGTTTGATACACTTTCTGCTCAATCAACATCTATGTAGCCATCTGAATTCATGATCTCCAAAATAGCATAGATCAAAGTCTATCATATCCTTTAGGTAGCTCATCACATGCTTTGCAACTAATAGGTGAACACATCTAGTTTCCACTAGATACTGACTCAAGGTATTCACAGCAAAGCATATATCTGACCTAGTATTTATTAGATACATCAGTGACCCAATAATTTGTCTGTACAGAGTTATATCTACTAACTCTGAAGAGTCATCCACTAAGAGCTTCAAGTTGGAATCCATGAGAGTGGCCATTCCAACACATCAAGTCCTTTTAATATTTATCAGCATATTTTCCCTGGTTGAGAAAGATTCCTTCCGAGCCTTGCCATACTTCCAGACCTAGGAAGTAATGCATCAATCTGAGATCTTTCATTTTCATTTATGCAGCCATCTATCTGTGCCATCTCTCATTAGATGGGTCTACTGATATGAGCCTTAACATCATTCGAACTCTGTGGTGAGTTCCTTCTTGCATCCATGTCATTTGTGTATAGAAACCATATTCAACCTTGTAGCAAAGGTTGAGATCCACATCACCCATGGTGATCATTAAGCTCATTAATTTACTATCGATCCTGGGTACCCATACAAAACCTGATTCACACTTCTTCTTTAATTACATCATTAAGAGAATGGTCTTATCTAGTCACTTGGAGCAAACATCTCGTCATGATTATCTTCCTCTTTCTAAGAGAGTATTTTAGCCACGAGCCTTCTATATTATGTTTGATTTGTAAATATTCTTGTTGAACATCCATCACTTGTGCGGTGTTCATCATTCTTCATGATCTTTCCTACAAATCAAAATTAAGTACATGATTAGTAATACTTCATAATCATCAAATCATATTGACATGATAACCTATTATGCATACAGATATCATTTACATAGTTATGCAACTATTTTGACCAATAATTTGGCACAACACTTTCCCATATCCTTTATGCATACAGTGGCTATCTAGATGCCTTCCATCTCTACCAGAACATACTATCGAGAGTGTGCACAGCTCTCAGCATGTCAGCAAAGAGGTTTCATTCTAGACGAGCAACAATGGAATGTTTGTCCAACTTACCAATCATATGCATATTAGTAGTATATTGTTCAATGCTCTATGAATGTTTACACTCAGCATGATATATTCTAGGACTACAAATATGCATACAAGCAATATCAGTTATTATTTCAAATAACAACTCAAATACTTATCTTTTATGTTTGTGTGGTTGCTTCCCGCTTGATCTTCTATATGTATTTTGAACTTCTATTCATTCTGTACCACTATGCATGCTTAAGTGTGCACTAGTGTCATCATCATGATCTCATATACAAACATACATTCATTAGTATATTCTCAATATTATCAAAACATTCTAATTCTAAATAATCTTGAATATGTATAGTCATGATCATTAGTATTCAAGGTTTCAAGGAAGTCTTCTTTTACTCATGCATATTCTTGTTTGATCATAGTACTCTTCTGGTTAATTAAATTATCAAGATAAAAGACATAATATGCATAAATCCTTGATTACTACCTTTATGAATAAGCATAACCAATCATACCAAGTATACTTATATAAGGGATCCTAACACAAGGTAAGGTTCTAACTTGACATAGGAAAACATACCCGGATTAGTATACTTGCTTACTTATGTACAACATACCTAAACAATCTCTTCAATGATTTAGAGATCCTGAGTTATAACCTGCATGTCTCATAGGTTAAGCATAATATAACAAAGTCATATATACCTCGTAAGTAGAACAAATATTATGGATGAGTCTTTGTCTTCATATGGTCATGGAACTTGATTTGTCTTTTGTGATGAACCTGTATCTTGTTAGCAGACAACATCAACCTCACACAACACCATAATGCATTAGTACAATCATATAGCCCTAATCAATGAATGTCTTCGATCATTCATATGCATTCATACTGTTACTAGGGTGATAAGACACTTCTAACATTAATCAAGATTGTACTAATAAATAATATGAAGAAAAACACATTATGAACTTAATCAAGAATCAGATTTCAAGACATACCTGAACCTCCTTAAGTCATACCTGTTGAGACTTCTTGTAGTCTTCTTATGTCAGGCCTTAGCCTCAACTCCCCCTGAAACTTGATCTAGAGATTGATTAGGGTTTGCTAGAGAAACCCTAAAAATTCAATCTTTGACTTTCACACTTCTTAATGGATGGAAGGATGTGTCTTATTGAGCTGATCAAACTAGCATACTTCAATTTTGAAATCTCCAAAATTTGACCCCTCAAAATTGCCTTCGAAACTTCTAGATCTTCTTGACAGGAACCCGAACTAGGGTTTGATGAAGCCCACCCTTCTGTCCAATAAAAAGGTTCGATCCAAGGCTCTAAAATCTTATTTTTCTGAGGAGCTTCCAGCCGTGGTTACAGACTTCAAAAGTTCCAACTTTTGTTGAAGCCCTAATTTTCCATCTTTCCGATCAAAATCCCGAACTAGGGTTTGATCAAGCCCGGTCTTCTACCCAACCAAAAAATTCGATCTTGGTCTCTAAATTTTGATTTTCCTGAGTAGCATTCAGCCATGGATTCCGATTCCAAAAATTCTAACTTTCTCTGAAACCCTAAATTCTGGAAGCCATGAATGAAGGTGCTCCAAAAATAATTCTCTTTTGATAGAAATATGTACCTGATTGTTTCTGCTGTAACTCCAAAATTTTTGCTTCACAAGGTCTGAAATTTTTTTTTGTGGTTACGTGACCTATCATCTTTCCATCCTGATAGGTCTCACCTCAATTGGAGTTTCTGAGAGAGAGTTATGCCAAGTGTCGCAACGTGACCTGTTTATGTGGTAAAATAGGAGAGTGAACTTGTACGTCATGCCACATGTCACTGGTTCAACTTCGGCCTCCAAAAACATTTTTTTAGATAGTACATTCTGTGTACTACCTGTCACTTTTTATGAAATTTCATTTGGAGCTTCTTATCCCAATTTATGCCAAGTGTCGCAACGTGACCTGTTTATGGGATAAAACAGGAGAGCGAACTTGTACGGCGTGCCACGTGTCACTGGTTCAACTTCGGCCTCTGAAAACTTTTTTTGAGCTATTACAGTCTGTCTACTACCTGTTACTTTTTATTAAATTTCATTTGGAGCTTCCTATCCCAAGTTATGACCTTTTTTTCCTAGGTCACTTGATTTTGACTGAGATCTAGAAGAGGCAGAAACCCTAACTTGTACTGATCATAACTTACAAAGTACAAGGAATATGAGGGTGCCCTTTGGACACAAGATACCTGGAGATGTTATGTACGACCTGTAAAGGTTTCAGATCCTGAAACTTTTCCAAAATATATTTATGGTGAAAGTTCCACGATGACTGGTTTTTTCTATATAAAACCCTAACCTTCAAATTGTCGTAAGTAAAGCAAGTGTCGTAAGTGCCATACATTGCCTTCCTTCAGGTTAGATATGATACCATGCTAAGATTTAATATGCTAAGATAGAAAATATTAGCATTGCATTCCATTTCACAATAATAGCATATATAGGATCACTGAAGAAACAACAAGCATAGCATAAACACAAGAGACACATATTTATCCTGGGAAACCCTCATGGGGTAGAAAACCCAGTAAAGCTTCCTCAATATAGATGAACAGCAATATACAAAGATGCAAACCAAAGACATGATATCCTCCTCCATCATAGCAGACCTCTCCTCCATAAGTGCGCTACTCTCAAGTGAGTGAGTGTGTGTGTTAAATGAGGAATACACCTCCTCTATTTATACACTACTACGACTTATCTTTTACACAAAACATGTAGGCTCGTATTTAACCAATGGGTTAAATACCCCACTACAATTGACTAGGCCGACCCCTCTAGGGTGGTCTAACAATCCTTTGACCCACATAACACATACAGGGCCGACCCCCACTAGGGAAGTCTAATAACCCAAGTTACCACAATCTGACGGAGGAATAAACATCTCCGGATATACAATAAGATCTTCAAGGAGGAATGAACCATCTCCAGAATAATAAAGTACAAATATAATATTCTTTGAAGTTACAATATCTCAACATAGATTCCCGCTCCATGAAGAAGGCACATAGAAAGGATCCATAACAGAATCCCTTGCCAGATTCCTTCACCGATGTCAGCTGCCACTGAACACAAGTAAGGATCATCTGGCCCCAAGCATAATAAACACCATCCAACACCCGCTCCATGAGCTGCATCTGGCCACCGGACACCTTCTCAGGTGATTGGGACCCCAAAAATCGAACCATGCACGCCGTGATAGCCTGTACTGCTGGCTCCTGCAGGTCCACCACCCTGAGTGCATTCCTCTGCACCCTAGCCTCTAGAACGCAGTACTGCTCCAACATATCCTCCATATCCACATCAGCGGATACTTGTGGCTGCGTATCCTCCACCCTACCTAGATAGGGAAACCCCATCAAGAAGTATACATCTGCGAGGGTGAGATCCACCCTCTCTCCCTACACCCTGAATGCCTGAATGTCCGGCTCCCAAAAGCTCACTAATCGATTCAGCAGTAGCGCTGCTGAACGCATCATAGGCACGTGTGAGAACTTCAGCAGCCTGCACAACCCCAACATAGACTGCACATTTCGATCCCTCTGGATGGCATCCTCTATCTCATCTGGGACATCCCACTCTCACCACAGCACCAATGGCATCATGTCAATCACACAAGGCAAACTCATCAGACTCATGTCAAAGAAGTAACCCTGCCCCCCCCCAACCCTGGGGAAACCCTAACAACTCGATCCCAATCATGGCTTTAGGGCCCCTTGCTGCAGTTTCCGACCACGACTACTAGGGCTACAGTCACAGTCCAAAACCGCGCTTGTAGGAGCCGAACTCACGGTCCTGAACCGTGTGTCCAGCCTCGGAACGCGTGGTACCCAACTGCGTATTCCGACCTGAACCTCGCGGTCCTCGTCTGCGTGATCCTTTCTGGAACCCGTGGTCTCCGACCGCGGTTCCACCCAACAAACCCACGGTCCACCCCACGTGGACTGTACAAAAAATCCCCTGGGACCCACTACCCCCCCCTGAACCCAATGAAAATGCAGGTATGAGCTTGTCGGAATACCTGTAATTCCTGGATCTAAAAACGGTCGGTCGAATCGTCTAGAAACACCAACTTAGCTCCGGTCCACTCTGATCACTAGTCAAAGTCAACAAGTCCAAATGACACTTGTCATGTTGGACCCACTCACTATTTATAATCCATTGACTTTTTCTTGTTTTGGCCATTCTGAACCCATACGGAGTCCATTTTTCGAACCATTTCCACTACTGGAATCAGCACGACGATACCGTCATGATGGTCAACTTGTTCTCTTATTTTTTCCACATCATTTTTTGAGCATTTTTTAGACACCACTAGTCGCCTCGGTTTGCATGCCACTTCGGCTGCTCTCCATTTTTGATATATTTTATATCATCGGATTCATTTTTCCAAGCCCGTGATGATGCTTGAGATCATTTCTCGCTCTCACCCCCATATTTTTTTGGGTATTTTTCCAAAACGCCCCTGTCGCCTCGGTTTGCATGCCACTTCAGCCGTTCTCCATTTTTGACACTTTATATATCGCCGGATTCACTTTTTTGAGCTCGTGATGATGCTTGAGATCATTTCTCGCTCTCACTAGGTACAATTTAGCCATTGTGTCCTGACACCTTGCTTCCTCGATTTGCGCACCACATCAGCCGCCATCGAATTGTTCCACATTTTTACATGAGCCATTCACTCCTGTCATACTGCAATTATTTCATTATTTTGCCACCATTCATTCACCCGCAAGGAGGCCCACCAGTGTTCTCCCCTACCCTCGTTCTTGGTCATCATCAATGTTCCTTGATTGAGCACTTCCTCCTTTCCTAGCCATTCCTTTTGTTCGGTATACTTTTATCCCTTTTTCAGGCCGAACAACTCCTTTACAAAAAAGACACTTAGGGAGTTTCTGTTAATCTCTTTTCTGACTCCTAAAACAATGAAAAGATCATCGAGCAATCTTTCTTCCTTTCATGCTCGTTAAAGTACTTGAAAGGGCGTCTATCTAGTATAAGTTTAACCCTTTTCCGGACCTGCTAGACTAATTACGAAAAAGGAATACTCTAGTCACACCGGCTAGAAGAGTTCTTCATTGCATCCTTTTATGCTTCTTCGGGCCTTGGAGACTAACACACGAAAAAGCAACCCCATGGAGTCTTCTTATCACTTGCAGATTCCTTAAAATTGAAAGAAATCATGAACATGAACTATCCTGGGCTCGTACAAATCCACATGACAGTACCATTCCATTAGTTTAGAGTCTTCTTACCACTTTCAGACTCCTTAAAATTGAAAGAAACCACGAGCATGAACTGTCCTGGGCTCGTATAAATCCACACGACAGTACCATTTTGAACACACTTCTTCTAGTTCCTTAACCCGTGAAGAAGTCCCCCCATGCCTCTTGGCACTATGATCGATCATCTCGACAGCACCCCCAATCAGGTCGCCTTTGTTCAGAGTATTCTGCAGTCTCCTGCCATTTTACACCCGCTTGAGTCTCACTCATCCCAGTCACTATCCTTGATCCATTACAGCTATGATCCCTTTCCCACCAGTCAGTTTCATATGCTGCCCGATCGTCCCCACCATCATACTCTGAACAAAGGAAGTTTGAGTCCACCCACTCTACTTTCCCAGTTATCCCCCACAGTACGCCAGTCCTACCATCAGTGCTCTCACACTTCGGTTCTCCACCTTGTGCTCCTATCAAGGAAACATCATTTCCTTGCTAGTTGCAGGTCTCCCTCTGTCGACGATAGCCCCTCTATCCCAGAGGATAGACCCAGAGGTCCCTGCACCTTCGACCCATCACCATCTGTGGTGAGTGCCTACAGACCATTTTGAGAGGAGTCATCATTGCTTCTCCGAGTGGTTGTTTCTCACATGCTCGACTTCAACACCTTGATCGCATTGTTGAGAATCGCGCAGGGTTTATATCCCTTCAGTTATTGGTCGAAGACCCAAGATTTCCCCCGACTCTAGCACATTGGTGAGTCACTTTGGAACACCTAGTTATATGTTCCCGTGGAGGTTCGGGTTGCGTTGGCAATTGTATTCGGAAGCCATCCAGTTATATGCTTCCTTGAGTAACCAGTTCAGTTCCAGTTGAGTGTACCATTGAGGACATGACTCCCCGTCATTATGCTCCAATAGCTCATCAGTTCCTCTAGTACCACACTCAGCAGCACTATTGTTATTCCAGTGTATCAGTCCTTCAGCTAAGACATGGTCATCCCAACAGTATGTCCCATATTTGTGTCCCCTCTGGACCCTTATGATGTACACAGTAGTTCTCCATGTATCCTACAGGTCCCCCTTTTTGGTCCTCACTGTTATTTTTTATGTATCTTGATACGAGCATGGGTATGCCCGCCTCGTCCATATATTGAGATTCTTCCTCATTCATTATTGTTGGTTGTGGAGCCAGATCTTCTAGTCTCATAGATTATATTGTATCAGCCGTGTTTGTACCCAAGTTTTATATGATATGTAGGTGGACTATACAGTCACCCCAGCGGGGGGGCATTTCCCCCCCACAAGGTTCTAGGGGGGACCATCCCCTCTGGATGGGTGGTTCAGGGGCAGTGCCCCTAAGAAATGGGGGTTCGGGGGCAACGCCCCCGAAGAAAATTTTTGGGGCTGTTTTCGCTAGCTGCTTTGCATGCCCATGGTTTTGGGTATCCCGTGGTATTTTCCCATTGTGTTTCCCTTATAAAATAAAGACATCGTAATACGGCTAGAGAGGATGATGTATTAGGTTTTATGCATTGTAAAGATCTCTGAGATCAGGAGAGAGACTATGAAATAGTGAAGAGGAAGTGCAGCGGTTGTGCTGCAGGTTGTATCCCTTCACCTTGTTGGACGGTAATAATAATAAGGACTGGAAAATTTAGTGTGGACGTAGCCCAAGTTTGGTGAACCACGATATATCTGTGTCTCTCTTGTAATGTGTATGTGTGATTATATTTGCATTTTTGTTTATTGTTATTGCTCTGCGATCCTGTTTTTCTAACAATTATTTGAGGCCATGTATATTTCAGGTCCCCATATTTTGGACCCCCTTGTTATTATTATTCTAGATCTTGATACGAGCATGGGAATGCCCGCCTCGTCCATATGTTCAGATTATTCCTCCTTCTTTATTGAGGTCATGTACTTTTAGTTTTTGCAGTTTGTTCGAGACCGTTGTTCCGGGCTCTAGTTTGTTTCTTCTCTTCTCCACACCCCAGGAAAACCATACAAGACTTATGATGTCTATCGGCCATACGATGAGCTCCTTCCCTCACACATCAAGGGGCAATCTGTTAACACCCAAAAAGTGCTCACTACCTCATCTAACCCATTGCATGACTCATTTGTCCATATTTCCTACCATATTTGCCTCCAAAACCTTAAAATCCCACTAAAAAGCCTCCAAAAGGCCACAAAACCATTAAAAAAGCCTCCAAAAGGCCAAAAAAAACCCTTTTTCCCCCAAAATTCCTCCAAAATAGCAAAAACCCTCTAAAAAGGGAATAAAAATACAAAAAAAAGAGGAAAAAGAGTAAAAAAGGAGGAAAAAACCCTATACAGCTGACCTAAACCATATGGTTCCCAAAACCATGGGCTAGCACTCCACCACTAAAAACCTATAAATAGGTGATGGAGGCCCCTCATTTCATATCCACAGTCACACACACCCTTACTCTGCCAAAATCACTCTTGAAACCCTAGCTCACCCTTGAGCTACTTTCACACTTGAGTGCCCCTTTGGCCCATTTCCAACCCTTTGGAGAAAGAGAAAGGAGCAAAGCTGGAAGCTTGGAAGCAACCCTCCTAGACTGCTACAAGAGCTGCACCAACCTCTACACTTGAGGTAATTTTTAATACAAAAAGAGAAATCTTTTACCATATTTTCATGTTTTGTTATTTTTGTTAATGCTCATGCTAGGTTAAATTTCATATTGTTTTACTACTTTTATTTACTGTTTATTGAACTGCTACTAAGGAATCCCTTCTCCTTAGTAGGTGCTCATTTGCACAAGCTGGGGTGAAAACCCTAGCTACATATGGGAGTGAGCTTCATTCATATAGGACTAAGTGGATAGGGTATGGATAGGATAGGTTGAGAGATGGTAGGAGAGGCTTAAGGGATCTCTCCAAAGTATTAGGAACCGAGTGCCAGCTCCTCCAAGAGGTCAGGGATAGGGTCCCAAGTCAGCAAGCTTCGAGAAGGACCTCGAAGAAGCTATTTTTTCCATCTAAATGACTTTGTCACACCCTGTAATGAGGCAAGGTGCGACGTCGCATGTTGCTCATGTGCAGCCTGCGATGACCCTTCAAAACCTAGCACAATTGGGTACAAATCCTCTCTGGTTGATCACTTAGTCAAGATATATTCAGGGGTGTATACACTGAATCTTATGATGAGTAGATTTTGGGTGTAACAGAATGCCCCCCAAAGCATGAAGCTATTGAAGATAGACAGGTGAAGTGCTTTGATGGAAGTAATGGCAATAGACTTGTCGGATGAAGGACACTGCTGGAGTACAACTAACTCTGAACTGACAATCTCATACAAAGTACAACATGGATGCCGACCAATACATCGTATATCCATGGTAGTAATGACCGACTGAACACAATCATGGCTACTAGACATAAGCGTAGATCCATGATGAGATGATAACATAGCCACGACCAATACAAATGTGGATCTATGTGATATAAATCAATACAAACTCCATCGCAACCTAGGTAAAACATGACTCCCCAGGGTCTTCAAGCTGAACCCGCAACAATACAAATCTATCCATGTTATTACAAATGTCTTGACGTCGAACATGGTAGAAACCACTTGATTACTGACCATGGATGTAAACCGTTAACAAGTGCGAGGGATATCACCATTGATGTCAATGATTCTGAAGGTATCACAGTAAATATCATCAAGTGTGAATAAATGTGTTGAAGTCGAATGCAAGACGAAATCTTTCGATTAAGAGTCAATGATGTAAACTCATGATGAAAGCGAGGTAACCTGCCATTGAGGCATGCAGGGCCAAGGTACTTGATTGGTTTCTAGATTCAATCCTTGGATGATGTGTTGAAGTTGACAAGGATGAATCGGTCGAAGGAGTGCCATGATGAATCCCCCATCAATCGACATGAAACACGATAAAAATGTAGAGGGTAGATCGGATGGTATAGTGACATGCAAGACTGAATCAGAGTAGACTGACGTAATGGCATGTGTACTGACTACAAATGATAAATGAGAGACATATTCTTGAACATGGGCATGGCATGACTTGGCAGTATTGACACGACGAGTGAGACACAAATTCTCAAAGCGATTGATGATGGAATCTTTTCTTTGAATGACTCAAAGGAGTAACAAGACTCAGGAAATAAGTGGAACTCAAGGACAAATGGATGATCCAAGTGTCGTATGCAAATGCAGATGAGTGTCATGTTCAAGAACGACTACATACTGCCACTAACAAGGTATGTAACACAAACGCTTTCCTTTTTCCCCATCATGAACGATGAGTGCCTCATTTTTTTTATGAGCTTGATGAGGGTAACCAGAGGCTCGGTATAGCTCATATCATAGATGAGTCCAATCCCAAATATTTTTCGAACCTGGGATAGGAGGGGTTCGTCCCATGACGGGCCCTTCAATGTGAGAATTTTAACGAGTCCATAGAAGGTAAACTCGGTCATCATTTCATGTTTAGAGAGTCTGAAAAGAACTAAAGAAGACTCAAATGGTCCTTTTTCGTAAAGTTAGCCTCATCGCCCGAAAAAGGGTAAAACAACACGGGAGAGGACTCTTCCAGTCATGATTGGATGGAGTATACCTTTTTATTAATTAGTGCCTCCTGGTCTGAAAAAGGGGTAAACTATCACCAGGAAGATAACCATTCAAATACTTTAACAAGCGTGAACGCGAAAAGTTCGCTTGGCAATATTTTCATTTTTTGAGAGCCTGAAAAGAGCTTAATGGTAGACTCTGGGGGGTGTCCTTTTGCGTGGAAGTTTAACGAGCCCGAAAAAGTGATGAATCATAACTCGGTACTTGTTCTCATAGTTTCATGAGTACGAGAACAAACAAAGAGTAAACTCATTATCACGCAATAATTACAAACTAACCGTTGCAAAGATAACGGCAAAATGTTCAAGGGAATGTGCATACCTATGATGACCATTGTGATACGAGGAACGACTCAAAAGACTACTTACAACTCCTGCACACTAGAAAATGTGTCAAATAGCCCCAAATACGACAAAAATGGTCAAAAACTATGATGAATGGCCTAAGAGCATCAAAATATTTGAAAAGGAATATTCCATTCTATCTATAAGGCTAGCTACTCATGGTTGAAGACTTCTCATACATCGGTACGTATTTCAGAGAGGATCCTGACTTGGTGCTGCCCGAGGGTGCAGCATGGGGTGACATAGGTGAGAACAAAAACCCTTGTACTTTTAGTTTTGCATATTTATCATTTTTTTGATGCAGTGCTGACAAGTATGTAACATGTGTGTACAGATGTGGGGCCCGTACGGCCAGTAGGACTTTCCCTTCTGGAGAGGAGAGACAGAGGTGGGGAAGTAGTTGTGCCCCCAGGTGCTCATGCTACCATCGAGGAGATGGAGGAGGTATACAGGAACTTGTCTCAGCTGACAATAGAGGTTCCTGAGCCAGCGATAGATGACCTACCGATACCTATGCAGAGGTTTGGGGTTGGAGCGTCTGTACGCTTCAATGCCCTACTCCACAAGGTAGCAAGGACTGTGGATTGCTTCCTTACTCAGCGACAGTGGGCTGTCCATGCTAGGGGTGGTGTACGGGTCAGGAATTAGGCCTGATGACACTATTATACTTGTACTGAGAGCTTAGAGGCCTCAGATTTTGTACTATTGAAATCTACAGTGCTTTAGATTTTGTAGAGACCCACTGAAATCCATCGTGCTTCAGATTTTGTACCAACACTACTTTTGAGTGATATATATATACAGACATTCTCGACAATTTATAGATTATGTGTTTTAAAATGATGAGTGATGTGATCTTATTTACATGTTTGCTTTTATACATTGCATTATTTACATGTTGTGAATGCTTTTACATAATATGAATATTATGTGTGTGTGATGTACCAATCCAAAATGAAGTTAGCCATCGAGTCAACAACTATGTTTGACTCTCGTGGAATGTGTAGGGACTGAACATATTCAAACGACCTTTCCAGGAGACGTACTCGTTTGAAGAGACGGAGTAAGTTGGGATCACGAATGGCGTAAACCCGGTTAAGATGGAAAACCACTAATTGAGAATCCATGTGGATGACAATGTGGTTCATACCCAAGTAAATGGCGTTAGCTAGGGTTATGATTACTGGCTGATATTCTGCGGTGTTGTTGGTCACAAACCCTAGGCAACTTACTCCTGAGCTAATGAGCTCACCTGTTGGGGAATATAGTACCCAGGGTGCCGAGGCAAGGTTACGGGTATGTCGGCTGGCGCCATCAGCAAATCCATAGCACGTTTCCATCTGCACATGCAGACAGAACATGGTATAAGGAGCGGAAACAAGATCTAAAGACACTAAAAAATAAAAGTGTCATAGCACACAAAAACACAAAAAACATGCCGTGTACAGTATATACAAGAAAGTCTAAGTGTGACGAGTTTAGGCATAGTATCTCTTTAGGTAAATCCCATTGCGGGGTTCACCCAAAGAGATTCCATCATAGTCTTCAAGCTCGTAAGCTCCCTTTTCCAAAACACGTTGACAATGAGACCTGTGGTAGTTTTAACGGAGGTTCTGAAGGCCCATAATGCTGAAAAAAGCATGTTATGCCAATAGGTGGCTTCCTCATCCGTCTCATTATCTCTTGCGCTTATAAAAAGGTCTCCTTTTCTGCATCCACATCAAATCAGACTTGTTTCCTTGTTGTCGATCGGAAACTCGACTATGGCCTGTCTTCCCATATCGTAGCCCCTCCTCTGGTCACTACTGTGACGTTCACAGGTCAACTTCTTAACTCTGCTGAAATATTTAGTATGTTTGGAGGTGGATTTTCATTCTAGTTTGGATTCGGTTGAGGTTGGGGTGGATTTTTAGTTTTCCATTTCACAATCAACTAGGAACATTCCTCAACGCTATGGTCTTGTGCACTGCAATAAGTACACTGCGGAACCAGGTTCGAACAAATCCATTTGATAATGTCCAACCTAACAATAATTATAGCATGTAAATAGCCCTCGACCTCATCCAAAATTGCCTCCCCGACCAATGCCTCCACCTCGACCTCTGCGGAATCCTCCTTGCGGATGGCCATATGGATGTTGGTAATATCATGCAGTCTGATACTGCGGTTGGTTGTACTACGGCGGTGGTTAACTATACAATGAATGTGGTTAACTATAGTGGATATGTGGCTGGTTGTACAATGGTAGCGGTTGATTGTAGTGCGACTGATACTAACTATATTGCTATTCCTATTGTATAGGGGGTTTATCTACTCCCTTCATAAAGAATGTACCTACGGTCCTTTCTTGGAGCAATTCATATGCCCTACAAGCCTTTTCTTCATGGCCGATCGATCAACAAAAGTTGCAAAAAAGATTGACCGGCTTTGACACCATGTTCTGTAAATATACACATTCTTATGATTGATGCCCCCTTGTCTAAAATTTTTTTCACCACGGCATTCCTCCCCGGCTAAGTGGATTTGGTGTGCCAGACTGTAAATATTCGCAGAACTCTGAGAACTGGTCCTTATGGTGTCCTTCTGATTTACAATGACTGCATAATATTTCCTTGCACATTTCTTTTCCCTTCTTGATGTCTTGTAGCTGGATCGCCAGTTATGCTAGTTGTGCTTGAATATGGTTCGTACCTAACCCTATATCTCCAACTGGTGAATCCTCCAACTTCATTGTGATTTCCAGTGATTCCGCCTGGGATGCGATTTTTTTGCTACATTAGCGGCATATGAATGTGTGGCACTAACCCTGCAATAAACCATTCCTTGTGTTGTATATTGCTCATACGAAAAATTACTTTTTCCATGAAGGTTTTATATCTTTGGTCGCGGGTAGGGCCTGCTAGATGTAGTCAACGCTTGCATTGACCGAGGGTAGACTCCCCTATCTACTCAACTTCCTGTGGGTACGATCATGAATATGGTTTTTTAAATGGTGAAAGCTAAAGAAATTTTTTTTTTGCCTCCAAGATGGTTCTAGAGTGGAGGGAAAGGGAACACGATGTTGTGGATGAGAATGTTCGCCAAGATTTTCCCGCACAACAAGCACTACAAGCGTGTGGGATTTACAAATTCTGGAGCGTTGGTGGTTTAAGGGCCCAAAACCAAAAGCTCCGTCGGTTGATTGATTACTGGGACGTAGACGTGCATAACTTCAATTTGGATAGTCAAACACTCTCACTAGAGGTGGATGGAATATATTTTATTACAGGGTTGTCCTGCCGAGGGGAGGTTGCTAGTCTTTGATCTCTCACTGTAGGTGGTGGGATCACCATCACTAACTATATAGAATGGTAATGTATTCCTGGTACCCAAAAGGTGGGAATCCAAATACACATTGGGGCCATAGTGAGCTTGACCATGAAGATCATAGTGCTCACCCTCGTGAGGATCACAAGTTCAACAACTTTACATCAGGCTTCAAGGTAAGTGATGTTCTACGCAGCAGAGTGCATGAGACCTATAGTGTATGATTGGTGCACAACGTTACTGGTGTCCATGAAGACCCAGCTAATAGAGTGCAAGCTTGGGCAGGAAAAGAACTTCGGGTATGGCAGTATACTCTGCAGTTTCTTCTTCGAGAGAATTCTAGGGCTTAGTCTGAGGGTTGAAGTCCCTATGCATAGTCTCCGTGACCCAACCCTGACCTGGTCGGATGAAGTATTGACACAACAGGGTGGTGGCCGACATGAAATACCATATTCAGCTGAGTTCTTCCACTGGTGGTATCGACAGGTCATCGCCATCGATGACTACCCATATGTGAGGATAGACTACCCGGGAGACCGCGACATGCCACTCCCACCAGGGGCCGCATACGGAGACATTGGTATGTTACTCTTTTTATGTTTTTGTGTATTTAATTTTTTGGATTTTTTATTATAATGGAAAATGCTAAAATCTTTTTGGTGTAGTATCAAATATTGACATTCTACTGTTTGCTCGCAAATGCTGGTTTGCGAAGACCCGAGGGCTGCCTGAGACATCGTCGACGGGGCAGGGGTAGAGAGGTGGTTGGCACTATAGCAGAGCACATGCTAGAGACCGTATGGGTCAACTTGTCCCATATGAATACCAAAATACCCATGATTGAGGTGGAGCATCTGCCAGAGGCGATGCAACGACATGTTGTAGGAGTACCAGGAACTTGGGTGCAGTTATTGCGGCACATAGCCAATGCAGTTCATTATTATGTTCAGACACATCCTGCCGAGGCAGCTAAGCCTCCCCCTAGGGGCTAGATATATCGAAGTCCTATAATTTTGAGAGCTACGGGCTCCAATTTTTTAATGTGACACCACATTTTGGACTTATTATTTATAAAAACTATGATTCTTCGGTTCTACTATATGTGTATTTACAAATGTGTGAATGAATGTTTATTTGTGTGCTTCTTTCTTGATGTGACAAATGCCAATCTATGACATAATTAGCATATGCATCAAATACATGATTAAAACATCTTGGAACATGAATGTATGTAATGGAAACAAAATGACTCTCTAAGAGTCTTACGCTTAAGAACCTCTATAGTAATGTAGGATCCCTCACACGATACTGGCCATTCAATTGAGACACAACTAGTTGTGAATCCGGGCGGACTTCTAAAGACTGGATACCATGTGAAATGGAATCCCGAAGTAGCTCAACTATGGCACTGTACTTAGCCACATTGTTGGATGTAGGACCGAGACACGCACCACCTGAAGACACAATCTGATGGTCAAGTGAATAAATAACTGATGCAGCAGAAGTGAGTTGCTGCGTATGACAGCTAGCACCATCCGCGAATCCCAAGAACACAGGAGATTCCGCTAACATCTATCAACAAAACAGAAGCGAATCAGTAGATCCGAAAAACCAAAATAAATCTAAACTATGTACATAAGCAACTATACAATAGTGTACAAAAGTATTAGCTCAAGCGTAATACCGCTTGAGGTAGAGCCCATTTCTAGGATCCTTCAAGGCATTCCCCTCATAGTCTTCCAATTCATAGGCTACTTTCTCAAGGACATGCCTCACTATGTAAGGACCGTGCCAAATGGGGCTAAACTTACCTGCCCCCAGGGGTTCCTTAGCTTGGTCATACAAGAGCACCAAGTCACCTCCATCATACTGCCGGGGACAGATAGATCTATCATATTGAACCTTGACATGACGTTTGTTGGCATCTATATCCACATCGACATCTCGATGTTGTTCGTTAAGCTACTCAAGGTGGATCAAACGTTGCTCAAAATTTGACGTATCAGGCATGAGTACTATGGCTAGTTTCAATGAAGGGATTTCAGATTCAATCGGCAATATAGACTCCACACCATGTACTAGCTGAAATGGTGAGAAACCAGTGGCAATCTTTGTAACGTCACCACCCTTGGACCCAATGCAAGGAAGGGAACCTGATGCCATTCTATGGGACTTTTCATTAACTCAGCCATATTCATTAGATGCATACAGTTAAAAACAAATGTGTGTATATGGAAATCAAACAAACATGCATAGCAGAAATGAACTCATCCACAGACATATTACATGATTGTTATTCAATTTAACACAGTCAACAAATTAACACATTTGCATAGGATAACACTTAGACAGAAAAACACTTATCTTTCTTGTGTAATTGTCCCCAAACAACTATCTATGTCGCTACAATGTTCCTCCCAGCCATAGCTCTCTACTCAGCCTATATTCTTTCAGCACTCAGAGACCACCCCCGAGCTGGGCATGATATCTACAAGGAAAAGGGAACCCTCAAGCTCAGCTCAGCCCAAAGTAATGGATACCCAACTCAACCCCAGAATTCTCTTGAACACAAAATTCAAATATGGGCTTGGAAACACACTTTCAGCAATGGGACATAGAAGCTAGATGGACATGGGTTTTCCCAAAAATGTAGGCACACCAAAAACGGATTTGTGGGAAGAGGGAATCAATCCCAGGGAAAAAAACTGATTTCTCCTACAGATGTATGAGCATTTAGTGGGCCAAATGGCCTCAATAAAACCCCAAATCATTTTCCCTTCTTCCCCATTGTTAGCCACAGCAAAAACATCCTTCCCAGCTAGGAAAATGAAGGTAAACACAGTAAAACCAGTGAGGAAAACACCCAGGTAGCTCCAAACGCATGAGAGGGAAAAGTGGGTTGATGGTTAATGGCTTGGGTAGCAATTCATGGCTCTTTTCTTTCCCAAGAAGCCAAAAACGAATTTCCATGCAGGGTGGCTTTCCCATACCCAAATTTGGACAACCATACCTCCCATTCCCCAAGGCATTAACTACCTCAACCAACTCTTGGGAGAAATCAATGATTGGGTACAAAAGTCAACATGGGTAGTTGAGGGTTTGATTGGTTCTCTCATTGACACTTGGATTGGCTTGATTGGCTCCAAGGGTTTGAATGTTTTCCCTCCCAATTTCCTTATAACATCATGCCTCCATCTCTTGTTGCAATGCATAGCTAGTTATGGGATTTTATATTAAAATGCATATTTACAATTCCCGTGGTTCATTAGCACATGGGTAGCATAATATCAAATACTTGCCTCTTCTAGATTGAGCATTCACTAGCGGGGCCTTGGCCTTGAGCTCCACGCTAGGAATCATACATAATAAGCATACACTATTTACATTATAGCCCAAAATATTACAAGGGTCAAAATGGGGGACATTAAAGTCTTAACTGCAGTTCGATATGCCTACAAAGTAGGATATAACATAATGTGCCAGTTTCTCTTGCTTTGCTAGATGGTGCGTTGGAGAATGGTATTTAAGGACTTATTAACTGCCTCAACCTAACCATTCACTTGGGGGTAGTAAGAATATCTTGGGGGTAGTAAGAAGATGAATGATATTTACGAAACCCAAGCTTGAGTGACAAATCCGCCATCATTTTGTTCTGAAAGTGACTGCCATGGTCAGTGACAATCTCTTTGGGGATACCGAATCGAGTGATAATTTGATTGAACACAAAGTGGGATACAGTAGCACCGTTGGATTTTACGGTCAGCATGATCTCAGCCCATTTGGAAAAATAGTCCACAGCCACAATGATATGGTGATGCCCCCCAGCTGAAGCTGGTTTGCAATCCATGAAATCCACCCCCCACTTAGTGAAGGGACCAACGGTGACCACTGGATGAAGGGGTGTAGGATGCGAGTGTACATTTCGATAAAACACTTGGCAAGTCTAATATCTCTTCACAGCATTCATACAATATTTAAAGATCGAAGGCCATAAGTAACCTCCTCACATGATACTTTGGGCTGTCGCAAGGCCAGATAAGTGACCACCACACGCTCCGTTGTGGCAGTCATTCAACACTAACTCCACTTCTTCATGAGTCAAACAACGACGGAGGATAAAGTCCTTTCCCCAATGATACAAAGTGTCACCGATAATGACATAATATTTAGCTTGGTGCCTCATGAGCCGTCGTTCATCCCGTGAATAGTGCGAAGGGAACTTCAAAGTTTAGAGATGTATGATGATATCCCCATACCAAGGGTCTGCTAACGAGATAAGAAATAAATTCTCATCCACAAAATAATCCTCATGGACAATGTCCTCATCAAGTCGTGGAAAATCTGACATGAGATCCGTGAAAACCAAGGATTTCACTGACTTCGCCGAAACAAAATCAAGATCAAACTCCTGAAGGATAACAATCCACTTATTATACTCCCCCCAATTAGACGTCATGATAGCACAAACTGAAATGGATTGATGTGTGCTATGAAAGTGGTTTTCCTAAGCATAATGTAATGTCGTAAACGTTGGACTGCATGAACAGTCACAAGTGCCAACTTATCCACGTAAGTGTATCTCAGCTCAGCGTCTACTAGATTTTGACTAAGATATAAACAACATGCTCTTGGAGCACATCATCTACCTGAACTAAGACCATGCCAATTGTCTCAAGAGACGCGGCCACAAAAAGCAAGAAATATCTAGCAAAGTTGGGTGGACTAAGAAGAAGGGCCAATACCAAATCTTTCTTCAAAGCATCAAAAGACTGCTAGGATCGCTCATCCCAGATAATGGTGTGTCCTTCTTCCAAAGTCACACGAAACCTTTGGTAAGACTGGCATAATTCACTATAAAACGTTGTAGAAAAGTGGCTCTCCCTTGGAGGCTCTGAAGTTGAATTAAGTTACGTGGGGAAGGAAACCAAAGTATTGCCTCAACCTTAAGAGGATCGACCTTATACCCTCTTGGGAAACTACGAACCCTAAAAGGCGACCTATTTTCACAAAAAAGATGAACTTGTTGGGGTTCAACCGAATCTTGTAACACTGGCATCTTTCTAAAATGAGGCAGAGGTGCTTGGGGTGGTCCACTCTCTTACGAGAATGGCCAACAAGATCATCCAAGTAAGCCTCCACTATATGCTTAAGGTCATGAAACACAAAGGTCATAACACGCTGAAATGTAGCTCTGACATTTTTAAGGCTGAAGGGAATTTTCTGGTATGCAAATGTACCCCAAGGACATATAAAGGTAGTTTTATGTTGATCATTGGGCTTTAAATGGATATGATTGTATCCGTAGAAATTGTCCAAAAACAAAAAAACCTCACTCCCCACACACGCATCCAAGATTTGATCTATGAATGGGGTGGGGAAGTTATCTTTCGAACATGCACGGTTCAGATCTCTAAAGTCTGTGCATACACGGATGGTTCCTCACTTCTTATCTACAGGAACAGTCTTTGAAACCCATTCAGTAAGGGGAACCTGGTAGATAAAACTAGCTTTAAGTAGTTTCTCTACCTCTGCCTTAATCATGGATTCCTTCCTAGGATTCACAGCACGAAGTTGTTGCCAAACCGGCTCAACTTTGGGATATGTCTTAATCTCATGTTTGATAATGCTAGGGTCTATTCCTGGCATCTCCTCATATGACCAAGCGAAAACATCCCGAAATTCCTTGAACAGTTCGGTGTATATATGGATCTCATCGAGAGAACAATCAACACCAATATAAATGTTCTCTATCTTTCCGGGCATGCGAGAGATGTTGATTGGTATGGTTGGGGAGATATTGGCCATATTCCCCTCATCATAAATCCCATGTGAATCCAAAGGAGCCACAAGGTGACCAACCTTCTCTGCAAGAGTTGTCCTAAACTCTTCTTGCTCAAGAAGATCGAGGTTAGGAATAAAATAAGAGTGATGATGCAAATCTTTCCAAGGCACTACCACACATGGCCTCAATGATGGCTTCATCCGAAGGCAAAGTACCATCAAGGCAATCATACGAGCAAGACGATTCAGCTGCCCATGCCGATAGCATAACAAGATCTTCCTCCTCTGTCCGTGAAGAGGATGGATCCGGCTCCGCAGTGGCTTGTTGAATTTCATGGTATGCAAGCTCAGCTGCAGATAACGGCATAGCCACTCCAATGTGCGAAATGTCTCTGAATGAGGCACTCGTGGATGGTAAAGTCCACGAATCATTAAAATATGAGGTCCATAAAGGTACATTACTTAATGAGGTTGGCGCACTATCGGAAATGGTTCCAATAAAGGAAATTGGTGCAACAAAGTTGAATGATTCCATCAAGGACGGATACAATCCTACAACAATGTTCCCAGTTTCTAGTTGAGAATATTTGATCTAGGGAACAACAGTTCCCAGCGATGCTACGGAATTAGAACTAGGGAATTCTAGTTGATCGACCATCACAATTCTGCCTTCGTGAGGAAAGAAAATAACTCTAAACAAGGAGGACACGATCACTTTCATTGCGTAGATCCAATTCCTACCCATAAGAAGGTTGTAGTCGATGGGCGCATCAACCACCTCGACTGTTGATGTATTTGTAACTTTGGAATGTACTTCACATATGTACTTACTATAGAGATGTTATTATTCCTCTATACGGAAGTGTCGTCATTTATATTGTAAGTGTCGTAACTTATACTTGATAGGTTATTAGACCACCTTGATGGGGTCGGCCCTGTATAAGTCATGTGGTTTAAAGGGTTATTAGACCACCCTATTGGGGGTAGGCCCTGTCAGCATTATGTTAAGTGGTTACGTTGAGGCCGACCTATTAAAGGTTATTAGGCAAGTCAAGTAAAGTATAAATAGAGTGTGGGAGGCACTCTATTTCATCATTCACTTTCTCACTCATACACTCATTGGAGAGTGGCACACTAGTGGAGGAGGACAAGCTACTACTAGGAGACTATCTCTTATGCTTGGGTTTTGTATCATTGCTCTATCTATCTCTGAGGAAGTTATTGGGGTTTTTCACCTTCTTGGTTTTCCCCAAGGAAATGTTGTGTGTCTATTGTCTCATGTGATTGCTTGTTGTGATTGATATGCTTGTCCTTCTGTACATGTTATTCTCTTAGTAAAGATCCTAGAGTATGTTGAATTAATGCTCAAAAACTAACATGGTATCAGAGCTAACCTGAGAATAAGAGACTATGTAGTTGCAGAAGCTAGGGCTTCTTGTTTATTGGGTTTCTCTCAACAAATCTTGAAAGGAAGTAGGGTAGATTGACTCTCTTCACTAAGGCGCATCTTTTTGTCCAATCTGAATTCAATTCTGATCACTTTCAGTTTTGGCCCTAACAATTAGGGTTTCCACAAAAAGTGGAATTTTTGAAATCTGAGACCATGGCTCGATGCTCCTCAGAAAAATCGAAGTTTAAAGCTTTGGAGCGAACTTTTTGGTTGGGTGAAGCTCCGAGAAAATCAAACCCTAGTTTGGGTCCTGTCTAGTCAAGCCAGAAATTAAGGCTTCTACAAAAGTTGGAATTTCTGAAATTTGAGACCATGGCTGGAAGATCCTTGGAAAAATAGAATATTAGAGCTTTGGATCGAACTTTTTGGATGGGTGAAGCTCTGGGAAAATCAAACCCTAATTCAGGGTCCTCCCTAGTGAATCCGAAAGTTTGAAAAGCAAATTTGAGGGGTGAAACTTTACAGTTTTCAAATTCTGAGTATACCATCTTGATCAACTCATCAAGGTGCATCTTTCTATCCTTTTAGAAGTTTGAAGTTCAAAGTTTGAATTTTTAGGGTTTCTCTAACAAACCCTAATCCAGCTCCAGATCCAAATTTTTGCAAATCAAGTGGTAAGACCTAAATCTTTTCTATTTCATTTGAATTACTCTTTAAGATGTCTCACCACACCAAGCTTGAAAGGGCTGATAACTTCCGAGCATGGAAGTATAGGATTGGGTTAATTCTAGAAGAGAGTGAGTTGGACACCTACATAAGTGAAGGGGTTCCTGTCCCAAAGGGAGATGAGACTAAGGCCTTACACAAGAGGAACTTAGTCAAGGCCAAAAGGATCATTGCTGATTCTATCAAAAACCATCTCATGCCACATGTGTCATCTTTGAAGACACCTAAGGAGATGTTTGATTCCTTGACCAAGCTATTTGAAGGGAAGAATATAAATCGGAAGATGACCTTGAGGAATCAATTGAAGAATATCAAGTTCCAGAATGCGGAGACCATGCAGTCTTATTTCTCAAGGGTCTCCTAGATAAAAGAACAACTTGAAGATGTGGGAGATGTTATAAAGAATGGAGAAGTGGTAATGACCACTCTTAATGGCCTTCCTAGGTCATGAGATTCCTTCATCCAAGGAATTTGTGCTAGGAAAAAACTTATCTCTTTTGGTAAGCTATGGGAAGAATGCTCATAGGAAGAAGCTCGGATTGTAGCTCGAAGAGGACACTTTTCCTCAGATTGTCCTAAGAACAAAGGAACAACAACAACAACTACTACAAGCAATCTGATAGGTATGACTTATAGGTATGTTTTGAAATATGTTCATGATTAAGTTTATAATATGATTGTCCTCATGTTATTGAGTTTAGTAATAATCTTGTTTAATTCTAGACTTGTCTTATCACCCTAGTAAAAGTATGAATGCATGATAGAAGACATTAATTGATTATAGCTATGACACTTATGATTGTACTAATGCACTGTGGTGTTGTATGAGGAGAATGTTATCCAGTAACATGAAAGGTACAAATCAATCTCTAGATCAAGACCATGATGATATGAAGACAAAGACTCATCCATAGTCTTTCATGATATAGAGGTATGTATAATTTGGTTCTACAATGGTTAAATTATGAGTTATGCAGGTCATTGAAGAGAACAAGAAAAACATTGCTAGACATAACCAACAAATATGATGACCAGGTATGTTTTTCCTATATCAAGTTAGAATCCTACCCTATGTAAGGATCTTGTACTTTTGTATGATTGATAATGATTACTCATGAAGTTACAAGTTTGAGTAATCTAGGGTTTATGCATATTATGTTCCTTACTTTGATTAATGATATGACTAACCAGAAAAGTCCTATATAAACCTTGAATACTAATGCTTATTATCTGTATTTGAAATGATCATGACTATACATGATTAAGATTATTGTGTTTTGATAGTATTAAGATTATACTAATGAATGTATGATTATGTATGAGATCTCGAGGATAACACAATGATGATACTAGTAAGCATGCATAGTGATTGAGGATGGATATAAGTTCAAGGATAGGTAATCCAAGAAGCAAAGATCAAGAGGGAGCACACTCCAGTAGTTCCTGCAAGGAAACAAAGATTGAGAGGGAGTCCACCCAACAAACAAACAAATATAAGTATTTGAATTATCATTTATTATTGTTTAAATAATATTGTTCAATGATTTATATGCTTATGTTCCTAGACTTAGGTTGTGTATTATGCATATTAGAATAATTGCATTAATGAACAGTATACTACTAATATGCATGTAATGGGTAAGTGGCCTATGGCACTATACAACATTCCATTACTACTTATCTAGAATGAAACCTCTTTGCTAACATGTTGGGAGTTGTGCACACTCTTAACAATGTTTTGGTAGAGATTGGAAGGCATCTAGAAAGTTACAGGATATGGATAAATGTTGTATTGAAGCATTGCCTAAAATAATTCCATGACTATATGACATATTTCTTTATGTGTAAGAATTTGTTCTGAAAACTATGAGATGTTTCGAATCATGCAATTTAACTTGTTTTTGTAGGAAAGATTGTATATGAGTACCTACAAAAGAAGGACTACAACATTTGTTCAACAACAAATCTATCTATTGAAGAATATGAAGTTCCCAGGATTTGGGATGCAGTAATGGAAGGATGCCATGGTCGAGGAACACCAATCGATCATGAAGAATGATGTTTGGGAAGTGGTCCCAAGACCTGAAGGGAAGTCTGTTGTAAATTCCAAGTGGATTTATAAGATCAAGCATGCTGCAGATGGCAGCATAGAGAAATACAAGGGCAGGTTGTGGCTCATGATTTTTGCTCCTGTAGCCAAGTACGCTTCCATCAGAATAGTACTTGCTCTGGCTGCAGTGATGAAGTGGAAGATACACTAGATGGATTCCAAAATAGTTTTGTTGAAGGGTGTAGACGAGGAGGAAGTGTATGTGGAGTAGCCACTTGGTTTTGAGACACATGACAGAGAGTCGAAGAAAGCCTTGTATGGCTTGAAGCAATCTCCTAGAACTTAGTATGGTAGGATAGACATCTTTCTATCCAGTTTGGTCTTTACCAAGAGTAAAACGGATTCAACCTTTACTACAAGGTGAGGAAGGAAATCCTGTGATACTCTTATTGTATGTGGATGACCTGTTTGTAACAGGAGAGGATAGATTGATTGCTGACACGAAGAGGAAGCTTGCTGCCGAGTTTGAGATGAAGGACTTGGGGATGATGCACTACTTTCTAGGCATGGAGCTGTGGTAGAGTGCAGATGGAATCTTCCTTGGACAAGGGAAGTATGCAGTAGAGATCCTGAAGTGGTTCGGGATGATCAACTGCAAGGCCATGGCCACACCTATGGCATCAAACCTGAAGCTTATGTGTGATGCTTCATTGGATTCGGTTGATGTCACTGTGTATCATTAGATGATTGGGTCCTTGTACTTGACGAACACCCGACCAAAAATTTGCTTTGCGGTGAACACATTGAGCCAGTTTATGATGTATCCTAGAGGTGTTCACCTGGTTGTTGTAAAGCATGTTCTGAGGTACCTCAAGGGTACAACTGATTAAGGGCTCAAGTATGATGCGAATCAAAAGTTTAACTTGCAGGGTTATGTTGATTCAGACTGAGCAGGCAATGCTACAGATCAGAAGAGCACTTCTGGGTGCTGCTTCAGTATGGGATCAGGTGTGATCTCTTGGTTTAGTAGGAAGCAGTCCTATGTAGCACTGAGTACAACCGAAGTAGAGTATGTTGCAGCTTTTTCAACTAGTTGTGAGGCAGTATGGCTTTGGAAGCTAATGTCTGAGTTATTTTATCTCCCGTTGGATGCTACTAGTATCTTTTTTGACAACCAGAGTTGTGTGAAGCTGTCTAAGAACCTGGTGTTCCACGACAGGTCGAAGCACATTGAGATCAAATATCACTATATCAAGGATATGGTATAGAGAGGAGCATTGAAGCTCCTGCATGTTACGATGGATGAGCAGGTTGCAGATGTGTTGACGAAACCACTAGCTAGAGTGAAGTTTGAGTACTTCAGAGAGAGGCTTGGTGTTCTTCAGATTGATGACACTTCGAGAAAGAAGTGATGGATACATCTGTAGGAGCCATTCCAAGCATGGTGAGAGGAATATCCTTCCCATGGCTATGGATGTAAGCATTGTGTGATGAGCATCAGGACGATGTTTTAGTTACTGCTCTAGATATGTATCAAGTGGATACATTGTATGATCAGGATGATCATGGATGACGAGCTTCAAGATATTGCTCCAGATGATATGTATCAGGATGATGCTATGATGATGATTAAGATGATCATGTGATGATGTACATTATGTATGATGAGTATCAAGTTGATGCTCTGTGGTTGTGGATAGGTTATGCAGATGAGCATGTAAGTTGACCTAGGAGATCCAATAGGTTGGGCTGTGTGCCTGTAATCATTCCTGGGATACTCTTTTGAAGCATTGCTCTAGGAGGACATGTAATATTTCCCTGGGATATCTGATAGGTTGGGCTATGTGCCCATAATAAGTCCTAGATGCTCTTTCGAGGTTTTGTCCTATGGCATGTAATGTAGCCCTGGTAGATCCGATAGGTTGGGCTATGTGCCCGTAATATTTCCTAGGATGCTCTTTTGAGGTTCTTCCATGACCACATGTAATGTAGCCCTGGGAGATCCGATAGGTTGGGTTGTGTGCCCGTAATAAGTCCTGGGATGCTCTTTCGAGGTTGTGTGGTGGAAAATCCTAGATTTGTTCTAGGTCACATCCAGTATGAAAAAGGACTGGCTCTATGGTGGTAAATCCTAGATTTGTTCTAGGTCGCATCCAGTATGAAAAAGGACTGGCTCTGTGGTGGTAAATCCTAGATTTGTTCTAGGTCATATCCAGTATGAAAAAGGACTGGCTCTGTGGTGGAAAATCCTATATTTGTTCTAGGTCACATCCAGCATGAAAAAGGGCTAGCTCTATAGATGTGATACATCCAGTATGAAAAAGGACTGGCTCTATAGATGTGATACATCTAGTATGAAAAAGGATTGGCTCTGTAGATGTGATACATCCAGTATGAAAAAGGACTGGCTCTGTAGATGTTGATACATCCAGCATGAAAAAGGGCTGGCTCTGTAGATGTTGATAGATCTAGCATGAAAAAGGGCTGGCTCTGTAGATGATGAAGACCTGTAGGTGGCGGGCCTACATCCAGTATGAAAAAGGACTGGCTCTGTAGAACTTCCTATGACAAGTAGATTGGAGATTGATTGAGATAGTAGCAGCAGTGACGATGACGATGATCCAGAGAAGAAGACTTATGCTAGCAGATCTGTGTCGAGAAATACCTTCCCAGTTAAGAGGGAGTGTTGATGTATTTGTAACTTCAGAATGTATTTCACATATGTATATTGTATTCCTATAGATATGTTATTATTCTTCTATACGGAAGTGTCGTCATTTATATTATAAATGTCGTAACTTATACTTGATGGGTTATTAGACCACCTTAATGGGGTCGGCCCTGTCATCATTATCTTAAGTGGTTAAGTTGAGGCTGACCTATTAAAGGTTATTAGGCAAGTCAAGTCAACTATAAATAGAGTGTGGGAGGCACTCTATTTCATCATTCACTTTCTCACTCATACACTCATTGGAGAGTGGTGCACTAGTGGAGGAGGAGAAGATACTACTAGGAGACTATCTCTTATGCTTGGGTTTTGTATCATTGCTCTATCTATCTCTGAGGAATTTATTGGGGTTTTTCACCTTCTTGGTTTTCCCTAAGGAAACTCTGTGTGTCTATTGTCTCATGTGATTGCTTGTCATGATTGATATGCTTGATATGTTGTGCATGTTATTATCTTAGTAAAGATTCTAGATTATGTTGAATTAATGCTCAAAAACTAACATCGACTTCAATAGGCATGGATTTAACCCTCCAAGTGGACCTCAAGGGAAGGGAGGATACCATGCGGCCTGAATGACCGAACATCGAACATGGTAAGCATGGTCATAGATTTTGACAAGGGAGGAGAGCCAATAGCTTTCCAAAAATCCAACGACATTACTGAGGTGGAAGCACCTTCGTCAACCACCGTATGTTTAACGAATTTATATAAGCACCTCACATGGACTTGAAAAGCCACATGATAAGGCAAGTGACGCTGGATATCAGTAGTGTCGAATTTAATGACGCTAGGGCTACTCTCATCCTGAACTCCCAAAGTAGACAAAAGGGCATTCCTCTACGAAGGACATGCCTGTAAAACCTCAAGAGCCAACATGGCACACTGAGTTTGGCCCAAATATTCTACAATAGAGTAGTTATAGGTGGCTCGGGTATTGGGATTGTGCATCGGGCACTTAAGAACACCTTTCGATATCCGCGGCATAGTAGTGGGCTTATTGATATGCAAAGAAGTGTCAGGAGGAGGAGGAGGCCCATTCCCCATATTCGGTTGTGGCGCACCATAATAGCGTTGATGAGTAGCAACACTAACCTGAGATTGGGCCATGTTCACGCATCCGTAGCCAGATGGAGTAGTTTCATTAGTCCCATAGCCAGCGACGAGAGCATTTGAATCCATATTCTGATGATGCGAAAGGGGATCATTCAACACAGCTAGGCTCTGTGCAAGATGCTTCAATGATTCTTCAATTTGAGGAAACAAGTGAGTCAGATCATCCTCCCCACAAAGTCTGCAAGGGAATTTCTCCTTATGTCTCAGCTTACAGTCCCCACCAGCATTTTCACTGTCCCGAGGAGGGTTGGCATTCTCTTTTCTAGGAGTATTTCTATTACTTCCATTATTCCTAGTATTGCCACCCTTACGATTGTTTCTCCCCTTCTTATTTCCACTAGGTTGATCGTTACCTGATGGGTTCTCCATCTGTATAGAATGGACATCGACCGATTGGGTGGAAGTGGACGAGGCGTGAGCCTGTCTAGGGTAGATTGGCTAAAAGACAAATTTTACATTTGATTTGTAACCAAGTCTATGGGTCGAGTACTCTTGGATCCAACAATGCCATCGGCATGTGGTACAAAATAGGCTTGGGCTCATGATGTGAGGGTAATGCATCAAGAATAATACAGTATAGGATACTAGACTTAGCATAGAGTAAATCTAGCTGCTGGGCTTTGAATATAGCTTGCTCCTTAGTTGTAATGTCAGAAACTGAAATGTCCTTAGATATGTAGGGAAGTAAAGACTTGAGGAACCACTCCAACAGAAAGTCTGGAGGAATGTTGGTTTTCACTAGCCTCTTCCGTCGACACCACTCTTGAATGTGATCAGATATGTGCGTGGCCTTGTTCTGGTGCAAGGTAGATAAATTTTTGGTGCTAGTATCGTATTGGAATAGAAACTGAAAGTGATCTAAGAAAACCAAAGCTATCTCATTAAAACCCCTGTAAGTTCCCCTAGGAAACTCAACATACCACTTCGCAGGTTCCCCCATGAGGGTGTGTTGAAATAGTCTCAAACGAATAGAGTCGTGATTTAACGAATTCGAGGAGCACCAAAGGTGAAAATTCGTAACATGATCACCCAGATCCTCACCATTCTTCCCTTCAAAATTTGGAATGTATGAAGGGATATTTGTAGGAATGACAGGCCAATAAGGATCGTGACACACCGGATCATTTGTGAGATTCAAAAGATCTGGTAGATTCAAATGAGCAAGAAACGGGAGCTGTGGCTGTGTGGATGGATTAAAAACTCCCAAAAGAGGCTGACCTTGTGGACCGTAAGGATGATATGAACCATGACCATGACCATAAGGTTGATAACTTCCTCCACCTTGGCCTATGTAAGGGTATAAAGGTATATATGTGTTACAAGCACCCTAGTGAGGAGGGTTGTAGTAAGGGCCATAAACGACTGCGTTATAAGAAGGATTACCACCATAATTATGGGGCATATAGGTGCTAGTCGTAGCAGGAACAGTCAAGTAATGACCATAAGTATAGGGTATGTTTCCACCCCCAGTATTGGGAATGTTCCCACCCAAAGTATAGGGTATGTTCCCACCCCCAGTATAGGGTATGTTTCCACCCCCAGTATTGGGAGTGTTCCCACCTCCCATGTTAGGAGGAACATGCTGGTTAGTAGACGTGGTTGTAGTCACAAGTATATGCGTAGAAGCATGTGTGTTAGTTTGTGGAATATGAGTCGTGTTATGAGAAGTGTTCCCACTAAAATGAGGGGCAGTCTTGGGACGTGGTCCTCCCCCAACAGCTGTGGAAGCTGAAGGGATATGGCCATACTTGAATTGAAATGGAGTAGAAAAGGGTGCACCCCCCCCCATAGGGAGTAGTTCCCACAACACCAAGGCTACTGTTAGCTTGACTACCTGACAAAGTGGATGTAACATTCGAATTAAGACTGGGCATACTAACTGAAAATGGATTTGTGGTGTCATTAAGATTTGTCATTCCATATCGGAAACCACATGAGTAAGCACCATAAAACAGGTTGGACTCCGGGGGTGGGTCCGGCCCAAAACCTAACAAAGTAACATGTGGAGATGACCCTTCCTCCCTAACCTCCCTAGGAGTGGGAGGAGCGGTCTATCCATCGACCTCATCCGACGAATTCATAATTTGAGCATCTTGAAGTTCGTAAGAAATATCTAACGAATCAATGGGGATCCTCCGACGTCTCTTATAAAAAGGACGTTCTACCTCGTCAGTCGGTAGACTAGCCAAACGACGAGACCGATAGAGTGGTGGATCTCGCTCCACGATAACTCAAAAGAATCAAAACTCCTCATAATGTCCAACTAGCGATCAAAGATCACACACCTAAAGAAACTACATCCAAATGCACACAAACAGGACTGGCTCAAGGGACCTTCCCGACACTACAGCCGGTATGTCTCGCCTAGGACAGGCTTGAGACTCCCAAACTCTAACCAGAGGTAACATAATCAGTTATAAGGGTTCCCAGACTTCACTATGTGCATAGGGTCAAATCCCTATACAATAGCCAACTGTGTTATCCAACCCCTATCTGACCCAAGACAATCGCAGAATAACCACACCAAATTCCCTATCTGATACCTAGCTAAAGCAACTGAGGTCACCACAATATAACCAATGCTCAGGCGGATAGTCACAGGTGGGATACGCCGTATGGGAAGAGTAGCTAAGCCTGAAACTCAAGAGGGTCAAATCCCCCAAGAGCCACCATACATGAACAAATCCTGGAAATATATCCCACGTTCAACTAGTATTGGAGGGCTTCCTGAGAACACTGATGTATACCATGGGTTTCACCACTCCCTGGTCAGACACATAATGTTGGTTCAATTGTCTTGGATTGTTAACTCACAATGATCTATTCCAATACTCTAAACCTAAGCTAGTTGGTGCACCCTATCAAAGAGAATATCGTTTCTAATCAATTTTAAGATTAAGCATTGATTTTAATGGCTGTAATTACTCGAAGGATATGGTCGTGAAACTGATGATGTATAAGACTCAATGGTATGCACAATCGAAAAACACTAGACTCATCTATTCAATAAAAGAGCATGCCATTGATATGACAACCAATCCAATGGTTCGAAATAAAATGCAATATCTTTAAAGTTTCAATGCACAAGCAAGTCCTAGATGAAATCACAAGCACTCTGATGCCAAATGCAAAACATAAAGCAAATATTTTTGTATTTTCTCTTCTAAATGCAAGGAAAATGCAAAACAATGTTTTTGTATTTTTTCAATATAATGAAATGAAAAACTGAAAGCAAAATCTAACTATTCAGTAAAGAAATGCAGAGCATATCAAGTAGACAACCCAGCAAATCCCAAACAATAAGACTCAGTTGATGCTAATGAGCTATAAAAACAAAAAATGGTGGGAAACCAAAATCTAAAGAAAGAGGATTTTCTGGTCACGAACAAAGCATGGAATAGTTAGGAAACAGGCCAACTAAGACTCACAAACACTCAGAACCAACCCAGCAACACCCCAAGGTCAAAAATAAAGCAATCCTAGAGTTGTACATGACTGTTCAAAGAACAGTAGCAGGTAGACGTGGGATATAGTTCACACAGGGGCGGGTAGACGCGATCAAAACTAGGTTGGCCCGCGTACATGGAAAGGAAAATGAGCCCAAAAAGAGTCAAACAGCCTAGAAAAAGCTATTTTTCTAATGTAAATCCTGACGACCAATCAATGACATAGAAGCTCGACAAAAAACAACTCAAAATAAGGAAAAATGCCTAAAAATCCCTAAAATGGAGGTTCCTCCCCATCAAAGTTGCCATTTCTATTACGGAGAAAAACTTCCTATGACTCGGGGCAGACCACAACAGACAGATGACTACCAGAAAATAACTCAATTTCCAATGCAATGCTATTATAATGAAAATGCTAAGATATGGAGAATAAAACCAACCTTCAACCGGATGTTCAAAGTAGATCCCCATTGAGCTTTCAATCTCTACACTTGAACATGCGGATTAGTCTCATTAACAAATACAAGTGAGTGCAGATAATATATGAAAGATATTAGCATAATCAATAACATGATCCAATATATCATAAGCAAATGTAACCCAATGTAATTTAAACAACATTCACAACATCAATTGGACGAGAAAATGAGTATTTCCATTAATTAATAATAAGAAGTACATGATACGACCTCTTGCCAGCAACCAATCTGAACCAAGAACTAGGTCTCTTTGCTTGTTCCTCCACCACTTCAATCCCCCATGCAATGGAAAACTCAAACTATGAAAGGAGTTTGGATGGTGAACACAAGGAGTTCACAACAACAAGGATCATTGAGTGTAGACTCAAGTCATGGCAAAAATCCACTAGAGTTATGTTGCTCTCTCTTTCTCCTCCCTTCCATACACCATAATATCTCAATATATAGCCTTCCAAAGGTAAGTGAAAGGTCGAATTGAGTCATTTCAGGGTATATGGAGGGCCAAAGGTCACCCTAAGACCACTTTTTGGGAGTAAAAAGTAACTTTTCCATTGTTTTTACCATGTAACTTGATGTACGCGAACTAATTAGGTGCAGCCTGCATGTACACTGGCTATAATGGAACATCAAGCGTACATGAACAAAAATAGGGAAACTTGGTTCCTGAAGGGAAAATAATGGGTCTGAGTCAATAAAAAGGATCCTGAAGGCCAATCAATGCTGATGCTCACAAGGTGGAAAATTACGTTGTAACATGATCAAACTCCCACACTGATTCATTTGGAAATTTCTTGATCTCTTTTAGTTCTATGATATATTGTGACATGGATTTTGGCTTCCTAAACTCATCAATCAATCCTGCCCTGATTTGCGATAGTTTTTTCTCTAGAATTCCTGTAGGTACTTGTATGAATTTCATAAACCAATATAGCACACAACCTCTAAAGGTCATCGCTAGTTGTCCCTTCTTGATATCATCATCTTGGACTTGATTACCATCCATACTACTTCGCATAAAACCAATACTGCTCGGGATCCTCAATCCCGTTACCTTGGAAAATAGGCACGTTCACATCATCACCTTCCATCCTTGGTCTCCTATGTTATTTACATACCCACTACTCCTACCATTGTTCTAACACTTCGGACAACACTATGAAGAACTTATGTCTCTTCCTACAAAATTTGGCATAGTGCGCAGGGTTGTGGGTACGTTGTAGCTTTGGGTCTGTCCTCTTTCGGCTTCAGGGGTATATTGGTCACTTTATTCATCACAGTAAGGTTTCTTAGTCCCTTGTGGACCTGTTTCACAATATTTAGTTGATGTCTCTCTAGGAGACTCTCTCTCAACCTCAGTCCTCCTCTTCTTCTCCGGCTGGAACCTCACCCCACTTCGCAGGGTACCACACTCTTCCAGAGCTTCCCTTAGAATTCTGTCATGGCTCATATCCATCTACCCCGCATCATTCTACAAGACCTACATCCACGCAGTACCTACACACTGAGCTTTACTCATCGGAATTCATCTTCAGTATACCCTTTTCGTAGATAAGCATTTTATTCCACAATTTCAGCGATAGTAGAAACCTTCCTCTGGGTCCCTTGAAAAAATTCCTTTCTGCGTTTCTATATGAATTGATTGTGTCGACGACGAATTCAATGATGTATCCCTCTAGAATACTATCTACCCAGGCTTCAACATCTCTATATGCTCTGTTATCCACTCGCTTCAAGTGTTGGATCAATGCAAGCGTCCAATGTTCAGGCCTTGAAAATTATTCTTTTGGAAAGTCAGTTGTGCCAACCACTCATGTAGTAGTAATGGGAATTTACAGAAGAATATCTCATGAATGTCGGAGTAAATATATTTCTGTATCCAGTTAGTCCTTAACCATCCATGGTTACGATTCTCTTCTTCAACAAACTCTCATGCCTTCTTGTCGAGCCACTCCTCGATCTCTTGTTTCGTCATATGCCACAACATGCCCTATTTTTCCCTTCGCACTACGGTCCCGACAACGGAACCATTTTTTGACATCGTTATGTCGATAGGGGTTCACTTCACACTGTTGTCAACAAACATAGACTAGACTCCCTTAAGCATCGACCCAGAAAGGTCTTACCTTTTCAGCAACACCCACAGAGCAAGTGAGGTCTCACCCGAGATGTCTAAGGGGGGGTGCAAGAACCAAGTTTCTGTAGTAGGGAGAAGACATGCATTAGTTCATACTCAGTCGCTACAGAAACCAGAGATTCACTTCTCGATTATACTAGAATTCGAATATGCAATCGACACAACTCATATCATCCAACATTACTCATCAACCGACAAAGCAACAAGATCACATCATTACAAGATATCACTCATACTTCATAACATAGCGACAAATAGAAAGCACAAAGTATAATTAATAGAAATGAATAGAAAAAATAGAGTTGAGACATAACCTACTATCCTCATTCATTGACTCATCAAAAATACTGCGGAATAAACTTCATAGAGGATATTTTCAAGCAACTCAACACAAATCCAGATACTCAAAGCAAAACTGCCAAAGGTAGACAAAATACATCAGACTTGATCGACTTATCTCCTTATGATCCGATGATTCTATTCTATTGCAATTGTGTTTCTATTTATAGACGCCTATGGCAGTTACAAAATGGTCCAACCGACCAATTCTAACTAATTTGGACCAAAAATTCTGCTTCTATTGGCTCCTTATCGTTTGCGAATGGTCCTTTTCCTTCGTTGATGACCCCTTCGTCATTGTCGGCTCCACATATTATGCGCTCTAACCCCATGCCAACAACCATGAAGGTGGTAGCCTCCTCATTCTTCTGTATCATTATGTTTCCCTTAAATGGAAATATTGTCACCCTCGACCAACTTAACTACTCTGATCCCAACACCACAAGTAACCCTAACAATGTCCTGCCAACTATCATTGGCGCTGATCAACCATATGTCAACATTTCCCCTGTCATATATATGGACTCCAATTTTTTAGGAGTATATTCAGGATGACCACCAAATATCCCCACATCAACCAATGGCCTAATGTACAATATTTTCACTGCTGAAAATAGAGCCTCCTCCACCTCAACACCATCATTAGCATTGTCGCTAAGTTATGGCATTGAAAAAATGTCGAGTCCATCGGTTACCCCAATATTCCAAATCCCATTCTTGTACCCTCCAACAGGTGTACAAGGGACACCAATTATGACTCAGTTAACTCCACCTGGCCTCACTTTGGGTATTCTAGTATGGCACCTTACCCCTACTTACCCATAAATGGATTTCAAACCACTTTCTCATTATGATTTTGTCCTTGTTTAGGCTTCTATGCTTATAAGACCCGTAACACCCTCGGTTACAACAACCCTACCTATGACATCCAAAAATAAACTACAACCAGTCATCACAAAGACCACCGATGGGGGCACCAAGCAGCGAAAGTTGAAAGGTCCCCTCTCACTAAACACCACATCCGACTCATCAAAAGTTGCTAAGCCTAAATCAAGAGGCATCAATAAAAAATGGTTAAAATCCCTAGTTATGACCAATACTCCCACTCAAAGAGTCACACCACCATGTGCTCTTTGCGAAAAGCAAGCCCATGCAACCAACACATGTCCCAACTTGTCGGAGCTAAGAAACCTTCTTAACAGTCCAGTAAGCATAACTCATGCTTTGCCGACTGTACAGGGTGGCACATATTCCTAACCCACACCTAAATCCAAGACACTACATATGAATCACACATGTTCCATGTGTTCTCGGTATGGGTACTACACACACCATTTCCCCAATCACTCCTGATTTCAGGACCCTTTGGTGACAATTCACCTCACTCAAGTGACAATTGAGGCCCTCCTTCCTCAATCTAGGAAGAAACATCTATAAACATGGTTACTAAATCAACGACACCTCCAACTTTACTTCTCACACATGCTTCCCTAGTATCAATTTCCATTGTGGAGCCTACAATGCCGCAAGATTCTCAACATCCTAATATTACGTTGATAGCACCACATGATGAATGCTCTTCCTGTGGGAATTCCACACATATGCTTCCCATAGCGCCATCACTTGCATTTTGAATCAAGTCAACTCTCGAGAAGTATAAGAGCACTTTTGCGCTCGAGTACCACAACCCTGTTGGTCTTGTGGTGAGACCTCTCACTTCTCATTCCAATGTCACATTTTACGTGCCAAATGAGAAGCTCACCTTGATCCAATGAGTCTCCAAGGTCAACTTTCTCCCCTCCATGCGACCTCGTATGGGACACAAAATAAGTAGGTAATACGTACCTTGTTGGATACCATCAATGTTGAATCTCCCTTGGCTGGTTTCCTCACTTGCAGTGATTCCTCATCTTCCGATGAAGAAGCAAGTCACCGGCAAGCATTCCAAAATAATTAAAAATCATACAAGGCTCCCCATGTTAAATTATTGGATAACCTCCCATGTATGGTACTAACGACTAGTACTACAAGAGATTCTGACATTTAACAACCCCAAAACACACAAGAAGACACCCAACATCCCTTGTTGTCATTCTTATTTGTGTCAAATTTTATTTCCTTCCTTTGTTTGAGTTTGAGAGTAAATCTATCTCCTCTTTGTGCAAATGAACTCTCAAATAGACATCTACATTGGCTATGCAGACAGTGCAAGTCAATGATCCAAGAATCTAGCATTGTTTTCCTGGGCTATATACTCCCCTTCCCATGCCCTCCACCAAACCGATGACGTATGTTTGGGATAAATTACGAATAACCAAGAAGAATATGATGCCGTCATAGGTCTCTTAAGTGATGCCACCCACTTCGGAATTCACCATCTGTGGGTACACCTAGACTCACAACTAGTTGTCTTACAGCTAAACAATGTATTTCATGTCCTCAACCCACTCCTATTCTGATTTTTTGTGCACGTGTTCCTTCTCATCCAATAGTTGAAACCATTACTTTCACATGTATACTGAGAAATGCCAATGCATTTGTTGACTCCATCGCCAATGAGGTTTTGAATTAGAACCTGATACATAACTCGACTCCATAGCCTTTCACATCCAACAAACAAATATACATATCTATGTGTTATACCTATTTCTACACACACATGTATATCATCATCATGAATCCTAAGTTGATAACCATTTTCAAACATAAAGGTTAGTATCTACTACTACATATGCATCACATCAACATATAGGAAAACATGAATCACACATCCATAACATACACATAGGATCATAAAAACCATATACAAAATGGGGTTCATGGCCCTATACAATATCAAACTACTCCACCAGCAAGTGGACCTCAAGGTCCCATGATGGCCAATGGCCACACAAACTCTCCTCATTCTACCAATGGGTCTGGTCCTCGAGCCGATCTTGGTCCCGATCGTGGCCTTTTCTCAGGGGTGGGGGAGCTACACCCCCCTTCACCTTTCGTGCCACATGGCATGCCAGTGATAATAACCGCATAATGGGCCTCTAAGGTGGACCCCACTGCACCTACATATGAAGCTTCAATGAAATATAATCATCCTCAATATCTATGACACCCCAGTCATCAAATCCTATGGACATAACACCCAACCGCTGCTCCAGGTCAGCCATGGATGTCTCCATTTGATCTACTGCAGAAACTTCTCCAGCAAAATCTCCTCCTACACCTGACCCTCCAATTGGAGCCCCTCCCGCCACTGCTACGCTAGCTACAAAAGCACCACCAATAATCAGATCAACTTTAACTATTGGACAATCTACCGTATATTAGGGTCGATGTTGTCCCTCCTGATGAGCCGACCGTACAGGACTAATATCTGCATCACAAAGGAGAAAAAATGTCATTAGTACCTGATAATCATATATATATATCAAAATGAGTAGATATCAAGTATGTGCAACAAATATATAAAAATATCAAAAGTACAACCACAAAAATCATATCTGAAGCGTCGAATCCCCCATCCGAAGGAGGCAACTCTAGATATCCCTTGTAGTCCATGCCACTCTACGGGTGTCACCCCATCCTCCCGATATGCCACTCCCAAAAATACAAAATATGTGGGGTGAAATAGGCTCTCATAAGCCCACCACCATACCGGGGCATGATCTACCCTCAATACATCATGCGGGGCTCCTGAGGTCCCCTCGTAGGTCCCATATGATTCTATTTACATCGATCATCATATTTTCTTCTGCATCAATAACCCATTGTTTCTTTCTATCTAAGAATTTTTTGTACAAGACCTTCATATCCTTCGATGCTCCTATTGGCTTCGACCATTGCACCTCTACTTTGTAAGACCCAACAATACTAGCATCTGAATCCTGATAAATATTACCAATTTCCCTACCCAACCAGATTGCACAATCTGGCTCTGGTGATTGCACAATGACTATTTGTCCCTTTACAACATCCACTCTTAGAATGAATTCATCTCTAGGCTTGTTGCATACTGGTCCAACATAGCAATCCTAAAGCATGAACACTTTCCTTCAAATAGGCATCCATAATTTCATGTTCAGATCTTATAGGTTCACTACTATTTATATCATGGCTTGTTGATGACCAAAAGTTAGTTGTTGACTGATCAACACTTTCGAAGGGACTGTCCAAATATTTATATACAGCCTCCCAATAATTTAACTTGGGACCCCAAAATTCTTCACCTCCCTTCTCAATCCCTCGATTCAAGAATGAAATATATGTTTATATTCCTTTGTTTATTTTGTCAATGTCCAAAGGTCTTTTTGATTGCAGATTTAATAACCTAGGCTATCCCACCGGCAAGTCTACGATACCATCTGACAATGACCACCAGAGATGAATAGGAGACGACCAAGCTTCATCCCGAAGTGATGCCCTCCATTGCATGACTGGAATGTTATATATGAGATGAAATCTTAAAAACTAGCATTTTTTGATACCGATGATCTTGGCATTTCCATCCAAAAGGTGGGGTTTCACAAAACTCTTAAAATCATAAATTTCATCAATTAGATAAGGGGCATAGAAATTTTGATTTTCACATGTCCTATACGTATCCATAATTTCCGAGAGTGAAAATATATCCTTGCACATTAGCTTTACTAATAACCTTCCATAAGTTCCATTTATGTCTTCTGTTGAAATATTGTAACTTCGAAGAATATTCTATTGTATTTTATTATTGTAATCTATTTGGAGATGATTTATTCCTCTGTCGGGATGTTATTATTGTATTTGTTCATCATAGAGTCATGAGGTAAATCCTCCCATGTAAGTCGGGGTAATAGATCCCCTAGAGTCAAATGTAATGGGTTTTTTAAGTCCCCTAGAGGAGTCGGCCCAGTCAGCATTAGTTCAGTGGTAAAGTTAGTTGAGGCCATCATGTCAATTTGTAAAATTAAAGTCGAAGTGAATGTATAAATAGAGAGCTAGGATCTCTAATTTATTCATTCATTCACACACACACTCACTTGTGTAATTCACAATGGAGAGAGAGAGAGAGAGAGAGAGAGAGAGAGATCTGTAAGGAGAAGGAGCACTTGTTCGGGGTTTTGTCTTTGTACTTTTGATCATCTATATTGAGGAAGTTTGGTTGGGTTTTCTTCCCCTAGAGGGTTCCGAGGATAATTTTGTGTCTCTTGTGTTTATGCTGTGCTTGTTATTCTTTCAGTGATCATGTATATGCTATTGTTGTGAAATTGAATTGAACAATGATGTTATCTATCTTATCATATTGAATCTTAACATGGTTTTAGAGCTAGCCTAAAAGAAGGCAATGTATGGAATTTACGACACTTGTTTCACTTGCGACAATTTGAAAGCTAGGGATTTGTATAGCAAAAATGAGTCATCTTTGAATTTTAGATATAAATAACTTTTGGAGAAGGTTCATAATCTGAAACTTGGACAGTCAGAATATGAAATGTTCATGTACCTTGTGTCCGAATTTCAGCCTCATATTTGTTGTACTTTGTGAGATGTGATCCGTAGAATTTAGGGTTTCTGCCTCTTCGAGAATGCATCCCTAAATAGGTGACTTAGGAAAAAAGGTCATATATCGGGCTAGGAATATCCAAATGAAATTCCGTAAAATGTTACAGTTAGGGAACGGACTTTAGTTTCACAATTCCGAGTATCAAAGGCCGAAGTTGAAACAATGACATGTGGCACACTGTACAAGTTCTATATGTTGTTTCATCCCATAAACAGGTGACCTAGGGAAAAAGGTAATATCTAGGGCTAGGAAGCTCCAAATGGAATTTTGTAAATGGTGACAGTTAGGGAACGAACTTTAGTTTCATATTTCATATTATCAGAGGACGGAGTTGAAAAAGTGACACATGTCACAGCGTACAAGTTCTCTATGTTGTTTCATCCCATAAACAGGTCATGTTGGGAAACTTATAATATATATCTAATGGAGAATCAAATGAAGCTCAAATCTGTGGGGTTGGAAATATGAAAGGTCAAGATACCACAGGATGAAGTTTGAGACCCTGAGGATCCAAAATTTAAGAGATAAACCAAAAACAATAAGGCACATCTGAAATAGCTCAACGAAGGAAATCAAAGAAGAGGAGGAAGAATCTCTCACTTAGGGTTTTCAATTTTTTAGGTATGGTAAGACCTTATACAATGTTGGAGACACTAGATGCAACATTGGAAACTGTGAAAATTTATTTGTAGTCCCTTCATCATATATATTAATATTCCATCAAATATTGCGGGAGGACGAAGATTGAAAATTAGGGTTTTTCAGATTCTACAAGTAAGAAGAAACACTAGCAAAGTTGGGAGACTCATAGGGAAGTAATGAAGGAGGTTTAAATGGCATTGGTATTCTATCATCCTAGTACCATGAATATATACAATATGTTTAAAAGTGATCTACCTTGGACGATTAGGGTTTTACCCTTATAGAGAAGACTACAAGCAATCTCGACAGGGATGACTTGAGGAGATGCAAGTATGTTTTGAAATCTATTTTATTTATCTGATGATTAAGTTCATGATATGTTTGTATTTATATTATTGAGGTTAGTAAAATAATGATTAATTTATATTTGTCTGATCACCTTAGTAAAAGTATGAATTCATGTGAATGATAAAAGACATTCATTGATTAAGGGTTATGACACTTATGATTGTACTAATGCACTTGTGGTGTTGTATGAGGATGATGCTGTGTGATAACATGAAAGGTACATGAATAAATACAAATAAAGTTCTAGATCAAGAGTATACGACCATGATGACATGAACACAAAGACTCATCCATAGTCTTTGATCACATAGAAGCTCTACTTACGAGATATGTATGATTTGGTTCTACTATGCTTAACTTATGAGATATGCAGGTTACTAGCACAAGGTCTCTAAATCATTGAAGAGAACAAAGAAGATATTGTTTGGGTATGTTAGACATAACTAGAAAACATGTTTTCCTATATCGAGTTAGAATCCTACTTTGTGTTAGGATATTAGATAAGTATACTTTCATATGGTTGATAATGATTATTCCTGAAAATAGAGTTTAGCTAATCAAGGCTTTATGCATATTGTGTTTCTTAGTTTGATTAAGGATTATGACCATACATGTTTAAGATTATTTAGGGTTATAATGCTTTTAATCTTATTTAGATTATACTAATGAATTTGTGATTATGTATGAGATATTGAGGATGATACAATGATGAAACTAGTGCACACTTAAGCATGCATAGTGGTACAGGATGGATAGAAGTTCAAAGACATATAATCATGATACTATCATAAAGGGAAAATAGAGATCAAGAGGGAGGAAACCACACAAACAGAAAATATAAGTATTTGAGTTGTTATTTGAATTACTTCTTGAATCTATGAATAGTTAATGATATTGATCGCAATAGTTGTATGCATATTTGTATTCCTAGAATCATGAAATATATCATGCATAGTGTAAGCATTCATATAGCATTGAACAATATACTACTAATGTGCATATGATGGGTAAGTTGGTCAAACATTCCATTGTTGCTTGTCTAAAATGAAACCTATTTGCTAACATGCTAGGAGATGTGCACGCTCTTGATAGTATGTTCTGGTAGAGATGGAAGGCATCTAGATAGCCAATGTATGCATACAGGATATGGAAAAGTGTTGTGCCAAAGTATTGGTCAAGATAGTTGCACAACTATGTGAATCATACCAATATGCATCATAGGTTATCATTTAAATGTCAACATGATTTGATGATTATGAAGTTTTACTAATCATGTAATTGAATTCGATTTCTAGGAAAGATCATGTGCTGTGATCTACAAAAGAAGGATGATGAACACTTGTTCCAAATAACAAGTGATGACTGTTCAACAAGAAGACTTACAAATGAAACATACTATAGAAGTACAAAGCAAGGTTCATGGCTAGACACACTTCCAGAGATAGATTATACCCATAGATGATTCCCAAGATTAGACGTGTTCACCTGGTAGCTGCAAAGCATGTGATGAGGTAGTTGAAAGGTACAATAGAATTTGGTCTATACTATGTTGGATATCATGAATACAGATTGTATGGTTATACAAATGCAGATTGGGATGGAAGTGTCTCAGACAGGAAGAGCACCTTTGGTGGATGTAATTGTCTAGGATCCGCCATGATCTCATGGTTTAGCAGGAAGCAGTCTAGTGTTGCTCTCAGCACAGCTGAAGCAAAGTATATAGCAGCTTGTTCTGCTAGTTGTGAGTCCATATGGCTTCAGAAGTTGATGTCAGGACTATTTGACCTGGAGTTGGATACCACAATTATTCTATGTGACAACCAGAGTTGTATAAAGATGACGGAGAACCCATTGTTCCATGACAAGTCAAAGCACATAGAAATCTAGTATTTTTATATACAAGATATGGTATAGAAGGGAGCTATAAAGCTCCAGTATGTGAGCACTGATGAGCAAGTTGATAATGTGTTGACCAAGCCTCTGTCGAGAGGGAAGTTTGAATACTTTAGGGAAAATCTTGGAATAGTTTAGATCAAGAGGATTCAATGAGCTTGGTTGATGTAGCAGGCAATCACGGGTCATGTGACGTAATTGAGTCTCCTAGGCTACAAGAGGATCTGAATGAGTGGTGAGGTAACGTAGGTGGTTACAGTGTGCAACGTAATGGACGATCCTAGGCTGGACCCACTAAGTGGATTTCTCAGTTCATGGATGACGATAGTCACATCCAGTATGAAAAAGGACTAGCACTATGGTGGGAAATCCTAGATTTGATCTAGGTCACATCCAGTATGAAAAAGGACTGGCAATGTGGTGGAAAATCCTAGATTTAATCTAGGTCACATCTAGTATGAAAAAGGATTGGCATTGTGGTGGAAAATCCTAGATTTGATCTAGGTCACATCTAGTATGAAAAAGGACTAGCATTATGGTGGAAAATACTAGATTTGATCTAGGTCATGTCCAGTATGAAAAGGACTGGCACTACAGTGGAAAATCCTAGATTTGATCTAGATCACATCGAGTATGAAAAAGGACTGCCAATATGGTGGAAAATCCTAGATTTGATCTAGGTCACATCCAGTATGAAAAAGGACTGGCATTGTGGTGGAAAATCCTAGATTTGATCTAGGCCACATTTAGTATGAAAAAGGACTGACAATGTGGTTGGATTGTATCATCCTTGGACTTCAGTCCATAATGAATCCGGTGACTTATGTCCTCGAGAATGTGGTGGGATTGTATCATCCCTGGACTTATGTCCTAAAGTGAGAGGGATTGATCATCCCGTAATTGGATCATGTGTGTTGCAGGTTATGTTGTTGATTGAAAGATCAAGATGATGTTGTTGATCGAGAGATCAAGTGTTGTTGTAGATGATCGAGTGATCGAGTGCTGCAGAAGATGAAGACCAAATATGAAGACTCAGTGCTGTAGAAGATGATTCTCCAGTATGTTGAAGATGTTCTAATAACTGTTCTAGTTGTTGATGATGTTGAAGAAAACTTCCAATGATTTATATATGTATCACCTTGATGTTGTTGATGATGCTTTCTCTCCTTTCTCCTTCAGTTGATGTTGCTGTTGTCAGTAGAATACCCTTCTCGTTAAGGGGGAGTGTTGAAATATTGTAACTTCGAAGAATATTCTATTGTATTTTATTACTGTAATCTATTCGGAGATGTTTTATTCCTTTTTCGGGCTATTATTATTGTATTTGTTCATCATAGAGTCATGAGGTATATCCTCCCATGTAAGTAGGGGAAATAGATCCCCTAGAGTAAAATGTAATGGGGTTTTTAAGTCCTCTAGAGGAATCGGCCCAATCAACATCATTCGAGTGGTAAATTTATTTGAGGCCGACATGTCAAGTTGTAAAATTAAAGTAGAAGTGAATGTATAAATAGAAGCTAGGCTCTCTCATTTATTCATTCATTCACACACACACTCACTTGTGTAATTCACAATGGATATATATATATATGCAAGGAGAAGGAGAACTTGTTTTTGGCTTTGACTTTGTACTTTTCATCATCTATATTGAGGAATTTTTGCTGGGTTTTCTTCTCGTAGAGGGTTTCCCAGGATAAATTTGTGTCTCTTGTGTTTATGCTGTGCTTGTTATTCTTTCAGTGATGTTGTATATTCTATTGTTGTGAAATTGAATTGAACACTGATGTTATCTATCTTATCATATTGAATCTTAACATCTTCATGGGTGTGTTCGACCAGGAGGAATCCAACTTCAACTATCTCGAACACTCTCCTTGTTGTTAAAAGAGATAAAAATGCAAATACAAAGCGGTTTTTTTTATCGCCTAAACAATTATCCATTTGCAACAACAATATGGGTGGTAGTTTTCTATTTGGCATGCATTGATTAGTACCATCAACACACAATATATCATCTTGCATTACATATTGTCTTTATATCAAACACTTTTCATATGAATCTAATTGCAATAGAGCATCATGCAATTGGTTCTTAGATGTTCCTCCTTTGTAGAGAAAATCACCTTATTTATCAACCACCGGTTCTTCAAGACACTTCAAGCATTTAGCCAGGGATGTCACAGTGAAATTCGATCCCATCACTAAAAACAAGAGGCTGAAATGGCCCAAACTCCCAATCTTGTGCCCATGAGTCAACATTCCAGTCAATGATATGGGAAGATTCATAACATTACTAAAATAAGTTTCCTTCTTACCCATACTTGGAATGGAATTCTTTGACTTATCCATTTTGTCATGAACAATACTCAGAAAATTCTTCGTATTTTATTGTGAAGCTAATCTGTGAGAATAATATACTTGGTGACAACTTGCGATATATTTATTATGAGCTGCTTGATGTCCTCGCAACCTTTCCACCTCAGCTGGATCAGTGGTCCCCTTAAGCCTATCCTGTATTGTAATTCACTCATTACACCTTCCAAAGGAGTTTGATTTGGAAATTTTAACATCTCGAAAATATTCTCTCATCACCTTGCTAATGGAGGATTGTGATACTCAAGGCAAACTGATACTTTTGCTTTCTTCATTTTCCATTTTTCGCAGCAAACCATGGGACATATTAGATGGCAATAGTTTCAAGTTTTTCCTTGTTCCATCTTCACTTATTAATTGTGTAAGATGTGGATATTTGTCTGAATTCTCTTCTACAATTTTATTAATAGTAGCTACTAGTGCAGAAATGTTCACCCTAGATTTTTCCAAGCCACTATTACCATGCACAACTCTCACATCACTATTCAAGAACACGCTTTTATAATTGTAGAAAGCACTCCTTTTTATTCCATGGAATTTATACCATACATTTTGAAAGACGTCTATTGTTTCTAATCTCATTGTAAACATGCTTCTTTTTTCGTCATCTCCTTCTTTAGCCACGGGAGCATTTGATCCCATAGAATTTATAACATATTGTCTTCTTGAATTTCCATTCATACTATGAAATTTATTCACACATTCAACTATTGATTGAAGTGAAATTTTCGAGATACAAAGATTAGAGCAACAATGTTCAGTGAAATTTTTCGAAAGGAATGCACCCTAATCAATTCCAAGCATGTAAGGTACCGATCTTGAATTTCTTTCGGAAATTTTAGTTCCAGCTTTCCTCTTTATGGAATTGTATGGCCTTGTTCCATTACCTTTAACATCTATATATTCACAATGGGGAGTACCTGGAAGGACCACCTGTAAAGTACATTCTTAAAAAATATTCCAAATGTTGACCATATCTTCATCTGTTTTATTTTTTAGTATAACATCAAAAGAAACATCATCGAGGTCAAGCAAATTGTTTGCAGTCCATATTATGAGAGATCCTAAAATACACTGCAATCCTCACAATTTCAAAAGAATTTATGAACTAAAATACCAAACTCACCAGCATCTAGTGCTTTGAATTATACAATGTCTCCCTAAAACACAGTTGACACTATTCCCCGAGCAACATATTGTGGCTTTAAAGAACATTGATGTATCAAATTAACTTTCTCTCCCACAAACCTGACATTGTCATTTTCTCTTAATACTTTCAAAGTAGTTTCATATTGATTATTGTTGAAATTGCTTTCAACAGAAAACAATGTTTCTGTATTAAAATATACGACTCTATTAATCGTCCATACAACAAAACCTTCGTTGCTCAACCCTGGACAACGTGCCATACAAGAAAACACCACTTCATCCACCCGAATACCAAAGGAGAATTCACCCAAACACGTTACCTCATCAAAATCATTCCCACTCACATTTGTTACAAAACCTATGGAAATGCAATCCTTGCATTCTGAGCACTTATGTAAAAAATTAACTTTTCTCATAATTAAAGAAGATTTATTCTTAATTGTTATGATATGTTCTACAGTCGATGTAGTATAAGCTGGTATATCATTCACCTCATTCTCTCCAAGAGAAGACCCAATGTGGTTAACGACCTCAAATACAGGACATTGAATATAACCACCAACTACCTCTGACAATGTATCTGCACCTTCCGATGGATAGGGCAATTGAAGACTTGCATTTAAAGTCTTGTTAACATTTACAATGATACATCCATCATGAATGCTGATATTATGAAAAAAAAATCTTTTTGGAAAAGAGATTCCTTCAGCAACTTTCAATCCATTAAAAAGCAGGTCCATGCATTGGTGAGAACCAAAATCCATTTCATAAGCGATTTCTGAAATACAAAATAACAGGACACATTGTTCATAACCAAAATCCATTTCAGAAGCGATTTATGAAATATAAAATAACAGGATCCCATTAAAAATCACATTTATTTTAAACAAAGAATAATTTTTCCACTAGTGTATATTATCAAATAATTCAATTAGAAGGATCGATCGACCCTTCATTTATGAGATAAATGAAAAAAATATTTAATCTACGAAGCCTAGGCCAACAATTCCTGACTTCTGACTTCCGCTGTAAATAGTAGGGACCCAAACATCAGCTAAGTTATAACATATAAAAATTGTTTGTCCCGAATTCAGACTTCCGACAAGAAGGATCGGTCGCCCCTTCGTTTAGTAGAGAATTGTGAACACCTATATCCAACAATTCACCTATGTCCAAATTGGTGAGCACAATAAGGATCGACTGACCCTTCTTGCAATCTACAGCTACTATGAACAGAATACTGGGCACAAGAAGGGTCGACCGCCCCTTCATATATGAGGGAATTGTAAAAATATTCAACCTATGAAGAATAGTCCGTCAATTCATGTATATCCAAAATGGTGAACACTAGAAGAATACTGAGCACAAGAAGGGTCGACCAATCATTCATTTACAAGAGAAATGTAAAACTATTTAATCTACACAGTCTAGGCCGACAATTCCCGACTTCCAACTTCCGCTATAAATAGTCATGATCCAGACATCAGATAAGTTATAACATATAAAAAATGTTTGTCCCAAATTCCATTTTTCGACAAGAAATATAGGCCGCCCCTTCATTTAGTAGATAATTATGAAAACCTATATCCAACAATTCCCTATATCCAGAATGGAGAACACAAGAAGGATCGACTAACCCTTATATCAAGTTAGAACTATTATGAAAAGAACACTGGGAAAAAGAAGGGCCGACCGCCCCTTGATTTATGATGAAATTGTAAAAATATTCAACCTACGAAGGTTGGGTCGTCAATTCATGTATATCCAAAATGGTTAACACTAGAATAATACTGAGAACAAGAAGGATCAACCGAACCTTCTTGCAGTCTAAAACTATTATGAAAATAGTATTGGGCAGTTGAAGGGTCGCCCACCCCTTCATTTATGAGGGAATTGAAAAACATATTCAACCTACGAGGGCTAGGGCGTCAATTCATGTATATCCAAAATGGTGAACACTGCAAGAATACCGAGCACAAGAAGGGTCAGATGAACCTTCATTTATCAGAGAAATGTAAAAATATTTAATCTACAAAGGCTAGGCCAACAATTCCCGCCTTCTGACTTCTGTTGTAAATAGCAGGAATCCGGATATAAGCTAAGTTATAATATATAAAAAAAAATTCCCGACTTCAAATTTTTCGAATGGAAGGATCGGCCGTCCCTTCATTTAGTGGATAATTGTAAACACCTATATCCAACATTTATATATATCTAGAATGGAGAACACAAGAAATATCAACCGACCCTTATTGTACCCTAGAAATATTACGAAAAGAATACTGGGCAGAAAAAGCATCTCCCGCCTGTTCATTTATGAGGGAATTTTAAAAATATTCAACCTACGAATGCTAAGCCGTCAATTCATGTATATCAAAAATTGTGAACACCAGAAGAATACTGAGCACAAGGGTAAGACGGCCCTTCATTTATGAGATAGTTGTAAAAATATTTAATCTACGAACGCTATGTTGACAATTCCCAACTTCCAACTTCCATTGTAAATAGTAGGGACACAGAAATCATCTAAGTTATAACATATAAAAAAAATTGTCCTAACTTCCATTTTGCGAAAAGAAGGATCACTCATCCCTTCATTTAGTAGATAATTATGAACAACTATATCCAGCAATTCACCTATATCCAGAATGGCGAAAGCAAGAAGGATTGTCCGACCCTTCTTGCATTCTATAACTATTATGAATAGAATAATGGGAAGAAGAAGGGTCACGTGCCCCTTAATTTATGAGGTAATTGTAAAAATATTCAACCAACGAAGGAGAAGATGTCATGTATATCTAAACTGGTGAAGAACAAAAGAATACTGAGCACACGAAGGGTTGGACGACCCTTCATTTACGAGAGAAATGTAAAACTATTTGATCTATGAAGGCTAGGATGAAAATTCCCGATTTCCAACTTCCTCTATAACTAGTAGGACCCTACATCAACTAAATTATAACCCATACAAATTGTTTATCCCGACTTCCATTTTCCGACAAGAAGGATCGGATGCCCCTTCGTTTAGTAGATAATTGTGAAATCCTTTATCCAGCAATTCACCTATATCTAGAATGGAGAACACAAGAAGGATCGACTGACCCTTCTTGCAGTCTCGAACTATTATGGAAAGAATATTGGGAAGAAGAAGGGTTGTCCGCACCTTCATTTACGAGGGAATTGTAAAAATAGAACTTGGAGAAAGAGCGGCCGCTCTTTCTCTAGGAATATTTCCACTTGCCAACAAACTATGCGAACAATGTTCCTATGAAATTTGTGTTTAAAGTGCCGATATCTACTTTTGCCACTCCTGAAAATCATCCATGGAGAAAGGAGAGGACGCTCTTTCTCCTCAGCATCTATTTCCAACACCCCAAAATAGAACAACCTGACGAAAGAGTGACCTCTCTTTCTTTGACAAAATTTCAACTTGCTAAGAAACTCTTTGAAGCAAAACTTCTATAAATTTTGCTGTTAAAATGTGGATATCTAGTTTCCTAGGGTGACATGTGGAATGCTTAGATTGTGACACATGGCGATTTTTATTTTTAAAATTAGTCTAAATATTTTATACGCTGACTTGGGACTCTATAAACTCAGCAACTCAGATAAGACTCAGAAAATTAAAATTAATGTTTTGGAAGCCTGTGGAGGCTACCATCACAACCTTTAGGCCTGTAGGTTGCCATAGGGGTAGCCTCTTGGCCTGTAGGTTTCCACAGGGGCAGCCTACAGGCCTATAGGTTGTGATGGAATCCTCCACAGGCTTCCAAAACAACAAAACTTAATATAAATAAATGCAAAAGACTAAAAAAAATGTAAAGCAAAACTTTTAAAAAAAAAATAGAACCAAAACATGTTGAATGTGGTTGTCATTGGTGTCAAAGGAATTCAGTAATGGCAAAGGAATAACCAAGGACACGATGTCAGTGAAAACTCAGTGAAAGACAAAGGAATGACAAAAGATATGATGACATGAGATGTATGGTGAAGTGACATGGTTGATCAAAGGAATAATCAAGGACATGATGGCAGGGAAAACTTAGTAGAAAACAAAGGAATGAAAAAGGAAGTGATGTGGCATGTGTGATGAATATGGAAAGACACATGATGGTGTTCTAGTGCTATCATTAAGTCAGTGTTGCAATCTAACATCACTCTGGAAAAGAATGGCAAGTATGTGAAACTTTGGAAATTGACTAAGTATTGAAAAATTAGTCAAAATTGATCTAAGAGAATGCCCACCATAACTGTTGTTTTGAAGAAAATACCCACACCATAATATCAGGATATACCTTGTTGAATAAGCTATCTAACCATGGTCTCATTTATTCAAAAGAGTGCTTTATGACAAATTTATAGATCTGCCAAAACAAGGGTTCAAACAGTTTTAGACATTCTGAAAAATGGCCAAGTGTTGGAAAATCGGTCCAAGTGACCTTGGGAAAATGCCCGCCATCTCTTGTGGTTGATGTCTTAAATAATTTTGAGAGTATGGAATTGTCCAAAGGGTCTCCGAGAAGGAATATATTAATATTCCAAAAGTGCCTATCAGCTTGATTTGCACTACTCCAATAAAATGCTCGTCAAGGAGAGAGAAAGAGGCTTCAAGAGGTGAAATTGGTTTAGATGGAGTCACCTTGTTGGCCTCTATCCATTGGGTGTATCACACTTCAAAATTGGTGAAAAGAAAAATCTCATCATACTAACCTAGGGTTTGATAATTTTTCCTAAGTGTCAAATCAACAGTTTGAAAGACTACTTTCAAATGCCCACCAGATGTTGTGTGTGTGTAAATAAGTTTATCAATTGGCATGGTCTTGTTCATTGTTGAAGTTTCCATCCATTCATGCTTTTAGTTTTCCTTATGTTGAGCAGGCATGAAAGAAATCAATCTTCCAAAGTTAAAGAAAAAATGTTTTGCATTTTAAGAACAAAAATTTGGCTAAGTATTGAACTCACATGGCTAGGAGGCCATTTGGAAACACCTTAAAAGAGGTGTCCTTGTGATAATAAATTAATTAGGTGGGATAGGATTTTTCTTTGGTGAATTGGCTATCTAACCATGGGTTCATATTCTCCTCTGGAGTTCACATGTATGAAATATAAGTATACCAAAATGAGAAAGAGGTTGTTTTATTGTTCAATAGTAGGTTGACAAGGCATTGGGAAATGCCCGCAAGTGTGAAAATCCTCACAGCAGATCTAAGAGTTGATGTATACCTCACAAGAAAGATTAAGATTAAGCAGGAAAATAGAAGAAGGGTGGTCATGCAGTGTAAAGGAGCAACAAAATTATGATACAGTAGAACTCAGATAGAAGTAGAATAGCATCACACACTAATTCATTAATCATAATATGAATAATAAATAATACAATGGTGGAGAGGATTCGAATGCCAAGGTGGAAATTCGAATTAGTATGCATGCACTGATCAAAAGATCAGTGGAGTGTCATCAAAGCACAACTAGGAGTCCTAATCATCATCAGTGGAGTCATCAATGCACAAGTAGCTGTCAACCAGGTGTCAAGCTGAGTCTAACTGAGTGTGGTAGGTGTAACTGGCACATGGAAGCACTAATGTAGTGAAGGAGGCTCAATGGAGGGCACATGAGGACCTAACTGGAGTCAAAATAGGAAGTCTAGTCTCACTAGAGGTCCATCAGAGTGATACAGTCAATTGAGGAGTCAATCTAGCCTTAAATCAAGGAAAGATATAAAGATAACTCAACTAACTGAAGTGCAGCTAAGTGGTAGGTGAGAGAGGGCACCATTCACAAGTGGTAGGTGAAAGGAGGGTGCACTATGCACTAGGAGGGATAAAAATGATCAGAAAGAAGCTCTCGGGGCTAGCTAAATGAGGACTAGGTGCTGGGATTGATCACTGGGATGCATGCAATTTCATCATTGCATGCATGACTGAAAATGAAAAAATGGAGAATGTTGTTAGGACTAGGATGGAGTATAGGAAATTCCCAACACCCCCCCTTAATCCATCCTGGGCCCTGGTAACTAGGACCAAAGGTCATCCAATACAATGAATAATAAATAACAGTCCATAAACCGAGGAAATGGGGAAAACCTCATGGGAAAATACCCCCCCTCAAAATAGACTGTAGGGCACACCAAATTAAATGCTACAAACTCAAGCAGGTGTGATGCTTGGTCATATGTCTGGAGGTATCTTCTTCTTGGGAAGAAGTGGATCATGCTAAAAAATTATGTGCTTGTACTTGCTCTTCAGATCGAATGTGATGAGAACAAATCCAAAGGTATGAGGATGATCCTGGAACTTGTGATTTGAATCAGCTGAGGTAGGATCAAATCCATGAATGTGTAGATAGCCTTTTTTTTTCTCCTTTGAACCATCATAGGTGAGATTATGCCCAAAAGAACCATCACATGATAGTGAATGCTTGGAATTCAAATCAAATCCAAGACTTGAAAAATGGTTTCTTGAGATCTCCTTTGAACCATTAGAGGTGAGATCAAAACCATGAAATGCATGAGAAATTATCCCAAGTGAATGGAAATGCCCTACATCTTCAATAAACTTCTGAGAGCATGTACAAATGATCATATAGTAGTACATAAGAGGTGAGTAATCAAGGAGAGAAAATGCATTACCTCCAATTGTTGATTTAACCTCTGAAACATTCAATAGATCATCATGATGCAAACCAACAGACTCTTGTGCAAGAGAGGATATAAGAATCTCTGTAGTTTCTAGAGTGTGAGCTGGCACATAATTCAAAGTAGAAGAAATTTGGAGCATGAGTGTAGAATCTGCAAGTTCTTCTTCTTTGTGGACAACTTCATTATGAGATGTGTTTGATATGGATTCATGATCAGAGAGACCATCAAGGAGGGCGAATGCAATAGTGGGCTTGCTCTCAAAATTGTTTAGACCAATCCCTTCATTCTGTTTTCCAAATATTTCATCCAGATGGTCCCATAGCTCTTTTGGATATTCAGCAGAAAGGAAATGGGGTACCATGCAATGAGACATAGCATACAACATGGCTGCATAGGCTCTGTCACCTTCATTTAACCAGTCATTCTCTTCTTCAGAGGATTCAAACTCTCTTTCAAAACAATAATCAAAGAGACCATGTCTCTTCAAATGTGATATCATCTTTGGTTTCCATTCATCATAGTTGAATGGAGAAAGAGGAGCAATTACTTCCAGATTCATGGAAGCTGTTTCAGAAGACCTGCAAAAAACAATAGAAAATGTCTGCAACTATTGCACTCGAAATCTTCATAATAACCTGCAAAAAACTTTCAGGAATGGAGATAGACAATACTCTCAACATGCTCTGATACCATGTGAAAATCCTCACAGTAGATCTAAGAGTTGATATATACCTCCCAAGAAATATTAAGATTAAGCAGGAAAATAGAAGAAGAGTGGTCATGCAGTGTAAAGGAGCAAAAAAATTATGATACAGTAGAACTCAGATAGAAGCAGAATAACATCACAAAAAAATTATGATACAGTAGAACTCAGATAGAAGCAGAATAACATCACACACTAATTCATTAATCATAATATGAATAATAAATAATACAATGGTGGAGAGGATTCGAATTCCAAGGTGGCAATTCGAATTAGCCTACATGCACTGATCAAAATATCAGTGGAGTGTCATCAAAGCACAACTAGGAGTCTTGATCATCATCAGTGGAGTCATCAATGCACAAGTAACTATCAACCATGTGTCAAACTGAGTTTAACTGAGTGTGGTAGGTGTAACTGGCACATGGAAGCACTAATGTAGTGAAGGAGGCTCAGTGGAGGGTGCATGAGGAGCTAACTAGAGTCAGAATAGGCAGTCTAGTCTCGAGGTCCATCGGAGTGATACAGTCAGTTGAGGAGTCAATCTAGCCTTAAATCAAAGAAACATCTAAAGATAACTCAACTAACTGAAGTGCAATTGAGTGGTAGGTGAGAGAGGGCACCTTTAACAAGTGGTAGGTGAAAGGAGGGCGCACTAAGCACTAGGAGGGATAAAACTGATCAGGAAGAAGCTCCCGAGGCTAGCTAAATGAGGACTAGGTTATGGGACTGATGACTGGGATGCATGCATGCATGCAATTTCATGACTGCATGCATGACTGAAAATGCAAAAATGGAGAATGTTGTTAGGACTAGGATGGAGTATAGGAAATTCCCAACAGCAAGGAGGTGTTATTTTGATGATAAAATTCATCAGTTATCTTGTTCTTGTTCCTTGGTGAACTGAATATCCAACCATGGAATCAGATTCCTATTTGGTGCTCTCACGTGTGAGTTATTGGTCTCCCAAAAATAGAGAAAAAATTGGTTATTTATAAAGGGGTAAATATGTCCACAAGAGGGTTTAAAGGATAAGCCCGTAGGAGCTTAGGAATACTTGCAGGGGCTTAAATATGCTCGCAGGGAGTGAAGTTAAGCCTGCAGGGGCTTAAGGATGCCTGCAAGGACTAAATTTAAAACTCGTAGGGGCCTAGCAATGCCCGTAAGGGATAAAAGATGCTCACAAGGGTTTTTCTATGCTCGCAGGGGGTGAGGTTAAGCCCGCAGGGGCTTAAGGATGCTCGCAAGGGCTAAAGTTAAATCCCACAAGGGACTAGGAATTCCCGCAATGGCCTAGGAATTCCTGTAGGGGCCTAAGAATTGCTACAGGGGCTTAGATAAGCTCGCAATAAGCCAACAAGGGAGGAAAGATGAGCCCACAAAAGGAAGCCCGCAGGCTTGAGATGGAAGGAGGCTACATGCCTGATATGAAGGAAGACTACAGTCTTGGGATGGATGAAGCTAGTAGGACTAAAATGTCCAAAGAGGTTTTTGTTGGTTATGGAGCTTGATCTCCAGATTCAGAGATATTATTATTCATCCGTGTCCGTACCCTAGGTTTGGTTATGATCCCAACACGATCCCCAAGCAGTCCGGGGAGTGGTTGCACTCCCCCGGCTGGGGTGCAGCGCCCCCGAGAAAGGGGGTTTGGGGGAAATGCCTTGTAATACCCCATTTTGACCCTTAGGATATATTAGCTTTTAATGTAAATATTGTATACATGTGATGTATGTTTTCCTAGTGTGGAGCTCAAGGCCAAGGCCCTGCTAGTGGAAGCTCGAATTTTATTTAAAGGCAAGTATTATACATTACATTACCCATGTGCTATTTAGCCATGGAACATTGTAAAAATGATGTAAATAAACATCATGCAATAAAATACCAAAACTGGCTATGGAGGCAACGAATGAGAAGGGGCCATGTGTATCCACTAGGGAGTGGTGAGGGGGCTATGGGATTGAACCACAGGCTACCATATGTCACCTTGAGAACCTATTTGACTTTCCTTGCTGACATTTAATTCTGTTGTAAGGAAGTGGTTGAGGAATTCAGTCCATGGCTTCAATGGAGCATGGGCAGTGTAACATCTCGAAACTTCATAAAAATTTAAAATTTTTAATAACATAATTAATTATGATAATAATAATTGCGCAATTAATAAATGAGATTACAACCACATTAGTTGTACAGTTGTTAGTACTAAGCATACTTTTTTTGTTTGTTTTAGCAGCAATAATATAATGACATTGTTAACACAATTAGAAATAAACAGATGGGGAATATTATATGACACTTTCTCTTTTGCAATGATACTGACAATTTGACTTTGTTGCATAAGGGTGTCCTACGAGGTACCCGAGAGCTTACTTAGCTGCTACGCTAAAGCTTATTGAATGTCCTATGTGCAGACAACAGGTAAAAAGTTTCATGGATACATATAAAGTTCAAAATCAACATCATAATTAATAAAAAGTTATCATTCTATTGCGTTTCACCACAAGTAAGCAGGTATGGATTTGTAGCTATAATTACTGTTTTTCAAATTTTATTTTACAACTCCACGATGTTTAAAAACATAGTAATTTATATTCATCATCATGCTGAGGGTTTTGTAGTTGTAATTCTTGTTATTGTTATAGCTGGCCTCGTCGTCGTCTCCAGATAATTGTCTATTTTCCCATTACTGATGTAATGAATGTATCGCAAGAATCATTAAATGTTAAAGTGAGAGAATACATCTAACATTAATTAGTTTATTTGATAATTATTTATCAATGGATCTATTGAATGTCTACTATACAGTCTATCTATAGTTACGATAATAGAATTCATGTGAATGCAAACAATGCTGCCAAGGTAATTATAAGGTCTACCCAAATCGTAATTCTATGAGCTATATGATAACTTATAAGCTTGTAAGTCTTATGAGGAGTATCAAAATAAAATATGAATCCCTTGTGAATTAGAACTACATCACTTAGGACTATAGTCATTCTAACAACTATTACATGAATCAATAATTAATAAATAAAAACTATAAGACTTACCCTTGGAATTATAAACTTCTATGTAATAACATAAAATCTAAAAGCGACCTAGACTTGAAACTTTATGAACCACTATATCATCGTTGGTCAACACAACACGTTGATAAGTGTTATGTAACATGGCTTAAGACCATATGAACCTTGAGATCGAATTAACGTAACATATCAAGATATTTTGTTATGTATCCAAAATGAAATGATAGTGTTGGACTAAGAGTACTAACAAACCATAAATGGTGATGGACAGGTTGGCAGTTTCCAGTGATACGAATCGGTGTTGGGATTGTGTTATAAGTCTGTATTAATGGCCATCCTTGATGTGTTTAATGACGAGGATTACAACTTCCACAATGACTGTAATTGAATGCAGAAAGGTGACGGTAAAATGTCGCCATGTAATACATGTTGTTGCTAAATCTCTGAGCTGGCAGTTTGAAAATCCATCGTATGCAAAAGGTTGGTATGATCGTGCTACGGCAATTGAATGAGCATTTAAGTATTAGTTGTTTGTTCCAATGCAAGGGGTGTTGTCAAGATCACGATCGTTGATCAACTTGATCTTGACCGTTGGATGTAACCCTAGGATTTGGGTTGATGTTTTGGTTTATGATATTGGAATTGAGGTTTAATGTTTCCATTGTTTTCGGTCTGTGGCCGACAGGCTGTCGAAATTTTGGTTTAGAAAGTGTATGAGGTTCGACCTCAAGACCTCTGGTTTGGGAAGGTTACAGTTCCCTTCCTTCTGCAATGGCGTCGTTTTGATAGACTGTGTATCAAGTTTATAATGTCAATGGTTTATAGTTCTGGAACTCGTTGTTTTAGTTTGAGTTCAAAGATTTGCCCTGGTGCAAAATGGACCGAAGGTTTCTCGTCTCGTCTTCAGCATGGAGTCAGTGTTAAACTGGTGAAAGTGGAAAGCTTTGGTAGTTTTTGCAGCAAGGTAAATTTTTCTTTATCAAACAATAATTCTTTTAATGTACTTCATCTTTTGATTTGAATAGGTGTTAATCATAAAAAACTAAGCCATCGTTTGTTGTCAGTTGCAGATTGTGAGGAAGAACATTGAACAAGGGTTTTGAAAGGTTAGCGAGCTTTCATTCGGGTAAGTTCCGGGTCTTCCAAACCCTCATAGATGCTCTGTGACTATGTTGATGGGGTTTCAAAGGTTATGTAGCTAGTCCTGCCGTAACTTGTCGTGGTTGTTAATTGAAGAACTTTGAACCACCATTTGTAAATCAAATGATAACTGTTTTTCGGTATTGTGACTTTTGTTTGGTTATAAGATCTCTGGTTCTCTACCTTGTTATTGATATTCATCGAACTGAAAAATGTAAAACTTGTCCATATCGAGGGTCTTAAGAACTCATTCCAATAACGGACTTGGGTATAAACCCTGTATTTTTTATTTTGGAAAAACATGTTGTAATTCTCATTCTGAACACAACGACTTCATTCTTGAAGTTTGGACTGTGTAAAGGTTTAAAAACTATGAATCACAACTTTTGTTTTAAGATATGAGATTAAAAGGGGAGAGCTGAGGCTCGTCTACTATATAAAAAATATTTTCCTTCTCAGCAATGAAAACGTATGCTATTTAACTTTGTATAAAAAGTATGTGTTATATGACTTGAGGCCATAGATTGAAATCGTGATTTTCGTCTTATTCTAGGATTTGTGAGTCTTTGTTTAAAAATGGTAGCTCTATAATAAGTGCTATTTGTTCTATGTAGAAACCATTTGAGTTGACAAACATATTGCTGTAGGTTGTCAAAGTGAATTTCGTTTCTATACTTAGGTTATGTGAAACTTGTCTCAGATGATAGCTTTGTCAAAGAAACTTCGAAATAGTTTTTCTTTTTGTTTGAAGATGAAGTGAACAGGACTATACCTTAAATTGAGTTTTTCGTTTGAGTAGAAATGTTTAAAATACGAGTTTTCGAAAGGACTTGGATTCCGATCTGTAACCTGTGTAAGTTGAGTTTTTTTTTGGTTGTAAAGAGAAGTAATGATAAAAAGGAATCGAAAACCTAACTAGGGTTTGATATAAAAACTTGGAATTGAAATCGACATTTAAAGTTTAGGATATCTATTTAATAAAATGCCTGATAGAAACATAATGATTATAATATTTTCATTATCTGTTGAAACTATAAAAAAATATAGGAAATGGATAAAGTAATAAATGAAAATAGTGTGTGTAAATGCAAAGTGGAAAATTGTGTGACGATTGTTTTGTACAGTCTTGATATGATGATCACATTCATTTAATTACGGCTCTGTTATTATAATGCAAACATAATATGATATATAGAAAGATGATTTCTATCTATTTCTTATGTACATAATGATGATAAGAATGATGCAATGCAACTGTACAGGAATTAAACATTATTTGCTCTTTGTATAACTAAGGAAACATTATATATATATATATATATATATATATTAAATATTATACAGAACTTTCTACAATTATTAACTATAGAGCAGAAACTGATAAACATATGAATCACTATATCTATTTATCGAATCAAATTGGCAAATTGCCTATCTTATCATCTATTCTTAATTTGAGTATCTATGTTGCAGTACGATGCAGAAAACAACATGGGGAAAAATATAGATACTGATTTATCAATCATTTAAACTTTAACATTCAGACTTCAACAAATTTAGAATTAGATTCTATTTTGAAAGTAGGAAATAGAGATTACTAAATATACAGAACAATTCTATTAGCTGAAGTAAGGTAGAAAATTTGTAAGAACCTGGATAAATATGTAGGGCAACAAATAGCCCAAGGAGACTGTTCCACCCTGCCAATTCCTGAAAATAGTCAAGTACTGTCTTCGGACCCCCGAGCCTGTTCACTGAACCACTAGGAGGAAGAAACTCAAGAAATAGGACTTCTTCTTACAATAGCAAATAACTTATGAGTTTTCAATAGCTAGCAGTCCAATAGACCTGCACCAACATCTCTAGTTCTTCTCAACAATATGCAGACTTAATATTGCATTCACAACTAGCCTCCCTATTCGAATCTCTCAGTGATCACCTGATGCACATGAGGAAAATATTCTGCAGAAATATTGATTAAGAGTTGCCTTCTTAATTCAAATTTTCCTTTATAGGCTGCCTAGGCCTTTTCAGATGTTACTGCATCATTAAATGAGCTGTCTGCTCACTCCTTCCACCTGGGGGATAATGCCCTATTTTTAGGGGTAGTTGTCCCATAACTAACAGCTAGTGGTGTGATGCAATTGTTGCCATCTGTCCCATACCTTCCAACAACTTCCATTCCTCCTAGTGGGTCAGTGAACACTCATTTAATAGTCCTCTTGGGTGTTTGTCTCCTAATTAATTTATTTAAATAATAATATTCAGTAATTACATTCATCCATGATCAAAACTAATCATAATTACAAAACTTTGTAATTAAATTTAACATAAAGTATTTTGCAAATAAAATAGTAATTTTCATAACTTTGGGTAGGTGACAGGCAGCCCATAAATTCGTATGGCAGAGTATGGGCTCTGTTTTCTTGTGCCACAATTCTCTCTACCTCATAAGAGTTGGTTTTTCCTCATTTCCATTCCATGGTGGAAGGCCCCAACATCATTTTCCATCTAAAAACGAATTGCCAGTAGTGAGAAAAACCAGAAATCGCAACTTTGAAAGAACCCACGTTTTGAAGAGCCAAAAACACCCAGATTTGGTATTTAACAGTAAAATCTAATGGGGAATCCATAGGTATGAACCTTGGGGCAAATTTGGGAGCATTAGCTACCCAAAAATCCATTGGAAAACTCAGTTTTGATAGCCCAGAAAACCAGTGACGGGATTGAGTTATTCATTGACAGAATGGTGAGAATTCCAAGTGTAGATGTTTGAACAGAGGATTGGATTGCTTGAATTTAGCTTAAGATTTCTGTAGCTCTGTGGTTGAGCTCACTGGCTTAGCATCCTCATCATTTGTCTTTTGTATGTTTGATAAACCCAACTGTGTGTTGGCTTAGCATAGCTGTTGAGTGAAACCATGGTTGTGAGTGAACCCATCTAGTTCCTCCTTAGTTGATACACAACCTAGCTCGGGGGTGATCTCTCAGCTGAAAGAATATAGGCTAGACATAGATCTATGGTTGGGTGGAACGTTGCTCTCACATAGCCAGTCATTTGGACAACTTCATCTTCTAGATAAGTGTTCTTTGTGATTTATATTATATGCATTATGTTTCTTGCAATGTGTTAATTCAGAATGATAATTGTTCATGTTAATGGAATTGATATGAAGTCTCTGCATAGCATGAGAATGTGATGGATTCTCTGCCTGTTGATTTATCATTTGCTTGAGATAAATATGTTGACGCAATTTAGTTTGTGTGTGCAATTGTGTTTATTTTCGATGTGTATATTTTGATTATGTATTTGCACACAGAAGTTTTTAATTGTTATGAATTTCTTAGTAATGAATGGGGCTAAGATTGCCAATAAGTCTGGTAGGTTGGTCACGTCTCCTTTCTAGGATCGGATGTGTTGGAAGGGGACGTGACAGAGTGGTATCAGAGCCCAACTTATAGCACTAGGGCTGCTTGGGCCAAACTCCGAGTTACAAACAAATAACAGAATGGTTTTAATGCAGTATTGGTGAAGTTGGGGCGACATTTTCTATTGAAAAAGTGATAGGTTAGAGTTCTTAGGTGTGGGAGAGGATCACACCATTGCATAGAGCTCTCCAACAGATTTCCAATGGTACCAGACTCACCTCATTTGGCCAAGGGACGAGGGAGTTATGAACCCCGTAAGTTACAGGAAACATAGGTGTTTTCGCAGTTTCAGGATGTCGGGTTTCAGGTTTCGGGAACGTGAATTTTCAAAATTTGCGTTTGGATTTCCAAAATCCCAAACCTGCAATTTTTGGCTTTCGAGATGTCCGGTTTTGGGTTTCGGGAACGCGAATTTTCAAAATATGAGTTTGGATTTCCGAAATCCCGAACTTGCAATTTTCGGCTTTCGGGATGTCGGGTTTCGGGTTGTGGGAATGCAAAGTTGTAAAATTGCGCGTTCCAGTTTCCGCAATATTGAACCCACAATTTTGGGTTTCGGGTTGTGGGTTGCGGGATGATTACATCCCCGTGACCGCAACTTGACCCCCCGAACCCACAATTTCGATTTTTGGGTTGCGGGTTACGAGATGGTTACATCCCCGTGGCTGCAACTTGACCCCCCGAACCCGCAAGTTCAGGTTTCGGGTTGCGGGTTGTGGGTTATGGGATGGTTACATCCCCATGACCACAACTTGACCCCCTGAACCCGCAATGTCGGGTTGCGGCCTGTGTGTGGCAGAAAACAAATATATATATATATATAGAGCCTGAAAATTGATTTTTGGGTAACAGGAGCATGCAAGATCAGAATTTGATGAGTTCAGGGGCATTCTGAGGCCATTGGCGGAAACCATGAATGAAGCAGTGAAGATCCCGAACCCATTATGCTCCGATTTGGCATAAAATCAAAATGAATGGCTTTTACAAATCAGTGTCCCGATGCTTGACAGAAGGTCAGATTGAGTTGAAACTGATATGGGGCAGTCATGGAGTAGGCATGGTGTTAATTTTGGAGTTTTGGAGCCAAAATCCAAAGGATGTGGAGTCGGGGTGCCCAAGAAGGCCAAAAAGCACTATTCTAGGCCACGTTTTTGGGATTTTGAAAAGCTTGCAGTGGTGCAAAGTGACCCTATAATTCAGAATCAAGAAATATACTGAAATTGACATTTCATATTCTCATTAAACCAGACATATTTCGTTAGATGGAGATTTCCCAAAAATGCACCATTTGGGAAATAGCCATTTTTGGCCCAAAATTTAAAATTTTGGAAAAATGTGAAAAGTGGAAAGTAGTCAAACCCAGAATTTTATAGAAGATGAATGGAACATTTGAATAGAGATCTGTGAGTTGCTAAGTGTTCCTTGCTATATGGACTAACTTCTCTCGGTAGAATTTGTTTTCTGAATCCTTATGGAATTGCTTCCACGGGTGGCTAAAGTTGGCATTCCGGACCAAAATACAACTATGTAAAAATGTGCAGAATTATTGGTAAAAGTTTTCATTTTTGAAGTAATGCAATTTTCACACCCGAAGTCAGAATGGAGCATGTGGATAGGCATTTATAAAGCTTGTCCAGCAGGGAACGATGGTGCATAGTCAAAATTTGAATGGGGTTATCATACACTATATATAATTGGAGCAGAAAAGTGCGAGTGGCTATTGAGCAAAATTGTTGTCAATATGGGCAAATTCTAGAATTGCATGCCTAGAAGTAGCATACCATGAAATCGAACCAGCTACGATGTGGAAGAGGAATTTCATGCAAAGATGAGGGATTGGAATGGGAGAATTCCTTAACCCCTGTCTTGCTAATTGCATTTATATTTTATAAGCTTTATGTGCATAAAATTATGGTGTGAGAATGCTAAAAATGCAAGAGATTAGATGAGTGGCATGAATATGCATTGATTGACATATTAATAAACATTGCGTAGTGCATGAGCATATGTTTTGCATGCATATGACATTACATATTGGTAAAAGTAGTGAGACTTTACGTATGCAATGAGCCACTAACGGTAAATATTGTGGTTGATAATCACTATTGGTGTTGGTTTTGGTTGTAGGACCAAAGACAACAGAAGCATGGCTAAAGATGTTGATGATGTTGTTGCATGAAACCAACAACCTTATGAAGAAAAGGTTAGGGCAACAAATCCATGATCAATAGGTTGGTGGGAGAATGCTGCAATCTGCTGTAAGAAACCAACAAATTAGGTAACATCAAAGGTGTAAATGGGAGCGATGCAAGTAATGGTTACTTATGACGATTACATAAGTGTTGAAATGGATTGGGTAAGAATCCATTGAACCATATTCGGTAATCATAAAATGGTATGCATTTAGAGTTTAAATGCATTCATGTGAATGCCATACTGCCATAGTGTGGTGGAGCATGAAGGGGTGAAGGAAAGAGGCCTCATACCATGTGGCTGTTTAGAAATTTAGATTGCATTCATATAAAATACATCATACCATGTGTATGTTGGTTATGAGCTTAATAACCAAAGCAAGTGAAGAATGGTGGTCTTGATTATGGTAATGCATGTTACATGAGATAGTCATGATTAAGTCCTAATATGATTGAATGCATAGTACTCATGAAACCATGCAAGGTGACATTGAGTGGATGTGCATTAAGAGATTTTATAAATCTTGTAGTTAAGCATTGAGTGAATGCATATGAAAAGCTTGAGTAAATGTTGTAAATGTGCATGCATAAGTGTGGGTGCACATGTTGTGATGCATTACATGAATGCATGGGGATGGTGGGTTTGTTATTGAAAACTAAATAATGGATGAAATGGTGAATGGATGCTATTCTAGGATCATTTCATGGGCTGTTATGAATGTAGAATAGTAAGAGCATAAAGAAGGTAGTCATGATCGATGGACTGTCGGAATACTCTGTGGAAGGGCGGAGTTGAATAAATGATATGACTGTGAAATAATGAGTATCCCAAAGTTTCATTTAAATTGCATAAATGATTTGAATCTACTTTGCAATTTTAGTATGATAATGATTTACGTGAAATAAATGAGTTTGGTGATATTGATATGTTAACAGCTAGAAGTGTTTGAATTATGGGATGTTACAATTCTGGAAATGCTTCAGTGGCTGTTGCAGCAATGAAATATTAAATGCATGGGGACTCACAGCATGCTTCGCTAATTGAAAGTTTCAGACTCCAGGTAGAAATGTCTTGCGTATGGCAATGGGGATAAGACCATAGTAAAGACTGAACTCTACCATGTGCAAAAGCCTAGGGTTATGAGGAGGTTCTCATGGTTGTGAAATTTAATTTATGCATGAAACAAATCTGAAAATATTCTGATTTAAGTTTATGAGAATAATATCATTGTTGCAAGTCTAATTTTGTAGGGAACAGATTTGAAAATTTTGATTTAGAGCTTATGAGAAGGAATCTCATCATTGAGGACTCTAAGTTCTGGTAGAAAGAAGGATTGTAAATCTCTGATTTGGAATTTTGCTAATAAATGACAAATGACTATTTGGTTTATATAAATTGTGTCAGGAGAACATGTTGTAAGTGGATGTTCATGCATAGTAGCAGACATAAGACCATAATGGGAGAAGTGATACCACTTACAAGAGCCAAGCAATATGAGGATAGCCTCATGGCTAAGAAAATCAATTTCTGTAGGAGACAAAATTGTAAATTCATGTTGAATTAATTATTAATGCTATTGATTTGTTATGGAACAATCATATTTGAATTTTATTGACAAATGTTACTGACTGTTTGGCTATTTGATAAGTGTGCCAGGAAGACACATTGCAGTAAGACCATGAGAGAGGGCCTGCAGAAGCCAAACTTCGTGGGAAAGATCCCATACATTGGAAATGGGTTTCGGGTAAAACACCATTGGATATTTTGATAATGTTCCATCTACACTGCATGATTGGTAAACAATATGAGTGAGATGATAAATATTATGTCAGCAAGACATATGAGAGTTATGTAACATCAAAAAGAGTTGGGATGGAAAACCGAGGGACTGTCAACTCAGAGAAGGGATCCCCCATTCCTTATTAATGAAGAATACTACATCTGCAAATGAATAAGTGTTCTATAAACCCTCACATATATATATATACATATATGTGTGCAAGTTTAGTTGTTAGAATTACTATGCAGAGCATATTCTATTTATGTATATTATTCAGACTACTTGAAGTATGATTAGGACCTGCATAGCTCACATCAGTGAGGAGTGCACATCTTTCTAGTGCTGAGTTATGTTAGGGATGCCAATATTGATTATGCCCTATGGGAATGGATGCATTCCTGGTGTTTCAATACTTGATAGTGAATGCTATGAATTATGGTTATAATTTTAGAATAACAACGCTGACAAGTTTTCCTATACTACTTGTGTTGTCACCTTAAACAGATGCAATTTTGTGCTACACACTAAAGGAACAAAGAAAAATGTTGTTGTGAGGGGTTGTGGTGGAAGGGTTAATGTGTATGAAAGGATGTTGTGGAGGTTGTGGGAATTTTGATGAAGGGTTGTGAAGGTGTTGATGAAAGGGCTATTATATGCTTATGGCTCCATAGTAGAGCCTTGACCTAGAAATGGTCGTAGTGAAGTTTCCTTCCAAGTCGGCATGAAGGTGTACTGGTTGGACAATAATTATTTGATGTTTTGGAGCAGCCCGCGTGCTAACCAAACATCCCATTTCGCAGGAGGATCCCAAGGTTTATAAATTAAAAGCAGGACCCTGTGGACCATAGAGGAAATGTCCAATACAGATAAGTATTCAATTTCATTCATGTCTTATTTGGAATAATGAGTGTTTCAAGTATAAGCCCTCTAACAGTTAAGCTGATGCACTATTGTTTATTTGTTGGAAATCTTGGTCAATGCAGGAAGCAAGGACCCTAAAAGAATTAAAAGTGCTTGGTAAATCCAAAGAGTAACTGGTTGGGTGCTACAAATGCTTGGTAAACCCAGTCGGCGTGAAGGTTTACTGGTTGGGAATTAACTACTTGAATGTTATGGAGCAGCCGGTGTGCTGGCCAAATATTCCTCAAATAATTGATAATTCCCAGTCGGAGTACTAGCTTAACATATTGCTAAATGAGATGTTTGATAAAACTAGTCTGCGTACTGACTTAGCATTGCCTATGCGAATGGTTGAGGAGTAGCCTGTGCGCTAGCCCAACATTCGTTATTATATCCATGGGAAATCCAAGGCTTGTAAAGAAAAGAAGGACCCTACGGAATAAAGTGAAGACATCCAATGCAGATAAGTATTTGTTTATCTTGTAATTTCTTGCTTATGAATATACATGTGTATATGATTTGGTTATGACTTCCTAAGCCATTGTTTAGAGATAAATCCTATGAAAATAAACTAAACATGCGAATTGATTCAATGTTTGAGTGTAGGTATTGTTGGAAGCAAGGACTATGAAAGCATCTTAAGGATGCTTGTGGACATGTGACTGCCTAAAAAGCTCAGCTTGAGTAGCAATGAAAGATGGTGCTAGTGGGACTGTATGGGTCCTAGAAGCCAAGAGTTGTAGACAAACCATGTGGAGAGACCCCATGGTTGAGAGGTCTGAAATAGACCATAGACACTAACTGTCATAGCTAAGAAGGGCAGGTCAAGCATTCATGTTGAAGTGAAAGACGCTAGGAGCATGAAAACCACAGTGGTCGTGTGGGTTCCAGAATGGAACAAGGCTAAGAGGAGAAAACACTTTATGTTCTCTCTTTCCTTTTATTGATGCATTCATAAAAATAGAAAATTGTTGAATGCATGCATGGCTGAAAGTAGAGTGTGTTTATTTGCTTGAAATAAATTGTGGATGTTGAATTAATGAATTTCCTGTGAATGGATGAACATGAAGGAATTCATGTGTATGTTGGGCAAGCATGAAAAGTGTGGAGGTCTCATGAATAGAGCATAGGTTCTCCATGTCAATTGGGGAAAACAATTGACTAATTTTTAATATTTACGTTATGCTTGGCCTAACAAGATTTGTAATGATGAATTTCACGGGTGGAAATTGAATCAATTGGTTGCAACTATTACAAGCAAGTGTTGCTTGCAAGCAAAGTGAGAACCAGCTATGCACAGTGACCATGGCCGCAGACCTTAGGCTATTGGAATTGGCTGAAAGTCTTCTTCAAACAATTTACAATACCCAAGAAAATCTTGGAGAATTATTCGAGCTACAAAAGCAGCAGAATGAGATGAACCACAAATTTTTACAGGACTCTATTTGTCTGCAAAGACAAGTAAAAATAATTCTGGGAACAATCAACTGAGGAAAGGACAATGGATCAATGATGAGGCATTCGTCAAATAGGTCCATTAAGAAATGTTCCAGGCATGAAGACTCAAAGGAGATTGAGCAGGTAAAGATGAAGCAGCTAGTGAAATGTTGGAAATGTGGAGGACATCATTGCCTCCGCAACTGCCCAACAAGGGAACCTTAAGAGGGTAGAAACCATACATTTTTCAGACTTGTGGATGAGCTGAAAGATCAAAACCAGCTGGAGAAGCTCGTGGAAGTCAAAGGACTTGGTCTTGAAAGTTCAAAGCAAAGGATAGGGTGCAGCGAAGACCCGCAAAGTTTTTGAAATTTTGGACATGTGTAAATTGTATATGTATTCCTAAGTCTTGGAACACCGAGGACGGTGTTATTCTAAGGGGGAGGGGATTGTAATACCCCATTTTGACCCTTAGGATATATTAGCTTTTAATGTAAATATTGTATACATGTGATGTATGTTTTCCTAACGTGGAGTTCAAGGCCAAGGCCCTGCTAGTGGAAGCTCGAATTTTATTTAAAGGAAAGTATTAGACATTACGTTACCCATGTGCTATTTAGCCATGGAACATTGTAAAAATGATGTAAATAAAATCATGCAATAAAATACCAAAACTGGCTATGGAGGCAACGAATGAGAAGTGGCCATGTGTATCCACTAGGGAGTCGTGAGGGGGCTATGGGATTGAACCATAGGCTTCCATATGTCACCTTGAGAACCCATTTGAATTTCCTTGCTGACATTTAATTCTGTTGTAAGGAAGTGGTTGAGGAATTCAGTCCATGGCTTCAATGGAGCACGGGCAGCCCATAAATTTGTATGGCAGAGTATGGGCTCTGTTTTCTTGTGCCACAAGTCACTCTACCTCATGGGAGTTGCGTCTTCCTTATTCTCATTCCATGGTGGAAGGCTCCAACATCATTTTCCATCTAAAAACGAATTGCCAGCAATGAGAAAAACCAGAAATCGCAACTTTGAAAGAACCCACGTTTTGAAGAGCCAAAAACACCCAGATTTGGTATTTAACAGTAAAATCCAATTAGAGATCCATAGGTATGAGCCTTGGTACAAATTTGGGAGCATTAGCTACCCCGAAATCCATTGGAAAACCCAGTTTTGATAACCCAGAAAATCGGTGACGGGATTGAGTTATTCGTTGACAGAATGGTCAGAATTCCAAGTGTGGATGTTTGAACAGAGGATTGGATTGCTTGAATTTATCTTGAGATGTCTGTAGCTCTATGGTTGAACTCACTGGCTTATCATCCTCCTCATTTGTCTTTTGTATGCTTGATAAACCCAACTGTGTCTTGGCTTAGCATAGCTATTGAGTGAAACCATGGTTGTGAGTGAGCCCATCTAGTTCCTCCTTAGTGGATACACAACCCAGCTCAGGGGTGATCTCTCAGCTGAAAGAATACAGGCTAGACAGAGATCTATAGTTGGGTGGAATGTTTCTCTCACATAGCCAGTCGTTTGGACAGCTTCATCTTCGAGATAAGTGTTCTCTGTAATTTAAATTATATGCATTATGTTTCTTGCAATGTCTTAATTCAGAATGATAATTATTCATGTTAATGGAATTGATATGAAGTCTATGCATAGCATGAGAATGGGATGGATTCTCTTCCTGTTGATTTATCATTTGCTTGAGATAAATATGCTGATGCAATTCAGTTTGTGTGTGCAATTGTGTTTATTTCCGCTGTGTATATATTGATTATGTATTGGCACACAAAAGTTTTTAATTGTTATGAATTTATTAGTAGTGAAAGGGGCTGAGATTTTCAATAAGCCCGATAGGTTGGTCACGTCTCCTTTCTAGGATCGGATGTGTTGGAAGGGGATGTGACACACCCTCGAGAAAATGGGGGTTCGGGGGTTTTGCCCTCTAGAAAAAGGGGGTTCGGGGGTGTAGCCCCTAAGGAAACTTTTTGGGGCTGTTTTCGCCATCAGTTTTCGGGCCCATGGTTTTGGGTAACCCGTGGTATTTTCCCATTATATTTTCCTTATAAAACAAAGACATTGTAACACGACTAGGGTTGATGTATTAGGTTTTATGCATTGTAAATATCTCTGAGATCAGGAAGAGAGACTGTGAGATAGTGAAGAGGAAATGCAACGGCTGTGCTGCAGGTTGTATCCGTTCACTTTGTTGGACGGTATAATAATAAGGACTTGAAACTTCAGTGTGGACGTAGCCCAAGTTGGGTGAACCACGATATATCTGTGTCTCTCTTGTAATGTGTATGTGTGATTATATTTGCATTTATGTTTATTGTTATTGCTCTGTGATCATGTTTTTCTAATAATTGGTACCAGATCCAAAGGTCTATTTGGCAGATAAACCCGCAGGAAGCTAGGGTTTTTGGTTCGAGTGGGAGCAATGGCAGAAGAAGGAAAGTTTAAGGTCGAGAAGTTTAACGGCCAAAAATTTCAGTTATGGAAGATGTAAATGGACGACTATCTATACCAGAAGGATCTATTCCTACCGTTGGGAGGAAGAGCAAAGCAGCTGGTAGCCATGAAGGACGAAGAATGGGAGGTTCTTGACAGAAAGGCTCTGCGAACAATATGGCTGAGCCTGGCTTCGTCGGTGGCTTTCAATATCTTAAAATAAATGACAATGGAAGGTTTGATGAGCACACTGGGTAAGGAGTATCAAAAACCCTCGGCTTCCAACAAGGTATTTCTAATGAAGCGTTTATTTAATATGAAGATGTCTAAAGGTGGATCTGTTACTGATCATTTAAATGAGTTTAATATGGTTACAAATCAACTAATTTATGTAAGTGTGAACTTTGATGATGAGGTTAGAGCTCTTTCATTCTTGTGTTCATTGCTAGAAAGCTAGAATAGCTTGGTCATGGCTGTAAGTAACTCTGTCTCTGATTCAAACACCTTGAAATTTGATGATGTTATTGGTGTTATTCTTAGCGAGGAAATGTGAAGAAAAAGTGTTAGAAAAACAGGATCGCAGAGCAATAACAATAAAAAAAGATGCAAATATAATCACACACATTACAAGAGAGACACAGATATATCGTGGTTCACCCCAACTTGGGCTATGTCCACACTGAATTTGCCAATCCTTATTATTATTACCGTCTAGCAAGTTAAAGGGATACAACCTACAACACAGCTGCTACACTTCCTCTTCACTGTCTCATAGTCTCTCTCCTGATCTCAAAGATCTTTACAATGCATAAAACCTAATACATCTTACCCTAGCCGTATTACAATGTCTTTGTTTTATAAGGTAGATACAATAGGAAAATACCATGGGTTATCCAAAACCATGGGCCCGTAAAACAACCCCAAAAATTTCCTTTGAGGGCTTCGACCCCTGGAACCCCGTGGGGGGCGATGCCCCCCCACACCCCTCCACTGGGGTGAGTGTACAGTCCACCTACATATCATATAAAACTAGGGTAAAAACACGGCTGAATAATAATATCTTTGGATCTGGAGATCAGGCTCCACAACCAACAATCTTCCACTTGGAGACTGATCACAGCAACTCCACCGCTGTTGTATGTGCTGGACCTTGGACTTGGCAACTTTATCCTCTTCACCTTCATGCTAGAAGGCCAACTAAAACCGAGCAGGAACTCAGTTTCTCTCTGGTCACTACCTTTGTGAATATGTCTGCAGGATTCTGGCTATTATGTATCTTTTCTAGCTTCAACAGTTCATCTTCCAAAACAGAGCGTATGAAATGGTACTTGAGCTATATATGTTTAGTCCTGGAATGGAATGTTGAGTTCTTTGCAAGATGAATGGCACTCTAGCTGTCACTATACAACCTGCTATCCTTCTGCTTCTTACCCAATTCCTCCATAAACCTGTGCAACCAAATCATCTCTTTACTAGCCTCTGTAATAGCAACATACTCTGCTTTCGTTGTTGAAAGTGCAACAACCTTCTACAGTCTCAAAATCCAACTTACTGTTGTTCCACCTACATTAAACACATATCATGTGGTGCTCCTCCTGCTATCCTTATCACCTGCCATTTCTGCATCAACATATCCCTGTAGAATAGTGTCTGAACCTCCAAAACATAATGCCTAAGTGGTGGTACCTCTCAAATACCTGAGAATCCATTGTACTGCTTTCCAATGTTCTTTACTTGGATTGTTCATATATCTGCTCACAACTCCCATTACTTGTGCAATATCTGGTCTTGTGCACACCATGGTATACATCAAGCTGCCAACTGCTGATTGATAAGGAATCTTGGACATGTAATCTGTCTCTTCCTGTGTCTTGGGACACATTTCCTTACTTATACTGAAATGGCTAGCCAAAGGTGTACTAACTGATTTTGCATTCTGCATTATGAACCTCTCCAACACCTTTTGTATGTACTCACTCTGAGACATTGTCAATTTGTGATTTTTCCTGTCTCTCATTATTCTCATACCAAGGATTTGTTTTGTAGCACCCAAATTCTTCATCGCAAATGAATTAGCTAGCTTCCTTTTGAGTAAATTTATATCCTGTATGTTACACCCTGCAACAAGCATGTCATCCACATACAATAACAAGTTAATATATCTTTCATTGTCTAGCTTCTTGAAATAAACACAGTGGTCAGAATGACATCTACTATAACCTTATTCTGTCATAAACCTATCAAATTTTAAATACCACTACCTTGGAGCTTGCTTCAAGCCATACAAACTCTTTTTCAACCTGCATACCAAGTTCTCCTTACCTTTGACCTCATATCCTTGTGGCTGCTGCATATATATCTCTTCCTCCAAATCTCCATGGAGAAAGGTTGTTTGTACATCCAACTGTTCAAGATGCAAATCTTCTACCGCCACTAGAATTAAGATAGTCCTAATTGAAGTCATCTTAACAACAGGAGAGAAAATTTCATCAAAATCAATACCTTTCTTCTATGTAAACCCCTTTACAACAAGTCTGCCCTTGTACCACTTATTGCCTCCTTCTTCTTCCTTCAACCTGTAAATCCATTTGTTCTGCAATTCTCTTTTACCAGCAAGCAACTGAACCAGACCCCAAGTTTGGTTTCCTACCAATGAGTCCATCTCCTCATTCATGCCTTGCTCCCACTTCTTTCTAATTTCCACCTGCATTGCTTCTTCATAACATTCTGGTTCACCAGCATCAATCATCGACAAATAATACATTGAAGGAGAGTATCGTTCAGGGAGTCTACTTAACATGGTAGATCTTCTTGTAGTTGCAGAAGTTTTAGGTACTTGCTCTTGTTCTTGATTTTCTGGCACCTTTGGAACTTCATTTTCTTGAATTTCATCAAGTACTATGTACTCTGTGGTTTCCTTTTCCTGTTTCTTTCCCTACAACTGATATTTATACACGACCTTTTTATTGAATATCACATTTCTACTCCTGATGATTTTGTTATTTTCATAATCCCATAAGCTATAACCAAATTCATCAACCCCATATCCAATAAAGGTGCCTTTCTTGGATTTAGCTTCAAGCTTTGTTCTATTTTCTTTATCAATATGGACAAATGATTCACAACCAAATGTTCTCAGAAATGAGTAGTTTACCTTTTTATCTATCCATGCCTCCTCTGGAATACCACCATCCAAAGCACTTGAAGGTCCTCTGTTTATTAAATAAACAACAGTATTTACAACATCCTCCCAAAACTGTAAGGGAAACCCTGCGTGCAGTCTCATACGCCTTGCACGCTCCATGATCGTTCTGTTCATCCTTTCTGACACACCATTTTCTTGTGGTGTTCCTGGGACTGTCTTCTCTATACGAATCCCATGGTATGAACAGTAACTATCAAACTCCTTGCCGCAACACTCACCTCCATTATCAAATCCGAGACACTTCAACTTTTTCCCTGTCTCATTCTCAACAAAAACCTTCCATTTCTTAAAAGTAGCAAACACATCATATTTCTGTCTAATGCAATAAACCCAAGTTTTTCTAGTTGCATCATCAGTAAATGTAATATAATAATGAGAGCTACCAAGATATTGTACCTGAGCCGGTCCCCATACATCTATATGCACTAGCTCTAACTTTTCATTCTTCTTCTGTTTCCCAACCCTGAGAAATCTGACTCTCTTCTGTTTTTCATAAACATAGTTTTCATAGAAGTCCAAACTTACCTGCTTCAAATCTGGCAGCAACTTCCTTGAGTGGAGAACCTGCATCCCCTTCTCACTCATGTGGCCAAACCTATGATGCCACAATGCTATATCTATTCCTGTGGAAGCTAAAGAGATAGAATGGTCAATATTATGAGGACATAAATACAACGTACCTATCGTGTCTCCTTTTGCTATCACCATTGATCCTTTAGTGATTTTCCACCACTTTTCTCCAAATGTAGATAGACAGCCGCCATCTCCCAACTGCCTTGTTGAGATCAAATTTCTTTTCATAACATGCCTAACATCTTTTAACATCTAGTCAATTCCATTCTTAACTTTTATCCATACCTTACCCATTCCAACAATTTTATATGGCTCATCATTACCCAATAAAACATATACAAAATCGCCAAGAATATACTCATGAAAGTATTTCCTATGGGGTGTAGCATGACATGAAGCTCTTGAATCTACTACCCAATAATTACTAGTATTATCTAATGCAAGAATCAAAGCATCTTGTAATACATCACCTGCTACATTTGCTTCCTGGGTAGTTTCCTTCTGTGCATCTCCTTTCTTCTTTAGAGATCTGTAGTCTTTCTTCAGATGCCCTTTCTTTCCACAGTTCCAGCACTTTATTTTTCCCAGTCTGGACTTGGATCTGCCCATTTTAGACTTGCCACAATTACCTTGACTCTTTCCTCTCTCCTTTTGTCTTCCCCTGCTCTCCATGGTCAATGCATTACCTGATGTATCATATATTCTTTTTCTTCGCATTTTCTCGCTAAGAATAACACCAATAACATCATCAAATTTCAAGGTGTTTGAACCAGAGACAAAGTTACTTACAACCATGACCAAGCTATTCCAACTTTCTCACAATGAACACCAGATTAGAAGAGCCCTAACCTCATCATCAAAGTTCACAATTACAAAACTTAGCTGAGTTGTAACCGTATTAAACTCATTTAAATGATCAATAACAAATCCACCTTCAGACATTTTCATATTAAATAAACGCTTCATTAGAAATACCTTGTTGGAGGTCGATTTTTCATACAGCTTACCCAGTGCACTCATCAAACCCTCCGTTGTCGTTTATTTTGAGATATTGAAAGCCACCGACGAAGCCAGTCTCAGCCGTATTGTTCCCAAAGCCTTTCTGTCAAGAACCTCCCATTCTTCGTCCTTCATGGCCGCTAGTTGTTTTGCACTTCCTCCCAATGGTAGGAATAGATCCTTCTAGTACAGATAGTCCTCCATTTGCATCTTCCATAACTGGAAGTTTTGGCCATTAAACTTCTCGACCTTAAACTTTCCTTCTTCTGCCATTGCTCCCACTTGAACTATAAACCTTAGCTTCCTGTGGGTTTACCTGCGAAATAGACCTTTGGCTCTAATACCAATTGTTAGAAAAATAGGATCGCAGAGCAATAACAATAAACAAAAATGCAAATATAATCACACACACATTACAAGAGAGACACAGATATATTGTGGTTCACCCCAACTTGGGCTACGTCCACACTGAATTTGCCAGTCCTTATTATTATTACCATCCAGCAAGGTGAAGGGATACAACCTGCAGCACAACCGTTGCACTTCCTCTTCATTGTCTCACAGTCTCTCTCTTGATCTCAGAGATATTTACAATGCATAAAACCTAATACATCTTACCCTAGTTGTATTACAATGTATTTCTTGTATAAGGGAGATACAATGGGAAAATACCACGGGTTATCTAAAACCATGGGCCCGTAAAACAACCCCAAAAATTTCCTTTGGGGGCTTCGCCCCCAGACCCCCAAGCCAGGGGGTATGGTCCCCCCTGGAACCCCATGGGGGGGTGATTCCTCCCCACACCCCCCCGCTAGGGTGAGTGTACAGTCCACCTACATATCATATAAAAATAGGGTACAAACACGACTGAATAATAATATCTCTAGATCTGGAGATTAGGCTCCACAACCAATAAAAAATACAGGTGAGACATCAGGTAATGTGTTGACCATGGAGAGTAGAGGAAGACAAAAGGAGAGAGGAAAAATCCAAGGTAATCGTGGCAAGTTCAAAATGGGCAGATCCAAGTCCAAACTGGGAAAAATAGAGTACTGAAACTGTGGAAAGAAAGGACATCTGAAGAAAGACTGCAGATCTCTAAAGAAGAAAAGAGGTGCACAAAAGGAAACTACCCAGGAAGCAAATGTAGCAGGTGATGTGTTACAAGATGCTTTGATTCTTGCATTAGATAATACAAGTGATTATTGAGTAGTAGATTCAGGGGCTTCATGTCATGCTACACCTCATAGGAAATATTTTCATGATTATGTTCTAGGTGATTTTGGACATGTTTTATTGGGTGATGATGAGCCATGTAAAATTTTTGAATGGGTAATGTATGGATAAAAGTTAAGAATAGAAATGATTGGTTGTTGAAAGATGTTAGGCATATTCCTTCTATGAAAAGAAATTTGATCTCAACAGGGCAGTTGGGAGATGGCGACTGTCTATCTACATTTGGAGAAAAGTGGTGAAATATCACTAAAGGATCAATGGTGATAGAAAAAGGATACGGGGTAGGTAGGTTGTATTTATATCCTCATAATACTGACCATTCTATCTCTTTAGCTTCCACAGGAACAGATACAACATTGTGGCATCATAGGCTTGGCCACATGAGTAAGAAGGGGATGCAGATTCTCCACTCAAGGAAGTTGCTGCCAGATTTGAAGTAGGTAAGTTTGGAATTCTGTGAAAACTATGTTTATGGAAAAACCACCCAGGTCTGGCGGTAGTTTCATGCTAGTCATGTAGTGGCATTCACCCAGTTCAGGGAAGCCCATTTAGGGAAGGTTATTTTGTGCTAGTTTCAGGTGCACCCAACCTAGTTCCTTCCTACAACCAAACTTCCAATCTAGCCCTTACCAGACTAATTACTTGGATCAAAGAAGCATCACAATTTCAAGAAACTAGTTTCTTCCATGTCCTCCAAAATCTTAATGGGGAAGCATACATACAATCAAGAGTCAGATTTCTCAAGGTTGGGAAACAGAAGAAGAATGAAAAGTTAGAGCTAGTGCATACAGATGTATGGAGACCGGATCAGGTACAATCTTTTGGTGGCTCTCATTATTATGTTACATTTATTGATGATGCAACAAGGAAAACTTGGGTTTATTGTATTAGACAAAAATCTGATGTGTTTGCTACTTTTAAGAAGTGGAAAGATTTGGTTGAGAATGAGACAGGAAAAATGTTGAAGTGTCTCAAATCTGATAATGGAGGTGAGTACTGTGGCAAGGAGTTTGATAGCTACTATTCATTCCATGGGATTCGTAGAGATAAGACAGTCCCAAGAACACCACAAGAAAATTGTGTGTCAGAAAGGATGAATTGAACGATCATGGAGCGTGCAAGGTGTATAAGACTGCATGCAGGGTTTCCCTTACAGTTTTGGGCAGATGCTGTAAATACCGTTGTTTATTTAATAAACAGAGGACCTTCAAGTGCTTTGGATGGTGGTATTCCGGAGAAGGCATGGACAGATAAAAAAGTAAACTACTCATTTCTGAGAACGTTTGGTTATGAAGCATTTATCCATATTGATAAAGAAAATAGAACAAAGCTTGAAGCTAAATCCAAGAAATGTACCTTTATTGGATATGGGGTTGATGAATTTGGTTATTGCTTATGGGATTATGAAAATAACAAAATCATCAGGAGTAGAGATGTGGTATTCAATGAAAAGGTCATGTATAAATATCAGTTGCAGAGAAAGAAATAGGAAAAGGAAACCACAGAGTACACAGTACTTGATGAAATTCAAGAAAATGAAGTTCCAAAGGTGCTAGAAAATCAAGAACAACAGCAAGTACCTGAAACTCCTGCAACTGCAAGAAGATCTACCAGGTTAACTAGACTCCCTGAACGATACTCTCCTTCAATGTATTATTTGTTGATGACTGATGCCGGTGAACCAGAATGTTATGAAGAAGCAATGCAGGTGGAAACTCAAAAGAAGTGGGAGCAAGGCATGAATGAGGAGATGGACTCATTGGTAGGAAACCAGACTTGAGATTTGGTTCAGTTGCCTACTGGTAAAAAAGCATTGGAGAACAAATGGATTTACAGGTTGAAGGAAGAAGAAGGAGGCAAGAAGCGGTACAAGGCAGGACTTATTGTAAAGGGGTTTGCACAAAAGAAAGGTATAGATTTTGATGAAATATTTTTTCCTGTTGTTAAGATGACTTCAATTAGGACTATTTTAAGTCTAGTGGCGGTAGAAGATTTGCATCTTGAATAGTTAGATGTAAAAATAGCCTTTCTCCATGGGGATTTGGAGGAAGAGATATATATGTAGGAGCCACAAGGGTATGAGGTCAAAGGGAAGGAGAATTTGGTGTGCAAGTTGAAAAAGAGCTTGTATGGCTTGAAGCAAGCTCCAAGGAAGTAGTATCTAAAATTTGACAGGTTTATGACAGAACAAGGTTATAGTAGATGCCATTCTGACCATCGTGTTTATTTCAAGAAGCTAGACAATGAAATATATATTATCTTGTTATTGTATGTGGATGACATGCTTGTTGCAGGGTCTAACATGTAGGATATAAATGTACTCAAAAGGAAGCTAGCTAATTCATTTGCGATGAAGAATTTGGGTTCTCCAAAGCAAATCCTTGGTATGAGAATAATGAGAGACAGGAAAAATCGCAAATTGACATTGTCTCAGGGTGAGTACATACAAAAGGTGTTGGAGAGGTTCAGAATGTAGAATGCAAAACCAGTTAGTACACCTTTGGCTAGCCATTTCAGTCTAAGTAAGGAAATGTGTCCCAAGACACAGGAAGAGACAGATTACATGTCCAAGTGTTACACAGAAATCTTCCACCCTGTGAGCATCAACATACTTTGGCCTGTAGGATCCATTTCAGTGACTCAGATCCATTTTCATCCTTCAGTGATACCAGTCAGATCCATTTTCATCCTTCAGTGATACCAGTCTATCCATTTTACTCCCAAAAAGCATTCATTGGGTGACCTTTGGCTCTCCATCAGCCCAAGTAACGTCTCGATGAGTCCTTTCACCTACCTTTGAGAGGACTATATATTGAGCACATATGGCTTATGGACGGGAGGAAGAAGAGAATAGTAAAGGCACTCTAGTGGATTTTTGCCCTATCTTGAGTCTGCACTCATTGATCCTCGTAGTTGTGAACCAATTATGTTCACCTTCCAAACTCCTTTCTAGTTTGAGTTTTCCATTCATGGAGGATTGAAGTGGTGGAGGCACAAGTGGATTGATCTAGATCTTGGTTTAGATTGGTTGCCGGCAAGAGGTCGTATCACTTTATGCTTCTTCTTGTTCATTAATAGAAATACTCATATTCTCGTCCATTCATGGTGTGAATGTCGTTTATTATACATTGGGTTGCATTTGCTTATGATATTATGGACCATTGTTATTGATGATGTTAATGTTATTTATATATCACATGTACTTGTTATATATTGGTTTTCGAGACTAATTTGCAGATTACAAGTGCTTGGATGTGCGCGGATTGAAAGCTCCAACGGGGATCTACATCAAACATTGGATCGAGGTTGGTTACATTTCTCCATTGTTTTAACATTGTCATTTATAATAGCATTGTTTTGAGAATTGAGTAGATTTCTGGTAGTCATCTGTCTATTGTGGTATTCCCAAGCCATAGTGAGTTTTCTCCAATACACCAATATTCCCTATCAATCAGCAGTTGGCAGCTTTATGTATGCCATGGTGTGCACAAGACCAGATATTGCACAAGCAGTGGGAGTTGTGAGCAGATATATGAACAATCCAGGTAAAGAACATTGGAAGGTAGTACAGTGGATTCTTAGGTATTTGAGAGGTACTACCACTCAGGCATTGTGTTTTGGAGGTTGAGACACTGTTCTACAGGGATATGTTGATGCAGATATAGTAGGTGATAATGATAACAGGAGGAGCACCATAGGGTATGTGTTTACTGTAGGTGGAACAACAGTAAGTTGGATTTCGAAACTACAGAAAGTTGTCGCACTTTAAACAACGAAAGCAGAGTATGTTGTTGTCACAGAGTCTAGTAAAGAGATGATTTGGTTGCAGAGATTTATGGAGGAATTGGGTAAGAAGCAGAAGGATAGCAGGTTGTATAGCGACAGCCAGAGTGCCATTCATCTTGCAAAGAACTCAACATTCCATTCCAGGACTAAACATATACATCTCAAGTACCATTTCATACGCTCTGTTCTGGAAGATGAACTGTTGAAGCTGAAAAAGATACACACTAGCCAGAATCCTGCAGACATGTTCACAAAGGTAGTGACTAGAGAGAAACTGAGTTTCTGCTCATTTTCAGTTGGCCTTCTAGCATGAAGTTGAAGAGGAGAAAGTTGCCAAGTCCAAGTCCAGCAAGTGCAGCAGTGGTGGAGTTGTTGTGATCAATCTCAAAGTGGGAGATTGTTGGTTATAGATCCTGATCTCTAGATTCAGAGATATTATTATTCAGCCGTGTTCATACCCAAGGTTTGGTTATGATCTCGGCACAATCCCCAGGGTGTCCGGGGGAGTGGTTGCACTCCCTCAGTTGGGGGGAAGCGCCCCCGAGAAAGGGGGTTTGGAGGAAACACCCCGAGAAAATGGGGGTTCGGGGGCGTAGCCCCCGAGGGAAATTTTTGGGGCTGTTTTCGCCACCAGTTTTTGGGCCCATGGTTTTGGGTAACCCATGGTATTTTCCCATTGTATTTCCCTTATAAAAGAAAGACATTATAACACGGCTAAGGTTGATGTATTACGTTTTATGCATTGTAAAGATCTCTAAGATCAGGAAGAGAGACTGTGAGACAGTGAAGAGGAAGTATAGCGGCTATGCTGCAGGTTGTATCCCTTCACTTTGTTGGACAGTATAATAATAAGGACTGACAACTTCAGTGTGGACATAGCCCAAGTTGGGTGAACCACGATATATATGTGTCTCTCTTGTAATGTGTATGTGTGATTATATTTGCATTTTTGTTTATTGTTATTGCTCTACGATCCTGTTTTTCTAACAGTTTTTAATTAATTAATTAAAAATATGCAATAGACAGAATTGCAAATTAAAGATTAATTATCAGAGATTTGAAGAGGCATGAAGATGAAAGGGCATGAACTCATTTTAGAAATATGCAAAGTTTAAAGGATGAAGAGTATATAAGCAGAAGATCAAAGTGGAAGAAATATGACTCTCGGGTCCAAGTTGAAGAAGAAGCAAGTACAGGAAGATACTAATGAAAGATCTAGAATTGAAGTAAATGCTCTAGAAAACTGAAGAAGACAGAACAATAATGGTTGGGTGGTGCTAAGGGAAGATTGAAGAAAATGAGAGTGTCGGCTAGGTGCTGAAGCATTACAGAAATCAGAGAAAGACTAAAAGGAACAGGGACAGTCTCTGCATCTTGGATTGAAGATCAGAAACATAGGACAAATAAAGTATAAACTGATGTATATCCTATTGAAGTTATAAAATCAAATCAGGGAGGTAGGGTGCTGCTAGGGTAGGCTACAGGCCTATAAGGGGGTAGTAGCCTCCTTCTAGTAGTGGCTGGTAAATAGGGTGTCGAAGCATCCTTGAAGTTGTAGTTGATAAACTAGGGGGCTGTAGCCTCCTTCTAGTAGTGGCTTGGTAAATAGGGTGCAGTAGCATCCTTGTCTATTGTAGCAGGTAGAAACCAGGGTGTTGTAGAATCCTTTAATTGTAGCTGAGAAACATGGGGATTGGAGTCTCCAGCAAGTTGTAGGTTGCAAAAACTATCGTAAACCTAATTTTGCAGTGTACAAAGAGTTTGTGGTTTTCCCAATTGGGTTTCTACGATAAAATCTATGTCTTGTGAATCTTGTTGATTCCATGTTTTAATTAAGTTTAATAAGTGGTTTAAAATGGTATAAAGTTAACAATACTGATTCACCCCCCCTCTCAGTATTGACCAATATTCCAACAAAATAAAAACAAAAAAATGGTAAAACAACCTGAACTGGTTGACAATTTTACTCGATGACCCTGACCCTACAAAATTTCCAATGGAAACCAATGTTGGCAGTTGAAATCCCACGCTGCAAAAAAAAAAAAAAAAAAATTAATACAAAACATAAAAAAAATAACAAGTTTAAACTTAAAACAAAAACAAAACAAAAAAGCTAACCCGAACTCCCATCGAGGCTGACAAAAACACTCACTCGAAGTCCAGTAGAACTTATGAATCGTGATGTTGGGCCTTTGGTAGTTGAAATCAATGCTCAGAACTTGTGATGGTCGGTTGAGCTCCAATCGAACTCCCTTTGACCTATAACGAGTCCAATCGAACTCCAGTCGCACTCCATGACTTCGCTACAGTCAAACTCCGGTCGGGTGATGCGCTCGGGGGCATGTGCTACAACTGTGAGTGGAAAGGCAACAAGATTCCTTCTTAAACATTTCCACGACACATTCCCACCAGAACAAATCCAGAAAAATCGCATACATGGAAAGGGATATTAGAAAAATTACAATTCAATTGAAAATAATAAATTAACTGAACATTTCATTAAAAAAATTGCTAATTGGCTGGAAACTGGATCAAAAATCCAAAAAAAAGAAGAAGAGGTGTTTCTCCGATTTGGTGTAATACCCCATTTTGACCCTTAGGATATATTAGCTTTTAATGTAAATATTGTATACATGTGATGTATGTTTTCCTAGCATGGAGCTCAAGGCCAATGCCCTACTAGTGGATGTTCAAATTTTATTTAAAAAGGAAAGTATTAGATATTATGTTACCCATGTTCTATTTAGCCATGAAACATTGTAAAAATGATGTAAATAAGCATCATGCAATAAAATACCAAAACTGGCAATGGAAGCAACTAATGAGAAGGGTCCATGTGTATCCACTAGGGAGTGGAGAGGGGGTTTTGGGATTGAACCATAGGCTTCCAAATGCCATCTTGTGAACCAATTTGACTTCCCTTGCTGACATTTAATTATGTGTAAGAAAGTTGTTGAAGAAATTAGTCCATGGATTCAATGGAGCATGGGCAGCCTACAAATTTGTACGGCAGAGTATGGGATCTGTTTTTTTGACCCACAAGTCACTCTACCTCATGGGAATTCATTTTTCCTCATTCCAATTCGATTGTGGAACATCACAGCATCTGTTTTCATCCATTACACATGCCCAACAGTGAGAGAAACCAGAAATCGCAACTTTGCAGGAACCCACGTTTTGAAGTGCCATAAACGCCCAGAATTTGGTATTGACAGTGAAATCCAATGGGGAATCATAGATATGAACCTTGGGGAGAAATTGGGAGTATTAGATACCCCAAAATCCATTGGAAAACCCAGTATTTATAGCCCAGAAATCCAATTACGGGATTGAGTTATTTGGTGACCGAATTGTGAAAATCCAAGTGTGAATGTTTGAACAGAGGATTGGATTGCTTGAATTTAGCTTGAGATTTTTGTAGCTCTATGGTTGAGCTCATTGGCTTAACATCCTCCTCCTTTGTCTCTTGCATGCTTGATAAACCCAACTGTGCGTTGGCTTAGCATGACTGTGTGCGTGAGATCATGGCTGTGCGTGAGCCTGTCTAGTTCCTCCTTAGTGGATACACATCCCAACACGAGGGTGGTCTCTCAGATGAGATAATATAGGATGGAAAAAGACCTATGGTTGGGTGGAACGTTGCTCTCACACAGCCAGTTGTTGGACAGTTTCATCTTAAAGATAAGTATTCTCTGTGGTTTAAATTATGATCCTTCTGTGCTCTGTTCTGAATGTTTATTATTCATGTTAATGAAACGATTATCTTAATACGGTTGATATGAAGTTTGTGCATAGCATGATAATGGAATTAATTCTCTATATGTTGATTCATGATCTACTTGGAATATATGTGCTCTTGCATTCCAATTTGTGTGTGTGTTAATATGTTTTTAATTCCACTGTGTAATTTCAATATGCATTTTATTTAAATGTTAAAATTCAGTCTTATGGCTTTGGGGAAGAATCAGACACCCCCATGTTACAATCATGTTCCCTTTATGGTTTGGAATGCATGGGAGGGGATGTGACAGAGTGGTATCAGAGCCCATGTTGCAGCACTGGGGCTGCTTGGGCCAAACTCTGAGTTTGCAGGCAGATATCAGAATATTTTAATATGGTATTGAGTAAATTTGGACAGCATTTTGGAATGGGAAAATGATAGGATCAAACTTCTCAGGTGTGGCATAGGATCAAACCATTGCATAGAGATCTGTAGGAGCTTTACAATGGTACCAGACTTGTCTCATTTGGTTAAGGGACGAAGGAGATACGAGCCCTGCAAGTTGTCGGAGTAGAGGTCTTTCCGTACCCACAATTGTGGAATTGCGGAATTGCGGAAACGTTAAAAAATTTCGATGTTATGACCTGGCTTCCACACCCGCAATTGTGGTATTGCAGGGTTGTGGGTTGCGGGATTGCATAAACATTAAGTTTTCATAATTGCGACTTGGCTTTCCGCACCCGCAATTGTGGAATTGCAGGATTGCGGGTTACAAGATTGTGGAAACGTTAAGTTTTCGTAATTGCGACTTGGCTTTCCGCACCCACAATTGCGGATTGCAGGATTGCGAGTTTGGGAACTTGCATATTGCAGGAGCATGCAGAATAGAATTGGATGAGTTCAGTGGCATTCTGAGGCCATTAACGAAGGCCATGAAAGGTTCAGTGAAGATCCCGAGCCCATTATGCCCCAATTTGGCATAAAATTGGATTTAATGGCTTTTACAAATCGGTGTCCCGATGCTTGACAGAAGGTCGGATTGAGATGAAACTGATATGGAGCGGTCATGGAGCAGGCATGGTGTTAAGTTCGGAATTTTGGAGCCAAATTCCGAAGGATGTGGAGTCAGGGTGAGTAAGAAGGCCAAAAAGCACTATTCCGGGCCACTTTTTGGGAATTTTGAAAAGCTTGCAGAGGATAAAAGAGATCTTAGATGAAGGATTCAAGAAATTTACTGAACTCAACATCTCTTATTCTCATTAAAATAGACAATTCATGTTAGACAAATATTTTCCAGAAATGCACCGCTTGGAAAATAGCCATTTTTGGCCCAAAATTTGAAATTTTGGGAAATGTTAAAAGTGAAAAGTAGTCAAACCTAAAAATGTAAAATTAGTCACAGCAGATCTAATGAACAAGTAAATTAATCACAATAGATGAACATAGAAAATATGGTGCAAAACTGTGCAAAACATGCAGCAGTGCTCTCTATCCCAGAAAGGGTGAATGAATTACAATACAAACTGTCACAATGACTGAGCAATTCGAATTGCCTAAGGAGGTCATTCAAATCACTGAAATGGAGTAGCTTGACTCTATCTAGGAGTCCTCATCAATCATCGGTGGTGCTCATCAATCACAACAACCAGTCATCCAGGTGTCAAACTGAGTCTAACTGAGTGTAATAAATGTAACTGAAGTGTGTAGCACTGATATAGGATCTGGAGGCTCAGTGGGGGCGCATGGGAGGCTAACTGAAGTCAGAACAAGTCACCTAATCAAACTGGAGGTCAAACGGAAGTGATACAGTCAGTCGGGAGTGAAACTAGCCTCAAATCAGGGAGAATCGGAGCTAACTGAATGTAACTGGAGTGAATCTGTAGTGGTAGGTGAACAAGTGCGCCCTTCTCTGGCAGTAGGTGAGAAGAGGGCGCCTTTCAGCTTAGGAGGGCTAAAACTATGTGGTAAGTGGCTCCCGGGTGCTATAAGAAGGTGGATAAGGTGCTGGAGGCATCAAACTGGTGACTGGGATGCATGCCTGTGCATGCAAAACCCTAGATTCTGCATATCCTGAAATAGATCATGCAAGATCCTGAAATAGATGATGTATCCCGAAATAGATGATGTGGATATCCGAACACCCCCCCTCAAGCTAGACTATGATGTGCCAACTAAAAATAATGTGGGGCCCTGGTAACTAAGACCAAAGGTCACCCCAATACAATAATCCAAAAAATGCTGAAAATAAACTAAGTGAGGAAAGAGGGAAAACCCAGTGGGAAGAAAGCCCCCCCTCAAGCTAAAGCATAATAATGAATCAATCTGTCTCCACCATGATGGAACTCACCCCCAACAGTGAACGGAGGTAAGAGAACTTCTTCTCAGTGAAGCTCTTGGTGAAGATGTCTGCAATTTGCTCATCAGTAGGGCAATATTGCAGAATGATAGTGCAGTCGTGCACCAACTGTCGAATGTAATGCATATGAATCTCAATGTGTTTGGTCCTCTGCCGCTGAACTGGATCTGTGGAGATCTTGATAGCACTTTGATTGTCACAAAATAGGACAGTCGAAGTAGTGCCACCAAAACCAAACTCGGAAAGAATACCCTGCAACCAAACTGCCTGAATGCAGGCATTGACTGCCCCTCGATACTCTGCCTCTGCTGAAGAAAGTGCAATGGCTGCTTGCTTTTTGCTGGACCAGCAAATAGCACCATGACCAATCATGAAAACATAACCGGAAGTGGACTTCCGATCAATGCTATCACCTGCCCAATCTGAATCAGTAAAACCAATGAAATCTAGCTCGGAATCTGTAGCATAGTGTATGCCAAACTGTCTCGTACCTTGCACATACTGCAAGATCCGCTTGGCTGCTTGCCAATGAAGCTCATGTGGCTGCTGCATATATCTTGACACGGCACTCACGGCATATGAGATATCAGGCCGTGAATGTGTCAAATAAAGTAGTGAACCAATCAACTGTCGATACATACTGCAATCTGCAAGCGGTGTGGAATCTCTCTCCTCAAGACTGATTCCTGAGAGGAATGGGAATGGGGCTGCCTTACATTCAGCCATATTAAACTTCAGTAACAGGCCGGAAGCATATTTTTGCTGAGATATAGTGATCCCATCGAAATTTTGAGCTATCTCCAAGCCCAAAAAGTGACTCAGCAAGCCCAAATCGCTCATGTCAAAAGCTATATTTAAGGCAGATTTTAGCTTGTTTATTGAAGTAAGTGTGCTACCAGTAATAAGAAGATCATCAACATAAAGTACAATAACCAACAAATTACCTTTAACTCACTGAAGATAGACATTCGGATCAGATTTTCATCTTTGGAAATTCTGAGAAAGAAGGAAGGAGTCCATCTTTGCGTACCAAGCTCTTGGGGCCTGTTTTAACCCGTACAAAGATTTCTTCAATCTACAAACCAATGATGGATCTGATGTATAACCCTCTGGCTGCTGCATATAGACCTCTTCAACAAGGTCTCCATGTAAAAATGCACTCTTCACATCCATGTGATGCACTTCCCAGTGCTTGGATGTGGCAATAGCTAAAACAAGGCGGATGGAATCCATCTTTGCAACCGGTGCAAAGGTCTCTGTGTAGTCCACTCCTTGGACTTGGGAAAAACCTTTTGCCACCAACCTTGCTTTATATTTGCTGATAGTGCCATCAGCAGCAAATTTAGTACGGTAGACCCATTTACACTTCACTAATTTTCTTCCAGGTGGAAGAGAAACTAGCTCCTATGTATTGTTCTTTTGAAGAGAACTGTACTCTTCATCCATGGCACTTTTCCATCTCGGATCTCGATGGGATGAATAGTATGATTGGGGATCTGAACCAGCCATCAAATAACAAATCTCAGGAAGAAATGGATCAACAATAGAAAGAGCCATACCTGCCCTTTGAAAGTCTCCTCTTGTTCGTCTCGGATCAGCAGGATTTCCAAGACTAGAACCAGCAGATTGTAGAGTGTTTTGGGCCCACTTTGGTAACTGAGGGGGATCATAATGGTCGGATTCCGAACCTGATATGTCATGATCATCATATGCTGCTACAATATCAGAAATATCAAAACTCATACCTTCATTATCGCTGCTCGAATCTTCTTCTGGTGAAGGCGGTGAATCGGTAGTTTTCTCCTCAACTAGTTGCAATTCTTGAAGCGGTTCTTCAAACTGCACACTGCGCTCTATGAATATCTTTTTAGATCTGATATCCATGAGTTTATATGCTTTTGATTCTTCCCCATATCCTATCAATATGCACTCGATACTTTGTGGATCCAAAGCTCGTCTCTTCTCAGAAGGAATTCTAGCCCATGCAGTAGAGCCAAAAACTCTCAAATTTGACACATCCGGTTTGTGACCAAAGAATGCTTCGAAAGGAGTCATACCTTTCACGGATGAATGTGGAACATGGTTCTGTATATATGCAGCAACATTGATTGCTTCAGCCCAAATATTTGCAGCCAAACCTTTCGATTCAATCATGCATGTAGCCATCTCTTTCAGTGACCGGTTTTTCCTTTCCGCTACACCGTTCTGCTGGGGTGTGTAGGGAACTGTATGTTGGATCTTGATTCCGCTTTGGGCACAAATTTGCAGCAACTCAGACTTGATATATTCCCCACCATTATCAGATCTAAGAGCTTTGATCTTTCTCTCAGTGGTGGTCTCAACAGAAGCCTTAAAATCCTTGAATTTTCCAAGCACTTCTGACTTGTTTTTGAGAAAGAATACCCATGTAAAGCGGGAAAAATCGTCAATAAATGTCAAAACATACCTTGAACCATTTAATGACATATGGGGCAGCGGACCACTGATATCAGAATGGATCAATCCCAAAATAGTAGAGGCTCTTCTAGCCTTGCCGCGGTCGAATCTGTGCTCGGGGTGCTTCCCAATAATGCAACCGGTGCATATTCCCTTCGAGGAACGGAGTTGTGGAAGCCCATCTACCATGGATTTATTTGATAGCAGTAGCAAATACTTATAATTTAGATGTCCAAATCTTTCATGCCAAAGCCTACTAACCTCATTACCATGTGTGCGAAGAGCAGTGGGCTTTGCAAGCGGAATAAAGTGCAAAAACTCATAACATTTAGCAGTGTGGTTTGCCTTTCCAACCGCAACTAGTCTTCCACTTTTGATATCAGAAATTTCAACTGTATTAGGGATGAATGTGACTTTCTTTGGATCACCAGTATGTGTCATTTGATACACAGAAAGGAGATTCGAAGCTAAGGAAGGCACATAGAGAACATTCTGAAAGCATCCATGTTCTACATGAATCGTACCTTTTCCCTTTGAAGAAATTTTTGAGTCATCTCCCAAATGGATGGGGATGGAGCTGTTTGGATCGAATGAGGAAAAAGAATCAATATTTGCAGCCATATGATTTGATGCACCCGAATCTATCAAGAGAGTAGTGGGCTTCGAAACCGTTGCCATGAGTGCTTGTTCTCTTTCATGATCGTCATTCTGATCCTTCTTCCTTGCACCGTCAGGAAGGGTTATGTTGTTCTTTTCCAAAAGGAGGGCCATTTGATCTATAGTCTTCTTCATACATGAACTTTCGGGATGAAAGCCACGGTTACAATAAGTACATTTAGATTTTTGGTTACCTTCTTTGCCCTTTTGCTTGGATTTCGAACTGGATGGTGCATCCGTTTGCTTGCCTTTGTCTTTTTGCTTGTGAGGCTCGAATTTGGGCTTCTCCTTCTTTAGCTTTCCTTTACCATTCGAGATCTTGGGTCCTTGAACAAATAGGGCTGAATCTTTGGAGCTTATGGACCCCATTTGAATCAACTTGTCATGCTCTTTCGTAACGGACTCAATGAAGGCATTCAAGGTAGGCATCTTCCAATTCGGGGTAGTTAGCCGACCGGAATTGAAAGTAGAGACAAATACCGAATAATCTTTCCCAAGCTTGCTTAGAATGGAGAGGATCAACTGTTTATCCTCTTTGATAACACCACTGTTCTTCAATTGCAAGTTCAAGTTCTTGAATTTTGTGAAGAATTCATTGATGGTCTCGAAATTCTCAGGATTAAGGCCAATCAATTCATTCTCTAATTGAAAAGCCCTAAGCTCATCCTGCTTGCCGAATAGTGTTTCAAGTTGCTCCCATATGGCTTTTGGAGTCTTCAATCCGCTGAGATGGAAGTGAAGATCCTTGGAGATGGAGAGACAAAGAAGACCATAAGCTTCATCAAGCTTGTTGTAGTGTTTGGTTCTTTCTGCCACATTGTTTGGCTCCAATTCAAGACCAAGAGTGACTCGGTAGTAACCTTTTGAACGTAATATGATCTCCATATCATCTTTCCAATCAAAATAATTGAATGGGGTGAGGATAGGCTTTGAAGAAGAGTATTCCATTGCAAGGATTGAGTCAACTGATGAAGAGGAAGCTTGCATGCAGACTATAGCGAATGCAAATGCTGTAGAAAGGCTTGCATGCAGAAGGTAGCGAGTGCAATTGGAGGAGACAATAAACCTGCAAATCACATCAAAACAACCACAATAAGGTCAAACAATCCACCCTTTGAGAGTTGCATCACACCTGGGATTGGATTTCAAGCAATGTTGAATAGGTCCAATGTATCAGATCCAGGAATTATGTGGTAACTCAAGCTTCTGGAGTGGTATTGGAATATTTTTCAAGCTTTGCATGCACAGGAGCGAATGCCCTTGAGATATCTCATGCCAAACTTTTTGCAATTTTTAGCAATTCAGTCAAATCTTCTTGTATAAACACCTGTAGAAAAGAGATCTTGTCCCTGCAATGGCTCTGATACCATGTAAAATTAGTCACAGCAGATCTAATGAACAAGTAAATCAATCACAACAGATGAACATAGAAAATATGGTGCAAAACTGTGCAAAACATGCAGCAGTGCTCTCTATCCCAGAAAGGGTGAATGAATTACAATACAAACTGTCACAATGACTGAGCAATTCGAATTGCCTAAGGAGGTCATTCAAATCACTGAAATGGAGTAGCTTGACTCTATCTAGGAGTCCTCATCAATCATCGGTGGTGCTCATCAATCACAACAACCAGTCATCCAGGTGTCAAACTGAGTCTAACTGAGTGTAATAAATGTAACTGAAGTGTGTAGCACTGATATAGGATCTGGAGGCTCAGTGGGGGCGCATGGGAGGCTAACTGAAGTCAGAACAAGTCACCTAATCAAACTGGAGGTCAAACGGAAGTGATACAGTCAGTCGGGAGTGAAACTAGCCTCAAATCAGGGAGAATCAGAGCTAACTGAATGTAACTGGAGTGAATCTGCAGTGGTAGGTGAACAAGTGCGCCCTTCTCTGGCAGTAGGTGAGAAGAGGGCGCCTTTCAGCTTAGGAGGGCTAAAACTCTGTGGTAAGTGGCTCCCGGATGCTAGAAGAAGGTGGATAAGGTGCTGGAGGCATCAAACTGGTGACTGGGATGCATGCCTGTGCATGCAAAACCCTAGATTCTGCATATCCTGAAATAGATCATGCAAGATCCTGAAATAGATGATGTATCCCGAAATAGATGATGTGGATATCCGAAAAAAAAATGTATAGAAGATGAATGGTGCATCAGAATAGATATACGCGAGTTGTTTATTGTTCCTTGCTGTATGGAATAACTTCGCCCGGTAGAAAATTTTTGCTAAATCTTTCTAGATTTGCTTCTATAGGTAGCTGAAGTTGGCAGTTCAGGATATTTTGCAATGTGTAAAAGTGCAGAATTTTGGTAAAAATTGTCATTTTTGATGTAATGTAGTTCCCACACCTAAAGTCAGAATGGAGAACGTGGATAGGCATTGGAAAGCTTATCTAGCGGGGAACGGTGGTGCATAACCAGATTTGAATGAGGTTTTCACATATCATAGATATTTAGAGCAGAAAAGTGCCAGTGGTTGTTTTGACAAAATTATTGTCAATATGGGCGATTTCTAGAAATGCATGCCTGGAAAGTAGCAAGTTAGAATATTATGCATGAGTATATGTATTGAATTGATGCTTGGTGATAAAATCATATCTAATGATTCCTTTTGTGTTTGCTAGAGGCCATGATTTCAGACTAGCTATGATGTGGAAGAGGAATTCCATGCTATGATGAGAGCTTGGAAAGGGAGAATTCCCTAACCCCTATCTTGCTAACTATATTTATATTTTATGATCTCGATATATAGAAAATTTACAGCATGGGAATGCTAAAATACAAGAGAATAGAGGGATGGTATGAATATACATTGGCTAGCATATTAATAAACGTTGCATAGGGCATGAGCAGATGTTTGTACACAGATATGATATTACATATTGGTAAAAGTAGTAAGGTTCTACATATGCAATGAACCACTAATGGAAAATATTGTAGTTGATAATCACTATTGGTGTTGGTTTTGGTTGCAGGACTAAAGACAACAAAAGCATGGCTAAATATGTTGATGTTGTGTTTCATGTGGACAACAACCTTATGAAGAAAAAGTTAGGGTAGCAAATCCATGATCAATAGGTTGGTGGAAGAATTATGTAATCCTCTGTAAGAGACCAACTGATCAGGTAACATCAAAGGAGTAAATGGGATCCATATAGGTAATGGTTTAATTATAATGATTTCATATGTGTTGAAAGGGGATTGGGTAAGAATTCATTGAACCATATTTAGTAATGATAAAATGGTATGCATTTAGGGTTGAAATGCATTCATGTGAATTCCATACTACCATAGTGTGGTGGAGCATGGAGTGGTGAAAGAAAGAGGCCTCATACCATGAGATTGTTTATAAATTTATACTGCATTCATATAAAAGTATATCATGCCATGTGTATGTTGGTTAAGAGTTTAATAACCAAAGCAAGTGGGGACTGGTGGTCCTAATTATGGTAATGCATGCTATATGAGGTAGCCATGGTTAAGCCATAATATGTTTGAATGCATAATATTCATGAACCAATGAAAGGTGGAATTGAGTGGATATGCATTAGGATAATTTATAATTGTAATGTCCCTTATTAGGAATTTTATTAAAATTGCAATTTTCCACTTTTTTTCCCTTGTTCGACCTTTGACTAGTTTTGATCTCTAGGTCCCAAATTTGCCCCAAATGATCCCAAATCTTCTGAGAAGGTGTATGAATGATATTAGAACATAAATATGTATTTCAGGGATGCCTTTGGACCTTTAAAATACTTCTGCAAATCCTCTTTCAATTCTGATCAATGTAGGTAACTTTACTAGTGATTTTCCTTTGACTAGTATTGGTCTCTAGGTCTCAAATTGACTCCAAATGCCTTCAAATCTTCAAGGAAGGTGTATGAATGATATTATAACTTGAATATGATGTTTATGGATGACATATGGCCACCAAAAGACCTCTGCAAACTCTCTTAATATTCTGGACCAATTATGCAATTTTACTAGTAATTTGGGGTTCAAATCCCCCTGGGGTAAACAATGAAAATGGCTTCCCAAATGCCTCCAAACCCACTCAAATTTATGAACAGAGGTATTTAATGTGTTAAGTATGTTATTAAAGTCTCATATGCACCATTAATGGATTATTACAACTGTTCTCACCCTCTCCCATTCAACTGCAAAAATCCCCAATTCGACCCTTGGGGAAATGGCACTATTTCACCTCCCAATACAACTACACTGAGTAAAAATGCTTCAAATGCTCAAGTACAGTACATGAAACTTGTAGAAGACATCCATGGCAGTATATTTATCACAAATATATCAGATAATCATCCATTCATTCGAAATAATCATCAATACATTGGCTCACAACAAGGTAGTGGGGAAATGGCATTGTTCTTCCATTAAAAATGAGATTTATACATTTCTACTTGGAATTTCGACCTGAAAATTTTTGGAGATGAAGAAAAGAGTATTTAATTCATATTAAAAAATAAATGGGGCATTAAAAGCTTCCCCAAAGAGTACAATAGCTCACCAAAAACGCCCTCCCTCAAGGATCAAGAATATGCCATCAAAACTGGAAATGGTTGAAGGAGTGAGCTACAATAGAAGAAACCATGAGATGCCATGTAGCTTACACCTGCAAATAAAGACTCCATTAAAGCTCCAAATGAAAGGTCTGAATGGCCTTTCCAATTACCAACTTGGATGGGAATCTTTCACCCTCGAAATTGGCTAAGGCAAGAAACTAGTCATCCACTAGCTCTCCCTCTTCACAAATGCAATTGCAAATTCTACAAATGATCAAAAGCTGGTTTCATTCTTTGTTATTGACATTTATAAACTTCTAATGTCCTCCATGGGTCGAATTCATTCCAAGAGACTCATGCCAACTCATGTTGGGAAGAGATTCCAAAGAACGCCACTTGTACAACAATTCCTAGTCTCCCACTTCCACCAAATCACATGTGGAAGCATCTTAGCTGCCCTAACACCCTTGAGTGCCCTCTTGGAGTCTATTTTTAGCCCTGACATGTCATATATGTCATATGTCAGCCTTCAGGTCTGATTTGTGTCATAGGTGTCATAGCATCTTCATCATTGTTGTCATAGAGCTAGGGAATCTAGCCCAAGTGTCTCACTAGCTCCAAATTGCCTCTTCCTCTTCCATGGGAGTTACTCTTCCTCTATATTTCGACCTTGGATGATTCATGCAATGAATAATACCTTTTGGACTCCCCCAAGTATGTTACCATTCACCTTGAATTCGAATTGGTGAGAGAATGATGCCAAGTGTAGTGGGGAAATCTAGCCATATGTGGGTCCCACTTCCTCCATGTGTCTTCATGATGAAATGCCACTTTGATTTTCACTTGTATATATTTATTTAGCTCCTTTATTAAATATTTATGCCATTCTAATGTTCAAACATCATTTATTATCCCCATTATTCCAAATCCCAAAGCTTCCACCCCAAACCTAGGAAACTAGTAATTTTCCTCCTTGGCAATTATTTGACCTTTAGCATCAATTTGACAAACTCTAATGAATAGGGCCAATGTGATTAGGCCATTGTGACCCAATACCAAATTTGGGACATGACAAATCCTCCCTTCCCAATATTGCTTGTCCTCAAGCAATTTTAAACATGGGTGTTGAAGAACCTGCTTTCTGTATAATTCTTTGAAGTTGCCATTGAATTGCCAAACCTTGAGTCTTTGAGTTTCCATGAATATTTTAGAGAGGAACCACCATGCTTGCTGCTGCACTACTCTTATTAAAATCACTTTATTAAGTGGGGGATCCATCTCCCATGCTGCTTGCTTCCCCCAAAAAAATGAAACCAATGAGACAAAAATTATTCCAGGGTCCCATTGCTTGTATTGCACCCCAACAATTAAGAGTGCTCTCCAACCTACACCATTAGATAAGAGGATTCCTGGATCCCATTTTCTTGTATGCATTCTTCCAAACATCATGAGTACCAAATATATATCATCAAAGTACATAACAACATAATGAAAATGTATATCAAGGATATGCTTCATCAAAGAGTCATGAAAGTGCTTATACCTCCAAGCAAGTAGACCACCATTTTCCAAGTGCATACAAGCTTCAAGTGACCCATCAAATCTGCTCCAATGACATAGGTGAGGATCCCATGTCCTATAATGCTGATCCAAAAGGATGTGATATGCATCAAAAGATTCAGCCATGTATTCTTTCATCCAAGAAGTGAATGAAGAATCTCCACTAGAATCTGAACCAAATAATGAGCAGAAAAAACAAGGAGACTTCAAATGACTCAAATAAGTCTCACCCATACATCCATGAATGTGAGAATCATAAAGATGTAACAAAGTATGTGGCTTCCAACAAAAATGTTCTCCCATCATAAATCTATTCATCCAAGTGTTGGATGAAGTTCCTCTAACATCAAATGAACCCAGTGTTGAGCAAGAAAAACCATGAGTATTCAAGTGACTCAAATCCATATCATAGGTGCATCCATGTAGATGTGAATCATCATAAAGTGACAAATTATGCTGCTGCAAATGTGAATAAGAATGTGCTCCAACCATGTCATCATAAACGTTAAATCTAGGAGTTCCATACTCCTCATGTGGCACCATCAAAAAGAACCCTTTCACCCATACTTCATTGAGACTAATACTGCAAAACATGGAATTGTAGGATGTAGGAGAATGTGCTAACTCACCCAAATGATCAAAAAGTTTAGGAGTTTCATCATGGGAAGGATCCATGTGGGTAGTATCATGCAGCTCCTTCAAAAGTGTGAACTCTTTGTCATAGTTTGGTTCCAATGTAGAGGAATCATGCTCTTCTTTAAAAATTGCATAACCTTCATCAAGAGGCAATTCAAATTCCTCTTCCACCACATCAAGTGTTTGGATCTCTTCAAGTTCATCTTCAAACACATCAAGAACATTCAAATTTTCACATTTCTCATGATCCACCATGTCATGAGAATCCTCCAAACAATCTACCATTTGACAATCTGAAACATAGGAGGAAAAACAAGTATCTTGCAACTTTTCAAGAAGTTGCTCATTTTGAATTGTGAGCTTATGAATATCCTCATTATTCTTCAAGTATGCATCATGTAACAATTCATTAAGCTCAAACAAATGGTTTCTATCAAAAAGCAAAGACATGAAATTACCTTTGATGTGGCACATTGCTCTTTGAATCTTCTCCATGTCTTCAAGGAAGGATGTTTCCTCCAATGAAGTAGCTCTCCAACAAGAATTTGACACCAATGCTTGAGTGTCATGGAGAATGCTGAGGGACTCTTGGATATTATTTTCATTCATCTTTAAGGACCCTTCAAGAAAATAAGGCTCTTGCAAATGAACCTCCTCATCTTCTTCAATTTTGCTTGGACCAACTTCATGAAGCTCAAGTGGCGATGGGGAAGTTGATCTTGGTTCTTCTTCAACCGCTACAAGGTCTTCATTATCATGCTTAATGAAACTTGTACTTGTAGAAACACTTTCAAAAGTGATCTCTATGTCACCAACATAGAGGTGTGAGCACCCATCAGTAGGTACTCCTTCATAGTTTAAGCATCCATCAGTAGATGCTCTTTGGTTCATGTCTAAGCTAGAAGGTGTCTCGAAATGATCTTCCATATTTTCAATAGAATCTTCTTCATGCTCTTGTGATGTCTCTTCCTTTTGCTCATTAAAGCAAGCTGATGCATTTTGCCCCTTGTTTTCCTTAGGATCAATATATTTGGAATCTCTTCTTGAATAAATCTCAAAAGCTCTCCTCAAGGAGGACATCATTTCATGCACACATATATGATACTCGCTCCAAGGGTTTTTACAAGAAGGGCATAAACCTTTCTTCACTAACTCCACATCTTCATTTTTGGGCCTATTTTCAAAAACATGTTCAACATAGTACTCAAAAGACATGGCATTTTGTGTATTTTTGCTAAAAGCAAGATATTCTTGATATTTTTGATATTGTTGGGGCAAGGTTTTATATTTTTCTCTCCATCTTTGGAACTCACTCATAGAATTATCCTTGGTTGGTGTGACACACTCATATTCATCAGATTTAAATTCATAAGAATAATCTTCATTTCTCTTGAAATTGTAAGAAGTGTTGCATGATGGCACCTCTTCCTCATACCATTCACATTCTGCTTCATATTGCTCATAAGCATCTGCATATTCCTCATAAGAATTGTACTCATAGGATTCATCATAATAGTAAGACATGGCTGCCAATTATTCTTAAATGTATGTACCTAATACACAGGTGCAAGGACCATGCTCTGATACCACTGTAATGTCCCTTATTAGGAATTTTATTAAAATTGCAATTTTCCACTTTTTTTCCCTTGTTCGACCTTTGACTAGTTTTGATCTCTAGGTCCCAAATTTGCCCCAAATGATCCCAAATCTTCTGAGAAGGTGTATGAATGATATTAGAACATAAATATGTATTTCAGGGATGCCTTTGGACATTTAAAATACTTCTGCAAATCCTCTTTCAATTCTGATCAATGTAGGTAACTTTACTAGTGATTTTCCTTTGACTAGTATTGGTCTCTAGGTCTCAAATTGACTCCAAATGCCTTCAAATCTTCAAGGAAGGTGTATGAATGATATTATAACTTGAATATGATGTTTATGGATGACATATGGCCACCAAAAGACCTCTGCAAACTCTCTTAATATTCTGGACCAATTATGCAATTTTACTAGTAATTTGGGGTTCAAATCCCCCTGGGGTAAACAATGAAAATGGCTTCCCAAATGCCTCCAAACCCACTCAAATTTATGAACAGAGGTATTTAATGTGTTAAGTATGTTATTAAAGTCTCATATGCACCATTAATGGATTATTACAACTGTTCTCACCCTCTCCCATTCAACTGCAAAAATCCCCAATTCGACCCTTGGGGAAATGGCACTATTTCACCTCCCAATACAACTACACTGAGTAAAAATGCTTCAAATGCTCAAGTACAGTACATGAAACTTGTAGAAGACATCCATGGCAGTATATTTATCACAAATATATCAGATAATCATCCATTCATTCGAAATAATCATCAATACATTGGCTCACAACAAGGTAGTGGGGAAATGGCATTGTTCTTCCATTAAAAATGAGATTTATACATTTCTACTTGGAATTTCGACCTGAAACTTTTTGGAGATGAAGAAAAGAGTATTTACTTCATATTAAAAAATAAATGGGGCATTAAAATCTTCCCCAAAGAGTACAATAGCTCACCAAAAACGCCCTCCCTCAAGGATCAAGAATATGCCATCAAAACTGGAAATGGTTGAAGGAGTGAGCTACAATAGAAGAAACCATGAGATGCCATGTAGCTTACACCTGCAAATAAAGACTCCATTAAAGCTCCAAATGAAAGGTCTGAATGGCCTTTCCAATTACCAACTTGGATGGGAATCTTTCACCCTCGAAATTGGCTAAGGCAAGAAACTAGTCATCCACTAGCTCTCCCTCTTCACAAATGCAATTGCAAATTCTACAAATGATCAAAAGCTGGTTTCATTCTTTGTTATTGACATTTATAAACTTCTAATGTCCTCCATGGGTCGAATTCATTCCAAGAGACTCATGCCAACTCATGTTGGGAAGAGATTCCAAAGAACGCCACTTGTACAACAATTCCTAGTCTCCCACTTCCACCAAATCACATGTGGAAGCATCTTAGCTGCCCTAACACCCTTGAGCGCCCTCTTGGAGTCTATTTTTAGCCCTGACATGTCATATATGTCATATGTCAGCCTTCAGGTCTGATTTGTGTCATAGGTGTCATAGCATCTTCATCATTGTTGTCATAGAGCTAGGGAATCTAGCCCAAGTGTCTCACTAGCTCCAAATTGCCTCTTCCTCTTCCATGGGAGTTACTCTTCCTCTATATTTCGACCTTGGATGATTCATGCAATGAATAATACCTTTTGGACTCCCCCAAGTATGTTACCATTCACCTTGAATTCGAATTGGTGAGAGAATGATGCCAAGTGTAGTGGGGAAATCTAGCCATATGTGGGTCCCACTTCCTCCATGTGTCTTCATGATGAAATGCCACTTTGATTTTCACTTGTATATATTTATTTAGCTCCTTTATTAAATATTTATGCCATTCTAATGTTCAAACATCATTTATTATCCCCATTATTCCAAATCCCAAAGCTTCCACCCCAAACCTAGGAAACTAGTAATTTTCCTCCTTGGCAATTATTTGACCTTTAGCATCAATTTGACAAACTCTAATGAATAGGGCCAATGTGATTAGGCCATTGTGACCCAATACCAAATTTGGGACATGACAATAATCTTGTGGTTGCATTGAATGAATGCACATTAAAGGATAAGGAAAATGTTGTAAATGTTCATGCATGAGTGTGAGTGCACATGTTGTGATGCATTGCATGAATGCATGGGGAGGGTGTATTTGTTATTGCAAACTAAATAATGGATGAAATAATGAATTGATGATAATTCTAGGATCATTTCATGAAATGCTATGACCACATAATAGTACGTGCATGAAGAAGGTAGTCATGATTGATGGGCTGTCGGAATACTCCGTGGAAGGGCAGAGTTGTATAAATCATATGACTGAGAAATAATTAGTATCTAAAGTTTCATTTAAATTGAATGAATGATGTGACACTACCTTGCAATTTTAGTATGATAATGATTCACGTGAATTAAATGAGTTTGGTGATATTGATATGTTAACAGCTGGAAGTGTTTGAATTTTGGAGCATTACAATTCTGAAAATGCTTCAGTGACTGTTGCAACAATGAAATATTATATGCATATAGACTTACAAAGTGTTTGGCTGATTGAAGTTTCAGATTTCAGGTAGATTGTTCTAAGCATGGCAATGCAGGTAAGTCCGTGATGAAGGATGGAATATACCGTGTGAAAGAGACAAACCTCATGAGAAGGATCTCATGGCTTTGAAAATAGTTTATGTGCAGAACAAATTGTCAATTTGGACTTGTAGATTTCAGGTTTGAGAATTTGTTGATAATTGCTAATCATCTTTGGCTTGCATAGAATTGTGCCAGGAGGATGTGTTGCAAGTGGATGTTCATGTTATGATAGCAAGCATAAAATCCTAAAGGGAAGAGTGGTGCCACTTACAAGAGACAAACAGTATGAGGATAACCTCATGACTAAGCAAATCGATTTTTGTGGTAGACAAAATTGCAAATTTAGATTGAATTTAATTATTAGTGCCATTGATTGGTTATGGAACAATCAGATTTGAATTGCATTATTAAATTATGCTGACTGTTTGGCTATTTGATAAGTGTGTCGGGAATACACATTGCAGGAAGACCATGTGTGATGTCCTGTAGGAGCCAAAATTCATGGGAAGGATCCCATATCTTGGAAGTGGGTTTCGAGTGAAACATCATTGGATATTTTGGTAATGTTCAATATGCACTACATGATTGGTAAACAATATGAGTGAGATGGTAAATATTATGTCAGTAAGACATATGTGGGATATGGAATGTAAAAAGGAGTTGGGATGACAAATCGAGGGACTGTCAACTCAGGGAAGGGGGCCCCCATTCCTCATTAATGAAGAAGACTACATATGCAAATGGAGAAGTGTTCTATGACCCTAACTAAGAATATGCATGTCTAATTGTTAGAGTCAATATGCAGAGAATGTTTTGATTTTATTTCCATTATGGCAGACTACTTGAGTATGAGTAAGGACTACATGGCTCACATCAGAAAGGGGTGCACACTTTTCTGATGTCGGGTTATGACAGGATTGTCAATATTGACTACACCCTAAGGGAATGGACGCATTCCTAGTGTTTCAATGTTGGATAGTGAATGTTATGAAATGTGTTTACAATTTTAGAGCAGCAATACTGATGAGATTTCTTATCCATCTTGTGTTGTCAGCTTATACAGATGCAAATTGGTGTTGCACATTAAGGGGAAGGTGATGAAAAGGCACTCAAGAGGACTGTATGGGCAGTTGTAACCTTTGTACGCTCACACTAAATAACACTAGAAGGGATGGATAGGCCCGAGGAGCTATGTAATAGAAAAGGCGTATCATCCTTGTGTAGTGTGAGTGGGTATTGTGGGGCCATGCTAGCCTGCAATCAAGAAAGTTGCCTATAGAGTTCCTATAGGGAACCACTGGTTTGCATAAGAGAAGGAGTGCTATCCTTGTGCGGATGAAGAATTGATGTGTGTGTGGAGGTGTGGTGATATTGATGAAGGCATAAAACCTCTATTGGGTCAGCAGTACGAGGAAGTACCGAGACTGACTGAAAACCATGAGATGCCTATGGCTCCATAGTAGAGCCTTGACCTAGAAATGGTCGTGGTGCAGTTTCCTTTCATTGGTTGATGACCCAAACGGATGTGCTGGCTTGGAGATGGAGAGGGAAATCCAGGTATGGGACTGGTTTGGCACCACAAATGCTTGGTAAATCCAGAGAGTAAACTGGTTGGGCATTAACTATTGGCACTAGTACAAAATGAGAGATAAATGATGTCACGTCCCCACTTTGACCCTTGTAATATTTTGGGTTATAATGTAAATAATGTATGCATATTATGTATGATTCCTAGCGTGGAGCTCAAGGCCAAGGCTCTTCTAGCGAACGCTCGACCTAGAAGAGGCAAGTATTTGAAATTATGCTACCCATGTGCTAGTGAACCATGGGAATTGTAAATATGCATCTTAATATAAATGCCCACAACTAGCTATGCATTGCAACAAGAGATGGGGGCATGATGTTACAAGGAATTGGGAGGAAAAAAATTCAAACCCTTGGAGCCAATCAAGCCAAGACAAGTGTCAATGAGAGGACCAATCAAACCCTCAACTACCCATGTTGACTTTTGTACCCAATCACTGATTTCTCCCAAGAGTTGGTTGAGGTAGTTAATGGCTTGGGGAATGGGAGGTATGGCTGTCCAAATTCGAGTATGGGCAAGCCACCCTGCATGGAAATTCGTGTTTGGCTTCTTGGGCAAGAAAAGAGCCATGAATTGCTCCCCAAGCCATTACCTATTAACCAACTTTGCTCCCTCACGAGTTGAGAGCTACCTGGACGTTTTTCTCCTGGGAATGGTTTTGCTGTGTTTACCATTCATTTTCCTAGCTGGGAAGGGCATTTATGTTGTTGCTAACAGTGGGGAAGAAGGAAAAACGATTTGGGGGTTTTATTGAGGCCATTTGGCCCACTGAATTCTCATACATTTGTGGGAGAAATTGGTTTTCTTCCCTGGGATTGATTCCCTCTTCCCACAAATCCGTTTTTGGTGTGCCCACGTTTTGGGAATTGGTTTTCTAGCCGTTCTGACGGATTCGGCTTGATCTCCGAAAGATTTGCATTTAACTCAGGCGCCGAAAGCATTAGCTTCTCCCGGAAGGCTGTCAGAACCCGTCAATCACACTAAATGCACCCCTACGGCGACGAGGATAGCGTGTTGTCAACTCACCTATAGCCGCCTATAGCTACGTTACCCCACTTGGTCGCATTTACTCACATTTGGCTATAAATACCTCACACTTGTATAATTTTTGGGTTACTTTCCTTGAGTTGCTAGCTTGTTTACGAATCCAAGTTATTGTTTTCAGAGCCGAGTCGTGCAGAGTCTTTTCCCTTGTTTTCAGCGTCCATATCCTGTGAAGGTCCGCCATTTGCTGTCCAGAGTTTTGTTCCCTACATCGATTCAAGACGGAGAACCTGTCAACTGAAGAAGTTGTTCGTCAATTCCTGCGCCGAGGCTTAGATTTCGTCATGACTACTCCAGTCACGGCCTCGACTTATGTACATCCTGGTTATCAAGATCCCAGACAGTCTCCGGCTACAAGAGCGTCGCCATCCCAACCAGAAGAACCTGTTCCAGAGCCGTTGGCGACCATGGCGAACTATATTCCGCCGCGTCCAGATGATGCGCTAGAAGTACAGATCCCGAAGAATGCAAAGTATCCCATTCCGCTACCGCCACTACCGGCTAGTGTGCGGGTAGAAGGGCAACTGTTGGGACACATTCCACTGGTCAAATTCTCTGATTTCAATCTGGGAGACTGTAAAACGTATCCCCAGTTTGCGCCAGATCAATATCTGACGATAGTGCACAATCCCGCCCGAAAGGTCGATGAATTTATTCCAAAGGGATTTGCAGCAAACTTGGAGAAGCCAGGTTTGTTGAATTTATTGAAGCTACCGCACTTTGGGCGTAGCAACGAAGTCAATGCAGTTGTTAAGACGCTGCTTACATGTGTTCATGGAGGTTATCTTTGGCTAGGGAGGCCAATTGATTTAAATGTTGATTTAATTCACCGCATTACTGGTCTATCTAAGGCTGGTAAGGATCCCAATATTCATTTTGTGGGAAAGGACAAGGACAGAAAATTAGCTGCACAGCTGGTGCAGAAGTATAACTTGACAAGAGGAGGTCGGGCTTATGACCTCACTACAGTAGAAGATGAGGCACTTCGATTTACAGGAAGTCTGCTTGTAGGCAGACTTCTCACAAAGTGCCGACCGAAGGAAGTCACTGGAGCTGTCGTGGAGCTCGCCATCGCAGCTGCGGAGGGAGAACAGTACAACTGGTCTCTCTTCCTGCTGAATTCTTTCTTGGCTGATTGCCTGAATGTGCAGGACAATGCAGCCCAAGCATTCCATTTTTCATGGCTTCTAATTTTATGCGCTCTCGTTGGGTGGAAGGAGCCCCCGAATAATCAGTTCCTTCCGCGCCGCGCAGGAGAGGTTGCTGGCATGCGCTACATCAACCTCTGGGATTCCCCTAATCCCGCGAAGCGCAAGATGAATCGCGCTGTCTTTTGTGAGTACTACTTTCTCCTCCGAGATACCATTCAAGAAATGCCAAGGCTGAGCGAGGAGACAGCCACGTTATATGAGGGAAAGTTGGCTTTTACTGCCGACATACATCAACTTTACCTCCGCCCTTGCGGCATTCCAGATGAATGGACGCTAGGCCTTTACAGAATGACTACCGAGGATGTTGAAGAAGCCATCAAGTCTTGGTCCGATGAGTGGAGGGAGGCCGCCGATCTCGCATCCGCGCTGCCAACCGCCGCTACGAAAGAAAAGGATAAGGGCAAGGAAGCCCGTGAGCAGAGAAGTGATGAAGGCTCCACAGAACCGGCCACCAAGAAGCAAAAAGTGTCGCATCCCGCTGAGGCTATTCCCTCGGGGATCGACCAGTACCTACATGAGCAATTTCGTGAGCTGCGCAATGCGCATGCTCACATCAGAAGTGCTTTAGATTTGCAGTTTGTAGAATTGAAAGGTCTCGCAGGAAGAGTTGCGCAGACCCATGCGCCAGCATCTACTTCGCAGGCGCCACAAGAAATTCCAAGTGCCGAGCGAGTTGAAGAACTCATTGAAAGGCATACTGTCATGCATATTCCGACTACCAGCATGACACTTCCAGATTCGCTAACTGCACTACAGGTAAGCGCCGTTGTACCTGTTGAAATCAATTTGTCTCTAATTCCTATAGAGACTCTATAGCTAGTGCATGAGAAAGTTTCTCTTGAGTTGAGAGCTAGAGAGCTCTCTACATTTCAGGAAAATCAGCGACTGCAATCGCAGGAGTTAGAGTTGAAGGCAATCCATCAGAATACCGCTGAGAAGCTTGCACTTTATGAGGCGCAAGACATCGGTATCAGAAACGCAGTGGATGAGATTGCCCAGTTATTGCCGGCTTGTGAGATTCAACCAGACCTCCCTCTGGTTGCAAAAGTTCAAATTATTGGCGAAAGGGCGAAAACCCTGGAGCAAGAAATAGTTGCTATGGCTGAAGGCCATAGAACCCAGATCGCTGAGCTAGAAGCTCGCGTTGCTGCGCATCCTATGGATGATGCGCAGGTTCAATTTGAAGCACTGAACAGAGCTTCCACGCAGATGAAGGATCGAGTATAGGAAGCTGAGAACCTGATGAACCAGGCTATGGAAGCTTGGATGGAGCTTGTAAAGCTCCCTTTTAAAGTTGGACTGTCAGAACAGGTGCAAGCTGCAGAACAATCTCTCACTGTTCTGAATGAAGAAGTTAAGGCTTTAACAGGCTTGCCAAAAATGAAGAAAATGGGCGAAGTGCGCAAAATGCAGCAGCAACTGTACAAGCTCAGAACTGAAGATGAGAAGCTCACCAACAGCATTCAGCCATTCATGGATGACTATGCTGAAATCGTTGCCCAGGTTGAGACAAAAATCAAAGAGATTGCTGAATCTCAGGAGATCATTGATACCATCACTCCAGACGAAGCAACCGCAGAAACAGTGCAGACAGCTGTAGAGTGTGTCGATGAATTGGACTCCGCTATTGCGAAGTGGAAGAAAACACTCGCGGAGACACAAGCAAAAGAAGATGCGCAAATCAAGCGACCACACGCCAGTGCGAGTGGCTCGAGGGCGAGCCACAAGTGAGTGTTAGGGGCCTGTTGGAGTCAAGGACGTAGCTACGGTAAAGCTGCGAATTTTGGGAAAAAAGCACAAGTATGGAAGGAAAGTGCTAATTTTGGGACAAGCACTAAGTTTTGGACAAGAAGGAGACGGTGCGCAGTATGGTGCCAGATAGACAAGCTCAGCGAAGATCACGGACCGGAAATCGCGGAGCTCGCGCGCACGACAGAAGAGAATGAAGGTTGAATAGAAAGCTCAACTACCATAATAAATAAGGCGATGGAGTAGAGGGCTCAGCTACCCTCATTTAAAGGCTTAGTACAGAAGTTATGGTTGCTCGGATCAAGGAGGAGCAACGGGCCAAAGCATTGAAGGCAAAGGACAAGCGTCCATACCCACTATCTGCGCCGAAAGTCAAGGAGCCTGCAGGAAGCGGCGACGTGACTGCAAGCGGCGCCTACAGTACACCTAGCCATGTGCGTGGTTAGGGTCTTTGGGAATCACTGTTGGGAAAGGCCCACAGTTTTGTAAAGGTGCGACCGCCATGGCCACCTATATATATGAACAATTGTAATGGATAGATGTTAGTTAGAGTTAGCAAGTAAGAAGTAGATACTCTTGGGATAGTTTGTTAGTTAGACTGTTAGATAGTCAGTCTCGAGGATAGATCATGTGTTGAATATCCTGTGTTAAGTGTTCTACCGAGTCTGTAGAACTAGAAAAGAATCGGATAGCCGAGGAGCTAATCCCTGAGTAGCCAGACAGTCTGTGTGACGTCTGCGCCTTTGTAATCTCTGTAGAGAAGAGACTAGATTGAGAGAAGGGCTCCCAGCTGTGTGCGTGGAGTTTCCTGTAAGAATCTAAGACTGCAGCTGTGTGCGCAGCATATTGTATAACTCTATGGTTTCCTAGTTAATATAACACTCCCGAGGACGGGGTTTTCCTCGAGGAGAAGAGCTTCCCATATTTCCACTTGTTATAATGTTTGTGTGAGTGATTAACTGTTTAAGTTCATTACCTGTGTATGCAAAACTCTTGTGTTATCTTTGCGACGGTTTGATTGAGTTTGGGAAGGTCCCTTGTTTGCCATAAGTGTTAAGGCCTGAAGAAATCGTGGAGCGTTGTCGCTGCAGTGAGCGAGGAATGCGTTACTGCGCTGGGTGCGCAGGGTGAGGAAGTACGTAACGCTTCGACGCACGGGTTAGTTGCCCTCTGCGCCAGAGAAGAAGGACTCCGCGCAGCTGCGTCGAGGGGCCTGCGGGAAAGTCTGACCGCCAGTATCTGAGGAACCAGAAGAGGAAAGAACAATCTTCGCGTCACCAAGGTTGAGGAAACCTGATTCCTTAGCCCCCCATAGCCACTTCGGGTGAGACCTCGAGCTGCTGCGCAGCTCGTTGCTGAGAGGGCCAGTGCTTCAAGGGGTTTGTTGCTGCGCTTCATTAAAACCCGGGTCTGCCCAAGAAAGCAGCCAACATGTATCCATGCCAGTTTTGAGCTACTGTGTGTAAAAGAATGTTGGGGTTGAGATGGGTATCCATTTTTTTGGTCGTGCAGGGTTTGAGATTCCCTTTTGGTCGTGCAGGGTTTGAGATTCCCAAGTTACTTGTAGATATCATGCCCAGCTCGGGGGTGGTCTCTGAGTGCTGAAATAATACAGGCTAGGGAGAGACCTACGGTTGGGAGGCACGTTGCAGCAACATAGCTAGTTGTTGGGATAACATTACATCAAGATGAGTATTTTCTTATGTAATTACTTCTGAAAATGTATTAATTTGTTGGTTGTGTTAAATTGAATGGCATCATGTAATGTGTGTGGATGAGGTTTTCATTCCGCTGTGCATGTTTAATTGATTTACATCTGCACACATGTATTTATTTGCTTTAAAATCTAATCTATGGGCCGAGTTTATGTAAAAGCCCCAGGATTTGCCATCATGTCCCCTTCCATGAATTGGATAGATAGGTGGGTACATGACAAATGACCAGGTGACCAAAATATTTGGTCACCATAGCTTTGTCAAGGGATAAATGACCAAAACTGATAAATTTTAAGTGAATTAACTAAAATTGACCAAGATAAATGACCAATTTGGTCACGTGATAAGAACTAAACTAAAAACGACCCAGATAAATGACCAATTTGGTCACAGGATAAGAACTAAACTAAAAATGATCACATAACAATTAGTCATTTATTTGGTCATTTTTAGTTATGTCACTCCAATAATGGAAAATTACAATTTTGACAATGAATTTGTACAATTTACTAAATTTTAACACTGCAGATGGATTCAGAGACCCCCTCATGTGTCACAGATCAACCATTGACACCAAATAATTAGCATTACTGATCATGGTGACATCATGATAATTATTAGGAGACACCTACATATTCGGCATGATGGTGTGACGTTGATGAATAGCATCATAATTATAATTATAATTATACCCACTGATGTACCCCATACCCATAATTTTGTAACCATGTATATATTAATGATCATAATTATATAATATTATTCAATAATATCACATATAAATTAGAATTGAATATAATATGATCATGTACGTACCTCCACAAACCCAAATACAATATAATTTTTGTGTTAGTGATAATTCTCAAGATTCCTTGGTAAAGTTTGTTTACGTTTATCAAGCTACAAACCATTTCTTCCCAATATAGGCAACAAGGTAAGCGTCATGTTCTCAATTGTAAACCATGTCGACCACCAAAAATATCTTGCCAATTATAGTTCATTTAGGAATTAGGGGACAGTTTTGAATAATTAATTAATAGTATTATATGCAATGATTTATGTTCAAAAGGAGAAGCAAGTGGTTTATAGTGAAATTCTTAATGAATTGTTGTACTTCGTCATAGAGGGTGTTTAATGGAACCTAATAGTTTTCTAGCAATCGAATTGTCAATAGGTCGATAGATATTATTTATATCTTCCTTCCTAAAAACTTAAAATTACATAACTATTGAAACAATGCACTTCCAAATACGAGGAACAAAAAAACATTTTTCTCATTGCAAAAAAGATTTTCGATAATTTTGCATATTATATGGTAAGGAAGTTTCCACCATTTGAGAAATAATTTCTATCAGCTAGCTGTGTCATGTAAAAAAGATAACCATAAGGAGAAACTATCAGTTTAATAAAATGGTCATGGTCCTTTAGCTAGGATTTCTTGAATTTGTTATTATTTACCCAAAAGCAGCGTCATGTAAAAAGGATAACCATAAGGAGAAACTATCAGTTTAATAAAATAGTCATGGTCCTTTAGCTAGGATTTCTAAAATTTATTATTATTTACCCAAAATCAGAAGCGAAAAACATTTCCTAGTGTCACAATATTGTGAATTGATTAACTATCATTGTGGAACTTATTAACTCTTATGTGTTCATTCCACCATCTGCACTTTTTCTAAAGTACTAGAGATGTGAGAACTGATATCCTTTCTAAAGCCATCAATATCCATGATATTTTTGTATTCCATGCCTTCAAAGTTGTAGTTTTCAATGATAGTTTTACCATGGGAAAAAATGAACATAAATTTACATTAGGAAATTACAAACCCCTAATAGAATTCCCAAAATATTATCTTCAAATGAAAACTCATATTTTGTTTTAAATAAAAAAGAAAAATTGTTATTTATAAAATAATATATATTATTTTAAATAAAAAACAAAATAAAATATATTTAAAAAAAAATAAAAAAAATCATTAAAGCAAAACAACCATGTTTATGGAAAGGCTTTCCAAAACCCCTGCTTGGTCCATACCTGCTATACCCATGAACGCGACCACCAAGGGATTCAGGGCAATCGTGAAACCTGGATTTTACACCAAAATTTTTGGTTTTGGAAGGAGGGGAGGGGTTTGGGTTTGAGAAGGCATTTAATAACTACTTCGCATAGAAATTCTTGGGCAAATTCTGGCGTGTGAGGGATTCTACAGCAGCAACAAAGTTAAAATCTACTTCTTCTTAGGTTAGTAAATCTACTTCAATTACCCTGTGATAGAATAATTACTCCGTGCATCCAAAAATCAACAATTACTTTTCTCGGGATTTTCTAGTAACTGCAGTTTGTATATTTATTTAGGGTTTTTTAACATCCAGAGTTTGATATTCTTATGAGGCCTCAAAATTTGATTTGACTTTTATCTCCGGCAGTTCAATGTCTACAATTCAACATATTTTCTAGGAATCTCAAATGCATTGTGTGATAGAAGGGAGTTTGATTGATATGTAATTTTTCTGGAAAATTTGGCAAACTACAATATTGATATGGAGGGGGCGTTCACGGGGGGTTCACTCAGTGAACTTGTTACATAGCACGATCGTTCACATGATATTAAATAATACCCCTAATTTCACTAAATATTGGAAAATGCATACTAAAATTGTATTGTTGAACCCCCCTCCCAATATTTCTTTCCAATTAAGAAAACCCCTAGTTTCACCACATATTGTAGGTATCCATTTTTATCAACCCATTTTTAACACCCCCTTTATATCATATTATCAAGTTGTAACAAAGAGGATCCCTAACACATCTTAGTATAAGAAAACAAGATGCTAAATAAAATAATAATATAATGCTAATAATGATCCCACTAGGATTGCAGGGGCGACTGATCAATGTGTAGCATTGGATAGTGGAACACCCAAAGAAATAGTATTGGGGAAGGAAAAATGCGTAAAAAACAACTAGTCAAGAGATCAACATAACAAAGAATGTAAAAGATCGATAGTCCAATTGTTAGTGCAATGCTTAGAAAAGATGAGAATTGCAGATGTTTCACACCACAACCTGCCAATCTACCAATTTTATATCATGTAAATACGAATATAGCCATAGAGAACTCATGTTCTCTACAAGATTAATAAATTAAACTCCATAAAAATGCAAAATTGAAACCCTTTTGTGGATGGACGCCCCTACCTTCCTATCAAAACAAACATCATTGATGTTTGAACCCAAATGAACATAGAAAAATTCCTTTTACTTTTCAATAAAACCATATGATCATGTGCATAGCTTGGATTTGGGTCATTCATAAGATCCAATGAATTTCTTCCACTTTCTAGCTACATTTATTCTTGCAATCAAGCGAGATAACAACATTTATTTACCTTTTATTGGGTTATATCTAGTTTTTTTAATCTTTAAAGGATAGGGAAAAATCTCCATTGTTATTTTTCAAGCATGCAATAGTTATAAAGATACAAAGATGGTGAAAATGATATGATACCATTTCATGGTAACAATAACACATAGGGTATGTAAATAAGAACTTAGATTTTCACCTATGTTCATGTTAATTCTAATACAATATTAAGACAGTTGTCTTACATATAAGAATTGAAATTACAATTATGAATGTGCCAAATATAACTCAATCTAACAAATATTCCTAACTGGCAATGTGAAAATATTAAAGAAGAATACAAAAAGTTGAAAGAAATAATTTATCAAGAAACATTAATCTAACTTTTCTTGGTTCCACTGAGCCAAGAAAGATTAATCTCACTTTTCTTGCTTTTCATGGAGCAAGGTTTAATTGAATTTCAATGCCCACATAAACCCCAACCTAAAAAATGAAGAGTTAAATCTTTTACTTGAATGCCTACAAAAAATACAATACAATTGTTCAAGTCTTGAACTCCCTATTAACTACATCTCTTAAATTAAAGATGAAAAAAAATATATCATCAATTCAAAGCAAGCCTAAATAAGCTATTAAATGAGGATTGCTCAAGGCCAATAATCCAAAGAGACTTCCATTGATATTATCATTGGTACACTATTACCAGATTTATGCAAAACTTATGATCATAAGAAATATCAAATAAAAATGGAAGGTTCTTAAGTTTTAGGTGGGTATGAATTGAACCCGTGATTTGGAGGTATGAATCCATCCCACAATTTGGAAGTTATTCCTCAACACACCCAAATAAAATAACCCCCAATATTTATATTACTATGTCAAATTAAAAACCTCCCTTGACCCCTTAATACAGGGCAATATATTTTTGAGGTTTTTAAGAGTATTCAAACCCCCAATATGAATGGACGTGATATGATATTGCCTCACTAGTGAACCCCCCGTGGGGGCATTCCTTAAATAGAGTGGTCAAAATGCGGTGATAATTTTCCGGCGACATATTTTTTAAAGCCATAACTCACTCCATGTTTATCTGATTTTATTTATGACCACAATTTGGAAATCCCATGGAAGCATCTAATAACACTGATATGGAAGAATTCAATGCACTCTGTCAAAAGAGAACGGCTCTAGAAGCTAGGATGCCCTGAATATAAAAAACTATCCTTCAAATTGTTTAAAACTCATTAGTAACAAAGGGTACAATGGTGAAATGGGGTTCGAGTCCCCGGGTCCCGAGTTAGTCATTCAAAAAAGGGCCTAGTCAAGTCTCTAACTGGGCTCATTTACTCCCAGGTCAGCTGAATATCCTGTTAGGAAATCATGCGGGGTACTACAGGCCCAAGGATTGATTATCCAGTACACCATCTTGCTAAAGCCGAATATCCATCAGGATATTTTTTTATTGATCTATCATGCTAAGGCTGGACCTAGGTATTTTTCTTCCTCTGTCTTTAGTAAATAGAGTCAAATCCTTCTTAGTCTTTCTTGGATAAAAGAAAAGAGTGGATATGTCATGCAAAAGCACCATCAATATTGTAGAGCCTGATCTCAGATCAAAACCAGAGCATAGCCACTTTGGCTATTACTACATTGTTGAAAAAAGGAAATGAGTCGAGAGTGGATAGTTTGATGAAGCAAATCATGAATTTTATGCCAGATATAGCAGATGAGTTCAATATTGTGGTTGTGGAAGCAATTTGATCTCTGCACTTAATGTTCCCATACAAGTATCGAACCCTGTAAGTAATATGACAGTCAGATATTAGAGATGACATCTAATGAATTAACATTCAGAGCACTTGGCCCCTCCTCATAGTCTTGGTACCAAGATATTTTTTTTTTAATTTGCACTTCATTCTGTTGAAGAATGATCTCATTGTCAATCCTGACTACATTCAACGTTATTGGGTTTGTTAGAATTCAAAATTGTCTTTGGAGAATTTAGTCCCAAGGGGATCAAATGTAACATTTAGGGAAAGTGCCAATGTCACCTCACATAATCCTCTCGCTTCGAACTAGTGCTTGTTGGCCTAAGAGGGTCATCTGTAACATCTCCTTATCTATAATAAATTTTTTTTTTTTTGTTAACTATAAAGAACCAATGGACTTTAAGTAATGAAGCTTCATTCTTTCCTACCAGACATGAATAGAAAATAAATTTAATTAGTAAGATTTCTTATCACAAGACTTCCTTCATAAAATAGTTGGGTTCCAAGTAGTAGGTTATGCTGCTTACTTAGCCAAATGGCTAACGCATGTGAACTTGAATTTCAAGTGGTAAGAGGGCTATGACCACGAACAAAACCCTACAAGTTTTCGAAATAAAACTGAAGGTTAAAGTCAACCAGAGTGGTGAACTTCACTACAAGGGACACCCTAGCTTTTTCATCCTCAACCAAAACTCCAACGACCCCAACTAAATCAAGGTTTGATGTTTTCTTTCTCCTAGCAAGTTTTTTTATTCAAAAATTTTCCTTTTTCTTACCCTAACTCACTATGCTCGATATTCAAGTACTAAGTATGGATTTTAATAACTACCAATGTCAATTAGGTAACTTGAATTGAATGGTTCCAAGCTAACACACTGGATCTCTATGGAAGAACAGAAACCGAGTTCACAAATTCACTTTACAGGTGGCACATCGATCCTGATACCTAGTACGTGATTCATGATTACCATACCACGTGGTTAAGCTTCAGCGATGAGGGTGGTGTCCTGGCCTATCAGTGGTGTCTTACCACATGAAGTTCTTCTGTTGGGATAGTAGTAATAAAGGATATAGATATTACACTATCAGGTAGGGTAAAGGAACTCTTAAACACAAAAAGATTGTCTCGAGACAAATTCTTTCCAAGTGACTATGGTAACCCTGTCGGAGAACCATTCTTTAGAACCAAGCATTGATGACTTCTACGTCTCTGGATCTGGTTAAAAGCTTGGCCAGGAAAACCTTCACGCGGCGTCAAAACTCAGGTAAGGGAACAATTTTTAACTTAAAGCCCGCATTCACTCGTTCAGTCTCTTTTCCAGATGCATAAAAACTATTTTAAGAAGGCTCTTTCAAATCTTGCAAGTACTCAGTGAGGACGAATCTCAACTCAAAAACAAGATCCAATATCAAGGGGTAAGCAGCATCTCCTACTGCGATAGAACCAAAAAAAAATGTAACCCTAGTATAAGTTTTTGAAAGTTTAAAGTTTACTGCTATAATTTAAAAAAATGGGGATGAACGACTCATTATTTTTGTGGGTCGACCCATATCTTAAAGTTCCAATCTGTTTCAATGATGGGAAGTTGCTTTCTTTTTACAGTGCTTATGGTTCTTACCACCGTTGCAAAAAGAAAAAATACTAGCAACTGCTGAAGTTTAATACCGGCTTCTCGTGGGATTTACCAGATGTAATACTAAACTGTTTAAAACAAAGGTTTTAACTACCAAACTGAACTGTATTGATTTTGTAACCTCTGTTTATAATGTTTTGTGAAAAGACCTTCGATTTTGTATCACTGTAATCATGGTTTTGGGAAAACCGATTTTCCAAACTCATCTATGCAGGATTCACTATGTTTTTATTTAAATGATAATGCAATTTTTTTATCTATTACATTTTTCCAGAAATTTACATCTCTGTATAGAAAAGTCTTAAACTTATTCCATGATAAAACTTTGAAAAAGATATTTTTCTATTTCATGCTCAAGTTATCATTCTTAATTCTTCTTACTCGAAATTTGAATTTATGGTCTTCTGGAAATTATACATGCAAAATTTTCACATAAAAATGTAGAGGATTTCTCTATAATCTATACTCACATTTAGAGCCATTGGCAGGCATATCAACTCCTACATGGTTTCAGGGATTTTCCTTTAAACCACTAGCTTCCTCTATCATCAAACTGAATAGTAAAAATGCTAACCATATTCTACGGTGTCTTCCCTAATTTTCACCTGTAGGTTAAAATACTTTTCTTTAATTTAAATTCAGGGTTAGTCTAGGGCTGATATATTACAGTATTATTTATAGGTCTCACTTATTAGGTACCGGTCCAGTAAGGATTCCTTAATAAAAACAGAAATAAAATAATTCTATAATACCCTGGCCATAGAGCAACCATCAGGGTTGTGGACTATTCGTTAAAAGAATCTTTAAAGCATTACCCTACAAAGATAAAAAACTATATGGAAATAATCTTCTAGAATTCTAAGCTACGAATATAATAATGTTGGAATTTGAGGGAAATGCTCAATCATTCTAGCTTATGTATTAACCAATATTCCACGGAGTTTAAAATCATCACAACCTACCATTTATCTTCACTAACCACATAAATTAATCCATTTTTATTCATATTTTTACATACATCCTCATGTGACATCAACGAATCCTTCAGAATATGATTATATATAAAAATACAGCACTTTAGAACTTATAACAACAATTATATAAAACTGCAGCACTATAAAAATTATAACAACAATTATATAAAAGAATAGAACTTTGCAACCTGTGACAACACCAGGCCGTGAATGAGGTAGGGGCAATGCTACTCCTCCCAACCGCAGATCGAGAGTAAGCTTGGCCCACTCTGATCACCCCTGAGCTAAATCCAGCGCTCCAAGAGTGTAAACTGTTAACCAAATCAAACTATTCTCTTTCACTTGCTTAGAGTTTCTTTACTTACACTTTCGTGCTCCCACAGCAATACTTTCTCCCATGCACACTAGGCAACGTCCTGCCTCCCGCATATGCATCTTTTATAGTTTTCCTAGGTCTTATTACCCAGCCAATTCCCTAACAATCATGTGGCTGTCAAATCCTTGATTTCCAGGAAGTGTGTCAATGCCATCAATGCACTCTGACACTTGTTTGATCTTTCTTAGTTAACACTCAGTCTTGTCTCCCACTCTTGAAGCCTGATTTTCTCTTTTAGTAGTCGTTGTCCACCTTTCCTCATTCTTTTAATAAGGTCAAATAATAGTTTTGTCTCATTACAATTTGTAACCCTTCGGTTATTTGACCACTTTCTGGTCTATTTTCCTTATTCAATAACAATTAAAAATAATAAAAGACTAATAAAAATAAAAATAAAATTGTTTGTGGGGGTGGATCTTACATCCCAAAAGAAATTGGAGCCTAAAATTTAAAATTAGAAGAGGGATTGGTGCCAAAACCAATGGGTCGTGGAGAAAATTGAAAGACAAAAAGCTAGCATGTCGATCCTAAATTGAATCTTACTAACTTAAAAACACTTGTCAATTGAATCTTACTAACTTAAAAATGCTTATCAATTGAATAAAAAAGCTAAGAGAACATTACTTTTCGAATGAATTCTCATAATAAGACAACTTGACAAATCAAACATATGATCTTTTCATTAGTCAGAGATGATGGTGCATAATTTTGGTACAAAACAAGACTTAACTATCCTAAGGCATTGGTGGGGACGTATATAGATGTCAATGCTCAAAAGCTTGTTGACTTATGACGAACCCTGGAACAATTTTGTGGCTCCACTCAAAAGAAAAAAATAAAAGAATACAAGTAGAGGAAGAAGAATGATGCACTAGCTGTCTCTCTTGCTTGCACACTTGTTTATAGCCAAGAGAAGATGCAAAGAGGAGGAAGATCAAGGATAGGGTTGGGCCTTGATGTAATGAGCATAAAAGTCCTTATACACAAAATAAACAAAGATGTTTATAAATATGATAGTACATTGTGATAAGATTGATTAGATTATTACAATGAGAACAAGTTTGAGTATAAATATACTTTAAGGGGTATCTTTATGAAGATATCTTAATTGTATTTCTTGCACAAAGTGGCCATAAAAAAGCTTTTCCACAATTTGTTATGACTAGAATGTGCCAACTGCCAAGTGATTTCTCAGTTGCAACTTGCAACAATATTAGTAAAAAGATTTTCAAAATACCAGTTTTGATACTACATTTCATACAGATTTTAGGAGTGAAATTGTTTGACCTATGTTTTGATTTTTGGCTTTTTCACTGTACTCTGTCTTCAATCTTCAATATCTAACTTGTAGAGGTCCATATGAGAAAATTAGGGTAGAAATTTTGTCGCTTTAATTCTAATGTTGGAATTTATCTTTTTGTTGCTTTGGTTGATTTAGGTAGCTTTCCAGTTTGTTTATCTCGGTGTTGGTGTAGCAGTTGCATCCTTCTTCCATGAGATATTGCATTCCACCTTAACCTGATGATTTGGTCATTTTATGGTCATGTTTCTAGTTTGAATACCCATTGTTTGCTTCTTGTTATTTTTATTGGGTATTGTTATAACAAGATAGTTAAATGGTCATCAAAATGGACTATAGAGTGAAGTTTTCCTTGTAATTAGTGATACTTCATTATCTATCTTGATAAACTTTGCTTGGCAAAGGTGGTGTTTTGGATGTGCACAGGAGAAAGGAAGGTTGTTCATATCAGGAGTGTCTACTTAAAAACTCTTTTAAGGAAAGACATTGCATTCTTCGACTGTGAGACATCAACATGAAAGGTTATTGAAAGGATGTCAGGAGACACCGTGCTAATTCAAGAGGCTATGGGTGAAAAGGCCAGTCAATAACTACTATTAAACAACCTTTTCAGCAACACTGCACAAAATTTCAAGATAGAAAGATCTTTGTTGTCACATAAGAGCGTCCATCAAATGAAAAAAATAGACCTGAGACACATTCATAATCAAAATGCAATTCTCGAGCTACCCATCCATACATAGGCCTTGCTATCTAATAAATTGCACGAGCCACCTCTTTGTAATAGGAACATGAACATTTGGCCAATGCAACCCTACCAACCTACTTGCATAGGTGCATCAATCAATTTGTATTTGGTAAATAAAAAGTATTTTTTATAGCACAGTCAAGAATCAAAATATCAAATATCGCAGTGCCAGAGAAAAGCTTATACTTCGGGCCCTTTAACTTTCTTCTTGGGTCCCATATGTTAATAAAGGAGATTGCAACATTTTCCAGATCCAACCACTCAGACTGAATTGAAGCACAGTCTTATGTCTGAAACGGTCTCAAGGTGGTCTTTACAAAGCCTGAATACAATATTGTTGTTTTGAAAAATGGATCTTCGTCAATTCCTCAAATCAATATCATTGATCTACTACTGTCCTCTAGTTTCGTATAAACTGAAAGAACAAACAAAACATAACATCCTTTAGGAAAGCCAAAGGGATTTTCACAAGCATTCTATCAGAGGTAGAAAGATAGGTAACATATTTTAATGTTTGTCATTTGTAGACTCAGCTGTCTTGGTCCAAATGCTCCTGACCAGGGCCCAGGAAGCCTCAGAGATTCTTTCCTGCTGTGGTGTTAACTCCTTGCCATTCAGTGTACTGTAGTAATATTGATCATACCCAGCCCTTGATGCTTTTCAACGATTTTATCATTGTTTGAGGAGCTCCAATGCAGCTGAGAATCACTCCTCTTACTGTCATGCTCGATCCTATTCCACAAGTTTCTGATTTTCTTCGGGTGAGATCTGTTTATCATATTTCCTCCAAGATTTGGATTCTATGGCCTTTTTGATGTTTTTAACAATTCTGTCAGAGATCGTCAATGAAATTGTCTTACATAACAAGGTTATTGTTTTTAGCATGTGTAGTCATCATCTTGTATTTTTCATGCCATCGGTGTACTTCTTTGTGCAGAGCAATCTTATTATGGTGTGGAAGTTTCCCTCTACAAAAATTTGTCATCCTAATTAATGAATTTCAGCTCATTCTTTCGCTAACTGCACTAATATCCTAATTAATGTGTTGATTGTGGAAAAATATACCTTTGAAGGTAACTCAGTATGTCTGGGCACATTGAAACTTGAAAGGGGTTGTAAGGATTGCTGGCAGGGCACTCTTTGGCTTACAAATTTATGATTATTAACAGGTTGGATGTTTAATGAAATATGAAGGCAAACACATTTCTCTGTAATGGAAAAACCTACTCATAGTATTTTCTTTATGCTATAAAATTGAATGTATGGTATTCATGAGGTTTGCTCGAAAACTTTTGAACATGATTTGTCAGAAATATTAAAGTAATTCTGTTTTGTACCTTCTACAAAAGAAGGTACAGTCATCTTATTATATCTTTATGTTTTTTGTTTCTGTTCAGGTCAGGATGCTCATACAGTACACATCTGCATTCTTTGGAGGTTTTGTCTTAGCTTTCATCAAAAGATGGAAACTCAGCCGAATTATTCAAAAATGTACTGCAGGTTATAATTGGGCCTGCTACTGTAGGTGGTATTTAGGCAGGAGCATTCAAAATTGGTGATATAGCTGGCACGATTGACAACATTATTCAGTGCAAGTTGTACAGGCCAGGATCTGTTGGCTTTGTTTTCATGGGTCATTAACTACTTGGCCAAGCATTGGGTGGAAAAACATTTAAAATGAAATTTGGCCATCATGGAGGAAATCATCAAGTGCACAATCTTTGAAGTGACCATGTTGATCAGATAAGTGCTCAAGTAATTTTCACACTTGAATTAACAACTTGAATATGGAAAAAATGTTTGCTCAGATCTGGATTTTTTATTGTTTTAAGACTTTGATCTATCATGTGTGAACTTTATTTCATTAAAACAAACTTCTATAGAAGTTAATAATGATACTCCTCTAGGTATAGCAGAATCACAACTATGCAGTCGATCCCACCACACTTTTAGAAGGTGTAGAGGTGACTCACATTATCTTCAATGATGGAACTTGAACTCATCTCGCCTTCCTTGCAATGACAGTATTGTCTCTACAGAATCATCCAGAAGAATCCCTTGGTCCTCATGATTCAGATCTTGGTAAAATATTTTTAGGGGTCATGATATTTTAAATTTTTCTAAAACTTGTTGACAATGTTATCATTAGTTAACAACTATCCAGAATTTGCTTGCATGAATTTTGTTGGAAGCTCATTCTATACATGTGTTTGCATTATTTTTAGATTTTGCACAATTGATGCAAGAAAATAAGTAGACTCTTTATTGTTGCTTATCAAAACCTCTTGCAAAGACACCTAGAGCTTGTTGAACCTGCTAGTTTACCAAGGACGATGAATGGTGACTTATTAGAGAGGAGATGAGGAAGAGCACTTTATTCCTTGATATGTATGTAGATATGAATGCTATGGATGATGAGAACCACTTGAATCCGTATACCTGGCCATGGGAGTTACTCCAATTATTTCTTGATCCTAGTCACTAGGTTGTTATTTTCAGGTTTCTATAATTCCTCATCAACCGAGAGGATTTTTGAATACATATGGCTTCATCCATTTGGTGAAGGGAAACAAATTAACAAAGAATGCTGATGAGTGTGTGCATGTTAATTCCAATGTATGTTTTCTGTCATATTCCAGATTAGAGTATACGAATGGGCTTTCGTGGATGTGGGATGTGGAGCCTAGGATGATTAACTTAGATATGTGGTTGAATGCCATCGTCCTCCTCAAATTGGTAGAGGATGTTATATCACAAATCCTTTCTTCCATTGAAGCGATTCATGTTGAAGCTTTGAACAGTCTTGGCCTCTAGGGTCTAATATGGAGATGAAGACCTATTTGATGTATTATTGAAATCTAGTAGAGTGATCACCGATGAGACAATTTCTATTGATTCTTTTTTTTTCAATGTGGTTCATGGTCCTAGAGCTCGTTACGTCCATGGATCCAAGCCAAGGGGGCCTCACCCCTGTCGGCATTACTTCGATGCCTAACCCTGAAGGAACCATAGAATTGAACCCCCGACCTCGACCTTGTGCTGTCTTGGTTCCGAAATATCCAACCAACTGAGATACCCCCCAGGGATCAGTTTCTATTGATTCTTATGGCTAATGTTAGTGAAAACAGTCTTTGGTTTCATCTAAAGTTATGAATGGGTTTGAACTTTGATTTTTAAAATCTAAATTTTATGTCATTTCTTTGTTTTTGGATCTTGAATTTTCAGAAAATTTGGCAGATTGATATTCAAATCTTGGTGACTTATCTTTTGACCATATAAGGAATATTGAAAAGAGGAACCCCAAATGTATTGTACTGAAATTTCACAAAATCTGTTGTATACAACTCTGTATCTGTATCCATATCCCTATCCTGGTAACCTTGTTTGCAAGTTTCTATTAGTATTGGATATTTGTTCCTTTCATTCCCAGCAATGAAAGCCATAATTATTAACAAACTCGTTGATTTCTTATTTGGGAAATCATTACTTTTCATGAGTGACACATGATGGTAATATTGTTTGTGAATATAGTAATCTTCCTATCGGAGCCAACCTTAGAGGATGGCTTTATTTTGTCAATGTTATTCTTTTAATACATTTTCAATGTTATTATTTGAATGAAGTTGGATATCAACAGAGCATTGCTGCAACTTGGAAGCATATTTAATGTGCTGTTGGTTAGCACTTAGAGAATTTAGTTGATATTTGTTTGTAACTTTGTGTAGTAGGATATATTTATATATGATTAGAAGTTGCATATTTAGATGGCTCTCTTGACAATGTGTAGTCTTTTTTCGGGACTATTGTTATGCAATGATTTGGTTATGTTAACATGGTTTTGTTCCTTCCCAAGTGATACTCACATTGGATTGTTTTTTGCGGAAGTTATCATGTTTCATGATAAGCACATATATGTATCATCATTTTCTTTCTTCTCAAGTGATTGCCATGTGTTATCAATTCCAGTGAATTTTTTCCTTTTTCCATATAATTAGAACTGTCAAGAAGTCAGTTCTGCTTAGTGTCATTTGTCTTTGTAGCAAGTATGTTGTTTTTTGGTGTTTCTGAACAATGAACACCAATTATAAATAAACTTTTATATTTCCATCTGAACTATATTGCATTGGTGTTTTTTATTGTGCAGATGACTTGTCACATTGTGCTTTGCCTGATGATCAAATTGTAGAAATCCTGGGTGAAGCACCTAAGGTTCAGAAAGCACTGGAGATTGTTGTTGGTCACCTTCACAAATTTTTGGTTGATCGCAACATTCTTCCATTGTTTGAGCATAATGTGAGTAAAATACTTTTAAAGTAGTTGTATGTCTTTAACATATATGATATGGTATAGTTGCATCATTCTTCAACTTAAGAAGAAAAAATATATTCCAGATTGTCATGAGTTTCATATCCAAAAAATTTAGGATCTCTGAAAGATAAGTTATTGGATTATGAATTTGAAATTGTGAGTTTCAGTGCTCACCGTTGAGATATTTTTCAGTTCTTTATGGATGGCTAATTGATAGCTAGGAACACGTGTTACTAATATAATTATTATTGTTTTTTTATTAGCAACAATGTCATTCAACAAATGATGCACAAGATTTGGCACCAACATGGGCAAAGCCAGTAGTGCCACCTCTTTCCAATACTTCTCAAGCTAGAATAGGCACAGGTTTGACTTCATCATTTAAGCATGATTCATTCTATCCTCCTCGGGATACTCAGATTGAGCCACAGCCTCATCACTGTGGATTATCTATTTATGGAAAAGATCCAGGACCTGTGGGATTAAGATCTTCTTTACATGCACCTCCAGCTACACCAGTCATCACTTATGTATAAATTTTGCTTTAGCAAATCTAGGAGATTTAGTCAGTTGTCAGTTTCACTCTTTTGATCATGATAGAATGCATAATGAAATTCTTGGTGGAGTTCGAAAAGATGTGATAGTAGATTTGTTAACTAATTTTTCTGTATCCATTCTGAAAGAAAGAATTTTACAAATTTCTCTCTTGGTATCTTCTTTAACCTTTCATGACATAAGTCTCTGCCGAAATCAATACCGGAATTTTTTGATGACATTTATAAATTTGAAGTATGTTTATGAATGCCTGCAAAACTTTTTGATCCAAGAAAGATGACATTAGAACCTGAGTATGATGTAAATCACAGAAAATCCACTTGATTTCTGATGGAGTTTAAGAGTGGTTGTTGATTTGTGGGAGTGCAAGAATGCATCTGGTTTTACAAGTGATGTTTTATGTGTACATGAAAATAAATTTGGGCGGTTGCTGTTGTGAAATCCGAGGATTTGTGTTTCCAGCATATATTGCAATTCCCTCAGCTTGAGGATATTATCACTGGAAAAATTGTGATTTTTTCAAAAATTCAAATTATTGTGATATATATGGCAAGATATTGTGATATTCTTAAAATATTGTGATACATCGGGAAATATCAAGAGAAATAGGCCAATATCGACTAAGTCAGGATATTTTTGGATTGTTTTTGCCCATTTTGAAGAGGGAAAGCAACTGATTGGGAACAAAGGCATTGTCATTCACCGTGACACTTGTCAATAAAAGGGTTGGAGGGAGATGGTTGCTTCAGGAGATGTTTGTATTTTTTCAAGTTTGCCAATATTTTTCTGATGTCACTGATAAGCTTCTTTCCATACCCTTGGAAATATGTTTGTTGACATGATGCTTGCAACATTTCCAAACAGTGCCACTCTTGTTGAACCTTTCCCTGAAACAAAGCCTGAATGTTGATTCTCATGTGCCACCAACAGTGCCTGGCAAATCTTCAATTCCAAAAAAGTATTTACCTATCTCGAGTTTTCCACAAACTAAATGAACCCCATATGTGAGCCCATTTTTTGCCAATCGGGACTTGGTAGGAAGACCTTGATAAATGACCAACCAAGGAAAGTGATTTGTAAACTGGAGCAGGTATACTGCTGAACAGTTTGTCACAACATATCTTCGATTATGTCTTTTGATTATTGCTTTATAATCTGGTAGATATGCTTTCTTCTATCTAATTGCAAAAAAATTGAAAATTTTCATGACAACACATACAACCATTAGAGTTCATGGAATGATTTTACCCTGGAGAAAGTAACAAAGATCCAACAATGGAATGGTGTTGTCTTTGCTTTATTGATTCTTTTTTTGTTGTTTTTTGATATGATGTGTTTTGAATCAGTTCTTACTGGGAGCTAACAAGAGACATAGTATGTTTGCTTGGCTTGTAGTGTTTGTGAGAAACAATCAACTTACCTACAAAAAGAAGATCATTAACTTACCTACAAAAAGAAGATCATTGAATTGCCATACGAGAGCCATTGTTTAAAGTTGGATGACAAGGTCATAACAGTTAATTTGCATATTTTTATTATCAAGAAACATTGTAGAGACTTCTCATAACTCATCACTATAAATCTGCATGCTTTTGATTTAAACAAACAAAGAAATCTTCCCAATTATTCACTGCAAATCCACTCTAAATTCTAATATAGATCATTCTTAATAATTTCAAGGTGCATGACCCATAAGGAATTTGATTTAAGGGTTCTAGCTCAATGGTAGAGCACCTGCCTTATAGGAAAGAGGTTGGTGGTTTGATTCCACCATGCCCTATTTATATTATGAAACCACTAAAAAGAGATAAATGACTAAACAAATGACCAAAATTTGAATATAAATGAACACCAGTACAACATGAGAGATAAGTGACAAAAAAAATGACCAAAATTAGCATATAAATGACCACTTTTGAGTTGGCAATAGCTGGTAGCAAATTAGTGGTCATTTATCATGTGACAAAAATTGTGGTCATAAATTTGATCATTAATTGTGACAATTAATGACCAGATATATTACCAAATTAATGACCAAATATACGACCAGATATATGACCACAAGATAAGCTATAAATGACCACATTTTTGGTCGCGTGATATATGGCCACTAATTTGCTACCAGTGGTCATCAACTCAAAAGTGGTCATTTATATGCGGATTTTGGTCATTTTTTTGGTCACTTATCTCTCATTTGGTACTAGTGTGGATGTTGTGGTAGAACCAGCATGCTTTCCAAACATTCATTAGTACGCATGAATAGGTGGTCTATGGCTTAGAGAAACATGGTTACCTTTCGATGCACACCCTAAGAGTCACCTGGGTGGAGTAGAGACTTGTGAGGGCCATAGTTGTCTTAAGACCAAGGAGGAGACCTGTGGAACAATCAGAAGACAATGGCCAAGATAAGTATTTAATTTTCATTCTTGTTTTATATTGGATAATGAAACTTTCATGAACATGTCTTATGACAACCAAGCTGATACACTATTGTTTCTATGTTGGAAATTTTGGTCATTGCAGGAAAACAAGAACTATGAAGGCATCCGAAGGATGCATTTGGACATGTGATTATCCTAGAAAGCTCTATATGCGTAGAAATGAAAGATGGAGCTAGTGGACTTGCAGTGTGTGTTCTAGCAGCCAAGATTTTTATAGCCAAACCATGTGGAAAGGTTCCCTGGTTGAGGGGTCTTGGAAAGACCTTAGACACTAAGTGTCATAGCCAAGAAAGGGAAAGTCAAGCATTCACATGGAAGTGAAAGAGGCTAAGGAGCATGGAACCACAATGGTGGTGTGGCTCAAGATTGGAACAAGAATAAGAGGGGAAAACCCTTACTCTCCTCTTTCCTTTGTATTGATTCGTTTAGAAAACATAAAATTGTTGAATGCATGTTATAGCTGAAAGTAAAGTGTGTTTATTTGCTTGAAATAAACTGTGAATGATAAAGTAGTTAATTCCCTGTGAAAGAATTGACATCAATGAGCTCATGTTCCTGTTGGGAAAGCATGAAAAGTATGAAAGTCTCATGGATAAAGCATGGACTACCCTTGTCAATTGGGGAATTAATTGACTCATTTTAATGTTTATATTATGCTTGGTATTATCACTCATACTTTATCCTTTGGTTGTGGAAGGATAAACTTGAGGTAACTCTTTCAAACCAATCTTGAGGGGGGGAATTATCCTTTTCCCTACCAAAGAGACCTCTCTCAAAAATGTGTAAATGGCTAAAGATAATAAATGAAGTTTTTCAGAATAAGTATGTGGTTGAAATTCACACAAGAATCACTTGGCATGGAGTCAAAAATAAGAAATATTTATACTAGAAGATAAACAACAATAAATATTGTCACAGAGGCAAGGTAGTTGTCATATCACAGTCAAAGATTTTTGCAGGTGGTTCAGAAAGAAACATAGACAGTCCATCAACAATGGGCACCGTTTTAGGTGAATCCACTATCAATTTTAGAGAAATAAATAGATACTCAGATCCGATAAGTCAATGCATATATATATGAATCTCAACGTATTATAAACTTTCATCTGATCATAGAATATAAAACATAATGGAATATATAACAAAGGAAAGTAAACATGCACATGTAAGAAGAGAAAAGATATAGACTGCAATTATGATCAACACGGGAATATCTGATTCTGTAAAAATATGTCATTCACTGTATGGCTCTTTTATATAAAAAATATATCAACTCGATAGAAAATTCTAGTCTCTCAAAATTTTTCCAACCCTTTCAAAAATGACTTTCATTGTCTTTTATACAAAACTTCTTTGGAGCAAAACCTCACTGCTTCTTTTAACTAAACTGAAATAACTTAACAAACTTGCCAAATGTCACTTGAGTCCAAGTCATTAAAAATGTTACAAAACTTCTTTTAAATAAAAATATTTCTAAATCTTCATTTGATGTAGCATCCAACAGATACTTTCAAGCACGAAGTGTGTACTTCATTTTTCCAAATTTCTCCACACTCGTCCATTGATCGACAGTTGGAAGATCGTAGCTTGTCATCTCTTTTACCATAACTCTTATTTCAATATGATCTACAAGGTAAATCTGTGGAACTCTTTCACGAATTGAAACCAACTTATTTAGAATCTCAAAGTCTTCTGCAATCTTTTCCATTAAAATCTTCCCTGTAAGTAATGAATTCAAATGCTGAAATTTCACATGGTCCATTCTTATATCGAACAATAATTTCTTATATTCATTTTGGGGAATCAACTCCTGATTTTCATCTCAGAATGAAGGTAAACCCTTTTCAATCAATTTCTCAAACTATCTTTTGAATCCTGCTACTTGTTTTTTCATGGTTCTAGTTTTGGCTTCAACATTCTCAATGTGTGTGTGCTTTCTTAAGATCCTCCTTTCCCATGTAATGACTGCAATCCTGTTCTTAGTACCCATAATTCTCATATCTTCTTCCATTAGACTATTCAAAAAGGTAATTGCATTTTGTGATGTTTCCTTGGGATTCCTATTTAGATTCTCTCTAACTGCAGTACAATTTGTTAAAGCATCTCTAATCACTTTTTATTTCCCTCTTATGAAATCCAAATAAGGTCTAAAATATTCAACTTCTTTTATGATTAAATCCCACACCATGTGTTTACATCCTTGCATTGCCGCCTACCCTGCCACTTGGTGTGCCAGTTTTTTATTTGTTTCAATTAATTCTTTGTGCATTTCCTTCAGTGCCACTTCCAACCAAGTCAATTTGCAACTTATTTATTTGCAGTTGGCAATCTTTATTCTCTATCTTTTCTTGTTCTAATTGATTACATAACTTATCTACAACAATCCTCAATTTTTCTACTTCCAAAGTTGCTTCCAAAATATCTGCATATATCACCTCCCCTGTTTTCCTATGCAAAAGAAATTTATCATGTGCAGTGATCTTTTTTAAATTGAACTTCATTTCTATAATTTTATCACTTGATGATATTGCCAAATTCAGTGTATTCACTTTCACATCTCAACTAGTAACCAAATTAACATCTGACTTAGCCAAGCTTCTGACTTTAGGGAATAATTGGAAGGTATGCCGAGACAAAGCTTGCTTGTCTTGGTTGTACTTTCTAAACATATATGCTCTGCTTTGAAATTTATTTACACCTCCTGTTTCCATGGCTTCCTGAAATGTATACTCTTGAATTCAGACTTCTGGTACTTTCTCACTTGTAAGTAACAACAAATATTGATGTTCATCTAACCTGGATTTTTTCTCTTTTTCTTGTTCTCCACTTTTTGAATCAGCTACATCTTGAAAACCTCTTTTCCCTCCGATGACCATAGTGCTTGCTGAAGTCTTTGTTTCTCCTGTACAATTTGTCAACACCAATTCTCCTCCTTGTAAAGTTACATTTTCTTCACTCTCATATTGTAACCAGTTTTCTTTTTCTGTCATTCCTTCCACTTCTTGATGATTGAAAGATTTAGTGTGATTTAACTGTCGCCATTTTGATATGACATGAAAAGGGTTATAATCGATAGCCACATCCTTTTTAAAATTCATTTCTTCTAACAACTTCTCTATGTACAGGATGGCATATTTATTTCTACACTGAATGGACCTACTATAAAAGGATACTTGATATCTGTGGCTTTCTTAAAGAATAAAAAATGATTATCTTCTACAATCAGTTTTTGTCTAACAAACTCAAGGGCAAAGACTCTTAACGTCACAAATGTTGGTAATATGTACGGTTGATGCTTGAAACCATACAATCTAAGAATAGTATCATCTTTTGACAAAAACCAATCTCCCACGGCCAATTCAATACTCAACTGCATCAATGTCTTCATTTCAAGTAACACTCTAGGTAACCTTTCTCCAAAAATCATGCTGTATATCTATGATAACATGTAATTCATATAATTGAACATATTATCTTCCACTGGATTTGTGAAAATTATCTTCGGAAAATTATTTCTTCTCGGTTGGTGAACATAACCATCTTCATGAGATGGGATTGAAACCTAAACTTCCTTAGGGTATGAAAATTTGCCATCTACAAATGAATTCTTTCAGCCAAAAATTATTCAAACTTAAGACGGGGTATCTGACTACCTTTAGATTCAAGTGAATTGGAATTCATTCTAAACGACAAACTTAATTGAAGTTCAGTCACCCATGCATATGTATCAAGACCTAAAAACAAAGCTAACAGGGAAAGGACAAGTTGGGTATTTTCATTAAAAAGAATGACATCTAAAGGATAAGGAGTTTCAGTGACTTCTAACTCTAGTTTGAGGCAAGAGGCCATGAAAACCTGCTTTGTTTCAGGGGATGACTCGTGAAATAGGTCAATAATTGACCTTCAGAAAAATTCTCAGGTTCAGGTATCTCAGACATAGGGGCTTCTAAGGCGTATCTTACGAGAAGGGGTTCTATCTGACAGACAATTCTATTTTTTGCAGCATTCACAATAGTTCGCTCGGCTTTGGAGTAATTTGACGCACACCACGACACAAACTCTGGAAATGAGACAATTTGGTCAGGGCAAAACAACAACAGGCATGATTGAATAACTCTGTGCATGTCCAGACTTCCTTCTAACAAATTCTTCAACTTCATTTTAATTTCTGCCACTGATAGCCTAAGGGAAGTCTCATAAATAACCCTATCTCTATCCTCCACTACATCTTTAACCTTAGCTTCATCTATGTCATGAGCTGTTTCCATTCTTACCCTTTATAAACAAACTTAAAATATCTTTAGTTTGAAGTTATAAGGGCCTACCTGTCAGTGACAACCATGTGCTTCATCCTGCTCTGTCACTTTCCGTTGTGCCCACTTGTCCAGAACCTTCTAGCACTGACAATACAAAAGACAAATGTCAACTTTCTCGGGTTTCTTTGTTATATATAACCCATTTTCTTTATCTTCTTAGCAACTTTTCAGGCACTTATCTTTCCCAACCATTGGTCTCACGTGCTACAATCTCAACCGTCGAATTGCATGTCCTTTTTGCTGCTTGATAACTTCTTTATTTCTGCCGTCCGATCATTCTTATCTTGCAAATATCGATTGTCAGATCTCAACAGTAATCACATGCAACACCACTTCGCAACCGGGAAGGTAGTTTCTGGAAACAACTTTATCAAATGTGGACTAATCTGACACTTCCACGTGTCCAACTATTTGCCTTTTCACATCCACTACCTCTCTTATCTGTCGTGCATCTTCTCGATGCGTCAATCATCTAGGACCGTCGATCTTCTCTTGCTACACATCTACGGTGGAGATTTGAAAATTGTTTAACCTTTCAACCTTTCCTGCTGGTGGGATCCATATCATTATCTATCACATAGCTCCAAAAGCTCATCACCTTTGATCTAACTCACCGTCAATTTGAGCCATCGATTACTTAAGATTTGTGCTACGATTTATGGATGCATTTTGAACTGTCATATTTTTAACCATTAATCCCAGCCATCGATCTCAACGACCTATTCTCCACCACGATGGTTTCTCATTCTAGCAAGACGGTTTTCTTTACCACTTTCCTCGCTTGTGGATCACCATACAGTTGCCACATGTCCAATGGTATTGCTTTTCACAACCGCCTTCATACTTATTCTCTGCGCATGTTGACGATGCGACAACAAATAAAGACCGTAGATCTCCTATTCGCGTCCAATGAATGGCGCATCTTGTGCAAGAGTTAATATTTACAAGATTTTGCATTCAGGCTATAGTGTTTTGCCTCCTTTTGATCACTTTGGTCGAATTTTTCATATTTCCTTTTGAAATTTCTTTGGTTTTTCACCTTAGCACTTCCATTTACAGGTTTTGTCCAATATTTAGCAAATGATCATGAAAACAAAAGCATTTCAGGCTTCCTCAAGAAAATTTTCAAGATTTCTTTCTATTACACATCAGTAGTTGTGTTCTGAAAACTAGGTGCTAACACTTGGCCTAATAGAAATTGGAATGATGTATTTCACAGGTGAGAAGAGGAATTTAATTGGTTGCAGCTATTGCAAACAGTGGTACTAGCGAGCAAAGAGTGGGATGCTATGTACATTGGCCATGGAAACAAACCAAAAGCTATTAGATGTGGCTGAAAATATTCTTCAAACAATTTCCAAGACCCAAGAAAATCTTGGAGAACTGCTCAAGCTACAAAAGAAGTAGAATTAGATGAACCATAAGGTTTTGCAGGACAATGTTTGTCTGCAGCGATAGGCAAAAATAATTCTGGAAACAATCAGTCGAGGAAAGGACAATGGATCAATGAGGAGGCATTCATCCAATTAGTCCACTAAGAAATGTTCCAGGTGGGAAGACTCAAAAGAAATTGAGTAGGAAAAGACAAAGAATCTAGTGAAATGTTGGAAATGTGGAGGAAACCATTACGTCCGCAACTGCCCAACAAAGGAGCATCAAGAGGGTAGCAGCCATAAAGTTTTCAGACTTGTGGGTTGACTGGAAGATCAAAACTAGCAGGGGAAGCTTGTGGAAGCCAAAGGAATTGGTCCTAAAAGTTCAAAGTAAAGGATAGAACGAAGGGAAAATGTGCAAAATTTTGAAAATTTTGGACGTGTAAATTGTATATGCATCCCTAAGTATTGGAACACAAAGGATGATGTTACTCTAAGGGGAAGGGGATTGTAATACCCCATTTTGACCCTTAGGATATATTAGCTTGTAATGTAAATATTGTATACATGTGATGTATGTTTTCCTAGAGTGGAGCTCAAGGCCAAGGCCCCGCTAGTGGATGCTCGAATTTTATTTAAAAATGAAAGTATTAGATATTATGTTACCCATGTGATATTTAGCCATGGAACATTGTAAAAATGATGTAAATAAACATCATGCAATAAAATACCAAAACTGGCTATGGAAGCAACTAATGAGAAGGGGCCATGTGTATCCATTAGGGAGAGGAGAGGGGGTTGTGGGATTGAACCATAGGCTTCCAAATGTCATCTTGTGAACCAATTTGACTTCCCTTGCTGACATTTAATTCTTTGTATGAAAATTGTTGAAAAAATCAGTCCATGGCTTCAATGGAGCATGGGCAGCCCAGAAATTCGTATGGCAGAGTATGGGCTCTATTTTCTTGACCCACAAGTCACTCTACCTCATGGGAATTTGTTTTTCCTCATTCCCATTCCATTTTGCAACATCCCAGCATCAGTTTTCATCCATTACACATGCCGAGCAGTGAGAGAAACTGGAAATCGCAACTTTGCAAGAATCCATGTTTTGAAGTGCCATAAATGCCCAGAATTTGGTATTGACAGTGAAATCCAATGGGGGATCCATAGATATGAACCTTGGGGTGAAATTGGGAGTATTAGATACCCCAAAATCCATTGGAAAACCAAGTTTTTATAGCCCATAAATCCAATTACGGGATTGAGTTATTTGGTTACCGAATTGTGAAAATCCAAGTGTAAATGTTTGAACAGAGGATTGGATTGCTTGAATTTATCTTGAGATGTCTGTAGCTCTGTGGTTGAGCTCACTGGCTTAACATCCTCCTCATTTGTCTCTTGCATGCTTGATAAACCCAACTGTGCATTGGCTTAACATGACTATGTGCGTGAGATCATGGCTGTGAGTGAGCCTGTCTTGTTCCTCCTTAGTGGATACACATCCCAGCTCGGGGGTCGTCTCTCAGCTGAGAGAATACAGGCTGGACAGAAACCTATGGTTGGGTGGAACATTTCTCTCACATAGCCAGTTGTTGGACGGTTTCATCTTAAAGATAAGTATTCTCTATGGTTTAAATTATGATCCTTATGTGCTCTGTTCTGAATGTTTATTGTTCATGTTAATGAAAGGATTATCTTAATACGGTTGATATAAAGTTTGTGCATAGCATGATAATGCAATTGATTCTCTATATTTTGATTCACGATCTGCTTGGGATAGATATGCTGATGCATTCTAGTCTGTGTGTGTGTTAATATGTTTTTAATTCCGCTATGTAATTTCAGTATGCATTTTATTTAAATGTTAAAATTCAGTCTTATGGCTTTGGGGAAAAATCAGACATCCCCATGTTACAGTCATGTTCCCTCTGTGGTTTGGAATGCATGGGAGGGGACATGACATTTGGGCTGGTTTATTAAAAGTCTACAGTTACATGGAAAAATATCTCTATTGGCGAGTAGGAAATGGTAAGGAGATATTGGTCGGTATAGATCTGATCCTGGGTTTGGAAGAGAATTTCAAACTTTCAGAAGATATTATGAGCTTATTGAAGGAATATGGTCTTATAACTCTTGATAAAATTAAAAATACCAACGATAAATTTGCTAAAGATACCTACTAGTTCAGTGCAAAAAATTTGGGATTCAGCGGGTGATCTACATATGAATGGGACAACTATATAAGGTTCTTGAACTCGACTAGATGCAAAATTACTCAAGAGAAGGATTCTCTTATTTGGAATGGAAATTCTGTGATGGGGATGGTGACAGCGAAGTCAGCATATAACACTATAATAAAAAAAAAATCAATTTTCCACAGCATTGGTGGTATAAATGGCTTTGGAAATGGAATATTCCATTGAAATTTAAGTGTATTATGTGGTTTGTGTTACAAGAAAGACTAAAAACTTGGGATAATCTTATGAAGAAAGGTTGGTATGGACCAATAGTGTGTTTTTTTCTACTGAAAAAAAAATAAAATTGCAGCGAAAATAATAATTAACCCTATCTCAAAGATTCGTTTATATAAGAGTTCAATAGCCTGGTGTTGATGTATATGTAACTTCGGAATGTATTTAACATATATGTATATTGTATTCCTATACAGATGTTATTATTCCTCTATACGGAAGTGTCGTCATTTATATTGTAAGTGTCGTAACTTATACTTGATGGGTTATTAGACCACCTTGTTGGGGTCGGCCCTGTATAAGTCATATGGGTCAAAGGGTTATTAGACCACCCTATTGGGGGTCGTCCATGTGGGTCAAAGGGTTATTAGACCACCCTAGTGGGGGTCGGCCCAGTCAGCATTATGTTAAGTGGTTAAGTTGAGGCCAACCTAGTTGAGTAAAGGTCAAGTCAAGTTAGTGTATAAATAGAGAGTGTGTCTCTCTCATTTTACACATTCTATTCTCTCACTCACACTTGGGAGAGTGGCACACTTGTGGAGGAGGAGGCTCTGCTGCTAGGAGAAGACTATCTCTTGTATTCTGGTTGTATCATTGCTCTATCTATCTCTGAGGAAGTTATTAGGGTTTTTCACCTATATGGTTTTCCCCAAGTAAACCCTGTGTCTCTTATGTGCTTGCATTATTGTGTCCATGATTGATATGCTGTAGATTTGCTGTACATGTTGTTCTCTCAGTTAAGATCCTAGATCAGATTGAAGTAAATTCTGAAAATTTAACATTGTATCAGAGCTAGCCTGAAAGAAGGCATGATATGGCATGTATGACACTTGTTGCACTTACGATGCTAGGGCTTGATATAACAAAAACCAGTCATCGTAGAACTTTCTCTATACATCCATTTTGGCAAATTTTTCGGATCTGAAACTTTTACAAGTCGAATATAAGATCCCCATGTACCTTGTGTCCAAAGGAAAACCTCTAATTCATTGTACTTTGTGATTTATGATCTGTACAATATAGGTTTCTACCTCTTCCAGATCTGAGTCAAAATCCGGTGACCTTGGGAAAAAGGTCATAACTTGGCCTAGGAAGCTCCAAATGAAATTTCATAAAAAGTGACAGGTAGTACACAGACTGTACTATCTCAGGAAAATTTTCAGAGACCGAAGTTGAACCAGTGAAATGTGGCACACCATACACGTTCGCTTTCCTGTATTATCCCATAAACAGGTCACGTTACGACACTTGGCATAACTCTCACTCAGAGAATCCAATTGAGTTCAGACCTGTCGAGATGGAAATATAACAGGTCGGGCTATCTCAGGAAACATTTTCAGACCCTATGGATCAAAAAGTTCAGAGTTACACCAGAAACAATCAGGTACATATTTCTGTCAAAACATAATTATTTTTGAGCACCTTCATTCATGGCTTCCAGAATTTAGGGCTTCGGAGAAAGTTGGAATTTTTGTAATGGGAGACCACGGCTGGATGCTACTCATCAAAATCAAAATTTAGATACCAGGATCAGATTTTTTGGTTGGGCAAAAGGTCGGGCTTGATCAAACCCAGTTTGGGACTTTGATCAGAAAGATGGAAAATTAGGGCTTCTACAAAAATTGGAATTTTGAAAATCTGTGACCACGGCTGGAAGCTCCTCAGAAAAATTGAAGCATAGAGATTTGAATCAAATATTTTGGTTGGGTGAAGCCCCAAGAAACTCAAACCCTAATTCAGGGTTCTCCCTAGTGAATCCGAAAATCTAAAAGGCAATTTCGAGGGGTGAAACTTTGCAGTTTTCAAATTCTGAATATACCAACTTGATCAGCTCATCAAGGCACATATTTCTATCCTTTCGGAAGTTTGAAATTCAAATTTTGAATTTTTGGGGTTTCTTTGACAAACTCTAATCCAGCTTCATGTCCAGTTCTTGCAAATCAAGTGGATTGGGTTAATCCTAGAAGAAGATGGATTGGTCACCTGCATAAGTGAAGAAGTTCCTGTCTTAGAGGGAGATGAGGCTAAGGCCTTCCATAAGAAGATTACAAGCAATCTTGACAGGTATGTCTTATAGGTATGTTTCATGGTTAAGTTTATCATATGTTTGTCTTCATATCATTACAGTACAATCTTGATTAATTACTAGACTTGTCGTATCACCTTAATAGAAGATATTCATTGATCAAGGTTTTGACACTTATGAATGTACTAATGCATTGTGATGTTATATCAGGTTTATGTTGTTTGCTAACATAAAAGGTACACCAAGAAAGACAAATCATGTTCCACTTCAAGAACATATGATCATGGTGACATGAAGACAAATATTCATCCATTGTCATGGATCACATAGAAGATCTACTTTTGAGGTATGTATAACTTGGTCCTACAATGGTTAGCCTATGAGACATGCAGGTTACTAGCACAAGTAACTGAAGAGAACCAGGAGACATTATGCGGCTATGTTCGACATAACTAGCTACCATGCTAATCCAGGTATGCTTTTCCTATATCAAGATAGAATCCTACCTTGTGTTAGGATCTTATACTATTGTGTTGTTGATACTGATTATTCATGAAGTCATAGGTTTGAATAGTCATGGCTGTATGCATATTATGTTTCTTACCATAATTGATGATATGACTAACCAGAAGAATCATGAAGGTATAGGTTTGAGTAATCATGGGTTTATGCATTGATGATTTAACTAATCAGAAGAATCCTAGGATCAAATAAGAATATGCATGAGTAAAAGAAGACTTCCCTGAAACCTTGAATACTAATGTTTATTATCTATGAATGATCATGACTATACATGTTTAAGATTATTGTGTTTTGATAGTATTAAGATTATACTAATAAATGTGTGATTATGTATGAGACCTCAAGGATAACACAATGATGATACTAATAAGCATGCATAGTGATTAAGGATGGATGTAAGTTCAAGGACAGGTAATCCAGGAAGCAAAGATCAAGAGGGAGCACACTCCAGTTGTTCCTACAAGAAAGCAAAGGAGCACACTTCAGTAGTTTCTTCAAGGATGCAGATATTCAGAGGGAGTTGACCACTTCTCACAATCCACATCAGAATGGAGTTGCAAAGATGCAGAGGGAGTCCACCCAACAACCAAACAAAGATAAGTATTTGAATTGTCATTTCTTACATAATGTTATTCAATAATGTATATGCTTATGTTCCTATAATTAGGTTGTGTATTATGCATATTAGAATAGTTGCATTGATGAATAGTATACTACTAATATACATGGGTAAGTGGCCTATGGCACTGTACAACATTCCATTGCTACTTATCTAGAATGAAACCTCTTTGCTGACATGTTAGGAGTTGTGCACACTCTTGGAAGGCATCTAGAAAGTTACGGAATATGGATAAATGTTGTATTGAAGCATTGGCTAAGATAATTGCATGATTGTATGACATATTTCTTTATGTGTAAGAATTTGTTCTGAAAACTAAGAGATGTTTTCTAATCATGCAATTTAACTTGTTGTGTAGGAAAGATCATATACCATCACCTATAAAAGAAGGACTACAACATTTGTTCAGCAACAAAGTTATCTATTGAAAATATTGAAGATATTGAAGTTTACAGGATTTGGGAAGAATGCCATGATCGAGGAGTACCAGTCGATCACGAAGATGTTTGGGATGTAGTCCCAAGACCTGAAGGGGAGCCTGTAGTGACTTCCAAGAGAAGCTACAATATCAAGCATGCTGCAGGTGGTAGCATAGAGACTTTTGCTCCTATAGCCAGATACACTTCCATTAGATCAGTACTTGCTCCGGCTGCAGTGATGATAGGGAAGATACACCATATGGATTTCAAGACAGCTTTCTGTAGTTGAAGAAGAAGTGTACATGGAGCAGCCACTTGGTTCTGAGACACATGACAGGGATTCATATATGTGCAGAACTTGGTATGGTAGGATAGATAGCTTTCTATCTAGTTTCGGCTTTACCAAGAGTAAAGCAGATTCCAACCTTCACTACAAGGTTGAGGAAGGCAATCCAGTGATACTACTATGTGGATGACCTGTTTGTAATAGGTGAGGATAGATTGATTGCCGACATGCAGATGAAGCTTGCTACCGAGTTTGAGATGAAGAACTTGGGGATGATGCACTATTTGTTTTTGGCATGGAGGTGTGGCAAAGTGCAGATGGAATCTTCCTTGGACAAGGGAAGTATGCAGTAGAGATCCTGAAAAGGTTCAGGATGATGGACTACAAGGATATGGCCACACCTATGGCATCAAACCTGAAGCTTCTGTGTGATGCTTCATATGATCTGGTTGATGTCATGATGTATCGTCAGATTATTGGGTCCTCTATGTACCTAACGAACATGAGACCAGATATTTGCTTTGCGGTGAACACATTGAGCCAGTTCTTGACGGATCTGAGAGATGTTCACCTAGTTGCTGTAAAGCATATTCTGAGGTACCTAAAGGGTATGGTTGATTATGGGCTCAAGTATGATGTGAATAAAAATTTTAACCTGCAAGGTTATGTTGATTCAGATTGGGCAGGCAGTGCTGTAGATAGGAAGAGCACATCTGGGTTTTGCTTCAGTATGGGATCAGGTGTGATTTCTTGGTTTAGCAGGAAGTAGTCCTGCGTAGCACTCAATACAGCCGAAGCAGAGTATGTTGCGATGGATGAGCAAATTGCAGATGTATTGACCAAGCCGTTGACCAAAGTGCAGTTTGAGTACTTCAGAGAGAGGCCTGGTGCACTTCAGATCGAGGTTCCTTCCAAAGGGAAGTGATGAGTCCGGAAGATGCAGATGCACATGAGATTTCTTGACATGGTTGATGTGTTATCGCTTGGTCGTGATGTAATTGCTGAGCCATTTTTCACATGGTGGTATATGTGTTCTCCCATGGTGAAAAAGTAAGGGCTGGAGCCTTCCCCGAATGGCGGTATATGTGTTCTCCCATGTCGGTGGTGTAAGTGCTAGATGATGTGCATCTGGGCTTTGCTTCATGGATCATGAGATGATCTGAAGAGGACGATGCTATGATGATCAGGAGGATCATGGATGATGAGCATCAGGACGATGCTCCAGTTATTGCTCTGTATATGGATCATGTTGGATGCTGGATATGATCAGTTGGATCATTTATATTTATATATGTATGTACGCATCATGTTGGATGCTGGATATGATCAGTTGGATCATTTATATGTATGTACGCATCATGTTGGATGCTGGATATGATCAGTTGGATCACTTGTATGTATTTTTGTATATGCATCATGTTGGATGCTTGGACCATGTATCTGTATATGTATCAGGTGGATACATTGTATGATCAGGTGGATCATGTATGGTGAGATGTATCATGTTTTTGTATTTGTATCAGGTGGATCATGTATGATGATATGCATCAGGTAGATGCATTGTCTGATCAGGATGATCATGGATGACGAGCTTCAGGATGTTGCTCTAGATGACATGCAGCAGGATGTTGTAGTGATGATGATCAAGATGATCATGTGTATATCAGGATGATGTATGGTGAGTATCAGGTTGATACTCTGTGGTCATGGAACAGGTTGTGCAGATAAGCATGTAATTTGTGCCTTGGGAGATATTCAGATAGTCTTTCGAGGTTTTTCCTATGGCATGTAATTTGTACCCTGGGATATCTGGAAAATGCTCTTTCAAGGTTTTGCTTGGGAGGACATATAATTTGTGCCCTGGGAGATCTACAGATAGTCTTTTGAGGTTTTTCCAATGGCATGTAATTTGTTCCCTGGGATATCTGGCATATGCTCTTTCGAGGTTTTGTCCTATAGCATGTAATTTGTGCCCTGGGAGATCCGATAGGTTGAGCCGTGTGCTCGTAATCAGTCCTGGGATGCTCTTTCGAGGTTTTTCCATGACCACATGTAATTTGTGCCCTGGGAGATCTGATAGGTTGAGCCTTGTGCTAGTAATCAGTCTTGGCATGCTCTTTCGAGGTTTTGTGGTGACCACATGTAATTTGTGCCCTGGGAGATCCAATAGGTTGAGCCTTGTGCTCGTAATTAGTCTTGGGATTCTCTTTCGAGGTTTTGTGGTGGGGTCACATGTAATAAGTCCTGGAGATCTGGACAGGATGAAAAAGGCCTCAGATGCTCTTTAGGGTTCTTGCTAGTCAAAAGACTTTTTTAAGGTTTTGTGATGCACGTAATGAGTCTTGATATTTCCACAGTATGGCCAGTGATGACGAAGACCTGCAGGTGGTGGGCCTACATCTAGTATGAAAAAGGATTGGCTCTGTAGAACTTCCTATGACGAGTAGATTCAGAGATTGATTGAGATAGTAGCAGCAGTGATGATGATCCAGAGAAGATGACTTGTGCTAGAAAACCTGTGTCGATAAATACCTTCCTAGTTAAGAGGGAGTGTTGATGTATATGTAACTTTGGCATGTATTTCACATATATGTATATTGTATTCCTATAAAGATGTTATTATTCCTCTATACGGAAGTGTCGTCATTTATATTGTAAGTGTCGTAACTTATACTTGATGGGTTATTAGACCACCTTGTTGGGGTCAGCCCTGTATAAGTCATATGGGTCAAAGGGTTATTAGACCACCCTATTGGGGGTTAGCCATGTGGGTCAAAGGGTTATTAGATCACCCTAGTGGGGGTCGGCCCAGTCAGCATTATGTTAAGTGGTTAAGTTGAGGCCGACCTAGTTGAGTAAAGGTCAAGTCAAGTTAGTGTATAAATAGAGAGTGTGTCTCTCTCATTTTACACATTCTATTCTCTCACTCACACTTGGGAGAGTGGCGCACTTGTGGAGGAGGAGGCTCTGCTGCTAGGAGAAGACTATCTCTTGTATTCTGGTTGTATCATTGCTCTATCTATCTCTGAGGAAGTTATTGGGGTTTTTCACCTTTATGGTTTTCCCCAAGTAAACTCTGTGTCTCTTGTGTGCTTGCATTATTGTGTCCATGATTGATATGTTGTGGATTTTCTGTACATGTTGTTCTCTCAGTTAAGATCCTAGATCAGATTGAAGTAAATTCTGAAAATTTAACACCTAGAACCTGCATGGAATTTGGAGTAGACCGAGCGTGTGACTAGAGTGTGGCAGTGTGCAAGTGGAGTCTGAACCGAGCATGGAACCTACATAGGGCTTGAGCCGCATCGAACGTATATGGTACCGAGCGTAAAGCAAAGCTTGCTGTGTGGAACTATTACCCGAGCTTCGACTGCCGCACTAAAGATATCTTGTTGTTGCAGGGGAACAAGAACCCAAACCCTCGAAAATTCTATCTAGTAACTATTGCCTGGAACTTCTGTGAATATTTTGGTCGTCAGGTAAATACGATGGTGGCTAGATAATTCCCATGAAAACTTGGTGCGATAGACAAAGTAATTTAAGACAAAATTCACCTTTCTTACATGCTGCCACCATGATAAAACGGGATCAAAATGGTTAATTTATAAGAAATCAACGGTTTAGATTCAAGGAGGGTTGAGATCTGTGGAAGACAAGGAATCCGCTAGGCAAAGGTGCATGTTCTATAACATTGGAAACTTTGGAGAAATGACCTTTGGTACGTGTTAAATTCAGGAAGCAAATCTACGGTGGGTGAGTGACAGAATAAAATATCTATGGTTGATGTTGATTTCGCACTTTCAACTAGCACGGAGAATTAAAAGGGTCAGCGGTAGCGGAATTTTTACCTCCTACCACGTATTGAGTTGAGGATCATTCCATTGAATGAAAAATTGTAATGGAAAACCACTTCTCATGATCCCGAAACCACCTACACGAGATATTATAAAAGATGGTATCTTCTCACGATTGATGGCACTTACCCATGCAATCGGGTGTGATCCTATGTGTCCTTCAATATATTCTTTTTTCCAAAAGTAGAAAACTGGAAGACAATCAGATGGTTATTGTATTGACGACTTATATGTTGATGTATATGTAACTTCGGAATGTATTTCACATATATGTATATTGTATTCCTATAGAGATGTTATTATTCCTCTATACGGAAGTGTTGTCATTTATATTGTAAGTGTCGTAACTTATAATTGATGGGTTATTAGACCACCTTGTTTGGGGTCGGCCCTGTATAAGTCATGTGGGTCAAAGGGTTATTAGACCACCCTATTGGGGGTCGGCCATGTGGGTCAAAGGGTTATTAGACCACCCTATTGGGGGTCGGCCATGTGGGTCAAAGGGTTATTAGACCACCCTATTGGGGGTCGGCCCAGTCAACATTATGTTATGTGGTTAAGTTCGAGCCTACATGAGTTAGGTAAAAAGGCAAGTCAAGCCAAGTATAAATAGAGTGTGGGAGGCACTCTATTTGCTCACTCACTTCTCACACATGCACTCAAGGAGGAGTGGCGCACTTATGGAGGAGGAGGATCTGCTGCTAGGTTATGGCTATATCTCTTGGTTGGTTGTATCATTGCTCTATCTATCTCTGAGGAAGTTATTGGGGTTTTTCACCTTTATGGTTTTCCCCAAGTAAATATTTGTGTCTCTTGTGTGCTTGCATTATTGTCTCCATGATTGATATGCTGTAGATATGCTGTACATGTTGTTCTCTCAGTTAAGATCCTATATCAGATTGAAGTAAATTCTGAAAATTCAACATTATACTTATTGGCAATTTATATTCTGTATCATTCATGCAATACTACTGGTGGTGGCCTATATATGTATTAGTCCGCTCGTTATATCCCAAACCATGGTTGCTAAACAGATCCTGGTAGGATGACAAGGCCAAGGATTGCGCTATGGATTCAATTACGCCGAGTGGGCATCAAAGGAAGGTCCATTCCACGCCAATGATATGCTTGGTAGGAATTCATACATTACAATATGTGAATAAAGAATTTGATATTTATATATTCATCACTATATTCATTTTATGAATCCCTGGATTTCTTTTTTCTAGTATATATGTTTGTGCAGTGTTTGTATTTCCTCCTACAGATCTTGATTCTATTTTTCAAAATGTCTATCAGCTGAAGAATAAAATCCACTATAAGGAATGTAATATTTCGGGTGGTTTGCTCCTTACTGATTCAACAAAAGAAAACGGGAAGCCCTTTAGTTTCAAGTTGAGATTAAAGGCACACCATTACTAATTTTCATAGCATAGCGATTCGAGGCTTCTGCTTTGTTTCCAGTGGCATCGAATGAAGTGATTTCATTAATGAGTCAAATTTGATGCTTCTGCTTTGTTTCTAGTAGACACAGTGCTTCATTTCTAGCGGTGCTGAATTAAGTGATTTCATAATGATTCAAATTCGATGCTTCTGCATTGTTTCTAGTAGACATTAATTCATGGTTCAAATTCAATGCTAACAAAGCAGACAGACGAGAAATCATAATTTATTACATCCCTCTTACAACTTTTGTGGTTATAACTTTCAGAACGAATTTGATTCAACAATATATAGTATAATTTTTCAGTGACAGGTGAGAGATCTCCATTTCTTTGTGAATGGAATAGAATATATGAAATTCATAGTTTTATTTACACCTTCTCCGACTGTTCATAGAATCTGGCTCTTAAAAAAACAGATGTTTTGATTTTGGGTACATTATCTAATGTTGAATTTTTAGGTATTGTCGATTTTTTTCCCTATACAAATTTTAAACACAAATTTTTTCCTCTTGTACCAAACTATGCTTTATAGTAGTAACTGCTAACGAAAAAAAGTGTGAAGAGTTAAATATCAAAACAATTACTAAAATATAAACAGTATCTGCTGAATGCTTTAGCTGTGTTATAACCCCATCTCCGATCTAGTCTCTGTTATTTATCAGACCAAACAATTATATGTTATATGATGCATAATCGTAACTTTGTGACCACACTAACCATTTATGTTATTTCATGCATTATGCTTGACTTTTTTACAATGAGTGTATGCCATATTATATTTTTCTTTCTAGTGAATTCAGATTTGTCTGAGAAGGAGAAGAAGAATATATTCCAGGAGTTGTTGTTAGAAATGGGTAGCCTTCTCATCGATAAGAGTGTAGAAGCATTGCAAATATCTAAAGTTCCTCTGAAAAAGGTCTCACTTGTCATGTTTCATAGCGATCCAGATGGTGCTTTCCCTCGTCTTTTACTGGAGGAAACTCTAGATGGCATTCAAAGAGGTTCAAATTTTGAAATTATTTATATTGGAAAACATTTTAATAAGTTTCCAAGGAATTCCAAGGACAGAATTTTTTGCCATAGTCGTGAAATCCGACAATTTGGATTGATGCTTGTTCAATTGTTATTAACATTAGATGTACATGGTCGAGAATCATGGTTGTCAACACTAGATGAAAATGTTCAAAAAATCAATAAATATACTGAGAACCTTATCTCACTCTTGTAGCATGTCGAAATGTTCTAGTTATCTCAAAATCGCCTCTAAGAATTAAAAAAGGAATAGCGAGATAAAAAAGGGCATTATGGTCATTAAGCCTCTCTGAGTGCCCGTCGCACATATTAGAATTAGAGTGAAAGAAAACGTGTAGCAAAATAAAGTTGAAACGTTAAAGGATTTCTCCCTGCTTAAAAATTAGGTATGATTTTGAAGGAATATAATATTTCATGGTGTTAAATTTATATATATATTTAAAAACACAATTTATATAAAAAAAATTCAATTTATTAAAAAAAATGACAAGAGTTCCATAAAAATAAAAACTAGGGCATATTACTTTTAAAAAGAAATGGACATCAAGAATAAACATAAAACATAGCGCCAGCCATGATAATTATCAGTGTGTTTTGAAAGTGCTAGATGGTATCTATGAGCATATTGAATGTCGAGACATTATAATGATGGATTGAGTGCACGTCCCTAGACATATAAATAAATAGATAAACATATCCACTCATAGTTTTAGGGTTTAAACATCAGGAATCTAGTTAGTGACCATGTGGCTTCGCTATCTCGGGATATGTATACCTGAAAATTCATCATTACCCTCATACGTCTTCAAGGGGAGGTGCGATACGACTATAATATTGAAATGGAAAAAAACTAAGAGGGATTAATGGTATTGGGTACCAATAATGGATAAAAAATAAATGATGCCTTATAAATAAAGGATTAATGGGATTCACTACCAAGAACATAGAAAAATGATTTAAAAAAAAAAAGATTAAGAGGGATTAATGGGATTAGGGGCCAAGAACACAAATTTTTTTTTGAAAACATTATAGATTGAGGCCATGCAGTTACCGCAGGAGATGTAAGAGAATTAAAGTTGGAGGTGGAGGTAATGTACATTCAGACACCAACTGACCAATTATTTCCGATACAAGATCACTCTTTCTATTATTGAAGGAACCTTTCTGTCCAATCGTGACATAGACAAAGGTTTTTTATTTGCTCTTTTCAAGCACATAATAGTTTCATACTTCATGCACATAAAGGTCTATAAAAAAAATTCTATATATATATATATAAAAGTTCCATACTTCATGCATAGAAAAGTCTATAAACAAGCAAGTATATAGATACCAGTGAAACATGATATATAATAAACAAGCGATACATGATATATACATACTAGCGATACATGATATATAGATACCAGCGATACATGATATATAGAATAGTCAAGAAGTCAAGAAGTCTTCTATTACTCAAGACCAAGTACAATACAATACAATCTCTCATTGCCGACCAAGTACAATACAATATAATCTCTCAGTGTCGCCTAGAGCTGGATAAACAAATGAACTTCACTGTGGTTGTCAACATTGGTGTTCTTGCTGTCAACATGGGTGTTCTTGCTGTCAACATGGGTGTTCTTGCTGTCAACATGTTGACTCTTGCTGTAAACATGGGTATTTTTGCTGTCAACATGGCTATTCATGCTATCAGCATGGCCATCCTTGCTGTCAACAAGGCCATTCTTCTTGTCAACATGGATCTTCTTGCTGTCAACATGAGTAATCTTGTTGTCAATTTGGCTATTCCAAGACGACTGCTGGAAGCCTAACATTGATGATAGTGGAAACTCATGTTGTTTTAGAGAAGTGTCCCATGAAACAATTATCGTGACCACCAATCAATATTGGTGGCAAGGAAAAGAATGCCAAATCCTGGTCTTGGGGCTTCGAGAGTTCTCGAAATTCCCATATATCATGGTATGGTGATGATTTTTCAGGGAAGATAAATCGAAATGCTCATATATCATGAAAAGAACTGGGGAGCGACCACACGACTCAAGTATTTCTGATAAAACAACAAAGGAAATAGAACATAGGCGGTAACGAAGAGTTCCATGACTTCTCGAAGATTTTGTTTTACTGTGATATGGGGTATGGTTTAGCCTATATATAGTTAGTGGCTAGTGAATTGGTCAATTGAATGGGATGGGACAGATGGGGAACGGTAATTACCATAGTATGGCGGGACAGTTATTTTCTATTTTTTCATTTGAAGGTAAGGAAATTTACTATATTATATAATACTTTTCATTCTTTTTATAAGATTTTTTATATACACCATTGCAATAAAAATTAAAATGTTTCTATTTAAAAAAAAACAAAAAGAAAGAATGTTTCTCTTTAAAAAGTAAAATGTTTCTATTTTAAAAAAAAAAGTAAAATGTTTATATTTAAAAAAAAAATGTTTCTCTTTAAAAAGTAAAATGTTTCTATTTAAAAAAAAAATGTTTCTCTTTAAAAAGTAAAATGTTTCTATTTAAAAAAAAACAAACTCACCGTGCCTTAGATTTTGCTGGAGTAATTGTACCGACTGTATATTTTGTTGGAGTAATTGTACAAATATATAGAAGTTCGTGACATTATGTCTTATCATGAACTTTTACTTCGCCAAGGACTTCACTTCGACGGGCATATACTTCACAGAGTAAACTGCACTTCGACGAGCATTTACTTCGACAAGTAAACTTCACTTCAACGAGAATTTACTTGGTGGACTCTTTACTTCACAGAAGACTTTACTTCTCATATCTCTTAAATTTAATTCATGTCTCACAGAGGACGTCCTGTGAGGGTAGGTCCTCAACACCAGGGAGGCCCTACGAGGGACCAATGGCAAGTAGATGCTATGGCCACCTTTTTTCAACTTATTGTTCCGCTGGAAACAAAGAGATAAATTGAGGACATGGAGGAAAATATTTGGCTGAGAGTGGGGGAGGAATAACCCCTACCCGAGGTGGTGGCCATGTCTAACCGGATCCAGGATCCTGGTAATACCAGAGGCAGAATGGCATTATATAACTATGTACTAGTGATGTTCTGGGTCACAAAGACCATGATAGCCCAATCTATGGAGGGAAAGGTTAATTTGTTATCCTATTTGCCGATGTTCAAGGATAATGACGAAGAATCCCATTTTATGCACATGAAATTGGATGTAATCGTGGAACATTTGGGTGTCTCATTCCTTTCAAATATGCAATCCATGCATCCAACTGGAGGGGCGGACAAGAGCATCCTATCGAAGGTGACCTCGGAGAAAAATGCCCCTAATCTGTCTGATGCCAACCGTATGTCTAATTAACTTGTGTTTTTCGATAGTTTTTTAGTTGGGGGTCATCGACCCATACTTATGTTAGTAGTTTTATGTTAGTTTTTTAACCAACTAGGCCTAAGTATCAAGTCCACTGGTTATGCTAGCCATTATGGTTTTTAGTACTTGTCTTCTTTTGCAAGCAGTCTGATGTAACCGTTGTGATAGTTTTCTAATATATAAAGTTTTATCTTTTGCTTTAAAAAAAGGTAAAAAAGAAAAAACAAAGAAAAGAAAAAGTAAAATGTTTCTATTTAAAGAAAAACAAAAAGAAAGAATTTCTCTTTAAAAAGTAAAATGTTTCTATTTAAAAAAAGAAAAAAGAAAGAATGTCTCTCTTTAAAAAGTAAAATGTTTCTATTTAAAAAAAAACAAAAAGAAGTACTGACTGTAGATTTTGCTAGAGTAATTGTACCGACTATAGATTTTGTTGGAGTAATTGTAAAATTATATAGAAGTTCATGACATTATGTCTTGTCATGAAATTTTACTTCCCCAAGGACTTCACTTCGACAGGCATTTAATTTTCGGAGTAAACTTCACTTCGATGAGCATTTACTTCGACAAACATTTACTTGGTTGACTCTTTACTTCGTAAAACACTTTACTTCACGGACCTCTTAACTTTGTCGACGCGAAACGTTTTAATTTTTACTTCGTGGAACACTTAAATTTATCGAGATTCAAATTCGACAAGCCCACTATTAAACATGCTTTATATTAAAATATTTCTTACGAAGAAATAAAAATCAATATAATTTATTCCGGGTTAAAATAGGGCAACTTCGCTGCATTACACAAAGATGAAATTTACTTCGATCTTTCACCTTTTACAGATCTTGGGCTCTTAACACATTTCACGACTACGATCTTGAGCTCACAAACACAGACTCTTCTACTACATATACACAGGCTCTTCTCCTAGATATACACAGACTTGATTTTTGCTTCACCTGGAAGCTATTGAGTCACATTAGATACAAATACTAGTCTTGGGGATTTGACAATGCTCGAAATGCCCATATATCATGGTGTGGTGAGGATTTGTCAGGGAACTGATGTCAAAATGCTCATATATCATGAAGAGAACTAGGGAGCGACCATAAGACTCAAGTATTTCTGATAAAACAACAAAGGAGACAAAATAGAGGAGGTAAAGAAGAGTGCCATGACTTCCCAAAGATTTCATTTTGTTGCGATAAGGGGTATGGTTTAGCCTATATCTAGTGAGTGGCTAGTGAATTGGTCAATTAACTAGGATGGGACCGATGGGGAACAATAATTATCATAATATGGAGAGATGGTTGTTAACACCCAAAAAGTGCTCACTAGCTCATTCCCTTATTCACAAGACCCATTTGTCCATTTTTTCCACCACTTGAGCCTCTAAAACCTTCAAAAGGTCACCAAAAAGACCATAATACACCCTTTTTCACCTCAAAATATGTATTTTTACTAAAAAAACATTAAAAAACCCTCAAAAAGGGTCCAAAATTCCCAAAAAACAATTAAAAGGGAATAATATTCAAAAAATGAAAAAGAAGTAAAAAGAGACCTAAACCATTTTGGTCAATACCATTGGTTTCCTTAAACCATAATGGTATTCCCCATCACCAAAAAACTATAAAAAGGTGATAGGGGTTCCTCATTATTCATCCACATTTCATCCTATCCTTATGCTGCCAAATTCCCTTTAAGAGCCCTTACCTCCCATTTTGAGTTTGAAGATCCCCATTGAAGCTTTGGAGAATAAGAGACCATTGGACATTGGAGCACCTCAACCTTGGAGCTGCTCAAAACTCACCATCCTCACCATTTGAGGTAATACAAAAGTTCAAATTTTTTAATTTATTGTTTTTCTCATGAATTGCACTATTTACTCTTTTTTAATTTAGTTTATTTACTTGCACATGATAGATTAGTTGTTTACTTCTTATATTCAACAAATATTTTACATATTTTTTACTGAGACTACTACCACTAGTTAGCAAGTGCATCCTTGCACATGCTTGGTTGAAAAACCAAGCAACAGTTTCTGGCCACTCTGTTGGTTTTCGAACTTTAAATCTTTGATTTAGATCTATATTTTAGTCATTTTTTCCATTTAAAACTATAGATTTTCCATACTAGTCAGCTTCTTGATAGCTGCCCTAGCCATTGGCCCTTTCTGCAGCCCAAAATAACACAAAATTTCAATTTTTGGGTTCATTTTTTTATGACTGTTTTATGTCCGTACATCGTGGCTTTCGTACCTACAATTGCGCTGCGTATCAAACCCTCGCGCCTGTTTTCCACATGGCCCATCGCGCCTGTTCAGCTTTTTCCGCGCGGCCCATTGCTAATGTTTGAGTTTTTTCCGCGCGGCCCATAGCGGTTGTTCGGCTTTTCCCGCGCGGCCCATCGCGGATGTTCGGCCTATTTTCGCGTGGTCCATCGCGGTTGTTTGGCCTTTTTCTGCGCTGTGCATCACGACTTTTTCCCTCATAGCCGCGATATTTCCTCTTTCGTTCGGCCCATTTTTTCCCAAATTTTTGCCCATTCGGCCCATTTTTTCCAGCCTTATTTTCTGCAACTTTTTGACAACATAGTGTTTTATTATTGCAGCATTAAAAATTTATATTCTGTTATTTTCTTTACTAATCTTTTTGAAAATTTTTAGTTAAGTGAAAGAAAGATTTGTTAAGTATTTTTCAGGTTTTTCAGGTTGTAAGTTTCATACTTTGCAAAGTTAGAATCATATTTCTGAATTGCTCAATATTTTGCCCAAGAAAGGCTTTAGAAATCCATTTATTTCTGCATATGTTATTTGCTTTACATAATTTTTTTTTGAAAAATCCATATTTTTTGAAACAAGCATTTATGTTTGAAAGCGTCTTTCATTTTTTGCAAATTGAAATCATTATTTCAGTTTGTGATTTAATCACCCATGCGAGGCAAATTGTTTTGGTATACAACCACACCAGCACACACTCTGTCACAATAATTTAAAGTGATCCTTAAAATTCTCTTAACTCAACCAACATTCTAACCCCATTTGGGAAACACAAAAAGAATATTGTAGTTAGGTAGGACTGAGGGGATAAGTATCCAAATAACATCACTCACTCACTTACATGTTGAGACATAGTGGTTGACATTTAGGGTAGCAAAATCCCTTATTATTTGTTTACATGGTTTAAAACCAATTCGTCGCGAAGGCCTCTCCCTTAGGAGGGTTAAATAGCCAGACTGGTTCCAGAGGCCTGAGTGGAATACCGCAATCCATTCAGTCACCGAAGGATACCTACTCGTTGTTCTTGTTGTACCACCCCTGTGGGAGTACAACAGTGATAGAACATGAGTTGCAAATTCACCCAAGAGAACGTGTCATGAATGGGGTATCTTAGTGGCCCATTTTCTAGGATTGACTACCCCGTATCCTTCCCGGTAGGGAGATATCTAGCCTTTGATTCTACAATTTATAATGTCTAACTTGGATTTCATCACCTTGCAGAGGATATATCTTGTTGAGTCAGAATACTTTTAAGTTAGGTGTTTGAATGCTCCATTACCTCCCTTTTGTTAGTAAGTACACCTTTTCTATTTTTAGGAGTTGTTTGCATGTTGGTTTTCTGACCACATTTTTTTTACTCCACTTACTATAGCACATCTGTTATAGTAAGTGTTTTGAGGTTGGTTGTTGGCTTGAGTGCCATTATTTTTTACGCTCCCCTCTTGCATGCACAGTTGCATTAGGGATTTAGAGCTTTCCACTCACCACCACCTAGTAGATTTAATTCACAACTGTCACCATTGAGTCCCCGAGACGTTCTTGACGTTTCCGGAATGAACCCCCACAATACGGTTCACTTGACACCACTCATCATAGACGAAGAGCACTATCACTCGAATCTACACATCATCGAAGTAGAGACCCGTCATCTGATTCTGACGCACCTCATTTCACATCTGACTTTGAGGAAGAATACGAACATCCTACATACACAACACCCACTATCCCCATGGCTAGGTCACAATTTGACTCCTTCACAGGAACTGTTGGTGGAACATCCACCACACCCTCCACCACAATGGCCACCACATTGGCCACTACTACAACAACTCCCTTAGGTATGCCTAACATGGGACCCCTGCCCAATACAGGACCCACACTTAACCTAGGCATGCCCACTATGGGAACTATACCTACTATCCCTGCTACCACTCAGATTCCAACACCTATTGTACATCTTCCCAACCCATCTGTAACCCAAGTTGCACTTGGCGATGCAGCCCCTCCCACACTCCTATGGGTGGAGGGCACATACCTCCCATGATTAATATCCCCCTAGGGGGCAGTGGCCCAATACATAACGCTACCACTAGCACTTATGCCCCCATGACAACGTCATACCCCTCCACCAGTTTTCCATTTATGGCTAGCCTTAACCTACCTGACTTGGAAAGGCTAACAAATGATCCCATTAGACATAACCCTACTTGGCCCCCCATGCCCACAAAGCTCCCGTCAGACATCCCAAAGTTTGAAGGAAAGGCTGGGGAAGACCCCCAAAACCATATCATGTCGTTTCACCTATGGTGTTCCTCAAACTCCATAGTAGATGATTCCATTTGACTCTAACTTTTACAAAGAACTTTCACTAGCTCGGAAGCCAAATGGTATATTGAGTAGCCACATGGGATGCACCCCACATTTACATCCCTCGCCTCAACTTTCCTACAGTTCTTTCAACTACCCGTACGCTATGATGCAAGAGTAGAAATCCTACTGTCTTGTAGACAGAATACGACCACCCATATCACAGATCACATCCATGAGTGGCGTAAATGCCATATTCTCCGCAAGATCAAACTGGACGATCGTATCTTCCTAGATTGATTCCTGAAATCACTCCTTCCTCTCATAGCTAAAGATGCAGCTTCTGAACGACCCCAGTCAGAAGAAGAAGCAATTTTAAAAGCTCAGCAATTCAACCTCATATATGCCCAGTCTGGATATTTATACACAATATTACCTTATGCCCCGCACGATGATCCATCCTGGAATGACGCGCTGGGGGCATCCCATGCCGCCGACGGTATCATCGGCCAGCTTATGGTACAAAACAAACCTTTCACCATGATGAGTACAAACAACGCCCCAGACCTTTCTAGGGCTACATCTCATTTTGGAGCTACAACTACGTATGCTCCAGTAATGCACACCCACCACACTCATGGACCCTCATGTCCACCACAGTGTTAAGGGAAAGCACCATCGTCTTATGCACCACCTCCATATTATAACCAGCAGGCCAATCAGAATCAAGTTCACCCACAAGCCCAATCGACTTATTACCCTCAACAGGCAGCATCTCTTGCTCCTACACTTCCAGTAGGTCAAGGTTACCCATAAACGCAACAAGCACCAACTCCACCTCAGAACCCTTCCACTTACTATCCACCACAGCTTGCTCTAGTTCCTGCACAGCCTCAAAAGCCACCTACTTCCCAAGGGCATGTATACCCACAGCAAAACCAACCTCAAAACCAGAACAACCAACATAATCAAGGAGGTCAACAAAATCGCAGAAGAGGATGCAATCATGGAAATAACCAACAACAAAACCAAGGAGGATAGCCAACTAATACTCCCAATAACAATAATGCTACTCCCGTAAATCAAAACCATGATCGTCCACCAAAACAAAGCAAAAATCCTTACTTGAGAATAAACCACTCGTGTTCCATATGTGGAGTATACGGCCATTACACGCATAATTGCCCCCATTTAGATTGAGCGCGTGAACTCTGGACCGATGATGCCCAATGACAAGGACATGTTGCATAGCCAGCACCACCTCCTCATCCACAACCCATGATATTGCAAAATCCTCTACCTAACCAAGGAGTAGTAAACACTCATCCAATGGATCCCCCACAAGGATCTGCTGCAACACAGTAGCAAATTACCTATGCAGCAACCGATTACCAGCATACAGAGTCCAAAACTCACCATTTTCTAATGATGTCATCAAATGATTTCAATATTCAAACTCGCTGAAACCAATACGGCTCAGCCCCTGAGGCCCCGCCCACTAATCCATCTTCGCGTACCCTCCTAGCTGATCAGCCACTTCGCATACCTAATATGCCCATGGAAGGGGGTCCAAAAGCAGCTCGCTTCCCTTTAAGACGAATAAACAACAACCCTAACGCTCGTGCAGCTTCGAACTATAACATCGTAGAAGACTTAGCCCAGTCCCCCGCTGCTATGTCTGCTCTAGAAATCCTAGAAACTTGTCCTGCACAGAGAAAGTTGTTGTTATCCGCCATTGGTGCCATAGACCCTAACGACTCCAATATGATGGCTTTCGACTTAGACTAAGCTGAACCTTGTCTTCCTTCATCACTAGCTTTTCAAGTTTCTATGTCCATTCGAAACCTTGTCATTCATCAATGCATAATCGATGAAGGTGCCTCCACCTGCATTATGTCGACTTTTGTCTGGTAGAAACTTGGATCCCCAACACTACAACCATCAATTACTGCATTGCGAGCTTACGATGGTCGTGTAGCTCAACCTCAGGGTCTGTTAGTGAACGTGCCCATACAGCTTGGGGGCAAACTGGTTCTCATAGATATAAAGGTCATCAATGCCCAACTTGATTACAATTTCCTTCTGGGATGAAGCTACATGTATAAAATGAAATCTGTCGCTTCTTCAGTGTTTCGCCTCCTAATGTCTCCCCACGAAGGACACGTAGTCAAAATCGACTAGATAACATACTATGATCCCAATGCCCCCGCAGCACCTGAAAATTTTCTTCCCATGATCGAACAACCCATTTAGAGTGCAACCACATCATTCATCTCCTCAGTCGGACCCAGGATATATTCAGATACTCCCATGACCACCACTTTCCCATCTATCCCACCCCCTCTGCGGATAACTGAAATATATTATTTGTGCACCCTCTCACACAACGAACAATAGCATTCTCAACAACCTCAACCACTGCCACAACCTGCAATAGTGCCTAATCACATAGGAGCCACACCAATTCATACTATCCCATTTTTATTTCCCCCTTCAGGCACCATCAGCACACCAATCATGGCTACACTTAATCTCCCAGGATTAACATTAGGACTACCTGTGTGGTACCTACCTGCCCCAACCCCTCCCCCGACACCAAATGTCATTTTACAATCGGCGCAACCCATCAATACTTCCAACCGCCCACCACCTGGCGTACCAAACCCCCAAAACCAACCACCTCCAACAAGGGCCACTACATCAACCTCTAGTTATGTTCCCCCTAAATCTCACTACAATGGGGGTAGAGGTCCACAAACCTACACCACTGGACCCACAACTTGCACTCCCCCAGCAACCCCCAAATTAACGAAGAATCCCCCAACAATCCACATACCCCCCAAGTGCTCTTTGTGTGACGATATAGGCCATGCTACCAATCTATGTCCACAACTACCAGCACTTCAAGAACACATGAATATGTTGGACGACGACACAAACATTCCGGTTGTTAAAATTTAGCTACCCCCTCAGCCTCGTGATAAATCGCTACATACGAACCACCCTTGTGCGATCTGTGGCATCTACAACCATTATTCACATCACTGCCCCAATCTCCTAGATTATAGAGAAACACTATACGAATTGAATAATGCCGACCTAGAGATATCCCCCCCACTCATTGAGGAAATATTCCCCCCAGAATCTTCCTGTTAAGAAGAAATCAATACTAGTTATATGATTTCAACTACCTAGAAGCCTGAACCAACTGATTTAATGACGCACTACTTCCGCATCGATGAAGAAATCCTAGAAACACTTATTGCACCGAACTACCCTTGGGATGATATGCACCATCGATCATACTTCATCCCTAAGTCATCTACCTCCACCACGGTGAACCAACTGTCTGCTGAATCCAAAGACTTCTTACCAACCAAGGTTGATTGGTTCAAAGATCCTATCCCAACTCTAGAAGCCTTTGAAGAAGGTAACATGGCCAACATTTCTTCGATCATAATAATCGACATCTCCACCACCCCCGACAAACTCGAGCTTATCTCTTTAGGAGCATCGTGCACTGAAAAGGAAACCCAAGCCTATATGAAACTCTTCCAAGAATTTCTAGATGTCTTGCCTGATATTACACCATGATGCCTGGTCTTGATCCTACCATTGTAGAACATCACATGGGCACTTGGCCCAACATATCCCTGGTCCGCCAGAAAGAACGCCCCATTCACCCATCCAAGCTTTCAGCTGTCAAAGCCAAAATTGAGAAGCTTTGAGCAGCAGGTTTCATATATCCTATTGCTTATACCACTTGGGTTTCCAACCCAGTTCCAGTTAATAAGAAAGTGGGCACCATTCGTGTCTATACTGATTTCCACGACCTTAATCTAGCTTGTCCCAAAGACAACTTCCCAACACCATTTATCGACCAACAAATCGATGCATGTGCAGGGCATGAGGTACTATCTTTCATGGATGATTTCTTCTGATATAACCAAATCCAAATCCAGAAGGAAGATCAATACAAGACCGCTTTCACTACCCCATGGGGCACCTTCGCCTATCGCGTCATGCATTTTGGTATCAAGAATGCTAGAGCCACATTTTAGCGAGCTATGACTTATTGTTTTCATGACCTGATTAACATCATATTGGTTTATCTAGACGACCTCACAGCTCGATCTAAGAAACTATTCGACGATTTGGATGACCTCCGACAAGTCTTCTTACGTTGTCGCAAATACCAAATCCGCTTAAACCCACTCAAGTGTGTCTTTTTCATTCCAGTAGGCCATCTATTGGGTTTCATCATTTTAGAAAAAGGGATCACTGTCGACCCTCTAAAGGTCCAAGCCATCGTAGACCTAACATCACCTCATACACTAAGACAATTACAAAGCCTTCAGGGGAGGTCCAACTTCCTCCATCGCTTTGTCCCAGATTACGCCATGACGGTACATGGTTTCCTCCATTTGCTGCACCTTCATACCTGTTTTGTATGGGACGACCAAGCAGAAGGAGCTTTCATAGACCTAAAGAAAGCACTCACAAGTGCCCCCCTTGATTTCTCCTTCGGACTTCACAAGAGACTTTATCCTTTACATTTCGGCATCTGATTACGCCGTCTCTGGAGTACTCATCCAAGAAGACTCCACTCGTCAAGAGCATGTCATTTACTATGTGAGCCAAACTTTATCAAGCCCACCACTGCGCTACCCACATGAAGAGAAAATGGCCCTCGCCGTCATCTTTTCAGTACAGAAGCTATGCCATTATATTGTCCTCATCCATACCACAGTTGTGGCAAATTCCAACCCAATGGTCTATCTATTGAATCGCCGCGTTCTGCAAGGCCGTATTGCCAAATGGGTGATTATACTACAAGAATATCACCTGAATTTTCAAACCCCAAAGAGTACCAAATCCCTAGCACTCGCTCAGCTCATTACGGACCTACCATCCTCATCGTCATCACCAACTATCCATACTGATATAATTAATGAACATTTATTCATCATCTCGTCTGACGACCCTTGGTATGGTGACATTTTGGTATACCTTTGCACACAGGAGATTCGACCAAATATCGACTGTGATGGATGCCATCGCATTCGTCACCATGCCCCCCATTATCTCCTCTTAGGTGATGTCCTCTATTGACGTGGCGGTGACACAATCCTATGACGATGCCTTTCCCAAGAAGAAGCGGAACAAGTCCTTAATGACTTTCATAGCGGTGCCTGCGGCGGCCATTTCTTTGGAATGGCCACCGCCCAAAAGGTAATCCACGCAGGTTATTTTTGGCCATCATTATTCACTGATTGTATCACAGTAGTGAAACATTGCCAAAACTGCCAACTCTTTGCCCCCAAGCCAAGAACCATCCCCCCCGCCCCCATTCATCCAGTCGTCACCGTTGGACCATTTTGCAAATGGGCCATTGACTTCATGGATTGCAATCCTGCGTTAGTTGGTGGCCATAAACATATTATTGTGGCCATCAATTACTTTACCAAATGGGAAGAAGCCATGCCTTCTTACAATTGAAAATCTGACACTGCAGCCCATTTTTTCCTCAACCATGTTATTGCTCGTTTCGGAGTACCAAAGCAACTCGTCTCAGACCATGGCTCACAATTCGAGGACTCCGTTTGGAGATAATTGTCAACACTCCTTAAGTTTGAACATCATTTCTCCTCCGCCTACTACCCCCAAGGTAATGGCCAAGTCGAAGCAGTTAAAAAAATTTGAAGACCATCCTCCAGTGCACTATCAACCGACATAAGTCCAATTGGCATCACATGCTTTTTCCTGCATTACGGGCTTACCGCACGTCCACCAAAACCGCCACCATCTTTACCCCTTTCCGTTTAGTTCACGGCATGGAATTTGTCCTCCCCATTGAGTGTTAGATACCAACATTACAAATTTCCATAGAACTCCTGTCGGATACTTCACCAATCGAAGAACGCTTACTTCGTTTAGAGCAGGTCGGCGAAGATCGCCACGTAGCTCTCCAAACAATCGAAGCTGCAAAGAACAGATCTAAACTTCATTACGATAAACATGTTTACCCTCGAGCATTCAGTGAAGGAGACCTTGTACTCGTTTACGACCAAGCCCATGATAAAATAGGAAAAGGAAAATTCAAATCCATGTGGCAAGGCCCATACACCATACACACTTTCCTTGGACATGGGGCATATATTTTGACCAACTCAGAAGGCAACCCCATGCGCAACCCCCGTAATGGGTTGTACCACAAACGATTCTATCCATAAAAAATCTCTTGGACACCACAGTCCATGTTGTACAATTTTTAATTCATTTTTTCACTGTAAATTTTCAAAACCTTACATTTTCATTTTTTCCTGCATGAACACAGATGGATCCTGTTCCACTCTACCATATCGGCTTTACCAACGGTGCAAGTCGCTTGTCTCCAAATCTAGCCTCTGTAGCTTGGGTACTTTATTCCCCTTCACATGAGTTGATCCACCTCGACGGAATGTGCATAGGTGCCGCCACAAATAATCAAGCTGAGTACGATGCCGTAACCGGTCTACTGGCCTCTGCTCTCCAGATGGGCATAAGTCACCTTAGTGTTTTCCTGGCCTCCCGACTCCTTGTTTCCCAGCTCAACAACTATTACCAGGTACACAATCCCTATCTATTTAGAAAATTCCTACACACTAAACAAATGATTCGACACTTTGAATCCATTTCATTCACTCATGTCCCAAGAAATCTAAACAGTGTAGCAGACCAAATGGCTAACAACATTCTAGATTGGAACATCAACCAAAACATGTAGGACATCACAACATGCATCACATAGGCATAAAAAAATCAAATAAACAAACTAAATAAATCAGCATAACATTTTCCTCCACGAGCACACAAAAACAATAGTATTGCATCCACGTGTATCGAACGTACCTCCACAGGTAAACAAACAACATACAATTGCATCCACGTGCAATGAGACATAAAAGCAATGACAAGATGTGCATCCATGTGCATACATGACTCTATAATCAAAACGCATCAATATGCATAAATATATATATCATCATATAGTCACAATGTCAAGAATGCCCTCAACACCCCAATATACAAAAAACGCACCAGCCATACAAAATGCGTATCAACAAAAAACATCCCCATATGCTCATCAGCATTTGGGGGCAGGTACAAGATAACCTAATCATCATCATCACGGTCAGCAGCCTCCTCCGAATCCTCCTCCTCCATATCATACTGGTCCTGAGCTCTCCTCTCAGCTGCCAACACAGCTACCCTCAGTAAAATAGATCTCCACTCACGCGGAGCATCGAAACAACGGTCCAATACATGCCGATCTAGGTCTCTCTAGTCATCTCTGGGTACATCACCCAACATATCCTCAAAGGTATCACGAACATCCTCTATGGCATCATTTCGATGACGCACAACTCCTCATACACAAGGTGGAGGTACCACCACCTGTGGAGGTACCACCACCACCATACGTCCCCTATGGCCCTGATGATCTGCTGGAGGAAGTGGACCCACATCTATAGTAATCCACGCTAAAACATGTCAATATCATATACACATCTCTAGTTATCATCACAACCAAATATACAGAAAACATGATATGATAAGAACAACAAAAACAAAGGCGTACCATCTAATCCCCAAGCCTGCCCCTAAGCTAGAGGCATCTCGATGTCTCCCTGAAAGTCCATACCCTGGTATGGATAGTCGTCAATCATGACTGGCATCTGCTCCCACTACTCATACATGTCCGTCGTGAAGAACTGTTGAATACCACCACCACCCCGGGGCATCATTTCCCCCCACCACACCATCTGTGGCTCACTCCTCAGTCCATCCCAAACTGACACACGTGGCCGCAAGGTAGGTACCCGCTCTAAAAAGAAGCAACATAGGAAAGAGGCATAGCTAAACTCTCCTCCCTCACGCCTCACCTTGTTTAGCTCTTGCAGAACACAACCAAGGAACATCTGACCCCAAGCAAAATAGGTCCCTGTCATGACACGATGAACCATCATCGTTTGTCCCCCCAAAAAATGATGGGGCTCCTGTGCACAAATCACCCGCAAAACAAAAGTCACCACTGCCTGCATCTCCGGCTCTCACAGATCTGAGACACTTAATGTGCTATTCTGCGCACGAGCCCCTTGAACACAAAATCTCTCAAGGAGATCCTCTATATCCATACCAGCCGGGATCCTGGGCTGGGTATCCCCTATCTCACCCAAACGAGGAAAGATAGTAAGGAAATACACATCAATCAAGGTGAGATCTAGTCACTCACCTTGCACTATGAATGCTAGCTCCTCTGGGTCCCAAAAGTCAATCAACTTGTTCAGCAACTCCCTGACTGATGCATAAGAGGAATCTGCGCGAACTTCAATAGTCCACCCAAAGCTAACGCCATGCGCACATGAGGACTAACCCAACTAGTCTCCATCAACTCCTCATCAATCTCTCTCTCCCTCCATGAAGCCTGTGGCCGCCTGAGCATCCTGCCAAACAAAACACGAAAATTTTTAGAAAAATAACAAATAAAAATTTTCCCCCCTAGCCAGCGATCCACATCACGACTTTCGGCACCCATAGGTGTGATGCACATCGTGGCTGTAAGCCCTCATAGTCGTGATTCACATCGCGACTGTCAGCCCTCACAACCGCGATGCGCATCGTGGCTTTAAGCACCAACAACCGCAATGCACATCGCAGTTGTAAGCACACATAGCCGCGATGCACATCACGACAGTAAGCACCCACAACCGCGATGCACATTGCGGCTGTAAGCACCTACAGCCGCGATGCACATCGCGGATCTAAAGCCCATACCTGCGATGTGCATCGTGCGAAAAGCCCCATAACCCACAATATTCCGCGTTGGCAAGCCAACATGGAATATTCGCCACTTCTGAGACCCCGAGGCTCACCAAAAAGTAAATAAATTGAAAGGCTAAGGCAAATAGGCTTACCTGAAACTCGCAGAATGGAAAACCGATGGTAGAATCTCCCGGAAACGAAGGAAATGCTGTAACTAAATCAAATTACTATGTAAAATGCAACGGTGAAAATGACACTTGTCACATTGGGTCCACTAGCTATTTATAGAAATTTGGCCAATCTTCAGTCAACCATTTCGGCATCATACGATGTCTATTTTCCAAACTGTTGGAATCAACGCGGCGAGAACCTCACGATAGTCCACTCATTTTCTTCATTCCACCATGTCCCATTTTAGGCATTTTTCACATGCCCCTCGTCGCCTCGGTTTGCATGCCACATCGGCCATTGTCCATTTTTTACGTTCTTTATATCACCGGATTCAATTTTCTGCGCTTGTGATGATGCTTGAGATCATTTCTCGCTCTCACCACTAGATTTTTTTGGACATTTTTTCACGCACTCGTCGCCTCGGTTTGTGCGCCACATCGGTCGTTGCCCATTTTTTATGATCTTTATATAGCCGGATTCAGTTTTTCGCACTCGTGATGATGCTTGAGATCATTTCTCGCCCTCACCCCCATAATTTTTTGGGCATTTTTTCAAAATACCTCTCATTGCCTTGGTTTGCGTGCCACATCAGCCGCTACCCTTTTTTAAAACATTTCTCACACTGCTAGATTCAGTTTTCTGTGCTTGTGATGATGCTCATGATCATTCCTTGCTCTCACCAATACCTTTTTGTTCGGTATAATTTTATCCATTTTTCGGGCTGAGCAATTCCTTTATGAAAAAGGCACTTAGGGAGTTTTTGTTAATCTCTTTTCTGAGTCCTAAAACAATGAAAAGATCGCCGAGCAATCTTGCTTCCTTTCATGCTCACTAAAAGTATCTAAAAGGGCATCTACTTGGTATAAGTTTACCCCTTTTCCGGATCTTGTAGACTAATTATGAAAAAGGAATACTCTAGTCACATCAGCTAGAAGAGTTCTCCATTTGCATCATTTTATGCTTTTTCGGGCCTTGGAGACTAACATACGAAAAATAACACCAATGGAGTCTACTTACCGCTTTCAGACTCTCTAAAATTGAAAGCAACCATGAGCAATTATTGTGTTGGGCTCATACAAATCCATAAGACGGTACTCCTCCACCAATTCAGAGTCTTCTTATCATTTTCAGACTCCTTAAAAATGAAAGCACTCACAAGCATGAACAGTCCTAGGCTCGAATAAATCCATAGGATAGTACCATTTTAGAGAAAACTTTTATCCCTTCTTGGAGCTCATTAAAACTATGAAGAAGGACCCAACGGTACGTTTTGGCACCACAACATATCATGTCTACTCATATGGAAACTTCCCCATTATGGTCGCCTGTGTTTAGAGTATTCTGCAGTATGTCACCCTGAGAGTCTCCCAATAGCATCCATCAGCTTGTCCTCCCAGAGTCACTCCAGTTTGCAATACATACCCCTAATCCCTTAAGCTACGAACCTCAAACCTAAAAGTCAGTTTCTTATGCTGCCAGGTCAACCATGTCATCATGCTCTGAACAAAGTAAGTTTGAGTCCACCCACTCTATGACCCCAGTTATTCCCCATCCCCACAGTATGTCATTCCTACCATCAGTACTATCACACTTCAGTTGTACACCTCACGCTCCTATCAAGGAAACATCATTTCCTTGGTAGTTGTCGGTCTCCCTCTGTCGATGCCTACCAGAACTATTCCAGAGGATAGACCCAGAGGTCCCTGTGCCTTGGACTCATCACCATTAGTGATGAGTGCATACGGATCATTTTGAAAGGAGTCCTCAGTGCCCCTCTAAATGATTATTTCTCACATGCTCAACTTCAACACCTTGATCGCATTGTTGAGACTCGTACAGGGTATCGACCCTTTCAATTATTTGTTGAAGACCCCGGATATCACCTGACTCTACCACATTTGAGAGTCTAATTTAGAAAACAACTAGTTACACATTCTTGTGGATATCCGAGTTGCGCTTGGCGACAGTTTTCAAATGTACCCCAGCTTTATACTCCCTCGAGTATACATTTACATATAATCCTCAGAAGTTGACTCATTTACTAACTCTAAACACATATGAGAGTCTAATTGAGTCCTTATAGATGTTGGACACCTTCAGCTCTAGCAGTTCATCAACCCTTCTAAAACCTTATTCAGAATGGTTGTTGCTCTTTTCCAGTGTAGCAGTTATTGAGATCACTCATGGTATGACCATGAGTACGTCCCCTCTGGAAAATTATGATGTACCAATATATTTTTATGTATTATTCAGGTCCCCCTTCTTGGTCCTAATTGTTATGTATATGTCTTGATACGAGCATGGGTATGCCCGCCTCGTCCATTATCAGAGATCATTCCTCATTCATTTTGAGGCCATGTATTTTTTCAGTTTTTGCAGCTTCCAAGGGGCCATTGTTCCAGTATCCAATCAGTCTCTTCTCTTCTCCAAGCCCCAGGAAAAAGACAAAAGAACTATGATGTCTATCGGCCATACGATGAGCTCCTGCCCTCACACATCAAGGGGCAATCCGTTAACACCCAAAAAGTGCTCACTAGCTCATTCCCTTATTCACATGACCCATTTGCCCACTTTTTCCACCATTTGAGCCTCTAAAACCTTCAAAAGGTCACCAAAAATACCATAATACACCCTTTTTCCCCTCAAAATATGTATTTTTCCTCAAAAAAACATTAAAAAAACCCTAAAAATGGTCCAAAATTTCCAAAAAAACAATTAAAAGGGAATAATATTCAAAAAATATTAAAAAAAAAAGAGACCTAAACCATTTTGGTCAATACCATTGGTTTCCTTAAACCATAACGGTATTCCCCATCACCAAAAAACTATAAAAAGGTGATAGGGGCTCCTCATTATTCATCTGCATTTCATCCTATTCTTCTGCTGCCAAATTCCCTTTAAGAGCCCTTACCTCCCATTTTGAGTTTGAAGATCCCCATTGAAGCTTTGGAGAAGAAGAGACCATTGGACATTGGAGCACCTCAACCTTGGAGATGCTCAAAACTCACCATCCTCAATATTTGAGGTAATACAAAAGATCAAATTTTTTAATTTCTTGTTCTTCTCATGAATTTCATTGTTTACTCCTTTTTAATTTAGTTTATTTACTTGCACATGATAGATTAGTTGTTTACTTCTTATATTCAGCAAAGTTTTAACATATTTTTTATTGAGATTACTGCTACTAGCTAGTAGGTGCATCCTTGCACATGCTTGGTTGAAAAACCAAGCAACAATGATGGTCATAGATATCATCTGTACCAACTGTATATTTTGTTGGTGTTATTGTACATGTATCATTCCAATCGATACCGTGAGAAAGGATTGTATGATGACATGGCAATGGTTTATACGATGAAATTTTTAAATGGCAGTTATCCTGATGGTGCTAATGGTGAATGATGGCTTGTATCATGTGTGTGAAGAAATAATCTCATCATGCCTTAGATTTTGCTGGAGTAATTGTACAACTATATAGAAGTTCCTGACATTATGTCTTGTCATGAAATTTTACTTCGTTAAGGACTTCACTTCGACAGGCATTTACTTTGTGGAGTAAACTTCACTTTGATGAGCATTTACTTCGATAATTAAACTTCAGTTCAAGGAGCATTTACTTCGCGGACACTTTACTTCACAGAACACTTTAGTTCGCGAGCTTCTTAACTTTGTCGACATGAAACTTTTTACTTTGGAGACCTCTTAACTTTGTCGAGATTCAAATTCGACAAGCCCACTCTTAAACAAGATTTATATTAAAATATTTCTTACTAAGACAAAAAAATCAGTCGAAGTTATTCTGTGTTAAAATAGGGAAACATCTCCGCATTACACAGAGATGGAATTTACTTCGATCTTTCACCTTTTACAGAACTTGGGCTCTTAATACATTTCATGACTATGAGCTTGAGCTCACAAACAAATCAATTATTTGTTAGGATATATTCATCATTTAGGTTTATGTCTGCATGCAACATGCATTTCTGCATGCATGTCATGCAATTGCATGCATCCCAGTCATCAATTTGGTGTCACCCAACACCTAGTCCCCACTTTTGTAGCCATGGGAGCTTTTTTCCTTGCATTTTTATCCCTTCTAGTTAGTAAGGCACCCACTTCTCACCTACCATCTAAGAAATGCGCACTTCTTCACCTACCACTTAGTTCAATTTAGTTAGTTATGATCTTTCCTTGATTTAAGGCTATATTGACTCCTCAACTTATTGTATCACTCCATTGGACCCCCAGTGAGACTAGATTTCCTATTCTGACTCCAGTTAGCTCCTCATGCTCCCTCCACTGAGCCTCCTTCATTCAGTTAGTGCCTCCATATGCTAGTTACAGTTACCACACTCAGTTAGACTCAGTTTGACACCTGGTTGACCGTTACTAGTGCATTGATGACTCCACTGATCTGATGATGAGGACTCCTAGTGGAGCCAAGCTATTCCATGTGTTGGCCTCCTATTTTGACTGTTCAACACAATATTTTCTAGTTTAAGTCTCATGAAACCAAGTAATCATCAGCTTTATTTAGTGTTGTTTTGTGCATGGTTATGCCTTTTGAAGAGCAAAATTGCTAGGAGCTTTGGTAAGTGACTTTTTAATTGTTTATTTATTATTTTGCTTTGTTTTATGTATATAATGGAACCTTTAGTTTTCATTTAATAATGGGTCAATTAATGAGTCTTTAATTCTTTTATCCAGGAGTCTTTTGGTTATTTGGCCCAACGCTTGTCCCGACGCTCCAAAGAAGATCTATGTTGGCTGAACCAGAGATTTGGGGGATTTTATTGCTCAGGATAACATCTTGTTTGATTTCCAATCGCTTCCAGGACACAGGTGCAGTTATCCAGTGCTGTTCTGAGGATGTCATTTGCTCAAAATGGCATTTCCGTCCTTGATCAGGACCCTGATTTTGGGCTCAATTTCTGAACAAACGGTTGGGAATTTTTCAAAACGGTTCGAAACCCACTTCACAAATGGCCCCATTTACCCCTAACCGTGGGCAAGTTTCAGAATTTCTGAACGAATGTGGAGAAATCCCTTCCGGAACAGACATGGTTTTGCCAGATTTGGTGTTGGCCGTTTTCTGGGTAGTTGCTCGAATTTCTGAATTTTGAGATGGATCTTGTCCATCTGTTCATGTATAAATAAAGCTTGAGAAGGAGATATACAGAGAAGACTGTAAAAAATTTATTTCTATCAATAGATCCAGCATTTATCTTCTTTAAAGCTTCGATTTAAGACTAGCAGGTGTTGAAGGGCAGGGCCCACCTTCAACACCGATCCTTCATACTTCAGTATTATGTATTTTGCAGTAGTAGAGTAACGTTTTTTTTATCCTTGGACACTGTTTTATGGAATGCTAATGGTTTTGCTCATCTGTGAATTGAAATAGAATGCATGTCTGCAGATTATTAGTTAATATCATTTGCAATTGATCTAGTCTGTTGAGTAGATTTAGAAACAGTCTGTATTTAAAACTCTCTTTAGTTTTCAGCGTTGATTGATGGTTATGGTATTGGTAAGCCGTGTGATGAACTTGACTTGGATTGCTGTAGAATCGATTTCATGAAGAGAATAGATTGGATTTCACATTTCCTTTTGCTGTTAGCGTTAGAGTAACTAGTGAATAGCTCCATTCTTTTGACTTTTGAGCTCACAAAATTGTAGGGTTAATGGTGGAGTTTTCAAATTAATTGAATATATTCATTCTAAAACTAGGCTTTTACTTATTAAGTTCTTGTATAGATCATCATTGCTATAGCTTAGTATTGTTTTGAAAGATTGTTGTAGTTTACCATTTCTTTGGAAGATTAGTATTGTTTTGGAAGAGTGCTGTAGGTTGTTGTAGGTTAAATTGAGTTTTACAGTAAGATAGTGGTCAGTAAATTTATTTTCTTTTCTTTAGGACAGACCTAGTAACCCTAGCATTGATTACTTAATAAAGTAATAGCTTCATCAATTACATTTTGTTTTTGGTTTGTGAGTAGACTAGAATTTCTTTAAGCTACTATTAGCATGAGCATTGAAACTAACTTGCCCGCACATATAGTGTAGCAACTCGAAGTTTACGCACCCTGGTTGACAATTAATTGAAGGTAAATTAACTAGTGATAATTTTACCCAACATTTTGGCGCCGTTGCCGGGGAGTTGCTCCAAGGTAAGCTGGTATTTTGCTCATTTTCTACGAATTTGTTGGCTGTGAAGTTCAGGTAGATAGGGGTAGATAGGTCTCCTTTACATTACACAACAAGGTGGAGGGGAAACGATAAGACGCAAAGACGATTCACTACGGGATTCCCATGGTGTAACAGCCTGACACATCCACTTTAGTGGGTTGCCCCAAATCCCTGTTGTTTCTTTCTCGTAAGTGTGTTTGCTTTTTCACATGTTTGATTTATTTTGCTGCAAAAGTGTGTTTACCTTCCTGTAAGGAGTGTTTACTTTCTTGCAATTTAATTTCATACAAGTGTGTTTTTCTTTTTTTTTGCAAGTTTGGGTGTGTTTACTTTCTGCAATTTAATTTCAAGAATGTTTTATTTTTTGCAAGAGTGGCGTGTGTTTGATTGGCGTAAATATGTTTTTAGTGGTAGATAGTCTTGATTAGAATTATTTAAAACACATAAAAATAAAAACTTGGGTGCTGTAAGAGCCCCAGACATTGATCCTTGTGTGAGACATGAACAATACAACTGGCAAAAATGGATTCAGAAGTAACCATCAATTTGGGAAAACTTTCTCAAATCCTAGCTGCAGTTGGGAATTCTTCTTATCAGGTAGAACACATCCTGACAGCAGTTAAGAGTTTATCTACATCTCCTGAGATAACAAATGAACCAAAGTCCCAAGAGCCACAAGAATAATTCCTTGCTAAATTGCAGAGGAAATTGACAACCAGGGGACTACATCTGGTGGAAAGCAGCCTAAAATTAAGGAGGTGTCAACAGTCCCTCTATGTACTTCCAAAATCAATCAATCAGAAGAAGGGGATCTACATGATATGATGATGGAAGGTGAGTACCAGGACTACTTTGAAAGTTGGTTACAAGAGGCAACCAGACTACAACACCATTTCCTCCTTCAACACCTTTTGTTGCAGAAGCAAGTAAGTCGGTTGGTTCTCCATATCCAGGTAATCATTGCAAATGTGGATAAAGGTATATTTTTAATTTTACTTCGCACTTGGTTACATTGGAAGAATTCCTATACTTGAATAGAAATGTTTTCTTTCTTCTTAGGTAGAATAGGAAAATATGTATATAAATAAAAAAAAAGTTGCATGTTCAGTTTAGAAATTAATGCAACTTCGTTGTTTTTCTTTCTTTTCAATAAAATGATAAGATCTTTAACCAGAATTTATACCTTCTCTCCAATCCATACTTTCAGAAAATTTATTATAACAGCAGCTCATAGCAAGGAAAAATGCCAAAGGGTAATATGAAATTGTGACTGTTTTTAATAATGGTTCTGTAAACATAAGACTAATTGGTGATGAACAAGTTGCAAATGGACATCGGTTAAAGATATTCTCTTCAGTGAAGCTCAGGATTTTTTTTAAAAGGAAAGGGAAGTCTTTTTGTTATTATTCCTATTTTCAGCCATTGATTATTTTTACAAAGGACTGTGTTAATTTGAATTAAATTTCTGAGTTTCACTGGCTGATTGGAATGCCTGTATCAAGTAAATAGATGTGTGCTGATAGGTTTTTTAGACTTGTCCTCTTTATTCATATGAGTACTTTTCCACCTGGCATTGTCCCCATCAGTGATTTAAGCTTCCAAAAGTGGTTTTTACTTATGAACTTATGGGTTACTAGGACCATTTGACTTGGTTTCACACTAGATGGAATGAGGAAATTGTTTTTAATAATGACAGCTATGGTATTGAGTTATTCTTCTGTCAGGCACCATTTTGGAAAAAGGTATCCACGACTGGGCAGTTTGGTGGTTATTATCTATTGGCTTCCATAATATTAAATACATATATATACATTTTTGTGCAGCCACTTTATGACTTTCACTTTATACAGTTGCAAAGGTTAGTTGTTCATTTGGGAAAATTTTTACATGCATGTACAAAGAATACTCTTCCAATTCTGATACCATCCCACTCCTAGATGGTTTTCAGAGCTGCTCCCCCACTCATCTATGCATGAGAAAATCATAAACTTTATATTTAAGATGAACTTGGGACAAGGGCCTCTGATAGAAAAACGGGTGCAAGAGGTTAACCCGCTGGGATACTGAACAGGTCCGCTGGCAGCGGGTACCGACCTGTGGTGTAAACAGGAAAACCCATCAGGGTACTGAACAGGCCTGTTGGCAATGGGGCATCTGCCTGGGGAAGAAGCTTCTTAGATGTTACAGTTACCCCACCGGAGTACTGAATGGGCTCACTGGCAGTGGATTCTGACTCTAATATCTCCTTTAAAAGCCTCATCTATACTTGTATGTATGAACAATGTACCTATGTAAAGGTAAAAGAGAGCTCATAAGGGTGGTTAAATCAAATTTAAAGAAACTGTTTGAAAAAGTCAGTTGATAGCCAGTTGATAATCATCTCCAACTGCTCTGAATTTTGGTTACCTGATTCTTGTGAAAAAATGGGGTTTATGCCTGTTATTTTCTAAGTCCTGAACATAGCTAAACTGGTTTTTGGCACTACTCAAACTGTCCTGTGTGAAGCTGAGTCAAAGTGGACCAGTACCCCATTAGCTTCTGTTAGTATTCCTCTTGTCTTATGACACATGTCTTGGTGAAAAAGTTCTATATGAATGACGAGAATGAATTCTGTGTTATGATTGAGGTGTGGAATATAGGAGTAAGGTTGACAATTTGTGAATTGTAGTTACTTTTGTTTTTTTTGTATTGTTAATAAAAATTGGTTTCATCACTCAGCTCAGTTTCCTGTGTGATCAGGTGAAGCAGAAACCTTGAACTGAGGTAATTTTCCCACAAGCTTGGTTAATTCCAATCATTTAGTCATTGTGACTGCATCTTATATTGTATTCTACTTCTAAGTTCAATAGAGCACTTCTGCAATTCTCTTGCACAGTTTTTACACATTATTCTTTATGCATCTGTTGTAATTGATTTACTTTTTCAATAGATCTATTGTGCTAAGGTTTCACATGGTATCAGAGCCATGGTAGGGACAATAATTATTTTCTGCAGGGATTACTCATGAAGATTGAGTGAATTGCTCACAAAAATATTTCAGCAGCGGCATGCATAATCTCATGTGCATTCGCTCTTGATCATGCAACGACAAAAATTCTCTTCCAATCCACTCCAGAAGCCGAAAGTCTTCCACATAATTCCTGGATTCGAATCATTGGATCTTCAAGCTTGCTTGATTTTCTTATGCCGGGTGTGAAGTGAATTGAAACAGGTGGATTGTTCGACCTTATTGTCCTTGTTTTCTTTTGATTTGCAGGTTATTCACTCCGTCTATTGCATTTGCTCCTCTTTAAAGATGGAGACTTCCTCATCAAATCTCCTCACACCTTTCAACTATTTTCAGTGGAAGGCTGATATGGAGATATTGTTGCGTTCTAAAGGTTTCTACAGAGTTACCATGGGCCTAGAAGTCGAAGCTACATCAGTAGTAGAGAAGGAAAAATATTTCAATAAGCTTGATGAAGCTTATGGTTTCCTTTGTCTCAACATCTCTAAGTATCTTCTTTTCCATCTCAGTGGATTGACTACTCCGAAAGAGATATGGCAGAAACTTGCCACATTCTTTGGAAAGAAGGATGATATGAGATCTTATCAACTAGAGAATGAGTTGATTTCCCTCAATCCTTAAAATTTCGAGACCATCAATGACTTCTTCACTAAGTTTAAAAGCTTGGTTATGCTATTGAAGCAATGTGGAGTGGAAAAAGAACATAAACAATTGATCCTATGTATTCTTTCAAAACTTGGGAAAGATTATTCAGTTTTTGTTTCAACTTTCAATACAGGAAAGCTCACAATTTCGAATTGGAAAATGCCTACCTTAAGTGCCTTCATTGAATCCATGATGAAGGAGCATGATAAACTCATTCAAATGGGGACCATATGCTCCAAATACCAAGCATTATTTTTTGGAGGATCCAAATCTATGAATGGAAAATGGAAGCAAAGGAAAGAGAATCCAAAGTTTGATCCGTCCAAGCAAAGAGAGAAGACAAAGCAATCAGATGAGCCATCTGGTTCAAGAAACAAGCAAAAGGGGAAAGAGGGCAAAGAGAAATCTAAATGTTCTTATTGTAGCAAGGGCTATCATCCTGAAAGCTCATGCATGAATAATACCATAGATTAGATGGCCCTTCTCTTAGAGAAAAACAACATAACCCTTCCTGACGGTGCAAGGAAGAAGGAGAAAAATGATCATCCTGAGAGAGGTCATGCACTCATGGAAACCGTTTCGACTTCCACAACTTTACTCATAGATTCTGGAGCTTAGAACCACATGGCTGCAAATAAATATTCTCTATCATCATTTGATCAAAATAGAACCATCTCCATCCACATGGGAGATGACTCTCAGATCTCTTAAAAGGGCAAAGGTACTATTCATTTAGACCATGGCAATTTTCACAATGTGCTCTGTGTTCCGTCCTTAGCTTCAAATATTCTTTTCATTTATCAAATGACACACACTGGTTCACCAAAGAAAGTTGTATTCTGCCCTAACAAAGTTGAAATTTATGATATTCAAAGTGGAAAAATTATTGCAGTCGGAAAAGCAAATCATGCTTCAAAAGCATATGAATTTTCACAATTTCTGCCACATGACAAGCCCACCACTCTTCTAACTCATGGAAATGAGGTTAGTAGGCTATGGAATGAGAGGTTTGGACACCTAAATTATAAATATTTGCAGCTGCTACAAAAAAATTCCATGGTTGATGGCCTTCCGACGACCAAATCCTCGAAGGGAATATGCAAAGGTTGCATCATTGGGAAGTACCCCGACCACAAGTTTGATCGAGGAAAAGCTAGCAGAGATTCTTGCATTTTGGGGATGATACATTCTAATATTAGTGGTCTGCTGCTACATACCTCCATGAATGGATCAAGGTATGTTTTGACATTCATCGATGACTTCTCCAAATTTACATGGGTTTTCTTTCTAAAAAGCAAGTCAGAAGTACTAGAAAAGTTCAAGTTTTTTAACGCTTCTGTTGAGACTGCCACTGAGAAGTGTTAGATTTTGAGCATTAATTCAGCATACTCTAGGATCTTTACTGAGAGAATAACATGTACAACATATCAATCATATCAAGCATGTATCAATCATATCAAGCAATCACATAAGACAATGGACACACAGAGTTGCACTGTGGAAAACCATCAAGGTGAAAAACCCCACAACTTCCTCAGAGATAGAAAGAGCAATGATACAACCAAAGTACAAGAGATAGTCTTCTCCTAGCAGTTGATCCTCCTCCTCACATGTGCACCACTTTCCGAGTGATGGAAGAGTGAGTAATGAGATGATCAAATAGAGATCTCCTGATCTCTATTTATACTTGTCCTGTCCTGCCCAATAAACCAGTGGAGCTGACTTGTCTAACTCAGTCTAATAACCCATGGTTACATTAATCCAAGCCGACCCCTTACTAGGTGGTCTAATAACCCATCAGCAAGTTACAACACTTGCGACACTTGTCAATACAAATTACGACACTTCCGTATAGAGGAATAATACATCTCTATAGGAGTATAATAATACATAGATGAAATACATTCCAAAGTTACATATACATCAACACTCCCTCTTAACTAGGAAGGTATTTCTCGACACAGATCTGCTAGCACAAGTCTTCTTCTCTGAATCATCATCACTGGATCATCATCACTGCTGCTATCTCAATCAATCTCCAATCTACTCTTCATAGGAAGTTCTACAGAGCCAGTCCTTTTTCATACTGGATGTAGGCCCACCACCTGTAGATATTCATCATGTACAGAGCCATCCCTTTTTCATGTTGGATGTAGGCCTAGCCTTCATGTAGGTCTTTCAACATCTTTGCGAGCAAGCCATCAAGTAGGTACACCTCAGAACTGATTACATTGCCTCTGCAAAACCTACAAGATAGCCTAGGACTGATTACACTACCTCTGCAAAAACTGTAAGAGCATCTCATGACTCATTATATGCCTCTGCAAAACCTATTTACCATACTGTCACATCATCATCTTTAGATCACCTCATCATCCATGGAGCACAACCCAGATGCACATCAAACAACACTTACAATCACCGGCATGGGAAGACACACCTCAACCATCCGTGAAAGGCTCAGCCCTTATATCTACGCCATGGGAAGACACACCTCAACCATGCGAGAATGGCCATGCGAGAATGGCACCGCACTTATATCCATAGCCATGGGAAGACACGCCTCAACCATGCTAGGAATGGCACAACACTTATATTACAGCCATGGGAAGACACACCTCAACCATGCTCGAACAACCCAGCACTTATATTGCAGCCATGGTAAGACACACCTCAACCATGCTCGAATGGCCCAACCCTTACATCAACAACCATGGTAAGACAAAATTCAACCATGTCATAATGGCTTGTGTGCATCTATGTCTCCAGACTCATCACTTCCCCTTGGAAGACATCTCGATCTGAAGTACACCAAGTCTCCCTCTGAAGTATTCAAACTTCACTCTGGCAAGTGGCTTGGTCAACACATCGGCTATCTGCTCGTCCATCGCAACATACAGGAGCTTCACTGCTCCTCTCTGCACCATATCCCTGATATAGTGGTACTTGACCTCAATTTGCTTCGACTTGTCATGGAACACTGGGTTCTCCGACAACTTCACACAACTCTGGTTGTCGCAATATATACAAGTAGCACATAACTGGAGATCAAATAGATCAGACAGTAGCTTCCTGAGCCATACTACCTCACAACTAGCTGAACAAGCTATGACATACTCTCCTTCGGCTGTACTCAGTGCCACACAGGATTGCTTCCTGCTAAACCAAGAGATCATACCGGATCCCATACCGAAGCAGCACCCCGAAGTGCTCTTCTGATAAATGGCACTACTTGCCCAATCCAAATCAACATAACCCTCTAGGTTAAAATTTTGATTCACCTCATACTTGAGCCCATAGTCAATTGTACCCTTCAAGTACCTCAGAATATGCTTTGCAGGTATCAAGTGAACATGTCTTGGATCTGTCAAGTACTGGCTCAAGGTGTTCACCGCAAAGCAGATATATGGTCTTGTATCATCAGGTACATCAAGGACCCAATCATCTGACGACAGCATCAACCGACTCAGATGAAGCATCACACAGAAGCTTCAGGTTTGATGCCATAGGTGTGGCCATGGCCTTGCATTCCATCATCCCGAACCTCTTCAAGATCTCTACTACATACTTCCCTTGTCCAACGAAGATTCCATATGCACTTTTCCACACCTCCATACCAAGAAAGTAGTGCATCATACCCAAGTCCTTCATCTTGAACTTGGCAGCAAGCTTCCTCTTCGTGTCGACAATCAATCTATCCTCACCTGTTACAAACAGGTCATCAACATACAATAGTAGTATCACTGGATTGCCTTCCTCAACCTTGTAGTAAAGGTTGGAATCTGCTTTACTCTTGGTAAATCCCAAACTAGATAGGAAGCCATCTATCCTTCCATACCAAGTCCTAGGTTCCTGTTTCAAACCATACAGGGCTTTCTTCAGTTTGCACACATGTGACTCTCGGTCATGTGTTTCAAACCCGAGTGGCTGCTCCACATACACTTCCTCTTCAACTACACCATTCAAGAAAGTTGCCTTGACATCCATCTAGTGTACCTTCCATTTCATCATTGCAGCCAGAGAAAGTACTGATCTAATGGAAGTGTATCTGGATACAGGTGCAAAAGTCTCTTCATAATAAATCCCTTCTTTTTGGGAGAAGCCACGAGCTACAAACCTTGCTTTATATTTCTCTTTGCTGCCATTTGTAGCATGCTTGATCTTATAGATCCATTTGGAAGTCACCATAGACTTCCCACCTGGTCTTGGGACCACATCCCAAACATCATTCTTCATGATTGAATGGTATTCCTCGACCATGGCATCCTTCCCGAATCCTAGGAACTTTAATATCTTCAATAGATAACTTTGTTGTTGAACAAATGTTGTAGTCCTTCTTTTTTAGGTGATGGTATATGATCTTTCCTACAAAACAAGTTAACTTGCATGATTAGAACCATCTCATAGTTTTCATAACAAATTCTTACACATAAATAAATATGTCATACAATCATGCAATTATCTTAGCTAATGCTTCAGTACAACATTTATCCATATCCCGTAACTTTCTAGATGCCTTCCAATCTCTACCAGAACATTGTTAAGATTGTGCACAGCTCCTAACATCTCAGCAAAGAGGTTTCATTCTAGATGAGTAGCAATGGAATGTTGTACAAAGCCATAGGCCACTTACCCATCACATGCATCTTAGTAGTATACCGTTCATTAATGCAATTATTCTAATATGCATAATACACACCCTAAGTCTAGGAACATAAGCATATACATCACTGAACAATATTATTTAAACAAACTGAATATACAAGAAATGAAAATTCAAATACTTATCTTTGTTTGTTTGTTGGGTGGACTCCCTCTGAATCTTTGCTTCCTTGCAAGAGCTGCTGGAGTCCTATTCTGAAGTAACTTCTTTTACTCGTTTCTGTTGTGAATTGTAAGGAGTGGCGAACTCCCTCTTAGTGCCTGAATCATTGCATAGCACTTGAAGTCTGTTGAAGTGAATTCTCCACCATTGTCGGATCTAAAGGTCTTGATCTTCATGTCAGTTTGGTTTTCTATCAAGGCTTTGAATTCCTTGAACTTGTCAAATACTTCATCTTTGTTCTTCAAGAAATAAGTCCAAGTATCCCCAGAGAAATCATCAATGAAAGAACCATAGTATACATACCCACTCAGAGAACTGGATAACATCAGACTGCATACATCGGAATGGATAATTCCTTTTTCCCTACTTGCTTGTAAATTCCTTCTTTGTGTTCTTTCCCTTTGCACAACCTTTGCAAATGACTTCATGCTTTGCCTATATTTCAGGAAGAACTTCTACAACTTTTCTTGCAATTGGTAATTCCCTATAGTGCATGTGTTCAAGCCTTCTATGCCAAAGTTCACTTGGCTCTACTGAGTCATGGACCATGGCTAGTTCTGGTTGGCCCTTTAATTTGTATAATCCTCCCTCTTGCTCTCCAATCACCACTGCATCATCTATAGTCTTACCCTTTTGACCACATTAGAACTTGGCCATCTACAAATGCAACCATCATGCCTTTTGCATCCAATGCAGATATGGAGAGTAGATTCTTCTTGAGACTTGGAACATATAGTACATCTTTCATCTTCATAGACTTTCCAGAGTCTACTTTATAGGAGGCTTCACCACTCCCCTTTATTGGATACTGGTAGTCATCCCCAAGTTTCGCCTTGTGGGATGATTCATGCTCAAATAGGTTCCTAAATGATTCCTTGAATCCTGTCATGTGTTTAGAAGCCCCGCTATATATAAGCCAATCATTACTTCCATGATTAATGGTTCCAGTGAGAGCATAAATCAAAACATATTCTTCATCACTTGAAGAACCTTCACTATCTTCTCTAGACCTCTTCCTGGGAGGTTCATCATCCTCTGCAGCATGAGCATGATGTATTCTTTTGATGTTCTTCTTTTTGTTCTTAGGACAATTTCTGGAAATGTGTCCCCTTTCATCACAAGTATAGCACCGAATATGAGAGAGATCTTTCATAGATATTCCAGAGCTTTCCTTCTGTCTTTGGTGATAGTGTTTACCTTTCCTGTGATGAGAGTGCTCCCTTTTGATATTGTCTTTCCTAGTGTTTGTTGGGAGAGCTTGATCTTCATTCCCCATTTTCTCTTCTCGAGCTATAATCTGAGCTTCTTCCTGTGAGCATTCTTCCCATAGTCTACTGAATGTGATAAGTTTCTTCTTAAAACAAATTCTTTGGATGAAGGAATCCTATGACCTAGGAAGGCCATTAAGAGTGGTCATTACCACTTCTCCATTTTCTATATCTTCTCCCACAGCTTCAAGTTGTTCTTTTATCTGGGAGACCCTTGAGAAATAAGACTGCATAGTCTCTGCATTCTGGATCTTGATATTCTTCAATTGATTCCTCAAGGTCATCTTTCGATTTATGTTCTTCCCTTCAAATAGCTCAGTCAAGGAATCAAACATCTCCTTTGGTGTCTTTAGAGATGACACATGGGGTATGAGATGATCTTTGATAGAATTAGCAATGATTCTCTTTGCCTTGACCAAGTTCTTCTTGTGAAGAGCCTTAGCCTCTTCTCCCTTTGGGATAGGGACCTCTTCACTTATATAAGTGTCCAACTCATTTTCTTCCAGGATTAACCCAATCCTATACTTCCATGCTCAGAATTTATCATCCCCTTCAAGCTTATCCTCAAGCTTGGTGTGGTGAGACATCTTAAAGAGTACTTAAAATGGAAATAGAAAAGATTTAGGTCTTACCACTTGATTTGCTGAAAACTGGATTTGGTCACGGATTGGGGTTTGTCAGAGAAACCCTAAAAATTCAAAGTTTGAATTTCAAACTTCTGAAAAGATAGAAAGATGCGCCTTGATGAGATGATTAGCCTGGTATATTCAAAATTTGAGATCTGCAAAGTTTCACCCTTCAGAAATGCCTTTTCAATCTCTCAGATTCACTAGGGAGGACCCTGAATTAGGGTTTGAGTTTCTCGAAGATTTACCCAACCAAAAATCTCGATCCAAAGCTCTAAACTTTGATTTTTCCAAGTGGCTTCTAGCTATGTCTTCAGATTTCAGAAATTCCTATTTTTGTGGAAACATTAATTTTTAGGGCCAAAATTGAAAGTGCTCAAAATTGAATTCTGATTGGACAGATAGATTCTCCTTAATGAGTAGAGTCAATCTACCTTACTTCCTTTCCAAAATCTGTGGAGAGAAACCCAATAAACAAGAAACCCTAGTTTCCGCCACTGCACAATGTCTTCTTCTCAGGGAAGCTCTGATACCATGTTAGATTTTGATCATTAATTCAGCATACTATAGGATCTTTACTGAGAGAATAACATGTACAGCATATCAATCATATCAAGCATGTATCAAGCATATCAAGCAATCACATAAGACAATGGACACATAGATTTTCACTGGGGAAAACCATAAAGGTGAAAAACCCCACAACTTCCTCGGAGATAGAAAGAGAAATGATACAACCAAATTAAAAGAGATAGTCTTCTCCTAGCAACTGATCCTCCTCCTCACATGTGTGCCACTTTCCGAGTGATGGAAGAGTGAGTAATGAGATGATCAAATAGAGATCTCCTGATCTCTATTTATACTTGTCCTGTCCTTCCCAATAAACCAGTGGGGCCGACTTGTCTAACTCAGTCTAATAACCCATGGTTACATTAATCTGGGCCGACCCCTTACTAGGTGGTCTAATAACCCATCAGCAAGTTACAACACTTGCGACACTTGTCAATACAAATGACGACACTTCCATATAGAGGAATAATACATCTCTATAGGAGTACAATAATACATAGATGAAATACATTCCCGAGTTACATATACATCAACAAGAAGAAGATAAAAGCTATTAGATATGATAATAGAGGTGAATATATCAAATCCGATCTGCTGCAACCTTGTCCTGAAAGCAGCATTCAGATCCAGGACACAGTTCCCTGCACACCTCAGATGAATGGTGTAGAAGAAAGGATGAACCAATCACTGAAAGAGATGGTAACCTGTATGATTGAATCAAAAGGTTTGGATGAAAACATTTGGGATGAGGCCATGAATGTTGCTGCATACATTGAAAACAGAGTTCCACATTCATCTTTGACTGATATTACACCTTTCGAAGCTTACACTGGTCACAAACCTGATGTGTCCAATTTCCGTGTTTTTGGCTCAACCGCTTGGGCTAGAATTCTGACTAAAAAGAGAAAATATTTGGATATGCAAAGTGTTGAATGCATCCTATTGGGATATGCTAAAGAATCAAAAGGCTACAAACTAATGGATATCGGATCCAAAAATATATTCATTGAGTGAAGTGTCATATTTGAAGAACCGCTTCAAAATCTAGAACTAGTTGAGGAAGAAACTATTGATTTACCGCCTCTACAAGAAGAAGAATTTGAAGAAGATGATGAAATTATTGGTTCTAATATTTATGATATTTTATCAGACTTTGATGAACATGATATACCAGTTTCAGAATCTGATGCAGTTGTGCCCCAACACTTGCCAAAGTGGACCCAAAATACTCTCAATTTTGCTGGTCAAAACATTGGAAATCCTGTCGATCCAAGAATGACTCAAGCAGACTTTCGAAGAGCAGGTATGGCTCTTTCATTCTATGATCCTTTGCTATCTGAGAAATTTTTTTTGATGATAGTTTCAGATCCTAAATCATATTATCATTCCCACCGAGATCCGAGATGGCAAATTGCCATGGATGAAGAGTGTAGTTCTCTTCAAAAGAATGCTACATGGGAGCTAGTTTCTCTTCCACCTTAGTCCAATGTAAATGGGTCTACCTCACAAAGGTTGCTGCTGATGGATCAACCTACAAATACAAAGCTATGTTGGTTGCAAAAGGTTTCTCCCAAGTCCAAGGAGTGGACTACACTAAGACCTTTGCACCGATTGCAAAGATGGATTCTATCCATCTAGTTTTGGCCATTGCCACATCCAAGCACTGGGAAGTGCACCATATGTATGTAAAGAGTGCATTTCTCCATGGATATCTGAAAGAAGAAATATATATGAAGCAACCAGAAGGATATATATCATATCCAAAGTTAGTATGCAGATTGAAAAAGTCATTGTATGGCTTAAAACAGGCCCCAAGAGCTTGGTATGCTAAGATGGACTCCTTCCTTGTCTCACAAAACTTCGGAAGGTGCAAATCAGATGGAAATGTGTACCTACAAAAAAATGAAGGTAATTTTTTGATTATAGTTCTTTATGTTGATGATATTTTGATAACTGGTAGCACTCTCAGTTCAATCGACAAGTTAAAAATTGCTTTAAATCTAGCTTTTGACATGAGCGATTTGGGCTTGCTAAAACAATTTCTGGGGCTTGAGATTGCTCAAAATTTTGATGGGATCACCATATCTCAGCAAAAATATGTTTCATATGTATTAAACAAATTCAATATGTCAGATTGTAAGGCAGCCCCATTCCCATTCCTCTCAGGAATCAGTCTTGAGGAGGGAGATTCTACACCACTTGCAGATTCTACATTGTATCGACAGTTGATCGGTTCTCTTCTATACTTGACACACTCAAGGCCTGGTATATCCTCTGCTATGAGTTCTATATCAATATATATGCAGCAACCCCATGATATCCATTGGCGGGCAACCAAGAGGATCTTACACTATGTGCAGGGTACTCGACACTTTGGCATACACTATACTGTATATTGTGAGCTAGATTTGATTAGGTACACTGATTCAGATTGGAAGGGTGATAGTATTGATCGGAAGTCCACTTCCGGTTATGTTTTGATGATTAGCACTGGGCTTATTTGTTGGTCAAGCAAAAATTAGGCAGCCATTTCCTTATCTTCAGCAGAGGTAGAGTATCGAGGAGCAGTCAATGCTTACATTCAGGCAATTTGGTTGCAGGGTACTTTGTCGGAGTTTGATATTGGTAGAACTACTTTGACTGTCATTTTTTGTGAAAATCAAAGTGATATCAACATCTTGACAGATCTAGTTCAGAGACAAAGTACCAAGCACATCGAGATCCACATGCACTACATTCGAGAGCTTTTGCATGACAGAACCATTGTTTTGCAATATTTCCCTACCGACGAGCAAATTGCAGACATCTTCACCAAGCGCTTCACTGAGAAGAAGTTATCTTACCTACGTTCACTGTTGGGGGTGAGTTCCATCATGGTGGAGACATATTAGATCCTTTTATGTTCATCTCGAGGGGGGGATTTCTTCTCATTGGGTTTTCCTTATTTCCTACTTAGATTTATTTCTAGCATTTTTTGGATTATTGTATTGGGGTGACCTTTGGTCTCAGTAACTAGGGACCTATATTTTATTTTAAACTTCATAGTATAGCTTGAGGGGGGGTGTTAGGATATATTCATCATTTAGTTTTATGTCTACATGCATTTTTGCATGCAACATGCATTTCTGCATGCAGCATGCATGTCATGCAATTGCATGCATCCCAGTCATCATTTTGGTGTCACCCAACACCTAGTAACCACTTTGCTAGCCCCGGGAGCTTCTTTCCTTGTATTTTTAGCCCTCCTAGTCAGTAAGGCACCCAATTCTCACCTACAACTTGAGAAAGGTGCACTTTTTCACCTACCACTCAGTTCACTTCAATTAGTTATGATCTTTCCTTGATTTAAGGCTAGATTGACTCCTCAACTGATTGTATCACTCTGTTGGACCCCAAGTGATACTAGATTGCTTATTCTGATTCCAGTTAGCTCCTCATGCGCCCTCCACTGAGCCTCCTTCATTCAGTTAGTGCCTCCATGTGCCAATTACACCTACCACACTCAGTTAGACTCAGTTTGACACCTGGTTGACCGTTTCTAGTGCATTGATGACTCCACTGATCTGATGACGAGAACTCCTAGTGGAGCCAAGCTATTCCATGAATCTATTTCGAATGACCTACTTGGTTAATTCAAATCATTCAGTCATTGTGACTGCATCTTGTATTGTATTCTACTTCTGAGTTCAATAGAGCACTGCTACAATTCTCTTGCATAGTTTTTACACATTATTCTTTATGCATCTGTTGTAATTGATGTACTTGTTCAACAAATATGATGTGCTCAGATTACACAGTATTTGTACCGAATTCCATTTTTCGACAAGAAGGATTGGCCACCCCTTCGTTTAGTAGATAATTGTGAACACCTATATCCAACAATTCCCTATATCCAAAATGGTGAACACAAGAAGGATCGACCGACCCTTTTTGCAGTCTAGAACTATTTTGAAAAGAATACTGGGCAAATGAAGGGTCGACCATCCCTTCATTTATAAGGGAATTTTAAAAATATTCAACCTACGAAGGCTAGGCAGTCAATTCATGTATATCCAAAATGGTGAACACTGGAAGAACAGTGAGCACAAGAAGGGACAACCGACTCTTCATTTCCTAGAGAAATGTAGATATTTTCAATGTTCGAAGGCTAGGCCGACAATTTCTAACTTCTGCTATAAATAGTAGGGATCCGGGGGGTTTTATGATTGATATTTTTCATTCTTACCTTTGCATGCTTTGATATTAATTAAAACTTTTAAATGAATTTTTTTAATATATTTTCATGATTTGTGGGAGGCCTTGTTTTTCTTGGAAATACATCGTTTCTGCAATCCCGCAATCCGCATTGCGTATTTCAGGAATCCCATATGAGTTTGAATTTCTTTCTTCCGCATTTCCGCAACCCGCAATGTAGATTGCGGAAGTCGGAAAGTGTTTGATCAATAAAAATCATATTTTCAGTTCTCAAACTTAAAAAAATAAAATCTCATTGCCTTTTCTAAACCCGCAAATATATTGCGGATTGCGGATACCTAAATTTCTTAAAATTTTCAACTTGCCAACAAACTCTTTCAAGCAAACTTTCTATCATTTTTGTTGTTGAAATGTCAATATCTAGTTTCCAGGATTACACGTGCAACACTCAGATTTTGACACGTTTCATATATGATTTTTAAAATTAGTTTAGTAATTGTTTAAATGAATATTAAGGATATTAAAGGTATCATTTCAATATAAACCTATGGATTTAAGTTATAGTAAATCCAATGCAAGAGCAGAAACATCGAAGGAAAAACCAAGAAATACATGACCTTCAATAATACTCTTTTTATAATAATCGTATTGATAATGTTTTATTAAAAATGATTGTTTTCAAACTCAAAAATTAAGGCAAATTTAGATAACCAGGTATATTATGCAAAGTAAAGTAAGGTAATTTACAAACATTACTTGGAAAATCAACACAAGTCCGTTTTCAAATCTATACAAAATAGCTAAAATGCACTTCCATGAAAAATATGGTTCCTCACTCAATCTGAAAAACGAAATAAAATAATTATTAAAGTGTAAAACAAAATCCATGTGAAATTTCATGCTTTGTTAGCAGTAGTTTCATGAAAAGCAGTTGGAAAGAACAATTTTTGGAAAAGATAGTTGTATGAGGAGAGAGGACAATGCAAACCCAACAAGACATGTAATTCTTCTTGGCAGTATCTTTAAATTAGTTTATATTCATTAATGTATCTCTTGGATTTTTTCTAAATTCAAATTGTTTCTCTCCAGTAAATAATCACTATGTTGAATTGATGGCCTGGATTTTTTGTTTTCCGTTATTTAAACTATCATCCAAAATAAATTCAAATATTTATCTAAATTGAAACCGAATACATAAATCCAAACATAATCGATAAATAAGAGAGGTTAAGAATTTAGAGAAGAACAAATCATTAAGAAAATTAATTAAAATAAAGAGCTTAAATTCTTCAAATATAGAGTTTAAATTTATGCAAAACATGGAGTTCAAATATATTTCAAAAATACGGAGTTTACATTTCTTCGAAGTGCAGGGAAAAATCCCTCACCTAAACTAACAGAAAACGAAAATCTAAAAACAGACAAGTAAACCTAATAGAAAATGAAAATATGAAAACCTAATCTAAAGACCGTGGTGGGTGGGCCGCTTGGTTCCCTTAGTAGTCAATCTCCATCAATTTTATCCCTGATGACATTGCCCCTAACGGATTTCTTGCAACTAGAGGGGACTGTCTAGAACCTACCGAAGTCATTGGGCTCCTCTCGGTGTCACCTTGAACTACGGTGGCTTGAACTCGAATGGCTTCGTCGCATTGAACAAGGAACCCTCACATCTGTTCGATTAGTTCATTTTAGTTAGTTGTGAGCTTCAACTCAATGGTATACTCAATTCTCTTCTTCAAGGACCCCAAGTCCTCTTTGTTGCATTTCAAGTTCATCTTTTTTCGAAGCTCTTCTATCTCCTTTTCTAACTTCTCTACTCTGCGGCTTTTTGCATCAGTGACGCTAGTCCTTTTGTGACCGCTACCTTCCGCCATTATAAAACAAGGAGATAGGCTTGAAGAACTGTTGTAACAAAGCTTCTCGTATAGGAGGTCACGACCACTAATCAGAGCACTGGTCAGAATCCGGAGACTGCCCTTTTATCCGACTTTAACAACCAAACATTGAGGAGGGCCAGTGGAGGGAGAAACAGTCGAAGACAGAGCTATGTTAGACAAAATTTACAACAAACTCAAGGGAACATGAGTAGATCCGATTTAAATGAGCGGAAATGAAAAAAAAAATAGAACACGGATCAGAATAAATCTACAAAACCATCGGAATTAAAGATCAAAGTACTTGAAGAGTGGTATATGACATTAAGAGTCAAAGCCCTTACCCTGACCGACCTTTGATTTAATTGATGGGATAGATTGACAGCTAGGGTTCATAATTGGGCTCATAAACATTTCACGATCTTGGATGGGGCAATCCAACGGTACAGGACAATTTCGTCGGGTTAAGTTGTTCAGAGTTTAAAGCTCAGGATGTGATGCGAAATCTTTATGAACTCTAGCTAAGCACATGTTGAATTCCATCGTCGATGTGGATTGATGAAGATCCAATGGTTTTGAATCATTTCATTGTTGAAAGATGCTCGAGGGTTAATTAAAATGATTAGACGCAAAATATTTGTAAATATTAGTTGACCGTCGGTTTGACATCCACTCTATTGAATAGACGTTTGGCAATGGTATATTTAAAGAACAATTTGTACAAATTGCCAACTTTGGAGAATTTCCAAAATTGGTTAACTCTACAAAATAGTACTTCCTTAATAATTAAAACAAGATGGAAAGGCTATGAATACCAATGATGAATCGATGCCATTATAAGGATACAATAATTTTTATGAAGAGGAATGATTTTCCTAAAAAACACAATGTTTCAAATAATAAAGTTCTTTGAAAATATATATAACCATACAAGTCAAATGTATGAAGAGGACCAGAGGTGTCTCTGAAGTTTTGGTAATTGCATATCAGAATCAAGAAAGAGTCCAGTGAGATAGACGAAGCATTACAAAAGTTCGATCTTCCACTAAATATATGAAAAACTGAAGTTAAAACTATTATAAATTAGAGGGTGGTTGGGTTGTGCTTGGGGAAGGTTGAGGCCTTCTAAGGGGGTTGTTGCCTCCTTCCAGTAATGGCTGGAGAATTAGTGTGTTGGGGCATCCTTGTCTGTTGAGAAGGTATAAAACTAGGGGTCTAGGTGCATCCTTTCTTTAGTGGCAGGAGAATCTAGGAGATTAAGTTCTCCATCAAGTTGGTGCTTGTAAAACAATTTTGTATAAGATTAGCTTATTAATAAGAAATCTTTGTTGGTTTTACCTTTGAGGTTTCCATGATAAATAAGTGTGTTCAAATTGTTAATTGTCGTATTCATGTTACTTACGATTATTTAACTTGTGATTAATACTAATTGTATATAAAAATTTTGAAAAAGGAAATATTGACTCCCCCCCACATCTTAGTATTGTTGGATAAACCAACACCTGCCGCATATCACCCTGGTCATCGGATAGGGTCCTGTGCAGTTGATTCTCTAGTGCCTCTGCTTAATATTTTAAGTGCTTGGGCCTATTGACATAATTTGACATAATTTTGTAGGCCCCATAAGGTAAGATTACTTCCCTTATACTTTTTAATCCTTCTTTGGACTCCAAACCTCATGAAATGTTTACCCGATCCTTTTAGGTACTTGGGACAAAAATAATGCTAAGAATGGGGTCCCTTTGTGCAAATATTTTTTACCTTGTCACAGAGCACTTTAGCTGATGAACACCTTCCAACTTTATCTTTCACATGATCATATATTCCATGCAAGATGATATCCATTTCCATTGCATTATTATTTCTTAGCTCCTTCATGGTTGTAGTTTTTTGTGGTCTTTTTACAGCAATATAACCATTTACAATAGATTTCTAGATATCAAAACCTTGTGCATGTAAATGGATTCTCATTATTATAATCCAATAAGATCAAAATTTGATCCATAGAATAGTGGAACCCCATCTGCAGAGTAGAGACTTTCATGTTCATCCATGTGATCTAGAGATCTTTTGTCCAGCTATCAGACTCTCCTGAAGGAATTGAATCCCTAATTTACTTGCACCAACTGGAAGGAGCTCCAACACCCTAATTTATAGGCTCCAAAATGAAGGAAGCTCCAACTCCTCGGTTTAATATCTCCATTTAGAAGGAGGATATAACCCCCTAATTTATAGGCTCCAACCTTATGGAAGATCCAACTCCTCAGTTTACTAGCTCCATCTAGAAGGAGGCTACAACCCCTTGGTTTTCATAATTTCCAACCTATAGATAGGGATCCAGTCCTCAGTAAACTCCAACTCAATATTTTTACTAGCACCAACTAGAAGGAAGCCCCAAATCCCTGAGATCACAAGCACCAACCCAAAGGAGACTTCAATATACTATCATTTCCCAATCCTGCCACCTTGATATGAATAAGAAGAACAATATTCCACTGCCATTGTATCATGGTTTCCATCAACCTATACCTGTATATATGTCCCTGTACCTATATCACTGTCCCTGTACCTATATCTATCATTTCCACAATCATTGTATTGCTATCACTATCACAATCCCTGTTTGTCACAGTGACACAATCATTGTCTCTGTCACAATGCCACAAAAACTATCTCTGTCACAATGTCAACCTATACATGCCTCAAATATGTCCTCCAAGAATTCCAACAACTTATTCCAAGATATAATTCAGATGTATAGCAAGACCATAAATATTCCTCCAAAGAGTGTAATCAAATCCCAAAAATAATCACAAATAGACTTCATTTATTTGCACCTTCAAACCCTTACATCATAGACCTCATAGTACATTCCAAATGCTTAGAGGGATCTCATGCCAATAAAATTACCATGGAATATTTCAATACAATCACCAATAATATCTATGCCAAGATCATCATAGAATGTTCCAAGATAATCACCAAGATCATCATTAAGAATGTAGATCCATTAATGTGCCAACAAGTTTGTGATTCTTATACCGTATGAGAATCTTATGCAAGATTTTGTCAACCTTCTTCTCTTGAATTTTCATTGTCACAAACCCTAACATTAAACAAGTATAACCCTTAACATGTAATGAATTGAGATATGAAACTTTTACCACATATTCTTCAATATCTCTACGACATTTCCTCTAAAAGTCATTCTATGGAATGCCACGGATCAAAATTTATAGTGAAAATGGAAAACTAACTTGTTTAAAATATCATTTTTGAGTCATTTAAAAGCCCAATATTTCCAAGTTCATATCTTCAAAAAATATAGCGAACCAAGATCTTAAATTTTAACCTTGTGTTCTTAAAGATCTATTTTGCATCTCCTCAAAAGGGAACTATCTGAAACATTCTGCTTCAAAACTTATAAGGAAAATGCCAAATTGACATGTTTGAAGGTTATTCAAAACCCTAACTTTTTGAGGTCATATCTTTGGAACTATAGCAAATCAACATCTGAAATATTCACCATAGGAACTCACAAGTCTTGACATGTCTCCATCCCATAAAAATTTCACGGTCTCAAAATCCCATAAACAAAGATATACTAAAAATTCCAAGATAACCTAAAACAAAAAAGACCAAGTAGAAATCATCGCAAGATTTCATCTTCCACTAGAATTTCGGCCTTCTTCACTTCATCTTGTGAGAATTCTATATAAGATCAATACCATGAAATAATTCTAATAGCCAAGAATCTTGAAGCAAATAAGTAACTAAATTGATGGAAATATCATCTCATGTATTATTCCTCAATATGAATACAATATATTATAGATCTCAAGAGAGAAAATAAAATGCCTTAAAGGCAAGTTGAAAAGCACAAAATGTTGATGTATATGTAACTTCGGAATGTATTTCATCTATATTTATTGTACCCTTATAAGAGATGTGTTATTCCTCTATAAGGAAGTGTCGTCATGTGTATTGACAAGTGTCGCAAGTGTGTGTACTTTCCAATGGGTTATTAGACCACATGTGTGGGGTCGGCCCTGAAATATATATTATATTATGGATGTACCTTGCTAGACAAGTCGGCCCCATAGTGTAACTGGGAAAACAGGTTAAGTATAAATAGAGATCGAGAGATCTCTATTTGATCACTTGGAAACTCACACTTCTCTCACTCAGAAAGTGGCGCACTAGTGAGGAGGAGGATCATCTACTACTAGGAGACTATCTCAGTGTATTTTGGTTGTACTTTGGTTGAGCCATTGCTCTCTCTATCTCTGAGGAAGTTGTGGCATTTTTCACCTTAGAGTTTTCCCCACGAAAACTCTGTGTCTCTTGTCTCTCATGCTTTTGATTCTTGTGATGCTTATTATGATTGTTATGCATTGATATACTGTACATGTTATTCTCTCAGTAAAGATCCTAGAGTATTGTGAATTAATGCTCAAAATTTAACATGGTATCAAAGCTAACCTGAAAAGAAGACATTGTGCAGTGATGAAAACTTGGGTTTCTTGTTTATTGGGTTTCTCTCCATAGATTTTGGAAAAACAGTATATTATATTGACTCTACTCATCAAGGAGAATCTATCCATCCAATCAGAATTCAATTCTGAGCATTTTCATATTTGGCCCTAAAAATTAGGGTTTCCTCACAAATAGGAATTTTTGGAATCTAAAGACATAGCTGGAAGCTCCATGCAAAAATTGAAGTATAGAGCTTCGAATTAAGGTTTTTGGCTGGGTAGATCTCCGGGAAACTCAAACCCTAATTCAGGGCTCTCCTTAGTGAATCCAGGAAGACAGAAAGGTAGTTTTGAAGGGTGTAACTTTGCAGATCTCAAATTCTAAATACACCAGGTTGATCAGCTCATCAAGGCACATCTTTCTATCCTTTCAGAAAGTTGAAATTCACATTTTGAATTTTTAGGGTTTTTTCGACAAACCCTAATCCGAGACCAGATCCAGTTTTCAGCAATTTAAGTGGTAAGACCTAAATCTTTTCTATTTCCATTTGAAGTACTCTTTAAGATGTCTCACCACACCAAGCTTGAGGATAAGCTTGAAGGAGCTGATAACTTCCGATCCTGGAAGTATAGGATTGGGTTAATCCTGGAAGAGAATGAGTTGGACTCATACATAAAAGAAGACATCCCTATCCCAGAGGATGAAGAGGCTAAGATATTGCATAAGAAGAACTTGGTCAAGGCAAAGAGAATCATTGTTGACTCTATCAAAGACCATCACATCCATCATGTGTCATCTCTGAAGACACCCAAAGAGATGTTTAACTCCCTGACCAAGTTATTTAAGGGAAGAACATAAATCGGAAGATGACTCTGCGGAATCAATTGAAGGGGGTCAAGATGTTGAATGGAGAAACCATTCAATCTTACTTCTCCAAGGTATCTCAGATCAAGGAACAACTTGAAGCTGTGGATGAAGTAGTGGACAATGGTGAAGTTGTTATGACCACTCTGAATGGCCTACCTAGGTCATGGGACTCCTTTATTCAAGGAATCTGTGCAAGAAAGAAATTGATCTCTTTCAGTAAACTGTGGGAGGAATGCTCTCAAGAAGAAGATAGACTTGCAGCTCGTGAAGAAAATATGGGAGGTGAAGATCAAGCTCTCGCAACTCACACCAAAAGAAGCAAGCCCAAGAAGGAGCACTCTCGCTACAAGAGATCCTATCAAAATAATAAGAAGGATCTAAGATGCTTCACATGCAATGAGAAGGGTCACTTTGCTTCAAATTGTCCCAAGAACAAAAGGGATAACAACAACAACTCTAGCAAGAAGAAGAAGGTCAGAAAAAGAAAGTTCCATGCTCATGCTGCTGAGGATGATGAACCTCCAAAGAAAAAGGCTAGGGCAGAAAGTGATGATAGTGATGATGACTCATCAAGTGAAGAAGAGTATGTTCTAATCTCTGTTCTCACAGGTACTATCTCCCATGGTTGTAATGATTGGTTAATTGATAGTGGGGCTTCCAAACACATGATTGGGTTTAAGGAATCGTTTGTAAATGTATCTAAACATGAATCACCCCATAAGGTGAAACTTGGGGATGATTATCAATACCCAATCAAAGGAAGTGGTGAAGCCTCCTACAACCTAGATTCTGGAAAATCTTTGAAGATGAAAGAAGTCCTTTATGTACCTGGGCTCAAGAAGAATCTTCTCTCCATCTCTGCATTGGATGCAAAAGGCATGAGGGTTGCATTTGTAGATGGCCAATTCCTAATGTGGACAAAGGGTAAAACAATCGATGATGCAGTAGTGATTGGAGAGCAAGAGGGAGGATTTTACAAATTAAAGGGACAACCCGAACATGCTATGAAGACAAGTATTCATCCATAGTCATGGATCACATAGAGGTATGTATAATTGGTTTTTGCAAAAGTTAACTAATGATTTATGCAAGTCATTGAAGAGAACAAGAAAACATTGCTAGACATAACTAGCAAATATGATGACCAGGTATGTTTTGTTATATATATCGTATACTTTTGTATGATTGATAATGATTACTCTTAAAGTTACAAGTTTGAGTAATCTAGGACTTTGCATATTATGTTTCTTACCTTAATTGATGATATGACTAACCAGAAGAGTCACAGGTTTGAGTAATCACGGGTTTAGGTATATTATGTTTATGTCTAACCATAAGAATGCTTATTATTTCTGTTTGAAATGATCCTAACTATACATGCTTGAGATTATTGTGTTTTGATAATATTAAGATTATACTAATATGAAACCTCGAGGATAACACAATGATGATACTAACAAGCATGCATAGGGATCGAGAATGAATATAAGTTCAAGAACATGTAATCTAGGAAGCAAAGATTAAGAGGGAGCACACTCCAGTGGTTTCTGCAAGGATATAGATATTCAGAGGGAGTTGACCATCTCTCTACATTCCACAACAAAAAGGTGTAAGAAGAAGCTACTTCAGATTAGGACTCCAGCAGCTCCTGCAAGGAAGCAAAGACTCAGAGGGAGTCCACCCAACAAACAAATAAAGATAAGTATTTGAATTGTCATTTCTTATATAATTGATTTTTTAATAATATGTTCCTTGACTTAGGTTGTGTATTTTGCATATTTGCATTAATGAACAGGATACTACTAATATGCATATGATGGGTAAGTGGCCTATGGCACTGTACAACATTCCATTGCTACTTATCGAGAATGAAACCTCTTTGCTGACATGTTGGGAGTTGTGCACACTCTTAACAATGTTCTGGTAGAGATTGGAAGGCATCTAGAAAGTTATGGGATATGGATAAATGTTGTATTGAAGCATTGGCTTAAATAATTGCATGACTGTATGACATATTCCTTTATGTGAAAGAACTTGTTCTGAAAATTATGAGATGTTTCTAATCATGCAATTTTACTTGTTTTGTAGGAAAGATTGTATACCTTCACCTACAAAAGAAGGACTACAACATTTGTTCAAGCAACAAAATTATCTATTGAAGATATTGAAGTTCCCAGGATACGGGAAGAATGCCATGATCCGTTGATCATAAAGAATGATGTTTGGGATGCAGTCCCAAGACCTGAAGGGAAGTCTGTAGTGACTTCCAAGAGGATCTACAGGATCAAGCATGCTGTAGATGGCAGCATAGAGAAGTATAAAAGTGATGAAATGGAAGATACACTAGATGGATTTCAAGACAACTTTCTTGAATGGTGTAGTTGAAGAAGAAGTCTATGTGGAGCAGCCACTTGCTTTGAAACACATGATAGGGAGTCACATGTGTGCAGATTGAAGAAATCCTTGTATGGCTTGAAGCAAGCTCCCAAAACTTGGTATGGTAGGATGGACAGTTTCCTATCTAGTTTGGGCTTTACCAAGAGTAAAGCGGATTCCAACCTTTACTACAAGGTTGGGGAAGGGAATCCTGTGATTCTTCTCCTATATGTGGATGACTTATTTGTAACAGGAGATGACAGATTGATTGCAGATACAAAGAGGAAGCTTGCTGCTGAGTTCGATATGAAGGACCTGGGGATGATGCACTATTTCCTAGGTATGGAGGTGTGGCAGAGTACAGATGGGATCTTCCTTGGACAAGGAAAGTATACTATAGATATCCTGAAGAGGTTCGAGATGATGGATTGCAAGGCCATGGCAACACCTATGGCATCAAATCTAAAGCTTCTTTGTGATGCTTCATCTAAGTCGGTTGATGTCTCTATGTATTGTCAGATGATTGGGTCCTTGATGTAACTGACGAACATGAGACCAGATATTTGCTTTGCAGTGAGCAAATTGAGCCAATTCCTGACAGATCCGAGGAGTGTCCACCTGGTTGCTGTAAAGCATATTCTGAAGTACCTAAAGGGTACAGTTGATTATGGGCTCAAGTATGAAGCGAATCAAAATTTAACCTGCAGGGTTATGTTGATTCAGATTGGGTAGGCAGTGCTACAGATAGGAAGAGCACATCTGGGTGCTGCTTCAATATGGGATCAGGTGTGATCTCTTGGTTTAGTAGGAAGCAATCCTGTGTAGCACTGAGTACAGCCGAGACAGAGTATGTTGCAGCCTGTTCGGCTAGTTGTGATGCAGTATGGATTCAAAAGCTACTGTCTAAGTTATTTGATCTCTCATTGGATGCTACTGGTATCTTCTGTGATAACCAGAGTTGTGTGAAGCTGTCTAAGAACCCAGTGTTTCATGACAGGTCGAAACAAATAGAGATCAAATATCAATATATCAGGGATATGGTGCAGAGAGGAGCAGTGAAGCTCCTGTATATTGCGACGGACAAGCAAATTGCAGATGTGCTGACGAAACCACTAGCCAGAGTGAAGTTCGAGTACTTCAGAGAGAGGATTGGTGTTCTTCGGATTGATGACACTTCAAGGAAGAAGTGATGGACACATTTGCAGAAGCCATTCCAAGCATGTTGGAAGGAGGATCCTTCACATGGCTGTGGATGTAAGCGTTGGATGATGAGCATCAGAACGATGCTCCAATTACTGCTCTATATATGCATCAGGAGGATGCTGGATATGATCAGTTGGATCATTTATATGTATATGTATGCATCATGTTGGATGCTGGATATGATCAGTTGGATAATTTATATGTATATGTATGTACGCATCATGTTGGATGCTAGATATGATCGGTTGGATCATTTGTATTTATTTTGTATACGTATCATGTTGGATGCTTGGACCATGTATCTATATTTGTATCAGGTGGATACATTGTATGATCAGGTGGATACTGTGTATGATCAGGTAGATCATATATGTTGATATGTATCTGGTATGATCAGGTGGATCATGTATGATGATATGTATCAGGTAGATACTTGGTATGCATCAGGTAGATGCATTATATGATCAGGATGATCATGGATGACGAGCTTCAGGATGTTGCAGTGATGATGATTAGGATGATCATGTGTACATCAGGATGATGTATGGTGAGTATCAGGTTGATACTTTATGGCCATGGAACAGGTTGTGCATATGAGCATATAATTTGGCCCTAAGAGATTTGTAGATAGTCTTTCGAGGTTTTTCCTATGGCCTGTAATATGGCCCTGGGATATCTAGCAAATGCTCTTTCAAGGTTTTTCTTTAGGAGGACATATAATTTGGACCTGGGAGATCTGCAGATAGTCTTTCAAGGTTTTTCCTATGGCATATAATCTGCCCTAGGATATATGGAAGATGCTCTTTCGATGTTTTGTCCTATGGCATATAATCTGTCCCTGGGAGATCTGATAGGTTGGGCTGTGTGCCCGTAATAAGTCCTGGGATGCTCTTGCGAGGCTTTTCCATGACCACATGTAATATGTTTCTGAGAGATCCTATAGGTAGAGCCGTGTGCTCGTAACAGCCTGGGATGCTCTTGCGAGGTTTTGTGGTGACCACATGTAATATGTCCCTGGGAGATCCTATAGGTTGAGCTGTGTGCTTGTAACATCCTAGGATGCTCTTGTGAGTTTTTGTGGTGAGATCACATATAATATGGCCCTGGGAGATCCTATAGGTCGGAGTTGTGTACCTGTAACATCCTGGGATGCTCTTTCGAGGTTTTGTGATGCACGTAATAAGTCCTGAGGATTCCACAGTATGGCCAGTGATGAAGACCTGCAGGTGGTGGGCCTACTTCCAGTATGAAAAATGACTGGCTCTGTAGAACTTCCTATGACGAGATTGGTTGAGATAGCAGCAGTAGTGACGGTGATGATGACAATGATCTCGAGAAGAAGACTTGTCTAGTACATCTATGTCGAGAAATACCTTCCTAGTTAAGAGGGAGTGTTGATGTATATGTAACTTCGGAATGTATTTCATCTATGTATTTCATATATATTTATTGTACCCTTATAAGAGATGTGTTATTCCTCTATAAGGAAGTGTCGTCATGTGTATTGACAAGTGTTGCAAGTGTGTGTACTTGCCGATGGGTTATTAGACTACCATGTGTGGGGTCGACCCTAAAATATATATTATATTTTGGATGTACCTAGCTAGACAAGTCGGCCCCATAGTGTAACTAGGAAAACAGGTTAAGTATAAATAGAGATCGGGATATCTCTATTTGATCACTCGAAAACTCACACTTCTCTCACTCAGAAAGTGGTGCACTAGTGAGGAGGAGGATCATCTACTACTAGGAGACTATCTCAATGTATTTTGGTTGTACTTTGGTTGAGCCATTGCTCTCTCTATCTCTAAGGAAGTTGTGGGGTTTTTCACCTTAGGGTTTTTCCCCATGAAAAATCTGTTTCTCTTGTCTCTCATGCTTTTGATTCTTGTGATGCTTGTGATGCTTATTATGATTGTTATGCATTGATATACTGCACATGTTATTCTCTCAGTAAAGATCCTAGAGTATTGTGAATTAACGCTCAAAATTTAACACAAAAAAGTTGTTGACACAAACCCAGTCGACAGGGGTTCCCAACACTGTCGACACCCAAACCACTGCGATCTCCTTGAGCACTGGCCCAAACAATTTTTACCTCGTCCGGCAACATCTGCAAAGCAGATGAGGTCTCACCTGAGATGTTCAAGGGAGAGTCGATGGAACTGTGTTTCCACCGAATGAAGGAGGATGATACAGCTCAATTACCAAACGTATTGCAACATTTCTCGGATAGATCTAAGCATTTAACTTGAGAATTATTCATATTCATGGCATCATTCTGTTAAATTTTCAGAAATTACTTCAATCTGATCTAGGATCTTAACTGAGAGAACAACATGTACAGCATATCAATCATGGAGACAATAATGCAAGCACACAAGAGACACAAAAATTTACCTTGGGAAAACCATAAAGGTGAAAAACCCCAATAACTTCCTCAGAGATAGATAGAGCAATGATACAACCCAACCATAAGAGATAGACATATCCTAGCAGCAGATCCTCCTCCTCCATAAGTGCACCACTCCTCCTTGAGTGCATGAGTGAGAAGTGAGTGAACAAATAGAGTGCCTCCCGCACTCTATTTATAATTGACTTGACTTGTCTTTTACATAAATCATGTAGGATCGAACTTAACCACATAGCATAATGCTGACTGGGCCGACCCCCAATAGGGTGGTCTAATAACCCTCTGACCCACATGGACGACCCCCAATAGGTGGTCTAATAACCCATCAAGTATAAGTTACGACATTTACAATATAAATGACGAACTTTCGTATAGAGGAATAATACCATCTCTATAGGAGAACATACAACATACATATATGAAATACATTCTGAAGTTACATATACATCAACACTCCCTCTTAACTAGGAAGGCATTTCTCGACACAGGTCTTCTAGCACAAGTCATCTTTTCTGGATCATCGTCACTGGATAATCATCATCGAGTCATCATCATCATCACTGCTGTTGCTATCTGAATCAATCTATGAATCTACTCGTCATAGGAAGTTCTACAAAGCCAGTCCTTTTTCATACTAGATGTAGGCCCACCACCTGCAGGTCTTTATCATCACTAGCCATACTGTGGAAATCTCAGGACTTATTACGTGCGTCACAAAACCTTAAAAGAGTCTCTTGACTAGAAAGAACCCTAAAGAGCATCTGAGGCCTTTTTCATCCTGTCCAGATCTCCAGCACTTGTTACATGTGACCCCACCACAAAACCTCGAAAGAGAATCCCAGGACTGATTACGAGCACAAGGCTCAACCTATCGGATCTCCCAGGGACAAATTACATGTGGTCACCACAAAACCTCGAAAGATCATCCCAGGACTGATTACGAGCACAAGGTTCAACCTATCGGATCTCCCAGGGCACAAATTACATGTGGTCATGGTAAACTTGAAAGAGCATCCCAGGACTGATTACGAGCACATGGCTCAACCTATCGGATCTCCCAGGGCACAAATTACATGCCATAGGACAAAACCTCAAAAGAGCATCTTCCATATATCCTAGGGCACAAACTACATGCCATAGGAAAAACCTCGAAAGACTATCTGCAGATCTCCTAGGGCACAAATTATATGTCCTCCCAAGCAAAACCTCAAAAGAGCATTTGCTAGATATCCCAGGGTACAAATTAGATGCCATAGGAAAAACCTCGAAAGACTATCTACAAATCTCCCAGGGCACAAATTACATGCTTATCTGCACAACCTGTTCCACGGCCACAGATTATCAACCTGATACTCACCATACATCATCCTGATGTACACATGATCATCCTGATCATCATCACTGCAACATCCTGCTGCATGTCATCTGGAGCAACATCTTGAAGCTTGTCATCCATGATCATCTTGATCATACAATGCATCTACCTGATGCATACCAAGTATCTACCTGATCCATATCATCATACATGATCCACCTGATCATACAGTGTATCCACCTGATACAAATACAAATACATGATACATATCACCATACATGATCCACGTGATCATATAATGTATCCACCTGATACATATACAGATACATGGTCCAAGCATCCAACATGATGCATATACAAAATACATACAAATGATCCAACCAATCATATCCAGCATCCAACATGATGCGTACATACATATACATATAAATGATCCAACTGATCATATCCAACATCCAACATGATGCGTACATATATAAATAATCCAACTGATCATATCCATCATCCAACATGATGCGTATACAAAGCAGTAACTGGAGCATCATCCAGATGCTCATCATCCATCGCTTACATCCATAGCCATGTAAAGGATACTCCTTCCAACATGCTTGGAATGGCTTCTGCAAATGTGTCCATCACTTCTTCCTCGAAGTGTCATCAATCTGAAGAACACCAAGCCTCTCCCTAAAGTACTCGAACTTCACCCTGGCTAGTGGCTTCGTCAGCACATCTACAATCTGCTCATCCGTCGCAATGTACAGGAGCTTCACAGCTCCTCTCTGCACCATATCCCTGATATATTGATATTTGATCTCTATTTGTTTCGACCTGTCATGAAACACTGGGTTCTTAGACAGCTTCACACAACTCTGGTTATCACAGAAGATAGCAGTAGCATCCAATGGGAGAAACTTAGACAGTAGCTTCCGTAGCCATACTGCCTCACAACTAGCTGAACAAACTGCAATATACTCTGCCTCAGCTGTACTCAGTGCTACGTAGGACTGCTTCCTGCTGAACCAAGAGATCACACCTAATCCCATACTAAAGCAGCACCCAGATGTGCTCTTCCTATCTGCAGCACTGCTTGCCCAATCTGAATCAACATAACCCTGTAGGTTAAACTTTTGATTCGCTTCATACTTGAGCCCATAATCCACTGTACCTTTCAGGTACCTCAGAATATGCTTTACAGCAACCAGGTGAACACTTCTCGGATCTGTCAGGAACTGGCTCAATGTGTTCACCGCAAAGCAAATATTTGGTCTCATGTTCCTCAGGTACATCAAGGACCCAATCATCTGACGATACATAGTGACATCAGCTGGTTCAGATGAAGCATCACATAGAAGCTTCAGGTTCGATGCCATAGCCTCGTAGTCCATCATCCCGAACCTCTTCAGGATCTCTACTGCATACTTCCCTTGTCCAAGGAGGATTCCATCTGCACTCTGCCACACCTCCATACCTAGAAAGTGGTGCATCATACCCAAGTTCTGCACATATATGACTCCCTGTCATGTGTCTCAGAACCAAGTGGCTGCTCCACATACACTTCTTCTTCAACTAAACCATTCAAGAACGTTGTCTTGAAATCCATCTGGTGTATCTTCTATTTCATTACTTTTATATTTCTCTATGCTGCCATTTGCAGCATGCTTGATCTTGATAGATCCATATGGAAGTCATAACAAACTTCCCTTCAGGTCTTGGGACTACATCCCAAACATCATTCTTCATGATCGACGGCATGGCATTCTTCCCATATCCTGGGAACTTCAATATCTTCAATAGATAATTTTGTTGCTTGAACAAATATTGTAGTCCTTCTTTTGTAGGTGATGGTATACGATCTTTCCTACACAACAAGTTAAATTGCATGATTAGAAAACATCTCATAGTTTTTAGACAAATTCTTACACATAAATAAATATGTCATATAGTCATGCAATTATCTTAGCCAATGCTTCAATACAACATTTATCCATATTCCGTAACTTTCTAGATGCCTTCCAATCTTTACCAGAACATTGTTAAGAGTGTGCACAAATCCTAACATGTCAGCAAAGAGGTTTCATTCTAGATAAGTAGCAATGGAATGTTGTACAGTGCCATAGGCCACTTACCCATGTATATTAGTAGTATACTGTTCATCAATGCAACTATTCTAATATGCACAATACACAACCTAATTCTAGGAACATCAGTATATACATTATTGAACAGTATTATTTAAACAATAAAATATGCAAGTAATGACAATTCAAATACTTATCTTTGTTTTTTTGTTGGGTTGACTCCCTCTCAGTCTTTGCTTCTTTTCTGCAACTCCATTCTTATGTGGATTGTGAGAAGTGGTCAACTCCCTCTGAATATCTGCATCCTTGCATAAACTACTGAAGTGTGCTCCTTTGCTTTCTTGTAGGAACAACTGGAGTGTGCTCCCTCTTGATCTTTGCTTCCTGGATTACCTGTCCTTGAACTTACATCCATCCTTAATCACTATGCATGCTTATTAGTATCATCATTGTGTTATCCTTGAGGTCTCATACATAATCATACATTTATTAGTATAATCTTAATACTATCAAAACATAATAATCTTAAACATGTATATTCATGATCATTCACAGATAATAAACATTAGTATTCAAGGTTTCAGGGAAGTCTTCTTTTACTCATACATTTTCTTATTTGATCATAGCACTCTTCTGGTTAGTTGAATCATCAATCAAGATAAGAGATATAATATGCATAAAACCTTTGATTATTCAAACCTATACCTTCATGATTCTTCTGGTTAGTCCTATCATCAATTATGGTAAGAAACATAATATGCATACAACCATGATTATTCAAACCTATGACTTCATGAATAATCATTATCAACAACACAACAGTATAAGATCCTAACACAAGGTAGGATTCTATCTTGATATAGGAAAAACATACCTGGATTAGCATGCTAGCTATTTATGTCTAACATACCCGCATAATGTCTTCTGGTTCTCTTCAGTGACTTCTGCTAGTAACCTGTGTGTCTCATAAGTTAACCATTGTAGAACCAAGTTATACATACCTCGAAAGTAGATCTTCTATGTGATCCATGACAATGGATGAATCCTTGTCTTCATGTCACCATGATCATATGTTCTTGAAGTATAACATGATTTGTCTTTCTTGGTGTACCTTTTATGTTAGCAGACAACATAAACCTCATACAACACCATAATGCATTAGTACAATCATAAGTGTCAACACCCTAACCAATGAATATCTTCTATCATGCATTCATAATTTTCTTAAGGTGATACAACAAATCTAAAATCAAGATTGTACTAACCGTAATAACATGAAGACAAACATACCATAAACTTAATCATGAACAAATATCGAAACATACCTCGATGATTCATACCTGTTGAGATCGCTTGTAATCTTCTTATGTAAGGCCTTAGCCTCATCTCCCTTTGAAACAAGAACCTCTTCACTTATGCAGGTGACCAATCCATCTTCTTCTAGGATTAACCCAATCCACTTGATTTGTAAGAACTGGACCTGGAGCTGGATATGGGTTTGTCAGAGAAACCCCAAAAATTCAAACTTTGAATTTCAAACTCCCGAAAGGATAGAAATATGTGCCTTGATGAGCTGATCAGGCTGGTATATTAAGAATTTGAAAACTGCAAAGTTTCACTCCTCAATTTTGCCTTTGAAACTTTTGGATTCACTGGACGTGACCCTGAACTGGGGTTTGATGAAGCCCACTCTTCTGCCCAATCGAAAGGTTTGATCCAAAGCTCTAAGCTTCTATTTTTCTAAGGAGCTTCCAGCCGTGGTCACAGATTTCAAAAATTCCCATTTTTACAGAAGCCCTAATTTTCCACTTTTCTGATCAACGTCCCGAACTAGGGTCTGATCAAGCCCGGCCTTCTGCCCAACCAAAAATTTTGATCTTGGTCTCTAAATTTTTATTTTGATGAGTAGCATCCATCCATGGTTTCCGATTACAAAAATTCCAACTTTCTCCGAAGCCCTAAATTCCGGAAGCCACGAATGAAGGTACTCAAAAATAATTCTGTTTTGATAGAAATATGTACTTGATTGTTTCTGGTTTACCTTCGAACTTTTCCATCCACAGGGTTTGAAAACGTTTCCTGAGATAGCACGACCTGTTATCTTTCCATCCTAATAGGTATGACCTCAATTGGATTCTTTGAGAGAGAGTTATACCAAGTGTCGCAACGTGACCTGTTTATGGGATAATACAGGAGAGCGAACTTGTACGGCATGCCACGTGTCACTATTTCAACTTCGGCCTCTGAAAACTTTTCCTGCGATAGCCCAACATGTCTACTACCTGTCACCTTTTACGAAATTTCATTTGGATCTTCCTATCCCAAGTTATGACCTTTTCCCAAGGTCACCTGATTTTGACTCAGATCTGGAAGAGGCAGAAACCCTATATTGTACAGATCATAAATCACAAAGTACAACGAATTAGAGGTTTTCCTTTGGACACAAGGTACATGAATATTTAATCTTCGACCTGTAAAGGTTTTAGATCCGAAAAATTCTCCAAAATGGATTTATAGGGCAAGTGCTACGATGACTGGTTTTTGCTATATCAAGCCCTAGCATCATAATTGCAACAAGTGTCATACATGCCATATCATGACTTCTTTCAGGCTAGCTCTGATACCATGTTAAATTTTCAGAATTTACTTCAATCTGATCTAGGATCTTAACTGAGAGAACAACATGTACAACATATCTACAACATATCAATCATGGAGACAATAATGCAAGCACACAAGAGACACAAAGATTTACTTGGGGAAAACCATAAAGGTGAAAAACCCCAATAACTTCCTCAGAGATAGATAGAGCAATGATACAACCCAACCATAAGAGATAGACATATCCTAGTAGCAGATCCTCCTCCTCCATAAGTGCACCAATCCTCCTTGAGTGCATGAGTGAGAAGTGAGTGAACAAATAGAGTGCCTCCCGCACTTTATTTATACTTGACTTGACTTGCCATGTAGTCTCGAACTTAACCACATAACATAATGCTGACTGGGCTGACCCCCAAAAGGGTGGTCTAATAACCCTTTGACCCACATGGCCGACCCCCAATAGGTGTTCTAATAACCCATCAAGTATAAGTTACGACATATACAATATAAATGACGACACTTCCGTATAGAGGAATAATACCATCTCTGTAGGAGTACATACAACATACATATATGAAATACATTCCGAAGTTACATATACATGAACACATTCAACAAAACAAGTAATAATTGCGACAGATATAACAATAAAGCATTAACCGCAGCAAGGAAACATCGCATCATTCATATATTCATATTGCATAATGCATTACCATAGATAAACAGAGAAACATAGGGATTCTGCTCAATAACTCTGTCACATCATATTAATTCCGCAAAAACCCAGATACAAAATATTCAGTATTCAGCATTGGATCAAGATCTCACAGATGGTTCAACAATCATACTCCACAAAAGACATATATCTCCAGATCTAAGATACACACTCCAAGATGATTCAACACTTACAAATCTATGTCTATTTATAGGCTTGCGCCTTTACATTGCTTGTCCACTTTCTAACTACTTCCTAACCAACACTTCAAGCAAATGACCCAAAATCTATCTATTGTGGTCCAAATGACCCAAAAACCCGTATACTGCGGTTCAACAGACCCAAAATTACATAAAATATCATCATTTGCGCTTGTCTTCCCACCTTCTGCGGTATCTTTGGCCTAGCGCAACATCCACGATGCTACAATGCTGACTTGTCCAAACCGCCTACCAACAGGCCCCCAACACAATCTTGTGGCTTGCCCTCAAGCCACGTCATGTGGACAGGGTGTATGCGGTGGTCTTGACTTTGAATTCTTCGTACTATTGGTTGACTTCCGTGACTTGCTCCTTTACTGCCATAGCCAACACCTGACTGTCGATCACATCTTGAGGAGATGGATGCTCACTCAGCTTCGCCGCAACTTGCTAGCGACCTTCCTTTATAGCCTGGAGTGTAGCACCGGATTTAGTTACAAAATGACCGCTAATCTCCTGGAACTCCTCCAGCTATGCAGCGCGCTTCTTCTGACGCTCGTGGACCTTGGTGATGCGCTACTGCAACTGTTTTAAGTCCATGGACTTGGAAACCTGCTCCATTGGCGTCATCATGCGCATCGCTATTTTTAGTGTCGCCAACTACCCCTCCACCTCCTGCCTAAGCTTGGTCAACTAATCAATCTTCTCATCCTGAACAATGCATCCCCAAAACTATACGGTGTTTGCTGTAAGTTTTGTCGCTATTTTTTCCAACTCCGCAATGTGTGCCGCCGCCTCCTCTCTGACACGCTTGCGTTCATCCACCTACACTTGGGGTGTGCAAGGGTTCACCAAGGCTGTTAACTCCTGATTGTCATGTTACAGTTGGGTAATGACGGCCTAAAGTCACTATACGCATTGAATCACATCCAATCCTGCGGTGGGCTCCGACACATGGTGACAAGCCTCAGGGATGGCTGCCTCCACCCGCACATTTTGATCCCACAAAGTGGCCTTCTCCACAATGAAGCGATCCTGTGACTGCTTTAATTATTCGATCACTCAAGCCTTCTCATCTTGTTCTGTCTTGATTTCCTCTTCCAACTCATCCATGGCCTAGTGCATCATAGCGTCCCTCCCTATTAACTCTTCAACTGCTTCCTTAGAAGCTGACTCGCTCTCCTGCAAGAGAAAGCACTTACCGCTGATCTCATGCAGCCTGTCCATCATTTCACGACTAGAAACCGTCTGTATAGTTGTCAACTCCTTCGCCAATAGTGCATTGATGTTGATGGTCAATTTCTCTAATGGATGCAACAAATATTTCAAAGCCTGATTATCAGTCACAATTGCAGTCAAGGGAATATCGACATTCCGGACCCGTGGCTCAATGTCGATTGCGCCAATTGCTTGCACCGGTGCTCCTTCTGGTGCCTTCTTTAAAACAATGTCGCATAAGGAATCCAGACGGGCACTAATCACATGGAAACCTTCATACACCTTGTCTGTCAATGGTCAAGTTTCCCCATTGGTTGCATTATTGATCACTAGTAGTAGTTGGCCAAGATGCGCCTCTGACGACAGAGGAATCCCACTGATTGTCCCATGTTCATAGTGTGCTTTCGTTCTTCCTTATTCAAGCGTGCACTCGTCATCCAAAGGAGTCTGTGATGACTCCTGGTCTGACTCTTGGGGAGGCAGGGGGTCCATCACTAGCGCATTGAGAGGTATCCCCGTGGACTCCTCCTCCTGCGCAATCGGTTCACTCTAGTCGACTGGCCAATAATCAATGATCGCATCTAAGTCTTCATCATATAACTTATAGGGGGTCTGCAACCACTGCTTATCTTTATCGCAGTGTGCTTGCACATGGATACTGTGTGGGCCAATCACAAACTGGGCGATCCCTTTGTACTTCTCAACCGTTGTCTGAGTCAACCACAGAACCCACGCTGCGGCTGAATGTAGCGCTTCCCAGTAGAGGCAAAACTGGGTGGCACACTCCCTGAGGTGCTCTAGTTCCTGCACCCACCACAAGTTTTGGTAACATGCCCCCTTTTGAACCTACACCACGTCCACCTCCATTCCTTGATAGTCATCGGGCTCCATCCAAGCGACAAGCGTGATTAAGATCAGCAACCAGCTGTATGAGAATGGCCGTTACCCCCACCTGGGCTACCAACGTGTCCTCCGTTGGCTGGTTGAGCAAGAACAGGGACCAATTTACTTGCACTCCTTCCGCACAGTGTTCTCCGCATGCGACAACCCCTGAGTTGCTTTGGTTGGGTCGATTGTTCCGAACGATTTTAGTAGCCAGAATCTGTGCCTCAATCTTAACTACATGCTCGTTGATGGTGTCGAGGTGGTATGCCTGTCCATCTTTCTGCATTTTATATTGCTTTCACAACCTGGCCGCGAGCTTTTTGTCATTGTTCTTCCCCTAAAAATATTGGGATGGGTTGACCCCGGCCTTGGGAAACCGTGTGATTTCAGAAATCAAGTCCACCATGACAGTGACTTACCTATCCAACCATAGAATGCCGCCATGAAAATAGGCCAGCAACTATTTCATGCAGGCATTGGCTTCCGTCAACCACCCAAAGTGTGGCAGGTTGGTCAACCCCAACAACCCAGCTTTCTCCAAACCACGCGCCCAATCATGCGGAATGTGTGGTGTCAGTCTAGTCTGCCTCGACGCTCGTGTCTTAAAGGGCTTGGTAATAACATCTTCCAACACCAGCAAATCATGATCATCATACCGTAGCTGCATCAATGTAGGCACAATGTCGGTGGTGCAGCTCATACCTAGTGGAATCGTCAGCATTTTGATTTGGTACCGCTGGTTCTTCATGGGATTCCTCGTCTGCATCCCAGGTCGACATGGAGGTCGGTATCCCAAGACATCCACAGCAAAGATGCCTGCTCAGACTGCAGACTCCACAACACCAGAGTTCGATGGGCTCTCCTTAGGGACCCCTTCAGGCACTTGGGTCATGGAGTGGGTCTGTAGCTTCTAGGCTTCTCTGGTGCACAATGGAGGATGATCCCACTGGCATGCTAGCAACTTCTTGTACAAGATTAACCTCCTCTTCAATACTAATGGTAAGGATGGGGGAGTCGGCTTCACTTGAAATCTCCACTGTATCTGGCTCACCCAGCATGCTGTATTCAATCCCCACAATGCCAACAAATGGATCAAGCTTACCCTACTCAAGAACTTTCCCAATGCGGCTCAACTGCACTCTGCAACACAACTGAACCTTGTAGAATTCAGCAATGGGAAACTGACTCTACTTGTTACAAATAGGTGCCTTCCGACCAGCCTTGGCCATTTCTTATAGCACCGAACCCGATCCCTTGTAATCGTGACTAAATCATGCATTAATTCAGACCAAATCCTATCTTAATGACCCAAATCCATCGTCGATCCTGTCATTCAATTGGCTTGATCCACCATTAATGCTCATCATTCGAACGAGCATCATTAATTAACTGTCTTGAACTTTCAGCATTTATTGTTGATTTGACTCGGTTGCGATCCTGCCATTGTCATGAACCTACTCCTAAACTATGATGCAAGCACTTCTATTTGCGCATTATGTTCCTGTGACTCAAGTATCATGCTACTTTGAGCCCAACCTATAGGGCTTCAACCTACTGCCATTGATCAACTTTGGGAGCATCGCTCCATCTAGTTGCTACAACTGGACTGCTCCTCCTGAAGTAATGCTATTGACACGATATGGGCCAAGCCAATGCATCTTGTTGCTTGGTTTTTCAACCAAGCATGTGCAAGGATGCACCTGCTAACTAGTAGCAGCAGTCTCAATAAAAGTATGTAAAAAATAATTTAACCAAATCTAACATTAACATGTGTAAAAGAAATAAAAAATTGAATTTAAGAACATAAGCAATAAGATCTATGGAAAAACAATAACTTGAAAAATATTTGATTTTGTATTACCTCAAATGGTGAGGATGATGGGTGTTGAGAAACTCCAAGGTTGATAATCTCCAATATCCAATGGTCTCTTCTTCTCCAAAGCTTCAATGGGGATCTTCAAACTCGAAATGGGAGGCAATGGCTCTAAAAGGGAATTTGGCAGCATAAGGATAGGATGAAATGTGGATGTCAAGTGAAGGAGCCCCTATCACCTTTTTATAGTTTTTGGTGATGGGGAATACCATTATGCTTTTAAGGAAACCAGTTTTGGAATAATTAATCCTTCCTACCATTTATTTAATTACATAAGATGCATTAATTAATCACTTGTTGGTTAATTCTATGTAATAAATGAGGAAATTGCCATTGTGTGGTCCACAAGGCAACATGGGAGGATAAGATTCCATTAAAGGTGTGATCTACAAGCTACCTATGCCACTTGGGTACTTTCCTAAACATTTCTGGATGAGTTTAAGGAAGAAAGGCGCACTTGTGAAGAAACTGCTGCTTTTTACTGTTTTTTCCCCCATAGGGAAAAGCTAGTCAACCTAGGAAAGTGTTTTTCTCACCAAAAACTTTCCTTAATGTTATTTTCACTCAAATCTCGTATTTGGCATCTATTTTGGCTATATTTCACCTTCAGCTCACTAATTAGAGAATTCATGAGCTTTTGGGCAGTTTTGGAAAGTCAACTTGCCACCTAGGGGGGATGGGCGTTTTTAGCAAGTATGATTAAGTGGAGATTCTTTTGGAATCTTTAGCCATTTGAAATACTGATGTAAATTTATTTAATAATAGCCTATTACATTCATATGTTGGCTGATGTAATTATTATTCATGAGAATTAATATAGAAATCTACTCTTATGCATAATTTTTGTTCCTTTGACCAATTGTGTGAGATTTTTCATATGAGAGAGTGTAATTTCTTGAATAGTTCTTGGATGTGATCTGGTTTTAACATGGTATCAGATCCATCAAGCTATTCCTTTCATCTATTGATTGTCTTGCAGGATCCAACAGTTTCAGGAAGGACGCATTGATCAATTCACCAGGTGAATTCTATTCTCTATAGGGCGCATTTTGGAATCCATAAGTGTTCTAATTTAATTCCAAAAGTTTATATCAGTTGCAGCAATGGATCATACATAGAAGATCATCCTTACTCCTTTCAATTACTTTGATTGGAAATCACAGATGGAGATTCTACTAAGGAGCAAAGGACTCTACAGGGTGACCATGGCAACAAAAGCTGATCCAACCTCAGTAGTGGAGAAATCTAAATGGAATAATCGAAGGGATGAAGCCTATGGGATGTTATGTCTCACTACATCCATAGAACTCTGATTTCATCTTGATGGCCTCACTTCACCCATTGAAGTATGGTTGAAACTTCAAGAATTGTTCGGTAAAACCGATGAATTGAGAGGCCACCAATTGGATAACGAGCTAGTCTCTTTGAGTCCGCAAAATTTCGATAATCTACAAGACTTCTTCTCCAAATTCAAGTCTCTTGTATTGCAGCTGAAGCAATGTGGAATAGACAAGAAAGATGAGCAATTAGTTTTTTCCATTCTCTCTAAGCTTGGCCCAGACTATTCAATTTTTGTTTCCACCTTCCATTCCACCCGGAAAGCAATTAAAAATTGGAAGAGCCCGTCACTTTCAGAATTAATGGAGTCATTAACACAAGAACAAGACAAGATGGTCTTAATGGGAGCCATTAAAAATCCATCCAAATACCATTGTCTAAATGTTGGAGACTCAAAGAATTCGAAAGGCAAGAAGAAAGGCAACTTCAAGAAGCCCACCGGTGAGCAGAAAGACAAGCAGAATTTTAATGGAGAGCCATCAAACTTCAAGAAGAATCCAAACAAGAAGAATGAGAGGACAAAGTGCACTTATTGCAGCAAGGGATTTCATCCCAAAATCTCTTGTATGAAGAATACCATCGACCAATTAACTCATGCATAGGAGAAAGCCAATATCCCTCTCCCAGAGAGCGCAAGAAGGAAGGATGGAGGATCAAATTCCGATGAAAAAGAGAGAGTTCATGCACTGATGGCCAACACTTCCCAATATTCATCATCCATCATTGATTTCGGTGCTTCAAGACACATGGTGTCTGCAAGTAAGTATTTTACTTCACTTGACTCTTCTAGTGGTCCGAATATTGTATTGGGAGACAATTTTGAAACTTCTAGCAAAGGAAAAGGTAGCATAGATCCCAGGTTTGGGTCATTTAATAATGTTTTATATGTCCCTAGACATGCTGCAAACCTACTGTTAGTCTATCAGATGACCCATACAAGGCTGCTCAAGAAAGTAACCTTTACCCCCAATGATGTTGAGATAGCAGAAATTTCAACAAGAAAAATTATTGCATTTGGTATTGCTAACCACTGTTCTAGAATTTACAAGTTTTCTCACTTTGTGCCAAACTTCTCACCTTCTACTCTATTAACCCATGCCAATGAGTCCAACAAGCTATGGCATGAAATATTTGGCCACCTAAACTAAAAGTACCTTTCCCAACTCCATGAGAAAGAGATGGTTATAGGGCTGCCCAATATCAAATTTTCCAAAGGTGTCTGTCAATCCTGCATCCTAGGAAAACACCCTGAGCATAAGTATGGGAGATCTACCACTGAGAGAACCATTGCACCATTGAAACTTATACACACTGATATATCAGGTCCATTTCCTCATGAGTCATTGAATTCAGAAAAATATATTCTCACATTCATAGATGATTTCAGCAGGTATTGTTGGATTTATTTCATCAAGCTTAAATCATAAGTTTTTGGGTTATTCAAGTTATTCAAAGCCTCAGTTGAGAATCAGTCTGGTAGACATATTAAAGTGTTAAGATCTGATAATGGTGGTGAGTATGTGAAATCAAAGTTTCAGTAATTTTTTGCTTCATCAGGCATACATATGCAACATACAGTTCCATATACACCTCAGCAAAATGGGGTTGCTGAGAGAAAGAACAAATCTCTTAAGGAGATGGCCACATGCATGCCTGAGGCAAAAGATTTGTCTCCTAAGCTATGGGATGAAGCAATAAATTGTGCCACCTATATTTAGAATAGAGTGCCACACAAAGCTCTCAAATGTATCACTCCTTTTGAGGCTTGGACAAGTAACAAACCGGACATCTCTCATTTCAGGATTTTTGGCTCAAAGGCTTGGGCTAGGATTCCAATTGAGAAGAGGAGGGCTATGTAGCCCCAAAGCCAACCATGTTTGTTTGTTGGATATTCAGAGGAATCCAAAGCTTATAATCTGCTGAACATGACCACTCATAAAGCATTCATCGAAAGAATTGTGCAGTTTGAGGAAGAGCCCTCTCAGAGCGCAGAAATTGGAGATTCATCTTCATCACCAACTGAAGTAAGCTTTTATTCTGATATTTATGATGATGAGGACCAATTTATTGCAGATGCTAACTCACCTACAAGGCCTAATTGGGATGCAAAAACTTTTCAAGTAGCAGGTGAACTAGTAGGAAACCCTCAGGATCAAAGAAGGACTAGATCACAGTTTGAGACTGCTCTCAATGTGAATGATCCTTATATTTCTTAGAAGTGCTATATGATGATAGATTCTAATCCAAAAACATATGAGGATGCCTCACATGATCCTATATGTCATATTTCTATGGATGAGGAGTTTCAGTCATTGCAGAAGAATGCAACTTGGGAGCTAGTCAAGCTCCCCGCAGGTAGAAAGTTGGTAAGATGCAAATGGATTTATAAGACTAAATGTGCAGCGGATGGTACATCCATTAAGTACAAAGCAAGGCTGGTAGCAAAGGGGTATTCTTAGGTCCAAGGACTTGATTATAATGAAACATTTGCACCGGTAGCTCAGAAAGACTCCATTAGACTAGTTTTAGCAGTGGCAGCTTCCAAGCGGTGGGAAGTACATCACATGGATGTGAAAAGTGCTTTCCTCCATGGGGAGCTTAAAGAAGAAATATATATGCAGTAGAAACAGGGGTACACATCAGATCCAAACCTTGTTTTCAGGTTGAAGAAATCTTTGTATGGACTCAAGCAATCCCCCGGGGCTTGGTATGCAAAGATGGACAGTTTTTTGCTGTCACAATCCTATGTTCAATGCAAATCTGACCCAAATGTCTATATGAAGTTTTTTGATGGTTTTGTTATGTTAATAGTGATGTATGTTGATGATTTTCTGAACACAGGTGATAGCATTGAACAAATAACATCACTTAAGACCACAATGCACCAAGCATTCTCCATGAGTGACTTGGGAATTCTTAAGCAATTTTTGGGGCTTGAGATTTCTCAAACAAAAGAAGGAACCAAGGTATGTCAGTCAAAGTATGCTTATGATTTATTAAAGAAGTTTAAGATGGCTGATTGCAAGCCTTAGAAGACTCCATTCCTTTCTGGAGTTAGAATGGAAGAAGCAGAATCTACACCACTTTTGACAGTACTCTATACAAACAGTTGATTGGAAGCTTGCTCTACTTGACACACACTCAACCAGATCTTACATATGCTATGAGTGTAGCATCTAGATATATGGAGCAGCCACATGAGTTACATTGGAGGGCTGCAAAAAGAATCCTTCATTATGTGTAGGGCACAAAGAGTGATGGCATTCACTATGTGGCAAATTCGAGCTTAGATCTCTTGGGTTTCACAGATTCGGATTGGGTTGGTGATAGCCTTGGCAGGAAATCCACATTAGGATTTGTACTCATGCTTGGAAGTGGCCCTGTTTGCTAGTCCAGCAAAAAACATAATTCCATAGCACTATATTCAGCAGAGGCAGAGTACAGAGGAGCAGTGAATGCTGCTACACAGTGTGTCTGGTTGCAGGGGATTTTGTCTGAGTTTGAGATTTCTTTCAGTACCGCTACTATCATTTATTGTGACAACCAGAGTGCCATTAGAGTTTCATGTGATCCAGTAAAGAGGCAAAGGACCAAGCACATAGAGATTAATATGCACTACATCAGAGGCCTAGTGCGTGATCAGATCATAGATTTGCAGTATTGCCCCACAGGTGAGCAAACTGCAGATATCTTCACCAAGGCTTTCACAGAGAAGACATTCAGCTATCTTAGATCACTGCTTGGGATGGTTGAACATGTGGTGGAGTGAAGGGTTGATCAGCAACCTTTCAATTTTGATATTTCCATGTTTTGAGGGAAGGTTTTTCCCATGAGGTTTTCCTTCTATCCTTGTTTTGTGGACCGACAGTATTTTGTACGGGGTGACCAAGTCTTGTTACTGGGCCCTTAGTATTTTGTTTTCTGATATTTAGTTCATTTAAGTCAGACTTAAGAGGGGGTGTTGGAATAATTAAGCCTTCCTACCATATATTTAATTACATAAGATCCATTAATTAATCACTTGTTGGTTAATTCTATGTAATAAATGAGGAAATTGCCATTGTGTGGTCCACAAGGCAATATGGGAGGATAAGATTCCATTAAAGGTGCGATCTACAAGCTACCTAGGCCACTTGGGCACTTTCCTAAACATTTATGGATGAGTTTAAGAAAGAAAGGCGCATTTGTGAAGAAACTGCTGCTTTTTACTGCTTTTTCCCCCATAGGGAAAAGCTAGTCAACCTAGGAAAGTGTTTTTCTCATCAAAAACTTTCCTTAATGTTATTTTCACTAAAATATTGTATTTGGCATCTATTTTGGCTATATTTCACCTTCATCTCACTAATTAGAGAATTCATTAGCTTTTGGGTAGTTTTGGAAAGTCAACTTGCCACCTAGGGGGGATGGGCATTTTTACCAAGTATGATTAAGTGGAGATTCTTTTGGCATCTTTAGCCATTCGAATTAATGATGTAAATTTATTTGATAACAGCCTATTACATTCATATGTTGTCTGATGTAATTATTATTCATGAGAAGTAATACAGAAATCTACTCTTGTGCATAATTTTTGTGCTTTTGATCAGTTGTGTGAGATTTTTCATATGAGAGAGTGTAATTTCTTGAATAGTTCTTGGATGTCATCTGATTTTCACAACCAATGGTATTAACAAACATGGTTTAGGTCTCTTTTTCCCTCTTTTTCCTTTGTTGAGTACTTTTTATATTTTTATTCCCTTTTAATATTTTTTGTGTTTTTTGAGGAAAAATACATATTTTGAGGGGGGGGAAGGCGTATTGTGGTCTTTTTTATGACCTTTTGATGGTTTTAGAGGCTCAAATGGTGGAAAAGTGGACAAATGGGTCATGTGAATAAGGGAATGAGCTAGTGAGCACTTTTTGGGTGTTAACAAATTGCCCCCTCATGTGTGAGGGCAAGAACTCATTGTATGGCCGATAGACATCATAGTTCTTTTGTATTTTTCCTGGGGTTTGGAGAAGAGAATAGACCGATTGGATACTAGAACAATGGCCCCTTGGAAGCTACAAAAACTGAAAAAAAATAAATATATGGCCTCAAAATGAATGAGGAATAATCTCTGATTATGGATGAGGCAGGCATACCCATGCTCATATCAAGACATATACATAACAATTAGGACCAAGAAGGGGGACCTAAATAATACATAAAAATTTGTTGGTACATCATAATGGTCCAGAGGGGACACAATGCTGGGACGTACTCATGGTCATACCATGACTGATCTCAATAACTGATACACTAGAAAAGAGCAACAGCCATTCTGATTAAGGTGTTAGAAGGGTTGATGAACTGCTGAATCTGAAGGTGTCCAACATCTATAGGGACTCAATGACTGTGAGTCAACTCCTGAGAAGTATATGTAACTGTATACTCGAGGGACTATAAAACTGGGGTACATCTGAAAATTGTCACCAAGCGCAACCCGGATATCCATAGGAATGTCTAACTGGTTGTTTTCTAAAAAAGACTCATAACTGTGGTAGAGTCAAATGATATCCGAGGTCTTCAACAAATAACTGAAAGGACCGATACCCTGTACGAGTCTCAATGATGTGATCAAGGTGTTTGAAATCAAGCATGTGAGAAACAATCATTTGGAGAGGTAATGAGGGCTCCTTTCAAAATGATCCGTAGGCACTCATCATTAATGGTGATGATTCCAAGGCATAGGGACCTCTGGGTCTATCCTATGGAATAGATTTGGTTGGCGTTGACAGAGGGAGACCAGCAACTACCAAGGAAATGATGTTTCCTTGATAGGAGCGTGAGGTGTACAACTGAAGTGTGGTAGTACTGGTGGTAGGACTGACATACTGTGGGGATGAGGAATAACTGGGGTCATATAGTGGGTGGACTCAAACTTCCTTTGTTCAGAGCATGATGACATGGTTGACCTGGCAGCATAGGAAACTGAATTTTAGGTGTGGGGATCATAGCTTAGGGGTTTGTATTGTATACTGGAGTGACTCTGGGGGGACAAGATAATGGATGCTTCTGGGAGACTCTCAGGGTGACATACTGCAGAATGCTCTGAACAAAGGCGACCATACTAGGGAAGCTTCCTTATGAGAAGACATGATCTGTTGCGGCACCGAAAAATACCGTTGGGTCCTTCTTTGTAGTTTTAATGATCTCCAAGAAGGGATAGAAGTGTTCTCTGAAATGGTACTATCCTGTGGATTTATGTGAGCCCAGGACTGTTCATGCTTGTGAGTGCTTTCATTTTTAAGGATTCCGAAAACGATAAGAAGACTTTGAATTGGTGGAGGAGTATTGTCCTGTGGATTTGTATGAGCCCAAGACGATGATTGCTTATGGTTGCTTTCATTTTTTGAGAGTCTGAAAGTGATAAGTAGACTCCATTGGTGTTCTTTTTCGTATGTTAGTCTCCAAGGCCTAAAAAAGGATAAAATGATGTAGATGCAGAACTCTTCTAGGCAATGTGACTAGAGTATTCCTTTTTCATAATTAGTCTACAGGGTCCGAAAAAGGGGTAAACTTATACTAGGTAGACACCCTTTCAAATACTTTTAGTGAGCATGAAAAGAAGCAAGATTGCTCGGCGATCTTTTCATTGTTTTATGAGTCATAAAAGAGCTTAACAAAAACTCCCTAAGTGCCTTTTTCATAAAAGAATTGCTCGGCCCGAAAAAGGGATAAAATTATACCGAATAAGAAGGTATTGGTGAGAGCGAGAAATGATCTTTAGCATCATCATGAGAATGAAAAACTGAATCCAACGACATAAAGATCGTCAAAAAATGGGCAACGGTCAATGTGGCACGTAGATCGAGGTGATGACGAACATTTTGGAGAAATGCCCAAAACCTATGGAGGTGAGAGCGAGAAATTATCTCAAGCATCATCATGAGCACGAAAAACTGAACCCGGCAATATAAAACTCGTCAAAAACGGACCATAGCCGATGTGGCATGCAAATCGAGGAGACGAGGGACATGGGAAAAATGCCTAAAAAAATATGGTGGTGAGAGCGAGAAATGATCTCAAGCATCGTCACGAATGCGGAAAACATAATCCGGCGATATAAAACTCATAAAAAATGGACCACGATCGATGTGGCACGCAAATCGAGGCAACAAGGGGCATGGGAAAAATGCCCAAAAAATATGGTGGTGAGAGCGAGAAATGGTCTGAAGCATTGTCAAGAGCGCAGAAAACTAAATCCGGTGATATAAGACTCGTCAAAAATGGACCACGGCCGATGTGGCATGCAAAACGAGGCGACGAGCGGCATGAAAAAAATGTCTGAAAAAGGGACCTTGTGGAATCAGGAAAAGGAGTGGACTATCATGAAGTTCTCACTGCGCTGATTTGAACGGTTTGAAAAATGGACATCGTATGATGCCGAAATGGTTGATTGAAAAATGTCAAATTTCTATAAATAGAAAGTGGGCCCAATGTGACAAGTGTCATTTTCACAGAGTAATTGAGTTGGTCAAAGCATTTTCTTGATTTGTGGGAGATTGGACTATTGGTTTTTCATTCTGCGAGTTTCAGGTAAGCCCATGTGCCTTAGCCTTTCAAATTATTTCCTTTCTGGTTAACGTCGGGGCCCTGGAGGCTGCGTAATTCCACGTTGGCTTCCCAACGTGGAATATCGCGGGTTTCAGCTCATTTTCCGCGATGCACATCGCGGGTATGGGCTTGATAGTCGCGATGTGCATCACGAATGTGGGTCCAATAGTCGCGATGTTCATCGCGGCTGTGGGGGCTAGCAGCCGCGATGTTCATCACGGTTGTGGGGCTTACAGCTGCGATGCCCATCGCGACTATGGGGCTGATACCCGCGATGTTCATCGCGGCTGTGAGGTTGAAAGTCACGATGTTCATTGTGGCGAAGATCCCAAAAGTCGCAATGGGGATTTTGGGGAAAAAATTTTGTTTTCTAAAAATTTTTCCTTTGTTTTTTGGCAGAATGTTAAGGAGGCCGCTGGTGTCGTGGAGGGAGAGGGAGATTGATCTGGAGATGATGGGTAGGATTCGGGATGACCCAAATGTGCGGGTGGCCTTGGCTTTGGGCGGACTACTAAAGTTTGCTCAGATTCCTATGATGCGTTCAGTCAGAGATCTGCTCAACAAGTTGGTTGACTTCTGGGTCCCAGAGGAGGTGGCTTTCGTGGTGCAAGGTGAGCGACTGGAGATCAGCTTGACCGATGTGTACTTTCTTACTCACTTGCCCCATTTGGGTGAGATAGGGGAGCTACAGCCGAGGATTCTGGCAGGCATGGATATTGAGGATCTACTGGAGAGATTCTACGTTCCGGGGGCCCATACACAGAACAACACATTGAGTGTCTCTGATCTGCGGGAGCCGGAGATGCAGGTGGTGGCTACTTCTGTTTTGCGGGTTCTTGGTGCACAGGTGCCCCATCATTTTTTTGGGGGGGAAATGATGATGGTAGACAGTGTCCTGAGGGGGACCTATTTTTCTTGGGGGAAGATGTTTTTGGCCTATGTTCGACGAGAGCTGAACAAGGTTAGTCAGGAGGGAGGAGAGTTCAGCTATGCTTCTTTCCTTTGTTGTTTCTTTTTTGAGCGGGTCCCTACCTTGCAGCCCCATGTGCCAGTTCGGGATGGGTTGAGGAGTGAGCCGCAGATGGTGTAGTGGGGGGAGATGATGCCCCAAGGTGGTGGTGGTATCCGACGGTTCTTCTCGTCAGAGATGTATGACCAGTGGGAGCAGGTTCCCGTTGGTATTGATGATTATCTGTATGCTGGTATGGACTTCCGGGGAGACTCTGAGATGCCTCGAGCTCACGGACAGGCTTGGGGGTCAGACGGCACATCTTTGTTTTTGTTTGTCTATTATATCATGTTTAGATGTTATTGTTATGAGTATAGCTAGAGATGTTTATATGATACTGACTTGATTTACTGTGGGTTTCTTGTAGATGTTGGTCCGAGGCCACCAGTGGATCATATAGGACATTGGGGATGGATAGTGGTGGTGGTGCCTCCGCCGGTAGCAGCACTGCCACCTCGTGCATGAGGATTTGTGCACCAGCGAGATGACGCCCTAAAGGATGTACGTGATACATTAGAGGGGCTTCTAGTGGGTGCACCAGAGGAGGGTTGGAGGGATCTAGATCAGCCTACTATCGAGCGTTGTTTCGATGCTCCTCGTGAGTGGCAGTCGATCCTGCTGAGAGTAGCTATGGTGATGGACGAGAGGAGAGCTCAGGATTAGTATGATCCAAAGGAGCTAGAGGAGGAGGATCCAGAGGATCCCATTGATCGTGATTATTAGGTGATCTTATACCTACCCCCAAATGCTGATGAGCATATGGGGATGTATTTTGTTAATACACATTTTGTACAGCTAGTGTACCTTTTGTATATTTGGGTGTTGAAAGCATTGTTGAGATTATGACTCTTATGATGATATATATATATATGTTTTGGTATATAGTCCTATATGCACGTGGATGCACATCTTGTCTTTTTGTTTACGTTTTGTTGCACGTGGATGCAACTGTAATTTGTTTGTTTTCCCATGGAGGCATGTTTGATGCATGTGGATGCAAAATTATGATTTTGTATGGCCATGGAGGCATATGTTCTGCACGTGGATGCAATGTTTTGATTTTTTCTTTTTACACCCATGGAGGCATATCTTATGCACGTGGATGCAATATTTTGATTTTTTGTACGCCCGTGGAAGCATATCTTATGCACGTGGATGCAATGTTTTGATTTTTTGTATGCCCGTGGAGGCATATTTTATGCACGTGGATGCAATGTTTTGATGATTTTATAATGCCTATGTGATGCATGTCATGATGTCCTACATGTTTTGGTTGACGTGCCAATCTAGAATGTTGTTAGCCATTTGGTATGCTATAGTGTTATGATTTCTTGGGAGATGAGTGAAAGAGATGGATTCAAAATGTCAAATCATTTGTTTTGTGTGTAGGAATTTTCTAAATAGACAGGGATCGCGTACCTAGTAATAGTTGTTGAGCTAGGAAACAAGGAGTTGAGAGTCCAGGAAAACACGAAGGTGACTTATGCCCATTTGGAGAGCAGTGGTGAGGAGACCATGTTACAGCATCGTACTCAGCTTGGTTGTTTGTGGCAGCACCTATGCACACTCCGTCGAGGTGGATCAACTCATGTGAAGGGGAATAAATTACCCAAGCTGCTGACGCGATATTTGGAGACCAACGACTTGCGCCGTTGGAAAATCCGATGTGGTAGAGTGGAATAGGACCCATCTGTGTTCATGCAGGAAAGAAAGGAAATGTAAGGTTTTTGAAAAATTTATAGCGAAAAAATGATTTAAAGAACTATACAATACGGACCATGGTGTCCATGAGATTTTTATGGGTAGAATCTTTTGAGGTACAACCCGTTACGAGAGTTGTGCATGGGATTTCCTTCTGAATCGGTCAAAATGTATGCTCCATGTCCAAGGCAAGTTTGTATGATATATGGGCCTTGCTACATAGATTGGAACTTTCCTTTGCATGTTTTGTCATGGGCTTGATCGTAAACAAGGACCAGGTCTCCTTCACTTAATGCTCGTGGGTGAACATGTTTATCATAATGGAGTTTAGATCTGTTCTTTGCGGCTTCGATTGTTTGGAGAGCTGCACGGCGATCTTCGTCGGCCTGCTCTAAAAGAAGTAAGTGTTCTTCAATTAGTGATGTATCGGGGAGAAGTTCTACGGAAATTTGTAATGTTGGTATCTGGCATTCAATGGGGAGGACAGATTCCACGCCATGAACTAAATGGAATGGGGTAAAGCCGGTGGTATTTTTAGTCGACGTGCGGTATTCCCATAATGTGAGAAAAAGCATATGATGCCAATTGGATTTATGTTTGTCGACAGTGCGCTGGAGGATGGTCTTCAAAATTTTGTTAACAGCTTCGACTTGGCCATTCCCTTGGGGGTAGTAGGCATAGGAGAAATGATGTTCAAACTTAAGGAGTATTGACAATTCTCTCCAAATGGAGTCCTCTAAGTGAGAGCCGTGGTCTGAGACGAGTTGCTTTGGTTCTCCGAAACGAGTGATAATGTGGTTGAGGAAAAAATGGGCTGCGGTGTCGGCTTTGCAATTGTAAGTAGGCATGGCTTATGCCCATTTATTAAAGTAATCGACAGCCACTATAATGTGTTTATGGCTTCCTGCGGATGGTGGATTGCAATCCATGAAGTCAATGGCCCATTTGCAAAATGGCCCAACGGTGACGACTGGATGAAGGGGGGCAGGGGGGGTTCTTGCCTTGGGGGAAAAAAGCTATCAATTTTGGAAATGTTTGATTGTTCTGATACAATCAGTGAATAATGATGGCCAAAAATAACCTGCATGAATTACCTTTTGGGTAGTGGCCATTCCAGAGAAATGGCCGCCGCAGGCACTGCTATGATAGTCGTTAAGAACTTGTTCTACTTCGTCTTGGGAAGGGCATCGTCATAGGATTGTGTCGACGCCATGTCGATAGAGGACATCACCCAAGAGGAGATAATGGGGGGCATGGTGACAGATGCAACAACGTCCGTCATGGTCGATGTTGGGTCGAAACTTCTGTGTGCATAGGTATACCAAAATGTCACCGTACCAAGGGTCGTCAGATGAGATGATGAACAAATGTTCATCGATTATTTCAGTGTATATAGCTGGTGATGATGACGAGGATTGTAAGTCCGTAATGATTTGAGCGAGTGCTAATTATTTTGTGCTCTTCGGGGTTTTAAAAGTTAGGTCATATTCTTGTAATATAATCACCCATTTAGAAACACGGCCTTGTAGAAGGCGGCGATTCAAGAGATAGACCATTGGGTTGGAATTGGCCACAATCATGGTGTGGCTAAGGAGAAGGTAATGTCGCAACTTTTGTACTGAAAAGATGACGGCGAGGGTCATTTTCTCTTCATGTGGGTAGTGTAGTGGTGGGCTTGACAAGTTCTGGCTCACATAGTAAATGTCATGCTCTTGACGAGCGGAGTCTTGTTGGATGAGTACTCCGAAAATGGCGTAATCTGATGTCGAAATGTACAGGGTAAAGTCTTTCTTGAAATCTGGAGGAGAAATCAAGGGGGCACTCGTAACCACTTTTTTCAGGTCTGTGAAAGCCCCTTTTGCTTGGTTATCCCAATAAAAATGGGTATGAAAGCGAAGTAAACGGAGGAAACCATGTACTGTGGTGGCGTAATCTGGGACAAAGCGATGAAGGAAGTTGGACTTCCCTTGGAGGCTTTGTAGTTTTCTTAATGTACGAGGTGACGGTAGGTCTACTATGGCTTGGACCTTTAGGGGGTCGACGATGATCCCTTTTTTTGAAATGACAAATCCCAGTAGGCGACCTGTTGGAACGCAAAAGACCCACTTGAGTGGGTTCAAGCAGATGTTGTATTTTCGACAATGCAAGAAGATTTGTTGAAGATCATCTAAGTGGTCGGATCATTTCTTAGATCGATCCGTGAGGTCGTCTAGATAAACTAATATGATTTTATTCAGATCGAGGAAACAATAAGTCATGGCTCGTTGGAAAGTGGCTCCAGTGTTCTTGAGACCGAAAGGCATGACGCGATAGGCAAAGGTGCCCCATGGGGTAGTAAAAGCAGTCTTGTATTGATCTTCTTTATGGATTTTGATTTGGTTGTATCCAGAGAAACCATCCATAAAAGAAAGTACCTCACGCCCCGCACATGCATCGATTAGTTGGTCAATAAATGGTGTGTGGCAGTTGTCCTTGGGACAGGCTAGGTTGAGGTCACGGAAGTCAGTACATACACGGATGGTGTTTACTTTTTTATTGACTAGTACTAGGTTTGAAACCCAGGTGGTATATGCAATCGGGTATATGAAACCTGCTGCTCGAAGCTTCTCAATTTCTGCTTTGACGGCTGGAAGATTGGATGGGTGAATGGGACGTTGTTTCTGGCGGACCGGTGATATGTTGGGCCAAGTGTCTATGTGATGTTCTACGATGGTAGGATCAAGACCAGGCATCTCGGTACAAGACCAAGCGAAGACATCTCGAAATTCTTGGAAGAGTTTCTTATAAGATTGGGTTTCTTTTTCAGTGCATGATGCGCTTAAAGAGATAAGCTCAAGTTTTCTGGGGATGGTGGAGATGTTGATTTTTATAATGGGTGAAATGTTAGCCATGTTACCTTCTTCGAAGGCTTCCGGAGCTGGTATTGGATCTTTGAACCAATCAACCTTGGTTGGTAAGAATTCCTTAGATTCAACAGATAGTTGGTTTGTCGTGGTGGACGTAGACGCCTCAGGGAGGAAGTATTATCGATGGTGCATATCATCCTAAGGGTAGTTCGGTGCAGTGAGTCTTTCTAGGATTTCTTCATTAGTGTGGAAGTAGTGTGTCATTAAATTAATTGGTTCGGGTTTATAAGTAGTTGAAATCATATAGATGGTATTGATTTCTTCTGAATGGGAATATTTTGGTGGGAATATTTCCTCAATAAGTGGTGGGGATATCTCTAGGTCAGCATTATTCAACTCGTATAGTGTTGCTCTGTAATCTGGGAGATCGGGGCAGTGATGTGAATAATGGTCATAGATGTCGCATATTGCACAAGGGTGGTTTGTGCACAATGATTTATCGCGAGACTGAGGGGGGAGTTCTAGTTTGACGACTACAACGTTGGTGTCATCATCCAACATATTAATGTGTTCTTGAAGTGTCGGTAGTTGTGGACATAGATGGGTAGCATGGCCTATATCATTGCACAAGGAGCACTTAGGGAGCACATAGGTTGCGGGATTCTTAGCTAATTTGGGAGTCACTGGGGGGGTGCGAGGTGCATTGTTGTAGGTTTGTGGACCTCTGTCCCTAGTGTGGTCGGATTGAGGGGGGACGTAACTAGATGTGGATGTAGTGCCCCGTGTTGGAGGTTGTTGGTTTTGGGGGTTCGAAACATCTGGTGGTGGACGATTTTGGGGGTTGGGTATGCTAGGTGGTGGATGGTTCGACATATTCATGGGTTGTACCGATTGTAAAACAATGGTTGGAGTTGATGGGGGGGTTGGGGCAGGCAAGTACCATACAAGTAATCCTAACGTTAAACCTGGAAGGTTGAGTGTAGCCAATACTGGCATGCTGACAACTCCTGAAAATGGAAACAAGAATGGGATAGTGTGAATCGGTGTTGTTCTGATATGACTAGGCACGATGGGTGCTTATGGTGGTGCTTGAGGTTGTTGAGGATGTTGTTGTTCGTTGTGCGATAGGGTGCACAAATCGGATACTTCAGTTACCTGGAGAGGGGGTGGGATAGAAAGGAAAGTGGTGGTCATAGGATTATCCGAATATATCCCGGGTCCGACTGAGGAGATGAACGATGTGGGTGCATTCTGAATGGGTTGTTCGATCATGGGAAGGACATTTTCAGGCACTACAGGGGCATTGAGATCATAGTATGTAATCTGGTCGATTTTGACTATGCATCCTTCATGGGGGAACATCATGAGGTGGAAAACTAAAGAAGTGACAACTTTCATTTTATACATGTAGCTTCGTCCCAGAAGGAGATTGTAATCAAGTTGGGCGTCAATGACCTCTATATCTATGAGAACCAATTTGCCCCCAAGCTGTATGGGTACATTCACTAACAAAACTTGAGGTTGAGCTGCACGGCCATCATAAGCTCGCAATGCGGTAGTTGACGGTTGTAGCATTGGGGATCCAAGTTTTTTCCATATGAAAGTCAACATAACGCAGGTTGAGACACCCTCATCGATTATGCATCGATGAACAACGAGGTTGCAAATGGACACAGAAACTTGAAAATCTAGAGATGAAGGCAGATGAGGTTCGGCTTGGTCTAAGTTGAAATCCATCATGTTGCAGTCATTAGAATCTATGGCACCGATGGCAGATAACAACAATTTTCTCTGTGCAGGACAATTTTTTAGGATTTCTAGAGCGGACATAGCAGCGAGGGACTGAGCTAAATCCTCTACAATGTTATAGTTGGAAGTTGCACGAGCATTAGGGTTATTGTTAGTTCGTCTCAAAGGGAAACGAGGTGCTTTTGGACCCCCGTCCATGGGCATATTGGGTATGTGAAGTGGTTGATCAGTTGGGAGAGTACTGGAAGATGGGTCGGTAGGTGTGGCCTCAGGGGCGGAGCTGTATTGATTTCGATGGGTTTGAAGATTGACATCATTAGCAAATGGTGAGTGTTGGACTCTGTATGCTGGTAATCGGCTGCCGCATAGGTAATTTGCTACTGTGTTGCAGCGGATCCTTGAGGGGGATCATTTGGACGAGTGTTTACCATGCCTTAGTTTGGTAGGGGATTTTGAAATATCATGGGTTGTGGCTGAGGAGGAGGTGCTGGCTATGCAGAATGTCCTTGTCGTTGGGCATCATCAGTCCAGAGTTGACGCACTCGATCTAAATGGGGACAATTATGTGTGTAATGGTCGTAGAATCCACATATGGAACATGGATGGTTTGTTCTCAAGTTATTGTTTTTGGCTTGTTTTGGTGGACGATCAGGGTTTTGGTTGGGGGGAGCAGCGTTGTTATTATTTGGGGGATTAGGTGGTGGTCCACCTTGGTTTTGTTGATGGTTGTTTCTGTGGTTACGTCCTCTTCTGTGATTTTTTTGCCCTCCTTGGTTACGCTGGTTATTCTGGTTTTGAGGTTGGTTTTTCTGTGCATACACATGCCCTTGGATAATAGGTGGGTTTTGAGCTCGTGGAGGCTCTAAAGCAGGTTGTGGTGGGTAGTAAGCAGGAGGGTTATGAGGTGGACCTATTGCTTGTTGCGGTTGTGGGTAACTTTGAGCTACTGGAAGTGTTGGAGCAAGAGATGCTGCCTGTTGAGGATAATAAGTTGATTGGGCTTGTGGTTGAACCAAAGTCTGATGGGCTTGCTGGTTATAGTATGGAGGTGGTGCATAAGCTTATGGTGCTTGCCCATAACACTGTGGTGGACATGAGGGTCCATGAGTGTGGTGGGTGTGCGTTACTAGAGCATACAAAGTTGTAGCTCCAAAATGAGATGTAGCCCTAGAAAGGTATGGGGCGTTGTTTGTACTCATCATGGTAAAAGGTTTGTTTTGTACCATAACCTGGCCGATAATACCGTCGATGGCATGGGATTCCCCTGGCACGTCATGGAGGGATGGATGGCTACGCGGGGCGTCAGGTAAAATGGTGTATAGATATCCAGACTGGGCATATATGAGGTCGAACTGCTGGGCTTTTAAGATGGCTTCTTCTTCCAACTGGGGTAATTCAGAAGCTACATCTTTGGCTATGAGGGGGAGGAGTGATTTGAGGAACTAATCCAAAAAGATATGGTCATCAAGCTTTATCTTGCAGAGGCTATGGCGCTTACGCCACTCATGGATATGATTAGTGATGTGTGTAGCGGTGTTCTGTCTACAAGACAAAAGTATTTCCACTCCTGCATCATAGCGTATAGGTAGTTGAAAGAACTGAAGGAACGTTGAGGCGAGGGATGTAAAAGTGGGGTGTGTCCCATGTGGCTGCTCAATGTACCACTTAGCTACATAGCCAGTGAAATTTCTTTGTAAAAGTCTGAGTTGAATAGAATCCTCTACTATGGAGTTTGAGGAACACCATAGGTGAAACGACATGATATGGTTCTGAGGATCTTCTCCAACTTTCCCTTCAAACTTTGGGATGTCTGAAGGGAGCTTTGTGGGCATAGGGAGCCAAGTAGGGTCATGTCGGATGGGATTCTTTGTTATCCTAGCCATGTCTGGTAGGTTAAGGCTAGCCATAAATGGCAAACTGGCAGAGGGGTGTGATGTTGTCATGGGGGCATAAGTGTTGGTGGTGGCGTTATGTATTAGGCCACTGCCTCCTAGGGGAATGTGTGAAAGGGATATGTCCTCCAATCAAAGGGGTATGGATGGGAACTGTGTTCCCAAGTGTAGCTTGAGTTACAGATGGATTTGGATTTGGTATAGTAGACCCAGGATTTGGTATGCTGGAAGTGATTCCAATCAAAGGTATACCTATAGCAAGTGTAGGTCCCGTGTTGGGAATCCCTAGAGTAGATGTAGTTCCCATATTAGGCATGCCTAGAGTGGAAGCAGTTCCCAGGTTGGGCATACCAACATTGGTTTTGGGAGTGGTGGCCAATGTGGTAGTTGGGATGGTGGAAGACGTTCCACCAACAGTCCTTGTGTTGAAAGGGTTGGAAGAAAAATCAACCATAGGGCTAGTGGGTGCAGTGTATGTGGGATTTTTGGATTCTGCTTTAGAATCTGATGTGAAATGAGGCGCGTTAGAATCGGATGACGGGGCTCTATTCTGATGACGTGTGGATTCAAGGGAACCGTACTATGGGGGGTCTCCCCAGAAGCACCGAGAATGTCTCAGGGAATCAATGGTGACAGTTTTATCAAAAGAATACCAGGTGGTGGTGAGTGGAAAGCTCTAAAGCCCTAATGCAACCATGCGTGCAAGAGGGGAGTGTAAAAAATAAATGGCACACAGGCCAAAAACAATCTCAAAAACACTTACTATAACAGTTGTGCTATAGTAAGTGGAGCAATTAAAAAATGTGGTCAGAAAAAGAACATGCAAACGGTTCCTAAAAATAGAAAAAGGTGTACTCACTGACCAATGGTGGGTAATGGATCATGCAAACACCTAACTAGAAGTGGTATTATGACTCAATGAAAACATATCTTCTGCAAGGTGATGAAATCCAGGTCAGACAATATGAGTAGTGGAATCAAAGGCTAGATATCCCCCTACAAGTAGGGACACCGTGTAGACAATACTAAAAGTTTGGCCACTAAGATACCCCGTTCATGACACGTTCGGTTGGGTGAATCTCCAGTTTGGTTCTATTGCCGCTATACTCCCATAAGGGTGGTACAATGAGAACTACGAAAGGTATCCTTTGGTTACTGAATGGATAGCGGTATTCCACTCAGGCTTCCGGAACCAGTCTGGCTACTTCAACTCTCCTAAGGGAGAGGCCTTCCCGATAGATTGGTGTTAAACTATGTCAACAAATAATAAGGGATTTTGGTACCCTAAATGTCGAATCAATATGTCTCAACATGAAAAATGAGTGAGGGGTGTTATTTTGATACTTATCCCCTCAGTCCTACCTAGCTACAAAATTCTTTTTGTGTTCCCCAAGTGGGGTTAGAATATTGGTTGAGTTAAGGTAATTTTTAAGGCTCACTTGAAATTATTGTGACAGATTGTGTGCTAGTGTAGGTGCATACCAAAACAATGTGCCTCGCATGGGAGATTTAATCACAAACCAAAATAATGAATTCAATTTGCGAAAAAATGAAATATGTTTCAAATGTAAATGCTTTAATATCCTTTTCAAAAAATATGGATCTTTTAAAAAGTAAAGCACATAAAATATGTAAAAATAAATGGAATTTTAGAGTCTTTCTTGGGCAAAAACTTAAGCAACTTTAGAAATATGGTTCTAACTTTGCAATGTATAGACTTAGAATCTCATAAATACTTAAAAAAACTTTCTTTCAATTATCTGAAAATTTTCAAAAAGATAAATGAAGTATTTAACAAATATCAAATTAATAATGCTGCAATGATAACACAGTGGGTTGTAAAAACTGCAGAAATTGATACTAGAAAAATAAGCTAATTGGGCAAAAAAAAATTGAAAAAAATGGCCGAAACGAAACTGAAAATATCGCGGCTATTAGGTCAAAACCTGTGATGAACCGTGTGGCGATGTGGGCGAAAGCCGCGATGTGAATCGCGGCGCTGTGGTCAAAAGTCGCGATGAACCGCGCGAGAAAATGCAAAACAGTCACGATGTGCCGTGCAGGAAAAGTTCGCCCAGCCGTAATGAGCCGCACGGGAAAAAGTCAAAAAGTCACGATGGACCGCGCTGAAAAAAGGCACACAGTCACGATGGACCGTGCGACTGTGGGTGCCGAAAGTCGCAATGTATGGACGAAAAAAATGGCCGTCGAAAAATTACCCCAAAAATGGAAATTTTGGGCTGTTTTGGGCTGTAGAAAGGGCCAATGGCTAGGGAAACTATCAAGAAGCTGACTAGTATGGAAGATCTACAGTTTTAAATGGAAAAAACAACTAAAATGAAGATCTAAAGCAAAAATTTTAAGTTGGTAACCCAACGAAGTCGCCAAAAACTATTGCTTGGTTTTTCAACCAAGCATGTGCAAGGATGCACCTGCTAACTAGTAGTAGCAGTCTCAATAAAAGTATGTAAAAACTAATTTAACCAAATCTAACATTAACATGTGTAAAAGAAATAAAAAATTGAATTTAAGAACATAAGCAATAAGATCTATGGAAAAACAATAACTTGAAAAATATTTGATTTTGTATTACCTCAAATGGTGAGCATGATGGGTGTTGAGCAACTCCAAGGTTGAGAAGCTCCAATATCCAATGGTCTCTTCTTCTCCAAAGCTTCAATGGGGATATTCAAACTCGAAATGGGAGGCAATGGCTCTCAAAGGGAATTTGGCAACATAAGGATAGGATGAAATGTGGATGTCAAGTGAAGGAGCCCCTATCACCTTTTTATAGTTTTTGGTGATGGGGAATACCATTATGGTTTTAAGGAAACCAATGGTATTAACCAACATGGTTTAGGTCTCTTTTTCCCTCTTTTTCCTTTTTTGAATATTTTTTTATATTTTTATTCCCTTTTAATATTTTTGGGAATTTTGGACCCTTTTTTAGGGGTTTTTGTGTTTTTTGAGGAAAAATACATATTTTGAGGGAGAAAAAGGTGTATTGTGGTCTTTTTGGTGACCTTTTGATGGTTTTAGAGGCTCAAATGGTGGAAAAGTGGACAAATGGGTCATGTGAATAAGGGAATGAGCTAGTGAGCACTTTTTGGGTGTTAACACATCTGCAACTTCCCTGGATGCTTCATAAACGTGTTGTCATACAACAACACCAAGTCATTCTACTGAAACTATTTATTTTTTATGTGGCGATCATGCCAAGCCTTCTGTCGATCCTTCTCCATGCTTTGGTGGAATCCTACGATAAAGTGATCTTCTTCGAGTTGCACTAGCTATGCTAGATGTTCGCCTAATGCTGCTACATCATCCATACCTGTTTCTACCACGATGCGCAGACTCGGAATGATGTACTCCATTAGCATAATCGCTTCTTTCCCATATACTAGCTTGACTGGTGTCTATCTCGTTATCCTTTTACATGTGGTGCGATACGCCCACAAGAATGCTGGGATCTTCAGATCCCAATCGTCGTGGTTTGCATTGCACACCTTCGTCAGTGTGTGCTCCAGAACCTTGTTAAACGCTTCTACTATCCCATTTGCTTGCGGATGATATGGAATGCTCTTTTTATGCTGTATATGTAGTTCTGCTATCAATGCATTGATGGTGTGATTGATGAAGTGACTTCCTTGATCGCTCATCAGCACCTTCGGGAATCCAAACCGAGTGACAATGTTCTTGAATAAGAAGCATGCTATAGTTGCAGTGGTGCAATCTATGAATGGTGCAGCCTCCACCCATCTTGTCAAATAATCTGTCGTCATAATAATGTATCTTGCACCAGTGCGCTTCCGAGGTTGGTTGATAGGGCCCACGAAATCCACTTCCCATTTATCAAATGGTTGTAGTGTCACTTGAGGTTGTAGGGGAATCTCATCCCTCCTAGAGGGTTTCCTAGTCCTTTGACAAACATCGCAAGTCCACGCATAATTTGTTGCATCATTGTGGAGTGTGGCCACCAAAGCCCTTTGCGAAGCACCTTCCTAGAAGTCGCACGACCGTCGTAGTGCCCACCATCTATGCTTACATGTGCTTCTAATAAGATATACCCTTGCTCATGAGGAAAAACACAGCGCCTCAAGATCGCATCCTATCTGAGTTTGTATAAATCGCCTACAACTAGTTGGAAATATGCGGCCTTAACCTCCAACTGTTTCTTCTGACTGGTTGTAAACCCTTCCAATGCGGTACCTGTAGCCATGAACTGAATGATCTCTTCATAATATTCATCAGCTACCTCAACCTTAAACAACTATGCATCAGGAAACCCATCTTCAATGTTGGCCAGCTCTTCCCCTGTCCCAATCCGGGATAGGTGATCTGGGTCGGCGTTCAAATGTCCTGGCTTCACAATCACTTCAAAATCGAACTCCTGAAATAGAAGTAGCCAGTGACATATATTCCCCCCCAACACAGGCTTATTGACCAGGTATTTCAATGCAGAGTATTCTATAAACATCTTAAACAGTCCTCCTAGTAAGCAGTGTCGAAACGTCTACAGTGCATAGACCATCACTAGACCTTCCCTCTTTGTTGTGGTATAGTTCCTTTTTGTAGACGATAACTTACAACTGGAAAACGCAATGGGGTGATCCAGACCCCCTTCCCCAGATTGCGCAAGCACCACTCCCAGTGCGATCGATGAGGCATCGACATGGACATGGAACTCCTTGCTCCAGTCCGGAAATACCAGTATTGGAACTGAAGCCATCTTAGCCTTCAAAGTTTTAAAACTTCCTTGACATTTAGGACTCCACTGGAATACCACATCTTTCTTCAGCAACTTGTCCATAGGGTCCGTGAAGGCTGCATAACCCCTAATGAACTTGCGATAATACCCAGTGTGCCCCAGAGTCGCTCTCAGCTGCTTAATGTTAGTCGGTGGTGTTAAGCTCAGAATGAGCGCAATTTTTGTTGGGTCGAATAACAATCCCTGCTTGCACACAATGTGACCCAGTAATATGCCAAATGGTGCACAGAATATGCACTTCTTCAAGTTCAGCGATATCTGACGTTGTTTCCAGCGCTCCAACATCAACCACAAATTCGCCATATGATCGTTGATCAAGCCATAGACGATCCATTCATCCATGTACACCTTCAAAAATTTATGGATGAAATCCCTAAAAGAAACAATGCCAACCCATGAAAATATTGCAGGTGCATTCTTCAGTCCAAACGGCATCACTGTGTACTGAAAACAGCCCCATTCTGTCACAAAAGTTGTCTTTTGGTGGTCTTCTTTCGCGATGCAGATATGATGATATCCAAAGAACCCGTCCGTGAAAGAATACATTTCTTGGCCACCCATGCCTTCGAGCACATCATCATTAAATAAGGTCAGAAAGGGATCATTCAAGCAAGCGTAATTCAACTTCCACAAATCCACACAAATGCGCACTTTGTCGGTCTTCTTGTCCTGCACCACCATAGGACTGATCCAGTTCAACTCCTCAATCAATTCAATAATTTCAGCATCCAACATGCGATCAAGTTCTAACTTGACCCTCTCCTTATGGCGTGGATTCAGTATATAGGGGTGCTACCTGATTGGTTTAGCATCTGTTTTCAACGGAATCTTCATCTCCCCCAGATCGCCCAAGATTCCCTTCATCTCAGAAAAATTCATAGGGAATAGGTCTTGGAATTCATGTAGCAAGTCAGTGACCTTTCTCATCATCTCATCATCCCAATAGTTCCCAACTTTCATGAACTTTGGACTGTCCTCTGTCCCAATGTTGACCTTACAGAGTTTCAGCGATTGACTGATCGGATCACTTGGCGCATCAAGTGCTACAACATCGCGACTTCCTTCAAATTTTGGAATATTGGCATTCCACAGATCATCACCATCATCTGGCCCACCAGTGATATAATAACATTCCATCATGGACTGCATCGTGGAGTGCACATGTGGATTTGCAAGATATGCCACCAGAACAACCTTCAGAACTACGTCGCGGATTAGCTGCAAGGCGTTATGGACATTCGGGTTGGCATCCACGAAGCTGAACATATGAGTAAAACAAACTGTCAACTCCAACCAAGTAGTAATTTCTCCTCGTAATTCAACTGCAATATACCATGATCGTGGCATCTCATCCAGCGTATGGATGAAGGCATGGACCCACTCATCCTTGGGTCACGATGCTCACAACATATGACATTCAATCAAATGACTGCCCGGGTCATTCCGTCCATCGTATTTTCCTGTATGGTAAACTTCGGTGTCGCCAAAGCAAACCGCCATCAATATCCTGCACTGCGACCATCCGTCGATTGATTTCGTATGTGTCACCCACTAGCGTGTTGGAGCATCCTTGAGTGCTTCCTCTAATGCCAGCAATCGCTATGGTTCTGAAGCCTTTTCTTCAAACGCTGCGAGAAACTTGGACAAGTCGGGAAACCCTTTGTATACTGGTAATGCAACAGTCTCAATTGCAACACGGCATAATGACTGCATGACTAATCCACACTTGCGGAGCGACACCTCATGCAAGTGATTCTGCCAATTTTCTAACACGTCATCAGAGTCGGAAGACATAGAGCTAAAGCTGCATCACCCAAGCTCACCGTCGGCAGTCGGATGAATGTAATATTCTGAATTATTGAATGCATGGTCCCATCCGCTGGTATCTTTGTCTTTAAATAGTTCAATATACCTGCATCCCTTAGCCGGATCTAATGGGGCGATGACTCTAGGATCACGGTTTTCAAAATTCATCATCTACTTCTTAAAGTTGATAACTATTGCACTGTCATTAGTCCATCCAATCCCTAACAACGCAGGATAGGATCTTCCTCCTTCAACTACTTCGATGACATCGAAGTTGGCATATGTATTCATTCTCTCAATGTCCACCACCAGATGTGGAACTCTCCCAATCAGGGTCACCTTGGCCTGATTAGCCAGGCGAAGCTTTACGGGAGACCAGCTTAACATGGGACTCCCCATTTTTTTCCAGGCCTGCTTGGTTAAGATGTTGACATCTGAACGAAGATCCAGAATAACTGAATCAACTTCATAATCTCCAATTTGAATGTTCATACGCATCTCCTTACTTGTGTTCCACTACTGTAAGGAATTGAACGCAGACTATTTTCATCCCCTATCCGGTTGCTGCAACAGTCCTTCAATCTCAGAAAGAGCATCAGGATCCCTTGCTAGAAATAAACAACTCTCAAAAAAAATTTGCAAGGTTCCATACTGCCGTGATGGACCAACCTCTGAAGTGGCGTCAAAAATAGGCGGCATGTCACAAACGATGGCATTATCTTAATCCTTTTTCATTGCCCATCGCGCCTGAAAGAATGCATCGCGCTCGGAATCAATGTCAAACGACACCTTCTTCTGTCCTACTAACTGGATAAGTGGATGTGGGCTATCCTCACCCATTGATGCACCTCCCCGAGTGATAACTGCGAAAACAGTATCTTGTGGCCTTGGCTCCGCAAAAATTGTCGCAATAATTGCTCCCTGGGTCTGGTTTGGTGGATTCCCAGGTTGATTCACATTCTGGTTAGTATTCTGATTCGAACATTGGTTCTTATTCTGCGCTGGTTGCTGCACTTGATTCTGCACTGGTTGCTGCACTTGGTTCTGGTTCTGCAGTTGTGGAACAATCCCCACTTACCATCGCATAATCAACTGAGGACAGTTTTCCACTATGTGATCTGTAACAAAACAAAATGTACACTGCATCTGTAATTGTGGGCAGTCTCACTAGTAGTGTCCCCATACCCCGCATTAATAGCACTGAAAAGGTCCTTGACCTCCTCCTCCTCCTCTGTGACCAAATCCTCCGCCAGGTCCTCCTCGGAATCCTCCCTGCTGTTTGTACTGTGGTTGATTAAACTGTTGTTGCATAGGATTCGGTTGCATGCCTTGCCCTTGCTGCACATACTAGGGTTGTTGAACGTACTGTGGCTTCTGTGGAGCCATCTGCATTGGAGTATATTGTGGCATAAACTATTGTGGTACAAATTACACCTACGATTGAGGTAGCAGCTAGGCTACCTGTGGCTATGGTTGCGGTTGTTTTACGGCACACTAGTCGTCCTTCACATAGAATGCATCGTACGTTCTCTCCTGAAGCAACCCATATGCACGGCAACCTTTGTCTTCATGTCCCACATATTTACAGAATGTACAATACAGATTCATCGGTTTTGTGACCATCTTTTGCATGTATTGAAATTCCTCATGGTGGTGCCCATAGACCTGACAAATGCGACACCACAACATACCGCTGTCATTCAACGGGTTCGGTGCCCCTGAAACTAGATAATTGATAAAGTCTGGGTAGTTGTCCTTAGTGTGCCCCTCTCCGCGACAGCGTGTACACCATACTTCTTCTCGATGTTCCTTGCCCTTCTTAAGAACTTGCAACTGTATAGTTAGGTTAGCCAGCTGTGTTTGAATCTGTGACATCCCAGCTGCATTTTCCCTGATCGACGACGCTTCTAACCGCATTGCGATTTCCAAAGCTTCATTGGGCATTGTAATGTTCTGGTCCATCAGTGGTAGAAGAATATGCGGGATCAATTTCACAATGAACCATTCTTTGTGTTGGACAACACTCATGTCAAAGCTGACCCTCGCCATCAAAGTTTTGAATCGCTGGTCAAAATCCCACACCGTTTCATTGGGATACTGCTTAATCTCTTTTAACTCTGTAATATATTGTGCTTCATACTTGGGTTTTTTGAATTCTGCAATCAATCCTTTCCTGATATCATCCAGCATCATCTATGGAGCTCCTGTAGGGACTAGAACAAACTTCATAAACCAGTCTAATGCACGAACTAATAGAGTTGTCGCTAACTGGCCTTTCTTAGTATCATCATCAGTAATTTGCTTCACTGTCCATACTACCTCACATAAGAACCAGTATTGTTCAGGATTATCTATTCCATTTCCATGGAATAGCGGCAACTTCGTATCCTCACTCGCCATCCTGGGCTTCCTTCCTGCAGTCATTGAACTACTAGCAATCAAGTTTTGTTGACAAGGTGGTGTCGAAGTTGTGTTTCTTACTGGTTGACAGATAGTGAGAAGAGGTGTGGGCACGTTGCTGTTAGGGTTTGGTCCTGCCTCTATCCTAGGAATAGCCTAGTTGTCCTTGTCCGAACTATGAGGTCACTTTGTCCCATGTGGTCTTCCTTCGTAGCCTTGCGGTTCACTCGCAGCAAGACCTTCTCCCGTCCTCTACCTCTTTTTTGTCAAAACCTTGCTCCTCCTCTCGCAAGACTACTCTCTTCCTTGGCTTCACTCACAGTCTCGTCATGACCTGCACCCATCTAACCCTTATCATTCCATGTACCTCCCCCAACTGTCGCGGTACCCACGGCCTCTGCCCACCAGTATTTCTACTGATCAAGATGCATCTTCAATATGCCCTTCTCACAAATGAGCATCTTAATAGATAGCTATAGCGACAACAGAAACCTCCCCCGAAGTTTGCGGAAGAAATATCTTTCAGCTTCACTATAGGATTTGTTTGTATCAACTGCAAACTTAGTGATATAGCCTTCCAATATGCTATCAAGCCAAACTTCGACAGCCCGTAATGCTTTTTTTTCGACTTCCTACAGCTCCTAGATTAGTTCAGGGGTCCAGGCTTCGGTTCACCACCTTGGAAGTTCCTCTTCTGAAAAGTCAACTTTGCTAACCACTCATATAGGATGATGGGGAACTCACAGAAAAAATATTCATGTGGATTGTCGTGAATATACTTAACTAACCACCAGTCTGTCGTCAACCCAAGGTTCTTGTTCTCTTTTTCAATGAACTCTTGCAGTTTTAGGTCAAACCAATCTTGGATCTCTGGTTTGTTCAGATGCCACATATCCTCCTGTCACTTCGCACACGTTCCCGACAACGGAACCATTTTTTGACACAAACCCAGTCGATAGGGGTTCCCAACACTATTGACACCCAAACCACCGCGATCTCCCTGAGCACCGGCCCAGACAGGTTTTACCCTATCCAGCAACACCTGCAGAGCAGATGAGGTCTCACCCGATATGTTCAAGGGAGAGTTGACGGAACCATGTTTCCGTCGAATGAAGGAGGATGATGCGGCTTAATTAACCAACTTATTGCAACATTTCTAGTATAGATCTAAGTAGTTAACTTAATCATTATTCATATTCATGGCATCATTCAACAAAACAAGTCATAATTGCGACATATATAACAATAAAGCATTAACTACAGCAAGGAAACATCGCATCATTCATATATTCATATTGCATAATGCATTACCATAGATAAACAGGGAAACACAGGGATTCTGTTCAATAACTCTGTCACATCATATTAATTCCGCAAAAACCGAGATATAAAATATTCAGTCTTCAGCATTGGATCAAGATCTCACAGACGGTTCAACAATCATACTTCGCAAAAGCTAGATATCTCCGGATCTAAGATACACACTCCAAGATGATTCGACACTTACAAATCTATGTCTATTTATAGGCTTGCGCCTTTACATTGCTTGTCCACTTTCTAACTACTTCCTAACTGACACTTCGAGCAAATGACCCAAAATCTATCTATTGTGGTCCAAATGACCCAAAAACCCGCATACTACGGTTCAACAGACCCAAAATTACATAAAATATCATCATTTGCGCTTGACTTTTTGCCTTCTATGGTATCTTTGTCCTAGCGCAGCATCCACGATGTTGCGATGCTGACTTGTCCAAACCACCTTCCAACAAAAGTAAGGCTTACTAAAAGCATAAAAACCCCCTAGGTTTCAAAAGAACTTTCCAAAATTGTATAAAGGCTCATGAATTGGCTATAGCTTTAGCTTTGGTTAATGTTACCTTTCCACTTTGTTGTCCACTTTCAAGTTTTCAAAGGGATTGAAAGGAGTGGAGTTTGTTATTGAAGTGATTCAAGATAATAGTTTTTCTATTCATGAACATGTTCTTTAGATTCACTCCCTCTTTTCTATTTATCGATCTCTATATTCATTTGACATTGCACAGATTGTATTTCATTTCCATCCAACCTTGATTTTTCTTTTAGAAGTTTGATTACTTATCAATTCAATCTCCACGGTTATAAATATTTTAGAAATGTTTTTTTCATATTGCTAGGTATTTTTTGTGTTTCTAAAATTTCCTCTATATGGCTTCTTGGTTTATTTGGGTTATACATTGCTTATTAAAAGCTGTAGAGAGGAACGATGCATTTTTTGTCACTTTTTTGAGAAATTGGATGCAACCATGCCCAATACTCCAATTGCGTAGGGGTGAAACTTGAAATAGATTTTATCTTGGGTAATTCATCCCCATTGTCGTTTCCACCTCATTTTCTTCACTATGCATTTATGATTCGTCCAACGGGATCCTTACAAACATCTTCTGCAACATTTGCATTCGTGATTCATCCAGTGGTCTCCTTATATGACAAGGCTGCTATGAATTTATAGGTATGTGTCGAATTTTGTACTATGGATTGGATTTTCAAATATGTGTAGCATTTTGTATGTGGAGAACAGAGTTAGATGTAGGGTTTTAACTTTCCACAACCAAATTGTTTGAAATTTATAATGCATTATGCAATTAGTTTATGGAGGCAAAGTCTCGAATCACCCACACTAATGAACAAACAAAAAATCACACTTCCTAGGTTGTACAACCTCACTACCATTTTTCACAATTTCCAAACCTTGAACGGTAGAATTATGTAGATAATATGAAATGGGTTGTGTACAAAATTAACACCAACCATAGATGTTATTCCTACGGCATGTTATCTCTCCTTCTTTTCCTAATTTAATGTTTCATCTCAATGCCATCTTGGAAGATTGATCTTGTTGTTTAGACTTCTCTGATCTCTTATGGTCATCTCTCCCTCTTCTTAATCAAATTTTTCCCAAGTTACACTAGATATTACAGAAACCCATCTACAAACAATGTCTAGAATTGGTATAATTGATCAAACAAGTGATTTCTTCATATTGTTAGCTTTTTTGTCTTTATGTTTTTTAAATTTATTCTATATGGATTCTTGGGATATTTAACTAGCCCATAATAATATAAAATTGCTTATTAAAGTTTATAGAGCGGAACAATGCAAATATTGTCACTATATTAAGGTCTCTATATAAGGTATCTAACTCATAATGTCATAAAAGAGGGGTGTTTGGTTGTGTTTTATCCTACGCGTGAGATTCGTGCATGTTAAACCAGCGAAATGCGTGTGATTCGTTGGATTTTATTCCTCCAAGATCGACAGTGTTCTTTGCAAGTCAACTTCATGGACTTCATGATTTCACGTAGGGGCTTCAAATGACCAAGGGGGAAGATGGAAAAGGCGCTAAACAATTGGACAACTCACACCAAAAGTTGCAAATGTGTAAACACGTGGTGAAATAATGATGCAGACCCACCCAGAAGCAAATCGACGGTGAAAATGGGTTTCAGCGCTAGAAAGTGAACGGTCGTTAAACTTGGAAAGGTGGAGCGGAAATTAAACCACTTACCACGTGGAAAGCGTTGGTGGAGTCCACTATGAAAATTGGTTAAACTTAAACCGTTCATTGCAAGTTCCAAAACCACCTAAGACTATGTTATATAAAAGGTTTGTTCGAAGTTTGAAAAGGTGCTTTTGTCAATTATTTTATGGAGGAAAAGTGTTATACCTCAAAGTTACACTTCGAGCCTTCGTGTCGTATCTTCACGACATGTGACCTATAGACACTTCCTCCTAATATGTGATGTACCTTGTTGGTCCCCTCCGTGGCCTCATCTAGAAGCTTTGGAGACAAATCCAATAAACTCTATTCGAATGAAAACTTAATGGGCCAAGTGTCACCTTGATTGACCTTGCCTTTCCTTCATTTTTGTGCCCTGCTTATAGCCCAAGGCGCGAAAATTCCCTATTTTCGCATATTGCATAACCGCTGAGGCACGAAAATACCAAAAATTTTGCGCTATACTCAGTTCATGGGGCACTAAAATCTCAGTAATAACCCTTTTCCTTGGATTTTGGATCTAACCTTCTGGGAGATTTCCTTGGGATTGGAACCTCTGATTCGATCCTAACCTATTTCATTTGTTTATCCCGGATGATCCACTAAACACTCATCTAGATCCATATTCCTATCCATATGGTTGAGTTCCCAAGTCATATAAGAGATAGGCCATCCATGAGCCAAAGGGAGGACATATTGAGGCACCAACCTATGATCTTAGAAGGTCTGTAGAGATAGCTTGAGGAAGGAATATTTGGAGCTGAAGGATTGCTTGGACATCAAGGTATCATTTTTGTAAGTCTCTCATAGTTTCCATCTAGTGAAACTTGTATTGCTTCTCCATTTTGTGTGTTGTGTTTCAATCATGAACATGAAATGTATCTAATATTATTTAGGTCTAACCTAGTATACGATATATTTGGATATTGGTTCCATTTTTTGCTTATTCAATCCAAACAGGTTCTGCTTGTGGAATTCAAGACAGGAGTTGGAAGCTAAACAAACATCTAGTTTAAAACTGATTTATATGAAATATTCCCCTTCAAATTCATTCAAAACCGTATGCATTGATTAGATTTAGAGATTTAAGGTAGCATTTTTTTTATAGTTGTCTTAGGTTAAGATGATCTAATCTTAGTTTCGTCTAAGGACAAGTCTAAATATCCATAAGAAGGATTTGTCTATATAAAAATTAGCGACTCCAATGGGGACCTCACACTTCAATTTTTGGAGGAAAACCATTTGTTGGTGCCCCAAGTGGGACTAACCAAAAAACCCCTCCATCGGCATCATCTACTCCGTGGGGACCTCACACCTCATAGTTTGGAGGAAAACCATTTGTTGGTGTGAGGAGTGGAACCAATCACCAACCTCCCCCATTAGTATCCTCTTCTCTGTGGGGACAACACACTAAACTTGGCGGTGGAAAACTTGTTGTCAGTACCCCAAGTGGGTCCAACATACCATTTCCCTCGTCAAGACCAATTCCTTCCGGGGGACCACAGATCCCACCCACTGGGAGGAATTCCATGATTGGAAACTAGAACCAAGCCGGGGGGGAACTTAATCAACATCATGTTTACTTTCCCTCCAACTTGAACTCTGGAATACCCTATTTCGGTGCCTCGAATACTCAATGGAACCCACCTCCTTAAACCCAACCTCTCAACCAGAGAGACACAAATAATCTATGGACTCCATTCTATTCGACACCTCCCCTTAGTCAGGGTATGGGTGACCAAGGATTTGGAAACATCCCATCAACTCAACAACCCCAGGTTTCCACACCATTCATTCCCACTCAGTAGTATGTTCAACAACCAACATCTAACTTGATTCCAAATCAATCCATCAACCATATGATTCCTAATCAACAACAGATTAACCAAATGGCTCCTAATACGCAAAACTTCCAACAATACCCCGGGGTAATATGTTTGGGTACAAAATGCATCAATATGTAGTGCAGGGCTCGACATGCATCCCAACACCCCATCAATACTATCCATTCCCACAACCGAATAGGAAACTTCCATTTCTAGCCACATTAGACTTACTCGACTTGTCTAGATTTATCAACGATCCTATTTGGCACTAACCTCATTGGCCAACCATCCCTACCAAACTATCATCAGACATCCCAAAGTTCGATGCGAAACCTAGGGAAGATCCAAAAAATCATGTTATGACATTCCATCTTTGGTATTCTTCGAACTCACTGATGGATGATTCTATTCTACTATGGCTCTTCCAACGTACACTCACCAGTATGACATCAAAATGGTATATCGATCTACCTCAACACTCCTTCAGTGATTTCAACACCTTGGCTATGCAATTCTTGACACACTTCCATATTCCCATCCAATATGAGACTGGAACAAACTTGTTAAATTTGTTGCACGAAATACTACCAGCCACATATCTAAGCACATTCATCAGTGACGGAGACGCCAAAGATTAATCAAGCCACCCATTCCAGACCAAATACTGGTGGATTGGTTCACAAAGTCACTACTGCCACCCATTGATAGGGATGTTTCTATGGGAATACCTATCACAGAGGAACAAGCAATTTCTCATGCGTAGTATATGGATTTGGTTTATACCCAATCTGGAATGTTATATGAGCTCATTCCTCACACCTCCCGCCCCACCAATGATCCATCAAATCCCGCTACTAAACCTCCTATAGATGGAGTAGTTGGTTCTGTGAAGGCTCATCCTGCAACCAAATCGAGTGGGAAACAAAATATTGCACTCCACCTCAAACTCAAGCTACATCTAAAACATCTACCTCTCCTGCTCAGTCCTCCGAGGTGAATGCCATTCAATCCTTATCACAACAATCCAGAGGGAAAAAGAAGAACAATAAAGGAAAATCCAAGAAACCTTCTACTCAGCAGGAAAATTCCAAACCTCAACAGACCAATAATGGCAAAAAACCTAGATGGAAATCAAAGTTTCCCTGCCACATATGTCAGGAAGATCATTACACAAAAGACTGTCCTTACAAAGAGGAAGTCAATAAGTTTGTAAAAGCTTCTTCCTGCCCAGCAGTGTTAACCAACCCTTTTCCTCATCAACAACAACAAATGGTCACACATGAACCCCCACAAGGGGGAAACCAAAACAAATCTTCTAGAGCAGAAACGTCCTCAAATCGCAAAGTTCTCATGACGAGTAATGATACGGTTCACATATCTACACGGTCAAAGATGTATGATTATGTCCCAAGTTTGAATAAAATCGAGACTGCCAAAGGAAAGTATCACACAAAATATCCCCCTTCGACACCTCCTCCTAGTGGTCATATCCATATTGAGAGTCCCATCATTGACACTGTGTTGCGCCCACCCAATGCCACCATTCGAAAGGCGAAATTTAATCCAAATGCACGAGCAACCGAAAACTACAACAACGTCGAAGACCTAGCTCAAGCACCTTGTGCCATCTTTACTCTCGAAGTTGTACAACACTACCCTACACAGTGTAGAACCTTGTTAACGGCACTTGGAGTCGTTGACCCAGGTTCTTCCAATACAATTTTGTTCAACTTGGAATATTTCAAACCAAGGCTTTCTCACCAGTTGGCCTTCCAAATTCACACTAGGATTTGTGGAAACAACATCCATCGTACCTTTCTAGATGAGGGTGCTTCCACTTCCATTATGTATTTGACCCGGTGGAGAGCTATAGGTTCTCCAGAAGTAACCCAGTCTCCAACCACCTTAAAAGCATTTGATGGACACGGTTTCCAACCATACGGACTCATCCCCTCACTTGTCATTCAACTAGGGGGGAATACTGTATCTATTCATGTGGAAATTGTTGATGCTCCATTAGACTATAACATCTCACTCGGTCGTAACTGGTTCTACCCCATGACCGTTGTAGCATCCTACATTTTTTGCTTAGTGCAATTTCCTCACCAAGGAAAGATCGTCACTATAGATCAGTTAGATTTCTGTACTCCAAACATACATCAAAACTCCACCAACAATGTCCCGTTTCTAGAACATTCCCAGCCTCACTTTGAAGACATTGGAATTGGTCTCTTGAAACATTCCTCCATTATCGGAGCATTTCCAGAACTCACACCCTTAGTTTTTTCAATCAATATAATTTCAACGAGCACCCCTCAATCCTACGAATCTGACGATTCATGGGTGGTACCGAGTCCTTCTGAGTTTGAAACCCTCAACTCTTCCATGCCTTTGAACAAAAACGTATTAACCTACCAAGCGATTCAGTCGACTTCAGACTGGATCGACACAATTGACCACCATATGGTGGCACATCCTCCACCTCAAATCCATTCATCTTTTCCCTACAGTGACTCCCTTACACAGAATTTTCCCTCTAACGAATCTATTATGGAGATCATGAGCATCGATGAACCACCCTGGGAAGATCACCATCATCGGTCTTCTTTCCCTATGATTCAAAGGGTGGATCTTGATTCTAAATCCATCGTTTCATCGGACAATGTCAACACTAAGACCCCCATACCTACACATGACGTGTTTTCGGAAGGGAAATTAGCAAACATCATGGAAACCATTTCCATTGACATATCCATGAAACCTGGTGTCATGGAACAAATTCATTTGGGAAAAACATGCACACCTACCGAGGTAGAGTTCTATACTTCCCTATTCAAAGAATTCCATGACGTTTTCTCTTAGATTAATGAAGAAATTATAGGAATAGACCCCTCCATTGTGGTTCATGAGATACACGTCTATTCTAGTGCCTGACCAGTCTGACAGAAACTCTGACCCATGCATCACTGCAAAACGGCCACCATAAAAGCGGAAGTTGAAAAACTTCTTCGTGCTGGTTTCATTTACCCTATCCCATTGACAGATTGGGTGTCCAACATCGTTCTTGTCACAAAGAAATAGGGTATGATTAGGGTTTGTGTCGATTACAGAGACTTGAACAAAGCTTGTCCAAAGGACAACTACCCAACACCGTTTATCGACCAGATTATCGACAACTGTGCCGGGAGTGTCATATTCTCATTCATGGATGGATTCTCTGGCTATAATCAGATCGAGATACTCCCATCCGATTAGCAAAAAATCACTTTTATTTTCCCATGGGGAGCCTTTGCGTACCGCAAATTACCCTTTGGTATTAAGAATGATGGGGCCACTTTTCAATGGGCCATGTCATACGCATTTCAAAATATCAATTATGTTGTGGAACCCTATCTGGATGAACTACCTGCGCATTCCAATTCACGAGAGGACCATCCAGATCATCTGAGTGCAATATTCTCATAATGGCGTCACTACAACATTCACCTGAATCCACACAAATGTGTATTCTATGTCGAATCCGGTAAATTGTTAGGTTTCATTATCTCCAAGGATGGAATACGCCTTGATCTGGCGAAGGTGGAGGCCATTTTATCCTTACCTTCCCCCTCCAATATTCTAGAACTCCAGAGTTTGGAAGGGCATGCAAACTTCTTACGCCGCTTTGTTTGCAACTTCGCCAAGCTCACTAAGGGCTACATGAGGCTTCTCAAAAAGGAAATTACTTTCATCTGGGATGATGAATCCCAACCTTCTTTTAGCAACCTGAAAAAGGCCCTTACTAATGCACCCGTGATACAACCCCTTGACTATACACGGGACTATATTTTATATCTTGCCTCCTCTACTACCACCATTGACATGGTGCTAGTTTAGGAAGACAGTAACGACCAAGAACATGTTGTGTACTATCTCAGCAAGAGTCTGATTGACTCCGAGACACGGTAGTCATATGTGGAGAAGCCGGCTATGGCCATAGTATTTGTGGTCCAGAGGTTCAGACACTGTATTTTTCTTCGCAAAACTACTATTATCATGAACTTCAACCCAATGTATTATATCTTAACACGTCAAGTGCTAGGGGGGAAATATTCTCATTGCATTGTTGTTCTTCAAGAGTTTGATTTGTAATTTGCCAAGGAAAAATCCAAGAAATTCTTGGTCTTTGCAGAGATGATTTGTGCATTGCCCCGTGTCGATGATCAATCGAATCCCATTGATTCATTCCCAGATGAATCTTTGTTCCTTATCAGCACGACAGACCCATGGTATGGAGACATCCTTTTGTATCTCCAGACCCATCTTTTTCGGCCCAATGTTAACCGTGACGAACGTTTCGGTATTTGACACCACACTAAGCATTATCTTATCGGCAGTGACACATTTTATTGTCGTGGTATTGAATCCGTGCTACGTTGCTTACTAACCCTCTACGAAGCCAAACACGTCTTGAATGAATGCCACTCCAGAGCATGTGGTGGTAACCTTTCTGGGACGGATACCGCCCAGAAGATCTTGTGAGCGGGTTACTTCTGGCCTTCAATCTTCAAAGACTAAGTTGAAGCGGTTAAGAAGTGCCCACCATGCCAATTTTTTCACTCTAATAAATGCTCGCACCCAGCTCCTCTCCATCCGATCATTGTTGTTGACCCCTTTGTAAAATGGGGTATTGATTTTATGCATTCTAAGCCCACTTCACCCGGGGGGCATAGTTATGTCATCGTCACCATTATCTACTTTACTAAATGGGATGAAGCCATTCTTACATACGCCAAAGATGGAAAAACTACAGCACTGTTCATTAATAATAATTACATCATTTACATTTCTTCATGTATTAGTAGCCCATGAATAATCAACTATCGAAATACTTGCCTAAGAAAATAACCTTAAACATCCACTAGTGGGGCCTTGGCCTTGAGCTCCACACTAGGGCGAATACACACACTATACATACACAATATTTACATCAAAGCAAATACATCAAGGGCAAAATGGGGTATTACATTGATCATGCCCAAGAGTTTTTAGGCCATGAAACCACCATTCATTAGCTTCTCCATCTAAGTGTAGAGTATCCATCTTGATGGAATCTCTCTCAACCATTGGATTCAACTGAAAATATGTGTCAAGATTCTAAATCCAAGAGTTAGTAGTACATTTCTGTGAACCATCAAAATAAGGTAAAGAAATATTACCAATAGCATGTCTTATCTCATAGTTTTGATTTTGCATCCGGAAGCCTCCTCTTGGGTTGGAATTGTACTGTAGATCACATAAGTCTTTGAATGGTAAAGCACTTTTGCATTCTTCATTCAATGTAAGGTACTCAACATATTTGTCTTCCCATGAAGCAAGACTTCCATTTCGAACCTCGGGTTCCTCTCTTTGTTCTTCAGTAAACTTGGGCATAGTAGGCCCAGAGTGAGTGTTGATGTCCATTTTTGTCATCATTTTTTGTCATTAAACATGCTCTGTTTGCATTACTTTTGTCATTTTTGACGTATTAATTCATACTTATTGCCAGTCAAACTGTCAATCAAACCCATGTATGAACTTATTTGCATATCACACGAATCTTGATTAATTATCATCATATTATGGTTTATTAACATTAATTTAACGTTTCTCGACCTGTTTGTCATATAGACTTCATTCTGTAGGCTATGGGTTTCAAATGGACCTTCATTCAGACAAGCATTCATGCTGAAGACGCCCACCTACATTCGGACCATCGTTTAGCCCTCCATTTGCACGATTGGATTCGTTGGTTGGAATATTCCGGGGCATTAAGGACAAAAACAGTGACATGGGTTTTGTTGGCAACGTGTCCCTTATGGTGCGTGAGCCCTCGTTCTAGAATATCTGTGCTCATATCCACCCAGGTTGACAACACATCCTATGCTCACGTCAAAGGAAATCAACGCACAGCTACTCGCGTGAAGTGAACCAACGCCCACGGAATTAGGAAGACGGCCTGTGTGCTGTCGTGAACCGTCCTACAGTCATTTTCTTTAGTCATTAATACCTCCTATTTTTAGAGAGGTCGACCACTGATAGGGTCGACCTTCTCCCCCATTGTAAAAATATATAAAGACATCTCTCCTTGAGAAACAAAGATAGCTAGTTAGCAGCAGTAGTTGGAAAGATACGTAGAGCTAGAAAAAGACTGTGTAACCTTTGATTCAGTTAATAGAAGTTTATGATTTAGCTATTGATGTTTTGTTGGTGATTGATTTGAGTTAGACAATACCTTATTGCTGAGAAGGGCCTGTCAACAACCAGAGGTTTTTATTGTGTATATTTTGTTATTCTTTTTCTGCAGATAAGTAGTTTTTATTTTCAGTACATGTATTTAACTTTATTTTTCATGTAGATGTCATTTTTCGGTTTTCTGTAATATATGTCTTGTTGCTAATATAATTTTCATTTTCATAGTTCAAAGTGACCGGTCATGCATAGTTTCCTTTAGTTTGCTTTCCGTTTTCCATTGCAAATAGATAGAGTTTAATTAGTTTAGTGTTTCAAGTTCAGTTTGTAGTTAGATTTAGTTCTGTTAAATGTTGTTGTAGCTATAGATTAAATTCATTTACCTTTCAACATGTTTCATTATGCAATAGAAATGGTTTTCTTTCCTTAGATAGTGATTAGTGTAATGGCTTCTTATTATTTCAACCTTAAATAGTTTATTTACTTATTTGCTTGCATTGTAGATTAAAATGCATAAACCAGCTGGCATTAGAATTATTTAGTCTGCTCATTTTCATAGTTTATATCGTTTTCTGTCATTCGGATTGTCTTTCAGTCTGTCATCTGAATTGTCATACGAACTTTTATATTTTTTGTCTTGTTTTTATGCTTGTTTAAAGTTCAGTTTTTTTAGGGTTTCGAATTCTATCATTTCCTGTAGTTAACCAATAGTTGTTTATGTAATTAAGACCTTGTTTTGAACTACATAGAGTTTCAATTAAGCTTCATAACCATTCTTATTTTTTATTCATTTCTTTCACTTTGCTTTAGTTTACTTTTTAAATTATGTTTCTACAATTGGTCTTTTATATCTGATTTCTTAGCTTGTTACTGTTCTAGAACGTGTCAATTTCAGTCTTAACTTAGTTTACTTCATTTTTATTAAGTAATTTCATTCTCAAAAGCACATTATTTTTTTATAGTTTAATCATAATTCAAAATTCAAGCACAGGATTTGCTCTTCTCATTTACATAGTTAATGAAGATGTTCATAGGATAGGATTTGATTCAGAAATAGAATACCTTTATCAAGTTTTCTACTTGCTTCTAGATCAAACTCATTTCTAAATAAATATCTTTATCAAGTTTTCTACTTGCTTTTAGATTACATTTGTTCCATGTCATTTGCTTATGGATAAAGAAAATATTACAATGTTTAAAGTTTGTTGTAATTGGTCACTCTTTAGCTTGCATCTCTTTGTAGAAGTTAAACTAGATTTACTTCCGTTTTGTTTCCTTGTCACATTTGAAAGTCATTTCGATACATTTTCTCCCCTTCCTATTACATTTGACACATTTCCTCAGAATCCTAAAAGGAGAATGGAATTAGGTAGCTTAGTTTAGTTTTGAGTATTTGTTAAATGCATGAATAGTTTAACTATTGGGTTTCTTAGGTTTATTAAGTAGTTTATAATTTTTTTTCTTGTTTTCCATAGTTAATTATAAACCGAATCATTTCAAAGATGGGTTCTGAATTTATTCATAGTTATTACTTTCTAATTCCTAGATTAGAGTTTGAATAATTGATCAGTAATTTCCTAGATTGGAGTTTGAAGTTTGACTCAGTTTTTCAGTTTGAAAGATGTTTCGATCTTTTCATTATTAAACATTTCTAAGGTCGGTCGAGCCGATGTCTTAGGTAACATTCTACCTCATCATATATTGTGCCACAACTCTCAGATTACCAACCCTAGTCGATAATTAAATATTTGGTGATTCATGAAGACATTAAATACACCCAACATTTTGGCATCGTTGTCGGGGAGTTGTAGATAGGTAGAATTTAGTTGTAGGTAGGTAGACTTTTCTTCTTAAAACTTAGTAATAGGTATAATTTTCCTTTTTGAAACTTAGAGATAAGCTGGTGGCGGGTGAGCAGTAAGACGAGAGGTAAGAACTTGGGCATCTGTTATAACAGGCATCCCCAAAACCCAACAATAGTAGTAATGCAATTAGAATTTATTTCAGTTTTAGCTTTGTTTTCATGAATAGGTCTAGAGACTCAAAAGGTAGATACATTAAAATTAGCCTTCCCAATAAAATCCCTACTAACCTTTACGAGGGGCGTTCCACCCCAACTACTAACTCAGCAGAAAGTTATCGGAAAACACCTAAAGGGGATTGTCCTACTTGGGAATCTAAGGAAATCGTTTCTGGAAACCATTCAGGGGGAACCATAGAGACATTAGAGAAATCTGTTCATAAAGAAATTCCACTAAAATAACCTCAAACTCATATTGAGACTGAACTTAGACAAGAGGAAACTCAAAAAGATAAAACATCAGAACCTCTCAACCCTCCATTATCTCAAAAACCCAAAGACACTGCCTTTTCAATAGTAGGTGGTCCAAACCTAGTAGAGTTTGTTGATCCTGCACAAGTAGACGCTCTTTTTGAAAATTCTGTGAACGTAGTTGTTTCACAGATTGAGACAACAATTGTAGGACCTTCAAAACTGGACTCCCACGTAGTTGGTAATTCCTCTCATAAAAAGAGGAATACTATCCCTAAAACAGAACGTTGGGACATCCCATATTCACCAAGAAAGGAAAAACCTAGGTATTCTCTCTTTGGAAATCAAGTTTTCATGGAGAATGGAAATGAAGATCATGTTCAACAAGAGGAAGAAGAGGGAGAGGTTAGAACTGAAGGTACGTTTGGGTTCCCTATCCTAGACACTGCATAAGATGTAACCATGAAAAACATCCCTCCCTCCTCACTACCGACCTTTTATGGGAAGAGTACTAAATATCCTGATACATTCTTATTTGAATTCGACATTTTGTGTAGGAGCTATAAATACCTACAAGATGGCCAAAAGCTAAAACTTTTTCCTCCCACATTAAAATATTCTTCTCTTCGATGGTTCATGGGGTTAGGAGAATCTAGTATTAGAACTTGGGAAGACATGAAGACTGCATTTCTACGAAAATATCAGGATTACTGTAAACCTAAGGACTCTCGCAATGATATTTTCAAAATACAACAACTTGAAGATGAGATCCTAGAAGACTATCTCGAAATATTTAACTATGTGTTGCATAAATCCAAATATAGTGATATTTAGGAAGATGCAGTAAGAACACTCTTCCTTAAGGGAATCTCAGAAGAATTCTTAGAAAGCCTCAATCTCATGGCAGCAGGAGACATCTCTCATAAGTCTTTCACACAGATTTGTGAGCTATGTAGGAATTACACTAGGAGTAGAGGGAAAAGTGGAAGACACTTTCGAGAATCTTATACTAGGAACCTAAAAGAAAATACATCTAGTCATGGTGGAGTTATAAGGGTAGAATTGGGAAACCTATTAGAAAATTTCAAAACAGATATCTTAGAAGCCATGGGTTCTCCATTAGATGCATTACAAGCTAAAAAGAGACATGATGAGGAGCGTGCAGCAATGAGTGTTTTATGTCCTAGGTGTAGAACTAAACATCCCCAATGGGAATGTCCATTGAATAATGTTTCAGTATGTGACGTTTGTACAGAAGAACATCCAACTGATAACTCTCCATCGTTGCATGGGTCGCAAGCTATATATAAGAGTGGAAATTTTGGTGAAACATATAGGAGGCCTTGGCAACCTAGATATCAACCATCATATTAGGATCCATCATTACAATTCCCACCTTATTACCATCCTTATCAACCTCCTCAACAATGGAACAATTCAGGTTGGAAAGATTGGCCACCTCGGTATCCTCCTCAGAATTCTCAACAACAACAATGGCCACACGGATGGAGAGGATAGGCTTATGCTCAACCACCTCACAAATCAACCTCACCATTTCCAGAATATGCATCCCCCAATACCCACAATATTAGCTGCACAACTGATACCAAATCCTAAAAAAAATCCAACTCAAGCTCTTAATAGCATTGGGTTGCTACCTCTTCCATCATATGTTATTTCGACCGCACCAGTGCATGAGATTCGACTGCGGTCTGGAAGAGTTTTGCAAGATCAGTCCAAATCATTAGTTGTTATTTAAGAAGAGAATGAAGAAGAAGACATACCTAATGAAATTTTGAATGATTCCATTCTTGAAGATGTGGTTATTCCTAAAGCTTCAACACATAACCATCCTCATAAAGAAGTAATTACAAGAGAAAAATCACCCCCATATCCGGAGCGTCTAGTAATAGAAAAACCTGTAACTTATCTAGAGTATGATATCATTAACGAATTGAAAAATATTTGTATCAAGATCCCTTTGTTACAAGCCATTAAATATATACCGATCTATAGTAAAGTGATAAAGGAAATCTATATTAAAAGACCAGTTAAAAAGCAAAAAGACCCTCCGACAATTCATGACATAGGTGAAATGTCAGATTACATAGCAAACCAACCTAGAATTCCAAAGTATACAAATCCAGGAAATCTTGTGGTAATTGTTATCATCAATGACACTATCATAGGAAATACACTTATTGATCTAGGGGATGCTATTAACCTAATGACTACCACAGTTTTAGAAACTCTCCATTTAGGACAGTTTCTCTGCCCTACCCCAACAATGCTAGAACTAGCAGATCGCACTATGGTGTAGCCTGCTGGAAATCTTAGATGATATCATTGTATCAATAGCTTCATGGGAATATCTCGTGGAATTTATGGTCATAGAATCAAAGGACCCTTCCAAAGGACACCCTAACATTCTAGGAAGACCTTGGTTAGCCACTGCTAATGCATTTATAGGATGTAGGGATGGAGAGATGATTATCTCTGATGGGTTGTCTACAAGAAAACTAGCTTTATACCCACCAGCAAAACCAGTAACTGAAAACCTCTTTTGGTTAGATTTTCCTTTTGGGGATGATAACTTGGAAGAACTTTCCCTTGTTAGTGATTTCTCCTGGGAACTTCAAGAACAAAATACCGATAATGTGTTGAACCAATTTGTCTCTTCCACAACATGTATAGACTTTCCTTAGTATTTTTCCCAACTTGACCAAAATATTTGGAAATGAATTCCAAGAAAACATGAGCCTCTCAACATTTACAAGTACACCTTGTGTCTTCACAATTGAAGAGCATATAGGATCCTATACCATACCTTGTGAGGTTAGTCCTGAAAAATTTCTACATATAAATGCAGGTTTAGATGAGAGTCAGCAAAAACAATTACTAAAAGTTCTCAAGAATCAAACTGGAGCATTTGCATGGGAATACACCGATATGAAGGGTATACACCCAGATACTTGTATTCACCACATTTACATGGATTCAAACATACCTCCTGTCAGGAATCCCCGGAGAAGAATGAATCCATCCCTAAGGGATATAGTTAAAGATGAATTACAAAAACTCCTTAACGCTGGTTTCTTCTACCCAATTTCTAACAGTAAATGGGTGTCTCCTCTAGTGGTAGTTCTAAAGAAAGTTACAAGGAAATGGTGTATCTGTGTTGACTTTCGAGAATTGAACAATGCCACTCTTAAGGACTACTTCCCTTTACCTTTAATTGATCAGGTGTTAGATTCCTTGTCAGGAAAACAATACTTTTCTTTCCTTGATGGGAATAGCGTATACAACCAAATATTAATAGCACCCGAGGATCAAGACAAGACAACCTTTACTTGTTCTTGGGGGACATATGCATATAAAGTGTTTCCATTTGGCCTATGTATTGCACCTACCACTTTCCAGCGTGCAGTCTTATGAATTTTTGTTGACCTTATACATGACTGTGTAGAAGTTTACATGGATGATTTTACAGTTTATGGTAATACCTTCCAAGAAGCCCTTGATAACCTTGAAACAGTTCTTATTCGGTGCCAAGAAATTAATTTGGCCCTTAGTCATGAAAAATGTAAGATGTTAGTAACCAAGGGCATAGTTTTGGGATATCATGTCTCTCTTCAAGGAATCAAGGTGGATCCTACCAAGATAGAAATAATTGTTAATCTTCCTCCTCCAAAAACTCAGAAGGAGGTAAGGAGCTTTCTTGGCCATGCAGGATATTATAGACGTTTTATTGAAAACTTCACTAAGATAGCTGCACCTATGTTCAAACTACTCATGAAAGATACAGATTTTCAATGGACTAAACCTTGTCAACATGCCTTTGAAACTTTAAAGGAAAAGCTATTAGTGGCACCAATACTTAGGGGCCCCAATTGGTCCCTTCGCTTCCATATATCCACTGATGCTTCTAGAATGGCTATAGGAGGAGTTTTGGGTCAAAAGGAAGGACAAACATCATATGCCATCTATTTTGCTCGCAAAAATTTGACTCCTGCAGAATCGAAATACACTGTTACTGAAAAAGAGTTTCTGGCAGTAGTCTATGCAATCAACAAGTTTCGTCACTATATCACAGGAAATGAAGTTTTTGTACACATAGATCACTCCGCCATTATATTTTTAATGAATAAACCAATCACCAATGGAAGGGTGACTCGGTGGCTTCTTTTGTTACAAGAATTTAACATCACTTTTGTTGATCGTCCCGGTTGAGAGAATGTGGCAACAGATTTTCTCTCTCGAATTCAAATTGACAATAATGCCAGTCTCGTCGATGATAGCTTTCCGACTGAACATTTGTTCATTTTTTCAATTCGAACCCCTTGGTTTGCATACATAGCCAATTATTTAGCAACTGGGAAGCTACCAAACCATCTCTCCCCACCTGAGAAACGTAGGATCATAGTTCAAAGTTCTAATTATTATTGGGTGGACAATGATCTTTTTCTTACTGGTCCTGATATTATTTTTAGACGATGTGTACGAGAGGATGAGATGGCAGAGATCCTACATGCATGTCATCGTGGACCTTGTGGTGGGAATTTTTCTGATAAAAGAACAGCTTACAAAGTGTTGCACTCTGGATATTATTGTCCAAGCATTTTTAAAGATGCTTCCAAGTATGTCAAGGGATGTGATAGAAACAAAAACAATTCAAAATTGGAGACTGGGCATTACTTTTTTATTCAAGGTACAAAATCTTTAAAGGTAAATTAACTACTCGTTGGATGGGTCCATATGAAATTGTTACAGCTTTTGATAATGGATCTGTTGAGATTTAGACAATTGATTATTCGCCAATTTCTTTTGTTGTAAATGGACATAGACTTGGACTTTATCATCAACCAATATCTAAACAAGATTTTGTGTAGAATTCCTTACAACAGAAGGAGATGGAGTTGGTTGAAGAGGAAGTCATTCCTCCTTATCCTGGTTCTTGAATTATTTTGGGTTATCTTTCTTTGTGTACATATGTAAATATATTTGTATTTCTTTAAATAAATAAGAGTCATTTTTAATAGATGATTGCATCCCTACAGGAAATTCATTATTATGATCAGCTTATGGAATTTGTCAATTAAAGCAGGAAGACTCTTCTCCTTTCCCTAATTTTGATAAATTTCATATGAGTTTTCTTTGTACATATGTTTTTGTTTTGAATAAATTTGAATCATCTAACAAGTGGTTTTGCAGTTTGATTACAAGAACCTTATCTCTATAATCAGCTCATGAAATATTATCTGAAAAAGGGAAGTGCTCTAAAAAACTCATAATGCATCCTAACTCCTCTTTCGATTATTGTTGAAAATTGAAAATTTACAGTGAAAATTTAAAGTATTCTTTATATCATTTCTAACCACTTTCTTCTATGATTCTTTTTTATTGATTTCATTTTTTTTGTATATGGTATTTGATTCACACATGCACATTTTCTATTTATCATTAGAATAGTTGCTTAAGACCTACTTTAATCATCATGTTTTTCAAAGTTCTATCTTACACCTATGGACTACTAGTTCATCCCAGACTCATTATCAAAACTTGTCTCTTAAATCTTTCTTTAAAAAGGTAGCCCAAGAGTGAGTGATATTTCTACTTGTGGGGAACATTACTGATATTTTATGAAGAAGATAGACTGAGAGGTCAAGGAAAAGCTTTAGGTTATTCTCTTTTAACATGATCTATAATCCATCTTATTATAAATAAAGTTACTCATAAGGTTCGCTCTTAAAATTTCAATTATGTGTTTAGCAAGCTTAATACACTCTAGTGCCAACCGAATTCGACATACTAAAATCATTATACAAAGAAAACCTGCCAGGGTACTGAACAGGCTCCCTGGCAGCGGGTCCATGCTAAGTAAAATCTTAAATAAGGAAGCTCGATAAATGCAAGTAAACCCGTCGGGGTATTGAATAGGCTCACTGGCAGTGGGGCTATGCTTGCATGGTACCAAGATAAACTCACCGGGGTACTGAACAGGCATGCTGGCAGCAGGGCAATATAAAAGAGATATGGTTAATGCATTACTAGGCACATGACTCATCTAAAAACCTGAGTATACAAATACATGTTTAGGCCACTTATTTATACTGCCATAAGAGAATGGTTGTAAGTTGGACTTGGACCCTGTCCTCTGATTCAAACAATACCTAGGATATGATTATCCTAGAAATGGGACCCATAACCATAGAAATCTAACAAACTCCATGGTGAACTTTATCTATATTCTTTAGATGACAAGAGATCTTTAAAATGAGTCAAGGATGATTGGTTTTCCTATGGCATTTTTCACATCGATTGTAGTATCATTATTCATATGGTCTTCCTAAGCACTGTTATTTTTTTATGAATGTGCATTTATCAATCATCTCCATTATTAGTTAGTATTTTTTTTTCTTACAAATATATATATATATATATATAATAACAGCATTTTAGAGATATTGGCTAAAATATTAATTGAAAATATTTGAATATCAATCAATTTTTCTTTGATGGCTTGAGGACACACCATACTTTTGGTTGGGGAAGGTTCAGAACTGTCTTTACTTTATGATTATTTATAAAAAGTTCATTTATCTCTGACAAAATGATAGGTGTTTTCAGGAATAATGCAAGTAGCAGAAGATTGTTCTAATCCATGATAAATAAAGAAGAGCGCGAATGAAGTTTCAGAAAAGTAGGATTACATCATCTTTTTGTGTGCTGACAGCCCATAAAAATTCTCTACATAATCAGCAGTACTCAGATCTAGCAAAGCACATTTTGTACAGAAGGTCCATATGAAGGATCAAAGGAAGGGTCGAATGACGATCCAAATGAAGTGACGAATGAGGAAAATGAACGATGATCCGAATGAAGTGTCGAATGATGTTCCGAATGAAACCATAGATTATAACAGCATGATTTAGTATGCTAAGGTATCTAATTTTTGAATTCTGTTGATAAAATCCAATTGACTAACCATACCAGAGATCAATCAAATGTCATCTCTGCACTCGATCTCATTCCTTTACTCATTTCCACTTCATAAAATGAATCAATTAATCAAGCATTATTGCGATTTTAAGAATCATTATATGGATATCATGTGATTTTAACTCTTCATTAAGTTATATGTAAAATTCATCATGCGATCTATCATTGTATTAATCAAAATTCATCATGTTCTTTTATGTCACTTATGCTTATAATATCATGATGGAAATTACATTCAACCTGTCCAAAGTTTACTTTGAGCATGGTTGAATATATCATAGCCATACGAATTCACTAATGCACGCATCTTTATGATGGCGTAGGATTCAAGATTTTTGAATGATAGCATGATCGTTCAAACGTGCTAAATCTCTGTTCATGATCATTCAACCGTTCAAATGGATCACATTTTAAACCAATGCCTATGTGATTTTTACCTTCATTTTGTCTGCTCTCGTCTTCTCTGAGTCCATCCAGCTGCATTCTTGCAAATTCCTTGCATTCCCTGTAACCCCCTATGTTCTGTCTACCTTTGTTTAACAATGTCGATCCGCTATGAGCCTGGAAGCTACCAGGATTTGCTCTGTATCCTGGAATTTAAAGCTTACCGTGAGAGTTTTCTTCAAGCAGGTTGGGGTCTGTTCCTCCGTCTTCTCAAGGGCCAAGATGACGATATCTCACTGCTATTTTCCAAAGCATTCGATGGAAAAATGACTAAATTTGGTTGTATTACCTTTCCCGTAACGTAAGCGTCTATTGCGTTGGCCACAAAGCTTCCCAGGGAGGGTGCTCATTGGCACAAGCACCTCTTACTCCCACGGATGACTAATGAATTTGCTCTCAAAGCCGAATATAAACACATTGTAGACACAAAAGGGTTCCACTGGGAGTGGATTAAGCCAGAGTAACTTGATCCCTTGACCGTTATCATCTGGTTGATCACTTGTGAAGGTAATTTTACCATCTTCAAAGCCTATCACTTCCGATTATTATCTCATTTTTTTGATAATCAAACCCTAAATTTTCCATTTTATTTTCTGAAGAGCCTTGAGAAAATGTCGAACCAGGTGAGGAAAAATGTAGTTAACCCTGTTGGTAGTTTATACCACCATTTCCTCATAAAACTCTTGATCATTCACCAGTTGAGGGAAAAGGGGAAAACATGGGATAGCTTTTTGTTTGAAGTATTAAACCCCCATTTGGTCAAGAAGCCCCTTGTCAAATCCTCTGCCTCTCGCAAGAGTCACCGATTTCAAACTCATGCTAATGAGCCCATTCAAATCTCTGCCCAAGCAAAAGGGGATACTAAGTCTGTGCAGTTTAGTGAGGGTGCCTCAGGAGAAATGCACCTTGTCCATTCATCCTCTCTTGAGCTTGTTCACAAGGACACGACCACAAAACCCCCAGTCTTTTCACCAATACCCATGAAATCAAGAAAGGCCAATCGTGATCAGTCTGTCGACCAGACCATCATCCAGCCCATCGATCAGTCTATCATTCAACCAATGTAGTCAGATAGCCTTGAATTACAGATAGACAACCTTGTCCTTGAAACACCCCTTCTTGCGTTAGCCAATGTCTCTTCTTGTTTGCTTGAAGATCCTGTCTTTGAACCTGCCCCTACAGACATTGAAGACAAGGCTCCTAAAGAACACATTACATCTACTGATCCCGAAATATGTTTAAAGGGATCGAACCCTCACAAAGATCCTGAGTCTTTTGCAAAACCATCTACTCCACTCCATCAGACCGTGGATAGATTGACCCAAGACATAGCACAGTTAAAAATACAAATGAGAAGTACGTTGAGATAATCTTCGAGCTTCACAAAGAGAATAAGGAACTGTGTATACAAGTAAAGTGTGTCGAATACCTGAGCAGCGCCATAACATCTTCTCATGACTCTCTTCAGACGAGGCACGATACCTTGAGAGCCCAATCCATGAATTTCAAGCCTAAATCTAATTCCTTATCTAAGTCGAAGGCAGCTGCTACCGCAGCTCATCCTTCTTCCCGAATTCCTCTATGTTTTGCTTAGTGGGACCTGGCATATCTTTGGTTTTGGGAATGTTGATGTCCATTTTTGTCATCATTTTTGGTCATTAAACGTGCTCTATTGGAATTACTTTTGTCATTTTTGGCATATTAATTCATACTTCTTGCCATTCAGACCGTCAATCAAACCCAGGTATGAACTTATTTTCATATCACACAAATCTTGATTAATTATCATCATATTATGGTTTATTAACATTAATTTAACATTTCTCGACCTGCTTGACATATAGACTTCATTCTGCAGGCTATGGGTTTCAAATGGAACTTCATTCAAATGCGCATTCACACTGAAGACGCCCAACCTCCTTCGGACCATCATTCATCCCTCCGTTCGCACCATTGGATTCATTGGTTGGAATATTTTGGGGCATTAAAGACAAAAATAGTGACATGGGTTCTGTTGGCAATGTGTCCCTCATGGTGCGTCGTCCCTCATTATAGAATATCCTTGCTCATGTCTTCCCAGCTTGACAATGCATCCTCTTCCCACATCAAAGGAAATCAACGCACACCTGCTCGCGTGAAGTGAACCAACGGCCACAAAATCAGGAAGATGGCCTGTGCGCTGTCGTGAACAGTCCTGTAGCCGTTTTGTTCAGTCATTAAGACCTCCTATTTTTAGAGAGGTCGACCACTGAAAGGGTCAACCTTCTTCCCCATTGTAAAAATATATAAAGATGTCTCTCATTGAGAAACAGATTTAGCTAGTTAGCAGCAGTACTTGGAGAGATACACAGAGCTAGAAAACGACTGTCTAAGCTTTGATTTAGTTAATAGAAGTTTCTAATTTAGTTGTTGATGTTCTGTTGGTGATTGATTTGAGTTAGACAATCCTTGATTGTTGAGAAGGGCCCCTCAACAACCAGAGGTTTTTATTGTGTATATATATATATATACTTTTTTTTTTGCAGATAAGTAATTTTTATTTTTAGTACATGTATTTAACTTTGTTTTTCCTGTAGATGTCATTTTTCTGTTATCTATGTCTTGCTGCTAATATAATTTGCATTTTCGGAATTCAAAGTGACCAGTCATGCATAGTTTCCTTTAGTTTGCTTTCAGTTTTCCATTGCAATTAGATAGATTTTAATTAGTTTAGTGTTTCAAGTCCAGTTTGTAGTTAGATTTAGTTATGTTAAATGTTGTTGTAGCTATAGATTAAATTCATTTACCTTTCAGCCCTATTTTATTATGCAATATAAATGGTTTTCTTTCCTTAGATAGTGATTAGTGTAATGGCTTCTTGTTATTTCAACCTTAAATTGTTTATTTACTGCTTTTCTTGCACTATAGATTAAAATGCATAAACCAACTAGTGTTAGGATTATTTAGTCTTCTCATTTTCATAGTTTATATCATTTTTTGTCATCCGGACTGTCATCCGGACTGTCATTCAGACTGTCTTTCAGACTGTCATTCGGATTGTCATATGGACTTTAATATTTTCTGTCTTATTTGTATGCTTGTTTAAAGTTCAATTTTTTTAGGGTTTCGAATTGTATCATTTCCTGTAGTTAACCAGTAGTTGTGTATGTAATTAGGACCTTGTTTTGAACTACATAGAGTTTCAATTAAGATTCATAATCATTCTTAGTTTTTATTCATTTCTTTCACTTTGCTTTAGTTTACTTTTTAAATTATGTTTCTACAATTGGTCTTTTATATCTGATTTCTTAGCTTGTTACTATTCTAGAACTTGTCAATTTCAGTCTTAACTTAGTTTACTTCATTTTTATTAAGTAATTTCATTCTCAAAAGCACATTAGTTTTTCATAGTTTAATCATAATTCTAAATTCAAGCATAGGATTTGCTCTTCTCATTTACATAGTTAATGAAGATGTTCATAGGATATGATTTGATTCAGAAATAGAATATATTTATCAAGTTTTATACTTGCTTCTAGATCAAACTCATTTCCAAATAAATATCTTTATCAAGTTTTCTACTTGCTTCTAGATTACATTTGTTCCAAGTCATTTGCTTATGGATAAAGAATAGATTACAATGTTTAAAGTTAGTTGTAATTGGTCACTCTTTAGCTTGCATCTCTTTGTAGAAGTTAAACTAGATTTACTTCCGTTCTATTTCCTTGTCACGTTTGAAAGTCATTTCGATACATTTTCTCCCATTCCAATTACATTTGACACATTTCTTCAGAATCCTCAAGGAGAATGGAATTAGGTAGCTTAGTTTAGTTTTGAGTATTTGTTAAATGCATGAATAGTTTAACTATTGGATTTCTTAGGTTTATTAAGTAGTTTGTAATTTTGTTTCTTGTTTTCCATAGTTAGTTATAAACTGAATCATTTCAAAGATAGGATCCGAATTTATTCATAGTTATTACTTTCTAATTCCTAGATTAGAGTTTGAATAGTTGATCAGTAATTTCCATATTTCATAAGAGTAGTTTGCTTTTGATCGAGTCTTGTTTCCTAGAATAGTATTGCTGTTTTTATCTTTTTTCAGTCATTGTCCATAAAGTAGAGTAGTATAGATTGATACTATTATGATATAGTGGTTTAGTTATGTTTAATCAGTTTAGTAGTTGTATTTTTGAAGTTTGACTCGGTTTTTCATTTTGAAATATCTTTCGATCTTTTCATTATTAAACATTTCTAAGGTCACCGAGCTGATGTCTTAGGTACCATTCTACCTCAGCACATACTGTGCCACAACTCTAAGATTACCAACCCTGGTCGATAATTAAATATTTGGTGATTCATTAAGACATTAAATACACCCAATAGTGATCTTGAGATTCCATCTTGAATTCATCAGAACGATTGTGAGGCCCGGTTCTTGAGAAAATATGGTTGCTACCACTGTTGCTCCCCTCTCCATTATTGCTTCCTAGCTGCTAAGCTAAGAACTCTCTAGTCTCTTTCTCGGATTGAAAAATATTGTGAGAGATGTCTTGTCATCCTTTCATCATGCTTTGAAAAAAAAAATTCAACTCATCGTTGTCTTCATTGTGATAAATGTATGACTCTCCTTGTAGTTTCCCTTTACTGGAATTTATTTCTTCTCTCTCTTCTCCTTCTGACAAAGGATCCTTCTTCTTAGAATCTGAGTATCTTCTTGGACTCATAGAAAGAATTTAAGAGCAGTTTTAGAGGACCATGCTCTGATACCACTATAATGTACCAACCAGTATTAGTGATACAAAAAATTACTTCCTTAGATAATCAATTAAAAACGATGGTTCAGGGAGCTAGTTTGACTATGGTTGGGAAAGATCAAAATCTATGGGTGGAAGTAATACTATCATATATGTTAATACCTCTGGAAAAGGTACTGGGACCATTTATCAGTCGAAATCAACAAGGTTGAATTCTACTGCAATGCTCTTGGGCACCCCAGCATATGCAAACTATTATTATTCTATTCATTGACTGGAAGCTATGGATGAAGGATTTTGACTCGGAGAGGCTAATAAACATGAAATATCAGTAAATATTGTATAGACATGGATAGTTATACGTGTCCTTACACTAAACTAAGATTAGTTAAGCTTAACCTAAGACAGCTATAAAACAAATGCTACCTTAAATCTCTAAATCTAATCAACGCATACGATTTTGAATGGATTTGAAGAGGAATAGTTGGTATGACTCACTTTTAAACCAGAAGTTCTTTTAGCTTCCAACTCATGTCTTGACTTCCATAAGCAGAACCTGTTTGGATTGAACAAGCAACAAACATAACCAATATCCAAATATCTCATATACTAGGTTAGACCTAAATAAAATCAGATACATTGCATGTTCCTGAGTGAAACACAACACACAAAATGGAGAAATAAGACAAGTTTCATTAGATGGAAACTATGAGAGACTTATAAAATGATACCTTGATGTCCAAGCAATCCTTAAGCTCCAAAGCTTCCTTCCTTAAGATATATTTGTAGACCTCCTAAGATCATAGGTTTGGTGCCTCAATATGTCCTCCCTTTGGTTCATGGATGGCCTCTCTCTTATAGGACTTGGAAATCCAACCATATGGAGAGGAAGATGGATCTAGATGAGTGTTTAGTGGATCAGCCAAGCAAAATGAAGGAAATAGGATAGGATCGAATCAGGAGTTCCAATCCCAAGGAAATATCCTAGAATGTTAGATCCAAAATCTAAGGCAAAGGGTTATTACTCAGATTTTCACGCCCCATGAACTGAGCATAGCGTGAAAATGTTGGGATTTTTGTGCCCCATTAGTTATGCAAAACGCGAATTTAGGGAATTTTCGCGCCTTGGGCTATAGCAAGGGCAAAAAAATTAGGGCAAGGAAAGGTCAATCAAGGTGACACTTGTCCCATTGAGTTGTCATTCGATCATAGTTGATTGGATTTGTCTCCAAAGCTTCCAGATGAGACCAAGGAGGGGATCAACAAGGTACAACGCATATTAGGAGTAAGTGTCGCTAGGTCGCATGTCATGAAGATGTGACACAAAGGCTCGAAGTGTAACTTTGAGGTATAAAACATATATAGTCATCATTTTTTCCAGAAATTTTGAGGAATTTCTGATAAAGATACACAAAAATATAAGCAAAATGACATTCCAGGATTGCACAACTAGTTAATTTTAGGAAATCCCAAACAGTCAATGAAGGCTCGCGAATTTCTTATCTCAGACATGGATTGAGTCATTTAAAATATTAAATAACATTGGGAACGTAAATCAACTCTTTTGGATCTATACTCATGCATTTATTAGAGACAATATGGAAACTAGTGAAATTCTATGCAATTCTTGAAGGGGTGTAGAAAACTCAGAATATTTCAAACTTCTGCAATATTAAACTTGCTTTATGATATCATAGTATCATAATTACTATAATTACATCATATTTAAGCCAATAATATTCTCATAATATTGCAATAACCTTCCTCCTCTCTTCACAACAATCTAGCACTAGAAATCAATAGGAAGCTTGGAGATTCGAATCACAAACTTCATGGCACTTATTTTGATATTCAAACTAGACTTGGATCAGATAAAGGACCTGAAATAAAACTCAATTAAAATGTCTTAATTCCATCATCCTTTCATAGGATGTAGGGGCACATAACCCAGCTTTGACTAGGGGCATATCTTCCAAGTCTCTGAGGCACAATTGCTCTCAAACCAAAAATCAAACTGACAAAAAATGTGAAGGGGTGGCACACTGCTTTATTTATAGAGAGATTATGACTTGATGATCATGTCTCCTTGGCTAATTTTTCCTCATGAGTGAATAAGGAAAGCTATACTTCCTTCATTTTTCATTTTTGCTTTCCTTTCCTCCTTTTTCTTTTTTTGCTTGCTTTCCTGCTTTTTGCTTTATCTTTTTCTGCTTTTTCTGGATTTTCTGATTTATCCTACTTTTCTGGTCTTTCCTGCTTTTCTGATTTATCCTACTTTCTTCTTTTGTGCTTCTTTCTACTTTATGTTACTTTTCCTGATTTTTTGTTGCTTTTCTTATTTGCTCCATCTTTCTTTCATTTTTCCTGATTTTCTAGATTTTGATGCTTTCTTCTTAACTTCTTCTTCAATTCATCTCCAAGTCAACCTCATCCACTGATGTGCCCTAGTGGATAATTATCCTCATTTATTTATGATAAAATTATTAAATACATGAAAAATAATTATTCCAAGTGCATAATAAACTTTAGACAAAAATTAATTCACACTCCTAATTAATTAAATGCCTAGAATTCAAAATTAACCCCATAGTAAATGAAGTTGTCTCCTCAACCCAAGGGGTTGGTTGGGTTAGGAACTTGATCCAATGTTCACTGTTGAGGGGACATGACATTTTTCCCCACCCAAGATTTCTTTTCCTTAAGCAATTTCAAAATGGGATGATGTAAGATGTGTTCTCCTTCCCAAGTAGCATCCTCACTAGGCAATCCTTCTCATTGCACAAAAAATTCCTTAATGATTCTTCTCCTTAGATTCTTCTCTAGGACCTCCAAAATATTCTAAGGGATCAGATCCAAATTTTTTTCACCATCAAGGGGTGGCAAGTCTTGTGAAACCTTGACTTGCTTCCCTATTTCCTTCTTCAAACAAGACACATGGAAAACATTGTGGATCTGGCTGCCTAGAGGCAACTCTAGCTCATAAGCCACTTCCCCGATCCTCCTCAAGACTTGGTAGGGTCCATAGAACCTTGGATGAAACTTATCGTCCCTCGTAGACTTCAATGAGGAATATCTATAGGGATTCAACCTCAAATATACCATATATCCTACTTGGAAAGCTCGCTAAATTCTATGCTTGTCTGCATGCACCTTTTTCCTGTTTTGTGATACCCGCAAGTTGTCCTTGAGATTTTTTAGTATTACTTGACTCTCTTGGAGCCAATCATTTTCCTTCTGTGTCTTACAGTCACCAAATATCATATCATCAAAATTGAGAGCATCATATCCATATAGATCTTTGAAGGGAGACATACCAGTCAAGAGATGAAAAATAGTGTTGTAACAAAATTCTCCCAAATAAATGTAAATTCCCTAAAAAAAATGTAAAAAAAAAATGTAAATTTCCTAAATATACCTAATTTCCTTCTTATCAAATGTAATTGGGCCTCCCAAAAGTACAATCGATGGTGACAATGCGATCCACAGACCAATTGACTAGTGGAGATAACAAAGAGCTAGTTCTGCAGGCAATGGGGCCATGTTCCAATCAAGATGACTTGGAAACACCTCCCAATGGAAATAGATAACTTCAGGATTCAATTGCACCCACAATTGCTCCTTGGTGATCTCCTAAGTTTGGCCACTAAGATACCTTGCATCAAGTGTGGATTAGTGGTTCGGCCTACACGGTATAGTGTCGTCTCCCTACAACAAGTTGAGTGACTCGTAGGGGAGAGAAGGGAAACTATACCTTGGATTTCACCTCCTTGGTCACGATGCATTTCCGATATGTGTTTTCTTTGAACACTTGGTTATAGTAGGATTTTATAAGTACCCTATGAGTCTACAATGTTGTGTTTCAAAATATTGCTAATGAAACTAGATTGATGCGCATTAATGGATGCCTAGCCCAATCAATCCTACCTAACTAAAATGTTCTTTTGTGACCACCTGTGGAGGATTTTAGTTGGTTGGACAATTACAAATTTGATTTTAAGGGGTTTTGAATTTCACTTAGGGAGTGTAAGAGAGGTATTTCACACATCCTACCTATCTTATTCACCAAGCTCACAAGAAGTGTGAGGTGAAGAGGATACTTGGATTCGAAGATTCTTTAGGTCTCTTATTGTGTGCTAGTGGTGCAAACACATGTGATGAAAGAAAATTGCTTATTGGAAAATTAACTAGAAGAGTATAAAGTAAATGCAGAAGTATATTTACTTTTAAATCTAAAAGATGCACAAGTTTCTTTGCAAATCAAAATGCTAACTAATTGAAAAGCGTGCAATGTCACGTCCCCATCTAGACCCTATGACTTTAACATTTTAAATGATGTAATATTGTTATGAAATCATGGTGAGGAGCTCAAGGCCAAGGCCCTGCCATCGATTTAGTGATGCATATGGTTTGCGTGCTAGCAATGCACATTGGAAATTCAAATATCATGTAATATGCATTTTAATAAAAATACCCACAACTAGCTATGCGATGCAACAAAGAGATGGAGGCATGATTTCACAAGGAATTGGGAGGGAAAACATTCAAACCCTTGAGCCAATAGAGTCAAGCCAAGTGTCAATGAGAAAACCCATCAAACCCTCAACTACCCATGTTGACTTTTGTACCCAACCATTGATTTCTCCCAAGAGTTGGTTGGGGAAGTTAATGCCTTGGGAATGGGGAGGTATGGCTGTCCAAAATCGGGTATGGGCAAGCCACCCTCCATGGAAAATCGTGTTTGTCTCTTGGGGCAAGAATAGAGCCACGAAATGGCTGCCTAAGCCATTTTTATTTTCAGCATGGCCTTGCTCTCTCACGCAGCTCTAGCTGCCTGGGCGTTTTCCTCCCTCGTTTTTCTGTGTTTCCCTTCATCTTTTAGCTGGGAAGGGGCGTTTTTGTGTTGGTTACCAGTGGGGGAAGAGAGCATAACGTTTTGGGTCTTCCTGGAGGTCGTTTAGGCCATTGGAAGGGATCCTAACCCGTGGAGAGAAATCGGTTTTGCTCCCTGGGGTTGAAATCGAAATTCCACAGTTCGTTGGGTGAACCACGAGCTGGGAGAACCAATGTGGACCCTGTTTTGTGAACACCTCTGTTGTAAATGTGTAACCCTGTCAATAATCGTTTTGTTGTGAGAAGAAAGAGTATGTTGGGGTATGGGTAATGGGTAATCCATTATTCTGGCTTGAGCTTGAGAATGAACACCTATTGTTCCCTTGTAGCCTGATAAACCCAGTTGGACTGGCTTGGCTGAGATAAAATGGTTATTGGGCAGTGGTTGAGCTGGAATGTTCCCTTTCCCTTGTGAGAATCATGCCCAGCTCGGGGGTGGCCTTCGGACGGACTCAGTACAAGCTGTCGAAGAGCCTATGGCTGGGTGGAACGTTTCCGCGACATAGCTAGTTGCTTGGGACTACTCTGTTAAAGATAAGTATTCTCTTGTGCCATCTTTCAATTATTTAATTGATGAATATCTTGAATGTATGGCGAATGTGTAAATGAAATTACTTCTGCTGTGTAATGTAAATATTTATGCCTCTTCATATGTAATGAATGCTTACTTAATAGGTACATGGGGATAGATGCCCGGTTTTAGCCTCACGATCCCCTCCATTGCACTGGTATGATGGGTGGGGACGTGACAGAATGGTATCAGAGCTGCTGGTTGCAGCATTGGGCCTCTATGGGCCAAATCCAATAACAGTCATCTCTGACAGAAAGAAAGATTTCAATTTTCCTAAGTGTTCAAAAATTTGCTTAAAGTCTATTTGAAAAAGTTTTTGTTTAAAAGACTGTTTCGGAAGGAATTCCCGAATGTCTTCCGAAACTGCGGAAGCATTCGGCGAATTGCTCCGAAACTGCGGAAGCATTTTGCAAGTTTTTCCGCAACGCGGAAGAGTTCGGGAAGTCACCCCGAAATTTGCGGAAGGAATTCTCTTCCGAAATTTGCGGAAAGAATTCTCTTCCGAAATTTGCAGAAGGATTCCGCGAGTTGACCCGCAACGCGGAAAAAATCGGCGAAATGCTCTGAAAAAGCAGAAAAATTTCTAAGTGTCCGGCGTCGAAAGGAAATTTCGGAAGGAATTCTCTTCTGAAATTTCGGAAGGAAATCTCTTCCGAAATCATGGAAGACTTAGGCGAATCATTCCGCAACTGCGGAAGACTTCGCCGAATCATTCCGCAACTGCGGAAGATTTCGACGAATCGTTCCACAATTGCGGAAGACTTCACCAAGTTGTTCCGCAACTGCGGAAGGATACAGCCAACCGGCCCGCAACTGCGGAAGGATACAGCCAACCGGCCCGCAACTGCGGAAGGATACATCCAATCGGCCCGCAAATTGCGGGAGCATTCAGTGAACCGCCCCGCAGTGGCGGCAGGCAGGCGAAAAAAAAAAGGGAGTAAAGTGACAAAAACTCATTTTTTGGATAGGGGGAGCATCGGGGCTCGGAATGGGACGATTCCTGTGGGGCTCGGAGGCCATTGACGGAGGCCATGAAAGAACCAGTGAAGACCCCGGGCCCATTACACTCCAATTTGACAGAAAATGGATAACAGTGACTTTTGAAGGACGGAGTCCCGAGGCTTGACGGAAGGTCGGTTTGAGCTGAAATTGATCAAGCGCGGCCATAAAGCAGGCACGATATTAAGTTTAGAATCTTGGAGCCAAAATCCAAAGGATGTGGAGTCGGGGTGATCAAGAAGGCCAAAAAGCACTGTTCTGGGCCACTTTTTCGGGATTTTGAAAAGCTGGTGGACAGTAAAAGTGACCCTAGATGTGGGAATCATAAATTTTACTGAACTAGACATTTCATATTCTCATTAAGACGGACAGTTTCCGTTAGACGAAGATTTCTCAGAAATGCACCGTTTGGGAGATAGCCATTTTTGGCCCAAATTTTGGGATTTTGGAAAAATGTGAAAAGTGAGAAGTAGTGAAACCCAGAAATTCATAGAAGATGAATGGTGCATCGGAATTGGAATCCGTGAATTGCTGAGTGTTCCTTGTTATGTGGAATGACTTCGCCCGATAGATAAGTTTTTGTGATTCCTCATGGATTTTCTTCCACAGGTGGCTAAAGTTGGCATTCTGGACCAAAATGCAACTGTGTAAAATGTGCAGAATTGGAGTGAAAGTTGCCATTTTTGAAGAGATGTAGTTTTTGCACCTGATGTCAGAATGGAGCATGAAGACAGGCATTGGAAAGCTTGTCCAGCAGGGAATAATGATGCATGACCAGAGTTTGAATGAGGTCTGCATATATCATAGATATTTAGTGCAGAAGAGTGCCAGCGGTTGTTTTGACAAACAAATTTTGTTGTCAATATGGGCAATTTCTACAATTGCGTGATAGGGAACAGGAATTCCATGTTACGATGATGGATCGAAAAGGGAAGAATTTCTTAAACCTCTGTTTGTTATCATACTTATAATTATGAAATTGTCATATGGCATAAAAATGTTAAAAATGTAAAAGATTATATAGATGTATATGCACTAGAAGGCATCTTAACAAACTGCATAGTGCATATAGAAATGCTTGTGCATAAATGGGATATTGCATATTGGTAGAATAATGAAGTCTGCATATGCAATGAACCCCTAATAGAGGATATTGTGGATGATAATCACTGTTTATGTTGGTATTGGTTGTAGGACCAAAGATAACAAAGAGCATGGCTAAATGTGCTGAGGATGTTGAGGCATGAAGCCAACAACCTTATGCAGAAAGGACGGTGCAACCAATCTATGACCATAAAAGTTGGAAAAAGGACTGAGCAGCCTTGGTAAGAGGCCAACTGATCAGGTAACATCAGGCGATGTTAATGATAACCATGCAGGTAATGATTATTGGGTGCCAAATTGCATGAATGTTGAAGGGGATTTAGTAAGATCTCTTCAACTATGTTGTAGTTATGTTGAGTTAATTTGCATGTGATATTGAATACTGATTGGGACTGTTAACTTACCAAGCTTGGTAAGGTGTGGGTAAGTGAAGGAAACGATCCTTACACCCTATGACTGTTCAGAAATCTCAATGCATTCATGTGAATTTATATCATGCCATGTGTATATGATAACCAAAGCAAGTGAGGACTGGTGGTCCTGATTATGGTAATGCAAGTTATATGAGATAGTCATGTTTCGATCATAATATGCTTGAATGCATAGTACTCATGAAACAATGCAAAGTAGCATTGAGTAGACGTGCATTAAGAGATTTTATAAATCTTGTGATACATTGTATGAATGCATAGGGATGATACATATGTCATTGCAAAATAAACAATGAATGAAGGGATGAATTGATGATAATTCGGGGATCATTTCATGGACTGTCATGAATGATATGACTGTGAAATTTGATCTTGAGCTTATGAGGAGGAATCTCATGATTGAGAGCTCTAAGTTCTGTTAGTAAGAACAGTTGTAAATATCAGATTTGTAAATGTTTCGGATTTGAAATTTTGCTAATAATTGCTAATGACTGTTTGGCTTATATGAAAATATGTCAGGAGGACATGCTGTAGGTAGATTCTCATGTATGGCAGTGGGCATAAGACCATAACAGGCAGAGTGATGTCACTTACAGAAGCCAAACAATATGAGGATAGCCTCATTGCTAAGCAAATCAATTTCTATAGGAGACAGAATTGTAAAATTTATATTGAAGTCAATTATTAATGCTATTGATTGGTTATGGAACAATCATATTTGAAGCTTATTGCTAAATGTTGCTGACTGTTTGGCTATTTGATAAAGTGTGCAAGGATGACACATTACAGGAAGATCATGTGTGATGGCCTACAGAAGCCAAACCAGAGGGGAAATTCAAATATCATGTAATATGCATTTTAATAAAAATACCCACAAATAGCTATGCGATGCAACAAAGAGATGGGGGCATGATTTCACAAGGAATTGGGAGGGAAAACATTCAAACCCTTGAGCCAATAGAGTCAAGCCAAGTGTCAATGAGAAAACCCATCAAACCCTCAACTACCCATGTTGACTTTTGTACCCAACCATTGATTTCTCCCAAGAGTTGGTTGGGGAAGTTAATGCCTTGGGAATGGGGACGTATGGCTGTCCAAAATCGGGTATGGGCAAGCCACCCTCCATGGAAAATCGTGTTTGTCTCTTGGGGAAAGAATAGAGCCACGAAATGGTTTCCTAAGCCATTTTTATTTTCAGCATGGCCTTGCTCTCTCACGCAGCTCTAGCTGCCTGGGCGTTTTCCTCCCTCGTTTTTCTGTGTTTCCCTTCATCTTTTAGCTGGGAAGGGGCGTTTTGTGTTGGTTACCAGTGGGGTAAGAGAGCAGAACGTTTTGGGTCTTCCTGGAGGTCGTTTAGGCCATTGGAAGGGATCCTAACCCGTGGAGAAAAATCGGTTTTGCTCCCTGGGGTTGAAATCGAAATTCCACAGTTTGTTGGGTGAACCACGAGCTGAGAGAACCAATGTGGACCCTGTTTTGTGAACACCTCTGTTGTAAATGTGTAACCCTGTCAATAATAATTTTGTTGTGAGAAGAAAGAGTATGTTGGGGTATGGGTAATGGGTAGTCCATTATTCTGGCTTGAGCTTGAGAATGAACACCTATTGTTCCCTTGTAGCCTGATAAACCCAGTTGGACTGGCTTGGCTGAGATAAAATGGTTATTGGGCAGTGGTTGAGCTGGAATGTTCCCTTTCCCTTGTGAGAATCATGCCCAACTCGGGGGTGGCCTTCGGACGGACTCAGTACAAGCTGTCGAAGAGCCTATGGCTGGGTGGAACGTTGCCGCGACATAGCTAGTTGCTTGGGACTACTCTGTTAAAGATAAGTATTCTCTTGTGCCATCTTTCAATTATTTAATTGATGAATATCTTGAATGTATGGTGAATGTGTAAATGAAATTACTTCTGCTGTGTAATGTAAATATTTATGCCTCTTCATATGTAATGAATGCTTACTTAATAGGTACATGGGGCTAGATGCCCGGTTTTAGCCTCACGATCCCCTCCATTGCACTGGTATGATGGGTGGGGACGTGACATGCAATGGAGGTATTTCACACTTCCCATGCTTTTCTGATTCACCAAGCTCACAAGAAGTGTGAGGTGAACAACATACTAAGGGAGACAAGATTCTTTAGGTCCTTGATTGTGTGCAAAAAGTGGATTCTACACTAGCTTTAATCCTAAAAACATGTCAATTGTGCATAAACAAGAATGGTATTGAATACTAGTGACAACAATGAGGCCCATTGAAATCCTCAAGGTTGGTTACCTATGTAAGTTTAGAGAGATATGAAATTGTTACTTCCTAATCTTGGTCTAGGTGAACTAATTACTAAAAAAGTAAGTAATTATTGCAAACTAAGTTAATCTAAGTTCATCAGTAAGAAGCAATGGGGATGCAAGATTGTAGTATGCAGATAAAAAGCAAATCAAAATACTGTAGCATGGCCAAACAATACTCTTCCATGCAGTAGCATGGAAAAATAAAAAACAGTCGTGTTGTAGAATAGGTATAACATAGACAAGGTGCACATGTCAAACACCGGTAGGTCACGTGGATCATGAACTAGTTACCTACCTGGGTAGCGCGACTATAGAAGTTTTTTCCGCACGTGTAGCGTGGATGAGAGGTTGGGATCCATGCTACTATGTAAAAAATAATTATGGCCAACAATGGGAGAAATTCTGGTGCATGAGGTGGTAGACCTGATCTCCTGCAAATGATAAACACCTAAAATTAGTCACTCAGTATAAAACAACCTAGTTTAAAAGAAATAAACAAAAATAAGTGGAGGCAGCATTAGAACTATTATGGAAAAAATTGCACAATTGTGCACTCATCCACTTGGTAAGGAGCTAGGCCTTGTAGGCTACAGCAAGGCCTCATCCCTTGGATACCCTATGGTGGTTGGTGTGGTTGTCCTCCAAGTGATACCGCAAGAGTTTGTTAGTGGAATTCACATAAATCAAAGAAAATTGAACAAAATATAAATAAAAAGGAACTGGGGGAGAATGCAAACTCCAACAATAATCAAAGGTATGCCAAACCACTTTGTATTTCCCAATGTTCAAGCTGTACAACACCTAGGAGGTGTGGGATTTAAGGGAAGCCAACAATATCCCTTAAGGAGGCCTTTTTTTCCATATTGTATGCTAAGTGAGTGATAGAACAATGGAGAGAAACTCTTTCCCCTTGAAGGAAGGTGACAAGGGATCTTGGGAATGCTTACAGAGGTAGGAAGAGGTGGGATATCAAGAAGCTCCAACACAAATCCTACAACATAACCTTAATCTTCTTTTCTCTCTAAAAAATGCATTCCAGTGACTTCCTTATATAGGCTAAGAGGTGGCCAATAAAAAACTAGATCCAAATGTGAACTCATATCGTCCATGAACTAGTTCCAAGGTACATCAAGGGGGATTTTTAATGCCACCAAGTGTGTCAGGAGCTGAAACTAGATCCTTGGAGGTGATGGAGCCTTCAATCCGTTGCGAGAAGTAGGTGGTCCCGTCGTTTTGACAGTAGTGTGACTATCAAAGGAATAGCCATGAGTATTGCGTGGGTTCTAAACTGATAACATGATTTATAGATCGGGTTAACAATGGTTCAACCACGCGACCTATTTTTTTACTGATCTTGGGAATTTGGGACTCATGTTGTCTTTTGGATTTGTTGAGGATGCCTTTGGTGAACTACATTCTTTATGTTGGTGATGCCTTACTGCAAGATTCACCGAAATGTCACATGTGTGTGAGATTTAGGCATTAACACCTACCTCCGAGGCATAGTAAGGTTTTAGGTGACCAATGATAACTATTCCCTTCATAATCTGTCTTGTCAAAGTCACATATTTTTTTGTGCCTACTTCAGTAATAAACAAGATCCTAAATGGCCCTAGCCATCTCATGTGCAACTTTCCTAGGTTCTTTAAAAACTTACTTCCATACATCAATACTAACATGCTAGGTTCCAAGGTCTTACTGTTGATATTTATGTCATGCCAGGATTTCTACCCCTACTTATCCATGACTTGATTGAACCATATGATGAACATGCCTTATTCCAGTACCATAAGGTCCTCTACTCTTTGCGCAAGTGATTCATCGTCTGTCATCCTTGTGGCAAGCGCTATGCGCAAACTAGGCCCAACAAACTCCAGTGGCATGATTGCTTCTTTCCCATACACCAGTATGAATGGGGTCTTCTTAGTGAGACTCTTAGAATTTTTTTATATGACTAGATAATTGTTGGAATGTGTTGGTCCTAGTTGTCACGGTTAACATTACAGACCTTTGTAAGTGCATGTTCTAAAATCTTATTGAATGCTTCCAGTGTACCATTATCCTATGGATGATACAGTGTAATTGTTTTATGGTGTATCATGAAATATTCTTTTAATGCTCACATCATAGAGTTCAAGAAATGTGTACCTTGATTTACATTAGCACCTTTGGGAACCCAAATATGGTAATAATGTTCTCAAATATAAACCTTGTCGATGTTTCTGTAGAACAATACTTCACTATTGCAACCTCTGACCATCTTTTCAGGTACTCTATCGTAGTGATGATTTATCTGGCTCTAGTTATTTGTGTTAGTGGGTTTATGAGACCCACAAAATAAATATCCCACTTCTCGAATGGGTCAAGCGCAATGACAGGTAAGAGAGGCATCTCATCCCTACACAATGAATTTCCCGCTTGTTGGAAAACATCACATGCTTAGCAGTACATATTATCTTCTTGGAACAATAAAGGCCACCATAACTCTACACATAGTAATTTATGCACAATATCATTCCCTAAATAGTGTCCTCTAGTTATACCTTCATGGTATTCTCTTAGAAGAAGTGATCTTTCATGATCTAGAACACATAGACATAGAATCCCATCAACTTCTAGCTTATAGAGTTATCCTATGATCAACTGGAAATCTGCACTGCGCATAACGAGATGTCTACGTTGCAAAATTATGTACTCTGTCAATGCGCGACCAAAAGTAAAAAATGTTGCAGTCTCATTGAACTAGTCTGGTACAACCTCTACAGAAAAACTACACATCCCACAGGTCTTCATCCAAGCTTCCTTCTTCCTCTCCCGATTCAAGTCTTGATAACTGATCGAAACCAACATTTTGTTTTTCTGGATTCACCACAAATCCAAAATCAAATTCTTGGAAGAGGAGCTGTCATGTTCCCATTTTTTCAAGCACTAGGAAGCAGCCAATGTCACCTTAAAACCCCATGGATCCTAGTGAAAGTCAATTAATTAATTGATGAGGGGGATAACATTGGTAAATTACCCTACGCAATTAAATTAACTAGGACTAAAAATTCATACTCTAGTTGTTTCGATTAATTAAATTGAAGACGATGTAATTATTATTTACATGTGATGATCAGTTGGTTTATGACAAGGGAACATAAGGAGATAAGGTTGGCTTAGTGAGTTGTCAACCAAAGAGGAAACTGACAAAAAAAGTACATAAAGAAGGCAAGTGCACAAAGTAGGAAAGTGAGGAAAAGCAGGAAACATCCAGAAAGCTAAAGAGGGTGCAGTTTCAGAGAAGAACAAAATCCATCCAGTTGTAAAAAGAAGGAAATATCCAGAAAATCTAGGAGGGCGTAATTTCCAAAAAAGAGGAAAAGCTAGTTAGTGGAAAAGATGGAAAGTGCCAAATCAGTCAAGGAAGGTGCATTGGAGGAGGCCAAGGAGTTTTATTGGAAATTTAACTTGCTCAACAAGTCACCCAGTCTATTAAAGAAGGAGGGCACATCACATTCATATCTTTTGATAGTTTATTGTTTGTATAAGAGTAAGCTCCAACTTCTCTAGGATTTGGTGATGCACCCTTAGCCACCAATGGGAGATGTGCCCCATAATTCCTGTTACATTATTATTCATATAATGCATTTCATCCAATGATGACTAATTTTTTTGATATTATCCAGCGCTTTTAATACATCCTCTCTTCTTTCTATCTTATGAAGCATTATTATCATTCGGTGGAAATAGTGTTGAAGGGCCGAAATGGAGGTTTTGGGTTCGACCTTAATCATAATTTATGGACATTGATAGCGGTTCAATTTCTTCCATATCATTGTTTCCAGTAGAAAACACTTTTTTTCTCATCAAAAAAGGTGTTTGGATGACCAATATACAACCATTCTCATGGGAGCCAAGGTTTCAGTGTTGAGGAGCGCACGTGTGCAAATTGGGGAAGTTTCAGTTGATGAATGCGCCCCCTATGATAAGTCACTAAGATATGGTGTTCCTTACATGAGAATACATCTTCCCATTATTCATCATATTGTAGATCCAGAGAAGATCCTACTTTTTCTTCTCTTCTCAGACTCCTTCTACACTTAGTATTATAAGAATTCCATGGTTAGATATTCTCTGTAAAGTCTGAGATCAAAATATCATTATTTTTTGCTAATTATTCTCTAATATAGTATTATTCTTTTATTTTATATGTATATGAGCCATATTTTTCATCATAAGGATAATTCGAGAGCCTTAGAGGCTGATTGGGCTCACCTTTCACAAGACTATCTCTCTGTGCAATTTTATTGACTAGTTTCCAAAAATTTGCAATATATTGAGTTATGTAAATTCATTTCCATTTATGTAAGTTTATGTAGGTTTTCATTTGTATGAATAATCCATCCCAACTCATAAATAATATATTAGTGACCCTTTAGGACCGCTTGTATTCATATTTCTCAAGATCACTAGCTCATTGAGCACTTCTATTTGACTAGTTTTGCAATTTGATTAATTAAAAAGTCTTTGTATGATCAATTTAGGTTATGTCAATCATGTTGGGTCCCTGAGAAATTTATGAATACCATACAACCATTATAATGACAATTTTTTGCTTCTCTGCATGCTTGGGAGAGCCTGGAAGAAATCTAGTGGACTTGTCCCCCCAAACTCAGTCAAACATTCCCTAAACCTCAGAAACTTTTGTCCATCATAAAGTTAGGGATCTATTTACCTATTTTACACCTATGTTTTATTTCAATTGTAATTTAATCATTTTAGTATGCATATGCTAGTGTTCCTAGGAAGCCTTGGAGTAGACTTCATCCTGGTTGATGTTCGAAACATAAATGGCCCCAGTGCCTTGTGCATAGAACTTAGAATATGGCCTTGATTCTATTGTCCTTTATTCTTCACACTCCCTAGTACATTTTTCATATCCAAAAGTGTTCTCCTATCAAGCTCTAGGTGGGATTTTCAATGACTAGTTCTAATTCCTTCTTCACTAGTTTTGAGAACTAGTTACTGCTTGGAAAATTTCTAATTTTAAAGTTTGGTTTTGAGATAATATCATTTGATATAAGATAAGGTATATTATAGTGGTATCATATATATTTCCTTGTCTCATCCTGTTGAAATTAATTCATAGTGGAAGATATCTCAGATTTATTTTCAAGTTGCAATTTTGGAACTAGTTGCAATCATGGAAGATCAAGGCTTTGAGTTGTATGAGGAAGAAGAGATAATTTACATTGGTGGAGCATTACCAAGAGATGAGGATGTTTACATTTGTGACCATATGTACATATATCAATGGGATGAACCACCGATGGATAATACTAAGAATGATTTAGTAAAGAGGATATCTGCAAGCAAAACATTTCCCTACCAGTATCTAGCTTTGAGAAGAGATTGGTAAGTCCATTTATTTCAAAGATTACTTTTATTGCAGATTTGGATTTGCAATTAAGGATGAATATTTGGACTCAATAGAGAGCATCAAACCACCCATGGAGGAACCAATTTGTCCTGCCTCTGTGAGTAAAGAATAAGGGGAAAAAAACCATCCAACTACATCTGCTAACATCATGAGATTGTTTGGGTTTTCTTCAAGCGGATATTCCAAAGGATGTAAGCATGAAGAAGCCACTGCAAGTTCTACCAAGGATCACCCAATTATGGATCATAGAGTATCTACTAGTGGGTTCCAAGAAGAGGAATCTACTAATGGTTTCTCAAGTACTGAAGAAGCATCTATTGATGTATGTTGTGATGAGGTACCTACTGATGGGTTCCTAAGTTTTGAGGGGACATATACTGATTGATTTCCATCTCTCTATGTTGGTGACATAGATATGCCACTTGATGAGGTTGTTGTAAGCACAAGTTCCATTAAGAATGAAGATGAAGAGCTTGTAGTAGCAGAAGTTATTCCAGAATCATCTTTTCATCCATCATTTGAACCACATTTTGAATTTGACCTCACCGAAGAAGAAGAAGAAGTTCATCCTGAAGAAATTCATTTCCTTGAATGGACCTTGAAAATAAGTGAGAGGAAGATCAAGGAGGCATTGCACATTCTCCATGACACACATGTTTCAGTGTCACAGTCATGTTGAAGAGCTTCTTCATTGGAAGATTCATCTTCCCTTGAAGCCATGGAGAAGATTCAGAAAGGCATGTCTAGAATCCAAGGTAAATTTTTAGATATGCTTTCTCATAGAGATCATTTGCATGAGCTTGTTCATATGTTGCATGGATCATCCTTGAAGGATGACAAAGAGATAATCAAGCTCAATGATAAATTGATGACCACCAAAGATTATTTGACAAGCACTCAAATTTCCCTCCAAGAATCCAAGATGGAGATAAAGCAAATTCACCAAAAGTTGCAAAGATTATACATACCAGTCAACTAGTCTCTTATGGTTGGTTGTACTCAGAATTTTATGGAGGAAACTCATGAGGTGCATGATAACATTCATTTGCTTGAGGATTTTTTAGGTGCAAATGAAGAGTTTCAAGCACATATATTTCCCCAGAGCGAAACTGAGCTTCTTCCCAGAGTGAGCCATTCCTCCATTGAGGAATCAGAAGAGCTCAAGTTTGATGGACCAGCTTATGATGGATTTGATGCATCCATTAGCTTGATGGATGAGGTCTGTAGTGATAAAATTTTGTTCCATGATCATACATTATTTCCTACTATTGATTATGTTGATGTATACAACTTCGGAATGTATTTCACCTATGTATATTGTACTCCTATAGAGATGGTATTATTCCTCTATACAGAAGTTTCGTCATTTGTATTGACAGTGTTGCAAGTGTCGTAACTTGCTGTGATGGGTTATTAGACCACCAAGTGTGGGGCCATTCCGTATTAATGTAGCCATGGGTTATTGGACTGAGTTAGACAAGTCATCCCTGTTAGTTTATTGGGCAGGACAGGACAAGTATAAATAGAGAGCGGGAGCTCTCTATTTGATCATCTCATTATTCACTTCTACACTACTCGAAAAGTGGCGCACTAGTTGAGGAGGAGGAGTAGCTGCTAGTAGAAGACTATCTCTTGTACTTTGGTTGTATCATTGCTCTTTCTATCTTTGGGGAAGTTGTGGGGTTTTTCACCTTTATGGTTTTCCCCAATGAAACTCTGTGTGTCCATTGTCTTATGTGATTGCTTGATATGCTTGATACATGCTTGATATGATTGATATGTTGTACATGTTATTCTCTCAGTAAAGATCCCTAGAGTGTGTTGAATTAATGCTCAAAATCTAACATGGTATCAGAGCTAACCTGAGAAGAAGACATTGTGTAGTGGCGGAAAGTAGGGTTTCTTGTTTATTGGGTTTATCTCCACATATTTTGGAAAATAAATATGATATATTAACTCTCCTCAACAAGGTGAATCTTTCTGTCCAATCAGAATTGAATTCTAAGCACTTTCAGTTTTGGCCCTAAAATTTTGGGTTTCCACAAAAATAGGAATTTTTGAAATCTGAAGACATAGCTGGAAGCTCCTTGGAAAAATAGAAGTTTAGAGCTTTGGATTGAACTTTTTGGTTGGGTGAAGCTCCGGGAAACACAAACCCTAATTCAGGGTCCTCCCTAGTGAATCCGGGAGATTGAAAAGCATTTCTGAAGGGCAAAACTTTACAGTTTTCAAATTTTGAGTATACCAGGCTGATCAACTCATCAAGGTGCATCTTTCTATCCTTTTAGAAGTTTGAAATTCAAAATTTGAATTTTTAGGGTTTCTCTAACAAGCCCTAATCTGGGACTAGATCCAGTTTTTAGCAAATCAAGTGGTAAGACCTAAATATTTTCTATTTCCATTTGAAGTACTCTTTAAGATGTCTCACCACACCAAGCTTGAGGATAATCTTGAAGGGGTTGATAATTTCCGAGCATGGAAGTATAGTATTGGGTTAATCCTGGAAGAAAATGAGTTGGACACTTATATAAGTGAAGTGGTCCTTGTCCCAGAGGAAGAAGAGGCTAAGGCTCTTCACAAGAAGAACTTGGTCAAGGAAAAGAGGATCATTGTTGATTCTATCAAAGATCATCTCATACCCCATGTGTCATCCCTAAAGACACCAAAGGAGATGTTTGATTCCTTGACCAAGTTATTTGAAGGGAAGAACATAAATCAGAAGATGACCTTGAGGAATCAATTGAAGAATGTCAAGATCCAGAATGCGGAGACTATGCAGTCTTATTTCTCAAGGGTCTCCCAGATAAAAGAACAACTTGAAGTTGTGGGAGAAGATATAGAAAATGGAGAAGTGGTAATGACCACTCTTAATGGCCTTCCTAGGTCATGGGATTCCTTCATCCAAGGGATTTGTGCTAGGAAGAAACTTATCACTTTCAGTAGACTGTGGGAAGAATGCTCACAAGAAGAAGCTTGAATTGTAGCTCGAGAAGAGAAGATGGGGAATGAATACCAAGCTCTCATAGCGCACTCCAAAAGACATGGTGATAAGAAGGCTCACCATCATGGAAAGAAAGAAATACATCGCCATCAGAATCAGAGAGGTAGTCCCAAACCTCGAAGGAACATGTCCTATGTCCGTTGCTATACATGTGATGAGAAGGGACACTATTCCAGAGATTGTCCTAGAAATAAGAAAGATGGTTCTCACAAGAAGAAGAACTTCAAAAGAAGACATCATGCTCATGCTGCAGAGGATGATGAACCTCCCAAGAGGAGGGCTAAAGAAGATAGTGAAGATTCTTCAAGTGATGAAGAATATGTTTTGATTTCTGCTCTCACTGGAACCATTACTCATGGAAGTAATGATTGGATTATAGATAGTGGGGCTTCTAAACACATGACAGGATTCAAGGAATTTTTTATGAACCTATCTGAACATGAATCACCCCACAAGGTGAAACTTGGGGATAACTACCAGTATCCAATAAAAGGGAGTGGTGAAGCCTCCTATAAACTAGACTCTGGAAAGTCTATGAAGATGAGAGATGTACTATATGTTCCAAGTCTCAAGAAGAATCTACTCTCCATATCTGCATTGGATGCAAAAGGCATGAGGGTTGCATTTGTAGATGGCCAAGTCCTAATGTGTCCAAAATGGTAAGACTATAGACGATGCGGTGGTGATTGGAGAGCAAGAGGGAGGATTATACAAATTGAAGGGCCAACCAGAACAAGCCATGGTCCATGACTCAGTAGAGCCAAGTGAACTTTGGCATAGAAGGCTTGCACACATGCACTATAGGGCATTACCAATTGCAAGCAAAGTTGTAGAAGGTCTTCCTGAAATCCAGACAAAGCATGAAGGAATTTGCAAAGGTTGTGCAAAGGGAAAGAACACAAAGAAGGCATTGCCAAGTAGTAAAAGCAAGGCATAAGGAATTTTGGAAATTATCCACTCCAATGTATGCAGTCCGGTGTCATCTAGTTATCTGAGTGGGTATGTGCACTATGGTTCTTTCATTAATGACTTCTCTATGAAGACTTGGACTTATTTCTTGAAGAACAAAGATGAAGTATTCAGCAAATTCAAGGAATTCAAAGTCTTGATAGAAAACCACACTGAAAAGAAGATAAAGACCTTTAGATCCGACAATGGTGGAGAATTTACTTCAGAAGACTTCAAGAAATTATGCAATGATTCAGGGATTAAGAGGGAGTTGACCACTTCTTACAATCCACAACAGAAAGGAGTAGAAGAATCTACTTCAAAGTCGGACTCCAACAACTCCTATAAGGAAGCAAAGATTCAGAGGGAGTCCACCCAACAAACAAACAAAGATAAGTATTTGGATTTGTCATTTCTTGTATATTTGTTTGTTTAAATAATATTGTATATACTTATGTTCCTAGACTTAGGTTGTGTATTATGGATATTAGAATAATTGCATTAATGAATAGTATACTACTAATGCATGCAATGGGTAACTAGCCTATGGAACTGTACAACATTCCATTGCTACTTATCTAGAATGAAACCTCTTTACTGACATGTTGGGAGTTGTGCACACTCTTAACAATGTTTTGGTAGAGATTGGAAGGCATCTAGAAAGTTATGGGATATGGATAAATGTTGTATTGAAGCATTGGCTAAAATAATTGCATGACTATATGACATATTTCTTTATGTATAATATTTTGTTCTGAAAACTATGAGATGTTTCTAATCATGCAATTTAACTTGTCTTGTAGGAAAGATCATATATCATCACCTACAAAGAGAAGGACTACAAAATTTGTTCCAGCAACAAAGCTATCTATTGAAGATATTGAAGTTCCCAGGATCCAGGATGCAGTAATGGAAGAATGCTATGATCGAGGAATACTAATAGATCATGAAGAATGATGTTTGGGATGTGGTCCCAAGACCATATGGGAATTCTGTGGTGAATTCCAAGCGGATCTTTAATATCAAGCATGGTGCAGATGGCAGCATAGAAAAATATAAGGCAAGGTTTGTAGCTCATGGATTCTCCCAGAAAGAAGGGATTGATTATCAAGAGAACTTTGCTCCTGTGTCCAGATACACTTCCATTAGATCAGTACTTGCTCTGGCTGCAGTGATGAAATGGAAGGTACACCAGATGGATGTCAAGATAACTTTCTTGAATGGTGTAGTTGAAGAGGAAGTGTATGTGGAGCAGCCACTCGGGTTTGAGACACATGACTGAGAGTCACATGTGTGCAAACTGAAGAAAGCCCTGTATGGCAGGATAGATGGATTCCTATCCAGTTTGGGCTTTACCAAGAGTAAAGCGGATTCCAACCTTTACTACAAGGTTGACGAAGGAAATCTAGTGATACTACTATTCTATGTGGATGACCTGTTTGTAACAGGTGAGGATAGATTGATTGCCAACACGAAGAAAAAGCTTGCTGCCGAGTTTGAGATGAAGGACTTGGGTATGATGCACTACTTTCTTGGTATGTATGTGTGGCAAAGTGAAGATGGAATCTCCCTTGGACAAGGGAAGTATGCAGTAGAGATCCTGAAGAGGTTCGGGATGATGGACTGCAAGGCTATGGCCACACCTATGGCATCGAACCTGAAGCTTCTGTGTGATGCTTCTTTTGAGCCGGTTGATGCTACAATGTATCGTTAGATGATTGGGTCCTTGATGTACCTGAAGAATACGAGACCAGACATCTGCTTTGCGGTGAAAACCTTGAGACAGTACTTGACAGATTTGAGACATGTTCATCTGATAGTTGCAAAGCATATTCTGAGGTACCTGAAGGGTACGGTTGACTATGGGCTCAAGTATGAGGAGAATCAAAAGTTTAACCTGGAGGGTTATGTTGATTCGGATTGGGCAGGTAGTGCCATTGATCAGAAGAGTGCTTCAGGGTGTTTCTTCAGTGTGGAACCCAGTATGATCTCTTGGTTTAGCAGGAAGGATTCCTATGTGGCACTGAGTATAGCCAAAGCAGAGTATGTCGCAGCTTGTTCATCCAGTTGTGACGCAGTATGGCTTAGGAAGCCACTGTCTGATTTGTTTGATCTCCAGCTGAGTGTTGCTTGTATATATTGCGACAACCAGAGTTGTGTGAAGTTGTCAGAAAACACAGTGTTCCATGACAAGTCAAAGCACATTGAGATCAAGTATCACTATATCAGGGATATGGTGCAGAGAGGATAAGTGAAGATCCTGTATGTTGAGACGGACAAGCAGATAGCTGATGTGTTGACCAAGCCGCTGGTCAGGGTGCATTTTGAATACTTTAGAGGGAGACTTGGTGTACTTCAGATCGAGATACCTTCCAAGGGGAAGTGATGAGTCCAGAGACACAGATGCACATAGGGCCATTCTCACATGGTTAGAGGAAATTCCTTCCATGGTGAGATGTAAGGGCTGGGCCATTTTCACATGGTTAGAGGAAAGTCCTTCCATGATGAAATGTAAGGGCTGGGCGAAGCCATTCTCACATAGTCAGAGGAAAGTCCTTCTATGGTGAGATGTAAGGGCTGGGCCATTCTCGCATGGTTAGAGGAATGTCCTTCCATGGTGAGATGTAAGTGCTAGGCGTGGCTTTTCCGGCATGGTCAGAGGAAAGTCCTTCCATGGTCGTGATGTAATTGCTGAGCTTTTCCAACATGGTCAGAGGAAATTCCTTCCATGGTCGTGATGTAATTGATATAGCCATTCCGACATGGTCAGAGGAAAGTACTTCCATGGTTGTTGATGTAAGTGTTGTGAGCCTTTCCCAGATGGTCAGAGGAAATTCCTTCCATGATGGTGAGTGTAAGTGTTGAGCCTTTCCCAGATGGTTAGAGGAAATTCCTTCCATGCTGGTGAGTGTAAGTGCTAAGCCTTTCTTGGATGGTCAGAGGAAAGTCCTTCCATGCCGATGAGTGTAAGTGTTATGTGTGTGCATCTGGGTTGTGCTCCATGGACATGGATGATGACGATGATCTGAAGAAGATGATGTGACAGTATGGTACATAGGTTTTGCAGAGGCATATGATCAGTCATGAGATGCTCTTGCAAGTTTTGCAGAGGCAGTGTCATCAGTCCTGAGAGATCTTGCAGGTTTTGCAGAGGTAGTGTAATCAGTCCTGAGATGTACCTACTTGATGGATTGCTAGTAGAGATGTTGATGATGTTCATCCAACATGAAAAATGGATAGCTCTGTAGATGATGAAGACCTGTAGGTGGCAGGCCCACATCCAGTATGAAAAAGGACTGGCTCTGTAGAACTTCCTATGATGAATAGATTGGAGATTGATTGAGATAGCAGTAGTGATGACGATTTGATGATGATTCGATGACGACGATCCAGTGATGATGATCCAGAGAAGAAGACTTGTGCTAGCAGTTCTATGTCGAGAAATACCTTCCTAGTTAAGAGGGAGTGTTGATGTATATGTAACTTCGGAATGTATTTCACCTATGTATATTGTACTCCTATAGAGATGGTATTATTCCTCTATACGGAAGTGTCGTCATTTGTATTGACAAGTGTCGCAAGTGTCATAACTTGCTGTGATGGGTTATTATACCACCAAGTGTGGGGTCGTCCCGGATTAATGTAACCATGGGTTATTAGACTGAGTTAGACAAGTCAGCCCTATTATTTTATTGGGCAGGAAAGGACAAGTATAAATAGAGAGCAGGAGCTCTCTATTTGATCATCTCATGATTCACTTCTACACTACTCGGAAAGTGGCGCACTAGTTGAGGAGGAGGAGTAGCTGCTAGTAGAACACTATCTCTTGTACTTTGGTTGTATCATTTCTCTTTCTACATCTGAGGAAGTTGTGGGGTTTTTCACCTTTATGGTCTTCCCCAGTGAAACTATGTGTTTCCATTGTCTTATGTGATTGCTTGATATGCTTGATGCATGTTTGATATGATTGATATGTTGTACATGTTATTCTCTCAGTAAATATCCTAGAGTATGTTGAATTAATGCTCAAAATCTAACAGATTCCATGTCACTTGATGAGGAATTTTGGGTCAAAGGTTTCTTTTTGATGGTGCCACCTGAGGAGTATGAAACTCTTATTTCTCTTTTTAATGATGGCATGCCTATATCACCTTCTTCCTTACATTTTCAGTAGCATCCTTGGTTACCCTATGATGAAACACATCTTCATGGATGCGTATATAGTACTCCTTTGAGCCCCTTGAAGGATCATTGTCTTCTTTTCTCCACACTTGGTTTATATTTTGGAAGAGGTTCTTCATTCACCTCTTGGAGGAAAGCACACATGGCTGATTATTTTGAAGCCTTTTTCATTCTTTTGGAGCAACATTGTGGGATATGGGATCCTCACCTATCTCATTGGAGAAGATTTTTTTTACCCTTGGTACTTGTGTGCATTGGAAACATGAAGTACAATCTGATTTACATGTTCTTGGAGATTTTGGAGTTAAGCAAGATGGAGGCCATGCACTTGTTCATTTCCAGAGAGATTATGAGTTTCCTCATGGAGGAATTTGCACAGTTTTGGAGGAGGCACATGATTTCATTTTGGTTGAGCCAATCACAATATTGAGGGATAATTGTTTCCAAGAGTTGGTTCACTTTCCTTCACCCCACATACATATGGAATCCAACACACATAGGGATGATTGGGTAAAGGTATTCTTTATTTTGGTGCCACATGAGAAGTAGGAGGTTCCCACACTCTTATTTGATGACTTGATGGTTATACCTTGGGGTTTGACAATCACATTAGTCCCTGACCAACTTGATGAGAAGCAACATAGGCATCTAACTATTGTCTCCATCATGCATAGTAGTGCATTCAGTTGGAGTGTCTATTCATCCACTGATTGGGTGAATGGATACATATTGGAGCTAAGCACTCCCAAGGGTGATTTTGTTGTTTGCATTAGTGGGAATTTTTTGGAAATATCATACATATTTCGTGAGCAGTTGTATGGGAATCTATGGCTTCTATGTGATGCCTTGAATACATGGGATTGTAATCAATTTCAATTGGCTAGCAGTGATGTGAGTCTTTGTGTTGGATTGCACATGGAACATAAGGTGTTTCATACTTGGTTGGAGGGACTCACAGAGGTTCGGTTTGGAATTGGAAGTGATGAAATTCCATTTTGGTGGAGTGATCTAGACATCCTCCATGATGAAATATTCTTCATGTTGATCTTGATGTTTGGAAGGATGCAGTTGAGACAATGGTACCCTGGAATTCTTTGGAATGACATTTTTCCACAAGTAATAGTGCCACTGGGGGACATGCAACACAAACACTAGGATCTGGGAAATTTTCTCAGTTATCTTAGTTGGGTTGAATTTTTTGTTGGAAAAGAGTTAGTCATTGGGAGAATGGATACAATCATATTGGTGCAGTAGAAACATGGTGGAATTTTGGTTGGAGTTGGAGTTGGTTTCTTGCTTGAGGACAAGCAAGTTTGGAAGGGGAGGACTGTCATGTTCCCATTTTTTCAAGCACCAGGAAGCAGCCAATGTCACCTTAAAACCCCATGGATCCTACTGAAAATCAATTAATTAATTGATGAGGGGGATAACATTGGTAAATTACCCTAGGCAATTAAATTAACTAGGAATAAAAATTCAGGCTATAGTTGTTTCAATTAATTAAATTAAAGAGGATGTAATTATTATTTACATGTGATGATGAGTTGTTTGATGATAAGGGAGCATAAGGAGATAAGTTTGGCTCAGTGAATTGTCAACCAAAGAGGAAAGTGAAAGAAAAAGTAGAGCAAAGAACAAAAGAGGAAACTGACAAAAGCAGGGGATAAAGTAGGAAAGTGCACAAAGAAGCCAAGTGAGGAAAAGAAGGAAATATCCAGAAATATAAAGAGGGTGCAGTTTCCAAAAGAACAAAATCCATCCAATTGTAAAAAGAAGGAAACATCTAGAAAATCCAGGATGGCGCAGTTTCCAAAAAAGAGGAAAAGTTAGTCAGTAGAAAAGCTGGAAAGTGCCAACTCGGCCAAGGAAGGGGAATTGGAGGAGGCCAAGGAGTTTTATTGTAAATTTAACTTGCTCAAAAATTCACCTAGTCTATAAAAGAAGGATGGTGCACCACATTCATATCTCTTAATAGATTATTGTTTGTATGAGAGTAAGCTCCAACTTCTTTGGGATTTGGTGATGCACCCTTAGCCACCTATGGAAGATGTGACCCATAGCTCATGTTAAATTCTTCTTCACATGATCCATTGCATCCAGTGATGACTAATTTGAAAATATGATCCATCTATGTGATTACATCCTCTCTTATTCTATATTATGAAGAATTCTTCTCATTCGGTGGAAATAGTGTTGAAGGGACGAAATGGAGGTTCTGGGTTCAACATTTCTGAGCATTTATGTACATTGATACATGTTCCATTGCATTCGTAGTATGTTTTCCTATAGAAACACTTTTTGTCTTATCAAAAAAGGTCTCTAGATGACCAAGATACAACCATTATCACCGTAGTGTTGAGGAGCGTACATGTGCAAATTGGAGAATTTCAATTGATGAAAGCGCCCCATGTGAGAAGTCACTGAGATATGGTGTGACTTACATGAGAATACATATTCCCATTATTCATCCTATTGAAGATCCAGAGAATATCATGCTTCTTCTTCTCTTCTAAGACTCCTTCTACACTCAGTATTGTAAGAATTCAATGGTTAGAGATTCTTTGTAAAGTCTGAGATCGAACTATCTTCATTTGTTGCTCAGTATTCTCTAATATAGTATGATTCTATTATTTTATATGTATCTGATCCATATTTTTTATCAGAAGGATAATTCTAGATCCTTAGAGGTTAATTGTGCTCACCTTTCACAAGACTAGCTCTCTATGCAATTTTATTGACTAGTTTCCATAAAGTTGCAATATATTGAGTTATGTAAATTCATTTCCCTTTATGTAAGTTGTTGTAGTTGGTAATTTGTCTGAATAATCCATCCTATCTCATAAATAAGATATTAGTGACCCTTTATGACCACTTGTATTCATATTTTTTAAGACTATCTCATTGAGCACTTCTATTTGACTAGTTTTGCATTTTGATTAATTAAAAAGTATTTGTATGCTCAATTTTGGTTCCGTCAGTCATGTTGTGTCCCTTAGAAATTTATGAATACCATCCCACCATTAGACTGAGATTTCATGGCCTTCTTTGCATGCTTGTTGTTGGAGTCATTTTCTAACTACAAATCATTTATTTGGGATTAACAACCTAATTTACCACTTATCGTAAGTATTTTGACTCAAATATGTGCTTACATCATCGACATATCATCAATTTCAGTCAAATGGTCATCCTGCTTCATTCAGGGAGACAACTAGGATGATTTGCATGATTAAAGTGCCCAACTCAGTCAAACTGGGACCATTTATTATTAAATTCAGTTAACATGAGTTAGAAAGGCGCCGTCACCTATTTTGGGGAATTCAGTTGAGTTTCAGACTCAATTAGACTCATTTTAACTCCTTCATATTCTGTTAGACTCAATTACAATGGATTTAAGTGGTTAACTGATGTTTCGAGTGGTGTTAACTGACCAAGTAAGCCACTCTTGTACATTCAATTCGAATGACCTCTCTAGGATTTGAATTGCTTGACTATTCATGTTATTATTTTGTAATGTAATTAATATTGTGAGTTAATGACAATGAACTAATGCTACAAAACTTCCGCATCATTGTTTTTGCACAAGTGTTTATGCACTAGTGTTTATGCACCTGTGTTTTTCTGCACCTATGTTTCTGCACTCAATTTTCTATAAAGAACTACATGCATCTCTTGTTATTGTAATTGTTGTTATTATTTTCTAGATATTTTGTGCTTGAATTTTACATGTTATCAGAGCCATAGCAGGACAGGTCAACTCTTCTACTAAGTTTTATAGGGATCACAGATGAAGCTTGAGCAAGATTGCTCAAAATCATTCCAACACTGCACCAGAAGCGGATTTTTTTCCACATAAATGCTGGATAATTTTGCATAAAGTTTATCAAGCTTGCTTGATAGGCTATGCTAGGAGTGATTCAAATTCAGAAGTGCATGTTATCGACCTAAAATTGTTTTCCTTTTTTTTACTACAGGTGTCTCAAAATCCTCCTATTGCATTTGCTATAACTCAATATGGACTTTTCTTCAAACAATCTTCTTACTCCTTTCAATTATAATCAATAGAAGTAATATACATAGATCATATTATGCTCTGAGGGAATCTATTGAGTCACTATGGGAATAGAACCAGAGCCTAATGCATCCATAGAGAATTCCAAGTTCCCAAATAATCTTGATGAAGCTTATGGTTTCTTATGTCTTGGTATTTCGAAAGACCTTCTCTTCCATATCAATGGATTGAAGACTAAAAAATAAGTATGGGAACAACTTGCCAATCTCTTCGGAAACCAAGATGAATTGAAGGCCTATTAGTTGGATAATGAATTGATTTCCCTCAATCCTAGAAATTTTGAAATCATTAATGAGTTTTTCACCAAGTTCAAGCATTTGGTGCTTCAGTTGAAGCAATGTGGTTTAGAGAATAAGGAGGATCAGTTGATTAATATCTCAATCCTTTCAAAACATGGAGCAGATTATTCATTGTTTGTATCTACCTTTCATTCAGGAAAACTCACAATTTTGAATTGGAATATTCCATCCTTGAATGCATTCATTGAGTCCTTAACAAAAGAGCATGACAAGCTTGTTTAGATGGGGTGAAAATCTTGTCCAGATGGGGTCCATGAGATCCTCCATGGATCAAGCCCTATTTGGCAGAGGACCCAAGGCTATGAATGATAAAGGAAAGAAAAAGCAGAAGGAGAATACCAAGTTTTATCATCCTAAGAACAAGGAGAAGATCAGGCAGTCAAATGATCCCTTAGTCTCAAGAAAAGATGATAAAAAGGGAAAGGAGAAGACAAAGTGTTCTTACTATGGCAGGGGATTTCATCCTAAAATATCATGCATGAATAATACTATTGATCAGATGTCCCTTATCTTAGAGAAGAACAATATCACTATTCCAGATGGTGCAAGGAAGAAGGACAATGGAGACTGGAATGATCATCCAGAAAGAGGTCATGCACTCATGGCAAGTGTTTCGAATTAAAAATATATTCTCATAGATTCAGGAGCTTCGAATAACATGGCTGAAACCAAAGACTCTTTCTCATCACTGGACTCCGACAGCTGCATCTCCATCCACATGGGAGATGATTCACAAATTTCATTGAAAGGCAAAGGTACAATTCACTTAGAACATGCCAGTTTTCAAAATGTTCTGTATGTTCCTTCTCTAGATTCAAACATGATTTATGTGTATCAAATGAGACATACTAGTTTTCCCAATAAGGTTGTACTCATCCCTGATGATGTTTAAATTTCTGAAATTACCACTGGAAAGCTCATTGCAGCAGGCAAGGAAAATCATGTTGCAAAAACATATGATTTTTCCCTCTTTTTTCCATATTCAAATCCAAGTTCCCCTCTAACTCATGGAAATGAGGTTAGATGTCTATGGAATGAGAGGTTTGGACACCTTAATTACAAATATTTTCAGCTTCTACAAAATAATTCCATGGTTTAAGGCCTTCCAAACATTAAATCCTCAAAAGGGATATGCAAAGGTTGCATAATTGGCACCCATCCCGAGCACAAGTTCGATCGAGGCAAAGCTAGCAGATCTTCTTGTATTTTGGGGCTGATTCACATTGATATCAGCGTTCCATTACCAAATACATCCATGAATGTTTCAATTTGTGTTATCACATTCATTGATGACTTTTCCAAGTTCACATGGGTATGCTTTCTCAAGAAAAATCTGAAGTGTTTGAAAGGTTCAAGAATTTCAAGGCTTCTATTGAGACTGCCACTGAGAGAAAGATTAAATCTATTATATATGATAATGGTGGATAATATATCAAAACTTATCTTCTACAACTTTTTTCAGACAATGGAATCCCAATCGAACACACAGTCCCCTACACACCTCAGCAGAATGGTGTAGCGGAGAGGAAAAATCAAGCATTGAAAGAGATGGATACTTGTATGCTTGATTTGAAAGGTTTGGATTCAAATATTTAGGCTGAGGCCATGAATGTTTCTACATACATTTATAAAAAAGTTACACACTCATCCTTCAAATTTAAAAATCATTTCGAAGCCTAAACTGGTCACAATCCTAATGTGTCACATCTCAGGGTTTTCGGGTCCACTACATTGGCTAGAATTCCACTTGAGAAGAGAATATATTTGGAACCACAAAGTACTGAGTGAATACTCATTGGATATTCTATATAATACAAAGTATACAAACTCATGGATATCATATCCAAAATAATATTCATCGAGAGAAGTGTCCAATTTGAAGAACTACTTCATGATCTACAACTAGTGGAGGAAGAAACTGCCAAATTGCTTCCTCTTTTGGAAGAAGATTTGGGAGATGATACTGCAATTTTATGTTATGATATTTCTGATATTATTTCTGATATTAATGAACATGAATAATCAGTTTCATATTCAAATACAAATGATCCCCCTTAGTTTCCAAAGTGGGAAGAAAAGACTCTCACATCAGTCGGTTCCAACATTGGAAATCCTGTCGATCCAAGAAGAACTCGAGCATACTTTCAAAGAGAAAGTATGGATCTTTCATATGATGATCCATTGCTGTCCGAAAAAAAGAAAAATTATGGTTGTTTCAGATCCAAAATCATACTACCATGTCCACCATGATCCGAGATGGAAAACTGCCATGGATAAAGAGTACATTTCTCTTCAGAAAAATGCAACATGGGAGCTAGTTTCACTTCCACCTGGGAGGAAATTGGTTCAATGAAAATGGGTATACCAAACCAAGGTTGCTACTGATGGTTCAACCTGAAAATAAAAATATTTTTTTGTAGAAAAATGTTTCTCACAATTCCAAGGTGTGGACTACACGGAAACGTTTGCACCAGTTGCAAAAATGGACTCAATATGGCTAGTTTTGGTAATTTCCACATCCAAGCACTAGGACATGCACCACATGTATGTGAAGAGTGATTTTATTCATGGAGATATTCAAAGAGAGATATAAATGAAATATCCTGAATGTTACATATCAGAGATAACACTTGTTTGCAGATTAAGGAAATATTTATATGGTTTAAAACAGGCCCTAAGAGCATGGTATCCAAAGATGGATTCCTTTCTTCTGTCGCAAAAATTTGCAAGATGAAAATTAGTTCCAAATGTATATCTACAGAAGCATGAAGGTAATTTTATGATCATTTTACTTTATTTTGATGAATTATTGATCATAGGAAACATCCTTGCTTCGATTGGCACAATTAAAACCGCTTTACACCAAGCATTTGATATGAGTAATTTAGGTCTATTGAAGTAGTTTCTTGGTCTCGAAATCACTCAGAATTTTGATGGGATCATGATTTATCAATAAAAATATACTTTGGACCTGATAAAGAATTTCAATATGACAGAATGTAAATCTGCACCATTCCCATTCCTCTTAGGAATCAGTCTTGAAGACGGTGATTCTACACTGTCGGTGGATTCTACACTCTATCGGCAACTGATTGGTAGTATTTTCTATCTAACACACTCTAGGCCTGATATTTCTTATGTCGTGAATGTTGTTTCACGGTACATGAAACATCCACATGAGCTTCACTAGAAGGAAGCCAAAAGTATCTTGCATTATGTGCAAGGTACGAGACATTTTGGCATTCACTGTGCTACAGATTTCGATCTTGACTTGGTTGGATTCACAGATTCAGATTGGGAAGGTGATGGAATTGATCGCAAGTCCACTTCCAGATATGTTTTCATGATTGGTACAGGGCCTATTTTCTATTCAAGCAAAAATTAGGAATCCATTTCCTTAACTTCCGCAGAGGCAGAGTATCGAGGAGCAATCAATGCTTGCATTCAGGCAATTTGGTTGCAAGGTATTCTAGCTGAGTTTGATATTGGTAGCACCACTTCTACTATCATTTTTTGTGACAATCAGAGTGATACCAAGATCTCTAAATATCTAGTTCAGATACATAGGACTGTTGAGGCCTCGGTTGTATAGGTTAGATGCAAAAGATGCTGGAATGTTCCAAGACACTCAATAGAGGAAGAAAACCCAAGTTGAAAGGCTTCGAAAGACTCTGTGCAAGGGTAGTTCTATCCCCAACCTATTTGGTGTGGTGATCCCCCACGGATATTAGGCCTCCGCTGGCACTCTAAGAGTAGATGAGTCGACCTATAATGTCAGTTTCCCAGTGATGAAAAGTCAAGGTGTGGATATAGTGATGCTAAGATAACCTAACCTATTTTAGAAAAGGGAAACTAAACTAAGTTGATCCTATTCTAAAATGAAAGCTTATTTTATGTGCAGATTGGTCATGAGATGTGATTAAACAAGTAATTGAATAGCTTAACCAAAATGTCTTTAGTTTTGTTACTTGTTAACATGAACTATTATCAGTTAATGAAAATCAAATGACAATCTTTCAAGAATTCAGGCTCATTCAAGATCCAATCTGTAATCACTCTGCTAATTGAAAAATTAATAATGATTATTTGAATTCATATACACCGAATCATTTGCAGAAATAAAACATGAAAGTACTTATATTGAAAAAACTCAATGAAGCACTTTGGAACATAAACCAGTCATATAGAGAAATCGATACAACAGATTTGTGCATTAAAAGATGTTTAGCAAAAGATCAGATACATAACAGATGACAATTTGAAGTATAAATCAGAAAACTCTCAAAGAAATTTAAGAAATAACAGAAGATAGATTAAAAGATGACTTTACTGTATGAAGAGGTCTTGTACAGAAATTACAAAAAGGCCTGCTTAACAGAGTATCCCTTGGTCCAGTCTTCTGCTGATTTAAAACTCCAAAATTACCAACCCCTAACTATGAGAGGTATCCTTCTTTAAATAATTACAACAGAGTCCCAAAAATAGAGATCCCTAGAAAACAGAGATTACAAAATCGGATCAAAGTACAGATCCAAGAAATCCTGCCATTTCTCAACCTACATGATTTCTTCCACCTTTCAAAAGAGATTATTGAAGATACATTCTTTAATCGAAAAGATCCTCATAGCACAATAAGAATTCCGCCCCAACCCGCTCATTATCAGAAACAGACAATTCGGCTTGTAGAGAATTTGCCGCAGGAACTTTTGGATCAGAGACTATATTCTCAAAAACAGAAAAATCCATTAAAGGATCTATTTCCGAAGAAGTTGGTGGGGAATTAGGTTATTGATTGATTATATAATATCGTATAACATCGTTGTCACGGTTAGCCAGTTCCTTGGAAACTTTCTTCTCTTTATTATCAGGGAAATGCATGCAAACAGACAGAGCGTCAGAATCTTCTTCGCCACTATCGCTACTTAAATCAGGAACACCTACATCAAAAGGTGGTGACATATGTTCTTGATATAGTAGGGATAGATTTCTTCATCTTTGAAATGGGCATTGGGAGATTCATGACCTGTCTGCATATTGCTTCTATCAAATACGTTCAGAAGAAAGCTTACAAGATTATCACATAGAATTTTTTCCCTTAAAGAAAGCAAAGGACAAAGTAAAGGTTTCATGTTTGTTGCCAATTTAAGGCCAACCGATAAGATAACAAACATTGAATAGGACAAATGATAATAATTCAAGTTATGCGATCAATTCATTGCAATTATCCAAACTATGATGAAAAAGAGCAAGGACATGCGTTAGTTGGATAAAACCTGTGTGAAAGTACAAAATCAATCAAAACTTGCACGTCTTAAACTGGTTCCAAAAGCTGATCATTTCGAGTATTCTCACATCAACAATCATGGCTTCACCTTCATGACCAAAATGAAAATTATGGCTTGAAAACCAACTACGAAGTGACTGAAACAGAATCCTGATTATGCAGACCAACAATTCTTGCATACCTATCAAACCGGATTCAGGTGACCAAATTTAACAAAAATAACTAGAAGGATTTTTTAAACCGAAACAGGCATAATCGCATAAAACCTCAAGAAGTAGAAACAAATAACAAAGAGGTGTCAAAACGAAACGAGAATGTCAAACACCAAGTGTAGCAAAGGAAATAATCCAGCCAGAGGTAACTGAATATCAGTTAAAACATCCCCTGGTAAGGACTTTGATAGTAAAATCCTCAGTGTGACGGAGTTATTCTTTGAAAGTAAAAATGGTAAAAATAAAATAGAAAAAACCTATTTATTGAATCGACCAGATTAAAAGATGACCATAGGATGAAAACAAATGGACGGCCGAGATTAACCGAAGTGGGATGCGGGGTCGCGCGAAAGGCTTATTCACAAAAAACTATTAAATGATCCTGAAAGCCGCAACCCAACAATGGCGGGTTGCGGAGTCGCTCAAACGGAAAGGGTGGAAAAAGAGTTCCCGAAATCCGAAAACCGCCATTGTGGGTTTCGGGGATGACCATAATCGAAAATGAGAAACATGTTCCTAAAAGCCGCAACCCGACACTTGCAGGTTGCAGGTATCGGGAACGACACACTTGTAAACCAAAAGTGACTTCCCGAAAGCCGCAACCCGACAATTACGGGTTGCAGATTTCAGGAACACGCAACAAAAATAAAAAGGCAAGGCCCGAAAGCTGAAAGCCGCAATTACGGGTTTTTGGGTTTCGGGTTTCGGGATGTTAATTTCCCGAAATTATTTGTAAAGGGAAAAACTCGAAGCCCGCAACTGTCGGGTTGCGGGTTTTGGGTTGATGAACACCAAATCCTGAAAAGTGAAATCCCGCAACCCACTACCGTCGAGTTACGGGTTTCGGGTTTCCTAAACTAAAAAACAGAGCAACAAATCCCGTAACCCACAATTGTCAGGTCGCGGGTTTCGGGAACGTCAATTCCAAAACTGTAAAACAAACACCCTACAACCCGAAAGTGTCGGGTTGCGGGTTTTGGGTCTCCTAGCTGTCGGGTTTCGGGTTGATGGAAAAAAAGGGTAAAATACTCAAAATTTGAGGAAATTTACAAACCAGACAGGTAGAGATCATCTGGAAAGAGAAAAACACGGAAGACAAAAGTATGGGTGAGAAAACTAAACAAGTGAAAAACTCAAATTCTTAGATTTACAAACTACACTCACCAAAATACCTTTGCGTTTATTCAAAATGGGGTTCCCATGCTTCAGCTAAGCATGGGATCTGTTGTGGCCACAACAAAAGGCAACTAGCTGGGAAGAACTAGTTATCTCTATAATGAAATTCAACTAAATGAAACATGTTAGCCACATCACTTTCTCAACCTGAATTTTTTCAAAAAATGATCATAAGAGAGACAGTTAACGACCATAGAACATGAAACTAATAAATCCCCATACATGATCATGTTGAAAATTATGCAAATCTGATAAGGGGGTTGAAGAAACAACTGAGATCCTTCACCTTTATGTAATCATGGAGAAGCAGCTTCTGTTGAACTTAGACACATACTTGAAAATGCTCCTGGATATCCTAATTACACATCACCTTGATTTATCGAGATTTTATTTACATGCAACATTTCATGAGATTTTTTTTTTTTTTTTTAGATTGAAGAAAAAAAAGACTGTGTATATAAGACCACTGCCCTGACTTGGTGATCAGATATAAGCAGTGCCATTCACAAGCATAATTCAGAAACTGATCAAGCTAGCTCGACAACGAGACTCCTTGTCTTCCAGTTGCAATACTGAAAGCAACTATCATGGCTTGGAGACCATATTATGATAGTTTCAGTCCAAATAAAACCCATGATCATGGCAAGGATGGCTTGCGATAAGACCCCCCTATCCCTATATGCACGAGCATCTTTAAAAATGAGCAAACCAAATTTCATTAGGTTGAAAATTACAGGGCACTACCATGGCTTGGTGACCATATATTGGTAGTGTTATTCACCGATGCTTTGCTGATCATAAATGGACCAACCTGTGATAGGATCTTCCAACTCCCTGTAAAACTGAAAGTCATCTTCCAAGTGTGGTGGCTTGATGTGAAGATGTCATTCTGCTTAGCACCTATGAACCTAATGGGTCGGCTTGACAGCAAGACCTCCCACCTTGTAATTTACATTTATTAAGAGATTTATTACCAAGGTGATCGTAAAAGGATCCAGAGCAGAACAAGCTGGGCAGGTTATTATGATATGCAGCTTGAACCATGAAACATGAGACAATGGAGACTCTGCTATTCTCTAGAACCCAATTAAACAAATAAGACATGTGTAAGATAATGACCATTGTGAAGAGATATCAATTCAGGGTTCTGCAATCATTAGTTGTGTCCCCTTTGTTGAACAACCTCTGATACAGGAAAAAATTATGGCTGGCAGACAGTTATAAAACCCAAGCTGAAATCATCACCAAGAGGGAAACTGATCAATGAGTATTGCCAAATGTGTGGATTTTAAAGCAAACAAATGAAAACAAAGCAGATAATCCAATCAAGACAAGAAAAAGAAAAACAAACCTATGTACAAGTACATCATCCTGATCAAACAAAATACTTTTTGAGGAGTGAAACATTCACTGGATAAGTGTCCATAATTCCTTCCAGTGTCTGTAATCGAACAATACCAGGACCCATCTTTTCTGTAACAATGAAAGGTCCCAGCCAGAGGCGTTGAAACTTGGTATACTGGTTCTTATCTTTGTGTTGTTTGTCCCATCTTAAAACCAACTCTCCAATAGAAAATTCCCTGTCGGATGAATAGTTTTCATCAAACCATCTTTTCACCATCTGTTGATGATGATACAACTTGTTTCTAGCCACTTCTCTATCTTCCTCCAATTTAAGTAGGGTATCAATTCTCTGCTGGAGGGGAGAAGAATCATCTTCTTGAACAAACTAGGCTAACTGTAGTGAAGGAATGGTGAGATTAGTAGGAAGAATGGCTTCTTTGCCATACATTAGACAGTAAGGAGAATTTCCAATTGTTTCCTTTGGAGTAATCCTATCTACCCAAAGAGCATTATCGAGCTGTGTATGCCAATCTCTATGGTGAAAGGCCACAATCTTCTTCAGAATGTTGATCAAATTTTTGTTCGAAGACTCAACCAACCCATTACCCTATGGGTAGTAATTGGAAGAAAATTTGAGTTTCATCCCCTTTTCAAAAGCATATTCAGTTATGTCAATCGAGGATAAATAGGATGCATTGTCAAAAACTAAGAATTTTGGAGTACCAAATTGTGAGAGTATACGACTGTCTAGGAAAGAAATGACTTGGCATGCATTACATTGCTTAAGCGGGACTGCCTCCACCAATCTGGTGAAGTAGTTAGTCGCTGTGAGAATTTATTTGTGTTGGAGGGATGAGGTAGGATTTATGGGCCCGACAAAATCCAGCCTACATTGCTGGAATGGAAACTGAACAGTGACTGGTTGCAACGGGAAAGTGGGTTTCTTGAACTTCTCTGTGCATTTCTGGCATGGTTCACACATCCTTACATAGGCATAAGCATCTTTAAAAAACGTAGGCCAGTAATACCCAACTCTGAGAATCTTATGAGCTGTTGTCTCGCCTGAAAAATGACCTCCAGCTGGTCCTGCATGAAATTGGAATAAAATGTCATCAGTTTCATGTTTTTCTAAACACCTAAGAAAAACCCCATCATAGTTTTTCCTAAACAGAACTTCATTAATAAACTGATAAGGTGTAGCCTTTAATCTCAAGGTTCTTCATTTCTTAAAGTCCAAGGTTTCAAGAGCAAACCCATTATTCAGGAAAAATTTGATATGATCATACCATTCTGATGTCAAGGTATCAATAGCATTGACAGAACTTGTAGGAATGTCTTCTTTCTGTTCCCATTCAATTTGTTGCTGCTGGGGATCATTAGATTGAGCAATAAGAAGGAAAAGGCCTTGACCTTTGACAATTTTGGCTGTCCTTATTTCCAAATCATACTCTTGCAGAGAAGTCATCCAGTGGGCTCTTTTTTTGCCCAACTCCTTCTGGATCAGCACATTTCTAATAGTAGAATATGGGACAATGACCTTTGTTCAAGATTTTAACAAATAAGGCCTATAATGTTTGGCAGACTTGTAAACTGCGTAGGCTTGTTTGTTGATTTGTGAATAGTTGAGCTCTGCACCCTTGAAGGTTGAACTCATGAAAGAGATTGGGATCTCTGTATCGCTATCCTGTTTCTGGATCAAAACAGCTGCGTAGGATAAATCAGTGGCGAAAGTATAGAGAATAAAATATTTATCAAAATCTGGGGACATGAGAGCAGGAGATTCAGCAATAGCCTTATGAATTTCTATGAATGCATCCCTTTGTTCTTGTGACCATGTGAACTGTACATCTTTCTTAACTAAATGTTGTAAAGGTTTAACTATCTGAGCAAAATTAGGTACAAACCTACGTACGAAGTTGATCTTACCCAAGAAGGACTGCATTGCTTTACGCGAACCTGGTAAGCTGATTTTTGAAATCACGTTTGTGCGTTCGGGGTCGATGATCATACCTTCTTTTGAAATGATGAAGCCTAAAAGCTTCCCTTCTGTGACTGTGAAAAATGGATTTCTTGGGGTTCAAGGAAATGCCAAATTTTCTGCAACGTTCAAAAACCTGCTTAAGAGCAAATAAGTGTTCATGTCGTTTTTTTGAAAATATGGTAATATCATCTAAATAAACCATGACAAAATTATGTGTTAAACCTCGGAAAGTTATATCCATAGCTCTTTGAAAGGTGGCTCCTGCATTAATCAAACCGAAAGGCATTCGCCTGTAGGCAAAGGTGCCCCTAGGGGTTCTGAAAGCTGTCTTTAATTGGTCATCTGGAGCAACCATAACCTGGTTGTATCCTGAAAAACCATCTAGGAGGGAAAAAATTTCTAACCCTGCTACCTTTTGGAGAATCTATTCCATGGGGGGAACAGGGTAGTTATCTTGTTCTGAGGCCCGATTCAAATTCCTGAAATCGACACACAATTGGATTTCACCACTTTTCTTGCGTACAGGCACCAAATTGGCTATCCACTGTGTATGCCTCATCGGAAAAATAATTCGAGCTATGAGTAGCTTTTCCAATTCTTTTTTCACGGAAGGCTCTAAACTAGGATGCATTTTCCACAGCTTCCATTGATATGGTTTAACTTCTGGCTTCATAGGTATATTATGGTAGATGACGCTAGTGTCAAATGTTTTCAATTCGTCGTAGGTCCAAGCGAAGACATCTTTATATTCTTTACACAGTTTAATGATAGCTCGCCTTTCTTCTAGGGTGCAATCAATTCCTAAATTGATAAAACGGGGATCTTGCTCGATCGCTAAATTGACTTGCTCATAATTAAGTGAAGAGCTCTATGTTTTACAATTGGTTTTGTGTCTGAACTTGTCTTGCAAATCGTAAAACCTCTCCAAATTAATCACAGACTTTGGGATGACATTCGAGGAATCAGAGAGAGACTTTTCATGTTCATCCTCATCTATAGCCATATCCTGGAATGTGTCCTGGTTTGTCAAAAAATCAAGTATCTGCTGATCATCATCAAATACTTTCCAGTTCGTCACGTTATCTGGTATGGAAGGCCTATACATCAGTTCTATTGAGAATGTTTGAAGAGATAGGCCCTCTGGTGGAATCAATCTGGAAGTTGTATTTGCCAACAAGTCAGCATCGAAGTTTTGAGACCTAGGAACTGAATTAATATCGAATGCAATAAAAGAGCTGGTAAGATCTCTTACCAATTTCTGATAATTCAACAGGCGGGGGGACAAGCAGTGTATCTTATTCCTCACCTGTTTCACAATGATTTCTGAATCTCCAAAACAATGAATGATCTGTACTTTCAAATCAATAGCCTTTTTCAGTCCCTGTATCAAGGCCTCATATTCAGCCACATTGTTAGTACAATCAAACTCTAATCTACATGCATTTATAGTTTTTGTTCCTTTTGGATCTATAAGAACACATCCTGCACCAGCTCCGTCCTTAGATTTAGAGCCATCAAAAAACAATGTCCAAGCAATGGGATCTAATCTAAAATTTGTATTTATATTAAAAACATTATGTACAATTTACCCTGAGAATGATACAGAAGTACGATGAGTTACCTGAGATTCGTTCTGTGCATTCTCCCGTGGTGAAACATCAGCTAATAAATTCCCGAAAAAAGGTATCAAAGGTAAATTTTTCAATGTGCGTGTTGAAATAACCCTTAGGCTCACTTGAGTCATTCAAATCTGTGACTGTCTGTTTCATAAAAGGCTCCCTACTTATCTTGATCTTGTTTGGATTACCATTGTAGGGTAACCACAAATGGGACCAATCAGTAGCAAAATAACCTTTTATCTTTTTTGACCAGTCTCTACTAAGCCACATACCATATGCTTCTAGAATATCAACAATGACTATATCATTTGTTTGATGGATTCAAGGATCAGCTAATAATGTAATTAAAACATTTATGAGCCTTCCTACCACTCTGACTTTTGATCTGTCAAGTTGTACTATCTGAGTAGGGCAAGGTTCCCATGTGGCATTCAACTTTTTGCAGACAGAAAGGGGCATCACATTTGATGAGGCACCAGAGTCTATCATGCAGTTATGTACGTTTTGGTTGAAAATCTCAAAGGTAAGCAGAAAAGGAGGTGTCCCTCTGCTACCAGACTTTTGATCATCTGGTTTAATGAAAGATTCAAGGTTATTATTTTGCAATTCTCTTGGTTGTTTGACCACCACACTTTTGGGTAAAGTATCCCTCATCGAAGGGATTTTCAATAATTCAAACAAACAGATGTTTGCCTTCACTTGTTTTAAGATCTTAAACTAAATTGTACTCCATCTCAGGGATGACTGTATCCTTGTGGGGGACAGTCTTGCCTTTATTAGGAGCAGGTGTGGAGGATAAAGGTTCCTGAGGGGGTTGAGGTTTAGACCTTGTGTTATAAGGGTGTTGGACATTAAACACAGTCTCAGGTTCTTCTTCTTCTTCTTCACACATAGGAAGCTCTGAAAAGTAACTTACAGTGTTGATTTGTGGATCCTCATGCTCATCTTCTTCTTCCTCAGGTGGTTGTGGGTCAGGAGTAGTTTGATCATTAGGGACTTCAAGGGTGTTCTGAGATTTTGCTACTAAGGCTCTAAAGATAGAATAAATTTCTTCATTCGTGAGGCCTTCTGTTGGATTAGGAGGTGGTGGATTCGATGGAGGTTGATAAGGTCTCCTAAAAGGTGGCCTCACAAAACCTCTATTCTGGTTTTGATTTTCATTATTAGTTCTTTTCAAATCTACCATCTCATTTGACATTTTCTGGATGATCTTTTTCATGTCAATTATGTCAAATGGATCCTTGCTTTGTGCAGTTGGTTTAGGAACACTACAATTCCTTTTCCTGGAAATTGAAGGCTGTTCTTCTGTGATTTCTAGATTGTATTTAAGACAAAATGTAACATCACCTTCCATCATCAAATACAGGGAAGGAAACATTAACAACACACCGAGCTTTTGGCAGGCTTAGCCCCAATATTTTTGCTCATAAAACATCATAACAATTAAAAACTTATGTGTGCAGATTCGAACTTCAATGAAACACAGCGGAATTAAACATAACAACACACATAAGCACAAACATAAGATGATTCCATATGCAGGGATTCAATCCCATTCTTATGCTATGCACAGACTTCATTTCAATTTCAACCTCATGAATAGGTAACATTCAGATTTAGCACATTGCAGAACACAGATTGTATATAATTTAATCCACAAAGAATACTTATCTTGCAACGCAAATGTCCAACGACTGGCTACGTGAGAGAAACGTTCCACCCAACCATAGATCTATATCCATCCTGTATTCTTTCAGCTGAGAGATCACCCCCGAGCTGGGCTGTGTATCCACTAAGGAGGAACTAGATGGCTCACTCACAGTCAGGGTTTCACTCAAACATCCATGCTAAGCCAACACACAGTTGCGTTTTTCAAGTATGCAATAGGAGATGGAGGAGGAGGCTAGTCCACTGAGCTCAATCCCAGAGCCACATACACTTCAAGCTGGACTCGGCAATCCCATCCTCTGTTCATACATCCACTCTTGGATTTCTCACAACTCTGTCACAAATAACCCAAATCCGTCACTGATTTTCTGGGCTGTTAAAACTGGGTTTTCCCATGGATTTTGGGGTAGCTATTGCTCCCAAATTCACCCCAAGGCTCATACCAATGGATCCCCCATTGGATTTCACTGTCCAATACCCATTCTGGGCATTTTTGGCTTCCCAAAACGTGGGTTCATTCCAAGTTGCGATTTCTGGTTTTCTCACTCATGGGAGCTCGTTTTTGGATGGATCATGATGCTGGGCTCTTCCACCCTGGAATGGGGATGAGGGAGAAGCCACTTCCAAGATGTAGAGTGACTTCTTGTACAAGAAAACAGAGCTCATAACTACCCATACGAATTTCTGGGCTGCCCATGCTCCATTGAAGCCATGGGCTGAAATCTCAACCACTTTCTTACAATAGCATTAAATGTCATCTAGAAAAGTCAAATGGGTTCTCATAATGACATATGGAAACCTATGGTTCACTCCCTTAGCCCCCTCACCACTCCCTAGTGGATACACATGGCCCCTTCTCATTCGTTGCCTCCGTAGCCAGTTTTGGTATTTTATATTGCATGATGTTTATTTACATCCTTTTTACAATGTTCCATGGCTTCAGAGCACATGGGTATCAAAATATCAATGCTTGCCTTTTAAATCAAAATTCAGGCTTTCACTAGTGGGGCCTTGGCCTTGAGATCCACGCTAGGAAAACATACATCACATGTACACATTATTTACATTAAATGCGAATACATCCTAAGAGTCAAAATGGGGTATTACACAAAAAATTTCCTTCTCAACTTGTATTGCTTCAACAAACACTTCCAACAAAGTTCCATTTTGTGCTCATTTCACCCACATTGAAATTGAAACAGGTAGGCCCTTTTCATAGTAGGCTATCAACAATTCTTCAGCAGGAATAAGGTTGATAGGAATTCTATTTTTTAAGTATGAGAACCTTTGGTTGAAATATTTAACCCTTTCTTTCCCTTTGATTTTCATGGAGGATAATTCCAAAACAAGATCATGTGGTGTTTTGTCATCTCCAAACTTTTGGATGAATAATTTCTCGAACTCATCCCAAGAAACAATAGACCTGGATGGAAAGGAAAAATACCATGCAGCTGCCTTTCCTTCAAAAGTGTAAGGAAAGAGTCTACATACTACATCTTTGTAAATGACACTTCTAAGCCTAATTGCTTGCATGAAGGTTTTAACATGATCTAGGGCAGGTGATTTGTCATCTGGGTTAAACTTGGGTAACCACTTCTCAGGGTTTTTGGGTAGTCTATGTTGGTCTCCAAGTACCCATACTACTTCTTGGTCGAGCCAAGGTCTGTTTTGGCCTTCTCCAGCCATCCATGGTTCTTCTTCTTCTTCTTCTGATGAAGAGCTTGAAAAATGTTTACTGTCTGAGAAAGAGGATGAAGGAGGAGATGGTGGTGGTCCACTAGTCTGAAGTTTTGGCTGATCTTGTGTTTCCTGAAAAAGTTGACTAAGGTTGTATTCAGGGGAACCTGATTGACCAACCAGTTCTTGATTTTCAAGTTGTGGATTAACTGTTTGTTGATGTTCAATATCCTAATCAGTTGTCTGTTGGATAATTGGATCACTGATCTATGAAACTGTGTCTTGATGAGGTTCTTGATTATTCACCTGCAGAAAGTTTACTAAATTGATTGCTGCAAGACCATGTCCTTGTTGATCAGTGTGCCTTTTTTCTTCCCTAGTGACCCTATCAGCTGATGTTTTCAATATCTGATCTAGTGAGAGGGTTCCTCTGGTAGGTGATACAATAAAAATATTCCCTGTGTTTTCCTATTGTGCTGCAAATACAACAGGTCCAACAATTTGTTGAGCAGGTGTAATAGGGACAACGATGGGTTGTGACTCTGTTGGTTGTTCATATGTTGAAGCCCTTGATTGGATTTGAGTTTGAACCGTTGAAGTATTTGCTAGCAGAGGTTTCTTAGTGGCTTGTTTAGGCATGTTGCACTATTGGCCCTCCTTCTAGTGCCATTTGTTAAGGCCTCGGTTGTGTAGGTTAGATGCAAAAGATGCTGGAATGTTCCAAGACACTCAATAGAGGAAGAAAACCCAAGTTGAAAGGCCTCGAAAGACCCTGCGCAAGGGAAGTTCTATCCCCAACTTATTTGGTGTGGTGATCCCCCATGGATATTAGGCCTTCGCTGGCACTCTAAAAGTAGATGAGTTGACCTATAATGCCAGTTTCCCAGTGATGGAAAATCAAGGTGTGGATATAGTGATGCTAAGCTAACCTAACCTGTTTTAGAAAAGGGAAACTAAACTAAGTTGATCCTATTCTAAAATGAAAGCTTATTTTATGTGCAGATTGGTCTTGAGATGTGATTAAACAAGTAATTGAACGGCTTAACCAAAATGTCTTTAGTTGTGTTACTTGTTCACTTGAACTATTATCAATTAATGAAAATCAAATGACAAATCTTTCAAGTATTCAGGCTCATTCAAGATCTAGTCTATAATCACTCTGCTAATTGAAAAATTAACAATGATTATTTGAATTCATATGCACCGAATCATTTGCAGAAATAAAACATGAAAGTACTTATATTGAAAAAACTCAATGAAGCACTTTGGAACATAAACCAGTCATATAGAGAAATTGATACAATAGATTTGTGCATTAAAAGATGTTTAGCAAAAGATCAGATACATAACAAATGAAAATTTGAAGTATAAATCAGAAAACTCTCAAAGAAATTTAAGAAATAACAGAAGATAAATTAAAAGATGACTTTACTGTATGAAGAGGTCTTGTACAGAAATTACAAAAATCTCTACTTAACAGAGTATTTCTTGGTCCAGTCTTCTGATGATTTACAACTCCAAAATTACCAACCCCTAACTATGAGAGGTATCCTTCTTTAAATAATTACAATAGAGTCCCAAAAATAGAGATCCCTAGAAAACAGAGATTACAAAATCGGATCAAACTACAGATCCAAGAAATCCTGCCATTTCTCAGCCTACATGATTTCTTCCACCTTTCAAAAACGATTATTGAAGATACATTCTTTAATTGAAAAGATCCTCATAGCACAACAAGAATTCCGCCCCAACCTGCTCATATTTGGCAACAGATGATTCGGCTTGTAGAGAATTTGCCGCAGGAACTTCTGGATTAGAGACTATATTCTCAAAAATAGAAAAATCCATTAAAGGATCTATTCTGAATATGTTGGCGAGGCATCAGGTTCTTGATTGATTATATAATCTCGTATAACATCGTCGTCACGGTCAGTCAGTTCCTTGGAAACTTTATTCTCTTTCTTATCAGGGAAATGCATGCAAACAGACAGAGCGTCAGAATCTTCTTCACCACTATCGCTACTTAAATCAAGAACACCTGCATCAAAAGGTGGTGACATAGGTTCTTGATATAGTAAGGGATAGAGTTCTTCATCTTTGAAACAGGAATTGGGAGATTCATGACTTGTATGCATACTGCTTCTATCAAATACGTTCAGAAGGAAGCTTACAAGATTATCACACAGAATTTTTTCCCTTAAAGAAAGCAAAGGACGAAGTAAAGGTTTCATGTTTGTTGCCAATTTAAGGCCAGCTGATAAGATAACAGACATTGAACAGGACAAATGATAATAATTCAAGTTATGCGATCAATTCATTGAAATTATCCAAACTATGATGAAAAAGAGCAAGGACATGCGTTAGTTGGATAAAACCTGCGTGAAAGTACAAAATCAATCAAAACTCGCACATTTTAAACTAGTTCCAAAAGCTGATCATTTCGAGTATTCTCACATCAACAATCATGGCTTCACCTTCGTGACCAAAATGAAAATTATGGCTTGAAAGCCGACTGCAAAGTGACTGAAACAGAATCTTGATTATGCAGACCAGCAATTCTTGCATACCTATCAAACCGGATTCAGGTGACCAGATTTAACAAAAATAACTGGAAGGATTTTTTAGACCGAAACAAGCATAATGGTGTAAAACCTCAAGAAGTAGAAACAAATAACAAAGAGGTGTCAAAACAAAATAAGACTGTCAAACACCGAGTGTAGCAAAGGCAGTAATCCAGCTAGAGGTAACTTAATATCAGTTAAAATGTCCCCTGGTAAGGACTTTGAGAATAAAATCCTCACTGCGATGGAGTAATTCTTCGAAAGTAAAAATCGTAAAAATAAAATAAAATAACCCTATTTATTGAATCGACCAGATTAAAAGATGACCATAGGATGAAAACAAATGGACGGCCAAGATTAACTGAAGCGGGATGCAGGGTCGCACAAAAGGCTTATTCACAAAAAACTATTAAATGATCCCGAAAGCCGCAAATCGACAATTGCGGGTTGCAAGTTGCGGAGTCGTGCAAATGGCAAAGGTGGAAAAAGAGTTCTCGAAAGCCGAAAACCGCCATTGCGGGTTTCGGGTTTCGGGGATGACCATAATCGAAAATGAGAAACGTGTTCCCAAAAGCCGCAACCCAACACTTGCGGGTTGCGGGTATCGGGAATGACACACTTGTAAACCAAAAACGACTTCCTGAAAGCCGCAACCCGACAATTGCGGGTTGCGGATTTTGGGAACATACAACAAAAATAAAAAGGCAAGGCCTAAAAGTCGAAAGCCGTAATTGTGGGTTTTCGGGTTTCGGGATGTTAATTTCCCGAAATTATTTGTAAAGGGAAAAACCCGAAGCCCGCAACTATCAGGTTGCGGGTTTCAGGTTGATGAAAACCAAAGCAACCATCGGGTTACGAGTTTTGGGTTTCCTAAACTCAAAAACAGAGAACAAATCCCGCAACCCACAACTGTCGGGTCACGGGTTTCTGGAACGTAAATTCCAAAACTATAAAACAAACACCCCGCAACCCGAAAGTGTCGGGTTCTGGGTTTCGGGTCTCCTAGCTGTCGGGTTTCAGGTTGATGGAAAAAAGGGTTAAAATTCTCAAAATTTGAGGAAATTTACAAACCAGATAGGTAAAGATCATCTGGAAAGAGAAAAACACGCAAGACAAAAGTATGGGTGAGAAAACTAAACAAGTGAAAACTCAAATTCTCAGATTTACAAAGTACACTCACCAAAATACCTTTGTGTTTATTCAAAATGGGGTTCCCGTGCTTCAGCTAAGCATGGGATCTGTTGTTTCCACAACAAGGACCAAGCATATCGATATCCACATGAACTACATCCGAGAGATCATGCATGACAAAACCATTGTACTGCAGTATTTCCCTACAGAAGAGAAAATTACAAACATCTTAACCAAGAGCTTCACTAAGAAGAAGTTCTCTTACCTTTATTAATTGTTGGGGGTGAGTTCTACTATGGTGAGGACATAATATATCCTTCATTGCTCACTTTGAGGGGGGATTTTCTTTCCCACTAGTTTTTCCCTCTTTCCTCACTTAGATTTTTTTAGCACTTTTTGGATTATTTTTGTATCAGGTGACCTATGGCCTTTGTTTTCGGGGACCTCTTATTATTTTATTTTACTCCTCCACGTGAGATTCGCTTAAGGGGCTTTGTTCGAGTAATCTTCCAGCTACACATGATTTATTTGGTCTTAATAGTATAATTTAGCACTTATCCAAAGTATTTTGGCTCAAATATGTGCTTACATCATCGTCGTATCATCAGTTTCAGACAACTGGGCCTCCACCTTCATTCAAGGAGCCAACTGGGCTGATTTGCATGATTAAAGAACCCAACTCAGTCAAACTAGGATCATTTATTATTAAATTCATTTAAATGGAGTCAGAAAGGCGCCCTCACCTATTTTTTGTCATTCAGTTGAGTTTCAAACTCAGTTAGACTCGGTTTAACTACTTCAGAGTCTGTTAGAGTCAATTACAATGCAATTAAGTGGTTAACTGATGTTCCAAGTAGTGTTAACTGAACAAGTAATCCAATCTCATGCATTCAATTCGAATGACCTCTCTAGGATTCTAATTTCTTGGTTATTCATGCCATTATTTTGTATTGTAATTATTCTTCTGAGTTAATGATAATGCATTACTGCTGCAAACCTTCTGCGCCAGTGTTTCTTCACTTGTGTTTTTCTGCACCTTTATTTCTACACTCAATTTTCTATGAATATCCACATGCATCTCTTGTTATTGTAACTGTTTTTCTTGTTTTCTAGATCTTCTGTGCTTTAATTTTACACTTGGGAGAGCTTGGAGGAAAGCTAGTGGAGCAATCCACCATAGTGCACTTTTTCATTTTTCCCCCAAACTCAGTCAAACCTTCCCTAAATGTCGGACATTCTTGTCCATCATCAAGTTATGGTTTTATTGACTTGTTGTACACCTATGGTTTATTTCAAGTGTAATTTAATGATTTTAGTATCCATATGATGGTGTGCCCAGGAAGCCTTGGAGTAGACTTCAGCCTGGCTGATGTTCAAAACATAAATGGCTCTAGTACCTTGTGCATAGAACTCAGAATATGGACTTGATGTTGTTTTCATTGATGTTGCACACTCCCTAATAAATTTTTTATATCCAAAAGTGTTCTCCTATCAAGCTTTGGGTGGGTTATTCAATGACCAGTTCTAGTTCCTTCTTCACTAGTTTTGAGAACTAGTTACTGCTTAGAAAATTTCTGATTTTAAAGTTTGTATTTGAGATAATATCATCTGATATCATATCAGGGATATTATTGGAACAACCATCGACAGATTCCCCCCCCAACACTTTCTTGTTGACTAAGTACCTCAAAGTAGAGTGATCTGTGAAAAAATTGAAGGCACTCCCCAAAAGGTAGTGTCAGTACTTTTGTAATGCATATACCATCACCAATCCTTCTCGCTCGATCATGGTATAATTCTTCTCGACATTAGAAAAATTCCTACTTGAAAAGAGATAGGGTGATCAATGTCTCCTTCCCTGGGTTTGTTAGGATATTTAGACACTTAGGAGTTAGTTAAGATCAACTTGTTATAATATATCCATTAGGAAAAGTTTGTTTCTTTAGTATGCATTAGCATGCATTTGTAAATATCTAATCCGGTGATCATGATATGTTCTAGAGATAGAGTGATCCGACGGTTCAACTTCTCTTAGATCATAACTACTTTTGACATGTGGCTTAGCACCCAATTGGTCCATGATATCTATTTGAATATCATGGAGGGTCATTTGCTAGTTGATCGATTATGAGAAGCTCATTTGTAACTTTCTTTCTTTTGCATAATAAACTGCCTAAAGTAGCTATTTGGCTGGGGTGGTGGAGTGTTTATCTTTCGATGGTTTAAACCACCTGAAAATATCAATGTGTTGATATGTGATATGTTTGTGTGATTGGATTCTCTATGTGTTTGATATTTTGGAATTATCCTATAAATTCGAACATGGTATTAGATCCTTTCTGAAGAGCCGCTTCCATTGGTGATCTAGATCTTGAACCAGTGTTGCCAAAGCTGTGAAAGGATTTCTGGTTCTGAAATTTTTGTACAGTTTTTGGGCTATGAGAGGTGTTGCATTGCATCTGGAGCACCGTTTCCAATGGGGAACAATTTTTGTTTCATCGAAAAAGGCTTCCATTTTCCCAAGATACTTGCATTTCATCAGATCTAGAGGTATATTGTTACAATGACATTTTTTTATTTAAAATAATTTTCTCAATTTCTTTTTAGATCTAGTATTTTTTTAGTTTCAGGTTGTTACCTTCTCTTTATGCATATTCTCTTTTCCCTGCACCTATTGCAGTCTCAGCAAATCAGAAATAGAAGAAAATGGGTTTTCTTTACTGTGTATGCTCTTTGTCGTGCACTTAGTCCGACCGCAGCAAATCAGAAACAATGAGAAAACATATATAGTCCAGGAAATCTAATGAGGTATAACCCCAAATTTGAGGCATATATATATATATATATATATATATATATATATATATATATATATTTTGTTTTGGTTTATGTGAAGTGATTTGCAGGAAAAAAAATGTTTTTTTTGCAAGCACGAAGCTCAAGACAAAAGAGTTAAAAAAAAAAAATTTCTCCTTTCCATATTTTATATACCTTTTAATATTAGATCACTTGGTTAAATTTTTCTTTATTTAAGCAAGGTCCAAAGGTGATGACCCAAATTTTTTAAACTTGTATAACCTACCAGTGATCCTAGAGATCAATGATGAACACGTTCTCATTTCCAGTGAGCCTCTTCTCTTTTGGCTCAAGTTTCTGAGAATCATGATCCAAAGACTTTTGCAGAAGCTTCACGGAATCCATATTGGGATGCATCTATGGATGAAGAATATCGTTCCTTAATGGCGAATGATACTTGGGAACTTGTCCCTCTTCTGAAAGGACGAAAAATTTTCAGATGTAAATGGGTGTACAGAACTACGTATGCATCAGATGGAAGTATTGAAATGCTTAAGGAAAGGTTAGTTGCCAAAGGTTTTTCCCAAGTTGAAGGAATTGACTACAATGAAACATTTTCCCCTGTCACCAAAATGAACTCCATCCACCTTGTTCTTTCTCTTGTAGCCTTACATAAATGGGAGGTCCATCAAATGGATGTCAAGTCTTCCTTCTTGCATGGATATTTGCAGGATAAAATTTACATGAAACAACCTCCTGGATATGTTCATAATGACTCTAGTCTTGTATGTCACCTTAATAAATCATATATGGCCTTAAGCAAGCTCCTCGAGTCTGGTATGCCAAAATGGATAACTTTCTCCTTGACATTGGTTTTTCTAGATGCCATTATGACCCTAATGTCTATACCAACAAAGTAGGAAACAATGTCATCATCCATGTTCTTTATTTTGATGATATTATTCTTACTGGTAGTGACCCTAATATTTTAACCCATGTGAAATCCAGTCTTAAGCAAAAATTTGAAATGACATACTTAAGACATTTGCATTATTTTCTTGGCCTCCAAGTCTTGCAAAACAAATAAGGAATCTTTCTTTCTCAGTCTAAGTATGCTTGTGACCTTCTTTGTCACTTTCACATGGAATATTGTAAACCAACCCTTTCTCCCTTCCAGTATGGAGTCAAACTTTATGCCACTTGCACTTCACCCGAAGTTGATGCCACCCTGTATCGTCAACTTGTTGGTAGTCTCTTATACTTTACTCATACCCATCCTGATGTTTTCTTTTCCTTTGGTCATGTTTCCTGCGATATGAAAACACCCCATGAAAGTCATTGCAAACCAGCGAAAAGAATACTTCGATATATTCTAGGTACAATTTAGTTTGGGATTCATTACAGTTCAAGGGGGACTCCTTTGTTGGTTGGTTTCATTGATTTAGATTGGGCTGGCGATCTTGATGATCGGAAGTCTACTGCAAGATATGTCTTCAATATTGGTTCTGGACCCGTCACTTGGGATTGTAAGAAACAACAACCTATTTCTCTCTCTTCAATAGAAGCAGAGTATGATGTAGTATTTAACACCAATCAAGAATCTTTATGGCTTCAACGGATCTTTTCATATTTTGGATTCCAGCGGCAGCATCCGACTCCACTTTGGTGCGACAATCAAAGTTTCATCAAGCTCACCAAATATCTAGTTCAACATCAATGCATCATGCACATTGATATACATATGCACTTCATAAGAAAGCTTATTCATGATTGTGCTCTTGAAGTTCTCTTTTTCGCTATAGATTATCAAGTTGTAAACATATTCACCAAATCTCTTATAGAAGCGAAGTTTTCTAAACTTTGATCTATGTTAGGAGTTCAGTAATTTGTCATTAATAGGGGATAGGCTCTAATGCCTCCTTCCTTATCCTAATAGTGTCACTTTTGTAAATCCTTCAATGCTATCCCAAGTTGTTCTTAAGGGGGGATGTTAGGATATTTAGACACTTAGGAGTTAGTTAAGATCAACTTGTTATAATATATCTATTAGGAAAAGTGTGTTTCTTTAGTATGCATTTGTAAATATCTAATACGATGATCACGATATGTTCTAGACATAGAGTGATTCGACTCTTCAACTTATCTTAGATCATAACTACCTTTGATCCATAGCTTAACACCCGATTGGTCCATGATATCTATTTAAAGAGCATGGAGGGTCACTTTCTAGTTGATTGATTATGAGAAGCTCATTTGTAACTTTCTTTCTTTTGCATAATAAACTGCCTCAATTAGCTATTTGGCTGGGGCTATGGAGTGTTTCCATTTCGATGGTTTAAACCACATGAAAACATCAGTGTGTTGATCTGTGATTTGTTTGTGTGAGCAGATGCTCTAGCTATTCGGTCTTTTGGAATTATCCTGTGAAGTCAAACATGGATGAGCTAAGATGACACCCACCACTACTGATGATGCATATACACGTACATGGAATATGTATTTACAATTGAGAAATATGAGAATTGGAATAGTCACTAGTTTCTCCTTCAAAGTATCCAGAACCTATTGGCTTTCTGATGTCCATTCATACTTCACATATTTTCATTACAACTCATCCAGTGGCACTATGATGCTAGCATAGTTTCTTATGAACTTTCTATAGTAGCGCATATGTCCCAATCTTAAGCATGGGCCTTTCCCATGTGTTGGGGATGGGAGATTGCCTATGGCTGCAATATTCTCTAGGTCTACTAACATACCTTCATTGCACACAACATGCCCTAGTAAGATGCCAAACGGGGTGCAAAAAATTCACTTATTCATATTTAATGAATTATGCATCTACCTAAATCGATCTAGCATGAGGTGCTCCAGAAAATATGATGCAGTGTTGAAAGATGGCCCATATTGCACAATGCATTCCCCTGTGGTTTCCTTAATCTATACATTACATGGGTTGTAATAAACCTAATTGGTTATTACAAATGTATTTATTATTAGATTAGGATAATTAATTATTAATTATTAAATGACATGTCTATTCCCGTTGGGCCATATTTAATATCATCCATTCCTATTATAAAATCATCAAATCAATTATATATAATATATTTATTTATCTATTAATATAAATATGTAAGGTGTTACCTTACAAGTGGTATCAGAGCTTTGGCTCTCTCTCTCGTTTTCTCTCATTCCCCCCCTCAGACTCCTCCATCGCATCCGCACCAACATATCTCATCCCTCACCTCTCCTCATGCCCTAAATCCTCCATGCTCTCCCCACTTCCTCTGCCACCTCATCTCCTCACTCACTCACCCCTCCATGCATGAATGCACCCCCTATCCCACACATTTCCCATACCTGCATCCTCTATCACGTTTTACAATTGTTGTGGCTCGACAGGACCTTCTTCCGTCCGCTTTGTGATATGCACTCCCTTCAGCCCACACTTCCTGTTACCATTCATGCACCACCCCTGTGCTAGCTCCTCATCTTCCCTCTCATCCTCCTACCTCACACCAACCACTCCACCATCTCCCAATCGCTCCACCATCTCCCTCTAAAGCTCCTCCTCCACCATTGACACCATGCCTATTCCAACTCCACCAAATCCTCCACACCTCCGCCCCTTATTCCAGCTCTCCCACACCCCTATGCACATCCACACACTCCCCATGCTCCACTCATATTGCGCCACATTCTACCACCCCAGACCTCCAAAATCCCCATGCCACTGCCCTTTCATTGCTTACCCACATCTGCTCCTCATCTCCCCAACATACACTACACCAATGCTCTACCTTCCCACTCTACTATTGTCCCATTATTCCCCCTTGCAACACTCTACCCGTCGTTCCCTGCCCTCACCTCTGATCCTGCTTGCATCCCTCAACACTTGTGTGCAGCCCTCCCTCTTGACTCCATTGTTCTACCACCCCTACATCATACTCTCCATTTCCCACTCGATACCTACTCCACGTCCTCCACAAAACCCTAAAATCCAACCAAAAAAAAATATTAAATATTATTATAAGTATAATCTTATAATAATTTTAATATTTGTATTTTAAACAAAAGGGTTTAAATATTTCTAAAATAAATTAATAATAATATCTATTATTATTATTTTATTTTCTTCGATCATATATATATATATATATATATATATATATATATATATATATATATATATATATATATATATATATAGATATATATATATATATATATATATATATTGTTTTGTATAAAACAATTATATTTAAAAAAGAATTTCAAAAATTCAAAATATATATATATATATATTTAAATATCTCCAAAATATATTATATATATTATTAACTAATAATTATTATTATTATATAAAATAAAATAAATCAGAAAAAAAAAAAGGAAAAAGAAAATTTTGAATTTTTCGAAAGAAGTTTACCAGGGTGAATCATTATGTTCCCATCTTTCGACAGTCTCATGCATGGGTAGAAGACGAGAAGGATTATTGATTGTAAACTCGAAGAAATCGGAAAGAGATGGCTTAAGGAAGATGAAACATACACAAAATTGAAATTGATCGTATTTGAATTAAAAGAAGAAATGGCCAGGAAGAAAGGAAAGGAAGAAGCTATTGTGACTCCCGAGTTCTCCGGTCAAGTAGAGATGGGAACTGCATCGGCACTCATGACAGAAGAAGGGAATACGACCATAAAGGAAGAATCTATTTCGACTCTTGACTTCTCAGGTCAAATAGAGCTGGAAAATGCATATGCACTCACGACAGAAGAAGCAACTGCAACTCCCAGTTTCCCAAGTAAAGAGGAACAAGGTACTATGACAACCCCTAAATATTCAAGTACGAAAGAATCTGAAGTTGCTACTACAACCAGAAATGAAGGGAAGCCACGTCAACCGCCTCCTTATATTCCTCAACACAAAATATCCAAGCCACCAGACTCTTGTAGGGATAGCAAAAGACTCCCCAACTACAAACCTCAAAATACGATACTCAGTAAAAAATATGTACGTCTACCAGAATTTCGCTGCAGATCCTTACAAGGTAAGGAAGCAAGGAACATTAATACGCCAGCTGAAAAATCAATAAAATTGTCTAGTGAAAATCCAGAACAAGGACTTGTTAAGGAAGACGATAACCAAGACGATAAAATAGAAGAACTAGAGGACAAGGATACGAAATATCAAGATGATATTGACAATCACAATGTGAATATCAATTATAAAGAAAAAACCGATATCATAGGTTGTAATAATAAAACACAAAATACGGTTAAAAATGAAGTCATTATTAACAACAATTATGAAAGAAATGAAGTGGTATAAGAATGCAATGATAAAAGCATCGAATATAACCTTAATAATGGTAACAGAGAAGAACGAAACCCAGACGTTGTCGTGACAAATGGAAAGATGAACATTCTACCAGTGGTCACAACTCAAGTTATTCTAGAATGTCAATATCAAAAGGCTCATCGGGTACAACTAAAGATAATCTTTCCATACAAGGAATTAAGTACATTATTAGTAATTAACGCTACAGATAAGAAAACGATATCAAAGCATGCAGAAATATCAAAGATCCACATAAAATTAGAAGAGAAAAGGAACACCGTCAAATTAGCGGATCAGAAATATACATTGCTTAGTTGTTATGTGTTCATCTACAGAATCATAAGCATGATAAGATTTGAATGGAAATGTGAAAATTTATTCCAAGAATTGCTATACCGTGGCACAGTTATTCGTGGCAAGAATTCCAGCTGCAGCACGCTCGTAGAAGATTCATGGTCGAATATTTTCAGAGCGGGGTGACTTGTAATAAACCTAATTGGTTATTAAAAATGTATTTATTATTATATTAGGATAATTAATTATTAATTATTAAATGGCATGTATGTTTCTCAATAGACATGTCTATTCCCGTGAGGCCATATTTAATATCGGCCATTCCTATTGTAAAATCATCAAATCAATTATATATAATATATTTATTTATCTATTAAGATAAATATGTAAGGTGTTACCTTACATGGACCCTCTTCATCATTTACTTCATTAATATCTAATTTCCAACAATAGATAGGTTTGTTTAGCCTTGTCACGTCCTGATGGTAGGTGAAGACAACCCTCTACATCAGATCCTGATGTGGTTTTCCTCCAAATATGACCCATTAATTCTATGGAGAAATTTATCCAGGTTCGGATATCTTGTATTGAATCGGAATGTGGTGGTAAATCCAGTTAGTCCAATATTTCATCTTCCTTCTTCTTTCCTGCTAAACATACCAGCTTCGCGGTATAACATCCAATGTATGATAAAATCTATGTACCTACTAACTGCGTGATACATCGTTCATCTCCCATATTTGCTGACCAAATTCAAAGTGTGCTACAACTTGAAAACCCAAACACCTATAGATGAATTTGAACTAGTTATTGATCATGGAATTGGTATCCTCCATTGAAGCTCCATAGAGAAATCAAAGTGACTTCTCCTCTAGTGGATACCTAGGGTGGATCTTGTACCATCAAAACTAGCTACAATTGCAAGGCGCACATCTCCCAAGCATGAAAATATCACAAGCTCTCCAATTTGAATTGTGAAATGATCAAACTCCATTCCGCTTGGAACCTACACCTATTTTATAGAACCATTGAGGCCCTTTCCCCCTCATTATCGAAATCCCCCCCAATAATAATAATAAAATTTGGTTTAGTGAAGAGAATAATCATTCATGATATTTTTAATTCCATTCTAATGTTATTTGGCCACATTAGGACTTATCCAACCTTAGGAATTCGAATAGGGATGGATTTACAATCATTTTTTGGGACTATTCCACCTCAAGTGCCACTCCTTAGCTATTTTTAGGTCCTCCCATTGTCATGGATGTAATAGAGGTTGTCATAGTGTCATATATGTTTTCATAGTGTCATAGATGCTTGTCATAGATTCCTTGGGAGTTATACTCCTCTAGTATACCCTCTTGGTATATTTTTATCCTAGAGATTATTCATGAGATTCCTTGGGGGTTACACTTCCACTAGTGCGCCCTCGTTGGTCTATTCTTAGCCGGGATGTTAAAATTCCAAATTTTCCTTCATGATTGGATTCCCTCCACCCTGGATGGGATTTACTTCACAAGTGGAGCCCAATCGCTCCCATATGCATCCTCTTAGGATGATTGGACTATTTCCATCTCATTAATAATTATTTGGTCATTATTATTACAAAATTGTGGCCTACATCACCCTACTTATTGATTTAATTTTAATGTTCATAGTGACTATAGGATACTTAATTCACTGATTAATTTTATCCATAGTTTAAGCAAATCACCTTCCTTCCACAACCGTATCCTCTTCCTCAACTTCAGAAACTACCATGCATTGCTCCCTGTTGTCCTCTCGAGTCAGGTTGCCTTGTCTCTTATGTACCTTGCACCAAGTAGGAATCCACTGTATTATCTTTCATCAACTACATAACGTGGCAATTATTCATATTGTGTCGAACGAACTTGGAACTCACATAATGGTGTGTACACTGAGCTCCGATACTTCTCTAGCATGGGTAAATTTGAAGGTGCCTGGCCCCAGGCCCTATAGATCTGACACCATTCAAAATTCGGAACAACGATAAAAGGGACAGGTGCACCGGTACCTATGTAATTGTTTAACGTTGGGAATTCATTTTAATGATGTCCTCATGTCCTACAGAAGCTACACAATATGTTTTCCATGACTTTCTTCCTAGTAGACACATGTTGCAATTGTTCAGCGAGCCTAGCAAGTTGTGTCTGAACCTACGCCATTCCTAGTGATGCTTCCCCTTCAGGATTTGCTTCCAACCTGATGGTGATCTCCAAGGAGTTCGATTGATTCTTCACCTTTCGTTGCATCAAGGGAACTCTTATGTGCGGTAATATACCCACAATAAAACATTCATGGTGTTTCACTTCCATGATTTAAAACCTCAGCCAGTCCAATAAGATATTTTATCATTGGTCATAGTCCCACATGGACTTGCAAATATTCTATTTAATTTCTTTAATATCAATGATGCACTGGGAATTAGACTTTGGATTTTGAAATTCTTTCAGCAGGTCATTCTTAATCATATCCATCCTACATGGCTTACCTGCGAGGGCCCTAGTCTTATACATCATATACCATGTCAAATGTATATCTATGAACGTGGTTTCTAACTGTGCAATCTTCGCTTCTTCATTCGTAATATTCTTTACATCCCAAATTGATTCGCAGGTAAACCAATGTTGTTGTGCATTGTCTTTTCCCATCCCATGAAAATGGGGGTAACTACAAGGTAGAACCTAACATTATTGCCATCCTAGTCAGTATATGTTGGTTTGTTCATCTACTTGTGATTGGTGGACTTGGAATAGCACTAGTACCTCTTGAACATTTTATATCTAGGTTAATCCCCTATGTAGTACTAATTTGTACTTCTCTTGACTCAGGTTCATTCTTGGGTCTTTCATCCCACATAAAATAAAATAATAACTAGTTTTCTTGATTTGATAAATAACACTAGGGGGTTGGGCCAAAGGGAATATCACCATCTGGCGTGCATCTTTCGACAATACTGGTTCCAGGGTAGATTGAATCTTGTTGCGCAATCGCTCTTCTAATGATGCAAGAAGATCCATCCGTCCATAATACTTGATTTTGCATATATTCTTGATTGTTCTTTCCTTCCAGTATTAGGGGTTTGACATCATTTTTTTCATTCGATCTCTCACTTTCTTCCATACTAGACCTCTTGGGAGGTCTCTCATCCTTTGAGAACTCTTATTTCCCAGACTATGCACACCCTTCTAGAACAGAGGGAACTTTTGTATGTTATTTATGTGGTTTCCCTTCTCTGGAAGTCTTATTTCCTCTCTGATATGACTTATCTTTTCCCTTCAGCTCCTTTTCTCGCTTTTGTTTCCTCACTACTTCTCTTATCTCAGCTCATCATTCGTGTATTTTATCCCTCTGTATTCTTTTCTCTTCTGGATCAATGGTGCGCCAATTAGTTTTCCTGCTTCCTCATACCCCACCCCCACAACGCAAGGCTTACGTTTCCATACTATCGGGGTTCATCATCATCAATCCCATTTCTACAAATAGTATCTTTATCCAGAGAGGAATTAAATTCAAGAACCTCTTTCTTGGACCTTCTTTAAATACTTCTTCATTGCATCTATGCGATTCACTCAATCCTACGGAAAATACTATAACATATCCTTCCTTCACACGCAAGAACCAAAAATTGATGGCTCTAAACGAAGTATTGTTCAGATCTTTCAGTTCTTGAATATTTTCCTTGGTATAGACTACTGGCCAAGGTGTGCTCCAATTAGTATTTATCTCATCCTACCTCTGCACCCATTTAAAAAGAAAAATAGGAAACTCACAAAATAAAATCTTATGCAGATCAAAGTAAATATACTTGTCCTTTCAATCCTAAGCCGAAATCCCCAAGTCTTTAGTATCTTTTTGCATGAATTTGTCCTCCTTACTCTCAAACCATTGTTCAAACTCATATTTGGTAGGTTTCCACCTCATTACTTTTTCCTCCCAACACAATCCCCATGAAGTCCCGACAACGAAACCATTGTTGGCTACAATATTTCATACCCAAGTTTCAACTTCATGTGACCAACAAAACCCCATATGCATCGGCATCTAGAAATACCTTGTGAACATAGTACAGTCTCACTCAAGATGTGCATAGGAATTAATAGATACCTGAATCAAGGCTGCGAGGGAGGACTAATTAATTTCCATTCATCCTTTCACCAACTCAATTCATCAAATACATCAGATCCACAATTCGCAGACATTCAACAACTTACATAATTCAGAAACATTCATAACGTAGACAATGCGCAAGAGAATATAAATAGAAACAAAGACTTCATTATATATTACTTAATGAAAATCAGTATTACCATGCAATTACATATATTTAGCTCAAAATCTTATATATTCCATGGTTTCTTAGAGAAAACATATGCAGCTAACAGAACTCAAAACATTACATATTTACATCTCAAAACCCACAGACCTATACATCTATATCCAAAACTCTTTCATAGAGCAGAAACAAAACCTATCAGAACCCCAACCCTTTACAAAAATACGGATTATATAGGCTGGATTATCAACACTAAAAAATTTTATTGGCACGCAGCTTGTAACTGATTTCTATTTGCCAGAACCAAATCTGGCATTGGTTGGTTTGGCGCGCAATAACTGATCAAAACTTGGGCACCAACACTAATCATGTGATTGATTGGAATGTGATTCGGGTGGAACTGGAAGGGGATTTTTTGGTACAACCAATTACCACATTGAGTGGAAAAGTCAAGCTACTTCGGAATCGAGAGATTGGGAAGGTAAAGGTCTAATGGACCCACTAAAGTCTTGAAGATGCTACGTGGGAGTTGGAAGATGTTATGAGGGAGGAAATCCCTCATCTTTTTTGAATTTTTGTGTTGTGGCATGTATGTAATAAATGTGCATTGAGGATGATGCATTCTTTCAAGGGGGAGGGGGATGTAATACCCCTGTTGTTAATCCACAAACATACTATTATTTTTTTATTATTATTGGGAACTAGGTGTCAAGACTATGGAATTTATTATTATTATTATTTAATTAAATAACTAGCTTCAACATGGACAATAAACGAGAATGGGGGGCCCTAGATTCCACATGTGAGGGGATTTGGGACTAGGAATTGTTTCTCTCCCTAAAATTACTTTTTGGACCCTTTTTTATTGTTTTGGTTTATGGACGTACTATTGATCCCTCTTTGATGTTTAGTGCATCCTACTTAGTTATTTCACCCTCCTTGGCTATTCCAAGCCCCCTTTGATGCTCCTCATGTGCTAGTGTGCGCTGATTGGATATTTTTAGCCTGCACTCCTTGAAAAAAATGTATCTCCCATATTGTTTCACCTTTTTCTATTATGAGAAAGGGAATCTCTAAATTGTAATCTCTCTCGCATGAATTGAGTAATCCCCAGTGAATTTGAGTTACCTCTCCTGGGAATTGGAGTCACTCCCTTGGGAATTTGAAGGGTTATAGAAGGATTCGAATTGGATCTCTTTCACTCTTATTCTCTCTGTCTAATCTCTCCAGTGCAGAAGAATTCTCTCTTATCTATAAAATACATGCTCTCGAGTAGGAGATGCATTATATTGCAGGAATATTGAAGGCCTTGTAATGAGGTTTGAAGACCCTGTAATGGGGATTGAAGATTGATCTATGCTTACACATCATGAGTCCTTATCCCATTGCTTGTCTCTATCCAATCTAGCTCATAAAGCTGGGGTGAGGGTGGTGATATCATAAAGGCTTGTGTGGCGAGGGGAGTCACAAATAACCAGGTGGTGTAGATGGAAGGGAAAGAGTGTATGGTGAAAGGTGTAGTTGTGGTATTCTCACAATGTTGAGAAGGGCACAACCATATGTTCTGGTTTAGATATTTATGAGCATTTTTGGGTTGTGATACCTATTCCATTACGTCTATAACTTTGTTTCCAATAAGGAATAAGTTTTTTCAATGAAAAAGGTTTATGTATGACTTAGATACAGTTTTTTTTTGTTGCAGCGTTCCCAGTTTTGAAATGGGTGCACCATACCTTTTGGTTTGAGACTACCTCCTATGGATCTATGGCCTCAACTTGGGGGTGACTATTATGTTGAAATATGTATGAGCATGGAATGTCTATGGCTAGGTGGAACATTGTACTGTTAAAGCTAGTTTAATTTCATTAAGATGGGAATTTTTTTATATGTTTATCTACTGCAATTGTTTATATATATGTGCCCATGGATCTTATTTTTGTTGTCATTTACATGGTTGTAGGTGGAATCCATGGGATCTGATATATTTATCATTTATATGGTTGTAGATGGCATCCTTCTTATTTTTTTTATGTTAATATGGTTGTAGGTGGCAGTGTTGATGTATATGTAACTTCGGAATGTATTTCATCTATGTATTTCATATATATTTATTGTACCCTTATAAGAGAAGTGTTATTCCTCTATAAGGAAGTGTCGTCATGTGGATTGACAAGTGTCACAAGTGTGTGTACTTGCTGATGGGTTATTAGACCACCATGTGTGGGGTCAGCCCTAAAATATATATTATATTGTGGATGTATCTAGATAGACAAGTCGGCCCCATAAGGTCACTGGGAAAACAGGTTAAGTATAAATAGAGATCGGGACATCTCTATTTGGATCATTCGGAAAGTCACACTTCTCTCACTCAGAAAGTGGCGCACTAGTGAGGAGGAGGATCATCTTATCTAGGAGACTATCTCAAGTGTATTTTGGTTGTACTTTGGTTGAGCCATTGCTCTCTCTATCTCTAAGGAAATTGTGGGGTTTTTCACCTTAGGGTTTTCCCCACAGAAACTCTGTGTCTCTTGTCTCTCATGCTTTTGACTCTTGTGATGCTTGTCATGCTTATTGTGATTGTTATGCATTGATATACTGTATATGTTATTCTCTCACCAAATATCCAAGAGTATTGTGAATTAATGCTCAAAATTTAACACTGTATCAGAGCTAACCTGAGAAGAAGACATTTTGCAGTGACGAAAACTTGAGTTTCTTGTTTATTGGGTTTCTCTCCACAGTTTTTGGAAAAACAGTATAGTAGATTGACTCTACTCATCAAGGAGAATCTATCTATCCAATCAGAATTCAATTATGAGCATTTTCATATTTGGCCCTAAAAATTAGGGTTTCCACAAAAATAGTAATTTCTTAAATTTGAATACATAGCTGGACGCTCCTTCCACAAATCGAAGTTTATAGCTTTGGATCGAGATTTTTGGCTGGGTAGATCTCTGGGAAACTCAAACCCTAATTCAGGGCTCTCCCCTATGAACCCGGGAGGACAAAAAGGAAAATCTGAAGGGTAAAGCTTTGTTGATCTCAAATTCTGAACACACCAGGCTGATCAGCTCATCAAGGTGCATCTTTCTATCCTTTTAGAAAGTTGAAATTCACATTTTGAATTTTAGGGTTTTTCTGGCAAACCCTAATCCGGGACCAGTTTTCAGCATTTCAATGGTAAGACCTAAATCTTTTCTATTTCCATTTGAAGTACTCTTTAAGATGTCTCACCACACCAAGCTTGAGGATAAACTTAAAGGGGCTGATAACTTCTGAGCTTGGAAGTATAGAAGTGGGTTAATCCTGGAAGAGAATGAGTTGGACTCATATATAAAAGAAGACATCCCTATCCCAGAGGATGAAGAGGCTAAGGTATTGCATAAGAAGAACTTGGTCAAGGCAAAGAGAATCATTGTTGATTCTATCAAAGACCATCTCATAGCCCATGTGTCTTCTCTAAAGACACCCAAGGCTATGTTTGACTCTTTGACCAAGCTATTTGAAGGAAAGAACATAAATCGGAAGATGACCCTGCGGAATCAATTGAAAGGGGTCAAGATGTCAAATGGAGAAACCATTCAATCCTATTTCTCCAGGGTCTCTCAGATCAAGGAACGACTTGAAGTTGTAGATGAAATGGTGGAGAATGGTGAAATTGTTATGACTACCTTGAATGGCCTTCCTAGGTCATGGGACTCTTTTATCCAGGGGATCTGTGCCAGAAAGAAATTAATCTCCTTCAGCAGATTATGGGAGGAATGTTCTCAAGAAGAAGCAAGGATTGTGGTAAGAGAAGAGAAGATGGGAAATGAAGATCAGGCTCTCACAGCTCACACTAAGAAGCTCAAGTTCAAGAGGGAGCCATCCCATCACAAGAAGAAATCTTCTCATCATTTTCACAAAGACAAGAAAGATCTAAGGTGTTTCACGTGTAATGAGAAGGGTCACTTTGCTTCAGAATGTCCCAAGAAAAAAAGGGACAACCACAACAACAATAACTCTAGAAAGAAGAAGAAGGTACCATTCTCATGCTGCCGAAGATGATGAACCTCCAAAGAAGAAGGCTAGGGAAGAAAGTGATGATAGTAATGATGACTCATCAAGTGAAGAAGAGTATGTTCTAATCTCTGCTCTCACAGGTACTATCTCCCATGGTTGTAATGATTGGTTGATTGATAGTGGGGCTTCCAAACACATGATTGGGTTTAAGGAATCTTTTGTGAATCTATCTGAACATGAATCACCCCATAAGGTGAAACTTGGGGATGATTATCAATACCCAATCAAAGGAAGTGGTGGAGCCTCCTACAACCTAGATTCTGGAAAATCTTTGAAGATGAAAGAAGTCCTTTATGTACCTAGGCTCAAGAAGAACTTACTCTCCATCTCTGCATTGGATGCAAAAGTTATGAGGGTTGCATTTGTGGATGGCCAAGTCCTAATGTGGCCAAAGGGAAAGACCATAGATGATGCAGTTGTGATTGGAGAGCAAGAGGGAGGTTTGTATAAATTAAAAGGACAACCTGAACATGCCATGGTGCATGAATCCATGCAGCCAAGTGAACTTTGGCATAGAAGACTTGCTCATATGCACTATAGGGCACTTCCAATTGCAAGCAAGGCTGTAGAGGGTCTTCCTAAAGTCAAGACCAAACATGAAGGTGTTTGCAAAGGATGTGCAAAAGGTAAGAATATTAAGAAGGCTTTCCCAAGCAGTGAAAGAAAGGCAAAAGATATCCTGGAAATCATCCACTCAGATGTATGTGGTCCCATGTCATCCAGTTCTCTAAGTGGGTATGTTTACTATGTCTCATTTATTGATGACTTCTCCAGGAAGACTTGGGTATACTTCTTGAAAAACAAAGATGAGGTGTTTGATAAGTTCAAGGAATTCAAAACCTTGATGGAGAATCAAACTGACAAAAAGATCAAAACACTCAGATCCGACAATGCTGGAGAATTCACCTCAAGTGACTTCAAGAAACTTTGTAGTGATTCAGGGATTAAGAGGGAGTTGACTGCTCGTTATAATCCTCAACAGAATGGAGTTGCGGAAAGGAAGAACAGAACAATCATGGAAGTAGTAAGGGCAATGGTGCATGACCAGGATCTACCTATGCATCTATGGGCAGAAGCAGCTAGAACAATTGTATATGTGCAGAACAGAACACCCCACAAGATATTGGACAACAAGACACCAGAAGAGGTCTTTTCTGGTAAGAAACCTGAAGTCAGCCATCTCAGAATATTTGGTTATCTAGTATACACACATGTCCCAAAGGAAAAGAGGACCAAGCTAGATCCTTCAGGAAAGAAGGGTATCTTTGTGGGTTACAGTGAAAGCTCAAAGGCTGACAGAATATACTTTCCAGGGTTCAAGAAGATTGATGTCAGTAGGGATGTAACATTTGATGAAAACTCAACATTCATCAAATCAAGGAAGGAACCTGTCGAAGTTTATGAAGAACCTAAGGAAACTAGATTTCAAGACACTACCATGACTGAAGCAATTCCAGAAGTTGTTCGTGAGTTTGAAGATCCGCAAGAACCTGTAGATCCACCCCGTGAGGATAACTCTCACAAGAGGAAACCTGCATGGGCTATAAAGCTCATTCAAGATGCAGAAAGATTTGGCATTTCAGAAGAAGAACACAGAGCAAAGAAAAGAACCATATCACATACCAGCTATGTTGCTTTACTCTATGACATTATGAACAAAGAACCTTCCAGTTATGAAGAAGTAGCGGAAAAGAAAGAATGGAAGGATGCTATGGTTGAGGAATACCAATAAATAATGAAAAATGATGTTTGGGATGTTGTCCCAAGACCTAAAGAGAAGTCTGTTGTGACTTCCAAATGGATCTATAAAATCAAGCATGCTGCAGATGCTAGTGTAGAGAAATACAAAGCAAGATTCGTAGTTCGTGGCTTCTCTCAGAAAGAGGGAATAGATTGAAATACATGACAGGGAGTCATATGTGTGTAGCAGCCACTCGGTTTTGAAATACATGACAGGGAGTCATATGTGTGCAGATTGAAGAAAGCCTTGTATGGCTTGAAACAAGCTCCCAAAACCTGGTATGGTAGGATGGACAGTTTCCTATCTAGTTTGGGCTTTACCAAAAGTAAAGCGGATTCCAACCTTTACTACAAGGTTGAGGAAGGGAATCCTGTGATTCTACTTTTGTACGTGGATGACTTATTTGTAACAGGAGATGACAGACTGATTGCAGATACTAAGAGGAAGCTTGTTGCTGAGTTCGATATGAAAGATTTGGGAATGATGCATTATTTTCTAGGTATGGAGGTGTGGAAGAATGCAAGTGGGATCTTCCTTGGTCAAGGGAAGTACACAGTAGATATCCTAAAGAGATTTGGGATGATGGATTGCAAGGCCATGGCCACACCCATGGCATCGAATCTAAAGCTTCTATGTGATGCTTCATCTGAGCCAGTTGATGTCTCTATGTATCGTCAGATGATTGAGTCCTTGATGTACGTGACGAACACGAGACCAGATATTTGCTTTGCAATGAGCACATCGAGCCAGTTCCTGATGGATCTGAGGAGTGTTCACCTGGTTGCTATAAAGCATGTCCTAAGGTACCTGAAGGGTATAGTGGATTATGGGCTCAAGTATGAAGCAAATCAAAAGTTTAACCTGTAGGGTTATGTTGATTCAGATTGGGTTGGCAGTGCTGCAAATAGGAAGAGCACATCTAGGTGCTGCTTCAGTATGGGATCAGGTGTGATCTCTTGGTTTAGCAGGAAGAAATCTTGCGTAGCACTGAGTACAGACAAGGCAGATTATGTTGCAGCATGTTAAGCTAGTTGTGAGGAAGTATGGCTCTGGAAGCTACTGTCTGATTTATTTGATCTCCCGCTGGAGGCTACTGGTTTCTTTTGTGACAACCAGAGTTGTGTGAAGCTGTCCAAGAACCCGGTGTTCCACGATAGGTCGAAACACATAGAGATCAAATATCACTATATCAGGGATATGGTATAGAGAGGAGCGGCGAAGCTCCTGTATGTTGTGACGGACGAGTAGATTGCAGATGTGCTGACGAAGCCACTAGCCAGAATGAAGTTCGAGTACTTTAGAGAGAGGCTTGGGGTTCTTTAGATCAATGACACTTCGAGGAAGAAGTGATGGACACATTTGCTGAAGCCATTCCAAGCATGCTGGAAGGAGGATCCTTCACATGGCTGTGTATGTAAGCGCTGGATGATGAGCATCGGGATGATGTTCTAGTTTCTGCTTTGTATGATCAGTTGGATCATTGATATGTATATGTATGTATGCATCATGTTGGATGCTGGATATGATCAGTTGGATCATTTATATGTATATGTATGTACGCATCATGTTGGATGTTGGATATGATCGGTTGGATCATTTGTATGTATTTTGTATATGCATCATGTTGGATGCTTAGACCATGTATCTGTATATGTATCAGGTGGATACATTGTATGATCAGGTAGATCATGTATGTTGATATGTATCATGTATTTGTATTTGTATCAAGTGGATACACTGTATGATCAGGTGGATCATGTATGATGATATGTATCAAGTAGATACTTGGTATGCATCAGGTGGATGCATTGTATGATCAGGATGATCATGATGACGAGCTTCAGGGTGTTGCTCCATATGATATGTATCAGGATGGTACAGTGATGATGATCAGTGTGATCATGAGCATCAAGATGATGCTTTGTGCGATGATGATCCGTTGGATCATGAGTATCGGATTGATACTTGGAGGTCAGAGGTGATATGTGGCAGGTTGTGCAAATAGCATGTAATCAGTCCTGGGAGATCTTGTCGGTCGTGCTGTGGCACATAAATGTTCCTGGGATACTCTTTCTGGTATTGCTATGTAGTATGTAATCATTCCTCAGATATCCGATAGGTTGAGTTGTGTGCTCATAATCAGTCCTGGGATGAGGTATTACTACGGAGACATGTAATCAGTCCTGGAGATCTGAGAGGTTGAGCTGTGTGCTCATAATTAGTCCTTCGATTCTCTTTAGAGATCTTGCTAGTCGTGCTGCGGCACATAAATTTTCCTGGGATGCTCTTTAAAGGTTTTGTCTATCTACATGTAATCAATCCTGGAGATCCGAGAGGTTGAGCTGTGTGCTTGTAATAAGTCCTGGGATGCTCTTTAGAGATCTTGCCAGTCGTGCTCCGAAACATAAATGTTCTTGGGATGCTCTTTAAAGGTATTATGGAGGAGATGCATGTAATCAGCCTTGGGAGATCTTGCCGGTCATGCTTAGGCACATAAATGTTCCTAGGATACTCTTTCCGGTATTGCATCCGCACATAAAATTAGTCCTGAGAGGCCACCTCTATCAGACCGTTCGCACAGATGATGAAGACCTGCAAGTGGTGGGCCTACATCCAGTATGAAAAAGGACTAGCTATATAGAACTTCCTATGACGAGTAGAGTCAAAGATTGGTTGAAATAGAAACAGCAGTGATGATGATGATGACGATGATCCCGATAAGAAGACTTGTCTATCAGAACTGTGTCGATAAATACCTTCCTGGTTAATAGGGAGTCTTGATGTATATGTAACTTCGAAATGTATTTCATCTATGTATTTCATATATATTTATTGTACCCTTATAAGAGATGTGTTATTCCTCTATAAGGAAGTGTTGTCATGTGGATTGACAAGTTTCGCAAGTGTGTGTACTTGCCGATGGGTTATTAGACCACCATGTGTGGGGTCAGCCCTAAAATATATATTATATTGTGGATGTATCTAGATAGACAAGTCGGCCCCATAAGGTCACTGGGAAAACAGGTTAAGTATAAATAGAGATCAAGAGATCTCTATTTGGATCATTTGGAAAGTCACACTTCCCTCACTCAGAAAGTGGTGCACTAGTGAGGAGGAGGATCATCTGCTCTAGGAGACTATCTCAAATTTATTTTGGTTGTACTTTGGTTGAGCCATTGCTCTCTCTATATCTGAGGAAGTTGTGGGGTTTTTCACCTTAGGGTTTTCCCCACAGAAACTATGTGTCTCTTGTCTCTCATGCTTTTGATTCTTGTGATGCTTGTCATGCTTATTGTGATTGTTATGCATTGATATACTATATATGTTATTCTCTCAGTAAAGATCCAAGAGTATTGTGAATTAATGCTCAAAATTTAACAGGCAGTCAGTAGATTTGATTTTTAACATTGTTAATATGGTTTATTATGGCATCTTGTAGATCTATTTATATACATTGTTTATGGATGATAGATCTGATTGTTTTAAATCTTAAATCGTTGTATTATATCTGATACTTTATGTTTCAAATCATGCTAATATCTTACGCAATTCTAGTTTCATTTCATGCTTCCATTTACCTTGCATAACATTTGTATTGGGGAACGATCTACATTGTATTCTTTGCTTTCAAATTAAAGAGGTTGAATGTTTTTTTATGGGATTTGGGGCATACTATCCTATACTTATTTACCCTTATTCCATTGTGCATTACCCTTATTCATAATTTCCCTTTGGTTCCTAGGTGTCCTTGCCTTGGTTTAGGGGCCGGGGACATCACATCTTTACTCCAAATAGGATGATAGTTCCTCATCTGAGAGTGATGAAGAAGAAATAGATGCAAGGGAAGTTATCTTCATAACTCAAGAAACCCATAATGGTGACCATAAATTTTCGTAAATAGATGGAAGTGATTCTGAATGCATTAATGAAAAACTTGAGTATTTGGGGGGAATTGAAGATGATATAGAAACTAAATATGAGGTGAATCACGAAGAAAAATTGAAGCATTTTGAGGAAGAAATAATGACGCTCAAGAACAAAAATAAAGAGTTGAAAAGCAAATTGGAAAAATATGAAGAAAATGATCATGATCTTGAAGAAATAGAATAGACAATTGCTAGTCTGAAGAAGCAGTTATATGAAACCAAGAAAACTAAAGAACTCAAGAAACACAAATGGAAAAGGGATATAGAAGATTATGATGAATTGAAAGTTGAATTGGATCACCTAAGAAAGGATCTAATGTTGACAGACACAAAGGTCAATGACAGCATAAGATTTGAAAGGATTACTAAAAAAATTGATGAAATTCTTAGCAAACAGAGATCACCTGCTAATAAAATAGGACTTGGTTATGCAAACAAAAATACATCACGGGAAGATGAAGGAAATCATGCCAATTTTCTAAGAAGAAAAAATAGTGAACCGAAAGGAGTTGAAGAACATCATGAGCATGACACTTCTAGATGGAATAGAAGGTCTGATTTCAGGAGAATCAAGACACCGCGAAGGTCCTTTTCAGTCATGAAAATATTTTTCTTGGTCATTGTTATGCTTGTCGAAACTTTAAACATAAAGTAATTCATTGTAAAGTCTATGCAACAAACAAAAATGATTATGGATATCCAAAAGACATCTATCTAAAAGGTAGATATGGAAATTTTCATGGGATTGTTAATATAAATTACAATCCATTTGATCCACTGATGGATCAAAACATTGTATGCTACAAATGAAATAATATTGGTCACAAGGCATGTGACTGGAAAAATGTGAAAGAATATGCTCCCATCATAAGGAAAGAGAAATCAACTACAATATGGGAAAATAAAAAGAATTCAAGCAAGGAAGATTGTGGACTAGCTTTGCTTGCTGAGGATAAAGAAAACGAGTGGTACATAGATATTGGGTGTTCAAAACACATGACCAAGGATCAAAACAAATTCATTAGCTTAAATAAAGGAAATAGTTGTAGCGTTGCTTTTGGAAACGACTCCTCTATCAATATACTTGGGAGAGGTGTAGTGAGTCTTGGAAGTGAAAATATAAAAGCAACAAATGTTTTATTGGTTGAATATTTGAAGCATAATCTCCTAAATGTCAGCAAAATGTGTGATTAGGAATACAATATCACATTTGATCCTCGAATATGTAAAATCAAAGAAAAAATTTCATGAATATTGGTTGTGATAGCTACAAGAATACCTATTAACATACACATCCTAGATAAAGTAGAGAGAAAGAGGATTGAAACCATGCAGCAAATCTCTAAGGACAATAACAAGGAAGAGAAGAATACAAAGATAGAAAAAAAAATTGAAATACTATTGAGCGCCATCAAAGAATCATGAGTTTAGGGGGAGCAGCCCCAAAGAGAAGGGATATTGATAGGGGGAGTTACACTTTACCATTGATGTCAAAGGGGGAGAGAAATATCAAGAGGATCATGGTCCTAGGAGTAGTATGATGGTTTCCATGAGTGACAAAGGGGGATATTGTTGAATAAGGTTTTCATTGATGTCAAAGTCCTATGTATATAACTCCAAAATAGTCCCCTTATGGTGTATCTTTAAGCATGACCCTCACAGGAAGACACTTTGGGTTGTACAAATATGGGGAAAACCCCTAAATATGTCCCTAAGGTTCCCCCTAAGCAATGTTGGTGAGAAAGGTGAAGAAACCCATAGAATAATGGTGTTGGGCCCACATTACCATGATGTTGGGCCCTGAAGTAGGCCCTAAAGAGCCCCTAAACTTGGTCCAAAGAAATATTGGTGTGAAGTATGAAGAATCCCCTAAAGTATTGATCATGGGTCCACATAACCCCAAAGTATTGGTGATGGATCCACCTAAAGAGGAAAGAATCCTCGAAAGGAATAATGATGTCTCCACCAAGTATGATGAGGAGAAGTCCCAAATACCCTTTGATGAAGATATGAAGTGATCATGAAAGCAAGTTAAAGTTCCATGATGAATCCTTGAAGTGGGGTATTGACCCATTCAAGTACCCCTTAAAATATGGAGATCCTAAATTTAAGGATAAGTAAAACATCGGCCCTAAATCAAACTAAAGGCATCTTGTAGGGTATAAATAGGTGTAATGTCTTTAAATTGGAAAAAATTTAAAAAAAAATCACTTGCTGCTATCATTGTCTATTCAAGTACATATTTAACAAATTAACTTCAGTACTAGGAAATAAATATAAGTCTCGTCATCATAATGGGAATACATGGTTTATGAAGTTAGTTTACGATACACTGTTTGATTTAATTGGATGTGATCATCTTCTATTTTATGTTCCTGCAGAAGCATTTGTGATGGTAAATAAAGATCCTTCAATAGAATAGTATCTTTAGTCTGATCAATTGGTTTTAGTATTTGTATTTTAACTTAATGGTTTTCATATCTAAATTTTGATCAAAGTTTAGAGGTATGTATGCTTTGGAATTCTAAAGAGTTTGAAATCTTTATGTTAAAAAATCAGGCTTGATGGACTTCATGAAGAGAGTAAGAATACTTTCAAGGTTTTGAGTTGGTATTTGTGTTACCTGGAAGGGATGCCAAGAGGTAAGGGATTGGCAATGAGCTACCCTGGGCTTACTTAGCAAGTTTGTTGAAGCTTCATTGGGAACTTTGTTTTGCAGGTGTGCTAAATACATGGACTCCACACTATCTTCCTAAATGACCACCTAGAAATAACCTAAACTTTATGAACTTGAAAAGGGGAAGAGGGAAACTTCAGGATAAACGTTTAAGTATTAAAATGATGGGGTGATGAACAAAAGAATGCGACCCTAACTATAGAGGAAGCAAAGTATTGTATTGCTAGTGGGTAATTGTAGCATTGAATGCTACCATATGACATTCACATGGTTGCTTTCTAGCATGGATGAGGTTTATACTCCTACCCTAATGACCAATAGTAACATTTCCATACATTTCGAGTTGGAAGGAAAACATTTGTTGTTCTTGGGTCTCAATGGTGCTCCACACTTGACCTGAGCTACGCTCATGGTCAGCGTGTTTACTGGATTTCTGCGTAGATGTGGAGAGGACTTGGTTGAAGAGAAGGTAAGCTATCCAAATCGTGGTTTCCAGTAAGTTTTTCACTGTGTATTGTTCCTGTAAAAATTATTAACTTTGTTTTTCTTTAACTCTTTATCGGCAGGATTTTCTGGTGAGAAAGGGTCTCTACATTTGGAATGGTGTTGCTATCGTAGAGGAGAATGTACTCAGCTCAAACCCTGGTAAGCCCAGGACTCCACATGACTCGTCTCTACCTTTCGCAGCATGGAAAGAATGTTTGCAAGCTCTGTAAATTTTAGTTTTGACTTCGTAAAGGAAATACCCTTCGGGCTTTTAGTTTTCTAGTTGAATCTTTTGGTTAAGCCCAGTCTCTCTAGCGTAGGTGTTTAAGGGTTTTATTTTTGGGTCTACTCGGCATATGGCATGCTAGCCAATGTTTGTAAGATTCTCTTAAAGTCTTAAATACAGTGTTTGATTGTTTATACGAAATGTTGGTGTTTTGGATTTGGCCTTGATGGTTAAAATGCTTTTGTTTTAATTTCACTGTCCTCTAGTTTTCTATGTGTAGAATTTTAATTAGTTATAGTTGTAAAATCTTGACTCCTTCAAGAAGAATTTACAGAGGAAGGAAATCTTGATTTTTAAGTTGGAACTTCGTTTGACTACTTGAAGCCATGAATGGCTCTGTGATTTATTTAAGTGAGTTTGGGAAGCTTTTGAATTTTTAAGAAGAATGAGACTGAGAGCATTTTGGCTCCGTCATTGTATACGTGTGGTTCTTGGGAAACCTCTGCCTAAATTATAAGTTTTGGAAACCCTGTAGATTTCGTGTGTTTGATTTTTAACGGAGAAGACACTTACAATTTTAAAGAAGGAAGGGTTTGGACCCTTCGTATGGTTTCCAATCTAAATCATATGGGGTTTTCCCATACAATGGCAGGTTCCCTTTTCTTTATATATGGGAAGAGTACTAAGACCCTGAAAGTAATAACACTGGTAATTAATTCGTTTTTGTTTTGAGATTATATGTATGATAGATTCGTGTTGCGTTGATCTTGTTATTATGTTTGAGATCCTACGTGATAATTGTTGGTGGATAGTTTTAAATGGTTGGCCTGTGTTCTAGTTCTTTTAAATTAAATAAATAAACGAGAATACTAGGTCAACTACATTGCTTATAAGGGTTCTCGTGGATCCTAGGGAGATCTATGTTGCAGTTTTGAATGTTGGAGAATTATTTTGATAGCTTGTATACTTTATAAAAGAAAACCCTAAACTTCCCATGTGCTAAGAAATTAGAAGTGCAGTGTAAAATATTGGTAATGCGATTTGTTTTGAAATGGTAAAATGCATTATAGAACAGATACCTTCATTATTTTAAGGAAAATTTAATACTAGTGGTTTTATCTATGTAGGTATCTAGCACAGGCTAGCCATGCTAGCCATGCTAGATCCTCTTAGTCTTTAAGAAAATTAGGGCAAAGTTTTAAAAATAAATATAAAAGATTCCAAACAGAAATAGTAGATGAATTTAAACTAGAGTTTTAACCTGGGAAGCCCATGCCATTTGGCCCTTGCTCCATTAAAAGGAAATCAAACTTATAATTTACAGAAATAAAAGTTATGTATAGTATTTTTAAATTTAAAATCCAAATATATTCAGCTGTAGAGAAAAATTGTAATTTCGTACCTGATTCCTGAAGCTTTCCTTTCCCTTGCAGAACCTGCACACTCAAACACTAGTTAATAGAAATATTTATGTATTGTTCTGGCTGACCTGTAGAATGATCTTCAACTGAATGACTTTGGGACTACCATGTTCCTCCCAACCATGACCCTTATACCATTCCTGGTTCTAACTGGATCCCCCCGAGCTGGTTCCAACATGCAATAGGAAAAGTAGAGGACCTAGGATAGACTGTTGATCAGATCTTGGGAAAGTAGTAAGATTCTTTAGTTCTATAGAAAATTTATCTTCTCTTACCATAAGAGAATGATAGAAGAAAATATGATTCCTCTCTTGGTAATTGTCCTTCTCTATATAGGTGAGTTTGTTTGGAATATAGCTATTGAGTTTAAATAATAATATTTCAGTTATTTTTATTTAAATTGAATTATAATATTTAGAAAAGACATTTTACTAGTTACTCATTCCTAGTTTATCTAGGACTTTTATTTTGTTACAACTAGATGTATATTTAAGTTAGATCACAATCTTTTCTTTAACTATAATAATAATAATATAAGAAATATCCTATGCATAACTCTTATGCATACTATTTACATAAATGAGTTTTCTTTTATAAATAACCAATCTGATTATTTAATAATCATAATAACTCTTTTATTTTAATTAAGTAAATACCATAAGTAATCTTTGATTTAATTAATTAAATATCATAATAACTCTTTGATAAATATTTAAATACAAGGTCCAACTCTTGTTAGTGCAATGCCAGTCGACAGGGTTCCACTCATTGTCGACACATACCGCGGTCTCCCTCGCCACCTGCCCAGACAGGTTTTATCCCACCCAGCAACACCTGCAGAGCATATGAGGTCTCACCCGAGGCGTCCAGGAAGAGCAAACGGAACCATGTTTCCGCCGAATGAAGGAGGATGGTTGCGGTTGTAATACTTAAACTTATTGCATAACTGAGACAGAGATTTCTAAGCGTTGGACATGGTATTAAAGCAATATTCAACCAAGACATTCATCATTGCAACAATAGTAATTGTAAAACAAGTATCACATTACAAAAGCATGACATTATTGCAACATTGCATTACCATAACTGAACAGATTAAACACAAAGATTGTACCATAATAGCTTCATCATATTATCATTGTCGACCCAAATACAATGTCTCTGCAATGACTCTTGACATCAAAACATACCCGAAAGACATACAACCAACAACAGAGCTTCGCATAATATCTCTAGCTTTCAATGATGCCCTACAACACTTACAATTATTATCTATATATAGGCTTCTGCCTTACAATTCTTGTCCATTTTCTAACAACTTGTTAACCGACACTATGGACAAATCACTCAATATCTAACTAACCTAGTCCAAAAACCCGCATTTTGCTATATAACTAACTCAACAGTACAAATATGTGGTCCAAATGACCCAAAACCCCCAATCTGCGGTACAATTGACCCCCAAATGCATAAAGTAATCTTTTGCTTGTCGCCTTTTGTGCCATCTTCTGCCTTGACGCAGCATCTCAGATGCTGTGATAACACTTTACCAAACCGCCTGCCAACAAGCCCCCAACACAATCTTGTGGCTCACCCTTGAGCCACGTTAACTGGATATAGTGAATTCGGTGGTCTTTACTCTACTAGGGCGGAACACGAGTTCTTCCACTATTCTTACTGTCTAGATCGCGCAGTGTTTTTCTGCTTCTTCTGGTACACTGATCATCTGCTCACTGTCATATACTTCTTACCCAAAAGTGGATTCTTGCCAGCTTAGTGTTGCAGGATTTGCAAACTCATCCTCCAATCTTGAGAGACCCATTGGAGATGGAGGGGAATTTTGCAAGCAATGCCAAGGTGTAAAATAGGCCAACAGTTTGGGCACATCTGTTTCACACCAGTAAGAATATGTTACAGGGACCCGGGGTCGACGAACCCCCCTCTTGTGTGGTCGCAAGGACCACGAGACTTCGAACCATCACCAAATGCCTAGACATCTCGGATGAGACTTCATGCTGGTAACCCCGGAGTGTCCGAGGCGTAGCTTTCTCCAACCGCTCATGGACACTCGTGGTTCAGGCCCTCAGCGCACCTGGTGTGCTACCACATGAAATAAAATGGATCATTTCCACGACCTCCTTGGAATTCCGAACTTAGGAAAATGACTGAGCGTCTCAGAACATAACCTCTCTTAACTAAAACAACCTCTGTGTTCTTATTCTCCTTAGGTCCTATATTTATACAGCTCATTCAGTCACTCGTCTACCTCGGCAATCCATTGCACCACCTGCTCATGTTCCAAGGTAATCATAATATTATGTTGTTTCGTGCGACGATCAACCTGACTTCGGAGGAAACGTACTTATGCCTAGTTCCCTACATGCGAAAACATGCGAAGCATCTCTGTGGCCATGCCGCCATGGTGGATGCCTCGTGCCACCCATGCAAACCATCCTTCCAGGTGCCATCAACCATGCTGCCTTGGTGTATCCCTGATTTCAAATGTGCATTATTTTGACACAATCGAAAGCGACGAACAATCATATCCGTCAAGAAAGGGAAAAGTCCCATCTGTGTAATGATTTCGGATGTGACCCAAGCGCAACGCTACTACTTATCACAGACTGCTCCAAACTTGCGGTAGAAGCCTCCCTGCTTCCGCATTCTGTCCTTGTTGATGCACCATCCTGCCACCAATCAATCTACCTCTCCTTTTTTTTTCCCGGTGCAACTCAAGCATTTCGCTATTCCAAGCCCGACTGATAGGGCTTCAACCTATGACCTTTCACCAGTTTTGGGAGCATCACCCCGTCCAGCTACTACAGCTGAACTGCACCCCCAGAAGTAATACTATTGATGCGATACAGACCAAGCCAATGCATCTGCAACTTCCCTGGATGTTTCATAAACTTGCTGTCATACAACAACACCAAGTCACCCTGCTGAAACTATTTGTTTTTTTATGTGTCGATCATGCCATGCCTTCTAGCGGTCCTTCTCTACCCCCTGGTGGAACCCAGCAATGAAATGATCTTCCTCCAACTTCACCAACTGCTCTAGACGTTCATCTAGTGCCGCTGCATCATCCAGGCCTGTTACAGCTATGATGCACAAACTCGGGACAATATACTCCATGGGAATAATTGCTTCTTGTCCATATACTAACCTGAATGGTGTTTTCCCTGTCATTCATTTACATGTGGTGCGATAGGCCCACAATATTGCTAGGATTTTCAGATCCCAATCATCGCAATTCGTATTGCACACCTTTGTCAGTGCATGCTCCAATACCTTGTTGAAGGCTTCCACCGCGCCATTTTCTTGCAGATGATATGGTGTACTCTTCTTGTGTTGTATCTGCAGTTCCTCCGTCAATGCACTGATGGTGCGATTGAGAAAGTGGCTGCCCTAGTCACTCAGCAGTATCTTGAGGCAGCCGAAACAGGTGATGATGTTGTCAAACAAAAATTGTGCCACCGTTGCTGTGGAAAAATCAATGACTGGTGCCGCCTCTGCCCATCGATTCAAATACTATGTCGTTGTGATGATGTAGCGTGCACCCGTGCGCTTCCCTGGTGGATTGATTGGTCCTACCACTACCCATTTGTCGAACGGCTCAATGTCAACTGAGGCATGAGTGGCATCTCATCGCATTGGGATATTTTTCCAGTTCGCTGACAGACATCACAGGACCACGCATAGTATGTCGCATCAATATGCAGTGTGGGCCACCACAGCCCGACACAAAGCACTTTCCCAGCAGTTGCCCGACCGCCATAGTGTCCTCCAGCTACTCCTCCATGCGCTTCTGCTAATATCTGCACTTGCTCATGCGGCAAGACACACCGACGCAATATTTCATCGGTGCCCATTTTGTATAACTCTCCTATGATTAGCTGGAAGTTTGCAGCCTTGACTACCTACTGCTTCTTCATACTGGTGGTGAACTCATTGGGTGCGGTACCCGTTGTCAGAAACTGAATGATTTCCATAAAGTAGCCATTTGCAACCTCAACCCGAAACAGTTGAGCATCCAGTAAACCATCTTCAATGTTGTCCGGCTCCTCTCCTGTATCGATCCGTGAGAGATGATTAGGACCAGCATTCAACCAGCTGAGCTTCACAATGACTTCAAAATTGAACTCCTGAAAAAGAAGTATCCAGCGACATATCTTTCCCCCCAACACAAGCTTTTTGACCAGGTATTTTAATGCAGAATGATCTGTGAACATCTTGAAATGGCCTCCCAGTAAGTAATGGCGAAACTTCTACAAAGTGTAAACCATTTCCAGACCTTTCCTCTCCGTAGTAGTGTAGTTTCTTTCTGCAGATGACAACTTCCATCTAGCAAAAGAAATAGGATGATCAAGATCCCCTTCTCTGGGCTAGGCCAATAATACTCCCAACGCGATCGATGAGGCATTAACATGAACATGGAATTCCTTACTCCAGTCCGGAAATACCAATATCGGTGTCGATGCCATCTTCGCCTTCAGTGTTTCAAAGTTGTCGTGACATTCTGAGGTCCACTGAAATAGCGCGTCCTTCTTCAGCAATTTATCCATAGGGGCAGTAATCATTGCATATCCCCTGATGAATTTACGATAAAACCTAGTATGCTCCAGAGTCGCCCAAAACTGCTTAGCAGTGGTCGGCGCTTGCAAGCTCAAAATGAGCGTAATCTTAGCCGAATCGACCAACAACCCTTACTTACACACAATATGGCCTAGCAATATCCCAAATGGTGCACAAAAGATACACTTCTTTAAGTTCAACGATATCTGATGCTTCCGGCATTGCTCCAACATCAACTATAGATTCGCCAGATGATCGCGCACCAACCCATAGACTGTCCAATCGTCCATGTATACCTGTAAAAAATTCTGAATGAAATATTTGAATGCAACAATGACAACCCATGAAAATATCGCAGGTGCATTCTTCAAGCCAAATGGCATCACGCTGTACTGAAAATAGCCCCATTCGGTAACAAAAGTTGTCTTATGGCGGTCTTCTTTGGCAATGCGGATCTTATGGTATCCAGAGAACCCATCTGTGAAAGAGTACATCTCCTGGCCACCCACACCTTCGAGCACTTCGTCGGTAAATGGGGTTGGGAAAGGATCGTGCAAACATGCATCATTTAGCTTCCGAAGGTCGACGCAAATGCGCACCTTACCAGTCTTCTTATCTTGTACCACCATAGGACTAATCCATTCCGACTCTTCGACTGGTTCAATGATACCAGCATCGAGCATGCGATCAATTTCTGCCTTGACCCTCTCCTTATGTTGCGGATTCAATCGATAGGGTCGCTGCCGAATTGGTTTAGCGTCTGGTTTTAATGGAATCTTCATTTCCCCTAAGTCTCCCAGGATCCCCTTCATGTCGAAAATACATCCTGAAACTCGTGGAGCATATTAGTGACCTTTCTTATCAGCTCATCATCCTAGTAATCCCCGACATTTGTGAACTTTGGAGTATCCTCTGTCCCAATGTTAATCTTGCGTATTTTCAGCGGTTGACTGATAGGATCGCTTGGCGCATCAGGTGGTACAACAGCATGACTTCCTTCAAATTCTGGGATATTCACATTCCGTGGATCATCACCATCTTCTGTCCCACCACTGATATTGAAGCATTCCATGAGAGACTGCATCTGGTAATGCGTATTCGGATCCGTAGGATAGGCCACCGGGACAACCTGCAGAATTACATCATGGATGAGTTGTAATGCATTATTGACCTCGGGATCGGCATCCGCAAAACTGAATGTATGGGTAAAACACACGGTGAGCTCCAACCAAGTAGAAATTTCCCCTCGCAACTCAGCTACAGTATACCATGAGCATGGCATCTCATCCAAAGTATGGTTAAAAGCATGGACCCACTCATATTTTGGTCATGATACCCATGACCACCATGGTCATCCCGATGTTAGGAACCCATGTCTTTACTTTGTTAGTATGCTGTTGTTGGACGCATATGCTTTGTAAGTCATCCCGTAGTATTTGTTAATCAATAGTTTGTGTTATTGTTGTTGGCGCATATGCTTTGTAAGCCGCCCGTAGTATTGTTAATCCATAGTTTGTAAAGGCCCATGGTTTCGACCCATAGTATTGGCGCCTAGAATTAGTATATAAGTGTGTGTTGAGACCTATGAAGGCACCGTGAAGTTAATTGTATTGAGCTTGCTCAAAGGAGGTTGCCCCCTCGAAGTGGCCTGTGATCAATACAAAAGTGATTCTGAGTTCTGTCATTTCTGCTATTTCGCGTATTCTTGTTAATTAATTGTTGCAGGTGCCTCACATCTGGTATCAGAGCACTTTCTTGGGCTCGCTGGGTGAAATTTTTGCCAAATTTTTTTTCCGCATCTGTTGCAGGTTCGGATTTTGGAATAATCCCCATCCGCTTAACTGTGGGAAGTACTTGGGCATAAGCCCTAAAACTCATTGTGAGGAGTACCACAGGAACCCCGAAGTAGTTGGCCCATTGAGAGGACCTGCCAGCGAAAAGGGCAACGACCCCTACCTGATTGACTAGTTCCCACCTGTGAGGTAAACCAAGAGCTGTCATTTGTGGCAAAGCGGTTATCAGTTTTACCTGATCCGTGGAGTGAGGGGTATTGCCCCAATATGCAAGTCGTCAGACAGCATTGGTGGCCGAGTGAAACCCCTGAACTGTTAGGAAGCCGCACATACCTGGGGTCCATATCTACTTTAAGCTGAACTATTGTCGATCACTGCTGCGCCGTTTCAGATCTATTTTGCAAGCCATTCCAGATTCAGCCATTTTCAGTCCATTCGGCGCTGTTCCAGATCTCTTTCAAGCCGTAGCCGCTCCAGTCTGAGAGAATAAAAAGAGTATAAAATTCAGTATTTTCTCCATATCTCCCTTATTTTTACTCTGTTTCCCTTGAAATTTTTGGGGAACCCCTGTCATCCCATTCTGCATATTTTAGCCCTGAGGACCCTATCCTCAATTCCCCTTCCCAAAGCCCGAAATCCCACATTTGTCTATTTTTAGGGTTTTCCATAACTTCCTCAGATTTCACCCAATCCCCTTCAAATTTTACCACAGAGTTCCTTTCTGAATTCTGCTTCTTTGTTCCCCTCTGCCAAATTTTCCCATTCTTTCACCCCGCTTCTGAAATCCTCATTTTTGCTTCCCTATCTATCCAACAGTGTCCAAAATTTAGTCAAATCCCAATTACCCTTCTGATTTTTTCCCAAATCCAAATTTTCCCTTACTGAAGTAGTTCCTGTTTTTGTTTTCCTACCCAGTCAGAAAAAATAAAAAATAAATAAATAAATAAATAAAATAAATAAATAAAATAAATAAATAAATAAATAAAAAATAAAAATAAATAAATAAATCCTGGTTATGGTTGTCACCCGTGCAGGAGCAAAAACCATGGAGGAATCACTTGCAGCCATCCAAGCCAAACTCCAGGATCTGGATGAAAAATTTCTCAGTCTCCATCTTGAACATTCAGCTATGAACAACAAACGGTAGTTCGAGTCTTCAGTAGACAATGGGTTCTCTGCTTCCAGCAATTTCCGTGGTCCGAAGCTTGATTTTTCTCGCTTCAATGGTACCGATCCAACTGGATGGATCTATCGTGCAGAACAGTATTTCATTCTGCATAATACTTTTGATGTCAACAAAGTTCCACTGGCATCCTTTCATTTGGAACAGGAAGCTCTTCAATGGTATCACTGGTACATCAAGGCTCATCCAGAGCCCAACTGGCCAGACTTTTGCCAGCTCCTTTTGCAACGATTTGGTCCTAGTGCTTTTGATGACTTCACAGGAGCCCTCACTAAACTTCGCCAAACTGGCACTGTGAGAGAGTATCAAACCGAATTTGAGAATCTAGCCAACCACACTGAAGGATTGTCTGATGAATTTCACCGGAGTTGTTTTATCAGTGGTCTAAAGGATGCCATTCGCTCTGAGGTCAAAATGTTCTGCCCCAACACAATGATGGAAGCACTCGGGTTGGCTAAGTTGGAAGAAGACAAGCTTGCAGCCCAACAACGCTCCAAGCCCACTTTTGTTCCCTTCCGAAATATGGGTTCTCAGCGACCACCTATACCGCAGGCTCCTCGACCGACTCCTATCAAGCATTTGTCTGAAACAGAGATGCAAGCACGCAGAGAAAAGGGGCTTTGCTATAATTATGATGAGAAATTCACTCGGGGACATAGATGTGTTCAGCAAAAGCTTTATCTCCTGGATGTGGAGTCTCTAGCTGCCTCTGAAATGGGTGACGAAGATCCAGAAACACTGGATGCTCCGGTCGACAGTCAGGAACCACCTATTGACCCTCCGTCTCAGGATGACCAGCCAAAGATATATCTCCATGCTTTAGCTGGAATCACCACCCCCCAAACAATGCGGGTCAAGGGTTACATCAAGAAGCTTCCTCTTACAATCCTCATTGATTCTGGTAGCACTCATAATTTCATTGACCCTCAGATCGCCAAACAAGCTGATTGTTTTATCCATCCTTGCTCCAACTTTGAAGTCATGATTGCCAATGGGGGCACCTTACCTTGCAAAGGGAAGTGTCGAAATGTGCGTATCTCTATGGGATATTATATCTTGCGCTCTGACATGTTTGCCTTGCCCTTAGGTGGATGTGATGTGGTTTTGGGCGCTCAATGACTACGCACACTCGGCCCTATCTTATGGGATTTTGCCAAACTTTGGATGAAGTTTTCCCTCAATGGACACAAACACACATTGACATGATTACAACCAGGTTCTCTCAGCATCATCAGTTCACATCGCATGGAAAAACTCCTCAAGAAGAGTTCACATGGTGTCATCGCTCAGATCCATTCCATCCAGATGCAACCATCAGCGGTCTCCACTACTCCTTTGGATCTACAACAAATTCTGGATCGATATACAGGTGTCTTTGTTGAACCAGTGGGATTACCACCTTCCAGGCCAGAAGACCATCGTATTCAGCTCCTTCCTGGCAGCGTTCCTCCCAACATCAGGCCCTATCGCTACCCATTTCACCAAAAAATGGAGATTGAAATGCTCGTTCGGGACTTATTGAAGCAAGGTATTATTCGCCCAAGCACTAGTTCCTTTTCTTCTCCAGTTATTCTTGTCCGCAAAAAAGATGGGTCATGGCGCCTCTGCATTGACTTCCGAGCACTTAATCACCTCACCATCAAGGATAAGTTTCCAATTCCTGTTGTTGATGAGCTTCTTGATAAGCTTCATGGGGCTCACTTTTTCTCCAAGTTGGATCTTCGTTCTGGGTATCATCAAATTCGGGTTCATGAGGATGATATTCCTAAAACCGCTTTTCGCACACATGATGGCCATTATGAGTTTTTGGTCATGCCCTTTGGCCTCACTAATGATCCTTCCACATTCCAGGCCTTAATGAATAAAATATTTCGACCCTACTTGCGGAAATTCATTCTGGTATTCTTTGATGATATCCTCATCTACCGTAAAACATGGGATGAACATCTCCAGCATCTGGATCTTGTCATGCAACTTTTCTCTGACCATCATCTCCATGCCAAGCAGTCTAAATGTGTTTTTGGACAAAAGGAAGTTGAGTATCTCGGGCACATTATCTCAGCACAAGGGGTTCGCGTGGATCCTTCCAAAATCGAGGCCATGAACAATTGGCCACATCCTCAGACACTCAAGAGCCTTCGTGGTTTTTTGGGGTTGACTGGCTACTACCGCAAGTTTGTCAAGGATTATGGGAAGATTGCAGCTCCATTAACTGCTCTATTAAAAAAAGATTCTTTTACATGGACACCTGATGCTCAGTGTGCATTTGACAAACTAAAACAAGCTATGTGTACTACACCTGTGCTAGCTATGCTCGATTTTTCCAAGCCCTTCACTATTGAGAGTGATGCTTGCGGCAATGGACTTGGTGATGTTCTCCTTCAAGATGAACACCCCATCGCGTTCACCAACAAAGCCCTTTCAGGTAAGAAGTTAGCTGCCTCTACCTATGAGAAGGAAATGATGGCTATTTTGCATGCAGTACAGAAGTGGCGTCCATACCTATTAGGGAATCATTTATGCATCAAGACTGATCACCAGAGTCTGAAATATTTCTTGGACCAGCATGTCTCCTCCCCGGCACAATAGAAATGGGTTAGCAAACTCATGGGTTATGACTATGAGATCACTTACAAGAAGGGTAAAGACAATATTGTGGAAGATGCTCTTTCTCGCACATTTGATGCCCAAGGTTCTCTTTCAGCTATTTCTATGCCTGTTCCAAATTGGTTGCAATCTGTTCAACAGGGTTACGTCAATGACTCTTCCTTATCTCAGGTCATCCAACGCTTGACCAACAATCCTTCTGCTGTCCCACATTACTCTTGGGATGGTGCTTCTCTGCGATACAAGGGTCGTCTGGTGCTTCCCCAGAGCACAGATCTTCAACAGGATGTCTTCTATGAACTCCATGCTTCTCCATCGGCCGGGCTCTCTGGGTTCCTCAAAACATATGAACGAGCACGGCGTAACTTCTTTTGGCAGGGCATGAAAAGGACAATTCAACAGATGGTGGCTGAATGTGATACCTGTCAGCGCAATAAGGGTGAAACAACACTCCTTCCAGTATTGCTTGAACCCTTGCCCATACCTACATGGATTTGGACAGATATTTCTATGGATTTCATTTAAGGGCTCCCTAAATCTGGCGGGAAGACAATGATTCTCGTTGTGGTTGATCGTCTCTCCAAATATAGTCATTTTTGCGCTCTCAGCCATCCCTATACAGCCTCCTCTGTCGCTCAAATTTTTATGGACCAGATCTTTCGTCTTCATGGCATCCCTTCTTCCATTGTCTCGGATTGTGATGCGACTTTCACTAGTCATTTTTGGACAGAACTATTTCGCCACACTGGCACCAAACTGAAGATGAGTTCAGGGTATCACCCACAAACAGATGGTCAGACTGAAATTGTCAATAAATGCTTGGAAACTTATCTTCGTTGCTTCACCTCGGAACAACAACATCAGTGGGCAAAGTGGATCCCTCTCGTTGAATGGTGGTATAATACCTCTTACCATACTGCCTCTAAAATGACCCCATATGAAGCAGTCTACGGTCAGGCACCTCCAGCTCTTCTTCCATACACCCCCACCAGTTCACCAGTTCAGGAAGTTGACAAGGTCCTTCGCAACCACGATCAGATTCTTCACATTTTGCGGGACAATCTTCACATGGCAAGAAATCGCATGAAGCAACAAGCTGATCAGCACCGTTCGGAGCACACTTTTCAAGTCGGCGATATGGTTTTTCTTCGTCTCCATCCGTACAAACAATCCTCCTTGAAACTCAAAGGGCATCATAAGCTCGCTCCAAAGTTCTATGGGCCATATCGGATTCTTCAGAGGATTGGGTCCGTTGCTTATAAATTGGAACTTCCTCCTTCTTCCCACATTCATCCAGTCTTTCATGTCTCTTGTCTGAAGAAAGTTCTTGGCACCAACATCAGCGGCCAAACGATTTTACCCGAACTGGATAATGAAGGATCCATCCTTTTGGAGCCAGAGGCCATCCTCAATCGGCGCACGCGTCAGCTTCTCTCTCGTTCTATCACAGAGGTCTTAATTCAGTGGCATGGCATGCAACCAGAGGATGCTACATGGGAACCATTCCTTCAGATTCAACAACAATTTCCACATCTAAAGCTTTGAGGACAAAGCTTTTTTTAAGGGGGAGGGGATGTTAGGAACCCATGTCTTTACTTTGTTAGTATGTTGTTTTTGGACGCATATGCTTTGTAAGTCATCCCGTAGTATTTGTTAATCAATAGTTTGTGTTATTGTTGTTGGCGCATATGCTTTGTAAGCCGCCCATAGTATTGTTAATCCATAGTTTGTAACGGCCCATGGTTTCGACCCATAGTATTGGCGCCTAGAATTAGTATATAAGTGTGTGTTGAGACCTATGAAGGAACCGTGAAGTTAATTGTATTGAGCTTGCTCAAAGGAGGTTTCCCCCTCGAAGTGGCCTGTGATTAATACAAAAGTGATTCTGAGTTCTGTCATTTCTGCTATTTCGCGTATTCTTGTTAATTAATTGTTGCAGGTGCCTCACACCCGACCATCATACTTCCTAGTGTGGTAGACCTTTGTATTGCCAAAGCATACCATCAACGATCTTCTACATTTCGACCATCCATCAATTGATGCCTTGTGTGTTTCCCACCATCGTGCTGGAGCAGCCTTCAATGCTTTGTTTAACGCCAGCAATTGCTGAGGTTCAGAAACGCTTTCTTCGAACTCCGTCAAAAAATCAGATAAGCCAAGCATCCCTTCATATGTTGGTAGTGTAACTGTTTCAGTTGCGATACGACATAATGATTGTGTGACCAACCCGCACTTACAGAGCGATACCTCGTGCAAGTGGTTCTGCCAATATTCTAGCGCATCATCAGAGTCGGAAGAGGCAGAGATGTCGCTACGCCATCCCAGCTTGCCATTGGCAGTTGGATGGATGTAATCTTCAGAAATATTGAATGCATGGTCCTATCCGCTGGGATCGTCGTCCTTCACTGGCTCTATGTAGCGGTGTCCTTCAGTCGGATCCAACGCGGCGATAACTCTGAGATCATGATTTTCGAAAGTCATCATCCATCGCTTGAAGTTGATTACAGCTCCATTATCATTAGCCCATATGATCCCCAGTAATGCTGGATAATAGCTTCCTCCCTCAACTACTTATATTACATCAAAGTGGGCATATGTTTTCATTCCCTCAATGTCCACCACCATTCGTGGAACTCTCCCAATTGGTGTCACCTTAGCGTGATTAGCTAATCGGAGCTGTACAGGAGACCAACTCAATGGGGAGCTCCCCATATTCTGCAAAGCCTGCTTGTCCAAGATGTTGACATCTGAACCAAGGTCCAGAATAACCAAATCAACATCGTAGTCACTAATTTGAATATTCATCCGCATCTCCTTACCCATCTTCCGTTGTTGTAGGGAATTAACCGCAAGCTCTTGTCAGTCGTGGGTCGGTCATCGCAACAAGGCTTCAATCGCAGCAAGAGCGTCGCGATCTCTTGCCAGGGACAAATAATGTTCCAAAAATGCTCGAAGTGTGCTAGACTTTTGTGACGGTCCAGCCTCTGAAGTATCATCAAAATTTGAGGGAATGTCATACACAATAGCTTTACCTCGGTCGTTTTCTAGTGCATATCATGTTTGAAGAAACATCTTTCGCTCCTCATCAATGTCAAATGATACCTTCTTTTGACCGGCTAACCTGATCATTGAGCTTTCCACTCTAGTTGTCTTTCCTCCGCGAGTGACCACAGCAACAGAAGCATCTTGCGGTCTTGGCTCTGCAGAAATTGTCACGATGTTTGCACCCTGGGTCTGGTTCAACGGCGGATTCCTGGGTGGGTTCACATTCTGATTCTGATTCTGCCACATATTCTAGTTCTGCACTAGTTGTTTCACTTGGTTTCTAGGAAAGCTATTGTTCCTGGGGCTGGGTCTGCAACTGGGGATTATTCCCTGCTTGCCATCGCGCAATCAACTACGGACAATTCTCAACCGTGTGATCGTTAACAAAGTAGAACATACACTAGTTCTACAGCAGTGGGCAGTCTCGCTGATAGTGTCCCCATACTGCACAGTGATAACATTGAATAGGTCCATGACCACCTCGTCCTCCTCCAAAACCAAATCCACCGCCACGGCCTCCCTGGTTGATTAAACTGTTGCTGCATTGGTGTCGATTGCATTCCTTTCCCTTGTTGTGCATACTGCAGTTGTTGTACATACTGTGGCTGCTACGAGGCCATCTACATTAGAGCATATTGCGGCATGAACTACAACGGTTACTACTGCTATGGTAAAAACTGCATCTGCGGTTGAGGTAGCGGCTGGGCTACCTACGGTTGCGGATGTTGTACGGCACGCTAGTTGTCCTTTACATAGAACGCATCACACATTCTTTCTTGTAGCAACCCATATGCACGGCAATCCTTGTCGTTGTGACCCACCGATTTGCAGAATGTACAATAAACATTCCTCGGGGTGGTGACCATTTTCTGCATATATGGGCAATTGTCATGGCTGTGCCCATACACCTGGCATACGCGACACCACGGCATGCTACCTCCATTCAATGGATTTGGCGCTCCTGAAACCAAATAATTGCGGAAGTCTAGGAAATTGTCCTTTGTATGCGCTTCTTCTCGACATCACGTACACCAGACACCTTTGCACTGCTCCTTGCCCTTTTTCAAATCTTGCAGCTGTATAGTTAAGTTAGCGAGTTGTGTTTGTATCTGTGACATCCCGGCTATAGTTTCTCCAATTGGCGACGCCTCCAATCGCATTGCAATCTCCAGAGCTTCACTAGGCGTCGAAATGTTTTGTTGCATCAATGGTAGCCGAATATGTGGTAGCAATGCCGTAATGAACCATACTTTATGTTGGATAGGGCTGATATCAAAACTAACCTTTTCCATCAGTGTCTTGAAACGTTGGTCGAAATCCCATACCGTCTCATTGGGATACTACTTAATTTCTTTCAATTCTGTAATATATTGAGCCTTAGACTTGGGCTTTCTAAATTCGGCAATCAACCCATCCCGAATATCATCCAACAACTTCTCTGGGGATCCTGTAGGGACTAGAACAAACTTCATAAACCAATCTAATGTACGACCTCGCAGAGTCATCGCTAACTGTCCTTTTTTAGCAGCATCATCGGTGATCTATTTTATGGTCCATACCACTTCACACAAAAAACCAATATTGTTCTGGGTTGTCTGTCCCACTCCCATGGAATAACGGTAACTTAGCATCATCATCCACCATTCTGGGCTTCCTTCCTCCTTTCACTGTACTACTACCAATTAACTTCTGTGGGATTGACGAACTTGGCGGTGTCGAAGTGGTATTTCTTGCTATCTGAGAGATAGTGAGCGGAAGTGTGGGTACGTTGGTGCTGGGGTTCGGTCCTGCCTCTATCCTGGGCATAGCCTGGTTTTCCTTGTCAGGGATGTCAGGTCGCTTCGTTCCATGTGGTCTTCCTTCACGGTCTTGCGGTTCGATCGCAGCAGGACCTTCTCCCATCCTCTACCTCTTTTCCTGTCGGAACCTCGATCCTGCCCTCATAAGACCACTTTCTTCCTCGGCTTCACTCACAGTCTCATCATGACCTGCACCCATCTACCCCTTAACATTCCATGTACCGCCCCCCAACTGTCACGGTACCCATGATCTCCGCCCACTAGGCTATCTACTGATCAAGATGCATCTTCAATATACCTTTTTCGCAAATAAGCATCTTGATCGATAGTTGAAGCGACAATAAAAACCTACCCTGAGGTTCGCGGAAAAAATATCTTTCAGCTTCACTATAGGAATTTTGAGTATCGACCGTGAACTCTGTGATATAGCCCTCTAGGATGTTATCGAACCACACTTCGAGAGCCTGCGATGCTTTATTATCAACTTCCTGCAGTTCCTGAATCAATTCGGGGGTCCAGGTCGTCGGTTCACCACCTTGGAAGTTCCTCTTCTGGAATGTCAACTTCGCCAACCATTCGAACAACAGGACTAGGAACTCACAGAAGAACTATTCGTGCAGACCATTGTGAATGTATCTATCTACCCACTATCCTACTGTCAGTCGAGTGTTCTGGCTTTCCTCTTCAGTGAATTCCTACAATTCGGATCAAACCATTCTTGGATCTCCGGTTTCGTCGGGTGCCACAGCATATCCTCCTTTCACTTCGTACAGGGTCCCGGCAACAGAACCATTTGTTAGCACAACACCAGTTGACAAGGGTTCCACTCACTATCGACACATACCGCAGTCTCCCTGGCCACCGGCCCGGATAGGTTTTATTGCGCCCAGCAACACCTGCAGACCAAATGAGGTCTCACCCGAGGCGTCCAGTAAGAGCAAACGGAACCATGTTTCCGCCGAATGAAGGAGGATGGTTGCGGCTATAATACTTAAACTTATTGCACAACTGGGACAGATATTTCTAAGCATTGGACATGGTATTAAAGCAATATTCAACCAAGACATTCATCATTGCAACAACCGTAATTGTAAAACAAGCATCACATTACAGAAGCATTACATTATTGCAACATATCATTACCATAACTGAACAAATTAAACATAGAGATTGTATCAAAATAGCTTCATCATATTATCATTGTCGACCTAGATACAATGTCTCTGCAAAAACTAGATCTATGCAATGACTCTTGACGTCAAAACATACCCGGAAGACATACAACCAACAACAGAGCTTCGCATAATATCTCTAGCATTCGATGATTCCCTACAACACTTACAATTCTTGTTCCACTAATGCAGTTCTCCTCTCCACCATTTTATTATCTCTCATTGCGTGATCATGAACCACTCAATATCTAACTGACCTAGTCCAAAAATGACCAAAAACCCGCATTCTACGGTATTACTGACTCAACAGTACATAATATGTGGTCCAAATGACCCAAAACCCGCAATATGTAGTACAATTGACCCCCAAATGCATAAAGTAATCTTTCTCTTGTCACCTTTCACGCCATCTTCTGCCTTGTCACAGCATCTAAGATGTTGCGATAGCACTTTACCAAACTACCTGCCAACAACTCTTTGGACATGGTCTTTTGGTAAGGTTGGATAGTTGGCTAGGTTAGGTGACTCTAGGTTCATCTTGCATGTTGGATTCCCTCGTTTAAAATGGTAGTTCCTGCAGTCCTTGATGAGAGATAAAAATGTTTCATTTAACCAATTAAATAAATGTGATGACTAGTAGTGCTATTCAGGGTCTTCTCGACTCAATACTTTCAAGATCTAGTAACCCCGAGTCGGGAGAACATTTTCAGGTGTGGCAGGGGCCTTGGGATCGTAATAGGTGAGCTGGTCGATTTTGACCACGCGTTCTTCGTGGGGGAACATCATGGTGCGAAAAACGGATGAGGCGACCGCTTTCATGGCGTACATGTAACTACGGCCAAGTAAAAGGTTATAATCGAGCTGGGCATTAATGACCTCAATGTCGATGAGCATAGTTTTCCCACCCAAATGGACGGGGACCTTGGGTAGTAGACCTTGAGGTTGAGCTAACCGACCGTCGTAGGCCCGCAACGCAGTGGTGGATTGTTGGAGAGTAGGGGATCCCAACTTCTGCCAAACAAATGTGGACATGACGCATGTGGACGCACCCTCGTCGATGATACATCGATGGATGACAAGATTCCGAATAGAAACAGAAACTTGGACTGCTATGGTGGAAGGCAGACATGGTTTGGACTAGTCCAAATCAAAGGTCATCAATTTCGAATCATTTGGTTCAATCGCCCCAATGGCGGAAAGTAAAGTCTTGCGCTGCGTAGGACAGTTTTTCAAGACTTCTAATGCAGACATGGATGCGGGAGATTGAGCTAGGTCATCTACGATGTTGTAATTTGACGCAGCCCGTGCATTGGGGTTGTTGTTGATACGGCGGAGTGGGAAACGAGGTGCTTTAGATGCGCCATCGAGTGGAAGAGGTGGTATCCGTAACGTCTGATCGGTGGGATGAGCGTTAGTATCCTTATCGGCAGGGGGGGCTTCGGAGTTAGGGCCATACTAGTTCCGACGGGTTTGTATATTGATGTCGGCAGTGGACATCATCAATAAGTGGTGAGTGCCTGAATTAAACATGGGTTGATCAGGTGCGGCGTAAGTGATTTGTTGTGGTTGCACGTTGCCCTGTGGGGGGGCTAATGGCTGAGTGCTCACCACTCCTTGTGTTGGAAAAGGGTTTTGTAGCACCAAAGGTTGTTGTTGAGGTGGTGGAGTGTTGGGTGGCGGCTGAGGAGCCGCCTGCCCTTGACGATGGGCGTCATCTGTCCATAGTTGCCAAGCTCGCTCCAGATGTGGGCAAGCGTGGGTATAGTGGCCATAGACACCACAAATAGAACAAGGATGGTTTGTTCGTAAATTAGCATTTTTGGCTTGCTTAGGTGGCCGATCAGGATTCTGATGAGCAGGCGCCGCATTATTGTTTTGCGGAGGATGGGTAGGTTGTGGAGCTTGGTTATGGTTTTGTTTGTTTCCACGGTTATGTCCTCTTCCGCGGTTTGGTTGCCCACCCTGATTGCGTTGGTTATTTTGGTATTGGGGCTGATGTTGTTGTGCGTACACATGCCCTTGAGCATTGGGGGGATTCTGGGGAGCCGCAGGTGCGGGAGCAGGTTGCGGTGGGTAATATGCAGGTGGAGCTGCAGGTGGTCCAGCTGCCTGTTGGGGTTGTTGGTACCCCTGAGCTGTTGGAGGTGTGAGATTAGCTGGGGCAGCTGGTTGTGGGTAATGCATCTGCTGTTGTGGGAACTGCATGGGGGTCTTTGTGGTACGTTGAGTATAGTATGTAGGAGGTACATATGATGATGGCGCTTTCCCATAACAATGTTGTGGACAAGAGGGTCCATGAATGTGATGGGTCTGGTTTGTTGGAGCATAAGAAGTTGTTGCTCCAGAACTGGATGTAGCCCTAGAGAGGTCTGGGGTGGGCATGGTGCTCACCATGCTGAAATATTTAGGTTGGGGGGTGATTTGGCCAATGATGCCATCAGCAGCATGTGATGCCCCCGGTGCGTCACCTCGTGAAGAGTCACCTCGTGGGGCGTCAGGTATGATTGTGTATAGATAACCTGACTGGGCGTAAATGAGATCAAACTGTTGGGCTTTGAGGATGGCCTCTTCTTCAGATTGGGGTCTTTCAGATGCCACATCCTTCGCAATAAGAGGGAGGAGGGATTTTAGAAACCAATCTAAAAAGATACGGTCGTCTAACTTAATTTTGCAGAGGCTTCGGCGTCGACGCCACTCATGAATGTGGTCAGTGATGTGGGTGGCCGTGGTTTGTCTGCAAGATAGTAGGATCTCGACTCCCGCATCATAGCGGACAGGTAATTGTAAGAATTGCAGGAAAGTCGAGGCGAGGGAGGTAAAGGTGGCATGCGTCCCGTGGGGCTACTCGATATACCACTTAGCCGCAGAGCCAGTGAAGGTGCGTTGTAAAAGCCGGAGGCGGATTGAGTCGTCCACTATGGAGTTGGAGGAACACCATAAATGGAAGGACATGATATGGTTCTGGGGGTCTTCACCTGCCTTGCCCTCAAACTTAGGGATGTCAGAGGGGAGTTTGGTGGGCATGTGAGGCCACGCAGGATCGTGTCTGATGGGGTCATTTGTGAGCCTAGCTAAGTCTGGTAGGTTCAGACTCGCCATGTATGGTAAGCTAGCAGATGTGGTGACTGGAACTGGGACATGCCTAGTCATTGTGGTATGATGTAGGGGTCCAGTAGTGCCTAAAGGTATGCTAGGTATGGAGGGTATGTTCCCTCCAATAGGTGTAGTCTGGTATGGGCCAGCACCTCCAAGTGCAACATGGGTTACACTTGGGTTAGGAATAGGAGTGGGGATTCCTGGGATAAGGTTTGTGGAAACCAGAGGGGGTGTGACCCCTATGTTGGGTATACCCATAACAGGTGGTGGCCCTGTGTTGGGCATTCCTAAATGTGGAGTGTTACCCATGTTGGGCATACCCAGGGGGGTGGTTGTTGCCATTGATGGCACCGTCGCAGAAGGGTCTGTGGATGTCTCCCCTATGGTGCTGGTAAACAGTGGATCAAATGGTGTTCCAGCCCTAATGGTGGTTGGTGGTAACTCTGTGGGGTTTTCGGATTCTACCTCCAAATCAAATGTGAAGTGAGGTGTGTCAGAATCGGATGACTGTCTAGTTGATTGACGATGTGTCGAATCAAGGGATAAGGCTCTGCGTCCGTGACGTGGAGATCCAAGTGGACTAAACTCTGGGAGTTCGCCCTGTAGATGACGAGAGCGTCTAAAATTCTCAATGGTGAGAATTAAGTTTTTGTGTAAAAAAATTGTTTAAGTATCAGGTGGTGATATATTTATAAAAGACTCAAAACCCTAATGCAACCAAGGGTGCAAGAAGGGGAGTGAAAAAAGAAGGCTCTCAGGCCAAAAAATCAACCTCAAAAAAGGCACTTATTCTAGCAGCTGTGCTACAATAAGTGGAGGAATGCAACAAATGGTCAGAGTACCAACATGCAAACGGATTCTATAAAAAATAGGTGTAACTAGACCAAGGGTGGGTTGAATCATGCAAACACCTAACTAAAAGTATTGTGACTCAAACAAACGATATCCTCTGCAAGGTGATGAAATCCAAGTCAGACAATATGAGTGTTGAGACAACGGCTAGATATCCCCCTACCGGGAGGGACACCGGGTAATCAATCCTAAAGAAAGGCTACTAGGATACTCCGTTCATGACGCGTCGAGAAAAGGTAAATCTGCCGTTTGGTCCTTTGATCGCAATATCCCAATACAGGGATATCCCGAGAACTGCGAATGGTAGCCCTTCGGTTACTGAATGGATTTCGGTATTCCACTCAGGCTTCCGGAACCATCCTCGCGACTTCAACCCTCCTAGGGGAGAGGCCTTCCCACAAACTGGTTGTGACCGCGCCAAAAAGTACTAAGAGATTTTAGCTCCCTAATTGGACAATTTCTATGTCTCAGATGTAATAACTGAGGGGTGTTATTGGAACACCTATCCCCCCAATACTACCTAGCTACAAAGTTCTTATAGTGTTCCCCAAGTGGGGTTAAAAGTGTGTTGAAATTAGGGTACGTTTTAAGGCTTAGTTCAATTAAGTGATCGAGTGAGTGCACATGAGGTATTGTAAACTGAACTTGAAAAAAGGTAAATGCTTTACAGGAAATTTTCAAAAAACAAAGGAGCTTTTGAAAATAAAAAAGCAAATATTTATGACTTTTTCAAATAAATTGAAATTAAATGCTTTTGCAAATATCAACTCAAAAAACAAAGGATCCTTTGAATTGTGAAAGCAAATAATAGACTTCTTTTAAAGAAATATATGGACTTCTTCTTTCAAGGAAATTGCTAAGGGTAAGATTTTAAAGAAGTAAACAGGAAAAATTTTAATCTAGATAAAAATGCAAAATAAGTATTTCTTTCACTTTCTTGAAAATTTTTTAAAAGACTTCTAGATATGCATTTTAAATAGTAAAAATTTTTTCAAGGCTGTAAAATATGCAGAATTTAATACTGTAAAAAATGTGCTATGTGGGCAGTAAGTACAGTAAAAATTAATTTTTAAAATCGGAATGGCCGACTGAAAAAATCAGCAGCGCGGGTTTTGACAGAAAAGCCGCGATGGACCGCGCGGGTTTCGGTCACACAGTCGCGATGGACCGCGCGGAAAATGTCCGCGAAGCCGCGGTGTGCAGCGCGCAAATAGGCCGCGAAGTCGCAGTGAACCGCGCGGAAAAGGGGCGCGCAGTCGCGATGTGCAACACGGTAAATGACCGCGATGCCACGATGTGCAGCGCAGAAACCGGCGACAAATCCGCGGTGAACCGCGCGGAAAAAAGGCCAAAAGCCGCGATGGACCGCGCGACTGTCAGGCTAAAAATGGCGAGGCGAAAGCCGTGCACGGACGCCGAAAAACGAACCCGAAAATTGTGAATTCCGGGCTGTTAATGGCAATAGATGTGGCCAAAACTTAGAGCAGCAATAGATCTGCTGTCTAAGATGGCAGATCTATGGATCTAAAGGTTAAAAACTAATAAAAAACTAATATTAAAAGCAAAACTAGAGATCTATTGTTCAAAACCCAGCGGAGTCGCCAAAAACTATTGGCCCGGTTTTGCAACCAGGCTTAGTGCTATGGGCACCTGCTAACTAGTAGCAGCAGTCTCAATAGAAATAAATAATCAATAAACTAAATCTAAACTAAACTAAACTAGCATGTGCATTTTGAATTAAAGAACAAGAACAAGAAAGATAAAAAATAATTTTTGTATTGACAATGGGGCAAGCAAATGCTTGCAAGAACAATACCTCCAAGTGATGAAGGTTGTTTGAATGGCTCCAATGGTGAGCAGCTCCAATCTCCAATGGGTCCTTTCTCCAAGGTTGCTACAATGGCCAAATACTCAAGGGAGATTTTGGCAGCATGAGGATGAGATAATGGATGGATGTGAAATGAGGAGCCCCTACCACCTTTTTATAGGTTTTGGTGGTGGGGAATACCATTTGTGGTTTTGTGGAAACCAAATGGTATTGACCAACATGGTTTAGGTACTTTTCCCTCCTTTTTCCTTTTTTGAATAAAAATAATATTTTAATTCCCTTTTTAATATTTTTTGGGAATTTGGACCTTTTTTGAGGGTTTTTTATGCTTTTCAGGAAAAATAATCTTTTTTAATGGAAAAAGGGGTGTACTAAGGTCTTTTGGTGACCTTTTGTTGGTTTCAGAGGCTCAGATGGTGGAAAAGTGGACAAATGGGTCATGTGAATAAGGGAATGAGCTAGTGAGCACTTTTTAGGTGTTAACAACACTTATGCAAAAATGTTATTTCATCATTTGTATACATTGTTTTATGCAAAACTTGCCAATGTTAATTGTAACTTTTTCTATCTGAATCAAATGATTGCAACATGACTTTTGTTTTTTGACATTAATTACAGGGACAACCAAATAGATATCTATCATGTCACTCTTTAGATAGTGATTGTTTTTCTAAATATAAAGAAGGGGAAACGTCAAACAGTATGTCAATATCAACTAGATGTAGTAATGTCAGATTAAAATTTAAAAAGAAGTATGGATTTCTTTCTCGATGAAGGAGGGTCATTCTCTTATGACAATGAGACCATTTGAGACAAGGAAGTTCCAATAAGATACAAACATTATTTGAAAAACATGGAACCAAATTGGATTCCTGAAATAAACATCGATTTTTGTATTGATGGAATAACATATTGAATTGCTCCATCTAGTTTACATGGTTTGGGGATCTTTACAATGGATGGTATGATTGTTCCATACAACTATGAAGTGAAATTGAAGAATTATTTTGGACCAACATATGATTACTAACATTGGTGTTGGATAACAACATATCTAACGAGTATGCATAGTACAAAATTTGTGCAAATTATAATAAAATGAAAGAAAACAATCAAGATAAACGATATTCCATATATATCAATGGAAGGCCCAAAGCTGCAAGAAATGTTCTGGGGTTTATAAATAGTTCACATCCTATAAGAACAAACAAGCTACCCAATTTTTTGTTTAGGAGAGTGATGGAAAGATGTTTTTGGTTACTACAATAAAATCAATAGCCGTGGGGAAGGATTTGTTGATCAATTATAATTTGAATAGGATCTACGAATTAGATAACTATGGTTTAACAATCATATACATTGTTTACTAAAGAACATATATACTGTATATTCATTATTTTTTCGTGAAATGTAGTTTACAACATAATGTTGATGAAGGGAATTGAGAACTTATATCCCTATTTGGCTATATAGTTAAAAAATCATTGTTTATGTTACATGTTGATTGGGGGAAAGGAATCAATCATGGGAAGGTGAAATAATATATTCCCATTTATATGTTCATTATTAACTATATTGTTCATTATTATCCTAGTCCAAGTATTATTGTCACCTTGTTTATCGAACTTATATGTTATGATACTTTGTAGGCTCCCGTGTCATTGCCTCATCCTGATCAGGACAACATAGATATATCTAGATCTCCCAATCCTCTTGTTTTTATTAGAAAAAAACTTGATAAATGTGATTAATAACTTGAGTAATTTATTGGCATTAAAGAAACTCCAAAGACTAAAGCAAGAAGTCAATTATTAATGAAAAAAATCAATAAGTACAACATATATATTTTTTAAATTGTATTCCATTAATTCTTTAATGAATATGACATATTTTTTAAAATGAATCCAAGATCTTGACATAGACATGTATTTTTGTAGGCATTCTTGAGAGAGGAAGAACTTGGTGTTGGTAGTAGAATGAATGCATCTATTATTAGAGCCTCTGCTCCTATTGCACCTACTGCTGATGCCTCAACTCTTGACATCATTGTGTATACCCCTAAGTCTACACCTAGTGTTGGTGTGGGGAAATCTACAGCCCCATGTATACATAGTACCCTTGGGTCTAGTACTCATATACCTCATTCTTCAAATGTTGATATAATTCCCAAGACGCCAGGCTTAGTCGTCAAGAGCACTGATAAATTACAAGTTAACTAACAAATGGACTAGGAACTAGTGCCAGTGAATGGATTAAAAATCCATGGTAATTACATCTAATCCATTGTCATACTTCGATTTTATACAACGATGAATATTTTTATATTGATTTTATCTATCTATGTTGGGGAACCTTATCCTTGAACAATGAAACGAAAAATAAAATAGCAGAAGGGAACTGTATTCCAATAAGAGAGGTAATGTCTAAACACATCGTTTATGCCACTTAAGGATGGTGCATTATGATCAGAACATCACGGCGCATTATTCAACATTGGAAAATCTATATTCAATATGTTAACACAACCCATACAGTCATTATTTTATAGTATCCGGATCTAACGAACTCCCTTGAAGTGAGGATGATTTGGTCAACAAATAGGGGCTATTGGTTCTAATTGTTTCCAGAAAATTCACAATAGCCGGTAGATTAGACGGTTGTTCTAGTCAATTTAACCATGACCTCGTCGACCATTTAGTTAACCGATTAGTCGAGCACTCATTCAAGCCTCCAGTCGACTGCTCTGCTAGTTGATTGTTGTCTTTTGATTTACTGTCTCCAAAATATCTAGATGTGTGATGAAACTACATAACCTTAGGTTCCAACACCCTCCCCCATCAACACAACACTCTGGATATTCAGAAGGTGGAATCATGTTCTCTAAACACCCCCCCTTGATAATTGCAGCTAGTTGATCCCCAAGCATAGACTAAAGTTTCACAATTTTAGCTTTTGGTAGAGTCTTTGTAAATATATTAATGATCTGATCATTTGACTTGCAATAAACAAGTGAGACAGCATTGTCCTATACCAACTGTCTCAAATTGTGAACATGAAGTTCAACATGTTTCATTTTGCTATGAGAAACATAATTATCAACACCCTGTGTTGTACTTTGATGCATTATTCAACATTGGAAAAATCCATATTTGATACATTAACACATCCCATAGGGTTGTTCTTTTATAGTCTCCATATCTAAAAGATTCCATGAAGTGAGGATGATCTAGTCCACTATCACATCCCCTCCCGTGGATCCAATTCAAGGAAGGGAACATGACACCAAAAATTTATGGGATTGTACAAAACTTAGCCCCATTCATCATGAACGAATTCATGGCATTACAAATAAAATGCAAATGTGTGGAGATGCAAATCAAAACAAACATGCACAGTGGAATAAAACATCATCCACACACATTTCATATACATTCATCATATCAATAACAGTCATCAATTAATTAAAATAGTGCAGAAGTAAAACACATAAAGAATACTCATCTTGATGTAATGTTGTCCCAAGCAACTAGCTATGTCGATGCAACGTTCCACCCAACCAGAGGCCAATTGTGCTCATTAATCTCTCATCATAGTTTCCACCCCCGAGTTGGACATGATTTATACAAGGAAAAGGGGACTCTCAAGCTCAGTGCAGCCCAAGCAAACATCATATCTAAGCCAAGCCAGTCCACAGCTGAGTTTATCAGGCCAATGTGAACCCCTCTATTTTTGGATGCGTGTACTCAAGCTCAAGCCAAAACAATGGATACCCAACCCATACACAGTAAGCTCTTTTATTGGGCATGGACACCCATTTTAACAATGGGATTTACAAAACAGGATGTCCATGGGTTTTCCCCAATCGTGGCATAGCAAAACGAATTTTGGGGAGGGAAAAATCGACCATGGGGGAACAACTCAAATTTCCCACACATATAGGGGCATTAAAAAGGTGAAAATGACCTCCCAGGATGCCCAAGTCAGTTTTTCGTCTCTTCCCCATAGCTTTACAACACAAAAAAGGATTCCCAGCTATGGGAAAAGAAGGAAAAAGATGGAAAATGTGAAGGAAAACGCCCCAGCTAGCTCAGACTGCATGAGGGATCCAAGAACATGGGTGAATAATGGCTTGGGGAGAAAATTCGTGGCTCTTTTCTTGCTAATGAAGCCAAATATGTTTTTCCAAAAACTGATGGCTTTCCCATACTCGAATTTGGACAGCCATACCTCTCCATTCCCCAAGGCATTAACTACCTCAACCAACTCTTGGAAGAGATAAATGATTGGGTACAAAAGTCAACATGGGTAGTTGAGGGTTTATGGGTTCTCTCATTGACACTTGGATTGACTTGATTGGCTCCAAGGGTTTGAATATTTCCCTCCCAATTCCTTGTTGAAATCATGCCCCCATCTCTTGTTGCATTGCATAGCTAGTTGTGGGTATTTTATTAAAATGCATATTTACATGATATTTGCAATACCATTGTGCCTGGATAGCATGCAAACCATATGCATCACTAAATCGATGGTGGGGCCTTGGCCTTGAGCTCCTCACCACGATTTATAACAATATTACATCATTTACAATTTAATTCAATGCGTTCAAAATTAGGATATTACAATCCCCTCCCCCTTGGAATAACACCATCCTCGATGTTCCAATACTTAGGAATACATACACACTTTACACATGTCCAAAAATTCACAAGATGTGGCAGGTCTGTCCTACATTTCATCTTTTTACTTTGAACCTTTAGGAACAAGTCCTTTGGCTTCCACAAGATGCTCATGTTGGCTTTCCTCTTCTAGCTCTGCATGTGGGTGTTTCTCCACAACAATCCCTTCCTTTTCTTTACCTTCCAACTGATCCACAAGTCTGTAAACTTTATGGTTACTATATTTCTTGCTGTCCTTTGTTGGGAAGTTATAGAGGAAATGATTTCCTCCACATTCCCAACATTTCAGTGGCTTCTTTTTCTTTACCTGCTCAATTTTCCTTTGAGTCTTCCAGCCTTGATAATTTCTTAATGGACTGATTGGATGAATGCCTCTTCATTGATTCACTTTCCTTTCCTTTACTGATTGCTCCCATAATTCTTTTTACCTCCCTTTGCAGACAAATAGAGTCCTGGAAATCTTTTTGGTTCATCTCATTCTGTTTCTTTTGTAGCTTGAGTATCTCTCCAAGATTTTCTTGGGTCTAGTAAATTGTTTCAAGAATATCTTCAGCCAACTCCAACCGCTTTTGTTATGTTTCCATGGTCAATATGCACAGTTGGCTCTCACTTTGCTCACTAGAAACACTTGGCTGGTAGTAGCTACAATCAATTGTTTTAATTCTCACCTGTGAAATTCATCATAGCGATTCTTGTTAGGCCAAGAATAACACAATATTAAAATCAGTCAATTATTTTCCCAATTGACATGGAAATTCCATGCTTTACTCATGAGACTTCCACATTTTTCATGCTTTTCCGACATACACATGAACTCATTCATGTTCATCCTTTCACAAGGAATTAACTATTTCAGCATTCACAATTTATTTCAAGCAAATAAACACAATCTACTTTTAGTCATGACATGCATTCAACAATTTTATGTTTCTAAGATGCATCAGTCGAAAGAAAAGAGAAGAGTAAGAGTTTCACCCTCTTAGTCTTGTTCTAATCCGGAGCTACACCACCATTGTGGTTTCATGCTCCTTATCATTTTTTACTTCAATTTGAATGATTGACTTTCCCTTTCTTGTCTATGACACTTAGTGTCTAAGGTCTGTCTAAGGATTTTCAACTAGGGAACCCTTCCCCATTGTTTCCTACAGAACCTTTGGCTGCTAGGACCCTCATAAGTCCACTAGCACCATATTCCATTATTGGTCATACTGATCTCTCCAGGACAGTCACATTTCCACATGCATCCTTAGGATGCCTTCAGGGTCCTTGCTTCCTACAATGACCAAGGTTTCCAACAAAGAAACAACAATGTATCAGCTTGGTTGTCATAAGACTTGTTCATGAAATTTTCATTATCTGAAATACAAAAATAAAAAATTAAATGAATGAAAATTAAATACTTATCTGTATTAGATGTCTTCACTTTATTTCACAGGCTCCTTCTTTGCTTTATAATCCTTGGATCGCTTGTGGATACAATAATGAATTTTGGTCCAGCACGTAGGCTGCTCCACAATAATTTGAATAGGCAATGCCAAGCTAATATGCCGACTAGTTTTATCAGGCATCCCATTTATCAATATGCTAAGCTAGTACACCGACTAGGTTTATCAAGCATTTAAGGAATGTTTGGCCAGTGCACTGGCTGCTCCACAACATTCAAATAACTAATGCCAATCCAGTACGCCGAGTTGTTTTATCATGCATCCCATTAACTAGTATGCTAATCTAGTTCTCCGACTGGTTTTATCAAGAATACAAAAACCATTATCTAGTATGCTAAGCCAGTTCTCCAACTGGGTTTATCAATAATACAAAAAACATTATCCAGTATGCTAAGCCAGTTCTTCGACTAGGTTTATCAAGCATACAAAAACCATTATCCAGTATGCTAAGCGAGTTCTCCGACGGGGTTTATCAAGCATACAAAAACCATTTCCAAGCCAGTGTCTCTACTAGGTTTATCAGGAAATAAAACAAAAGAATACAATTACATGGATCCTTCTCCACCAGTGGTTCCTTCTAGGAACTCCATAGGTGAATCACTTGACTGCAGGCCAGGGAAATTTTTGGGGGCGAAATTTAGCCAATTGGCTATTTTTTGGGGCTTTTTTTCAAAAATTAAATTCTCTTTTTTTTCATTTTTAGCCTCTAATATCGCCTATATTTACAGTAAATATGTTTTTTTAACATAATATTCACCAAAACTTACAATTTTTTGTAGTTAATTGTATGTTTCATATGTAATATTCACCTACCAATCTATATATATGTTTTTTTCAATTCGAAATAATCGCCTAGAATACTATACTTAAGTATACTTTTATAACCCTTAAAAAATACCATGTTGCAGGCTAGCATGTCCCCACAATACCCACTCTCACTACACATCTCCTCGGGCCTATCCATCCCTTCTAGTGTTCTTTAGTGTGAGTGTAGAAAAGTTACCAATTCCCGTATAGTCCTCGTGAGTACCCTTTCTTCATTTTCCCCTTAACGTGCAGCACCAAATTGCATCTGTGTAAGCTGACAGCACAAGAAGGATAAGCAAGCTCATTAGTATTGCTTCTCTAAAATTGTAACCATATTTCATAACATTCACTATCAAGTATTGAAACACTAGGAATGTGTCCATTCTCTTAGGGTATAGTCAATATTGACAACCCTAACATAACCCAATACCCGAAAGGTATGCATTCCTTTCCCATGTGATCCATGTAGGCCCTAGTCACACTTCAAGCAATCTAGAATAATAATGAAATAATAAAACATGCTCTGCATATTAAATCTAATAACCAGACATGTCTATTCTTAGCTAGGGTTATAGAATACTCATTCGTTTTCAGATGTATTCTCTCTTTATTTGCGAATAATGGGGCTCCCTTGTCTGAGTCAAAAGTCCTTTGATTTTCCACCCCAATCTTTTCACATTCCATAACCCACATATTCCTTCTTGGCATAATTTTACCATCTCACTCACATGGTTTTCCAACATGAAGTGTAGCTAAGATATTATCAAAATTTACAATGGCGTTTCACCCGAAACCCATTTCCAAAGCATGAGATCCTTTCCATGGATTTTGGCTTCTGCAAGCCATTACACATGGTATTCCTGTAATGTGTATTCCTGACACACTCCTCAAACAGCCAAACAATCAGTGGCATTAATAATTAAATTCAAACATGAATTTACAATTATGTCTCCTATAGAAATTGATTTGTTTAACCATGAGGCCCTCCTCATATTGTTTGGCTCTTGTAAGTGTGTTATAGGTTAAACTTGCACCTCTCCGTCCGTGATCACCCTGAGCTGTTGATCACACAAAAGGACAACTTGGATGGAGGAGCATGTTGACCTTAGATGATACTTTGACTTACTCCATTTCCTAATTTTACTGGAAAAACCCTAAACATATCATTCTAAGATATGAGCGCTACTCTACCAAGAGAGACTAGCGCCCATACGCTACTCTAGTGTATAATAGTAGCGCCCATATCCTAATATACTCTACTCCTTCTCAGCATAGTAGCGCTCAGCATTTTAAACTCGATGAGCACTAGTTGATAAGCACTAAAGTAGCGCCCTATACGCTACTTCACTGAACAAGAGTCGCGTACATCTTAAAATATGATTAAAAAATAAATTAATTTCTCGAGGAGGATTAGTTGTTGGTAGTTTCCCAACTTCCCCAACTTCCTCCATAACCATACATCAACCTAAACTACTTCTCTAATCCTATAAATACAAAGAAGATTAAAGAGAAAGGTTAGATGGATTAATGGAGAAAATTTGAGACATAGAGAGAAGCTTGCATTGGAGGAGTTGATGCTGAAGATATCCAAGCCAGAGAAGAGCCAGAGCCCAGAATCAAGTTGTAGGAGCCTGTTACATGATCAGGTATACTTGTACATCATTTTACTTTTGACAAATAAAGGTTGAAGTGTCTTTCTTGTTCCAACTTAAATGTGTTATGAAATGGCATCTTAATGTGGATCTATTTTGGTCAATTTTGAATGTTAAACATTGTTTTTGTTTCTTTCAAGCTTTATATATTGCCCATGCTTTGAGAAAGGTATTGTTATTGCAGGTTTACTAAAAGGAAGGTGGATTTGAAGGTTGAGCACAAGATCAAATCAAGGCTAGGATCGAACTTCGATTGAAAGGTGTGTTCTCAAGATCCATAACTTATTTCTTTTCGTAAATATCTTTGTAATATCATCAATACACTTACCTGTCACCCCAACCAAGTTGATAGCATTAGTTTCCTTGCTATAGGGTAGATTTTCCCGCCAACAGACTGGCGACTCCGCTGGGGATTGTTGAGTTTTGGCTCTAGGAAACCTTGTTCTTGTTTGTCTTCCCAGATTGTTTTGACTTCTTTGATGTGTTGAGAAACCCTGTAGGTATCCCCTGCCTGTTTCTTTCTGCTTCCATCAGTTTTTGGTATCTTTCAAAGTCAGTTTTTTAAAGCTTTTGAGATATGAGCGCTACTCTGCTATATATACAGTAGTGCCCATAAGCTACTGTGCTATATATACAGTAGCACCCATCTCTGCAGGGGCGCGAGTTTCCCTACTGCACAGTAGGGTACGTTTCCTGAAGCTGCTCATTAACAGTTTGCTTGAAGATTTAGCCATTCTTATGGTTTGCTGACTTTGTTTTTAGGTCTCCCCGACTGGTGTGTGAGGTTTTTAACTTTTGTTTAAGTCATAGAACCTTTTCTTGAAGTTTTTTTCCATCTTTTAAATTGCTTGTTTACCTTTGGAACTTTTGGACTGTTTATGACTTTTTGGAAGACTAGGTTGTGTCTTGTGGTGAACACTTCCGCTTTTTAGACCCTGACTGTATGTTGCTAGTTTACAAACCCGCATACTCTTGTATCCACTGTTTGTGGCAACGCTTGTCTGCTCTCTGCTCATCCTATCCTTTGTTTTAGGGTTTGGTCTGTGTTAGAGCCTCTAGGGTGTCTTCAATTTTTGTTGATTTCCAATATTCCTAGACTTATTGTCTTTTTCTGGTTTCAAGTGCATTTGAAAGTGCTTTAGGCTGATTCATTTCTCGGTTCTTTGTGTTAGTAATTGGCAGCTTGCTTGTCTACTTTTGCTTGGCATAGTGGTCTTGCTAGGGTGAGATACTTTAAGTCAGTCCTTTTGTGTCTTTCTCCTTTGTTTTCTCCCACTTTGTTTCCAAGTTTAGAGGCTTTTTCTTCGCAAAAAACCTGTAGATCATGTCTTTTTTGAGCTAATGTCTCGAAAGCTATAAGCTTAAGAATATTTTTAGCGATACTTACACACATTGCACATAAGTTTTATTTTACTTTCCATTTTTCATAGTTCTTTTTCGTTTATAGAAAAAGCAAAAAAAAAATTGGTAGTTTAAAGTTTAATAAGACTTATTTTTCTTGTTACAAGATAGCATAGGATATTTTGTATAATTTCAAAAAAGAAAACAAAAATTTTTTAGTAGGTTTACTCAGATTTTCAGTTTTGGAAAGAAGTAAATGAAAAAATGAAAAGATCTTTGTTGTAGAAAGTTTTGATTTTATTGCACTTTTGTTTCCTTGTTGCAACCACCGCCACACAAAAGCACTACCCTTTTTGAGTAATAAAAACCCTAAAAATATTTTAATAAAATAAATTAGAAACATTTTTTCTTTTTAGGGATACACTACACCAACTAGTTTTGGTTAGGATCTTGAGTTTAAATCACCTTAAACCACTCAAGATCACACATTACACAAAAATCGTAGTAAGACTATCACAGGTAAACCCATTTCACTCAAAACTTGCCTGCGATCTATGCAGTAGGTCATTGCAAGATCAGATTGTTGGGAATACTCCTCCTACTTTCTGTTCGAGCATACGCCAGGATCAGATTGCGTATTGGGGACTCTTTCAAGTTTCGGGCTTAGCTACCCTGCCCACGCTTTCTTATTCAACTGGTGACTGTTCCCCCAGGATTTTTCGGTGTTGTGGTATCCTTAGTATCTGACTCTAGGTTCATACACAGGTGATAGCAGAGGGTATATCTGTTGTACATAAGACAGACGTGGGAGGAAATCCCTTGCAGGTCTTTGGGAGGGCGGTTGGGTGATTCCAGCGCTTGCACCCTTAGTCATTGTATTGTGGACCCCGGGTAACTGTCTTTCTTCCTTTGTTGATCTATTCTGGGCCCTCATAATCCCAGACTCTTCTCCGAAGGGCATCTTTGTTTGCCTAGTTTGTATACTTAGGACTTTTTAGTTGGCGTTCTCTTTTCCCCCTAGTTGTAGTGGCCACCAGGTTCTAGTCTGTTATTTTATATTTATAATCACGGAGAATCAAGAGATTCGTAGATCAAGAAGGTTTCAAAACCTTCCACCACTTAGGACAGAACCTTTACAGCCAGCTAGACGACAGCAAGTAAACCCCGGTATTTATTCAGAAATTACTCCTGAAACAGAATTTCCTGAAGAAATTCTTGCAACAGAAAACCCTGAAATAGAGGTTCCTGAGGAACCATTACCAGGTACCATAGATCAGCGACACTTTAGTTCAGTCGAGGTTGAAGATCTTACATCTGCAGAGTACAGCACTCCTTTCAATCCTCCTTTGACCAATACTAGAATTCCGCTTCTGTCACCTGTTGGTTTCCAACAGCCCCATTTCAGTGCAGATAATTCATTGTCTGGACATCTGATGTCTACTTTAGGAGGCGAACAGGGATTTCCCCAAGCTCCCACTTTAGGTATGAATACTAACACGGTAAATCCTTCTTTTACTGCTACGCCGAGTCAGGCATAGACAACCTCTGTGCCTACTCCATCTTTCAGTTTCAATACTGGTACATTAGGTATGCCAAGTGTAACAACGATGGCATCTATCCCTACACCTACTGTTGGATCTAGCAGTACAGCCAACTTTGCACCACCTCCTTCTTTTCAACCGTTATATCAGATACCTAGTACTTGGATTTCCACACCTACTGTAGGACCAAGTGCTTCTGCAACCGTGCCAGTCATGAGTACCATGACTGCACCGTCTACATCAGCTTCTATTGGTTTCAATACCTTTGCAGGCCCTAACATGAATCAAGTTAATATGCCTATAGATAATGTCCCTTTTTCCTTATTCTCAGGGGGAGGGGGTAATATTTTTAACCAGCAATATGGCAGGGCTAATACCCAGCCATAGTGGACGAACCCACAGAGCACCAATCCACTTTCATATGGGTGGGGAAATTTTAATAACTCTTTCGTGCAACAACAGATGGGAGGGGGCAACCCCTACCAACAAATAGCTGGGGGAAACCTCTACCAACAAGTAACTAGGGGAAACCCCTATCAACAGATGGTAGAAGGAAACTCCTATCAGCATATGGCCGAGGGCAACCCTTATCAGCAGATGGATGGAGGCAACCCCTACCAATAGTTCATGGGTCAAACGATGGGTGGTTCCCCTTATCAAGTACCGTCTTACCGGCCTCGTCTACCATTTCTGGCAACTTTAAATTTGCCAGATATTTCCAAACTGACAAACGATCCTGTGTGTCATAATGCTACATGGCCATTAGTTCCCACCAAGTTACCTTCGGACATTCCAAACTTTGAAGGCAAATCAGGTGAATACCCTGGTGACCATGTCACTACCTTCCACTTATGGTGTTCCTCCAATTCATTAAACGAAGATTACATCATATTGAGATTGTTCCAAAGGACATTAACCGGTGCTGCAGCCAAATGGTACATTGAGTCCTGCAGCAACATTCTCTAGTTTTGGGGATCTTGCGACCGTCTTTTTGAATCACTTCCAGCTTCTTGTTCGGTATGATGCCGAAACAGACCTTTTGTCTACATTTAGGCAAAACAAAGCCACTCACTTATCTGACCACATTCAGGAGTGGCGAAGACGGAAGAGGCTCATTAAGGCCAACATACCTCCAGAGTTCCTTCTTGAGTGGTATTTGAAATCACTCCTTCCTTATATTTCTAAGGAAGTAGCTACATATGGAGTATCTAATGAGGAAGAAGCCATCCTACGGACTCAGCAGTTAGACCTTGTTTATGCACAATCTGGGTTACTGTATGAGATTATACCTGATGCACCGCGATCGAATACTGATCCGAGTAGACCGAAACCTGGACCACATGCTGACGGCATAGTGGGTTCAGTTGATTCTGCAGCTTTCAAAGCACTGACCAAACAGGTTCATGCCTTATCAGTCAAACAATTGACTGCAGATGTTTCTTCTGTCACAACCTCTCCTTCTACTTCTGAGCCTATCAACCAGGTCCAAAACAATCAAAAGGTCCCTCGGCAGCCCAATAACAAAAAGAAGGGCAAGAAAGAAGAGGGGAACCAACAAAATCCCAAAAAAGACAATGCCGAAGAGGGTAACAAAGAGGAAAGGAAGGTGAAGTTCCCTTGTAAACTTTGCAAGCAGAACCACCTTACTCACCAATGCCCTCTGCTAGAAGAAGCCCAAAAGCTCTTAAGAGAAAAGAAGCTTGTCGTCCTGAAAGATCCATTCCCTAAAGGACAGAGCTCAACTTCTGGCACCTCCAATACTGGGGGCACCACACATGCTACGGTTGATCAAACTTTTATCAACATGGTTAATTCGGATGCACTCTTGCAAACTAGAGCCAGGAACTATACCTCGGACGCACAGAAAAAGGATAAGGAGATTCCAGAATCCTCCACTCCACTCCACATACCTGTGGACCCAATGCCCAAGATCCTGAAAGGTGTCTTGAAACGAGCATCGCACAATCCCAACACTCAGGACGCTTCTAACTACAATGTGGTTGAAGATTTAGCCCAGACCCCTTGTGCCATGTCTACTTTAGAAGTCTTGCAAAGTTGTCCTTTACAACGGAATGCACTTCTGGCAGTTATTGGAAGTATGGAATCCTCTAACATGTCTGCGCGATTTGATATGACTGATGTCAAATACCGGTTTCCCTATCATGTTGCCCTTCAAATTGAAGTCGTTCGTGGTCCAATGACCATCAGACGAGCTATAGTAGATGAGGGAGCGTCGACTTGCGTAATGTCAATTTCCTGTTGGAAATCTCTAGGTTCTCCTGAGTTATCCCCTTCTAACACACTGCTTACTGCATTTGATGGAAGATCTTTTCATCCACATGGATTTTTGCCATCATTTGATGTCACTTTGGCTGGTAATACTGTTGCTGTTGAAGTAGAAGTTCTGGACGCTCCGCTTGATTACAATATGTTATTAGGAAGGAGTTGGACATATGCCATGCGAGCCATTGCATCAGCAGTTTTTCGAGTGGTTATGTTCCCATTTGAAGGTAAGATCGTTACAGTCGATCAACTTTTTTTCACTCAGAGAAACAACCAGACTTTTTCAGAGACCACAGTTCCTTTGATTGATCAAACTACCCGAGTTGGTGAAAGTTTAGGAGCAGGACTGTACGGGTCATTAATCGGCACTTTTGACCTACCAGCTCCTACTTTATTCGTTGGTACTAAGGGATGTTCTTCGTCTGGTTAGTTTAACAACTGATTTTGGGTTTCTCCCAACTAACACAAACCCCTCCGTGCCCATCCCTGTTGTAGAAGTTACTCACCTGGATTCTTATCAAACTACAACAGAACATGTGTCAACTCCATCGGTGTCTGTTGAGTCAAATATAGATTGTTCTATTACGCAGGCACTGGACCTGATCCACTCTCTTGACAGTTTAGATATTACTTTACCTTCTGAAGAGGAAATGTTAGAAGCCATGACCGACCCAGATCATCCTCGGGAACATATAAATCCTAGGTCCTTCTTGGTTCCTGTTCTTAACTTGATAGAGAGAGGTGAATTTTGTCCAACACCCGATGAAAATACTAATTCCACTTCTTCACAGGTTGGTGTTGTTGAAGCAAATAGATTGCATACCTCGCTGGTAAACATTTTCACTGGGGTCAACGGAAATATTTTCTTTGAAACGGGCTGTTATCTCGATGAGATCATTCCGTATACCAACCTTTTCCGTGATTTCCATAACACCTTTTCTCGACCTCACGAGGAGGATCCAGGCATTGACCCTACCTAAAGAAGTACTACACCTAGGCTGAAATACTTTTTCTTGTAACATAGTTGTATACTTTTGTAAATCTAGTTTTGTTATGCTCGTTAGTTAATCTTATGTGTGTTTTCGTTTCATGTACCAGATGTCAACCGAACATTTCTTAGGATTTGCTGATGGTGCCAGTCGCCACACCTGTCAGTTGGATGCAGCAGCTTGGGTCATTTATTCACCCGCTGACCAACTTGTCTCTTCGGGGGGGTTTGTTTGGGTCCTACCACGAATAATGTGGCTGAATATAGTGCAGTTATAGAACTTCTTCGAGATGCTCTCAATCATGGCATTTCACATTTGGAGGTAGGGCTTGACTCACAATTAATTGTATTTCAGTTAACAGGTGTCTATCAGATCAGGGATCCGGGGTTGCTACGTCATTTTCTACGAGTTAGACTTTTGGAAAGACAATTTCATTCTATTATATATGAACACATTCCAAGAAGTTTAAACACTTTAGCTGATTCATTAGCAAACTATGTGTTAGACTGGCATTTTCATCTTACATTGTCATAAACAACATTGCACACATAAAATTAAAACACATACGCATGTAAATAACCGACACTATATATAGCCAATACCGTATCAAAAAATATAGGAGTTTTGAGTCACGAGTATATCAAGTCAAGTCATAAAAGTACAAAAACTGGGCATAGTAGCCTCAAAAATATATACATAGAATGTATTCCTCTCCTACAGAGAAGGAGGGACCTCATCATCATCTACTGCATTGCGATAGCATATGACTAGCCTAGCGATCTTCCGCAGCACCCTAAGCCATGCTGGGGGCACCCCAACAACATCTTCCTGCATATCAACAAGTATCTAATCCATACGGCATGCAGGAACTTCGTGAGTCAACCGACTTACTTTTCTCTCCAGGGTTCCCAACATAGCATCTGCTGCAGTAATATCAGCTGGTCTCACAAAGATGGTAGCATGTCCCTCAGGACGAACAGGCCCAACATCTTCATATGACACTTGATTAGAACTTCAAAACTCATTCATAAAAATCAAATACTTGAAAAAGTTTGAAAAAATTAAATAAACCTCAAAATTTAAAACATACCAATATCTCCCCAGGCTCCACCTGGAGGAAGCACCGGCTCTGGATCATGATGGAAATCCAATCCAGCATATGGAAACTGCTCAAAAGCAGGCACTTGCCTCTCCCACCACCCCCAGAAATCATCAATATGATAACAGTATTGACTTTCCCCACCACCTTGGCGGAGGAATATGTCATCCCAACGGCCTAGTCTGGGCTCACGAGGGTTAACCTGAGGTAGAGGCATCCCCAAACTGATAGCAGGCATCCTCTCAAAGAAGAAAGTACACAAAATACTACCGTACCAAAAATTCTTCATTGTGTCAGATTTGCAACCTATCAATTGAGATTTCATGTTTGCCAGTAAACTAGTACTCCAATCATAGACATGACCGTGTAAGCATTGTATACCAATATGCATAGAGTTCCTAGAAGCTAAGTGTTGTGAAGCACTACCTACTACTCGGTTGATCATGCTCACTATCACTTTCAAAGGGAGACCGTCAATAGTTGAAATCAAGACTTGGCTTCCCGATTTCTCAGCTTCGGCAACACAATATGTATTCACATACTCTTGCATAGATCTTACATGCACACGAGAAGACCCTTTTAGATTGATTACATCTCCTCTCCTTGAGAGACCAATAATGAAATATATTTCATCAACTGTAAGCTCCAATGTTTGCCCACGGATGACAAAAGTATTGGTATCCACATCCCAGTACTGAATAAGTCTTCGAAACAGTTTGTTTAAAGCCCTCATGTTTATAGTTCGGTAAAACTTCAACAAACCGCATCTTTGGAGAGCATGGAGGGTGGTCGGATCTTGCATGGCCAACCTATCCATGCCCTCATGCTCCCTCTCCCTCCATTGAAGGACCATCCTGCACAAAAAACCAAAATTTTTTGAGTCTCGGCGCTTGTATGTAGGTTTTCAAGAGTGTACGCTATTGTGTATACTACACAGTCGCGTATGGGTGCTACTCTGCTTGAGCATAATAGCGCCCATTGCGTTTATACGCTACTGCTATGGTTACACAGTAGTGCCCACACAACAACACTTGTGAGCATCACGTTGCAAGCTATTTTTTGCTCAAAAAATGAAAACTAAACCATGAAATTGCAAGCAAAGTGAATTTTAACTTACTTGGTGGAGGAAGATTGATGTTTGGATGTTTGGTTCGATTGCCACGGAGATTTGAAATTTGAAAAAGGTTACCCCAATCTTTGCCCTACAAAACAAATTGAAAATTGATTTTTAAAATGAAATTATATATATGAATTAGATTTTGATTTTTACCCATAATTGTTGATTTCTAATGCTGCCTCTTGCATGTTCATCAAGGTAATAGGTCTTCTTTCTCTAAGCAATAAAGATAATTCATGATCAAAAGCATTTGCATAGGTCAACTTGGCTAATGTTTCAGTGGGTTTGATTTCTGCAGGAATCCTAGTATACATCTTGTTAAATCTTTTGGAAAAGTCAGAAATAGTCTCATCCTTCTTTCTTCTCAAAGCTCCAAACTCAGTTATGTAATAAGTGTGATCCTTGGTGTCTCCCCACTGTCTCAGAAAAAGATCTTTTAGTTCTTCAATTATGGTGATGGAATTAGCAGGAAGTCCTCTGAACCATTTTCTCACATCCCCATCAAGACTTTGTACAAATACCCTCATCCATACATCTTTAATTTCAATGTTCTGATTATCTGCATAACTCTCAAAAGCTTCCCAATGTTCTTCTGCAGTTGTTTCACCTTGTCCATTGAATCGAGGCATGTACTTTTGGTAATCATGTGTAGGCAAGGCATGTAAAGGCTGAGGTAATACTAATGGTGCATACCTAGCTGCTACCATTCTATCCATCATATCCATAGGTGGATTTTGGGCTGCCATTATGAACTGAGGTTTAGACTGAGATTTTGAGGAGGAAGAAATTTGACTGGAACTTTTTTGGAAAGGATTCCTTCCTACTTTCAACTGAAAGATGGGTATTTTATCAGGAGAAGAGGTCTTAGCTTTCAAAAAGCTTCGAGGACTAGTGAAAACCTGGAAAGTGCTCTCAGGGATGTTAGGTTTTACACAAGGTGAAGTTTCAGCTGGGTCTAATGATTCACCCAACTGGTGAGAGTCACAAGAGGCTGGTAAAGATTGAGAACTGTTGAGATTTCTTGCTGTTTTTATAATCTTTTCAGGGTCTGTCACACCCAGATGTAATGAAGATGTAGGTCCGCTCCTTGTTCTAATTCTGTTAGAAGCCACTGTGACAATTTTCTGGTGAAAATAGCCTTCAAAAATGCTGGTTCAAGTCCACCTCTTAAACCAAAAAAATGATGAGTATCCCAGGGAAGATATGCTTCAGCTTCGTCCCCGGCAACGGCGCCAAAGATGTTTGTGCCAGAAATTGTTACTAAGGCTAGGGTAACAAGCCAACACAATCTCAAGAGTAAAACTCAATTCAAACTAGGGTTTAGGGTTTTGTTTTGTGTGTTTTTGGTCATAAACTTCAAGAACATGCAGGGAATACATTCAGCAGATAAGTAACAACTAAATCATACACATATACTGATAAAGATGCATATATATCACAAAAATCCAACAAAAGACTGTACTGAAGTTCACACATAAAGGACAAGCACTACTAGAAAATACACATTAACCAGCAATGAATTTGTCATTCATGAAACTAAACAAGTTCAAACATGAAGCCAACACAGACCAAATGAAGGGGAAAGAGTCATATATTCATAATTTCATCAGTAAATGCATATAAGAGTTACAGTACCTATCTCTGAATAAGTCTGAAAGTACAAGCAGCTAGCAGACCTCCTGATGCTCCCAAAAATCAGAACCCTTACAATGTTTTTCTTTCATCTCTAAATAGTTTTCTTCTCAAAAACAGTTAGGGTTTTTCCCTCCTAGCTCTCCATCGAATCACTAGATTAGGTAAAGTAAAATTTATATTTTTACAAAATTACAAGTTTGCTAAAAATAGCAAATTCTTTAACTAAAACAAAAAGTTTGTCTAAAATAACTCCTAACTACTAACTGCCTCATATCTCCTTCGCTGCCTCCACAAGAAGAGATATACCATCTGGGCTTGAGGACCTTCTCTTTACTCTTTTATGCTTCTTCTCCAACTCAGCTATCTTATTCTGAAGGTGTTCATTTTCCTGTTGTAGATTTTCAACTGTTTTTTCCAGCTCTGAACAGTGCCTGTCAGAAGCCCTTTTCCTTCTGAGTGTTTCCTTGGCATCCACCACTAATTCCTGAAAATTGTCATGAACATCCTGAAGATCCTCTCTTAGTCTTCTATTTTCCATCATTAAACCATCATTAACTTCCTGCATGTAATTCATTTGATGCTTATATTGTTTGACAGTCTTCTTTAAATTTTCTTTGTCAGAATTAACCAATTTCTCTATTGTAGCATCGTGCTCTTCATTAGGCTTCCAAAACATGTCAAACTTCTTAAATATTTGTGCTTCCTCTGTCAACAGTTTCTCAGAAGTATCTTCAATGATGGACTTGGAGTTTCCTTCATCTGCTACTTTCCCTGACTTAATATCTTCTTCTTTACCTGGCTGTAGTTTATCTAACTTTGATTTATCATCCCCCATGGATTCTTCATCAGAGATAGTCACCTTATCAGTCTTCAATTTTGGATTTAACAGCTTTTTCATATTTAAATTTAGTTTGTTTTTCGACCTAGTTTTAGGTCTCCAGAGAGTAGCTGCCTCCCCCATCATTTTCAGTTTTCTACCTTTGTACCTAACAGAAGATAATTCCACCACTTCCAACTTATTTATTTTCTTGTTAGGTTTCATAGTTGTGCCATCTAAAACTTGAGCTTCTTCAAATTCAGTTTTGACCTTAATCTTAGAAACAGGTTGTTCCTCCTCTAACATGTATCCTTCATCATCCGAAAGGATTGTAATGGGGCTTCTTGGCCGAATAGGAATTTCTTCTTTAGCTACAGGAACTATTTTAATATCAACTTTACTTTCATCCTGAGGATCTGCTACAGGTGATGATTTCTTTTCAAGGAATTCCTTTTTGTCTTCAAATAATGTGAACCTGTTTTTAGTGTGATCTGGAATTTCTTGGAGCTGATTGTCATCCTGTCTCTTTTCTGCTACCTGTTTAGTCACCTTCTTAGCTTTAATGTCATGCTTGCTTGCAGGTTTGACTGAATGGCCTAACTTTTGCATCATTACCTTCCCCTTGTCAGTTTGTCTTTTTGGTTGTTGATCTTCTCCTTTAGAATGAACCCCTGACCAGAACAAAAAGAAGTCCCAAGTCTTTCCCTCATGCTGCAACACTGTAGTGATGATTAGTTTAATGAGACCATGGTGAAAAAGTGATTGAGAAGTGTGATCATCATGTTGTTTTATTTTGCTTGACATTTTCTGCAGGCTTTTAAAGAAAAAGAAGGGCAGATTCATTTTAGAAACCCCTGCCATGTGTTGAAGGAACCTGAGATGATATTTGAACACTAATGAATATCTTCCTTCACAAGTCACATAACTCTGAAGTATCCTTATGGGCTCAATCCATTCTTTCCTGAAATTATGAATGAGAATACCCTTGTTCCAGTCAGGAGTCACATTAGGCAATAAGTACCTTTGGGGATCAAACTCGAAAGGTGACTTCTTAAACCAGTGCTCACCCTCATTACTAATCTCAGTAGCTTCTGCTATTAATTCTACAATCAGCTTGAATCTCAAAGTATCCATTATAATCATCTCATTTTTAAGTCCCTTAGCAAAATTGTAGGACACCTGAGCATCAAAACCATCTATCCTTTTGAAAAACTTCAACCAGCCTGCCTGTTGAAACAGCTCTACACAGTCAGGAAGCTTCTGAATCCATGTTAAGTCTGTGGGCTCAGCCCTGTTGACCTTACCACTTTTGCCACTTTTCCCCATATTCTTCTTTTCAGGAAACAGGAACAGTCTGATTTCAGGTTTCAAAATATATTTTATAAACTGTTTTCTGATGCTTTGAGCTCCTTTGAACTATGCTATACACTCCTGGACAGACCTTCAATTCAATGTTCTCCGAGCAAGTGATTTTACAGGTCATAACAATTTTTAGCAATGTTTAAACCACTTGCATAAACTAACAAACGCCTTCTGTGTAAAAACTGAGCCTTACAGATAGATCTGTGAGTCTTTTCGATGCTATTTCCTGTATATTCTGATGTTTAAAGACATTAGGTCTGAGAGGAACCATTCCATGCACATTCCTCATACCGGGCTTCAGATAGCTATTTCTGTGGTGAATTTCTTATTTTATGATCTATTCTATCTTCTTCAGCAACCAATTTCTCCAAAAAATTGTGCAGCAAAAAAGACCCAAATTTTCTAGCTATAAGGGTTTATAACGGAATACCTGTCAATTGCTCATCTGTCGTGGCTTACAGCTTCATTTTGGGGTGTCAACGATCTCCTCTTATGAGCACAAGTGTCCTCATATCGTTTCTTTAACTGCTGGTGAATGAATTCGGAAGCCCTAATTTTCGCTGGCGATTAAACACACCTGTCTCTTTTTCTCAGCAACACAATCCACCGTTTAGTAGTGAGCTCTCCTTCACAAACACTACTCTCCTGCAATGATGCGTGTAACAAGAGGAATTTGACAGCTAAACCGGGATTTGCTAGTTTCTGTGCAACTGATCCCGCATACCATGCAATGATGAGCTTGTTTTACTTCGTGACGAGCAACCAACAAAAATCATGCTCAAACTGCTGCAAACACGTGTTAGAACACTCACACAAGGCGATTAGACACTCCCATTCTACATCATGATTGAAATCGGTTCGAAAATTGAAAAAAACACAGGCCACGATATTCCTGTAGCACGCTCTTTGTTAAACTTTTGTATAGCGCTACAAGAATAACTTTTAGGCCAAAATTTAGCAGTTTTTTAACTTTTTGCTAATTTGTCGAAGGTTTTGGCAGTTTTTTTAGTTTAAGAAATAAGTTTAACTGTTCTCTAAGACATTAATGATTCTACTTTTGAAAATATGACTCTCATTGACCCCCTTTACAATATAAAAAATCACCAAAATCAAATAAAATCTGAAAAGACTGGGTTCCAAACTTATTCAATCACCCATGAAGTTTCTAGGATGACTAAAACTAAAACTTAAAATCAAAAAATTTAACTGAAGTAGATTCAAACACAAACCAAAACTGGAGAAAATAAATCAAAAATGGAGAAAAATTTACTGACTTAACACCAACCATATGGAGCTTCTGATAATGTCTCTTACATTTCAGACTTATTTACCCCATTATGTCAGAAACTGCCTGAGTCACTTTGTGTCGTGCTCAATGTTCAAGGATATACCTGTGTCGGCCATTCTGCAGTTTACCTTGACTTCATGTGTCGGCCTTCCTAGTGTCAGTCTTGTTACATATTATTCCATATCAGCTCTTACCAGTTGAGTGTTCCTCAAGTTGGATGATGGAGGATGCCTTAAGGCCTCCCTTCCAACTGACTTCTTCCCATCGACATCAACTCATTATTCTGGGATTGAAGTTTAGAGTTTCGGTTAGTACCTTGGAGATTGCAGTCACCAGTGGCAATTTTCCTCGCTGTTGAATGATGAGAATACATCAATGTCTCTTCTTCGACAGGATTCCCAAGTGTTCGACTCCAAGTCCATCTATTCATATTTGGCGAATCGTACTTGGTACCTTGGACCCCATCATCATTATCGGTGGAAGTCCTCGCATTTGTTAACGGTATACATCAATGACCGGTAATCAAACGATTCCCCCCATGTTCGACTGTTAGCTCATCTATTCACATGGTTAGGGTTTGTACCTAGATTTGCTTTGGATGAAGACCTTGGGATTTTGGATGACAGTACCTCATTTTGTTATCACCCAAGTTGCGCAAGACTGAGCCTCACTTATATTCGGCTCTCCATGAGACATAGATCCAGTTTGTTGTTATGGCTATGATCTCTCAGTTTGACATGGATCCACGCTTGTATTCCAAGTGGCCATGCTTTATATACATCTCCTTGTTATGTATCGGAGATCATGTTGTATCACACTGCACATCTATATGATGTCAAAAAATGTAATTGCTCGCTGACATTGATCTTTGTTGCAGGTGTTCTTGTGACTTGTTTTCTGCGGTTCTTTGCTCCTCCTCTGGCTTTGGATTATAATGTATTTCGGCCATCGTTTCCCTCTGACCTCACACATTAGGGGGCATCTGTTATAGGTTAAACTTGCACCTCTCCGTCCGTGATCACCCTGAGCTGTTGATCACACAAAAGGACAACTTGGATGGATGAGCATGTTGACCTTAGATGATACTTTGACTTACTCCATTTCCTAATTTTACTGGAAAAACCCTAAACATATCATTCTGAGATATGAGCGCTACTCTACCTATAGAGACTAGTTCCCATACGCTACTCAGTGTATAATAGTAGCGCCCATATCCTAATATACGCTACTCCTTCTCAGCATAGTAGCGCTCATCATTTTAAACTCGATGAGCGCTAGTTGATAAGCACTAAAGTAGCGCCCTATACGCTACTTCACTGAACAAGAGTCGCGTACATATTAAAAGATGATTAAAAAATAAATTAATTTCTCAAGGAGGATTAGTTGTTGGTAGTTTCCCAACTCCCCCAACTTCCTCCATAACCATACATCGACCTAAACTACTTCTCTAATCCTATAAATACAAAGAAGATTAAAGAGAAAGGTTAGATGGATTAATGGAGAAACTTTGAGACATAGAGAGAAGCTTGCATTGGAGGAGTTGATGCTGAAGATATCCAAGCCAGAGAAGAGCTAGAGCCCAGAATCAAGTTGTAGGAGCCTGTTACATGATCAGGTATACTTGTACATCATTTTACTTTTGACAAATAAAGGTTGAAGTGTCTTTCTTGTTCCAACTTAAATGTGTTATGAAATGGCATCTTAATGTGGATCTATTTTGGTCAATTTTGAATGCTAAACATTGTTTTTGTTTCTTTCAAGCTTTATATATTGCCCAAAATGCTTTGAGAAAGGTATTGTTATTGCAGGTTTACTGAAAGGAAGGTGGATTTGAAGGTTGAGCACAAGATCAAGTCAAGGCTAGGATCGAACTTCGATGGAAAGGTGTGTTCTCAAGATCCATAACTTATTTCTTTTCGTAAATATATTTGTAATATCATCAATACACTTACTTGTCACCCCAACCAAGTTGATAGCATTAGTTTCCTTGCTATAGGGTATATTTTCCCGCCAACAAAGTGGTATCACTCTGTCCATTCTGGTTTTACACTTGCTTCCATAACATGAACATCCACCTACAACACGTTCTCTTGACACAATTCTAGAGAATCCAAACAACCATTAGTAATTATTAGCAAAATTTCAAACCTGAAATTTTACAAATCTATTCCATGCATAAGTTGAATTTCACAACCATGAGAACCTTCTCATAGCCTTTGGATTCTACACATGGCAGATCCTGATATTTACTATGGACTTATCCTCATTTCCATACTCAATACATTTCTACCTAAAATCCGAAACTTTCAATCAGCTAAACACATTGTGAGTATCTATGCAAATAATCCTCTCATTGCTACAAGTCACTAAAGTGGTCTCAAAATTATAACACTCAATAATTCAAACACTTTCAGCTATTAACATTTGAAATGCAATGAAATATATATATCTATATGTGCATCATTATCATAATAAAATTGCAAGACACGGTTTCATTATCCTTGCAATTTAAATAAAAATTCCAATACTCATGATTACACAATCATATATTTCCATGTAACTATGTCCTCTCAACAAGGCATCATAGTAATCAATCCAACCTGGATACCTTCCTCATGGAAGTCCTTCCCCTGCATCCACAACATCTCATAAAATGATCTCAGTGGTACCAATAATTCTATCATTTCGGACATTAACAAAATCAAATTATTACAACCATGCCTTCACACCATGCATCTTAACATATGCATCCACACATGTAGGCATGCATAACCATAACATGACCATATGCCCTTACATGCTTTTATTATTAAACTCATAACCAACACACATGCATGACATTCTTTTTCATATGAATGCATTGAGGTTTCTAAGAAACTATAGGGTGTAAGGCTCCTTTCCTTCACTTACGCACACCTCACCATACTCAGTAGGATGACATTCACATTCAGAAACTCAATACCACATGCAAACCAAATCAACATAGTTGAAGGGATCTTACCAAATCCTCTTTCAACGTTCATGCAATTAAGCACAAATAACCATTACCTTTATGGTTGTCATTAACATCGCTTGATGTTACCTGATTAGTTGGCCTCTTACCAAGGCTACACAATCCTTTTTACAACCTTTTGATCATGAATCATTACCCCAGCCTTCCCTCTCAAGGTTTGTTGGTAACATGTTGTGACTTATTTTCATTTTGAGTCATGCTTCTATGGTCTGATTCCCACAACCATTATCAACAACATTAACTGTCATAAACCATAGTCAATACTATTAATGGGCTACTGCATGACAACTTCAGAATTATAAATACAATAGAAAGAGGGTAGTGGATGGATTCTCCCTTCCAATTCCCATCATGACATGGAGCTCCTCCTGCACATCACAATTGATCCTTTTCTTGGCTTCCCTACCAAGCACACAAGGATTCATTAGCTGTGATTTCTCACCAAGTAGCAATTCAATACATATACATATGTAAAAGTGGCACCAAAAATGGGATAGGTTTGAATAGTAGGTTTTTGAATTATGTTATGTCAAATGGGGGAGGTATTACATATATATTGTCATTTTGGGTTTTGAAACCCTAAAACCACTTGTGGTTTTTTTTTTCTTTTTTGACTCTTACCATCTGTAAATTTTGAAATGAGGAGGGATTTTGTATTTGTCGGGGCAAACCCCCTATTTTGGTGGACACCTCCCTTTTAGGGGCGATTCCCTATTTTGGTGGAGGTTGTCCAAAGGGGGTTTAGAACTTAGGATAAATGGGTTTTTTGGGTTTTTATGCACAAATGGGTTTATTCTTTGGGAACAAGGGTCCATAACATGTCAATTGATGTGTGGTCACTTTTCTTGTGTTAACAGATTTCCCCCTAATGTGTTAGGTTAGGAGCTAATCGTATGATTGATAGACATCATAGGACCTTCTTTTATCATGGGAGAGTGTGGCGTTCTTGTGGAGGATGGAGCTTTGTTGTGCAGGAGGACTGCACTCGCTTCATGAAACTTCAAGGGACAATAATATGCAAATAAAATACTCATAATGGATGAGATAAGTATAATCTCAAATATACATGAACGAGGCAGGAATTCCCATGCTTGTATCAATGTCTCAATACATATAAATGTTGGGGTCCAAGGGGGAACGGAACAAAACATGAATGATTGTTATGTACATCATAATGGTCTAGACTGATCTGGAGAACTGGTACATGGAAACAATGGCATTCATCCTGAGTGCAGTATCACAACAATTGATGCTCTGTTGGATCTGAAGGGGTACAACAACTAGAGGGACTCAACAACTAAGAGTCATAATATCAAAATTACATGGACTGCAACTGAACTAGATACTCAAGGAAGCATATAACTAGATGGATTCCAAACACTATCACCAATGCATCCCAGATATCCGCAGGAACATAAAACTAGTGGGTTCCGAATAGACTCACAAATGTGCTAGAGTCAAGGGAATTCCAAGGTCTTCAACCAATAACTGAAGGAACCAATACCCTGTATGAATATTAATGGTGCGATGAGGGAGATGGAGTCGAGAACGTGAGAAACAACCAAACAAAGAGGCATTAATAACTCCTCTTGGATGATCCATAGGAACTCACCACTGATGGAGATTAGTCCAAGGTACAGGGACCTCAAGATCTATCCTATGGAATAGATGTGTTGGCGTCAATAGAGGGAGACATACAAGTACCAAGGAAATGATGTTTTATTTATAGGAGCATGAGGGAAACAACCAATATGTGGTGGAACTAGACGTTGGACTGTGACATTGTGGGGGGATACGAGATTCATAGAGTGATGGGACTCAAACTTCCTTTGTTCAAAGTATGAAGGAAGGACTGACCTGGAAGCATATGAAACTAACCTCAAGGGAAGAGGATCATATCTTAAGGGATCAGGGACTGTGACTGCAATGGGGGAGACTCAGTGGAGGGGGAACTAATGGGTGATATCAGGAGACTCTAACGTTAACACATCGCAGAATACTCTGAACAAAGGAGACCATACGGGGGGACTATATGTGATCTGTCGGGTTTCCGAGAGGCTCTATGAAACCAGATATTCTGGTTTTGATCTCCAGCGGAGTTGTCGGTTCTATTATTAGTGATTTCTCACTCCAACAGGTGAAAATGGGTGGTATACCAGCTTGAGGAAGCCAAGGTAGATAGCACACAATTCGGTGTATCTTGCAGCTCTGTGTGTGAAATAGGTGCAGTAAATCAAAGTAAAAATAAGGAGCTTTAGATTGAACTATGCATGCATACATAAACTAAGAAACAATATGTATGTGTCGTAACAAGTAACAATAAAGCAATAACTATTTAATTTAAAAAAACATCTACTGTAGTGAAAACCAAAACACACACGTAAAAATCATTTATTCACATTAATAAAATAGGTCTACAAAAGAATAGTTTTCTTTGTATTTCCAATAAATTAGATTTACAATAGTTTTGGATTACCTCAATGGGAAAAGGGCCTGTGTGTCCGCTTGTAGTTAGTGCAGCTCCTGGTTCTCCCAATAGCTCTTCTCCAACAAGCCACCATAGGATATGAATGGGCAAGGTCTCAACTGAATGGGAGTGAAGGGAACTAAGAGGTGTTCAACCTTCACACAAGAGAATTAGTAGAGGGTAGCTTCAAAGGGATGGAGGTTTGAAAAAATGATTTGCATATCAAATGAGGGTGAAAATGAAATATATGTAAGTCTGGTATAGGGTTTTGGAGAACCCTAAACCATGGTGGTTTCTTTTCCTTTACTGCCAGTAAAATTCAAATATGGGAAGGAGTTTAGACTTTGTGTGGACATCCTCCACTTTTGGTGGACTTCCCTATTTTTGGGGAAACCCCTATTTTGGTGGGGGTTTCCTATTTTTGGGGGAGCTTGTCCAAAGTGGGTTTTAGGACTTAGGATATCATACATTTTGGGTTTTTTGCATTAATTTTCATATTGAGGATCTAAACATAGGAATAGGGTATGTATGATGATGCATGGTCATTTTTTCGTGTTAACAGATTCCCCTTGATGTGTGAGGTTAGGATCTAATCGTATGACCGATAGACATCATAAGACCTTCGAAGTAATGGTGTGGTGATGGTGACCTAGATTAGAGACTACTCTGGAGAAGAGCATATACTTCAGCGAACAACACAAGAAATGAACTACAAATACAATGCTCATAATGGATGAGCTACATATGAATGAGGCGGGCATTCCCATGCTTGTATCAATGTCCCAATATATATACAAATGGTGGGGTCCAAGGGGGACCGGAACAATACATAGAAAACTATTGTGTACATCATAACGGTCCAGAGGGGACACAAATCTGGGACATACTCATGGTCAAACCATTGCTTATCTAAATAACTGATAGATGGAAATAATGGAATTCATCCTGAATGCAGTATCACAACATCTGATGCTCTATTGGATCTGAAGGGGTCCAAAATATAGAGGGACTCAACAACTGAGAGTCGAAATCTCAAAGGTACATGGACTGCATCTGAACTAGATACTTAAGGAAGCATATAACTGGAGGGATTCCAAACATTGTCGCCAACGCATCTTGGATATCCACGGGAACATACAACTCAGGGGTTCTCAATAAACTAAAAAATGTGCTAGATTCAGGCGACATACAGGGTCCTCAACCAATAACTAAAGGGACCAATACCCTATATGAATCTCAATGGTGCGATGAGAGAGTTGGAGTCGAGCATGTGACAAACAACCAATCGAAGATGCACTAATAACTCCTCTTGGATGATCCATAGGAACTCACCACTGATGCAGGTGAGGAAAAGGTACAAGGGACTTTGGGTCTATCCTCTGGAATACATGTGTTGGCGTCGACATAGGGATACCTACAAATACTAAGGAAAGTAGGCTTCCTTAATAGGAGCACGATGGATACCACCAATATGTGTTAAAACTGGGCCTAAGACTGAGACATTGTAGAGGGATATGAGGGTCATGGAGTGATGGGATTCAGACTTCCTTTGTTCAGATTATGATGGTAGGGCTAAACTAGTAGCATATGAAATTGACCTTGGGGGGAGAGGACCATAGATTAGGGTATTAGGAACTGTGATTGCAATGGGGGATACTCAAGGGGAGGGAATTGATTAGTGATATCAAGAGACTCCAAGGATGGTTCATCACATAATACTCTGAACAAAGGCGACCGTACTTTGGGACTATATGAGATATGCAGGGGCATCAAAAGGAACCATTTGGGCCTTCTTCATGGTTTACTGAGCTCGAAGGAGGGATAGAAATGTGCTCGATATGGTACCATCGTGTGGATTTTGATGATCCCGGGACGGTAAATGCTCATTGGTGATTTCAATTTTAGAGAGTTTGGAGGCAGGAAGAAGACTCCAAGGGTGGTATTTTTCATACGTTAGTCCCCAAATCCCAAAAAACCATAAAAGTATGCAGTGGAGAACTCTTCTAGCCGAAGGCACTAGAGTATTCCTTTTTCATAATTAGTCCATCCGGTCCAAAAAAGGGTTAAAATTGTACCGAATAGATGCCCTTTCAAGTACTTTAATAAGCATGAAAGGATGCAAGATTGCTCGGCGATCTTTTCATTCTTTAAGGAGTCAGAAAAGATATTAAAAAAAACTCCATGATGGGATCCCGAGGAATAGCCAATGAGTGATGATATGAGGAAATGCATGCAGCTTCAACTCGATATGTCAAACTACAGCGGCTCCCAATCCTAAGAGGGAATTAAACAACACGGGTGGTAAATGCGAGGGGTTCTAAAAAATGGTAACCCATGTCGAGGAAGGCTCTATTGTTGAGAAAGGGAAAATGCAAGGGTTGTTGGGTGGGGTACTCACCTACTTGGGAAGAGGGGGGTCCTATAGGTGAATGGGAGAAAAATGAAGCAATGCATCAAGATTTTAGATGGAAAGGATGTCCTATATGCCATTCAAGGGGTTATACATGTGGAAGCGGTCGGTACCATAAGGGGGTGCACAACTGTAATATGTATCTATACACAAAACAAGGATACCCAAGCCTAAAATGTTCATATGGAAGGTTGGTGTAATCCTTTGTAAATACCAATTGATCATGTAACATTATAAATGTCTATGGCATCCATGTAGGTAATGGTTTTCTTTTGTTGATTGTATAAGAGTTAAAAGGAGATCGGGTTAGAATCACTTCAACCATATTTTAACTTGGTTTGCATGTGATATTGGATGCATTTTTGTGACTGTTATCTCACCGGGTATGGTGAGGTATAGGGTAGTAAGGGAAAGTATCCTTATACCATCTAACTTCCTAGAATTTTAAATGCATTCATATGAATTAATAGCATGCCATGTGTGTATGATGGTTATGAGTTTTATAGCCAAAGCAAGTGAGAACTTATGTTCCTATTGCAGTAGTGCATGCCATATGAGATAGTCATGGGTAAGGCCATAATGCAGTTGGATATGGTAGTGCTATAGTTCTACACAAGTATCACATGAGATCCCTATTGGTGTAAATCTGGGATGAAACCTCTTTTCCAACAAGCAGGGAGTGAGCAAACTCCTAACGTGTTGTTCGGGTCAAGAAGGAAGGCACTCCAATAAGTTAACCAAGTGATTGGGGAGATGGTTGGGTGATGTGTCAAGGATTTAGATAGACCTTCAAACACATCATGGTGTAATGCATGACATAGCATTATGGTATTCGTGACTAAATTCAAGGATGCATTGAGTGGATATACATTAAAATATTATGTAAAATTTGTGATTGTTGATGCGTATGTCTGGGTACATATGTTGAGAGGCATTAGTGTGAATGCATGGTTGTGATATATATTTCACTGCAATTCATTAATAACTGAAATGATAGAATTATTGGCAATTATGAGATCATTTCATGAGCCACTATGGATGCAGGAAAATGATTGCATGAAGAAGGTAGTCATGTTTGATGGGCTATGAATGCTCTGTTGGGAGAGAAGAGTTGCATGATTGGATACGATTGCGTAATTATGAGAATTGGAAGTTTTATTTAAATTGCATAGATAATGTGACTGTATCTTGCAATTTTATTGTGATAATGATGCACATAAAGTAAATGTATTTCATTGCTTTGAGATAATAACAGCTTACATTGTTTGAATGACTGAGTATTATAATTCCGAGATCACTTCAGTGACTGTTGTAACAATGAAAATATTATATGCAGGAATACTCACAAAGTGTTTGACTGATTGACAATTTTAGATTACAGGTAGAATTGTCTTGGATATGGAAATGAGGGTAAGTCCATAATAAAGACTGGAATCTACCATGTACAAAAATACAAAAATTATGAGAAGAACCTCATGATTGTGAAACTTAATTTGTGTACAGAACATACTGTAAGTTTCAGATTTGAAATTTTGCTAATAATTACTAATGATTGTATGTCTTATCTAGAATTGTGTCAAGAGGAAATGTTGTATGTGGATGTCTATGTTATGGGATCAAGTGTATAAACATAATGGATAGAGTTCTACCACTTACATGAGCCAAACAATATGAGGATGGCCTCATGGTTAAATAAATCTAATTTTTATAGGAGACAGAATTGTAAATTTAGATTTGAATTTGATTATTGATGTTATTGATCGGTTTGTTGTTTGTGAATTGTGTTAGGAGGACACATTGCAGGAAGACCATGTGTTATGTCCTGCAATGGCTAAACATCATGAGAAGAAATTTTTGTTTTGTACATTTAGTTTCTGTATGAAACATATTTGAGAAATTATAATTGAAATTATTATGATGACATCTCATGTGAATTGCATACTTGTATATAATGCAGGTGATATAGTGAAAAAAAATCCAATTGGGAAGATGTTGACTATTGAAGATGAAAATAAAAAGGAAATACCAAGAGTGGCTTGGGTTTGAGAAACCCTACGAATTTCTGCATGTGTGCTTGTATCTTTGTAGTGTTGTAAAACCCAGTAAGAACATGGGTACGCAGGAGGATTGCATGGGCATTGGTATCCTTTTTACGCTCACACTGAAGAGCACTAGAGGGATGGGTATGCCCGAGGGACTGTGTAGCAAATAAGGGGTACAATCCTTGTGTTGTGTGAGTGGGTATTGTGGGGCAATGCTAGCCTGCAGTCAAGTGAGTTACCTATGGAGTTCTTGGAGGGAACCATTGGTTTGCATAGGATAAGGAGCCATGTAATTGTATTCTATTGTTTTATTTCCTGATAAACCCAGTAGAGACACTGGCTTGGAAATGATTTTTGTATGTTTGATAAACCCATTTAGAGAACGGGCTTAGCATTTTGGTTAATGGAATTCCTGATAAACCTAGTCGGCATACTGGCTTGGAATTGGTTATTTGAATGATGTGGTGTAGTCGGTGTGCTGGCATAACATTTGCTTTATACATCTACATAGGTGATCTGAGGATTGCGGAAACTTGGTTACCTTTCGATGCACACCCTAAAGAGCACTTAAAGGGGTGGGTACACTCGAGGGACTGTATAGCATAGAATATGTACCATCCTCGTGTGGGGTGGGGAAGGTCTTGTGGGTTCCATAGTTGACTGAAGTCAATGCAGGATACCTGTGGAGCTAAAGGAAGATGTTTGTGAAGATAAGTATTTTTTTTATTTTGCATCATCTTGCTTATTTAATGTGAATATACATGTGTATATGATTAGGCTATGGTCTTGAAACTCTTGTTAAGAGATGAATCCTATGAGAATGGATTTGATATGTGAATTGACTCATTGTTTGAGTATAGGTATTGCTAGATGCAAGTACCTTCAAGGCATTTTACGGATGTAGTGGACATGTGGTTTTCCTGAAAATATTAGTATGAGCAGCTAAAGATTGGAAAGAGATCCCATGGATGTTGATGAAGAGAGAGAAAGGCAGTGTAAATGCAACTAAAAACAAGGACATGGAACCTTTCTTAAAATAAAGAGAACACCGAGAATGGGGAGGGGATTGTAATACCCCCAGTTTTACCCTTGTAATGTATTTAATTGAATTATGAAAATGATGTAAAAATGCTAGTGCGAATTCCTAGTGTGGAGCTAAAGGCCAAGGCCTAACTAGTGAATGTCTAGGAATGTATGATGTATATATTTTATTTGGAATTTTTGGTTGGCTTTTATGTTGATTTAGAATATTATGTAAATATTATGTGCATAAATAATAAATGGTTGTTAAAGAGCACCAAAGGGGCTATGATTCCACCAAAGGGGAAGATGAAAGGGGGTCCATGGGTGACTAAATCCTTGTTTCCAAGAGTCAACCTTAGAAATCACCCAAAGTTCTGTCGTGTGATGAGAATAAGCCAATTATCTCCTTTTTTTACTATTTTACAATCATTAATGCATGTGTGAGGTGGGTGGGAAAAGTCACCCCAAGTAGTTATTGAAGCATGGGGTTGACTGCACTTTTGTGACAGTTCTGTCATGACAGAAGTTAGTCTGCAGTTGCCAGGAGTCTTTTCTTCTAATGTCAGAAGTTATGTCAGTTGTCTTTTCACCATTTTCCCATATCCCTTGGAGTAAATCCTCATTCTCTACAAGTGGGTCTATAGAAGCCAATATCAGGTTGGACTTCTTCTATGCACACACTAGAAGCACACAACAAGATGGATCGCCCAAGAGAACCATGGATCAGTGAAGGGGATTCCTAAGCTAGAAGGGCATTATGTGGGCTGGGTATTGTGGAAGCCAAGGCTATGAGGGTTGAGTGAGACCCCTGTAGAGCTCTGTAAGAGCATTTGGATAATCATAGAGAGAAGAATGGGTTGTGGACTTAGAGAGAGAAGAATGTAGGTGTTTCCTTCACCCTGGTGTCCTTATAGCCCAGCTTGGGGGTGGACTCCCATCAGAAAGAGTATATGCTAGACAGAATGCCTATGGTTGGGTGGAAAATCACTCTTACATAGCCAGTTGCTTGGATATGCGTTGGATAAATATAAGTAGTCTCATGCATTTGAATCTGTAATGTTTATGCTTGTATTTTCATACTAGATGTGTGTGGATAGATTTGAATTTCGTTGTGCATGTTTATTTATGTTCTGCACACAATTTATTTGTTGAAATTCGTATTATGGACCTGGGACAAAATTTGAGAGCCCGAAATTAGCTAGCGTCCCCTCTCGATGGTCGGATAGGGTGAGGGGGATGTTACATTAAAGCTTTACCTACTGCTAGAAACCAATCATACAGACCAAACATGCCAAAATCAACAAGTAGACTAGGTGTAAACAGTAAAAAGGTACTGCAATCAATCAAATCTGGAATGAAACAGTCAATCTATGTCATGAAGGGGGATGAACAGAGGGTTCAAAGAGTTGTAAGTTAGTCTCAGAGCGCTTTTGTTTGAGGAATAGAAGCATTCAGGGGTGCATACTATGCAGAAACAGAAGCGCCACAACAAAAACCAACTTTTGGGCTAGGGAGCACCTTTCGAGGGAAAAGAAGCACTCTGGGGCACACTTAATAGGGGGAATGTGCACTCTATGGTGCACTTAATCAACAAAAGGTGCACTCTAGGACTGGGTTTCAAAAAAAATTAAAAACAACTCAAAAAAAGGCTGAGTAGGGGGTCTGAGGGTTAGATGAGGACGGTTTTGCAGGCCACAAGTCAGCTAGGGGGATAACGGTACTACGAAATAATCAAACTAATACATCTAAAAAACAAAAAATATATGGTCAAACATGGTCAAACAGAGAGAAAAAATAAACAGGTATCTGTAGGGATTAACCCAGTAGGAGTCTCCATCTCTGTTGTTAGTGCTATCGCACTCCAACAGGTGAAAATGGGTGGTCTACCACCTTGAGGAAGCCAAGGTAGAGAGCACACAAGAGGGTGTCTCTTGTCGCTCTATATGTGAAATAGGTGCAGTAAATCAAAGTAAAAATGAGGAAATTTAGATTGAACTATGCATGCATATATAAACTAAGAAACAATGTGTATGCGCCATAACAAGTAACAATAAAACAATAACTATTTAATTTAAAACAACATCTACTGCAGTGAAAACCAAAACACACACATACAAATTATTTCTTCACATTAATAAAATAGGTATACAAAAGAATAGGTTTATTTGTATTTCCAATAAATGAGATTTACAATAGTTTTGAATTACCTCAATGGGAAAAGGGCCCGTGCATCCTCTTGAAGTTGGTGCATCTCTCTGGTTCTCTAAACAGCTCTTCTCCAACAAGCCACCACAGGAGATGAATGGGAAAGGTCTCAACTAAATGGGAGTGAAGGGAACTAAGAGGTGTTCAACCTTCACACACGAGAATTTGCAGAGGGTAGATTCAAAAGGATGGAGGTTTGCAAAAATGATTCACATATCAAATGAGGGTGAAAATGAAATATATGTAAGTGCGGTTTAGGGTTTTGGAGAACCCTAAACCATGGTGGTTTATTTTCCTTAACCACCGGTAAAATTCAAATATGGGTGGGAGTTTAGAGTTTATGCGGACATCCCCCACTTTTGGTGGACTTCCCTATTTTGGGGGAAACCCCTATTTTGCTGGGGGTTTCCTATTTTTGGGGGAGGTTGTCGAAAGTGGGTTTTAGGACTTACAATATCATGCATTTTGGGTTTTTGCATTAATTTTCATATTGAGGGTCTAAACATAGGAATAGGGTATGTATTATGATGCAAGGCCATTTTTTCGTGTTAACAGATTTCCCCCTGATGTGTGTGGTAATTGTATGACCAATAGACATCATAGGAACTTCAGAGTAATGGTGTGGTGGTGGTGACATGGATTAGAGACTGCTTCGGATAAGAGCGTATACTTCAGCGGAACAACACGAGCAATGAACTGCAATACAATGCTCATAATGGATGAGCTACATATGATCTCAAATACATATGAACAAGGAAGGAATTCCCATGCTCGTATCAATGTCTTAATATATATACAAATGGTGGGGTCCAAGGGGGACCGGAACAATACATAGAGAAATATTGTGTACATCATAATGGTCCAGAGGGGACACAAATATGGAAAGTAATCATGGTCTAACCATAACTTATCTGAAGAACTGATACATGGAAACAATGGCATTCATCCAGAAAGTGGTATCACAACAACTGATGCTCTACCGGATATGAAGGGGTCCAACAACTAGAGGGACTCAATGACTGAGAGTCAGAATCTTAAAGGTACATGGATTGCATCAGAACTGGATGCTTTAGGAATCATATGACTGAGGGGATTCCAAACACTATCGCCAACACATCCCAGATATCTATGGGAACCTAGAACTCAGGGGTTCTGAATAGACTCACCAATGTGCTATATCTGGGGACATCTAAGGTATTCTACCAATAACTGAAAGGTGTTAAATTTTGAGCCTTAATTCAAAATACTCAAGGATATTTACTGAGAGAATAACATGTACAGTATATCAATGCATATCAATCATAACAAGCATGTCAATCATCACAAGAATCAAAATCATGAGAGACAAGAGACACGGAGTTTTTGTGGGGAAAACCCTAAGGTGAAAAACCCCACAACTTCCTCAAAGATAGAGAGATCAATGGCTCAACCAAAGTACAACCAAAATACACAGAGATAGTCTCCTAGTAGCAGATGATCCTCCTCCTCACTAGTGCGCCACTTTCTGAGTGAAGGAAGTATGAGTTTCTGAATGATCAAAATAGAGATCTCCCGATCTCTATTTATACTTGTCTGTTTTCCCAGTGACCTTATGGGGCCGACTTGTCTAGCTAGGTACATCAACCATATAATATATAATTCAGGGCTGACCCCACACATGGTGGTCTAATAACCCATCGACAAGTTCACACACTTGCGACACTTGTCAATACACATGACGACACTTCCGTATAGAGGAATGACACATCTCTATAGGAGTACAATAATATATAAATGAAATACATGGATGAAATACATTCTGAAGTTACATAGACATCAACAAAAGGACCAATACCCTGGAAAAATCTCAATGGTATAATGAGGGAGCTGGAGTTGAGAACATGAGAAACAATCAACCGAAGAGGCACTAATGAATCCTCTCGGATGATCCATAGAAACTCACCACTGATGGAGGTGAGGCAAAGGTACAGGGACCTATGGGTCTATCCTATGGAATAGATGTGTTGGTGTCGACAGACGGAGACCTGCAACTAGAAATCCAATGATGTTTCCATGACAGGAGTGTGATGTGTGCGATCAAGGTGTGATAGTACTGGATGTGAGACTGAGAAACTTTGGAGGGATATGAGAGTCATGGAGTGATGGGACTTAGACTTCCTTTGTTCAGAGTATGATGGTAGGGCTGAACGAAAAGGATATGAAACTGATCTAGGGGGAAGGGGATCATAGCTTAGGGGATTAGGAACTGTGACTGCAATGGGGGAGACTCAAGGTGGGGAATTGATTAGTGATATCACGAGACTCGAGGGATGACTCATCGCAGAATACTTTGAACAAAGGTGACTATACTTTGGGTATGCTTCCATAACATGGGACTATATGAGATCTACAGGGGTGACGAAAGGCACCATTTGGTCCTTCTTCATGGTTTAATTAACTTGAAGAAGGGATATAAATGTGCTCGATATGGTACCGTCATGTGGATTTTTATTTCGATATGGTACAGGGCTTCGACCCACTACTGGCAGGGGGTGTACCATGAGGCTGTTGGAAATGGTGACATACTGAAGTGATGATATGATGATGGGGGATTCCCCTTGTATATTGGATGCCTCTAGTATCTCCGATGATAATGACGATGATGATGAGTAGGAAATTTCTTGGTCCTACCCCATGCTGTGGACATGTGATTTCCTCATATTTTTAAACATATACGTCGAAGCGATCAGTTGAATTCGACAATGTTATTGTGGTGTTGAATGTTGAAATAGTATAAACGTTGTTTCCCTCGGCCGATGAGGATTCCATGGGGTGGATATCCTCAATAACAACAATCGAGGACTCTAATGATGGTTTTGCAACTCATGGAGCACCAACTGGTACTCTAGTAAGTCGGGGAAGTGGTGGGAATATATTCTGTAGATTCTACAGATCACACATGACTAGCTGGTGCACAACGATTTGTTATGCGTCTAAGGAGGGACTCACAATTGAACAATTGGGATGTTCTCGAAGTCATCTAATGACTCCATATGGGTGCAAAGGTTGGGAAAGTGGGGTAGCGTGACCCAAGGTATCGCATAAATCACATTTCGTAGGTGTGTATTCTAGAGGAGGGGGGTTCACAGCTTTCTTCCCAGTTGTTGAGGTGTCGGTTTTCGTGGATTTTCCCCCATATCTTTTGGAATACTAGGGAGCAAAGTTGTGGGAGGTGAGTGATTGGCAGTGTTGATGGGTTGGATTGGTTGAAGAATGACCTAGGGGTTGGTATGGGATTAGGTGCATGTAGGTACCAGATAGGGACCCCTAATTTCAATCCTGGAAGGTTTAGCGTTTCCATGATAGGAATGCTTACAAATCCTGATGGTGGGTACAAAAAAGGAATAGTGTGGATCAGGGTGGCTCCCTCATGGGGCTACCAATGGAGGTTGGTGTGGATGCTATGGTTGTAGATGAGGTGTCGATTGAGCGTCGATTTATGATTCAAGGACCGATTTGTTGGATGAAATACTGCATAGGTTCGATATTTCGACAGTCGAAGGAGGCGAGGGTAAGGCTATAAAAGTGGAGGCCATTGGGGGCCTCATTATAAACACCCAGTCCCATTGTGGAAATCAAAGGGGTAGATGGACCAAGTATAGGTTTTTCGACCATGGGGAGGACATTTTCGGGCATAGCAAGAGCATTGGCATCATATTAAGTAAGCTAGTCGATTTTGAAGACCTGCCCCTCATGGGGAAACATCATGAGATGGAACACAGATGAGGCGATGGCCTTCATTGTGTACATGTTGTTGCATCCTAAAAGAAGGTTGTAGTCGATATGAGCATTTACGACTTCAATGTCGATCAAGACGGGTTTTCCAGCTAGTTGGACGGGGACGTTGGCAAGCAGGCCTTACGGTTGCGATTCGCGGCCATCATAAGCTCAAAGGGTCATCATTAATGCTTGAAAAGGAGAGGATCCTAGTTTTTTCCACGTGAACGTGGAAATGACGCATGTAGAGTTTCCCTCATCGACTATGCATCGATGTATAACCAAGTTTATGATCGAAACTAATATCTGAAATGCAATGGATGAAGGCATGCAGGGTTCTAACTAATCTAAGTCGAATGCCATCAATCATGAGTCAGAAGGGTTGATCGCACCTATCACAGATAGCAATTCCTTTTTGTTGTCCTGGGGAGTTTTTTAGAACGTCCAAGGCTGACATGGTAGTAGGGGACTGGTCCAAGTCATCCACAATGTTATAATTAGGGGTGGCGGGAGCATTGTGCTTATTAGTAATGTGGCACATAGGGAATTTGGGGGCTTTAGGGTTTCCTTCATTCGGTGGTGGTGGAAAGCATAAGGACTTTTCAATGGGGGTTGATGTGTCACCTTATCTGCAGGTATGGTTTATGTATCCATACCATATTAGTTACGATGATTCTAGAGATTGACATCGGACGCTGACATCATTAGGAGGTGGTGTACCCTTGATTCGGAGACCTAACTTGAGGATACACTGTAGGTGGCGGGTGGTTGTGTGGTGAGGACCCCTTGTGTGAGTAGGGGGTTTTTCAATGTCATAGGTTGCATTGTGATTACCCCTTGTGTGGGTAATGGGTTTTTCAACACCATAGGAGGTTGTTTCATTTGGGGTGGTTGAGGTTGTGCATGAGGAGGGGTGGTATTGATGTAGCGGTTAGACTCTCCCCAAAGATGGAGGACTCCAGATAAATGGGGACAATGGTGAGTGTAGTGGCCATAAAAATTACAAAAGGAACAAGGATGATTGGTTTGCAACTATGGGTTCTTACCCTGTAAGGGAGGTTGATTAGGGTCTTGATTCGTGGGATTGGTTCCATTATTAACTAGGGGGTTAGGAGGAGGTATGCCCCCCCCCACGGCGTTGATTATTTCTGTGATTTCGTCTACATCTTCTATTTTGTTGGCCTTGCTGGTTGTTGGGGGAGGGTTCATTTTTTTGTTAGTTTTGCTTAGCATAAACCTGTCGTTGAGGTGCAGGGGGATCCTAAGGTTGGGTGGGTGCGGGGGCTACTAGCGGTGGATAAAATGTAAGGGAGCTTGAGGTTGGGGGGAAATAGGAGTGAGAATTGGATGGTAATAAGTCAGTGGGGTAGCAGGAGGGGGTTACTCTTTTCAGCTATGACCATATCTAGGTGTCGCGTATGTGGGCCCATGTGTTTGAGTATTGTGGCTTGGTGGCACATACGAAGGTGTTGCTCCAAAATGAGATTTTGTACATGAAAAGTCGGGACAACAAATCATAACGGGTTGCGTGGATGTTCGAGGCATATGTACAGGGGGTCAGCCAGTGGATGCAATGTGGCCAATGATTCCATCTACAGCATGGGATTCCCCTGGCACATCCTTCTTAGAAGTATCATCGTGCGGGGCATCAGGTAATATGGTGTATAGGTAGACATATTGGCATAAATAAGGTCGAATTGTTGGGATTTTAGTATGGGCTCTTCTTCTGATTGGGTTTGTTTGGATTCCACATACTTGGCGATGGCTAGTATGAGAGATTTCAAGAACCAATCTAAAAAGATGCGGTCGTCTAATTTAATATTACACTAACTACGGCATTTGCACCATTCATGGATATGGTCTATGATATGGGTAGTCGTATTTTGTATGCAATACAAGAGAATGTAAACACCAGCATCGTATCGAACTAGTAGCTGGAAGAACTGCAGGAAATTCGAAGCGATGGACCTAAAGGTGGAATGAGTCCCATGGGGATGGTCAATATTCCACTTGGTTGCATCGTCAATGAATATCTGTTGTAAAATACATAAAAGAATCGATTCATCTACTATGTTGAACACCGTAAGTGGAAGGACATTATATGATTTTGGGGGTCTTCATTACCCTTCCCCTCGAAATTGGGTATGTCCGAAGGGATCTTGGTGGGCATATGAGGCCACATGGGATCATGTCGGATTAGGTTGTTGGTCAATCTAGCTAGGTTGGGGAGATTGATACTAGCCATGAATTGCAAACTTGCAAGAGGATATGACATGGATGGGATGACCTACATGATAGCCATGGAGGCTATTGTGGGGCCACCTCTGTCGAGTGTGGGTACATGGGCGTTAGTCATAATGGGAATAAAGGAACTACCTATAAGGGGGGAGGGAATCTGAAAAGAAGGGGTGGTTCCCCAAGGGTAGTGCTTGTAACCGTAGGGGATGTGTTTGTCGGGATGGGACTGCTTACTGTGGGTATGGATGTAGTGGCTGGGTGCACTATGGTGCTATGGGTAGGTATTTTGGCAGCATGGATAGAGGTTCCCATAGATCCCACACCCGGGATGGATGCTGAAGTGGCAACAGGGCCGTTGGTGTGTCCACTGCCAACGATACCTCCGTAAAAATGGTTAGGTTTCATGCTGGCCATGGGACTAGATGGTGTTGTAGGTACATGTGTCTCTGACTCAGAATCAGATGTGAAAAATGGGGCATCGGGATGAGGACCGGCGACAAATATGTGTGTCTCAAGGGAGCGTGATGAGTGGGTTCTAATGAACTATGTTGTGGGGACCTACCCCGTAGTCTACGGGAGTATCTCGAGGGATCAATGATGACTGATGTCATGAGTGCAGGGGAGGTTAAATAAAATTCTCAAAAAATCCAACTGCGTCGTGTGTGCAGAAGGAGAGCTCTCAACAAAGTGGCACTCAGGCCAACAACAAACTCTAAAACTCTATTTCAATCGCGTGTCACAACAAGCGAGTAGCAAAGAATGGACAAAATGCTAACAAGAAGCACTATCTAAAAGCAAAAATACTTGCTAACCTATGAGGTATGATATCATGCAAACACCTGACTACGGATATGGGAACCCTCGCAAACCATATCCTTCGCAGGGTGATGAAATCCATTATCAAACAATACGGCCTGGAGGACTAAATTGGCTAAGGGATATCCCCCTATGGAGGGGGATTCCGGGTACAAGATCCCTATAATAATGGCAACTAGGCTACCCCGTTCATGGCATGTCAAGAAAAGTAATTAGTCGTTTCAGTCCTTGGGTCGTTGCAACCCTAGTATACAGTGAATACTACGAGTAGGTGTCCTTCATAACTAAGTGGAGAGCGGCATTCCACCTAGTATTCTAGAACTAGTCTCACAAATTTTCCTCCTAAGGGAGGGGCATTTCCGACAAATTTGTTTTAACCATGCCAAAAAATACTAGGGAGTTTTTGGTTCCCTAATGGACAACAACTAAGTTTCGTATGTAAAATAAAAAAGGGGAGTTATTTGAATGCCTACCCCGAGTGCCCTAGCTAGCTAACAAGTTTTTTTGGTCCCCAATTGGGGTTATATGTATGTTGAATTAAGTAATTTTTTGGTCTCACTTTGATGTTTAGGGTGTGAGTGGGTGCACTATTCTAAATGAGCAAAAAAGGAACAGTACTAATAACTGAAAGAAATTGAACTTAAAATCTTTATTCCAAAATGAAATATGAACGGTAATTTCAATCCTTTTGTATTACAAAGAGCACACAGATTTGCAAAGAAATCTATTATGTGCAACAAGCATTAAATATTTTTCTACTGCTAGAAATCAATCAGACAAACCAAACATGCCAAAATCAATAGGCAGGATAGGTGTAAACAGTAAAAAGGTACTACAATCAATCAAATCTGGAAACAAAATAGTCAATCTATATCAAGAAGGGGGATGAACAAAGGGTTCAGAGAGTTGTAATTTAGTCTCATAGCTCTTATGTCTGAGGAACAAAATCGTTTTGCGGTGCACATTGTGCAAAAACAGAAGCGCCATAGCAAAAACCAACTTCTGGGATAGAGTGCATTTTTTGAGGGAAAATAAGCACTCTGGGGTGCACTTAATAGGGGGAAAATTGCACTCTAGGGCACACTTAATCAGCAAAAAGGTAGCACTCCAGGACTGGGTTTCAAAAAAATTTAAAAACAACTCAAAAAAAAGGTTGAGCAGGGGGTCTGAGGGTTGGATTAGGCCAGTTTTGCAGGCCAGAAGTCAACTAGGGGGATAATAGTACTGAAAAACACTCAAACTAAGAGATCTACTGTGAAATCTCAAGCACGGAAGATCTATGGAACAAACACAACAGTTACTAGAGATGCGTGCAATAAAATGTATGGAAACATTGTGCAGAAGGTTTGCAACAGTAAAATAATCTCATATACTCAGAAGATAGATTACAATGTGTAAAAATGGCTACAATAAACCAAGCAAATCGAATTCCAAAGGTGGTCATTCGAATTAAATGCATGAGAGTGGATTACTTGGAAGTTAACCACTCGGCACATCAGTTAACCACTTGAATAATCAATAATTGACTCTAACTCACTCTGAAATTGACTAACTTAGTCTAACTCAATGCAGAATTCAACTTAATGCCCAAAACTATGGGATGGAGCCATATGTTTGCAATGTAACTGAGTGTTAGGTGAGAATCACACCAAACAAGGTCAAACAGTGTAGTAAGGCACCCTAGTATCTCTAGTTGGCTCAATAATGCGCATGAGGCATGCAAATCACCCCCTGAAAGGTGGAGGACACTCAGTAGGTGGCCCATTTGGATCCTGGAATGTAGGAGGAGGCTCAGATGATGGCCCAATTGGCTCCTAGAATGTAGGAGGAGTCCCAGTTGACTGAAACTGATGATGTAAGCACATGAAGGAGTCAAAATACTTAGGATAAGTGGATAGTTAAGTTGTAAGGCTCAAATAAATGATGTGTGGTTGGAAAATGCTCCCACACCCTCCCTTAAGCTAATCTCATGGAGTTATAAAAAATAATAAAAGGGCCCTAGCAACAATGGCCACAGGTCACCCAGTACAGAAATAATCCAAACAATGCTAGAAAAAACTCTAAGTGAGGAAAGAGGGAAAAACCTAGTGGGAAAGAAAACCCCCCCTCAAACTGAACACTGAAGGATCTAATCTATCCTCGCCATAGTAGAACTAACCCCTAGCAGTGAACGGAGGTAATAGAACTTCTTCTCAGTGAATCTCTTGGTGAAGATCTCTGCAATTCGCTCTTTGGAAGGGCAATACTGCAGTACAATGGTTCCGTCATGCACAAGCTCTCGGATGTAGTGCATGTGGATCTCGATATGCTTGGTCCTTTGTATCTTAACCGGAGTTGTCGAGATGTTGATAGAACTTTGATTGTCACAAAATGTGACAATAGAAGTGGTGCTACCAATATCATACTCTGCTAGAATACCCTGCAACCAAACTTCCTGAATGCAAGCATTGACTACTCCTCGATACTCTGCCTCTTCTAAAGATAAGGAAATGGATTCCTGATTTTTGCTTGACCAGCAAATATGCCCTATTTCAATCATGAAAACATATCTGGAAGTGGACTTCTAATCAATTCTATCACCCACCCAATTTGAATCAGTGAATCCAAACAAATCTAAATCGGAATCCACGGCATAGTGTATGCCAAAATGTCTAGTACCCTGCACATAATGCAAGATTATTTTAGTTTTCTTCCAATGAAGCTCATGGGGCTGCTGCATGTACCTTGACATAGCACTCAAGGAATAAGAAATATTAGGCCTAGAGTGTGTCAAATACAAAATAATACCAATCAACTGTCTGTATAGTGTAGAATCCACCAACGGTGTAGAATCACCATCCTCAAGATTGATTCCTAAGAGGAATGGGAATGGTGTCACTTTACAATATGCCATATTAAATTTTTTTAGCAGGTCTGAAGCATATTTTGACTGAGGTATGGTGATCCCATCAAAATTTGGATTGATTTCTAAGCCAAGAAATTGTTTTAGTAAGCCTAAATCAATCATGTTGAATGCTAGATGTAGTGCAGTTTTTATATTTCTGATTGAAGCAAGAGTGCTTCCTGTAATCAAAATGTCATCAAAATAAAGGACGATGACCAGAAAATTACCTTCATGCTGTTGTAGGTACACATTTGTATATGATTTGCATCTTGCAAAATTTTGTGACAAAAGGAAGGAATCCATCTTTGCATAGCAAGCTCTTGGGGCCTGTTTTAAACCATACAATGATTTCTTCAGTCTGCACACTAATGTCAGATCTGATATGTAACCTTCATGATGATTCATGTAAATCTATTCTTTCATATATCCATGAATAAATGCACTCTTCACATCCATATGGTGCACTTCCCAGTACTTAGATGCAAAAATGGCCAAAACTAGGTGGATAGAATCCATCTTTGCAACCGGTGCAAAGGCTTCTGTGTAGTCCACATGTTGACACAAACCCAGTCGACAGGGGTTCCTAACTCTGTCGAAATCCAACCCACCACGATCTCCCTGAGAACCAACCTAGACAGGTTTTACCCTGTCCATCAACACTTGAGGAGCAGATGAAGTCTCACCCGAGATGTTCAAGGGAGAGCTGATAGAACCATGTTTCCGCCAAATGAAGAAGGACCCTTGTGCATTCGCTTATCAACTTATCATAGCATTCACAAACAGATCTAACATTTCGACTTATGCATTTAGACATAATCACATTGTTATCTCCCCAAATAAATTTGTCGAGTTAATCAATTTTAGATGATAAGATGTCATTTGAAAATTCATTTCTAAATTTCTTAACGCTCATTGTTGATAGTTTTATGCATGTAATAAAGTTTAAAAAGCATTAGATTGCGTTTTCATTTCAAAAATTTCAAAAGACAGGTTTCAGTAGCTAAGTGCTTATTTAAAACGGTCCCTAAGCTACCGAAAGCTCTACTTTCGGCAACTTAAATGAAATTTTCGAGGCTCTCCTAGCTACCGAAAGTGAAAAGAAATTTTAAAATGAAAGCAGATCATTTCAAAGCTTGAGCTGCCAAAGTGAAGCCTAGATGCCACGTGAAAGAACAAGTGATTAAAAAGTTTCTGAGCACCAGCTAAAAGCCAAATGTCCGATGTCCAGGTAGATAACAGCGTGTGCAGATGTCTAATGGTGAGTGCGTTTTGGCAATGCCGAAGGAATGATTTTTCATGATTATGTATGTCGTGGTCATCACCCAACTGCTGTGACAGCCAAGATAAAGGATGGTGTTATAGTTACTGATTTAATCATGATAGGTGTATCTTTGATGGTAGTCATTTATCAAGGGAAGCATGAATACAGCCATTGACTTAGAGAGACACTCATATGAAAACATGGCCATTCCAAAATTTTCTCATACACAGTCAACAGTCAGTTTAATCTACAGGAGTTGGGTCTCTTATATAGTTCATACTCTGTTTTTTGGCTTGAAGAAATAGGAGCACGAATGACAAACTTGGATTGGTATATCTACTTCAGAAGTCTGACAACACTAGAACTCTTTCAGATCACTTATTTGAATACATGTGTTCCAAGAGCCTACACTAGTCATATGTAAACTAAGAATAGATACATAGTACGAATGTTGAGTAGTACTATAGTATATAAACATATCCTCATAAGTCTAGAATAAGAAGAATATCCCAAGCTATAAATAAGGTTTCAGTTTTGCAGATTTCAAAAGCTATTTTTCAAGCAGAGCTTTCAGTAGCTTAGGCGTACATTTCAATTGTTCATTAGCCACCGAAAGTAGAGCCTTTGGCAATTTACAGGTTGGAATTTTGGCTCTTTAGACACCAAAAGTGCAGAACAGGGAAGAGAGGCATTATTTTCACCCAGATCATGGTTTTTTGCTTCCAAATGGCAAGAAGATGGATTTTATTTAAAGATAATATTTAAAGGCATATGTATCATCTTTCTGTTTCAGCTTTGAGGAGACAGAGAAGGGAAAAGATCAAATGGATTTTCTATTTTTAGTCAAGATACTGTCCAGGTGTCAAAAGAAGAGTGTAAGCACCTTGTCATCACCTTGAAGGCTGTTGAGCTTTTCAAATTTTGCTACAGCTGTCGAAAACCTGAAAACTATTAAGATGGGGGCGAGAAGTTTTTACTGCAAAATTGGTGTTTTTACTATGAAAAGTCATCATCTTCAAATGATGATTCTGAGCAACTGGAGAATCATTTTGAAAAACGACTAGAATTTTTTGTTCCTGACATGTCAGAGAAAAATAACCTCTCTCTGTTTTCCTACAGGTGTTGCAGATTGAGAGAATCGAAACCATCTCTGAACCCCAATTTTCGGATCCCAGAATCTGCCTGTTTGACACATGTTTTTGAAATGTAGATCTCAGGTAAGTGAAAATGAATTTCAAAGATCTGAGAGATTTTTTTGCTCACAACAAGTCAATGTACAATAACCTCTTTCAGTTTATACACAGGTGTCACATATATGTCTAACTGAACCCATCTCTGAGCCTCTTTTTCAGCAGTTTCAGCAAAAATGGCGTTTTTACTGTCCAGAGTCATCATTTTAAAATGACGATTTTGAGAAACTGGAGAATAATTTTGAAAAATACTCGGATTTTTTTGTTCCTAACATGTCATAAAACAATAACCTCTCTCAGTTTTCCTACAGGTGTCACATATTGGGAGAATAGAATCCATCTTTGAGCCCCATTTTTCAGCAGTTTGGCCAAATTAAAAAGGAGTTTTCCCTAGTTGATTAAAAAATGGTTTTGATTTTCTATTTTGAGTGATTTCGACCCAGCTTCTTAGGATCTGGGAAGATGTTTTAAAGGCTATAAAGCCTAGAACTTGAGACCAAGAGAGGGTTGGATGTTGAGTACTACACTTGACTGTATTTGTGAGGAAGACACTTTCTTTCAATATATTCAGTTTCCAAGCTTCTTTCATTGTTGTTAACAGATCTTCTTTCATCTATGTTCTATGTTTATGAGTTGAAGCTGTTTCTTTATCTCTGTTTAATGTCCTATGGTAACTGTCTTCTTACTTTTGACTATTGAGCAAGGATCTCATAAGCATTCACTGCTGATTAGTTGGCCCATCATATATATGTTTTTATGTATGTTCTGGTTATCTGATTACCTTCTTATCCTTTCGATTTATAACCTATTTGATAATAGCTCCCGAAGGCCTTGTATCATTTGAATGTATTTAAGACTGTCTTGAGTATGCATCCAGTGAGTTTAGTTATTCATTTTGATCCACCTACGTATCCAGTATTGATAAAAAGGTTAAGTTACCAGGCTCCTTTGACTTACAGCCTAGAAGGACTCCTAGAGGGCTAACAAATTGGCGCCGCTACCGAGGAGAGGAGATTGAAGCTCAGCTTCCTTGGGATAACGACATAGATCCAGCTTTGATAATAGACAAAGCCTGGACATTTTCTTGGTTTTAATCATCTATCTGGCGACTCCATGAAGGACAGATTCAGTGGCAGCTCCATTGTTTAGAAATCTGTTGGCGACTCTGTTGAATATTGTAACTTCTAAGAATATTATATTTGTATATTATTTATTCCGGAGATGTTCCATGCCTCCGATGTGATTATACTATGAATCCGGAGATGTTTATTCCTCCGAATTGGTTGTGGTAACTAGGGTTATTAGACCCACCATGTGGGGGTCGGCCCAGTTAGTTATAATAGGGTATTTAACCTAATGGTTAAATACGAGCCTACATGTACTTGTGTAAAATACATGTCAATGTAGTGTATAAATAGAGGAGGTATGTTCCTCATTTGACACACTCACTCACTTGAGAGAGGCGCACTTGTGGAGGATAGGTTTGCTATGGTGGAGGAGGAGATCATGTATTTGGTTTGCATCTAAGTATATTACTGGTCATCTATATTGAGGAAGCTTTACTGGGTTTTCTACCCCATGAGGGTTTCCCAGGATAAATTTGTGTCTCTTGTGTTTATGCTGTGCTTGTTGTTTCTTCAGTGATCCTGTATATGCTATTATTGTGAAATGGAATGTAATGCTGCTATTTTCTGTCTTAGCATATTAAATTTTAACAGACTCCACTGGTATGAAATGAACCAGATCTTAGCAAAGAGGTATGCATTCTGTGATTTTTCAAAGATTGTTGGTTTCCCTAATCCAGTTCCTAGTAGAGATGAATGGGAAAGAAGTATTCCCAGATTTCGAGGAGAAGAGTGGGAAGTTCCAGCTGAACATTTGCTGGATTTTCATGATTTCCTTCATCGGCTTGAAATTGTACATGAGGACGTTCAAATTAAGCTTTTCAGTTTTTCGTTAGATGGAATTGCTCGTGACTGGTACAAATCTCTTCCAATTGCCAGTATCATCTCTCTGGCAGATTTTCATGCTACTTTCAATTTTTTTTGTAAAGAATATTTTCCAGCTGAACATCTTTTTGAAGAATGTTGTAATGAGTTTTCTTTGCTTCATAAAGGTTCTGTTAGTCATGAAAATCAGATTTTTGATAAAGCATATATTGCAGAAGATAATATTTACCATGAAGATGAAGAAATGTTCAATGATATTGATTATGATAGCAGTGATACAGAAACATCTGACATCATATCAAATGTATCTATTGGTTTAAACGATCATGAAGGTCAACATGTTTCTTTTGAATATTCTAATGTCAAAGAACAAGGATATACATCAACTGGAAATATATCTTATTGTGATTGAGGGATTGTTGATCAACATCATGACAATCATGGTGACAATACTAAATTTGCAGCAGATACTAAGGGTAGTCCTTAGTTTTCTGATTTGCAGACATAGGAAGATTGCAGCAGATACGAAGAGGAAGATGATGAGTTGAAAATTCCAGGTCAAAAGTCCATATCTAACATTCAAATCAATGAAGGCAATCAGTAGTAGCATTTCGTTCAGTTGGAACAGCAGCAAGGAGAGGTATTTCTTTGCGACTTTGATGACCCTATTGCTGATTATTTGGAATCCATGAGCAGTACAAATATAAAAATATTTTTGTCAGATGATAGTTGGTTCTGTCACCCTTTCAAACTACATTTCTACATGCTATGGTTTCATTTATTTTTTGGGTCAAGATCAATGAGGATATCAGTAAATCATTTTCTTACATGGCTTCATTGGAAGCATGATGTCACTTGATAAGAAGCAGTACATTTAGATAGAGTAGGGTAGCATAGATGAATAAGCTCATGACTGAGCATTTCAATTTTGCATAATGCGTGAAGCTTGCATTTAGTATTGTGGTTTCAGTTTTGGAATAAAGACTCCATGCCCAATGGATATAAGACACTATTGGCAGGGGTAATTTGGATTCAAATGATGAGTAGGGTTGCAGGATTTGGATCAGGTTTTGAAAGCAGCATTTGAGACTCCATAGCCCAATGGATGCAAGGCGTTGCTAGCAGGTTTACAATTGAACATTTGTGGACAGATTGCAGAGATTTGGTGGCCGTTTAAATGACTCCATACCCAATGGAACACTAGACTAGGTTCTGTATTTTGTTTATCCACAAAAGGCATCAGATCTGTGGTTCTTGAAACCTCACAGGGAGGCTTTCATCCCCGAGTAGGAGCCAGATGTTATCTCCCCAAATAAATTTGTCGAGTTGATCAATTTTAGATGATAGGATGTCATTTGAAAATTCATTTCTAAATTTCTTAAGGCTCAATGTTGATAGCTTTATGCATGTAATAAAGTCTGAAAAGCATTAGATTGGGTTTTCATTTCAAAAATTTCAAAAGACAGGTTTCGGTAGCTAAGCGCTTATTTAAAATAGTCCCTAAGCTACCGAAAGCTCTGCTTTCGGCAGCTTAAACGAAATTTTCGGGGCTCTCCTAACTACCGAAAGTGAAAAGAAATTTTAAAATGAAAGCAGATCATTTCAAAGCTTGAGCTGCCAAAGTGTAGCCTAGATGCCATGTGAAAGAACAAGTGATTAAAAAGTTTCTGAGCGCCAGCTAAAAGCCAAATTTCCGATGTCTAGGTAGATAACAACGTGTGCAGATGTCTAATGGTGAGCGCGGTTTGGCACAGCCGAAGGAATGATTTTTCATGATTATGTATGTCGTGGTCATCACCCAACTGCTGTGACAACCAAGATAAAGGATGGTGTTATAGTTACTGATTTAATCATGGCAGATGTATCTTTTATGGTGGTCATTTATCAAGGGAAGCATGAATACAGCCATTGACTTAGAGAGACACTCATATGAAAACATGGCCATTCCAAAATTTGCTCGTACACAGTCAACAGTCAGTTTAATCTACCGGAGTTGGGTCTCTTATATAGTTCATACTCTATTTTTTGGCTTGAAGAAATAGGAGCACGAATGACAGACTTGTATTGGTAGATCTACTTCAGAAGTCTGACAACACTAGAACTCTTTCAGATCACTTATTTGAATACATGTGTTCCAAGAGCTTACACTAGTGATATGTAAACTAAGAATAGATACATAGTACGAATGTTGAGTAGTACTATAGTATATAAAAATATCCTCATAATTCTAGAATAAGAAGAATATCCCAAGCTATAAATAAGGTTTCAGTTTTGCATATTTTGAAAGTTATTTTTCAAGCAGAGCTTTCAGTAGCTTAGGCGGACATTTCAATTGTTCATTAGCCACCGAAAGCAGAGCTTTTGGCAGCTTACAGGTTGGAATTTTGGCTCTTTAGCCACCGAAAGTGCAAAACAGGGCAGAGAGGCACTATTTTCACCCAAATCATGGTTTTTTGCTTCCAAATGGCAAGAAGATGGATTTTATTTAAAGATGATAGTTAAAGGCATATGTATCATCTTCCTGTTTCAGCTTTGAGGAGACAGAGAAGGGAAAAGATCAAATGGATTTTCTATTTTTGGTCAAGATACTGTCCAGTTATCAAAAGAAGAGTGTAAGAACCTTGTCATCACCTTGAAGGCTGTTGAGCTTGTCAAAGTTTGCTACAACTGTCGAAAACCTGAAAACTATTAAGATGGAGGCGAGAAGTTTTTACTGCAAAATTGGTGTTTTTACTTTGAAAAGTCATCATCTTCAAATGACAATTCTGAGAAACTGGAGAATCATTTTGAAAAACCCTTGGAATTGTTTGTTGCTGACATGTCAGTTAAAAATAACCTCTCTTCATTTTCCTACAGGTGTTCCATATTGAGAGAATCGAATCCATCTCTGAACCCCAATTTTCGGATCCCGGAATCTACCTGTTTGACACATGTTTTTGAAATGTAGATCTCGGGAAAATGAAAACGAATTTCAAACATATAAGAGAGGTTTTTGCTCAAAAATAGTCAATGTACAATAACCTCTTTTATTTTATACACAGGTGTCACATATATGGAGAAATGAACCCATCTCTGAGCCTCTTTTTCAGCAGTTTCAGCAAAAATGGCGTTTTTACTATGCAGAGTCATCATTTTAAAATGAATATTCTGAGCAACTGGAGAATAATTTTGAAAAACGATCTGAGGATTTTGTTCTTGGCATTTTAGATAACAATAACCTCTCTCATTTTTACTACAGGTGTCACATATTTGGAGAATAGAATCCATCTCTGAGCCCCATTGTTCAGCAGTTTGGCCAAATTAAAAAGGAGTTTTCCCTAGTTTATTAAAAAATGGTTTTGATTTTCTATTTTGAGTGGTTTCGACCCAGCTTCTTAGGATCTGGGAAGATGTTGTAAAGGCTATAAATCCTAGAACTTGAGAGCAAGAGAGGGCTGGATGTTGAGTACTACACTTGACTATATTTGTGAGTAAGACACTTTATTTTAATATATTCAGTCTCCAAGCTTCTTTCATTGTTGTTATCAGATATTATTTTATCTCTGTTCTATGTTTATGAGTTGAAGTTGTTTCTTTATCTCTATTTAATGTCCTATGGTAAATGTCTTCTTACTTTTGACTATTGAGCAAGGATCTCATATGCATTCACTATTGATTAGTTGGCCCATCATATATATGTTTTTATGTATGTTTTGGTTATCTGATTACCTTCTTATCCTTTCGATTTATAACCTATTTGATAATAGCTCTCGAAGGCCTTGTATCGTTTGAATGTATTTAAGACTATCTTGAGTATGCATCCAGTGAGTTTAGTTATTCATTTTGATCCACCTACGTATCCAGTATTGATAAAAAGGTTAAGTTACCAGGCTCCTTTGACTTACAGCCTAGAAGGACTCCAGGAGGGCTAACACATATCATCATTCAACATATCTTATTGTCAAATAAACCATTAATGTGCAACAGATCTAGCAGTAAAACATCATTTGGAACAATGAAACATTGCATCATTCATGTATTCAAGTTGCACATCACATTCATAGCAGGATAACAGAAAGAGACTGTTATGGAGAAAACTTCCTATGGCTTGGGGTAGACCACAACAGAGAGTTGACTACCAGAAATTAACTCAATTCTCAATGCTATGCTATATAAATGACAATGGTAAGATAATGAATAATATAACCAACCCTGATCCAAACGTTTGATGTAGATCCCCGTTGGAGATTTCAACTCGTGCACTTGAATCGGCAAATTAGTCTTGACAGCCAATATACAACAAGTGCATATAATATATAAATGACATTAACATCATCAATAGCAATGGTCCATGATATCATAGGTAAATGCAACCCAATGTAATATAAACAACATTCACAACATTAATGGACGATAATATGATTATTTATATTAATAAATAACAAGAAGTACAATGTGATACGACCTCTTGTCGGCAACCAATCTGAACCGAGAACTGGGTCTCTCCACTTGTGCCTTCACCACTTCAATCCTCCATGCAATGGAAAACTCAAACTATGATAGGAGTTTGGAAGGTGAACATAAGAGGTTCACAACAACAAGGATCAATGAGTGTAGACTCAAGATGTGGAAAAAATCCACTAGAGTTATCTTGCTCTCTCTCTCCCCTCTCCCTTCCATATGTCATATGTGCTCAATATATAGTCCTCCCAAAGGTAAGTGAAAGGACAAATCGAGGCGTTTCGGGGCAAATGGACGGCCAAAGGTCACCCTAAGACCGCTTCTTGGGAGTAAAAGTTATTTACTAATGATTTTTACCATTTTACTTGTCACCCGCGGGCTATAGTGGTGCAGCTCATGGGTACGTAGGCTAAAGTGGAACATCTAGCATACAAGAAGAAAAATAGGCAAATAGTGTATCTGAAGGATATAAAGTGGATCTGAGTTAGTGAAATTGATCCTAAAGGCCAAAGAGTGTTGATGCTCACAAGGTGGAAAATTACGTTGTAACAGATGCCCCATAATGTGTGAGGTCAGAGAATGGTGCTACGATGGTCGAAATACATTATAAATATCAGAAGTGGAGTGATGGAGACACAAGTGGAAGGAGCAGCTCGCTCGTCATAATACAATAGTATCTCCGAATACATGTTGGTATAGTACAACAATTTGATACAATGGCCATGAATAGGAAGTACATAATGAATATCTGTCATAAGTGATCATAGCCATGATCCCTCTACAGTAAGATATGGTCTCCTGCTGAAAAGGAAACAACTGGTGCAAACTGGAGGTACAAACTGCTGATATCTGAGAGGTGATATCTCAGATGTAAAGTCTAATCATAAGTGGCATACTGAATGCCACTATCGCCTGGGGTATTCTACACAAATCATCTACGGTGCAAGTACCATCAAGTGAATAAAGGAGTTGAGGTCGAACCGGATGTGACATCATCTGATTACCGGTCAATGATGTATACCATTAATAGACGCAAGATAACCCACCAATAATGAAAATGGGCATCAAGGCACAGAGTACAATCATTAAAGTGTGAATAGATGTGGTGAAGTCGAACACTAAGATGAATCCATCGAGAAGGGTACATTGATGTATTCCCAAAACTGTCGATGGTAAGAGAACCTACCACTAATGATTGCAAGCCTCAAGGTACTCAACCGAACTCTAAGCCTCAAGTTCTAGAATAAATGGGTTGAAGTCGATGGAACGAGACTTGCTGGAAGGAGGGCATTAAGGCAGCCACCATCAACCAGCACAAGGTACCAGCTATGATGAAAGATTTGGAAGAACTCAGGTGAAACAGAGTGACTCAATAAGGATGGCCGACATGCAATAGTCAAGAGATATGAAGTGTGGTCGACTCTGCTTTCAGGACTTCCTTTGAACAAGAGCATGAGAAGATGGATAGACTCAGGCAGCATAGACTCGATATATACTGTGCGATGCAGGAGGCATCAACAAAGGGATCCATAATGACTGGAATCTTAACCAATCGGTGGATTAAACTGAGAAACAAGTACAGCTCCTAAGGCCCAACTACAGTCCCAACTCATAATGTATGGAGTGGAATGAATGCTCTGTTCAAAGGCGACACAACAGCTAACAACTAGAAGTAGTAACCATAATCCCGTCTGGATTTTTGTAATATTTGATTTTTTTGGTCTTTTTCATATTTGGAAAAGCTTGAAAAAGAATAAAATTGCTTATAGTACAACAATGGAGGGAACGAGTGTCAAATAACCAGCAGACTGGTCCCAAGTAGTGGAACATACCTATGATCAATGCAAGGAAGCATGTGCAGGATGTGGACACTCAGGGGGTGTTCCCTTGGGGTCAATAGGTCATCAAATTGCGAAGGGAAAATGGAAGCTTTACAGGGCTCGACAGGGAAAAGTGCTCAGGCACGAGGCTAACAACTGAGTAAGCGGGAGCCGACATAAGGCTCAAGTGGCAAGCAGGATGATGTAATGCAATCACAACTTGATATAACTGGGGGAGTCCTTATGGGAGATGGCCAGCATAAGACAAAGTAGAGTATGAGTCTTTATCGCAAAGTCATGGTGTAACTACAAAGGACTCCCAATCCTAAAGAGAGATAGCAGCATGGGCGTCGAAAGGAAAAAAGGGGCTCTAACTAGGGCACCCATGTTCGGAAAGGCCCTACCACCAAATAAAGACACTTCTATAGTAGTGTGAAGGTTCTGTGTCGGTTAAGAAGCGGGGTCGCACCTAGGGTTTATGAAAAATGGTCAAAAGGTCAAATGCATAATGCATGTGAAAATGACATCTAACCTATATGCCAGGTGTGAAATATACCTACCGTAGGCGCGAAACGATCAAAAACAACTCTCGCCGAAGAAATCTGGTAGAAAATGCTACTCCAAGACATTATATTAGTCCAAAACAGCATATAATGGTGAAAACTATAAGCAAGTGGGTTTCAAAAATTATAAATAGTAGTAAAAATTTACAATTCACAATTCATTTTTACTATTCACCCATTTGGAGTTTTATGGTTAGTTTTCACCTCGAAGTTCAACTGCTGATTCCGGGAGCTACGGGCATCCATTCATCGAGCCGTGAGGAGTAGGTTGGTAGTATCATCCATATCTTTAATTTCAATGCTTTTATTTTGATTTCCAGTGGTTGGATTTTTTTAATGGCCAAGCCCTAAATGGTCACGGTGGTACCCGCGGGCTACAAGTATGCGGGTCGCGGGTAGGGTTAGGTAATCGTGGTCAATGCATGCGTTGACCGTGGGTACCCGCCTCTGTGAGAAAAATTTCCCGCAGGTACGACCGTGAAGTTAGTTTTTTAAATGAAATTGACTTAAATCGTTTCCTTCTCTTCCTCCAGGATGGTTCTAGAGTGGAGAGAGAGGGAACATGACCTTGTGGATGAGGCCATCCACAATGATTTGCCTGCACAGCAAGCTTTACAAGCGTGTGGGCTTTACAAATTTTAGAACATAGGGGGTTTGAGGGCCCAAAACCTATTGCTCCATCATTTGATAGATTACTGGGACATAGATGCACAAAAATTCAACTTGGACGGGAAAATACTATCCTTGGAGGTGGATGATATCTACTTCATTACTGGTTTGTCCCACCGAGGTGAAGTGGCAAGCCTTCAATCTCGTACTGTGGGTGGTGGGATCACCATACCTGACTATATCAAGCGGTACTGTCTTTGCAATACTCGGATAGTGGGGAGTCAGGTGCCCATCAAATCCATAGTCAACCTAAGCATGAAGATCATAGTGGCTACCTTAGTGCGTATTTCTGGTTCAAAAGCTCTTCACCAGGCATCCAGGCTGGTGATGTTCTATGCCTCACATTGTATGTGGCCCACGGTTTATGACTGGTGCAAAACGTTACTGGGGTCTATGAAGACTCAGTTAACGGAGTGCAAGCAAGGGGAGGAAAAAAAAAATTGATACGGCAGTATCTTATGCAGTTTCTTCTTTGAGCAAGTTTCGAGGTTTAGTCCAAGGGTTGAAGTCCCTCCTCATAGTCTTCGTGACCTAGCCCTGACCCGGTGGGAAAAGGTCTTGACGCGATAGGGTGGTGGTTGTCAGGAATCACCATACACAGAGGAGTTCTTTCACTGGTGGGACCAACAGGTCATAGCTATAGATGACTACCCCTATGCAGGGATAGACTTCCGACAGGATCATGACATGTCACTTCCACCAGAAGAAGCGTTTGGAGACATTGGTGAGTACTATTTTTATGTTTTTGGTGTATTAAATTTTTATGGATTTTTTATTATAAATGTAAATGCAAAAATATTTTTGGGGGTAGTATCACATATTAATGTTTCATTGTTTGCGCGCAGACAAGGGTCCAGTGAGACCACAGGGATTCCCGATACATCGTCGATGGGGCAGGGGTGATGAGGTACTGGGTGCTGCAGCAGAGCGTACACTACAAACTGTGCGGGTCAACCTATCATGGATGACCAACAGGGTACCACAGATAGAGGTAGCGCAGCTACCAGAGGATATGCAGCGCCATGTGGTGGGGGTACTAACCAGCTAGGTGCGCCTACTGCAGCGTATAGCAAATGAAGTACAGTATTACGATCAGACACATCCTGTTGAGGTGGCAGCAAAGCCTTCTCGTAGGGATTAGACATCTTAGAGTCCCATTTTTGTATCGATACGTATATTTTTGAGGGCTACGAGCTCCAATTTTGTATTATGACACTACCATTTTGGACATATTATTTATAAAAAACTATGGTTCTCCGGTTCTATTATGTGTGTATGTACAAATGTATGAATGTATCTTTTATTTGTGTGCTTCATTATGAATGTGACAAATTCCAATCTAGGACATATTTAGCATATGCATCAAATATGTGATTAAAACTTCTCGGAACATGAATGTATGTAATATAAACAAAATGTCATTCCAAGATTCTTACCCTTAAGAATCTCCGTAATAGCGTAGGATCCCTCACACAGTACTGACCATTCAACTGAGACACAACTAATTGTGAATCCAAAAATACTTCTAAAGACTGGATACCATGTGAAATAGCATCCTAAAGTAGCTCAATCACGGCACTATACTCAGCCACATTATTAGATATAGGACCGAGACAAGCAACTCCTGAAGACACAACTAGATGGTGAAGTGAATAAATAACCTAGGCCACAGAAGCACCCTATTGCGTATGATGGCTAGAACCATTTGTGAATCCTAATAATGTAGGAAATTCCACTGACATCTGTCAATCAAATGGAAGTGAATCAGCAGACCCGAAAACCAAAAGAAAACTAAACTATGTACAGAAGAAACTATACAATAGTATACAGAAATATTAGCTTGAACTAGAAGTTCAAGCGTAATACTGCTTGAGGTAGAGCCCATTCCTAGGCTCCTTCAAGACGTTCCCCTCATAATCCTCTAATTCATAGGCTCCTTTTTCCAGGACACGCCTCACGATGTAAGGACCGTGCCACATGGGGTTGAACTTGACTGCCCTCAGGGGTTCTTTAGCTTGGTCATACAAGAGGACCAAGTCACCTTCAGCATATTGCCGGGGATGGACAGACCTATCATATTGAACATTGACACGACGTTTATTGGCATCTATAGCCACGGCAGGATCTCAATGTTGCTTGTCTAGGTGCTCAAGGTGGATTAAACGTTGCTCAATACCTGACGTATGTTAAAATTCAATATGCTAAGACAGAAAATAGCAGCATTACATTCCATTTCACAATAATAGCATATACAGGATCACTGAAGAAACAACAAGCATAGCATAAACACAAGAGACACATATTTATCCTGGGAAACCCTCATGGGGTAGAAAACCCAGTAAAGCTTCCTCAATATAGATGACCAGCAATATACAAAGATGGAAACCAAAGACATGATCTCCTACTCCACCATAGCAGACCTCTCCTCCACAAGTGCGCCTCTCTTAAGTGAGTGAGTGTGTCAAATGAGGAACATACCTCCTATATTTATACACTACACTGACATGTATTTTACACAAGTACATGTAGGCTCGTATTTAACCATTAGGTTAAATACCCTATTATAACTGACTGGGCTGACCCCCACATGGTGGGTCTAATAACCCTAGTTACCACAACCAATCCGGAGGAATAAACATCTCCGGATTCATAGTATAATCACATCGGAGGTATGGAACATCTCCGGAATAAATAATATACAAATATAATATTCTTAGAAGTTACAATATTCAACACTCCCCCTTAACGAGAAGGATATTATAACAACATACGCAGGAGCAACGAGTCATACATCGTACATGATACATCTATATATCATCGGAAGCTTTCTTCAATTCATCATCATCAGTAACTCAACTAGTTACTGGAACATCGACATCACTCGATCATCAGCATCATCATCACACAATCAGCATCGTCATCACACGATCATCAGCATCGATCATCAGCATCGTCATCACACGATCATCAGCATCGCCATCACATGATCAACATCGTCGTCACACGATCATCAGCATCGATCATCAGCATCGTCATCACACGATCATCAGCATCGCCGTCACATGATCAACATCGTCATCACACGATCATCATCATCTACATCACACGATCAGCATCGTCATCACATGATCATCAGCATCAATCATCATCATCATCATCACACGATCAGCATCATCATCACACGATCATCAGCATCGATCATCAGCATCGTCATCACACGATCAGCATCGTCATCACACGATCATCAGCATCGATCATCAGCATCGTCATCACGCGATCATATTACAGGATGATCAATCCTGCTCTCTTTAGGACATAGGTCCATGGATGATACAATCCAGATCAAGTTCCAGGATGATCAATCCTTATCTCTTTAAGACAAGTCTCATGTCTAGGGACTATCTAATCCCAACCACAGTGTCATTCCTTTTTCATATTGGATGTGACCTAGATCAGATCTAGGATTTACCGCCACAGAGCCAATCCTCTTTCATACAGGATGTGTCACGTCTACAGAACCAGCCCTATTTCATGCTGGATGTATCACATATACAGAGCCAACCCTATTTCATGCTGGATGTATCACATCTACAGAGCCAGCCCTGTTTCATGCTGGATGTATCACATCTACAGAGCCAACCCTGTTTCATGCTAGATGTATAACATCTACAGAGCCAGCCCTGTTTCATGCTGGATGTATCACATCTACAGAGCCAACCCTGTTTCATGCTGGATGTATCACATCTACAGAGCCAGCCCTGTTTCATGTTGGATGTATCACATCTACAGAGCCAGCCCTGTTTCATGCTGGATGTAACCTAGAACAATTCTAGGATTTGTCACATACATTTTGAACCGAGGTCCAGGGACGATCCAGTCCTATCATGTACCTTTTGAACCAAAGTCCAAGGACGATCCAGTCCTATCATGTACCTTTTGAACCGAAGTACAGGGACGATCCAGTCCTATCATGTACCTTTTGAACCGAAGTCCAGGGACGATCCAGTCCTATCATGTACCTTTTGAACTGAAGTCCAAGGACGATCCAGTCCTATCATGTACCTTTTGAACCGAAGTCCAGGGACGATCTAGTCCAATCATTCAATTCTCGGAGACCTCATGTCCACGGCTCAATTCAAAGGACCATAGTCCGAGGATGATCCAATCCCCTTACCTATTCATTCAGGATTTAGTTCTCGAAGACATCATGTCTATGTCTCAATTCAAAGGACTAATAGTTCGAGGACGATCCAATCCCCTTACCTGTTCATTCAGGATTTTTTTCTCGGAGACATACGTCTACGGCTCTCTTTAGGACTGAAGTATAGGGATGATCCAATCCCCTCAAGTCCACCAAGGACTTCATTCTCGAAGACATACGTCTATGGCTCTCTTTAGGACTGAAGTCCAGGGATGATCCAATCCCCTCAAGTCCACCAAGGACTTCATTCTCGAAGACATACGTCTACGGCTCTCTTTAGGACTGAAGTCCAGGGATGATCCAATCCCCTCAATTCCACCAAGGACTTCATTCTCGAAGACATACGTCTACGGCTCTCTTTAGGACTGAAGTCCAGGGATGATCCAATCCCCTTAAGTCCACCAAGGACTTCATTCTCGAAGCCATACGTCTATGGCTCTCTTTAGGACTGAAGTCCAGGGATGATCCAATCCCCTCAAGTCCACCAAGGACTTCATTCTCGAAGACATACGTCTACGGCTCTCTTTAGGACTGAAGTCCAGGGATGATCCAATCCCCACATCACTATAGGTACAAGTATCTTATTCCATACAAGTACAAACACGTATCAATACATCAAGGCATCATGTAACCTCATCATCAAAACATGTATATCAAAACATGTATCCTCATCATCGAGACATATATACCAAAACATGTATATCATCATCAAAACATGTATATCAAAACATGTATATCACTAATACATCTATCATTAAAAGCATGTATTCTTACTAATACATCTATCATCAAAAGCATGTATTCTCACTAATACATCTATCATCAAAAGTAAAAATATAAGAGTCCTAAATCTAAATAATTCTAGGTAACTAAGTGTAGTGAATAGGTAACCTCATCATTGATGAGGCAGACTTGTTATCAGATACTATGCTACTCCCCCTTTCGAGGAGAGTTCTTTTGAACTATACCAAGGTTGTCTCGAAAGTATTCAAACTTCACTCGAGACAGAGGTTTAGTCAAGATATCAGCAATCTGATCCTCAGTTCTTATATATTCAATCTTGATAACTCCTCTTTGCACCATATCTCGTATATAGAAGTATCAGATCTCTAGTGTTTTGACTTTTCGTGGAACACAGGATTTTCAGTCATCTTAATGCATCTTTGATTGTCACACATAATCACAGTGGGATCCATTTCTAAGTCAAACACTCCATATAAAAGCTTCTGAATCCATACTGCTTCACAGCTGGCAGAGCAGACAGCCATATATTCTGCTTCAACAGTACTGAGAGCCACACTAGATTGTTTCTTGCTGAACCATGAGATCATGGCAGATTCAGGACTATAACATCCACCTGATGTACTCTTTCTGTCTGAGACACTTCCTGCCCAATCAGAATCTGAGTAACCATGTAAACGGAGTTCATGACCTCCAAGATAATATAGACCAAAAATCTAATGTACCTTTTAGGTACCTCACTACATGCTTTGTAGCTATTAAGTGAACCTTTCTAGGTTCTACTAGATACTGACTTAGGGTATTTACAGCAAAGCATATATCTGGCCTAGTATTTGTTAAATACATCAATGACCCAATGATTTGTCTATATAGGGTTAGGTCCACTAAATACGATGAGTCATTAACTAATAACTTCAAGTTGGAGTCCATGGGAGTGGCCATGGCTTTATACTCCAACATATCAAATCTTTTTAGAAACTTCACAGCATACTTACCTTGATTTAAAAGATTCCTTTTGGATCTTGTCATACTTCTAGACCTAAGAAGTAGTGCATTAATCCGAGATCTTTCATTTTCATTTCTGTAGCCATTTTCATGACCTGTTTCTCATTCCTTGTCAGAAAGAGATCATCGTCATACAATAATGGTATGATAGGTTCATCATCCACAACCTTAATGTAAAGGTTAGGAACAACTTTACTTCTGGTAAAGCCCGAGCTTTGTCATGAAGCTGTCAATTGTCCATTATTCACACTCTGCATTGAGTGATCTTCTGCATATCTATCTGTGCCATCTCTCGTCAGATGGGTCTACTAATATGAACCTCAAAATCATTCGAACTCTGTGGTGAGTTCCTTCTTGCATCCATGTCATATGTGTATAGAAGCCATATTCAACCTTGTAGCAAAGGTTGAGATCCACATCACCCATGATGATCATTAAGCTCATCAATTGACTACCGATCCTGGGTACCCATACATAACCTGATTCACACTTCTTCTTTAATTACATCATTAAGAGAATGGTCTTATCTAGTCCCTTGGAGAAAAACATCTCATCATGATTCTCTTCCTACAAATCAAAATTAAGTACATGATTAGTAATACTTCATAATCATCAAATCTTATTGACATGATAACCTATTATGCATACAGATATCATTTACATAGTTATGCAACTATTTTGACCAATACTTTGGCACAACACTTTCCCATATCCTGTATGCATACAATATCTATCTAGATTCCTTCCATCTTTACCAGAACATACTATCGAGAGTGTGCACAGCTCTCAGCATGTCAGCAAAGAGGTTTCATTCTAGACAAGCAACAATGGAATGTTTGTCCAACTTACAAATCATATGCATATTAGTAGTATATTGTTCAATGCTTTATGAATGTTTACACTCAGCATGATATATTCTAGGAATACAAATATGCATACAAGCAATATCATTTACTATTTCTAATAACAACTCAAATACTTATCTTTTATGTTTGTGTGGTTGCCTCCCGCTTGATCTTCTATATATCTCCTGGACTTCTATTCATTATGTACCACTGTGCATGCTCAAGTGTACACTAGTGTCATCCTCATGATCTCATACACAAACATACATTCATTAGTATATTCTCAATATTATCAAAACATTCTAATTCTAAATAATCTTGAATATGTATAGTCATGATCATTAGTATTCAGGGTTTCAAGGAAGTCTTCTTTTACTTATTCATATTCTTGTTTGATCTAGTTAGTTAAATCATCAACCAAGATAAGAGACATAATATGCATAAACCCTTGATTACTAACCAATCATACCAAGTATACTTACATAAGGGATCCTAACACAAGGTAAGATTCTAACATGACATAGGAAAAACATACATGGATTAGTATACCTGCTTAGTTATGTACAACATACCTAAACAATATCTTCAATGATTTAGAGATCCTGAGCTAGAACCTGCATGTCTCATAGGTTAAACATAATATAACAAAGTCATACATACCTCGTGAGTCTTTGTCTTCATGTTGTCATGGTCATGGAACTTGAATTGTCTTTTGTGATGTACCTGTATCTTGTTAGCAGACAACATCAACCTCACACAACACCATAATGCATTAGTACAATCATGTAGCCCTAATCAATGAATGTCTTCATGCATTCATATTGTTACTAGGGTGATAAGACAATTCTAACATTAATCAAGATTGTACTAATAAATAATATGAAGACAAACACATCATGAACTTAATCAAGAATAAGATTTCAAGACATACCTGAACCTCCTTAAGTCATACCTGTCGAGACTTCTTGTAGTCTTCTTATGTAAGGCCTTAGCCTCAACTCCCCCTGAAACTTGATCTGGAGCTTGATTAGGGTTTGCTAGAGAAACCCTAAAAATTCAATCTTTGACTTTCACACTTCTGAATGAATGGAAGGATGTGTCTTGCTGAGCTGATCAAACTAGCATACTTCAATTCCAAAATTTGATCCCTCAAAATTGCCTTTGAAACTTCTGGATCTTCTAGACAGGATCCCAAACTAGGGTTTGATGAAGCCCACTCTTCTACTCAATCAAAAGGTTTGATCCAAGGCTCTAAACTCTTATTTTTCTGAGGAGCTTCCAGCCACGGTTACCGACTTCAAAAATTCCAACTTTTGCTGAAGCCCTAATTTTCCATCTTTCCGATCAAAATCCCGAGCTAGGGTTTGATCAAGCCCGGTCTTCTACCCAACCAAAAAATTCGATCTTAGTCTCGAAATTTTGATTTTTCTGAGTAGAATTCAGCCATGGATTTCGATTCCAAAAATTCTAACTTTCTTCGAAACCCTAAATTCTGGAAGCCATGAATAAAGGTGCTCCAAAAATAATTATGTTTTGACAGAAATATGTACCTGATTGTTTCTGCTATAACTCCGAAATTTTTTCTCCACAGGGTCTGAAAACATTTTCTACAGTATCCTGACCTGCCATCTTTCCATCCTGATAGGTCTTACCTCAATTGGATTTTCTGAGAGAGAGTTATGCCAAATGTCGCAACGTGACCTGTTTTGGGATAATACAAGAGAGCGAACTTGTACGGCGTGCCATGTGTCACTGTTTGAACTTCAACCTCTGAAAACGTTTCCTGGGATATCTTGCCTTATTATATTTCCATCCTGATAGGTCTGACTTCAATTGGACACTCTGAGAGAGAGTTATGCCAAGTGTCGCAATGTGACCTGTTTATGGGATAAAACAGGAGAGCGAACTTGTACGGCATGCCACGTGTAACTGGTTCTGCTTCGGCCTCTGAAAAAGTTTTCTGAGATAGTACAATCTATTTACTACCTGTCACGTTTTACAAAATTTCATTTGGAGCTTCCTAGCCCAAGTTATGACCTTTTTTCCTAGGTCACCTGATTTTGACTGAGATCTGGAAGAGGCAGAAACCCTAACTTGTACTGATCATAACTTACAAAGTAAAACGAATCTGAGGGTTCCCTTTGGACACAAGATACCTGGCGATGTTATCTACGACCTATAAAGGTTTCAGATCCTGAACCTTTTCCAAAATGGATTTATAGCGAAAGTTCTACGATGACTAGTTTTTGCTATATAAAACCCTAACCTTCAAATTGTCGTAAGTAAAGCAAGTGTCGTAAGTGCCATACCTTGCCTTCCTTCAGTTTGGCTCTGATACCATGTTAAAATTCAATATGATAAGATAGAAAATAGCATCATTACATTCCATTTCACAGAATAGCATATACAGGATCACTGAAGAAACAACAAGCATAGCATAAACACAAGAGACACAAATTTATCCTGGGAAACCCTCATGGGGTAGAAAACCCAGTAAAGCTTCCTCAATATAGATGACCAGCAATATACAAAGATGCAAACCAAAGACATGATCTCCTACTCCACCATAGCAGACCTCTCCTCCACAAGTGTGCCTCTCTTAAGTGAGTGAGTGTGTCAAATGAGGAACATACCTCCTCTATTTATACACTACACTAACATGTATTTTACACAAGTACATGTAGGCTCGTATTTAACCATTAGGTTAAATACCCTATTATAACTGACTGGGCCGACCCCCACATGGTGGGTCTAATAACCCTAGTTACCACAACCAATCCGGAGGAATAAACATCTCCGGATTCATAGTATAATCACATCGGAGGTATGGAACATCTCCGGAATAAATAATATACAAATATAATATTCTTAGAAGTTACAATATTCAACAACGTATCAGGGAGGAACTCTATGGCTAGTTTTATCAAAGGGTTTCTCATTCAATCAGTAAAATCAACTCCACACCGTGTACCAACTAAAACGGTGAGAACCCAATGGCAGCCTTGACTGCGGTTCGATATGCCCACAAAGAAGAATATAACATAATAAGCCATTTGTTCTTACTTTGTTGGATGGTACATTGGAGGATGGTATTTAAAGACTTATTGACCACTTCTACGTAACCATTCGCTTGGGGATAGTAAGAAGATGAGTGTTTTTAACGAAACCCAAGCTTGAGTGATAAATCCTCCTACATTTTGTTCTGAAAGTGACTTCCATGGTCAGTGACAATCTCTTTCGGAATACCGAACCGAGTAATAATTTGATTGAACACGAAATGGGCTGCTGTAGCGCCATCGGCTTTTACCGTAGGCATGGCCTCAACCCATTTGGAAAAGTAGTCCACGGCCACTATGATATGGTGATGCCCCCTAGCCAAAGTTGGTTTGCAATCCATGAAATCCACCCCCCATTTGGTGAAGGGACCGACGGTGATGACCGAATGAAGCGGCACTGGATGTGAGTGTATATTATCAGAAAACACCTAGCAAGGGTGACATCTCTTCACAGAATTTATACAATCTTTAAATATCGAAGGCCAAAAGTACCCAGCTTGCATAATGCGTTGGGTTGTAGCAAGCCCAGATAAGTGACCACCACACGCCCAGCATGGCAATCATTAAGCACACGCTCCGCTTCTTTGTGAGTCAAGCAACGACGAAGAATAGAATCTTTTCCTCGACAATAAAAAGTGTCACAGACGATAGTATAATCTTTAACCTGATGTTTCACACGTCGTCGCTGGTCTCGTGAATAATGCAAAGGAAACTTCAAAGTTTGGAGATATACAATAACATCCCGATACCAAGGGTCCTCTGACGAGATAATAAATAAGTGTTCATCCACAAAGGAATCTTCATGAATGACATCCTCATCAAGTCTCGGAAGGTCCGACATAAACTCCGCAAAAACCAAGGATTTCACTGACTTTGCCGAAGTAAAATCGAGATCAAACTCCTGAAGGATAACAATCCATTTATTTTACTTACCCCCTATGACACGTCGTGATAGCACGAACTGAAATGGATTGATAAGCGCTACAACCGTGGTAGTTCTAAGCATGATATAGTGTCGTAACCGTTGGACTACATGAACAGTCGCAAGCACCAAATTTTCCACGTCAGTATATCTAAGTTCAGCGTCTACTAGATTTCGATTAAGGTAATAGATTACATGCTCAATGAGCACATCATTAACCTGAACTAAGACCATGCCAATAGTCTCTTGAGACACAGCCACATAAAGTATAAAATCTCATGCGAAGTCGGGTGGACTAAGCACAATGGCTGATACCAAAGCTTTCTTAAGGGCATCGAAAGACTACTGGGCTCTCTCATCCCAGATAAATGGTGTGTCTTTCTTCAACAAGCGCGCGAAACCTTTGGTAAGACTAGGATAATTGACTACAAAGCGACATAGAAAAGTAGCTCTCCCCTAGAGGCTCTGAACTTGAAACAAGTTGCGTGGAGGAGGAAACTGAAGTATTGCCTGAACTTTAAGAGGATCGACTCTAATACCCTCTTTCGAAACTATGAATCCTAGAAGGCGACCTGTCCTCACAACAAAGATGCATTTATTGGGATTCAATCGAATCTTGTAGCGTATACATCGTTCGAGAATCAAACGGAGGTGCTTGGGGTGGTCCACTCTCTTGCGAGAATGGCCAGCAAGATCATCTAAGAAAACCTCCATAATCTTTTTAAGGTCGTGAAAGGCATAGGTCATGGCACACTGAAACATAGCTTTGACATTTTTAAGGCCGAAGGGCATTTTCTGGTACGCAAATGTACCCTAAGGACAAACGAAGGCAGTCTTATGTTGGTCCTCTGGCTTGATTTGAATCTGGTTGTACCCTATAAATAAAAATCGTTCTAATCAATTTTAAGATTAAGCATTAATTTTAATGGTTGTGGTTACTCAAAGGATATGGTCGTGAAACTAGTGATGTATATGACTCAATAGTATGCAAAATCGTCAAACTCTAGACTCATCTATCCAATAAAAACAATGCCACTAGAATGAAACTCAATCCAACGGTTTCAAAATAAAAATGCAACTCTTTTATATTTTCAATGCACAAGCAGAACCTAAATAAAAGTACAAGCACTCAGATGCAAAATGCAGTACATAAAAGTAAATTTTTTTTTATTTTCACTTATAAGAAAAAGGAAAATGCAAAATTATGCTTTTGTATTTTTCAATATAATGAAATGAAAAATGAAAGCAAAATCTCACTATTTAGTTATAGAAATGCAAGGGAGATCGCTCAGACAACCTAGCAGATCCCAAACAGTAAGACTCAACCAAGGTAATGAGCTAAAAAATTAAAAATGGTTGAAAACCAACAAGGCTCAAAACCAAGAGAAAAGAGGAGTTATGGTCACGAGCAAGGCTTGGAACAGTCAGGAACAAGGCCATAGAAGACTCAGGAACGCTCAAAGCCAACCCAGCAACAACCAAAGGCCATAAACCAATCACCCCCGGAGTTGTATGCTATTGTAGAAGGAATAACCGCAGGTACCCGCGGGCTACAATGCAGACAGAGGTGGGTAGACGCAGGCAGAACAAGGCTCACCTGCGTACAGGGAAAAGCAAATGAGCAGAAAAAGCGTCCAATGGCTCAGAAAAAGGGTGTTTTCTATAGTATATCGTAACGGCCAATGAATGACACAGAGACTTGACACACAACAACTCTAAACAAGGACTAATGCTAAAAATCCCCAAAAATGGATGTTCTCCCCAATGGAGTCGCCATTTCTGTTATGGAGAAAACTTCCTATGGCTTGGGGTAGACCACAACAGACAGCTGACTACCAGAAATTAACTCAATTCTCAATGCTATGCTATATAAATGACAATGCTAAGATAATGAATAATATAACCAACCTCGATCCAAACGTTTAATGTAGATCCCCGTTGGAGCTTTCAACTCGTGCACTTGAACCTGCAAATTAGTCTTGATAGCAAATATACAACAAGCGCATATAATATATATATGACATTAACATCATCAATAGCAATGGTCCATGATATCATAAGTAAATGCAATCCAATGTAATATAAACAACATTCACAACATTAATGGACGAGAATATGAGTATTTCTATTAATAAATAACAAGAAGTACAATGTGATACGACCTCTTGTCGGCAAACAATCGAAACCGAGAACTGGGTCTCTCCACTTGTGCCTTCTCCACTTCAATCCTCTATGCAATGGAAAACTCAAACTATGATAGGAGTTTGGAAGGTGAACATAAGAGGTTCATAACAACAAGGATCAATGAGTGTAGACTCAAGATGTGGCAAAAATCCACTAGAGTTATCTTGCTCTCTCTTTCCCTTCTCCCTTCCATATGCCATATGTGCTCAATATATAGTCCTCCCAAAGGTAAGTGAAAGGACACATCGAGACGTTTCGTGGCAAATGGAGGGCCAAAGGTCAGCCTAAGGCCACTTTTTGGGAGTAAAAAGTTATTTACTAGTGATTTTTACCATTTTTCTTGTCACCCGCGGGCTATAGTGGTGGAGCTCGTGGGTACGCAGGCTAAAGTGGAACAACTAGTGTACAGGAAGAAAAATAGGGAAATAGTGTATCTAAAGGATATAAAATGGGTCTGAGTCCGTGAAATGGATGCTAAAGGCCAAAGAGTGTTGATGCTCACAAGGTGGAAAATTATGTTGTAACAGAGACATAGTAATTCTGCTCTAAATCATATCATATTAACCTTCGCAACACCCATAGATACAACAATATAGTTCTTCCTTTGCATACCCAGATTAACCGACAATAACAAGCAAAATCATCTAAGCTCAATTGTCTTTTCAATTGATCGATTCATGGATATCTCAACACTTACAATGCTATGTCTATTTATAGGCTTACGCCTTTACATTTGCGGTCCACTTAGGCAAGAACCTAACTACTTCTTAACAAACTCTACAAAAAGGATGACCCAAAAACCCACATAATGCAGTCCAAATGACCCAAAAATACATAAACTTATTGACTTGCGCACTGTTTTCCTTCTTGCGTGGCATCTTTGACCCTTTGCAGCATCTACGATGCTGCGCAGCTGACTCATCCAAACTGCCTGCCAATAGGCCCCCAACACAATCTTGTGGCTCGCCCTCGAGCCACGTTAGTTGGACATGGTGTACTCGTTGATCTTCATCATGAAGTCCTCATACTATTGATCCATCTCCCAGACTTTCTCCTTAGCTGTCGCAATGATCTCCTAACTATTTTTCAAGTCCTGCACTGACGAGTGCTCAATCAGCTTCTTAGCAACTTTTCACTGCCCTTCTGGTACCACCTGCAGCGTAGAAATGGCCTTGAGGGAAAACTGCACGCCAATCTCCTAGAACTCATCCAATTGCGTAGTGCACTTTTGTTGACGCTCCTGTGCCTTTGTAACATGCTGATGTAACTCCTTCAGTTCCGCAAATCTGGTGACCTGAACAACCACTGGCAGCGTTCTCATTGATGTCTTCAACGTGGCCAGATGCCCTTCTGCCTCCTGCCCCAACTTGGTCAGTTGTTCTAATTGCTCGTCCTAGACTACGCTACCCCAAAACTGCATAGTCTCTGCAGTGATTTTTGTCGCTGCTTCCTCTAGCTCTCCCAGCTAGGTCGCCAACTCCTCAATGGCGCATTTCCGTTTAGCTACTTGCTCCTACGGTGTGCATGGTTGTATTAGAGATGTTAAGTTAGCATTGTCGCGTTGTAACTGAGTAATGATAGCCCCAAGCCGGTGTGCTCGCTCGACCGGATCCAACTCTGCGGTGGGCTCCAGTACATACTGACATGCTTCAGAGACTGCCTCCTCCAACTGCACACTACTATCCCAAATGTTGGCTTTCTCCACCGTCAAGCAATCCTGCTCCTTCTTCAACTCCTCAATTGCTCGAGCCTTCTCAGCAATCAGCTTCTCTAGATTGTCTTCAAATTCATCGACCACCTCCCTGGCTGCTACTTCCTTCGTCGTTAACTCATCTACTTCTTTTCGATTCGTTGCCTCATTCTCTTGCGATCGTAAAAGTTGACCACTAACATCTTATTCCTTGTCGTCCAGCTCCTGGCTAGAAACCGCCTACATTTGCACCAATGTCTGCAAGGAAAGCGCATTGATGTTGATCGATAGACCTTGTAACTGTTGTAGTAAGGCCTAGAGAGCCTCATTATCGGTCGTAATCGCAGTCGGGGGAAATTGCACATTATGAACCCGCGGCTCAATGTCGATTGCACCAACTGCCTGCATAGTTTCTAGCTCTAGTGCCTTCTGCAAAACAATATTAAATAAGGAATCAAGGCAAGCTTTTACCTCATTGAAGCCTGCTACTTCCTGTGTTGTCATTGCGTTAGCTATCGCATTCATTGCATTTGTTAAAGATGTAATAAGTCATTCCAACTATGCTTCCATCGCTGGGGTTGTCCCACTGGGCATACCTCACTCATAGCGCACCTTCATTCTTCCCTCCTCAACCACACGGTCTATCTCATTGTCTGTGGGTGTCTGCGACAACTCTTGATCTGAATCAGGGTGATTCTACTATCCCATGCCTGGTACATCCAGTGGTAGCCCTGTCGATTCTTCTTCGTGACTAACTGGTTCCCTCCATTCTATGGGTCATTTGTCGATGATCACATCCAACTCCTCATCGGACAATTTGTAGGGGGTCTGCAACCACTGCTTCCCCGTATCATGCCGCGATTGTACATGAATGTTGTGCGGGCCAATCGTAAACTTGGAAATCCTTTTATATTTCACAACGATTTCCTGGGATAAATGCGAAACTGATCCGGATTTATGTGGGAACGAAACAAAAGATAGCATATACAGAATCATACACAGAGATATATTGCAAATAACACAGTGATACAGTAAACACATATTCTATTAAATAGCGGAAATAGAACAGACTGTAAAATACAATAGCTGGAATGGTGGTAGCTATCTCTGAGAAGAGATGTGGTTGCTATGCTCATTCGTGCCAAGATGAATACAAAGAGAGGCCGAAAGGGCCTATTTATCATAAGCATGAGGGAAAGAATCCCAATCATCCAAAAACCTAACCCTAGAAGATGAACCGTCATAAAGTTTGCGGCCCCAAGGTGGTTAGTTGAACAGTCAACTTCCCGGGGTCATAACTTTTGCATACGATCTCCGTTTAGGGCGCTCGGTAGCCCGTTGGAAAGGTCTAACCGAGATTTACAACTTTTGACTGGGCCCAAATGTATGCCGTGGGCAACCATTTGGTCCCCCAAATCGCCAAAAAATGTCGTTTAGGGCCTCAAAATGGCTCTGGAAGTTCAGGACCCGAAAAACTGCTAAAAATAGTAATTTACCAAAATTGCCAGAAGACTGTTTTGAGACAGTTGGAAGAGGTGGGCCGCCACCGATATCCACGTGGATCAGAAACATGCTCAACTGTCGCTTGCAGTGCTTCCCAGTAAATCCAGAACTTCGTTGTGCAATCCTTCAGTCACTTCGGTTCCTGCACCCACCACAAAGTCTAATAGCGCACACCCTTACAGTATGTCGCGACATCAACTTCCATCCCTTGGTAATCGTCAAGCTCCATCCACACTACAAGTGCAACAAAAATCAAAATCCAGTTGTACGCGAATTCCCCCTTTCCTTCTTGGATAGTTGTTGCATCCTCTGTTAACTGGTTCAACAATAAAAGTGACCAGTTCATCTGTATGCCTTCTGCGCACTACTCTGCGCAAGCCACGACCCCTGAATTGCACTGGTTGGGTCAGTTTTTTCGTACGACTTTGCAACACAGAATCCTCGCCCCAGTGCGGACTACCCTATCATTAATACTATCAATGCGGTAGGCTCGGCCATCGCGTTCCAAGCCATAATGTTGTACCAACCTCGCTGCCCGCTTTTTATCATTCTCCTTCTCTCTGAAATATTGCGAAGGGTCTGGTCCATCCTTCGGCAATCCCGTGATCTTGGAAATTAGGTCAACTATGATGGTGACCAGTCTGTCTAACCAAAAAATTACGCTATGAAAGCAGGCCAAAAGCTTCTTAACGTGGGCATTTACCTTTGTCAACCGCTCAAAGTGTGGCATGTTGATCAAGCCCAACAATCCTGTGTTGTCCAATCCACGCGCCCAATCATGTGGAATGCTTGGTGTCGAGCCGACTTCTCCTACTACTCTTGGCATAAAAGGTTCTGTCATAATGTCCTACAGCACTAGCAAATCATGATCATCATAATTTAACTGCATCAGCATAGGCACAATGTCGGTAGTGTAGACGATGCCTGGTGGGATCGTTGGCATCCTGATTTGGTACCGCTAGTTCTTGGTGGACTTCCGGGGCTTTGCACCAAGTTGATAGGGGGGTATATTCCCCTGGATATCCGCAGCAGATACCCCTGCTCGGGCCACGGATTCCACAATGGTTGAGCTCGACAAAATCTCCTTAGGTACCTCTTCCGACACTTGTGCAAATGATCGGGTCTTCTGCTTCTCTGGTGGCAGGGAGCTAGGCTGCATCCCCCCCCTCTTCTTCTGCATTACTATGACCGAACCAGCATACTAGCAACTTCCTCTTCAATAGTTACAGGGATGATGGGTGACTCTACTTCGCTTGAAATCTCAATTGTATCTGGTTCACCCAGCATTCCGCACTCGACCCCTACAGCGCTGAATTGTTGCTCAACTGCACCCGATTTTTCAGCTCACTCGACACAATGCAATTTCACTCTACAACTCCACTCAACCTTGCGCAATTCAACACAACACTATCCATCTCAATTCACCATTTGTAAACAGATGGCTTCTGACCACCCTCGGCCTGTTCTTATAGTGCCAAATTGATCCCTCCATCAATATGACCAAATCACGCCGATCATTATGAACCAAATCATGCATTAACTGACCAAATCCATCATTGATTCTGTCAATCTAACAGTCGTATCCTCCATAACTACGGGTCACTTCACCGAGCGCCGACATCTAACTGAATTTAACCATTTGCATTTATTGTTGATTTGACTGCGTTGCAACCCTACAGTTGTCATGTAATTGCTCCCGAACTATGATACAATCGCTCCTACTTGCACATCCTATCCTTGCTGGTGCATTTTTTATTTTATTTTTTTACAATGTTGTTCAGGCATCGCGTGGCTCCGAGCCTGTCCTATAGGGATTCAACCTGCTACCATTCACTAGCTTTGGTAGCATCACTCTGTCTAACTGCTGCAGCTGTACTGTACCTCCTGAAGTTTTGCAACTAATGCGATATGGACTGAGCCAATGCATCTGTAACTTCCCTAGATGCTTCATGAACTTGTTGTCATACAATAGCACCAAGTCACCTTATTGAAACTGTTTTTTTTTTTATATGGCGATCATGCCAATCTTTTTGCCAATCCTTCTCCACACATTGGTGAAAACCTGTGATAAAGCGGTCTTCCTCAAGCTGTACCAGCTGCTCCAGCCATTTGGCTAATGCTTCTTCATCATTCATGCATGTCGTCATCGCTATGCACAGAATCGGAACAATGTACTCCATAGGCATAACTGCCTCTTTCCCATACACCAATTTGAATGGTGTTTGTCTCGTCAATCGTTTATAAGTGGTGCAATATGCCCACAAGACTGCTAGAATATTCAAATCCCAGTCATCGCGATTCGTGTTACAAACCTTTGTAAGCGCATGCTCCCACACTTTGTTGAAGGCCTCTACTATTCCATTTTCTTGCGGATGATATGACATACTCTTCTTATGCTGGATTTGAAGCTCTTCTGTCAAAGCACTAACTGTGTGATTAATGAAGTGACTCCCCTGATCGCTCATCAATATCTTCGGGTAGCCAAACCGAGTAACAATATGGTCAACCAATAATCATGTTGCTGTCGCAGCAATGCAATCTACAACTGGTGCAGCCTCCACCCATCTTGTCAAATAATGTCACTGTAATTATGTACCATTTACCAGTGCGTTTCCCAGGTGGGTTGACAGGTCCCACGAAATCCACAGCCCATTTATCAAATGGATGCAATGTCACTTGAGGTATTAGTGGCATCTCATCCCTCCTAGAGGGTTTTCCAGTCCGTTGACAAACATCGCAATTCCACGCATAATTCGTCGCATCATTGTGAAGAGTGGGCCACCAAAGCCCTGCGAGAAGCACCTTCCTAGCAGTAGCACAACCACCATAGTGTCCACCAGCCACTCCTCCATGTGCCTCTGCCAAGATATTCCCTTGCTCATGAAGAAGAAAATAGCACCTCAAGATCTCATCTGGTCCTATTTTATATAGTTGTCCAGCGATCAACTGGAAATCTGCAGCCTTAACCACCAGCTGCTTCTTCTGACTTGTGGTGAACTCCTCTGGCGCGGTTCTTGCCGCCAAAAACTGAATTATTTGTTCATAGTAGTCATCAACCACCTTGACTTTGAATAGTTGCACATCTGGCAACCCATCTTCAATGTTGGTTGGTTCCTCCCCTGTTTCAATTCGCGACAAATGATCTGGCCCCGCATTCAAGCGACCTGGCTTCACAATTACCTCAAAATAAAACTGCTGAAAAAGAAGTAGCCAACGGCGTATCTTCCCCCCCAACACAGGCTTATTGACCAGGTATTTCAAAGCAGAATGGTCTATGAACATCTTGAAGTGACCCCCCAACAGGTAATGCCTAAACTTCTGCAGCGCATATACCATCGCCAGACCTTCCCTTTTGGTAGTTGTATAATTTCGCTCCGCAGATGACAGCTTGCGACTTGCAAAAGAAATTAGGTGATCCATATCTCCTTCCCTGGTTGGGTGAGCACTACTCCCAGCGCAATTGATGATGCATCCACATGGAAATGGAATTCCTTGCTCCAGTCAGGAAATACCAATATCGGTGCAGAATCCATATCAGCCTTCAGCATCTTGAAACTGAATTGACATTCTGGACTACATAAGAATACCGCATCCTTCTTTAACAACTTTTCCATAGGGTTCGTGATCACTGCATAACCCCGGATAAACTTGTGATAGTACCCTGTGTGCCCCAGCGTCGCTCTCAATTGCTTGACATTGGTAGGCGATGTTAATCTCAAAATGAGTGCAATCTTTGCTAGGTCAACCAATAATCCCTGCTTGCAAACAATGTGACCCAACAACATCCCAAATGGTGCACAGAAGATGCACTTCTTCAAGTTCAACGATATGTGATGCTGCCGACAGAGCTCCAACATGAGTCGCAGATTTTCCAGATGATCATTGATCAATCCATAAACTGTCCAGTCATCCATATAAACTTGCAAAAACTTATGAATAAAATATCTAAATGCAGCGACAACAACTCGGGAGAATACTGCAGGTGCGTTCTTAAGCCAAAATGGCATCACCATGTACTGGAAACAACCCCATTCAGTCACAAATGTCATCTTATGGAAATCCTCTTTCGCGATCCTGATTTGGTGATAGCCAGATAAACCATCCATGAAAAATACATTTCTTGACCTCCCACCCCTTACAATACCTCATCAGTGAAGGGTGTTGGAAATGGGTCATGCATACAGGCATCATTCACTTCCTCAGGTCGATGCAAATCCATACTTCACCTGTCTTCTTATCCTACACCACCATAGGACTAATCCATTCTGATTCTTCAACCAGCTCAATGATTCCAGCATCCAGCATTCGGTCAAGTTCAGCTTTGACCCTTTACTTGTGTCGCGGATTAAATCGATATGGTCGCTGCCTAACTGGTTTCGCATCTGGATTCAATGGGATCTTTATCTCCCCTAGATCCCCCAATATTCCCTTCATCTCGGAGAACTTCGTAGGGAACAAATCTTGGAACTCATGCAACAGGTTTGTGACCTTTGCCATAATTTCTTCATCCCAGTATTCCCCGACATTCGCAAACTTTGGGTTCTCCTCCATCCCAATGTTGACCTTCCTGAGCTTCAGTGGCTAACTGATTGGATCGGTCGGTGCGTCAGGTGCTACGACATCCAGACTCCCTTATGATTCCTTAATGTTGATATTATGCGGGTCATCACCATCCTCTGGCCCTCCAGTGATATTATAACATTCCATCATCGACTGCATCTGACACTGTATATGCGAATCCACAAGGTAGGTGAATAGAACCACCTTCAGAACAACATCGCGGATGAGATGCGAGGCATTGTGAACATCTGGATTGGCATCCATGAAGTTGAAGGTATGAGTAAAGCAAACCGTCAATTCTAACCAAGTTGTAATCTCCCTGCCTAATTCAGCTGCGCTATACCAAGATCACAGCATTTCATCCAAAGTGTGGACAAAGGCATTGACCCATTCATCCTTTGGTTGTGAGGCCCATAGAGTCTAACATTCCATCAGATGAATGCCAGGATCATTCCTCCCATCATACCTTCCAGTGTGGTATACTTTCGTGTCACCGAAGCGAACCGTCATCAGTCTTCGACACTGTGACCACCTAGTAATCGACTTTTTATGGGTCTCCCACCAATGTGCTGGAGCAGCCTTCAACACCTCCTCCAATGCCAACAATCGCTGTGGTTCTGACACCTTGTCTTCAAATGTGACTAAAAATTCAGACAACCTAGGCAGTGCTTCATACACTGGAAATTCAATAGTTTCAATCGCAACGCGGAACAGCGACTGCGTGATCAAACCACACTTCCTGAATGACACCTCATGCATGCGATTCTTCCAGCTCTCTAATGCATCATCAAAATTGGAAGACGCAGAGCTAAAGTTGTGCCAGCCGAGTTCACCATCAGTAGTCAAATGGATGTAATCTTTCGAAATGTTATATGTGTGATCCCATCCTCTTCCAACTTCATCCTTTACAGGTTCAACATACCTGCACCCTACAGTCGAATCCAATGGTGCTATAACTATGAGGTCTTGATTTTCAAAATTCATCACCCTCTTTTTGAAATTAATGACTGCCATATTGTCATTGGCCCAGCCAATCCCTAGCAACGCGGGGTAGGAGTTTCCCCCATCGACAACTTCAATAACATCGAAATCAGCATATGTCTTCATCCCCTCAATATATACAACAAGGCGCAGAACTCTCTCAATTGGTGTTACCTTGGCCTGATTAGCAAATCGTAGCTGCACGAGAGACCAGCTCATCGTTGGGCTCCCAATTTTCTACCATGCCTACTTTTTTAGAATATTGACATCTAAGCCTAGATCCAGAATAACTAAATCTACATTGTAGTCTCCAATATGGACATTCATGCACATCTCTTTTCCTCTCTTCTTCCGCTGTAAAGAGTTCACCGTGGATTCTTTCTGTCCCTTGGGCATTCGATGCAACAGACTTTTGATCTCGGTAAGAGCATCGAGATCATGTGTCAATGATAAACAACTTTCAAATAAGTTTTGTAAAGTACCATACTACCCGGATGGGATTGCTTCTGAATTTGAGTCAAAAATAGGGGGCGGGATTTCTGCCCATCGCATGACGTGTTTCAAAGAATGTATCTCGCTCGGCATCAATATTAAACTACACTTTATTTTTCTCAGCCATCCGGATCAGAGGATGTGGACCATCTTCTCTTGTCGTCGCACCTCCATGAGTGATAACAGCAACAGCAACATCTTGCGTCCTCGACTCTGCTGAAATTATCGCAACAGTTGATCCCTGATTCTGGTTTGGAAATTGGTTCGCGGATTGACTCACGTTCTGACTTGCGTTCTGATTCGGACGTTGCTTTTGGTTCTGCGGCTGGTTTTGATTCTGCACTGGTTGTTGATTCATCAACTGATTCTGATTCTGCAACTGTTGAACATTTCCTGCCTGCCATCTCGTGATCAGCTGTGGACAGTTCTCAACCATGTGATCAATACCAAAACAATACGTACATTGAGTTTGCAACTGTGGGAAATCTCACGAATAGTGCCCCAATACTCCATAATTATAACATTAGAAAGGTCCACGACCTCATCCTCCTCCTCGACCAAAGCCTCCATCGCGTCCTCTGCGAAATCCTCCTTGCTCCTGATATTGCGGTTGATCAAATTGTTGCTGCAAGGGATTTGGTTGTAGCTGAACACACTGCCCTGGTTGAACATACTGCACTGGTTGAACATACTGTGGTTGCTGCAGAGCCATCTGCATCTGATTGTATTGCGGTTGTGGCACAAACTGTTGTTGCAGCTGTGGTACAAATTGCATCTGTAGTTGAGGTGGCAGCTCGGCCACCTATGGCTACAACTGTGGCTGCTGTACTGGACGATGGTCGTCCTTCACATAGTATGAATCATACGTTCTTTCCTGAAGTAGGCCATATGCGCAGAAATCCTTATCTTCATGCCCAACTGACTTGCAGGATGTACAATACAAATTCATTGGATTCGTAACCATCTTCTGCATGTATTGACACTCCTTATGTTGATGCCCATAGACCTGACAGATGCGGCACCATGGCATACCTCCACCACTCAATGGATTTGGCACTCTGGATACTAGATAGTTGCAAAAATCTGGGCAGCTATCCTTGGTATGCCCCTATGCACAACATCATGTAAACCATGCCTCTTTGCGGTGTTCTTTACCCTTCTTAAGATCATGCAACTGAATCATCAGGTTGGCCAGCTGCGTCTGAATCTGAGACATGCCGGCTGCATTCTCACCAACTGGAAAAGCTTCTAGTTGCATCTCAATCTCCAGAGCCTCGCTCAGTGTCGCAATGTTTTGTTGCATAAACGGGATTCAAATATGAGGTAGTAACACCGCAATGAACCATTCCTTAGGTTGAACATTGCTCATCTCAAAGCTGACTCGTTCCATTAGTATTTTGAATCTTTGGTCAAAGTCCCAAATAGCTTCATTCGGATACTGCTTGATCTCCTTAGCTCCGTAATGTATTGTGCTTCAGACTTTGGTTTTCTGAACTCTGAAATTAATCCTTTCCTAACTTCATCCAATGTCTTCTCTGGACTTCCTGCAGGAACTTGTACAAATTTCATGAACCAGTCCAGTGCACGACCCCGAAGTGTCGTCGCCAATTGACCTTTCTTGGCCTCATCATCTGTAATATGTTTAACAGTCCACAAAGCTTCACATAAGAATTAGTATTGCTCTGGGTTGTCAGTTCCATTTCCATGGAATAGTGCTAACTTTGCATCCTTGCCCGCAATCCTGGGCTTCCTTCCTACAGTCGTTGATCCGCTAGCAATTAAGTGATGTTGACACGATGAACACGGTGGTGTTGAAGTCGTATTTCTTTGTGGTTTTGAGATAGTGAGCGGAGGTGTGGGTACGTTACTGCAGGGGGTTGGTCCTACCTCTATCCTGGGCGTAGCTTGGTTGTACTTGTCGACACTATGAGGTCTCTTCGTCCCTTGTGGTCTTCCTTCGCAGTGTTGTGTTTCGATCGTAGCAGGGCCTTCTCTTATCCTCTGCCTCTTCTGTTGTCGAAACCTTGCTCCTCCCCTTGTAATAACACTCTCTTCCTCGGATTCCTTCACAGTCTCGTCATAACTTGCACCCATCTAATCCATATCCACAGCCTCCACCCACCAAGGTTCTTCTACTCGAAGTTCATCTTCAGTATTCCCTTTTCACAGATGAGCATCTTGATGGACAACTACAGTGACAACAGGAACCTGCCTCTCGGTCCATTGAAAAATTCCCTTTCAGCTTTGCTATAATATTTCTTCGTATCAACCGCAAACTCAGTGATACGGCCCGCCAATATACTGTCGAACCAGACTTCAACAGCCCGTGATGCTCTGTTCTCTACCTCCTGCAACTCCTGGATCAACTACAGGTTCTAGGACGTTGGCTCACCACCTTCGAAGTTTATGTTGCGAAAGGTCAATTGCGCCAACCATTCATACAGGATAATTGGGAATTCCCTGAAAAAATATTCGTGTGGACCATCGTGTATGTACTTTTCCAACCACCAATTTGTTGTCAACCCAGGTTTCTAATTCTCTTTCTCAGCGAACTCTTGCAACTTTTGATCGAACCAATCTTTAATTTTTGGTCTTGTCAGATGCCACAACATGTCCTTCCTTCACTTCACGCTATGGTCCCAGCAATGGAACCATTTGATACTCAGCTCTCACCCGAGAGACCCGGGTTCAAGTCCGGGAAATGGAACCATTTGTTGACACAAACCCAGTCAACAGGGGTTCCTCACTCTTTCGACATCCAACCCACCATGATCTCCTTGAGCACCAGCCCAGACAAGTTTTACCTTATCCAGCAACACCTGCAGAGCAGATGAAGTCTCACACGAGATGTTCAAGGGAGAGATGACGGAACCATGTTTCCGCCGACTGAAGAAGGACCCTTGTGCATCCACTTATCAATTTATTGCAGCAGTCACAAATAGATCTAACATTTTGACTTATGCATATAGACAGAATCACATCATCATTCAACAAATATTATTGTCAAATAAACCATTAATGTGCAATAGATCTAGGAGTAAAACATCATTTGGAACAAGGAAACATTACATCATTCATGTATTCAAGTCACACATCACATTCATAGCAGGAAAACAGAAAGAGACACAGTAATTCTGCTCAAAATTATATCATATTAACCTTCGCAACACCCATAGACACAGCAATATAGTTCTTCCATCACATACCTAGATTAACCGACAATAACAAGCAAAATCATCCGAGCTCAACTATCTCTTCGATTGATTGATTCATGGATATCTCAACACTTACAATGCTATGTCTATTTATAGGCTTGTGCCTTTACATTTGCGGTCCACTTAGGCAACCGCCTAACTACTTCTTAACAAACTCTACAAAAAGGATGACCCAAAAACCCACATAATGCGGTCCAAATGACCCAAAACCCACATAATGCGGTCCAAATGACCCAAAAATACATAAACTTATGACTTGTGCGTTGTTTTCCTTCTTGCGCAGCATCTTTGACCCTTCGCAGCATCTGCGATACTGCACAGCTGAATCATCCAAACCGCCTACCAACACCACACCATGAACTTGTGAGAAGCCTTTTTCCACCAACCTAGCTTTGTATTTTTAGGTTGAGCCATCTACAGTAACCTTGGTTCGGTAGACCCATTTGCATTGAACTAATTTCCTCCCAGGTGGAAGAGAAACTAACTCCCATGTAGGAATTTTTCTGAAGAGAATAGTACTCTTCATCCATGGCGGTTTTCCATCTCGGATCTCGGTGGGCATGATAGTATGATTTGGGATCTGAACCTATCATCAAAAAAAAAATCAAACAGTAAAGATCAGAATATGAAAGAGCCATACCTTCTCTTTGAAAGTCTGCTCGAGTTCTTCTTGCATCGACAGGATTTCCAATGTTAGAACCAACAGAATTGAGAGTCTTTGCTACTCACTTTGGAAACTGAGGAGGATCATTTGGATCTGATTCTGAACCTAATATTTCATGTTCAGTGATGTCTGATAAAATATCAGAACACATACTTTCATCATCTTCTTCTGAATCTTCATCTTATAGAGGCGGAAATTCAGCAGTTTCTTCCTCGACTAGTTTTAGATCTTGAAGCGGTTCTTCAAATTTGACACTTCGCTCAATGAATATATTTTTGGATCTGATATCCATGATTTTGCAGCCTTTTTATTCTTCAGCATATCCAATTAGGATGCACTCAGTACTCTGTCGATCTAAATATCTTCTCTTCTCAGTCGAAATTCTATCCCATAGAGGCTTTTTGAATTTGAACTTTTGATCAGTGGAAGCTAAATCAGCTCCAAGAATTGGTAGATGGTTTCTTGTGATCTCCTTTGAGCCAACAGGGGTGAGATCAAAACCAAAATCACCAAAATGTGCTTGAGACTTGAACCCAAGTGAATGGTAGTGTTCTCCATCTTCAATGAAAATCTGAGAACATGTGCCAATGATCGAACAGAAATGCATAGGAAGCATGTGATCAAGGAGGGCGAATGCATCACCTCCAAAAACAGATTTAGCCTCCAAAACATTCAATAGATCATCATCCTGCACACCAACAAACTCATGTGAAAGAGAGGATTTAAGGACCTCTTCAGATTCTAGATTATGAGCCAGCTTATCTTGCTCAGAATTCGAAATAGAAGACATTGAGAACATGAGTCTTGAATCTGCATTTTCTTCTTCATCTTGAACAACTTTATCATGAGATATGGTTGATGGCGAGACATATTTAGAGAGAACACTTGAGGAGGTATCACTGGGCTTGTTCTCCAAATGGCTAGCATGATCCTCTTCTTTCTGCTTTCCAAATTCTCTATCCAAATTGGTCCAGAGATCTCTTGGATGTTCGGCATTATTAATGAGGTAGCGCATACTAGGAGACATAGCAAGACACATTGCTCCAAAGGCTCTGTCACAATCATTTAGCCAATCATTCTCCTCTTCGTAGGAAGCAAAATATCTCGTAATACCAATACACATATCAAAAAGACATTTTCTCTTCAAATATGCTATCATCTTTGGTTTCCACTCATCATAGTTGAATGGAGAGAGAGGATTAATTGCTTTCAAATCCATCGAAGAAGTTGTAATCTTTGAGAGAAACCTGCAGTCACAAACAAACAAGAACCATTAGGTCGACAACCTGCACTTTTCAAGTTGCATCACACTCGGCATAGACTATAAAGAAAGCTTGAAGAGTCAAGAATCAATATCCAAGAATTATGTGGAAACTCTCGGCTTCTGGTGCAGAGTTGGAAATAGCTGCAAGTGCAGAATATGCACTAGTGCAGAATAACTAGTTCATAATCACTAGTGCAAAATCACCAGTGCATAAAATGCATGCAGTGCAGAATATACATACAGTGGAGAATATGCATGCAGTGCAGAAACGTTAGCTTGTCCCTTCCATGAGCTCTGATACCATGTGAAATCTCAAGCACGGAATATCTATGGAACAAACACAACAGTTAGTAGAGATGCATGCAATAAAATGTATGGAAACACTGTGCAGAAGGTTTGCAACAGAAAAATAATCTCATATACTGAGAAGATAGATTACAATGTGTAACAATGGCTACAATAAGCCAAGCAATTCGAATTCCAAAAGTGGTCATTTGAATTGAATCCATGAGAGTGGCTTATTTGGAAGTTAACCACTCGGCACATCAATTAACCACTTGACTAATCAATAATTGACTCTAACTCACTCTGAAACTGACTAACTGAGTCTAACTCAATGCAGAACTCAACTGAATGCCTAAAAATAGGGGAGGGTGCCATATGTTTGTAGTGTAATTGAGTGTTAGGTGAGAATCACACCAAACAAGGTCAAACAGTGTAGCAAGGCACCCTAGTATCTCCAGTTGGCTCAATAATGTGCATGAGGCATGCAAATCACCCCCCGAAAGGTGGAGGAGGCTCAGTAGGTGGCCCAGTTGGATCCTAGAATGTAGGAGGAGGCCCAGTTGACTAAAACTGATGATGTAAGCACATGAAGGAGTCAAAATACTTAGGATAAGTGGATAATTAAGCTGTAAGGCTCAAATAAATGATGTGTGGTTGGAAAATTCTCCAACATCTACAAGCAAAAAAAAATTGTTATAAAACACAGTCAAACAAAGAGAAAAAACAACCGAGGATCTGTAGGGATCGACCCAACGATGGTCGCCAGTTCTGTTGTTTGTGCTTTCACACTGCAACAGGTGAAAATGGGTGGTCCATTGGCTTAAGGAAGCCAAGGTAGAGAGCACATAATAAAATACCTCTTGCGGCTCTAGGTGTGTGATATAGTGTGGTAAATCAGAGTAAAAAAAATTAATTAAGATAAACTATGGAAATAAAAATACATCAACCAAAAAGAACATGTATAATATGTTCGGTGGCAAGCAGTAAAATGTGAAACTACTTATTTACCAAAAATTACTACAGTAAAACATGTATTTAGAGCCCATTCATACTCTATGCATTCACAAAGTATATAAAATAATTCGTTTTATTATTCGTAAAGAACGGATTTACAGAGTTGCCTCTTTGGGCATATGGGCCCTTGCGGACGAGAAGCTAGCACTCCTCCATTGATGGTTTCGTCCTCCGAATGGCCACCGAATTCAACTAGATGTAGTGTATCAACCCGAATGGTAGCAGGGAACCAAAGGGTCTCAACCATCCAAGGATATTTTTAGAGTAGGATATGGATGGTGGAAGTCTTGTGCAAATGGGATAATGGCAAATAAGGAATGGTAAAAGTGGCACCAAAAATGGGAGAGGTTCGAATAGTATGTTTTTGAATCATGTTCTGTCAAATGGGGGGGGATATTACATATATATTATGGTTTAGGGTTTTGAAACCCTAAAACCACTTATGTTTTTTTTTTTCTTTTTTGAATCTTACCACTGGTAAATTTTGAATTCAGGTGGGAGTTTTTATTTGTCAGGACAACCCTCCTATTTTGGTGGACACCTCCTTTTTATGGGAGATTCCATGTTGCTTGGTTTTTCAACCAAGCATGTGCAAGGATGCACCTGCTAACTAGTAGCAGCAGTCTCAAATAAAGCAATGTAAATAAGCAAATATAAACTATAGATTGATGGAAGTAAACAATAAAATAAAGAAATCTAGATTAATAACAATAAGCAAAATGGATTCATAAACATGTAAATAAAAATTAAAACTCTTGTATTACCTCAAATGGTGAGGATGGCGAGTTTTGAGTAGCTCTAAGGTTGAGAAGCTCCAATGTCCAATGGTCCCTTCTTCTCCAATGCTTCAATGGTTGGGCAAAGCTCAAAATATGGGCAAAGCTCAGGATGGATTTTGGCAGCATGAGGATAGGATGAAATATGGATGAAAAGTGAGGAGCCCCTATCACCTTTTTATAGTTTTTGGTGATAGGGAATACCATTATGGTTTTAAGGAAACCAATGGTTTTAACCAACATGGTTTAGGTCTCTTTTTTCCTCTTTTTCCTTTTTTGAATATATTTTGTATTTTTATTCCCTTTTAATATTTTTGGGGAATTTTGGACCCTTTTTTAGGGTTTTTTGTGTTTTTTGAGGAAAAATACATATTTTGAGGGAAAAAAAGTGTATTATGGTCTTTTTGGTGACCTTTTGATGGTTTTAGAGGCTCAGATGGTGGAAAAAGTGGACAAATGGGTCATGTGAATAAGGGAATGAGCTAGTGAGCACTTTTTGGGTGTTAACAGATTGCCCCCTGATGTGTGAGGGCAGGAGCTCATCGATAGACATCATAGTTCTTTTTCCTTTTCCTTGGGGATTGGAGAAGAGAAGAGACTGATTGGAGACTGGAACAATGGCCCCTTGGAAGCTGCAAAAACTGAAAAAATACATGGCCTCAAAATGAATGAGGAATAATCTTTGATAATGGACGAGGCGGGCATACCCATGCTCATATCAAGACATATACATAACAATGAGGCCCAAGAAGGGGGACCTGAATAATACATAAAAATATGTTGGTACATCATACTGGTCTAGAGGGGACACAATGCTGGGACATACTCATGGTCATACCATGACTGATCTCAATAATTGATACACTGGAAAAGAGCAACAACCATTCTGAATAAGGTTTCAGAAGGGTTGATGAACTGTTGGAGCTAAAGGTGTGCAACATCTGTAGAGACTTAATTAGACTCTCAAATGTGGTAGAGTCAGTAAATGAGTCAAATTCTAAGGAGAATATGTAATTGTATACTCGAGGGAGTACAAAACTGGGGTACATCTGAAAACTATTGGCAAGCACAACTCGGATATCCACAGGAATCTATAACTGGTTATTTTCTCAATTAGACTCTCGAATGTGGTGGAGTCATGTGATATCCGGGGTCTTCAACAAATAACTGAAAGTATCGATACCCTGTATGAGTCTCAACGATGCGATCAAGGTGTTGACGTTGAGCATGTGAGAAACAATCATTTGGAAAGGCACTGAGCACTCCTTTCAAAATGATCCATAGGCACTCATCACTAATGGTGATGAGTCCAAGGCACAGGGACCTCTGGGTCTATCCTCTAGAATAGATTTGGTTGGCATCAACAGAGAGAGACCAGAAACTACCAAGGCAATGATGTTTCCTTGATAGGAGCATGAGGTGTACAACTGAAGTGTGATAGTACTAATGGTAGGACTGACAATCTGTGAGGATGGGGAATAATTGGGGTCATATGGTGGGTGTACTTCAAACTTCCTTTGTTCAGAGCATGATGACATGGTTGACTTGGCAGCATAGGAAAACTGACTATTAGGTGTGGGGATCATAGCTTAGGGGTATGTATTGTAGACTGGAGTGACTCTGGGGGACAAGCTGATGGATGCTATTGGGAGACTCTCAGGGTGACATACTGCAGAATACTCTGAACAAAGGTGACCATAATAGGGAAGCTGCCATATGAGTAGACATGATCTGTTGTGGCGCCGAAAAGCATTGTTGGGTCCTTCTTCGTGGTTTTAATGAGCTCCAAGAAGGGATAAAAGTGTGCTATAAAATGGTACTGTCCTATGGATTTATGCGAGCCCAGGACTGTTCATTCTTGTGGTTGCTTTCAATTTTAGAGAGTCTGAAAGCAGTAAGTAGACTCCAATGGTGTTCTTTTTCGTGTGTTAGTATCCAAGGCCTGAAAAGGCATAAAATAATGCGAATGGAGAACTCTTCTAGCCGATGTGACTAGAGTATTCCTTTTTCATAATTAGTCTACAAGGTCCGGAAAAGGAATAAACTTATACCAGGTAGACGCCCTTTCAGACACTTAGCGAGCATGAAAGGAAGCAAGATTTCTCGGCAATCTTTTCATTGTTTTAGGAGTCAGAAAAGAGCTTAACAGAAACTCCCTAAGTGCCTTTTTTGTAAAGGAATTGCTCGATCCAAAAAAGGGATAAATTTATACCGAACAAAAGTAATGGAGAGGCAAGGAGGAAGTGTTCAATCAAAGAGCGAGTATGGGGATCAAGCACGGTGATAGGGGGGAACACTAATGGGTCCTCCTTGCGGGTTGATGAATGGTATCAAAACAATGCCATAATTGCAATATGGATGGAGTGGTGGGATCATGTATAAGTTTTGATGTGAAAATTTGTAAAATCTGACGGCTGCCGATGTGGCATGCAAATCGAGGGGACTACGGGCATGTGAGAAAGTGCCCAAAAATTCTAGGGGTGAGAGCAAGAAATGATCTCAAGAATCATCACGAGCGTGAAAAACTGAATCCGACGATATAAGACTCGTCAAAAATGGACCACTGCCAATGTGGCACACAAATCGAGGCAACGAGGGGCATGTAAAAAGTGCCTAAAAAATCTGGTTGTGAGAGTGAGAAATGGTCTCAAGCATCGTCACGAGCACGGAAAATTGAATCTGGCGATATAAGACTCGCCAATAAACTGACAACAGCCGATGTGGCATGCAAATCGAGGTGTCGTGGGGCATGGAAAGAATGCCCAAAATTTTTTGGTGAGATCAAGAAATGATCTCAAGCATCATCACGGGCACGGAAATATGAATCCAGCGGTGTAAATGGTGTGAAAAATGGAGGTCATAAGGACTCCGGAATGGTCAAAGGAAATAACTAGGTTAAAAAATGGCTACAAATAAAGGTGAGCCCACCAAGCCAAGGATGCAGTGGTGGGAAGAAATGATGACCCGCGGGGGAAGAATACTAGATGTATCAAATCAAATCAAATATACAAGTGATATGTGACCTTAAAAATGGTTGAGATCACGCATGTGAAAAAGTGAGCAGGGTTAATGACCTGCCCCCATGCTATGTGCATGGGATTTATGATTGTGGATCACATATGTGTTGGTTTGAACAATGGCGTCATTGAAATAATGAGATAGATGTGATGGGGAAAGTTCAAAATGATTGATCATGCCCCCTATCCCAAGGTCGAGGTAATCTATTATGCCCCCTAACTCAGAGGTGTCAATGTGGTGCAGATGTTGTCTCAGAGAGGGATCCATAGGGCATTGAGCAACTGCTGGCGGGGGGGTATACCATGAGGCTATGGGCCGTGGTGGCATACTGAAGTGATGATATGATGATGGGGGATTCCCCTTGTGGGGTGGATGCCCCCAGTATCTCCGACGAGAATCACAATGATGATGAGTAGGCAAGGTTTTGGGCCTGCCCCCATGTTGTGGTCATGTGGTTTCCTCGTCGATTTGAAAGGGTTGAACATGTGTGTCAAAGGGATCAGTGGAAGGGGCCAACCGAACAGAGGGGTCTCCAGTGGAAACCGTGTAAATGGTGTTAATTTCTTTCGAGGAGGAATATTTTGGGGGATATATTTCCTCAATGAGAAGAGTGGATATCTCTAGGTCAGCATTATTCAATTCGTATAGATATTCTCTATAATCTGGTAGATCGAGGTAGTGATGTGAGTAATGGCCCTAAATTCCACATATCACACAAGGGTGATTGGTACGCAGCGATTTATCACGCAGATGAGGAGGCAGTTCAAGTTTTACCACTGGGATACCAGCGTCGTCTTCCAACATATTCATGTGTTCTTGAAGTGTTGGTAACTGTGGACATTGATGGGTGGCATGGCCTATGTCATCGCACAAAGAGCACTTGGGGGGAGCACGAGTGGTTGGGGCATTCTTCGCCAGTTTTGGGGTCACTGGGGGGGTGCGGGTTGTGGTTCCAGTGGTATAAGTTTGTGGGCCTCTGCCCCCAGTGTTTCGGAATGGAGGGGGAGCATTACTAGATGTTGATGCCGTAGTCACCGTTGGGGGTGGTCGATTCTGTATGTTTTCTACACCAGGGGGTGGACGGTTAGAAGTATTGATGGGTTGCACCAGTTGTAAAATGACATCCGGTGTCGGGGGAGGGGTTGGGATAGGTAGGTACCACACAGGTAGTCCTAATGTTAATCCTGGGAGATTAAGTGTAGCCATGATTGGTGTGCTGATGGCGCCTGAAGGGGGGAATAAAAATGGGATAGTATGAATTGGTGTGGTTCCTACGTGAGTTGGCACCGAGGGTGGTTGTGGGAGTAAAGGGGGTTGTTGGTTTGGTACCTATGTGTTATGCGATAGGGTGCACAAATTAGATATCTCGGTTATATTCAAAGGGGGTGGGATGGATTGGAATGTGGAAGTCATAGGTGATTCCAAGTATAATCCGGGTCTGACTGTGGAGAAGAACGATGTAGGTGCATTCTGAACTGGTTGTTCAATCATAGTGAGAACATTTTTAGGTGCAGTGGGGGCGTATTAGTTTCGACGCGTTTGGAGATTCATGTCAGACGATGACATCATAAGGAGATGATGAGTACTTGAATCCATCGGTTGGTTTGTCTGTACAGCGTATGTGATTTTCTATTGTGGTGCTCTGGTTCCTTGAGGAGGATCCAACGAGCAAATGTTCACCACTCCTTGTGTGGGCAAAGTATTTGGCAGCACCATGGGTTATGGTTGAGGAGGTGGTGTTGGTTGTGCCACGTGTTAAAGTTTAATATGCTAAGACAGAAAATAGCAGCATTACATTCCATTTCACAATAATAGCATATACAGGATCATTGAAGAAACAAGCACAGCATAAACACAAGAGACACAAATTTATCCTGGGAAACCCTCATGGGGTAGAAAACCCAGTAAAGATTCCTCAATATAGATGACCAGCAATATACAAAGATGAAAACCAAAGACATGATCTCCTCCTCCACCATAGCAGACCTCTCCTCCACAAGTGCGCCTTTCTCAAGTGAGTGAGTGTATCAAATCAGGAACATACCTCCTCTATTTATACACTACACTGACATGTATTTTACACAAGTACATGTAGGCTCGTATTTAACCATTAGGTTAAATACCCTATTATAACTGACTGGGCTGACCCCCACATAGTGGGTCTAATAACCCTAGTTACCACAACCAATTCGGAGGAATAAACATCTCCGGATTCATAGTATAATCACATCGGAGGTATGGAACATCTCCGGAATAAATAATATACAAATATAATATTCTTAGAAGTTACAATATTCAACACTCCCCCTTAACGAGAAGGATATTATAACAACATCCGCAGGAGCAACGAGTCATACATCATACATGATACATCTATATATCATCGGAAGCTTTCTTCAGTTCATCATCATCAACAACTCAACTAGTTAATGGAACATCGACATCACTCGATCATCAGCATTGATCATCAGCATCGTCATCACACGATCAACATCGTCATCACACGATCATCAGCATCGTCATCACACGATCATCAGCATCGCCATCACATGATCAGCATCATCATCACACTATCATCAGCATCGACATCACATGATCAGCATCGTCATCACACGATCATCAGCATCGATCATCAGCATCGTCATCACACGATCATCAGCATCGTCATCACACGATCATATTACAGGATGATCAATCCTGATCTCTTTAGGACATAGGTCCATGGATGATACAATCCAGATCAAGTTCTAGGATGATCAATCCTTATCTCTTTAAGACAAGTCTCATGTCAAGGGACGATCTAAACCCAACCACAGTGCCAGTCCTTTTTCATACTGGATGTGACCTAGATCAGATCTAGGATTTACCGCCATAGAGCCAGTCCTCTTTCATACTGGATGTGTCACGTCTACAGAGCCAACCTTGTTTCATGCTGGATGTATCACATCTACAGAGCCAGCCCTGTTTCATGCTGGATGTATCACATCAACAGAGCTAGCCCTGTTTCATGTTGGATGTATCACATCTACAGAGCCAGCCCTGTTTCATGCTGGATGTATCACATCTACTGAGCCATCCCTGTTTCATGCTGGATGTATCACATCTACAGAGCCAGCCCTGTTTCATGCCGGATGTATCACATCTACAGAGCCAACCCTGTTTCATGCTGGATGTATCGCATCTACAGAGCCAGCCCTATTTCATGCTGGATGATTCATATCTACAGAGCCAGCCCTGTTTCATGCTGGATGTATCACATCTACAGAGCCAGCCCTGTTTCATGCTGGATGTATCACATCTACAGAGACAGCCCTGTTTCATGCTAGATGTATCACATCTACAGAGCCAGCCCTGTTTCATGCTGGATGTATCATATATATAGAGCCAGCCCTGTTTCATGCTGGATGTAACCTAGAACAATTCTACGATTTGTCACGTACATTTTGAACCGAGGTCCAGGGACGATCTAGTCCTATCATGTACCTTTTAAACCGAAGTCCAGGGACGATCCAGTCCTATCATGTACCTTTTTGAACCGAATTTCATGGATGATCCAGTCCTATCATGTACCTTTTGAACCGAAGTTCAGGGACGATCCAGTCCTATCATGTACCTTTTGAACCGAAGTTCAGGGACGATCCAGTCCTATCATTAAATTCTCGGAGACTTCATGTCTACGGCTCAATTCAAAGGACCATAGTCTGAGGATGATCCAATCCCCTTACCTGTTCATTCATGATTTAGTTCTCGGAGACATCATGTCTACGGCTCAATTCAAAGGACTAAAGTCCGAGGACGATCCAATCCCCTTACCTGTTCATTCAGGATTTTGTTCTCGGAGACATACGTCTACGGCTCTCTTTGGGACTGAAGACCAGGGATGATCCAATCCCCTCAAGTCCACCAAGGACTTAATTCTCGAAGACATACGTCTACGGCTCTCTTTAGGACTAAAGTCCGAGGACGATCCAATCCCCTTACCTGTTCATTCAGGATTTTGTTCTCGAAGACATACGTCTACGGCTCTCTTTGGGACTGAAGACCAGGGATGATCCAATCCCCTCAAGTCCACCAAGGACTTCATTCTCGAAGACATATGTCTACGGCTCTCTTTAGGACTAAAGTCCAGGGATGATCCAATCCCCTCAAGTCCACCAAGGACTTCATTCTCGAAGACATACGTCTACGGCTCTCTTTAGGACTGAAGTCCAGGGATGATCCAATCCCCTCAAGTCCACCAAGGACTTCATTCTCGAGGACATATGTCTACGGCTCTCTTTAGGACTGAAGTCCAGGGATGATCCAATCCCCACATCACTATGGGTACAAGTATCTTCATCCATACAAGTACAAACACTTATCAATACATCAAGGCATCATGTAACCTCATCATCAAAACATGTATATCAAAACATGTATATCATCATCAAAACATGTATATCAAAACATGTATCCTCATCATCGAGACATGTATATCAAAACATGTATATCATCATCAAAACATGTATATCACTAATAAATCTATCATCAAAAGCATGTATTCTCACTAATACATCTATCATCAAAAGCATGTATTCTCACTAATACATCTATCATCAAAAGCATGTATTCTCACTAATACATCTATCATCAAAAGTAAAAATATAAGAGTCCTAAATCTAAATAATTCTAAGTAACTAAGTGTAGTGAATAGGTAACCTCATCATTAATGAGGTAGACTTGTTATCAGATACTATGCTACTCCCCCTTTCGAGGAGAGTTCTTTTGAACTATACCAAGCTTGTCTCGAAAGTATTCAAACCTCACTCGAGACAGAGGTTTAGTCAAGATATCAGCAATCTGATCCTCAGTGGTTATATATTCGAGCTTGATAACTCCTCTTTGCACCATATCTCGTATATAGAAGTATCGGATCTCTATGTGTTTTGACTTATCGTGGAACACAGGATTTTCAGTCATCTTAATGCAGCTTTGATTGTCACACATAATCATAGTGGGATCCATTTCTAAGTCAAACACTCCATATAAAAGCTTCTGAAGCCATACTGCTTCACAGCTGGCAGAGCAGACAGCCATATATTCTGCTTCAGCAGTACTGAGAGCCACACTAGATTGTTTCTTGCTGAACCATGAGATCATGGCAGATTCAGGACTATAACATCCACCTGATGTACTCTTTCTGTCTGAGACACTTCCTACCCAATCAGAATCTGAGTAACCATGTAAATGGAGTTCATGACCTCCAAGATAATATCGACCAAAAATCTAATGTACCTTTTAGGTACCTCACTACATGCTTTGTAGCTATTAAGTGAACCTTGCTAGGTTCTACTAAATACTGACTTAGGGTATTTACAGCAAAGCATATATCTGGCCTAGTATTTGTTAAATACATCAATGACCCAATGATTTGTCTATATAGGGTTAGGTCCACTAAATATGATGAGTCATTAACTAATAACTTCAAGTTGGAGTCCATGGGAGTGGCCATGGCTTTATACTCCAACATATCAAATCTTTTTAGAAACTTCACAGCATACTTACCTTGATTTAAAAGATTCCTTTTGGATCTTGCCATACTTCTAGACCTAAGAAGTAGTGCATTAATCCGAGATCTTTCATTTTCATTTCTGCAGCCATTTTCATGACCTATTTCTCATTCCTTGTCAGAAAGAGATCATCGTCATATAATAATGGTATGATAGGTTCATCATCCACAACCTTAAGGTAAAGGTTAGGAACAACTTTACTTCTGGTAAAGCCCGAGCTTTGTCATGAAGCTGTCAATTGTCCATTATTCACACTCTGCATTGAGTGATCTTCTGCATATCTATCTGTGCCATCTCTCGTCAAATGGGTCTACTGATATGAGCCTCAAAATCATTCGAACTCTGTGGTGAGTTCCTTCTTGCATCCAAGTCATATGTGTATAGAAGCCATATTCAACCTTGTAGCAAAGGTTGAGATCCACATCACCCATGATGATCATTAAGCTCATCAATTGACTACCGATCCTGGGTACCCATACAGAACCTGATTCACACTTCTTCTTTAATTACATTATTAAGAGAATGGTCTTATCTAGTCCCTTGGAGCAAAACATCTCATCATGATTATCTTCCTACAAATCAAAATTAAGTACATGATTAGTAATACTTCATAATCATCAAATCATATTGACATGATAACCTATTATGCATACAGATATCATTTACATAGTTATGCAACTATTTTGACCAATACTTTGGCACAACACTTTCCCATATCCTGTATGCATACAGTAGCTATCTAGATGCCTTCCATCTCTACCAGAACATACTATTGAGAGTGTGCACAGCTCTCAGCATGTCAGCAAAGAGGTTTCATTAAGCAACAATGGAATGTTTTTCCAACTTACCAATCATATGCATATTAGTAGTATATTGTTCAATGCTTTATGAATGTTTACACTCAGCATGATATATTCTAGGAATACAAATATGCATACAAGCAATATCATTTACTATTTCTAATAACAACTCAAATACTTATCTTTTATGTTTGTGTGGTTGCCTCCCGCTTGATCTTCTGTATGTCTCCTGAACTTCTATTCATTCTGTACCACTGTGCATGCTCAAGTGTACACTAGTGTCATCCTCATGATCTCATACACAAACATACATTCATTAGTATATTCTCAATATTATCAAAACATTCTAATTCTAAATAATCTTGAATATGTATAGTCATGATCATTAGTATTCAGGGTTTCAAGGAAGTCTTCTTTTACTCATGCATATTCTTGTTTGATCTAGTTAGTTAAATCATCAACCAAGATAAGAGACATAATATGCATAAACCCTTGATTACCAACCAATCATACCAAGTATACTTACATAAGGGATCTTAACACAAGTTAAGATTCTAACATGACATAGGAAAACATACCTGGATTAGTATGCCTGCTTAGTTATGTACAACATACATAAACAATCTCTTCAATGATTTAGAGATCCTGAGCTAGAACCTGCATGTCTCATAGGTTAAACATAATATAACAAAGTCATACATACCTCGTGAGTCTTTGTCTTCATGTTGTCATGGTCATGGAACTTGAATTGTCTTTTCGTGATGTACCTGTATCTTGTTAGCAGACAACATCAACCTCACACAACACCATAATGCATTAGTACAATCATATAGCCCTAATCAATGAGTGTCTTCATGCATTCATACTGTTACTAGGGTGATAAGACAATTCTAACATTAATCAAGATTGTACTAATAAATAATATGAAGACAAACACATCATGAACTTAATCAAGAATCAGATTTCAAGACATACCTGAACCTCCTTAAGTCATACCTGTCGAGACTTCTTGTAGTCTTCTTATGTAAGGCATTAGCCTCAACTCCCCCTGAAACTTGATCTGGAGCTTGATTAGGGTTTACTAGCGAAACCCTAAAAATTCAATCTTTGACTTTCACACTTCCAAATGAATGGAAGGATGTGTCTTGCTGAGCTGATCAAACTAGCATACTTCAATTCCAAAATTTGACCCCTCAAAATTGCCTTTGAAACTTCTGGATCTTCTGGACAGGATCCCGAACTAGGGTTTGATGAAGCCCACTCTTCTACTCAATCAAAAGGTTTGATCCAAGGCTCTAAACTCTTATTTTTCTGAGGAGCTTCCAGCCGTGGTTACAGACTTCAAAAATTCCAACTTTTGCTGAAGCCCTAATTTTCCATCTTTCCGATCAAAATCCTGAGCTAGGGTTTGATCAAGCCCGGTCTTCTACCCAACCAAAAAATTCGATCTTGGTCTCTAAATTTTGATTTTCCTAAGTAGCATTCAGCCGTGGATTCTGATTCCAAAAATTCTAACTTTCTCCGAAACCCTAAATTCCGGAAGCCATGAATAAAGGTGCTCCAAAAATAATTATGTTTTGACAGAAATATGTACCTGATTGTTTCTACTATAACTCCAAAATTTTCGCACCACAGGGTCTGAAAACGTTTTTTGCAGTAGCCTGACCTGTCATCTTTCCATCCTGGCAGGTCTGACCTCAATTGGATTTTCTGAGAGAGAGTTATGCCAAATGTCGCAACATGACCTATTTTGGGATTATACAGGAGGGAAAACTTGTACGGCATGCCACGTGTCACTGTTTGAACCTAGGCCCATGAAAACTTTTCTTGAGATAGCTCGCCCTGTTGTATTTCCATCCTGATAGTTCTTACCTCAATTGGACTCTCTGAGAGAGAGTTACGACAAGTGTCGCAACGTGACCTGTTTATGGGATAAAACAGGAGAGTGAACTTGTATGGCATGCCACGTGTCACTGATTCAGCTTCGGCCTCTGAAAACGTTTCTTGAGATAATACAGTCTGTTTACTACCTGTCACTTTTTATGAAATTTCATTTGGAGCTTCCTAGCCCAAGTTATGACCTTTTTTCCTAGGTCACCTGATTTTGACTGAGATCTGGAAGAGGCAAAATCCCTAACTTGTATTGATCATAACTTACAAAGTACAACGAATATAAGGGTTCCCTTTGGACACAAGATACCTGGAGATGTTATCTACGACCTGTAAAGGTTTCAGATCCTGAACCTTCTCCGAAATGGATTTATAGCAAAAGTTCCACGATGACTGGTTTTTTCTATATAAAACCCTAACCTTCAAATTGTCGTAAGTAAAGCAAGTGTCGTAAGTGCCATACCTTGCCTTCCTTCAATTTAGCTCTGATACCATGTTAAGGTTTAATATGCTAAGAAAGAAAATAGCAGCATTACATTCCATTTCACAATAATAGCATATACAGGATCACTGAAGAAACAACAAGCACAGCATAAACACAAGAGACACAAATTTATCCTGGGAAACCCTCATGGGGTAGAAAACCCAGTAAAGCTTCCTCAATATAGATGACCAGCAATATACAAAGATGAAAACCAAAGACATGATCTCCTCCTCCACCATAGCAAACCTCTCCTCCACAAGTGCGCCTTTCTCAAGTGAGTGAGTGTATCAAATGAGGAACATACCTCCTCTATTTATACACTACACTGACATGTATTTTACACAAGTAGATGTAGGCTCGTATTTAACCATTAGGTTAAATACCCCATTATAACTGACTGGGCCGACCCCCACATGGTGGGTCTAATAACCCTAGTTACCACAACCAATTCGGAGGAATAAACATCTCCGGATTCATAGTATAATCACATTGGAGGTATGGAACATCTCTGGAATAAATAATATACAAATATAATATTCTTAGAAGTTACAATATTCAACACCACGTTCCCTTGGAATTGGGCGTCATTAGACCACAGTTGGCGCGCTCGCTCCAAATGGGGGCAAGTGTGTGTGTGATGGCCGTATACCCCGCATATGGAACATGGGTGGTTTGTTCGTAAATTGGGGTTCTTACCCTGTTTCAGTGGTCGATCAGGGTTTTGGTTGGCGGGGGCAGCGTTGTTGTTGTTTGGAGGATAAGTCTAAGCGACTGGAGGTTGTGGTGCAGCAAGCACTGCCTGTGGTGGGTAATAAGCCATTGGGGCTTGTGAGTGAACATGAGCATGTGTGTCCTGCTGATGGTAATATGTAGGGGGTGCAACCAGAAGTGGATAGGCTGAAAGTGCGTGACCATTAAACTGTGGTGGACATGAGGGTCCATGAGTGTGGTGGGGGTGGGCCATGGGAGCATACGAAGTTGTAGCTCCGGAGTGAGATGTGGCCCAGGAAATATCGGGGCTGGTATTATTGTGCATAATGGAAAATGGTTGGTTGTGGGACGGAACTTGTCCAATGATGTCGTCGGTGGTGTGGGATGCCCCCGGTGCGTCAGTCCAGAAGGAATCGTCATGGGGAGCATCAGGTAAAATGGTATACAAGTAGCCACACTGGGCATAGATCAGATCAAACTGCTGGGCTTTTAGAATGGCTTCTTCTTCCGACTGGGGTCATTTATAAGCTACATCCTTGGCTATGAGAGGGAGGAGTGATTTGAGGAACCAATCCAAGAAGATACGGTCGTCAAGCTTTATATTGCAAACACTACGACACTTACGCCACTCATGGATATGATCGGTGATGTGTGTAGCGGTGTTCTGTCTACAAGACAGCAGTATTTCCACTCCTGCATCATAGCGTACGGGTAGTTGAAAGAACTGAAGGAACGTTGATGCGAGGGATGTAAACGTGGGGTGTGTCCCATGTGGTTGCTCAATGTACCATTTGGCTGCAGATCCAGTGAAATTTATTTGTAAAAGTCTGAGTCGAATAGAATCATCTACTATGGATTTTGAGGAACACCATAGGTGAAATGACATGATATGGTTTTGGGGGTCTTCCCCAGCCTTTCCTTCAAATTTTGGGATGTCTGAGGGGATCGTTGTGGGCATGGGGGGCCAAGTAGGGTCATGTCGGATGGGATCATTTGTTATCCTAGCCAAGTCTAGTAGATTAAGGCTAGCCATAAATGGCAGACTGGCGGAGGGGTATGATGTTGTCATGGGGGCATAAGTGCTGGTGGTGGCATTATGTATTTGGCCACTGCCCCCTAAGGGGATATTTGTCATGGGAGGTATGTGCCCTCCACCCATAAGAATGTGGGAGGGGCCCGCGCCACCAAGTGCAATGGGAGTCACAGATGGGTTGGGAAGATGTCCAAGAGGTGTTGGAATCTGAGTGGTAGCGGGGATAGTAGGTATAGTTTTCATAGTGGGCATGCCTAAGTTAGGTGGGGGTCCTGTATTGGGTAGGGGTCCCATGGTAGGCATACCTAATGTAGGTGTAGGTCCCATATTAGGCATCCCAAAAGGAGGTGTGGTAGTTGTGGCTACCGTGGTGGTCATTGTGGTGACAGGGGTGGATGATGTTCCACCAACAGCCCCTGTGAAAAAGTTGTCGTAATGCGAACCAGTCATGGGTCTAGTGGGTGTGGTGTATGTGGGATTTTCGGATTCTACCTCAGAATTAGATGTGAAATGAGGTGCGTCAAAATCGGATGATGGGGCTCTATTCCAATGATGTGTGGAGTCAAGGGAACCGTACTGCGGGGGGTCTCCCTGGAATCGTTGAGAACATCTCGGAGAATCAATGGTGACAGTTTGTGAAAAAACTACTAGGTGGTGGTGAGTGGAAAGCTCTAAAGCCCTACTGCAATCGTGCATGCAAGAGGGGAGCGTAAAAAATAAATGGCACTCAGGCCAAAAACCAACCTCAAAACACTTACTATAGTAGTTGTGCTATAGTAAGTGGAGTAATAAAACATGTGGTCAGAGAACCAACATGCAAACAGCTCCTAAAAATAGAAAAAGGTGTACTCTATGAACAAAGGGAGGTAATGGAGTATGCAAACACCTAACTAGAAAGTATTATGACTCGACAAGGTATATCCTCTGAAAGGTGATGGAATCCAAGTCAGAGAATATAAATTGTAGAATCAAAGTCTAGATATCCCCCTACCGAGAGGGACACCGGGTAGGCAATCCTATAAGTTTGGACACTAAGATACCCCATTCATGACACGTTTGGTTGGGTGAATTTGCAGTTTGGTTCTATTGCCATTGTACTCCCATGAGGGTGGTACAGCGAGAACTATGAAAGGTATCCTTCAGTTACTGAATGGAAAGCGGTATTCCACTCAGGCTTCCAGAACTAGTCTGGATACTTCAACCCTCCTAAGGGAGAGGCCTTCCCGGTAAATTGGTGTTAAACCGTGTCAACAAATAATAAGGGATTTTGGTACCCTAAATGTCAACCACTATGTCTCAACATGAAAAATGAGTGAGGGGTGTTATTTGGATACTTATCCCCTCAATCCTACCTAGCTACAAAATTCTTTTTGTGTTCCCCAAGTGGGGTTAGAATGTTGGTTGAGTTAAGGTAACTTTTAAGGCTCACTTGAAATTATTGTGACAGATTGTGTGCTGGTGTAGGTGTATACCAAAACAATGTGCCTCGCATGGGCGATTTAATCACAAACTAAAATAAGGATTCTAATTTGATAAAAAATGAAAGACATTTCAAATGTAAATGCTTCAATAACCTTTTCAAACTATATGGATTCTTTAAAAAGTAAAGCAAATAACATATGTAAAAATAAATGGATTTTTAGAGTCTTTCTTAGGCAAAATATCAAGCAATTCAAAATTATGATTCTAACTTTACAAAATATGAAATTTCTAATCTGAAAAAGGCTTAACAAATCTTTCTTCCACTTAGCTGAAAATTTTCAAAAAGATGTAGTAAAGCAAATATCAGAAAAGTGTAGCTAGCAAAATGGGTGCAAGTAAATAAGCCTACTAAAAATATGATGAAAGAGATAGCAATGCATGCAGACAGGAGTCTATCAAGTGTTACAACAAGCCAAAAGTAAGCAAAAGTGCTATGAGCATAAAATATAGTATGAGAGGGCCGACTACAATGGGTAGAGGATGAACTGAAATGATAAATAACATTAAAAAAAAAAATTAGAGAAACTTCTATGAAAAAATTCTTAAATCTAATAGGATATTTGGATTCCTTGTTCAAAAACACCCAATTTGAAAAAAGAAATCGTCTCAAACGGAGTTCAGGAGAGGGAGTTATGGCCGTTTGAAAGTTGAGTCGCACTGCTAGAAAATTACATCGCAGGTTTCAGGCTAAAAGTCGCAATGAACAGCGCAGAAAAATGTCGAACAGTCGCGATGGACCACATGAGAAAAGGTCGCCCAGCCGTGATGGACCACGCGAAAAATGCCGAAAAGTCGCGATGGACGGTGCAAAAAAAAGGTGCACAGTCGCGATGGACTATGCGGAAAAATGCCAAAAAGTCGTGATGGACCGCGCGGAAAAAAGGCGCACAGTCGCGATGGACCATGCGACTGTGGGTGTCGAAAGTCGCGATGTACGGACGGAAATCGGCCGGCGAAAAACGAACCCAAAAATTGAAATTTTGGGTTGTTTTGGGCTGCAGAAAGGGCCAATGGCTAGGGAAGCTATCAAGAGGCTGACTAGTATGGCAGATCTATAGTTTTAAATGGGAAAAACGACTAAACTAAAGATCTAAAGCAAAGATTTAAATTTCGAAAACCAGCGGAGTCACCAAAAACTATTGCTTGGTTTTTCAACCAAGCATGTGCAAGGATGCACTTGCTAACTAGTAGCAGCAGTCTCAAATAAAGCAATGTAAATAAGAAAATGTAAACTATAGATTGATGGTAGTAAATAGTAAAATAAAGAAATCTAGATTAATAACAATAAGAAAAATGGATTCTTAAACATGTAAATAAAAACTAAAACTCTTGTATTACCTCAAATGGTGAGGATGGTGAGTTTTGAGTAGCTCCAAGGTTGAGTAGCTCCAAGGTTGAGAAGCTCCAATGTCCAATGGTCCCTTCTTCTCCAATGCTTCAATGGTTGGGCAAAGCTCAAGATGGATTTTGGCAGCATGAGGATAGGATGAAATATGGATGAAAAGTGAGGAGCCCCTATCACCTTTTTATAGTTTTTGGTGATGGGGAATACCATTATGGTTTTAAGGAAACCAATGGTATTAACCAACATGGTTTAGGTTTCTTTTTCCCTCTTTTTCCTTTTTTGAATATATTTTATATTTTTATTCCCTTTTAATATTTTTTGGAAATTTTGGACCATTTTTTAGGGTTTTTGTGTTTTTTGAGGAAAAATACATATTTTGAGGGGGAAAAGGTGTATTATGGTCTTTTTGGTGACCTTTTGATGGTTTTATAGGCTCAAATGGTGGAAAAAGTGGACAAATGGGTCATGTGAATAAGGGAATGAGCTAGTGACCACTTTTTGGGTGTTAACATTCCCTGTTTTGGTGGAGGTTCTCCAAAGGGGGTTTAGAAGTTAGGACAAATGGGTTTATTCTTTGGGTTCAAGGGTCCATAACATGTCATTTGGTGTGTGGTCACTTTTCTTGTGTTAACAGACTTGCTACCCCAAATCTTGATATAGGTAAAATACTCACCAATGTACCAGTCTCCCATGGTAGAGATCAAAGAAATAGTATCCTCATAAATCCTGGGTGGATTCTTCTTGAAAATAGAAAAATATACTACATTGATGAACTTATCACAGATGTCATAAATATAAGGATCATAATTATCCTCCCATAAAATAGAGCAGTAAATATGAATTGGGGACTTGTCTGTAGTCCAATGTCGATCCTTGGAAGGATATGAAAATGCGGAACAAATGATGTCCATGAGATAAGACGACATGTATAATTTGGGATTTTTAATGGCCAGGGTTTTTTGAACCTGAACCATGAAATATCTAAATGTAACAGAAAAAATTTGACCCCGATTAAAGATTGTACCTATTGTAGAAATGTAATGGGCCAAGGGCACCCACTCCAGCCTAAAATACTGACACGTATCAGTGTCGTAGAAATGACATAGCATTGTTTCTAATAGTTTGTAGGGTTCCCTGAGCAACACAATGGAATATTGTCTATTTGGATTCAAAATAAAATTATACGGGTCAACAATCCAGGTTTTGAGCAAGACAGCTGGCTCGTACTTTCTTTCGAACTCCCTAATGAAGTCCTGTGTAGGTAATTGCTGCGTAGATTTCAAGGCATAGATCCTTGCAAAGGTGTTAGGCTTGAATGAAGTGTATACTACATGATGAGCATATCTGAAAGTACTAATTAGGATATCTACATAGTCGATCATCCATTTCACCAAATCGGTGTATGGCATGACCGCAGGCTGGTCAACAATAACGTGGAACTGAGATTTGTTGATATTTTGATAAATAGGGGCTTCTTCCTTGAACTTAGAGAATTCCTCCCCATTGACAATGATGTATATCATAGACCAATCCATGCAAAGAGTATCAGTGACCCACACATCAGTCTCTGAATAAAATTTGGGTCCTTGAGCTTCAAATATTCTATAGTGGACTGTCCGTACTCACCAATGTACCAGTCTCCCATGGTGAAGACGGACAGTTCTACAAACAACAATATTTTCCATTAAACTGTCATGCATTGATAATTTGTGCAAACAAAACAAATGAAAACTACCTACTATAATTTTGAAATTACACAAACAATACATAATTCAATTCACTTGCGCAAAGACAAATCCAGAGTTCCAACTTGTTCGTATATGGTGTTACAGCGTTAGAAATTCAAATTATGATTAAATAAAACCTGGATTAAGACCGCATCAATGACACATTAATTACACACCAATCACATTGAAATCAACGGTTAGGATTAAATGATTATTGTTTTCATTAATTAGGCTCATTAATCAAAATGAATTTGGCACGTGCAATTTAAATGAGAAATAAAAATGGCGGCGTGGATTTCCGAAAATTCGGGAGTCGGAAGTCGGGGACGAAATTTGATAAAATAATACAAATACCCTGACCTTTGACTTCCGCTTTAAGTGAACACTTGAAATAGTCGAGAGTCGAGAATTGGGAATAAATTAGGTACAAGAGATAGTGTTGTCCCGACTTCCGACCTCCACTAAATTACCTTGTATAGACAGAAGTCGGGATTTGGGAGTATATTGAATTCCAAATTGATGACCCCGCCGACTGCTAATTTTCGCGATTATTAAAATTGAAAACTCGGGAGTGATTTTAATAAAAATAATAATCTCCCGATTGCCGACTTTCGCGTTTGGTGATAGACAAAAATTCGGGATTCAGGGATCGAAACAAAATTAGACGAAATAATATGTTACCCAACTTCCGACTGTCAATTTTAAGAAAAGGAAGCAGAGTCGAGAAGTCGTCTATTTTAATTTTATTTGTTTGAAATTGATTACCAAATTATGACTACCAACTGAACCATTTATTAATTCGATTAATTAAATTGGAAAGTAAGGAAGGCTCACTCATTTCATATTGTATTCAAAGATCATCATCAAGCAAAATTGAAAGAAACCATTCAAGAAAACTAAGTGTTTTGAAGAAAACCTAATTCAAAAACAAAAATTTCAATAGGGGGCTCCCATCCTGTCTGAACAAGATGGGATTTGTTGTGGCTACAACAATATTGTATATTGCATTTGACCATAATATTTAAATCGTAAAAACATGTACTTGACCATTTTTGTAGGCTTAAAAACACTACAAAGGCTACATAGGCTAGACTTAAGCTAGCCAACACAAACTCTTCCCAAGGGGCTACATTAAAGTGAAAGGGATATATGTAAGTATCAAGCTTTAAAATTGTCATTATTGAATTTTCAACTATGCTTTAAAGGATTTCTTTACTAAAATGCATTATTTTATGGTATGTAGTCCATAGACTTTGGCATCATTCCCATGGACAAAGAGCTCAAAATTACCTTGACGGGAAGATATAAATCCCTAGTTGAAATGAAAAAGGCCAATGCAAATAAATCTTCTACTATCAACAAGGAGGTATATAAATTCAATGCAATATGAATACTTAATTATAAAGTACAAGTTGACATTGTGTTCTCCTGCAACTACTATAATTTTTTTGCGGGCAATACAATAATATTTAGGTATTCCTCAAGAGCTATTTTTAGAGATTGAAGGTACTACTCAACCAAAGGTTAAACCTACTAAACCTGCAGGTACCATGAATGAGTTTATTAGAATTATTTTTTTTCGATTTTATTTATGAGGTGATTTCTAAAGGGTTCCTTTAATTGTAACTAATGTCGATCCTAGTTATATACTTCCTGCACAAAGATGTATCTTACGGTCTAATCTAGATCCAATACCAGAAGAAATAGGTCAAGAAAAGAATGAGGGAGAGAATGTTGATATCAGAATTATGGACTTTCCAAAAAAATAAATAAAAGGAAGTAGGGTAGTATAGATTGGCCACTATATATGTCAGGAAAAAATTTTGGTATACAATAATATATTATATGTATTTATTCAAGAGGACCTGAATTGATATCGCCTAAAATGTATTTAATTAAATGTTGATCTTTATATTTATGTAATTCTTAGCCCGATGGGTTAGCTCAAGTGGTTGAGAGTTGTGATTTGCAAGCAAAAGGTCTCGGGGTCAAATCCCCATGTGGCTATGCATTGATATATAAGGGCCTCACTTGATTTCCCCACCGAGTTAGGCTCCGTAATCAGAGCCGATGGGGTGAGGCCCCTTTGGGTGGGCCCCTTGTGAATTATTCCCATGGACATAACAACTCCTCTTTGGGGTTTTGAACCACATTGAAAAAAAATATGTAACATTGTTTTATATTTATAGTATTTTACGATCATGTTTTATATGCATTAATGTTTTAATCACTCTATCTATATGTTTATCTACAATTATTAGAAGTATTTTTTTAGCATTCAAATGTTATACATAAACTATTAGATTGCAATATTAACATTTAGTAGGTATCTTCTATAAAATTTTAATGCACATTGATTTAATCATGATGAAGAATGAATCATTGAGTGCATGTCTTTATTATGTATGAGCAAAATAATTTTTCAATTAGCATTTATGTTCATTTTCTTTGATTTTATGTTCATGTGTGATGTATGAATCATTGGGCACATGTTTTTTAGAGCAAGAATATTTGTGTTAGCCATGAATAACAATGCATGTGGTCATATGATATAATATGGCTTCATGGCATTGAAGTGACGAAAATGAATATTGTTCACTTTGAGAACATATGGCCACTGACAAAAATACAATTTTATAGGAATTCCCACGTTCCATTTAGATATGAGCAAACAATTTTGTAATAATCTTTTATGTTTACTTTCTTTGTAATTAGTAAGTTGACTATTTGAAGATGTATCATATTGTATCTTCTTGTTCTTAGAGTGAATAGAATTTTAAACGAGTGTTATGTTTTATGTTGTTGTGTTTCTTTCAAGTATGTTTCAGTAGATATATTGGGTATGGGTAATTGAGAGTAATGTGTGGGGGAGGGTCTAGATGAGATTCAACCTTCATGTCGTTGGCCCTGTTCAGTAGAGAATAAATTATTCTTGAAATATAGAGAAGCTCATATAGGTATTCCCATTTGGTCTTTTTAGATTATGATACATGTTGATTTGCCTATTTATTTATCATTCATTCATTTAAACTTATTATTCCATCACGATTTCTACAGGTATTCACGTACAACATAAATGAAACTAAAAACTATCAGTCAATCCAGTGATTTTGGTCTGTAAAAAAATATCTACATTTTCTTTTTACTTATTACTTTTAGATAGATGTTTTGTTGTTATTTTTTACCAATTTATGTTGTATTTAGATATATGTGCAATATATGATATAATACTATTTTTTTATGTGTATATATGATTCCTAGAAACACACTTGCTCCACCTTGCATGATCATGATTGTGTGTCAGGTAAGTTGTACTTTCCTTATTAAAAAATAGAAAAGGTGTACTATATCATTTTAAATTGTTTCAAGGTGGGAAACATCTTATTCATTTGGAATTACATATTTGATATTTTGGAATCTAGCTCATTCCCTTCTTGGTTACCTCCTGTTAAGTCAGTAAATTTTTCTCCATTTTTTATTTATTTTCTCCAGTTTTGGTTTGTGTTTGAATCTACTTCAGTTAAATTTTTTGATTTTAAGTTTTAGTTTTAGTCATTCTAGAAACTTCATGGGTGATTGAATAAGTTTGGAACCCAGTCTTTTCAGATTTTATTTGATTTTGGTGATTTTTTATATTGTAAAGGGGGTCAATGAGAGTCATATTTTCAAAAGTAGAATCATTAATGTCTTAGAGAACAGTTAAACTTATTTCTTAAACTAAAAAAAATGCCAAAACCTCCGACAAATTAGCAAAAAGTTAAAAAACTGCTAAATTTTGGCCTAAAAGTTATTCTTGTAGCGCTATACAAAAGTTTAACAAAGAGCGCGCTACAGGAATATCGTGGCCTGTGTTTTTTTCAATTTTCGAACTGATTTCAATCATGATGCAGAATGGGAGTGTCTAATCGCCTTGTGTGAGTGTTCTAACACGTGTTTGTAGCAGTTTGAGCATGATTTTTGTTGGTTGCTCGTCACGAAGTAAAACAAGCTCATCATTGCATGGTATGCGGCATCAGTTGCACAGAAACCAGCAAATCCCAGTTTAGCTGTCAAATTCCTCTTGTTACACGCATCATTGCAGGAGAGTAGTGTTTGTGAAGGAGAGCTCACTACTAAACGGTGGATTGTGTTGCTGAGAAAAAGAGACAGGTGTGTTTAATCGCCAGCGAAAATTAGGGCTTCCGAATTCATTCACCAGCAGTTAAAGAAACGATATGAGGACACTTGTGCTCATAAGAGGAGATCGTTGACAGCCCGAAACGAAGCTGTAAGCCACGACAGATGAGCAATTGACAGGTATTCCGTTATAAACCCTTATAGCTGGAAAATTTGGGTCTTTTTCGCTGCACGATTTTCTGGAGAAATTGGTTGCTGAAGAAGATAGAATAGATCATAAAATAAGAAATTCACCACAGAAATAGCTATCTGAAGCCCGGTATGAGGAATGTGCATGGACTGGTTCCTCTCATGACCTAATGTCTTTAAACATCAGAATATACAGGAAATAGCATCGAAAAGACTCACAGATCTATCTGTAAGGCTCAGTTTTTACACAGAAGGCGTTTGTTAGTTTATGCAAGTGGTTTAAACATTGCTAAAAATTGTTATGACCTGTAAAATCACTTGCTCGGAGAACATTGAATTGAAGGTCTGTCCAGGAGTGTATAGCATAGTTCAAAGGAGCTCAAAGCATCAGAAAACAGTTTATAAAATATATTTTGAAACCTGAAATCAGACTGTTCCTGTTTCCTGAAAAGAAGAATATGGGGAAAAGTGGCAAAAGTGGTAAGGTCAACAGGGCTGAGCCCACAGACTTAACATGGATTCAGAAGCTTCCTGACTGTGCAGAGCTGTTTCAACAGGCAGGCTGGTTGAAATTTTTCAAAAGGATAGATGGTTTTGATGCTCAGGTGTCCTGCAATTTTGCTAAGGGACTTAAAAATGAGATGATTATAATGGATACTTTGAGATTCAAGCTGACTGTAGAATTAATAGCAGAAGCTACTGAGATTAGTAATGAGGGTGAGCACTGGTTTAAGAAGTCACCTTTCGAGTTTGATCCCCAAAGGTACTTATTGCCTAATGTGACTCCTGACTGGAACAAGGGTATTCTCATTCATAATTTCAGGAAAGAATGGATTGAGCCCATAAGGATACTTCAGAGTTATGTGACTTGTGAAGGAAGATATTCATTAGTGTTCAAATATCATCTCAGGTTCCTTCAACACATGGCAGGGGTTTCTAAAATGAATCTGCCCTTCTTTTTCTTTAAAAGCCTGCAGAAAATGTCAAGCAAAATAAAACAACATGATGATCACACTTCTCAATCACTTTTTCACCATGGTCTCATTAAACTAATCATCACTACAGTGTTGCAGCATGAGGGAAAGACTTGGGACTTCTTTTTGTTCTGGTCAGGGGTTCATTCTAAAGGAGAAGATCAACAACCAAAAAGACAAACTGACAAGGGGAAGGTAATGATGCAAAAGTTAGGCCATTCAGTCAAACCTGCAAGCAAGCATGACATTAAAGCTAAGAAGGTGACTAAACAGGTAGCAGAAAAGAGACAGGATGACAATCAGCTCCAAGAAATTCCAGATCACACTAAAAACAGGTTCACATTATTTGAAGACAAAAAGGAATTCCTTGAAAAGAAATCATCACCTGTAGCAGATCCTCAGGATGAAAGTAAAGTTGATATTAAAATAGTTCCTGTAGCTAAAGAAGAAATTCCTATTCGGCCAAGAAGCCCCATTACAATCCTTTCGGATGATGAAGGATACATGTTAGAGGAGGAACAGCCTGTTTCTAAGATTAAGGTCAAAACTGAATTTGAAGAAGCTCAAGTTTTAGATGGCACAACTATGAAACCTAACAAGAAAATAAATAAGTTGGAAGTGGTGGAATTATCTTCTGTTAGGTACAAAGGCAGAAAACTGAAAATGATGGGGGAGGCAGCTACTCTCTGGAGACCTAAAACTAGGTCGAAAAACAAACTAAGGTTAAATATGAAAAAGCTGTTAAATCCAAAATTGAAGACTGATAAGGTGACTATCTCTGATGAAGAATCCATGGGGGATGATAAATCAAAGTTAGATAAACTACAGCCAGGTAAAGAAGAAGATATTAAGTCAAGGAAAGTAGCAGATGAAGGAAACTCCAAGTCCATCATTGAAGATACTTCTAAGAAACTGTTGACAGAGGAAGCACAAATATTTAAGAAGTTTGACATGTTTTGGAAACCTAATGAAGAGCACGATGCTGCAATAGAGAAATTGGTTAATTCTGACAAAGAAAATTTAAAGAAGACTGTCAAACAGTATAAGCATCAAATGAATTACATGCAGGAAGTTAATGATGGTTTAATGATGGCAAATAGAAGACTAAGAGAGGATCTTCAGGATGTTCATGACAATTTTCAGGAATTAGTGGTGGATGCCAAGGAAACACTCAGAAGGAAAAGGGCTTCTGACAGGCACTGTTCAGAGCTGGAAAAAACAGTTGAAAATCTACAACAGGAAAATGAACACCTTCAGAAGAAGATAGTTGAGTTGGAGAAGAAGCATAAAAGAGTAAAGAGAAGGTCCTCAAGCCCAGATGGTATATCTCTTCTTGTGGAGGCAGCGAAGGAGATATGAGGCAGTTAGTAGTTAGGAGTTATTTTAGACAAACTTTTTGTTTTAGTTAAAGAATTTGCTATTTTTAGCAAACTTGTAATTTTGTAAAAATATAAATTTTACTTTACCTAATCTAGTGATTCGATGGAGAGCTAGGAGGGAAAAACCCTAACTATTTTTGAGAAGAAAACTATTTAGAGAGGAAAGAAAAACATTGTAAGGGTTCTGATTTTTGGGAGCATCAGGAGGTCTGCTAGCTGCTTGTACTTTCAGACTTATTCAGAGATAGGTACTGTAACTCTTATATGCATTTACTGATGAAATTATGAATATATGACTCTTTCCCCTTCATTTGGTCTGTGTTGGCTTCATGTTTGAACTTGTTTAGTTTCATGAATGACAAATTCATTGCTGGTTAATGTGTATTTTCTAGTAGTGCTTGTCCTTTATGTGTGAACTTCAGTATAGTCTTTTGTTGGATTTTTGTGATATATATGCATCTTTATCAGTATATGTGTATGATTTAGTTGTTACTTATCTGCTGAATGTATTCCCTGCATGTTCTTGAAGTTTATGACCAAAAACACACAAAACAAAACCCTAAACCCTAGTTTGAATTGAGTTTTACTCTTGAGATTGTGTTGGCTTGTTACCCTAGCCTTAGTAACAATTTCTGGCACAAACATCTTTGGCGCCGTTGCCGGGGACGAAGCTGAAGCATATCTTCCCTGGGATACTCATCATTTTTCTGGTTTAAGAGGTGGACTTGAACCAGCGTTTTTGAAGGCTATTTTCACCAGAAAATTGTCACAGTGGCTTCTAACAGAATTGGAACAAGGAGCAGACCTACATCTTCATTACATCTGGGTGTGACAGACCCTGAAAAGATTATAAAAACAGCAAGAAAGCTCAGCAGGTCTCAATCTTTACCAGCCTCTTGTGACTCTCACCAGTTGGGTGAATCATTAGACCCAGCTGAAACTTCACCTTGTGTAAAACTTAACATCCCTGAGAGCACTTTCCAGGTTTTCACTAGTCCTCGAAGCTTTTTGAAAGCTAAGACCTCTTCTCCTGATAAAATACCCATCTTTCAGTTGAAAGTAGGAAGGAATCCTTTCCAAAAAAGTTCCAGTCAAATTTCTTCCTCCTCAAAATCTCAGTCTAAACCTCAGTTCACAATGGCAGCCCAAAATCCACCTATGGATATGATGGACAGAATGGTAGCAGCTAGGTATGCACCATTAGTATTACCTCATCCTTTACATGCCTTGCCTACACATGATTACCAAAAGTACATGCCTCGATTCAATGGACAAGGTGAAACAACTGCAGAAGAACATTGGGAAGCTTTTGAGAGTTATGCAGATAATCAGAACATTGAAATTAAAGATGTATGGATGAGGGTATTTGTACAAAGTCTTGATGGGGATGTGAGAAAATGGTTCAGAGGACTGCCTGCTAATTCCATCACCATAATTGAAGAACTAAAAGATCTTTTTCTGAGACAGTGGGGAGACACCAAGGATCACACTTATTACATAACTGAGTTTGGAGCTTTGAGAAGAAAGAAGGATGAGACTATTTCTGACTTTTCCAAAAGATTTAACAAGATGTATACGAGGATTCCTGCAGAAATCAAACCCACTGAAACATCAGCCAAGTTGACCTATGCAAATGCTTTTGATCATGAATTCTCTTTATTACTTAGAGAAAGAAGACCTATTACCTTGATGAACATGCAAGAGGAAGCATTAGAAGTAGAGTCAAATTTACTGGCTTCTAATAGGCTCAAGAAAGAAACACCTCAGCAGCAGTATGAAAGAAAGGGAAAGAAGGAAGCTGTTTCTACAAGTGCTGCACCTCAGCCTGCTGAAGCTAAAATAGATGAAATGGCTAAACTTGTAAAGATTCTCACTGCCAAGTTAAATAAACTAGAACTGGAAAAGAATTCTGCTAAACCTGCCCCAGAAGCTGATCGAAACCCAAATAACCAAAATCAGTTCAGGAGGCAATTCGCTCCTAGATTCATGCCAAGAGAGCGTAGAAATAATGATATTCAGCGAGAAAGAAGGGAGAATTAGGATCAAAAAGTACCCCCACCTTTTCAAAATAATTTGGTGGATGAAGAAGAAATTGATCAACAGTTACTGTTTGAAGAAACTGAGACAGATCAGGATGTGAATCATTTTGGAGATGGCTTATCTGGAAGTTTTGTAACAGAAGAAGATTTTCTAAATGCTGAATATTATGATGCAGACTTGTATGAAGTTGAAGATGAATTGGAGTTTGAAAAAACTGCTGTAAATGCTGTTGCTAATCAGAATGGAATTAAGAAGACTCTTAATCTCAGATCTGGCCCGAAACAAGTAGTCCAAGCTCCTAAGAAGAAAGCTGTTGTTCCTGCTCCAGTTATTCCTGATAAATCAGTTGTTGATCCTGTAGCAGAAAAGAAACAATCTGCAGAAAAGTCCAAGAAGAATACAGAAATTGAAGAGGTAAACAAATCAGGTCAAAATTTTAGTTTGGAAAATGAGTTAGGTAAATTAAAAATTCCTGTACCATTTTCTGAGCTTATCAAAAATCCATCATACAAGAATACAGTTTTGAAAGTGATGAATATGCCCAATAATCAGCCAGTTTCAGATACAGTGAATCTGCAGGAAGAAAACCCTAGAATCTTTATTGGATCATCTTTGGCTGAAAAGACTGAAAACGAAGCTGGTGCTTCTCCTCCCTTCTATATAACTTTGACTGTGCATGAGCAGATGATTCATAATTGCCTGCTAGATTCAGGAGAATCCCATAATTTGATGCCAAAAGCTATGATGGAAGCCCTGGGCCTTAATGTCACAAAACCTTATCATGATCTATATGCCTTTGATTCCCGAGCTGTAAAGTGTCTAGGAGTGATAAAAGACATGGTTGTTAACCTTACTCAGTTGCCAATGAAAAGTGTAATAATGGATGTTGTGGTAGCTGACATCACACCAAAATTTGGCTTGCTTCTATCTAGGTCATGGGCTAAGAAGGTTGGGGGAACATTACAGATGGACCTCTCTTATGCCACTATTCCTGTTTTTGGTGGAGAAAATAGGAGACTTTACAGAGAACTACAGCTTGCTTATATTGTCACAGATGATAAGAACCCCACTAATCACCCAGTTTACTCTGTGGATAAAGACCTTGGCTCATGCATGTTACAGTTTAGTGAAGAAGATAATTCTGCTGGTCAGTTACATGTGGAAAAAGATCAGCCAATAAAACATAGCATAGAGGAAAAAGATGCAGTGTGGCAGTTATATTTTGATGGATCTTCATGCAGAGAGGGTGCTGGAGCTGGAGTTTTACTTATTTCCCCTGGCGGTGAAACAGTGAAACTTATGTATAAATTGGAGTTTGTTACAACTAACAACACTGCTGAGTATGAGGCTTTGCTATTGGGATTGAAAGCTGCTAAAGATTTGGGAATTCAGCAAATTTCTGCATTTGGCGACTCCGAACTAGTTGTTCAACAGGTGAAGAACAAATATCAAGTAAAGCAGGGTTTGCTGAAAGTATATCGAAATGAGGTATGGGGTATGATTGAAAACTACTTTATAGCATTTAATATCACTCATATTCCCAGGAATCATAATGAAACTGCAGATTCTTTAGCCCTGGCTGCCACATATTTTAGGATCCCTAAAACTACTCAGCTAAAGTATCCTATAGAAGTGAGGTATAGACCTTGTGTTCCTGACAATATAAAACATTGGAGGGTTTTTGAAGATGATATTGAAATAAAAAAATTTCTTGAGCTTGTAAATGAGTTTTCAAATATTCAAATTGATCAAGAAGAAGATGGAAAAGATGAACAGTTAGATGAGTTTGCTGCAGAAGATATAGCAGGGCATAAAATCATTGAATTAAAAAGTAATTTCATTCCGAAAGGCTTAGTACCTTTGGAAAGAATATTCAGCAAGGATGATACACCTTCAAAGCCAGTAATTCAATCTTCAAAAGACAACGTAGAGGACTACAATATTGGTTCAGCAGAACATCCCAGAATGGTAAAACTTTCCAAAAACCTAACAGCAGAGCAAAGAAGTAGATATATTAAGCTGTTGAAAAAATATATAGATGCATTTGCCTGGTCTTACAAGGAACTAAAAACTTATGATACAGCAGTTATTCAGCACAAGGTTCCTTTGAAACCTAATGTCAAACCTTTCAGGCAGAAATTAAGAAGAATCAATCCAGCCTTGTTTCCTGTAATTGAAAAAGAATTAAAGAAATTGTTGGATGCAAAGATAATAGTGCCTCTTAGGTATTCTTCTTGGGTGGCTAATTTGGTTCCTGTCAGAAAGAAGAACGGGGAGATTCGCTTATGTGTTGACTTCAGAAATCTGAATCGATCATCATTAAAAGACAACTGTCCTCTCCCCAAAATTGAACAGGTTTTGCAACAGGTAGTTGGAGCTCAAAGGATTTCTATGCTAGATGGTTTCTCAGGGTATAATCAGATTGCTATGCACCCTGATGATAAAGAAAAAACAGCTTTTACAACCCCCTGGGGGACATTTATGTATGACAAGATGCCTTTCGGTTTGATGAATGCTGGAGCAACCTTTCAGAGAGCCATGGATATTGCATTCGTGGGTGAAAAGGATAAGTTTGTGGTTATCTATCTGGATGATATTACAGTCTTCTCAAAATCTGATGATGAACACTTGAAGCATTTGGAGCAAACCTTCATAAAATGCAGAAAATTTGGCTTATCTTTGAACCCCAAAAAATCACATTTTGCTGTGCAAGAAGGTAAATTGCTTGGCCACTTGGTGTCAGCTGATGGTATTAGGATTGACCCTGAGAGAGTCAAAGCAATATTGAAGATTAGTTTGCCCAGGAGTAAAAAGGATGTGCAATCATTTATTGGCAAAATCAATTTTCTGCGGTGGTTTATTCCTAATTTTGCTGAAACTATTAAGCAAATTACAGCTATGTTAAAGAAAGACCAAGAGGTCAGGTGGACTGTTGAAGCAAAGGCAGCTTTTGAGAAAATCAAGGGGTCTCTGACTGAAGCACCTGTTCTGGTAAGCCCTAATTTTTCCAAAGAATTCTTTACCTTTTCTTTTGCTTCAGAGGATACTATTGCTGCTGTCCTACTTCAGAAGAATAATGAGGGATTGGAACAACCAATTGCCTTTTTCAGTAAAACACTTAGAGATTCAGAGTTGAAATACAGTATCTTGGAAAAACAAGCTTATGCTCTGGTGAAGGCTTTAAAAATTTTTAGAATATATATTTTACATTCCAAGGTTATTTCATTTGTTCCAAATGCTGCAGTGAAAGATGTTTTGACACATCCTGATAGTGAAGGAAAAAGGGGAAAGTGGATTGCCAAAATTATGGAATATGAAGTGGAAATCAGACCTACTAAGCTGGTTAAAGGACAAGGATTGGCCAAACTGCTGGCTGACTCAAATTGTCAAGCCTTAGGATTACATGTTATGACAGAAGAATCAGCACCTGAAGAAAAGCAAGCATCCCTGGAAAAAGAAAGAATCATGGACTCTTATTCATCTTCGGAGTGGTATGCTGATATTGTTCATTTTTTGTTATTTTTGCAATGCCCAGAACACCTGGATAGGAAGGCTGCCAGATCTCTGAAATTAAAAGCTACTAAATACTGTTTGATAGAAGATCAATTGTTTTGGAAAGACCCCGGAGGAATCTTGTTAAGGTGTTTAGATCAGGCTGAAATAGAAGAAGTAATTTCAGAATCCCATGAAGGAGCTTGTGGAGGACATAAATACTGGAAAACAACAGCCTATAAAATTTTGAGAGCTGGATATTATTGGCCCTCCCTCTTCCATGATGTTTACCAGCAGGTAAGAGCTTGCATACCTTGTCAAAAATTTGCAGGTAAACAGAAGTTATTATCTTTACCGTTGAAGCCTATTGCAGTCAATGCCCCTTTTCAGCAATGGGGTCTGGATTTTATTGGAGAAATAAACCCAGCATCTTCGGGTCAGCATCATTGGATCTTGACTGCCACAGATTTCTTTACAAAATGGGTGGAATCTATTCCCACAAGGAATGCTACAGATAAGGTGATTATGGATTTCATTGAAGATAATATTCTGAGCAGATTTGGTTGTCCACAAAGATTGATTACTGATAATGCCAAAGCATTCAAATCCAAGGCAATGGTGGCCTTTTGTGAGAAAAATGGTATTATTCTAAAACACTCAACTCCCTATTACCCTCAGGGAAATGGTCAGGCTGAATCATCTAACAAAAATATCATTCAATGCATCAAGAAGTTGCTAAAACACAATAAAAAATCTTGGGATTCAATGTTGAAATATGCATTGTGGGCAGATAGGATTACTGTAAAGCAAGCCATTGGTACTTCTCCCTTTCAACTAGTGTATGGAACAGAAGCAGTATTTCCAGTGCAATTGGGAATTCCAGTAATGAAGTTCCTTCAGAATTCTCAAGAGGAACCAGATGATTTACAAAGAAGAATCTTCGAAATGATTGAGGTACAGCAAAATAGAGAGAAGGTAGATAAAGAAGCACAGCTGTACAGAGCTAAAATGAAAACCAGGTTTGACAGAAATATTAAAGAACATATTTTTTCAGAAGGTGAGTTGGTTTTAAGATGGGATGCAAGAAAGGAACAGAAAGGTAAGCATGGAAAATTTGATAATCTATGGTTCGGTCCTTTTCTGATATCTAAAGTTTTGGAAAATAATACATTCATCTTGCAGTCCTTGGAAGGGGAGGAGTTGCTCAGCCCTGTCAATTGGCGATTCCTCAAACATTTCTACAGTTAGTGAGGGTGATTGTCACTTTTCATTGTATATACCGGTGTGACTGAGATTAAATAAAGACTCCATAGCCCAATGGAAGACAGAAGGCACTAGTCTACAAGTTCTTGAAGCCTCACAGGGAGGACTTCATCCCGCAGCTGGAGCCAGATGTTAAGTCAGTAAATTTTTCTCCATTTTTGATTTATTTTCTCCAGTTTTGGTTTGTGTTTGAATCTACTTCAGTTAAATTTTTTGATTTTAATTTTTAGTTTTAGTCATCCTAGAAACTTCATGGGTGATTGAATAAGTTTGGAACCCAGTCTTTTCAGATTTTATTTGATTTTGGTGATTTTTTATATTGTAAAGGGGGTCAATGAGAGTCATATTTTCAAAAGTAGAATCATTAATGTCTTAGAGAACAGTTAAACTTATTTCTTAAACTAAAAAAACTGCCAAAACCTCCGACAAATTAGCAAAAAGTTAAAAAACTGCTAAATTTTGGCCTAAAAGTTATTCTTGTAGCGCTATACAAAAGTTTAACAAAGAGCACGCTACAGGAATATCGTGGCCTGTGTTTTTTTTCAATTTTTGAACCGATTTCAATCATGATGCAGAATGGGAGTGTCTAATCGCCTTGTGTGAGTGTTCTAACACGTGTTTGCAGCAGTTTGAGCATGATTTTTGTTGGTTGCTCGTCACGAAGTAAAACAAGCTCATCATTGCATGGTATGCGGGATCAGTTGCACAGAAACCAGCAAATCCCGGTTTAGCTGTCAAATTCCTCTTGTTACACGCATCATTGCAGGAGAGTAGTGTTTGTGAAGGAGAGCTCACTACTAAACGGTGGATTGTGTTGCTGAGAAAAAGAGACAGGTGTGTTTAATCGCCAGCGAAAATTAGGGCTTCCGAATTCATTCACCAGCAGTTAAAGAAACGATATGAGGACACTTGTGCTCATAAGAGGAGATCGTTGACACCCCAAAACGAAGCTGTAAGCCACGACAGATGAGCAATTGACAGGTATTCCGTTATAAACCCTTATAGCTGGAAAATTTGGGTCTTTTTCGCTGCACGATTTTCTGGAGAAATTGGTTGCTGAAGAAGATAGAATAGATCATAAAATAAGAAATTCACCACAGAAATAGCTATCTGAAGCCCGGTATGAGGAATGTGCATGGACTGGTTCCTCTCATGACCTAATGTCTTTAAACATCAGAATATACAGGAAATAGCATCGAAAAGACTCACAGATCTATCTGTAAGGCTCAGTTTTTACACAGAAGGCGTTTGTTAGTTTATGCAAGTGGTTTAAACATTGCTAAAAATTGTTATGACCTGTAAAATCACTTGCTCGGAGAACATTGAATTGAAGGTTTGTCCAGGAGTGTATAGCATAGTTCAAAGGAGCTCAAAGCATCAGAAAACAGTTTATAAAATATATTTTGAAACCTGAAATCAGACTGTTCCTGTTTCCTGAAAAGAAGAATATGGGGAAAAGTGGCAAAAGTGGTAAGGTCAACAGGGCTGAGCCCACAGACTTAACATGGATTCAGAAGCTTCCTGACTGTGCAGAGTTGTTTCAACAAGCAGGCTGGTTGAAATTTTTCAAAAGGATAGATGGTTTTGATGCTCAGGTGTCCTGCAATTTTGCTAAGGGACTTAAAAATGAGATGATTATAATGGATACTTTGAGATTCAAGCTGACTGTAGAATTAATAGCAGAAGCTACTGAGATTAGTAATGAGGGTGAGCACTGGTTTAAGAAGTCACCTTTCGAGTTTGATCCCCAAAGGTACTTATTGCCTAATGTGACTCCTGACTGGAACAAGGGTATTCTCATTCATAATTTCAGGAAAGAATGGATTGAGCCCATAAGGATACTTCAGAGTTATGTGACTTGTGAAGGAAGATATTCATTAGTGTTCAAATATCATCTCAGGTTCCTTCAACACATGGCAGGGGTTTCTAAAATGAATCTGCCCTTCTTTTTCTTTAAAAGCCTGCAGAAAATGTCAAGCAAAATAAAACAACATGATGATCACACTTCTCAATCACTTTTTCACCATGGTCTCATTAAACTAATCATCACTACAGTGTTGCAGCATGAGGGAAAGACTTGGGACTTCTTTTTGTTCTAGTCAGGGGTTCATTCTAAAGGAGAAGATCAACAACCAAAAAGACAAACTGACAAGGGGAAGGTAATGATGCAAAAGTTAGGCCATTCAGTCAAACCTGCAAGCAAGCATGACATTAAAGCTAAGAAGGTGACTAAACAGGTAGCAGAAAAGAGACAGGATGACAATCAGCTCCAAGAAATTCCAGATCACACTAAAAACAGGTTCACGTTATTTGAAGACAAAAAGGAATTCCTTGAAAAGAAATCATCACCTGTAGCAGATCCTCAGGATGAAAGTAAAGTTGATATTAAAATAGTTCCTGTAGCTAAAGAAGAAATTCCTATCCGGCCAAGAAGCCCCATTACAATCCTTTCGGATGATGAAGGATACATGTTAGAGGAGGAACAGCTTGTTTCTAAGATTAAGGTCAAAACTGAATTTGAAGAAGCTCAAGTTTTAGATGGCACAACTATGAAACCTAACAAGAAAATAAATAAGTTGGAAGTGGTGGAATTATCTTCTGTTAGGTACAAAGGCAGAAAACTGAAAATGATGGGGGAGGCAGCTACTCTCTGGAGACCTAAAACTAGGTCGAAAAACAAACTAAGGTTAAATATGAAAAAGCTGTTAAATCCAAAATTGAAGACTGATAAGGTGACTATCTCTGATGAAGAATCCATGGGGGATGATAAATCAAAGTTAGATAAACTACAGCCAGGTAAAGAAGAAGATATTAAGTCAGGGAAAGTAGCAGATGAAGGAAACTCCAAGTCCATCATTGAAGATACTTCTGAGAAACTGTTGACAGAGGAAGCACAAATATTTAAGAAGTTTGACATGTTTTGGAAACCTAATGAAGAGCACGATGCTGCAATAGAGAAATTGGTAATTCTGACAAAGAAAATTTAAAGAAGACTGTCAAACAGTATAAGCATCAAATGAATTACATGCAGGAAGTTAATGATGGTTTAATGATGGCAAATAGAAGACTAAGAGAGGATCTTCAGGATGTTCATGACAATTTTCAGGAATTAGTGGTGGATGCCAAGGAAACACTCAGAAGGAAAAGGGCTTCTGACATGCACGGTTCAGAGCTGGAAAAAACAGTTGAAAATCTACAACAGGAAAATGAACACCTTCAGAAGAAGATAGCTGAGTTGGAGAAGAAGCATAAAAGAGTAAAGAGAAGGTCCTCAAGCCCAGATGGTATATCTCTTCTTGTGGAGGCAGCGAAGGAGATATGAGGCAGTTAGTAGTTAGGAGTTATTTTAGACAAACTTTTTGTTTTAGTTAAAGAATTTACTATTTTTAGCAAACTTGTAATTTTGTAAAAATATAAATTTTACTTTACCTAATCTAGTGATTCGATGGAGAGCTAGGAGGGAAAAACCCTAACTGTTTTTGAGAAGAAAACTATTTAGAGAGGAAAGAAAAACATTGTAAGGGTTCTGATTTTTGGGAGCATCAGGAGGTCTGCTAGCTGCTTGTACTTTCAGACTTATTCAGAGATAGGTACTGTAACTCTTATATGCATTTACTGATGAAATTATGAATATATGACTCTTTCCCCTTCATTTGGTCTGTGTTGGCTTCATGTTTGAACTTGTTTAGTTTCATGAATGACAAATTCATTGCTGGTTAATGTGTATTTTCTAGTAGTGCTTGTCCTTTATGTGTGAACTTCAGTACAGTCTTTTGTTGGATTTTTGTGATATATATGCATCTTTATCAGTATATGTGTATGATTTAGTTGTTACTTATCTGCTGAATGTATTCCCTGCATGTTCTTGAAGTTTATGACCAAAAACACACAAAACAAAACCCTAAACCCTAGTTTGAATTGAGTTTTACTCTTGAGATTGTGTTGGCTTGTTACCCTAGCCTTAGTAACAATTTCTGGCACAAACACCTCCCACTTCTAATTCTTGAAAATATTTTTCCCTTCATGTACGAATCTCACAATCCTATAAAATTAGTTCCCCGCCTTCTTGTAGTTTCCTTAGTCCTACCAACATTTATTGTGGTATCCATTATATATTTTATGAAATTTATTTGGTAGCAATATGATTTGTAGTCATGCAACCTATGATTATTTCAACTCCCCAACATAGAGCATCAATGGTTTCTTATTATACTATCTTTTTGAAAAATCAATTGCTTTGCAAGAAAAACAATGTTATATAAATTTGAACCAAAAATGAAAACAATAAGCACATTTTCCCCTAGAAAAACCCAACTTGGTAAACACCATCTTTGAAATTATGGCTTATGTTCAACCCTTTATTAATTAAGGAAATGTATATCACAAAGGCTCAATGGAGCTTTGATCTTGGCTTAAAAAATTAAAACACCAAAAAGAAAATCATTTTCCTACTCCAAGCAACTTTCTTCCATGAACCAAATTCATTTAGTATTGGCCTAGTACCATCTCTACTTTATTTGCAATTTCATGCAAAATTGGATATTGTTCCAACTTGTCGCAAATATCTCGCTATCCTAATTTTTCTTTTCAATATCATCCAAAATCCTTCATAATACCCTTGATATACATTCCAGTGTCTTATTATAACCTCCTACCATGCCCCTTTATATTCCTCTCCTAATTCCCAACACCTCAAGAAATAGTTGCAGAATGATTCTAGTTGCAAATGTCCTTTTCATACACCATCAAGGAGGGTTAGGACAAGAATATTCACGGGCGATTAGTTGAAACTTTTGATTGATTCATATTTTCCATTTTTTCCATGAGTATGCCTTTATATTATACTTTAATTTGCATATATATTTTATTTGCAGCATCCCATTTCCAAGCTTTACTTCCCATGTTCTTTACATGAGATGTGGAGTGCATAGGGTGGACCTCTTGCCTTCTCAATTCATCATTGAACCACATTAGCTACTTCACAATCCCCTATTGTGTCAACAACTCAACATATTTTTCTACAAACTGAGAAGAGTATATATAACCTCTGCTTTGACTCACCTAAGACTCTATGTGCCCAAAATTTTGTAAGCCTTATTTACCTTAGATCATTTCAAGTCTTTTCTTAGGGCATGATCTAGTTTTTTATATTTTTTCAGCTATGTACTTAGCCATTTCTATTTATTTGAATGATCTATTTGGATCATGTATCATGGTTATTATTCGAGCAACATGTCATTTTTCTCTGGAACCTCTTCATGGGTATTAAGGGTAAAATAATGGTTCAGAAGGCTTTAGAGCTCAAGAAGTGATATGAATGCTCTCTAGATGGCTTTGATGAGATTGTGGTGAACACTAGAAGGGTACTAGAGGAGGCTATGATGAACGATAGGAACTTTGATATATTAGGTCAATTATTAGCTTTGGCATTGTTTCACTTCTTTTCCTCATATTATAGTCTTGGGAAATCAATATTTTTGGCATTAAATCCAACAATAATCATTTTGGATTGATGGAATTACGTATATCAAATGTTAACGTTGCATAATTGGATGCAACAGGGGTGTTTGAGAATGTTGAATCCATTTTTTCATTAAAAACAACAATTTCATAAATCTAAAATTAAAAATTTGGCAAATATTGTTTGGCATAATAGGAAACTAATAAATGTCAAATTTGTAGAACATTATTCTTGCAAAATTGTGAAAGGAACCTCTTGATCTAAAGAGGATTTCAAAAAATAAAAATACTCGTCAATAGTTTTTCATCTTTGATATGAGATTACATTCATGCTTTACTACACCTTAGTGAAATGCAAATAAGAATATAATTGATGACACATTAATAAACATTAGAAGAGAAAGAAGACTATATCCAAGATGTCGAGAGAAAAACATAATTACAAAAAGAGTGGATCGGATGGTCGATATCTACCCATCCTTATCCTCCACAATATTAATATGACCAACTATCAAAGAAGATATGGTATTTTACAGTTGATTTGCAAGGATTTTTTGCTCCCTAAATTCATGTTGGATAGATATATCTAGAAATCCACTCCTCTAAAAAATCACTTGATCCATGACAATATGTAGTCCAAAAATTTAAGCATGGAGAATCCCAACATCCACCTAAATACCAGTAAGGAGTATCTAAATATTTTCAAATTGGAAGTTTTTATTTCATTTGTTATTGAAATCAAGGCTATCGGGGAAAATAGGTCTTCCCATTTTCTTTAACACCATGCCTATACCTAAAGAAAATGAGAAGTAATGTTCCTCAAATTTATACAACACCCCACTTACATCACAATTTTTTTGGTTCCCCATCAAATCTCCATCAATAAAATCCATTCCCTTGTCATATCTATGTCCATAACACTAATTATATTATCCTCTATATTCGGAGGAGTCTTGAAATATTTTGGCACAATTTTATTTTGTTGACAACCTAGAATGTTCAATGAATTAATGCACATTTTTTTCTTATTCTACAGTACAGTGCATTTCCTTTTCCCTAGTCTATAACCTTCTTACATTGCCAAATTACATTGTTTAGTTGAGTCTTATGACCAACACTTTGTTCATATCCTTTTCAGATCAATAAACTACTCTACGCCATAACTCCTACACACAAACTTGGAATTGGTCACACAATAGCTTGTTGGAAATCTCTTGTTGAGAATTACAATTTGAAGTGCAAATTGGGACACATGTAGATGCAAATATGGATGTTGGGATGCAAATAGAGATGAAAATAAGGATGCAAAATTGATGACATGATGCAAAATAAGAACATTGTGGACACATTTCAATGCAAATTGGGATGCACAAAGACATCAAATAAGATGCAAAGGGACACAAAAAAAAGGGATGCAAAAAAACATCATGCATCCCAATTGTAAATTTCTTGTCGTTTGAGATGAAAAAATAGGGATTTGTTTTATTTTGGATATCAAGATACACCAAACACAAGCATGTGCTTGTCATTTTATTAATGCATCCATCAAGTTGATGGGATCATAGGGGCGAAAGAAAATGAAATGGATTTAGAGGTTATTGCACAACTTATTGTTCTGATTCTAATAGTTGTATCAAGACTTAAGTAAGGACAATTAAGGTCGTTGGCAATATTATTCAAATTAGCTTGATGAAATACCCATTTTTTCCACAAGGAGAAGGGACAATAAAGAAAATTCAAATTGAATGTTATGTTAGCTAACGGGGATTATATCAGCTACATGCTACCATCAACCTACCAAGCCATATGTTGATTGTAGTGGTTTATTTGGATGATATCTTGGTTTTTAGTGAGACTAAGGAAGGGTAGAACACATGGCATTTCAAGTTAGTATTTGAAGTAATGAGGCCAAGGTAAGAATTGTGTATAAACTTGAGAAAGTGGGTGTTCTTCAAATAATATTGGTGTACTTAGGAATCACTACATGAAGGGAAATTTATGCATGGTCCATGGTAGATGAAGGCATTTTTAGACTAACCCTTGTTTTAATGTTGTGGAGGTGAGGATTTTTCATGCTATTGAAAACATTTATAAGAATTCATATGAAATTTTAGTGGTATATATGCAATGACCTTAGTGTATGCAAGAGCGCACATTTTTATGGATGTGATTAGCACATTAAGTTTTGATTTATTGAAAAATAAGATAACATAAACAATTTTGGCCACTTGCCAAATTTTAACAAAGTATTTGAGGTGGATTGTGATGCAACAGTTGTTTCAGTTGGAACGATTTTGATTCAATGGGGGGTATTAATAGGATATTTGATTGAGAAGTAAAAGAAAGTGAAGAGATGATCAATGCATGATCTTAGGTTTTGCATGATTGTACAAGTACGATTTCATTTGGGGCAATATTTATTGTCCAACAATTTTGAGTTGGAGGGACCACTAAGCGCCCAAGTTTGTAAATATATGACAAAGTTGAACCAATTGAACGTCAAGTGTTTGGAATACCTATAGAGTTAATACTTTTGACATTGATGAAATATAAGGAAAACAATAACAAGTAAATATGTTAAAAAGTGGCTAGCCCCTACCAAATATAAAAATTGAGGAAGTAAATAGTTCTAAGTTAAATGTAGAATTTGAGAAAGTAAATAAAAAATCATAAGAACATAAGAAGAAATTATAAGTAGTCACATCAATAAATAATTGTCATCGTAAAAACATTAAAATAAAAATATATAGAATTGGGCACATCAAAATCAAACATCATATGAGAAATGACAACAATTTTCGTTTAGTTAACAATGGTATGTGAAGGTTGCCACATGGCACTTTTTGAAAATTCCATATTAAATGTTTTTAATTTCGTTTTCTGTGTTTTAAAAGTAAAGTCACACTCTCAAGGATTTATGTCCCATCCATAACATCTTTGACCAATCAAGAAATGGGATGGGAATTAAAAATTCTGAAATTTATTTTTAATTTTCAAAAAATTCAATAAGTTTTTGAAAACTTTGAAAAACTTTATAAAAAATATAGCATGAAAAATGAATTAATTCAAAGTCAAATCACTTTGACTTGCAAATGAAAAGCATACTATTTGCTTTGATATGGACTAATAAAGTGGTGTGTGTGTTTATTAGAAGAGAATTGTCGTTAACAACCATGAACTATGAAACAACAAACTTTCAGACAATCATAGGAGATATATGAGAGTGACAGAGATTTTGCACAAATTGCAAATATCTATAAGAATCCAATGTTGTAATATAGAACAACATAATCCAAGGTTGGAAGGTGTGGGTGGAGTCTATTTCGACTCAGAAGGAAACAAAATGAAAGATTATGCTTGGGGTATCGGAAGAAGGACCAACAATGACGCGGAGTGGCTAGCACTAATAAAAGGACTGAAGTTAGCCAGGAGCGATGGTCTTGAAGAACTAATGGTGTTTGGGGACTCAATGTTAGCCATAAGAGAAGCAATAAATTTAATTAAGAATCGAAAGAGTCCTTCTACGAAGATTCATTGTCTTTTCAAATGTATAGTCACTGATTACAAAAATATCAATTTCCTTCATTTGTTACGATCCAACAACTCAAATGCGGATGGTATGGAAAATAATGGGGCTGGACTCGACTGTGGAATTATTGTATACAACCAGAATGAGCAAGGAAAGGCTTGGGTTCCTTAACCTTGTGATGACTAGTTATCATTTGATGTCTAGCTATGGGATGGACCCACTCCTCTTGCTTTGGCTCGACCTCACACCATCAAAACATAGCCATATCCACTTGAATCTGTTTGAAATCGACCTTCGAAACCACAGTTGGATCAACGTCCCGAGCAAGGAAGCTCTCACATGCTAGAGTCACATGGCCATCCTAAAGCGAGTTAATGATTGGGGAAATCGAGAAACAAGTGGCATATACGGTGTTACCCCTACCGTCTCCTCGTTCATTCTGCAGTTGAGCAGCAACAGAGGGAACCGGCGAGGCATGAAGAATACCATGATGGATCATAGCTTGGGTTGTAGGCAATCGGGCCTGAGTGATAGGAGATATCTTAAGAAACTTGGGAGCATTAAGTTTGTTGAAGGATCGGATCCAGGATGCCAGGGGAGTCTTATCCGTGAGCACTTCGTGAATAAAACTGAGGGTTGCCCCACGCAGGATGTTAACAACTCGGAGGAGATTATGGAAGTCATGCGGGAATTAGAGACTCAAATACACATGATACGAGGTGAAAACTATGAACTAAAGAAAGAAATAACTCACATGTATTCTCTAGTGCAAGTGACCAATTCTGAGCTGAGAAATCGAACCACTAAAATTAATGAAAAGGTGGATAGTCTAGTCAAGGTTATGGAAAAAGGGTGCCCCTGTTCTGCAATACCGGATGCCAAAGTCACCTATGTTCATTGCTGTGCCAAAATTGTGGAATCTAAAATAGACAATATGAGGGATGATATCAGGAAGCTCATGCAAGAATTGCTCTCGAATGCTGGAGGTATGGTTAATGGCAGCGTTGGGATGCAGACCTAAAGCGTTCAAGTTCAAATTTTGGGCACCATTAGCTACGACAGTGATGTGCATTAGAGGCATTTGGTCTTGGTAGCCTGCAAGACCAGCTTGGATTCCCGAGGTTTTTAGTTATCAATGATGTAATGCTTATTAGAACAGCTTGATAGGTGTTTAATTTCAGCAGTTAAGGTTTTTTTTATGTAATGTATGGTGCAGGCCTAGAAAAGAAAACTGAGAGAAATGGCTGCTCTGTTTGTCTTGGAACAGCCTCCTTTTGAACCTTTGTAACTTGCATTTTTTATCTATTTTATATACTAAAGTTTCAACCGTTTCCGTTAATATATATATATATATATATATAACAACATAATGGGATTATTTTTTACAATATGGGTACTTTTTCAAAGGTAGATAGTTATGTTTTCAAAGAGTTTAATGTGGGGAAATTTTAATTAAAGAATATGTAGAGGCATATTAGGTTAACATTTTGGTACAATGAGATGCAAATATTGTTAGCATAGTTACTAACTTGATGAGAAAACCTCAAATTTCTTATTTTTTTATAAATCATGTTTAATTATTATTTTACCAGGTATTTCAAAATGTGGTGTCACTAGTATCACCCTTTGTTTCTCTAGGGGACAGAAAAGAGGGGAGTCAAGTTATACCATTTTTCAACCATGACCACTATTGTTGCTAAAAAAAACTTTAAAACAATCTTCGAATAGAAAAGTGGCGTTACTAGTAATACCTTATTCTTTCTAAGTTAAAATTGCTTGTTTGAAACCATGGCCTTAACAATGGATATTGTCAAAACCAAAATTTAAAATTACACCCTGTATCAAAAATGATACTACAAGTAGAACCCTTTTTATTTTGGGGGTTAAAAACACAACTTGTTTGAAAATGTGGCTTTAGTAACTGGTATTATTGCAACCAAACTCTTAAAATCAACCCAAATTCAAAAAACAATGCTAATAATATCACTCTTTTTTAATTGCAACATTTTTAAACCATGGAGTAAAAAATCAATAATATTACAAATAAAATAGCCCCACTCCACTGTCCCCTTAAAACACACATATTATTTACAAAATAAAAATTAATTTTGAAATATAAAAAGAAAAAAGAAAAACTATTTTAAAACAATAATAATATATATTTATAAATAAATAAAACCGTTCTTATAATCGCCCCATCACCCTCCCAAAGAGTGGGATGAAAACGGTTAGCAGGGCAATTCGATTCTACACCATATATATATACATATATATATATATATATATATATATAATTTTTATTTTTTATTTTATTTTTAATTTGTGGATTTTTATTTGGAGGAGCCAAGGTGATTTTTTTTACAAAATCATTAGATTTTTAGGTCATCATTTTAAAAACACCTCAATTTTAAGCTTATAAAAAAGGGTTTTTCTACTAGCACATATTTTCAATTCGAGGGTTGATGTTAAGATATTAGTTGCAACAGTATCAATTATTAATACTATGGTTTTTGAACAAGTTTTCATTATAATCCCAAAAGAAACAAAAGTTGTTAGTTGCAGCACCTCTTTTTTATTTGGGGGTAGATTTTAGTATTTTGATTACAGTGGTACTAATTGAGACCATGGTTTCAAACAAGTAATTTTAACCCCATAAAAACATGGTGCTACTGAAAACACCAGTTTTCAATTAAGGGGGAACATGAACATTAACTATTCTAGTTGAAATTCAACTCTTATCATAACAAATTAAATTTAAACATCAATATTTTATGTATCTTTCAAATTTTAAAATTGTAAATATATTTAAGCATATATAAAACTTTATGGTAGTCGTACTATGTCAAATTTTGAATTACCTGTGAATTTCCATGCACAAGGTACCAGTATGATCAAAACTTGCTACTATGTTAAAGCTAGCATAATTACCAACTTGACGAAAGTTATGACATGAAATCTAACTCTGAAAACCTATATTTTTTGGTTAAAATACCAGAATTAACCCCAAATCAAAAAGTGATGCTATTAGTAGCACCATTTATTTTTCAACGTTAAAATTATTTCTTTTGCAACCATGGCCTCAAAACCTTGGAGTGTTACTGACAAAAATTTTAAAATCAACTCCAAATCGAAAGTGGTGCTATCAATAGCACCATTTTTTTCAAGGATAAAAATCACAACTTGAACAACTAGTACCATTGCAACCAAAAACCTTGAAATCAGTTAAAGAATCGAAAAGCGGTACTACTAGTAGCACCATTTGTTCTATTGTCAAAATTACGTGTCTGAAAACCTGGCGTTAACAATTGATACCATTGCAACCAAAACCTTAAAATCAACTCCGACATTGCTACTAATAGCATCTTTTTTCTAAAGATTAAAATTATGACTTATTTGAAATCATGACCTTAACCATTAATATTATTATAACCAAAATATTAAAATCAACCCCTAATAAAAAAAAATAGATATTATCAATAACATCATTGTCGTTATCATCATCGTCATCATCATAATAATAAAAACTAAACCTAAAAAAATTAACATTTTTTAACCCTTAACTAAAAATAAAATTAAAAATAATCAAATCAAAACAACAACTCCTTGAAGCTTCCTGGTTCTTAAGGAAAAAACAACCACAACGAAATCATCCCCACACCTCCCACCTTATTCGCCTCCCCCACTCTACCACCCCTTACCATAATTCCCTTGTCCCCTTCAATAGATTATTTTTAATCTAGTTTATGTTTTTGTTTTAAATTTACTTTTAACTTTTTAAAATATGTTTATATAAGTCTTTTAGAATTTTTAAATTATGTTGTTAATAATAATAAAAATATCCTGTTTATATTTTATATTTTTTAATAATATTTATATTTTTTAAATTTATTTTTATTTTTTAAATTGGTCTTATGTGTTTTTTTAATTTTTTAAATTAGGTTTTTAATGATGTTTTTTTTAATCAGTTTAAAATTTGTTTTATATGTGTTTTATAATTATTTAAATTAAGTTTTTAATAATCTTTTTTAAATCGTATTTTTAAGATTTATATAGAAAGAGTTTATTTAAAATATAAGGTTTTATATTTATTTAATTTGGATGGTTTTTTTTATTTTTTTTTATTTTTTACCTTTAATTTTAAGTTTGATAACTCAAACGATCCTAGGTTTTGTAATCTTCAACCATAAAAATCTTTTGTTTTTTTTATGATATTACTTTTAACATTAACAAATGTTTATATCATAATTTCAAAAATGTTGTAATTTACAAATTAAAAATAAGGGTGATATTAATAATACATATTTTCAATTCAAAATTTGATTTTAAGATTTTAGTTACAAATTGTTAAAACATTTATTTCAAACAATTTGTAATTTTAATTTTGAAAAACAAAAAGTTACCGGTAGCATCACTTTTTAATTTGATATTTGTTTTATTATTTTAATTGTGTTGGTACCAATTGTTAAACCATGATTTCAAACAAGTTGTAACTTTAACTCCAAATTTTAAAATAAAATAAAGTAAATTGTTACTTGTAGTATCACTTTTTCGATTCAAATGTTTGATTTTAAGGTTTTCATTGCAACAATACCAATTAGTAAGATCATGGTTTCAAACATGTAATTTTAACATTGAAAAAAAGGGATGCTGCCACTTTTCGATTTGGACGTTGATTTTAAATTTTTGGTTGCGATAGCACCAATTGTTAAGGCCATGGTTTCAAACAAGTTGAAATTTTAACCCCCCCAAAAAAAGGTACCGCTAATAGTACCACTTTTCGATTTTTGTTCTGATTTTAAGGTTTTTGTTAGCAACATTATGGATCATAGTTGCAAAATATTGTAATTTTAACCCCTTATATATATATATATATGCTATTAGTCTCACCACTTTTTGAAATGAGGATAAAATAATCACTAAATGCGAGAATTTTGGAGGGTTCTCATCAACTAAGTAACTATGTTGGACATGGTGTGGGTTTGATGCAATGTTAGTTACAATTTTTAGATTTTTAAAGACGAATTTTACCTTGTAGGAATACCTAAAGAAGGTTGTGTGGGGATTCGTGAACTATTAAACGTGATCACTTCAAACAAAACATTACCTTTTTAGTATTTGTTTTGTAGATATGAAGCAAGATGGTAATGAAATTGATGTTAGGTTAATCTTGACTTGGTTATAAAGTGATTAAAGATAACCTTGATTCAGTCAATAATGGGTTTATTATTAGTGGTTTGTAGGCCCATAGTTTTGAGTAACTCCAATGTAAGATGTCAAAAGTGGTTGATGTTGGCGGTAGCCAAGACAAATAGATATCTAATTGGTAGTGGTTTCCCCTATATATGGTTTCCATGTTAAAAACATGTGTTCCTCTTGTGCGCTTGTTTTTGTGCATTATTATTATTTTCTAACATCTAGTATCAGAGTGAGGTTAGCTTGGACTTGTCATGAGAGTGGCTAGGGCTCTAATGTCGAAAAGGCCTGTGGAGTATATGCAACGGCATTAATTGAAGAAGCACATGGAACATAGTGGATGAAGAAGTTCCTAGTTAAGGAGTGCTTTATTCGGTTCACTGTAGTAGAGATGGATGCATTTAAAGAAGCACGTGAATGTTTCTTGCATCACATACTCTTGTAAGCATTTATATGAATTAATCACAATTTAAATGGGCATATAGTTGTAAGACCTATTTAGGCATGTGTACCCTTGGCTTGGTGGGTCACCTATGTAAAGGCTAATGCATATTTAAGTACACTAAAGAGGGGGGCATGTTGTTATTCTTGATACCTAGTTAAAAACTTTGAGGCGAGTTGGTTCTTACCCCAATTCAAGTTTAAAGAGGGCAATGTTAGGTTGATCTTGACTTGGTTATAAAGTGATTAAATATAACCTTGATTTGGTAAATAATGGATTTACTGTTAGTGGTTTACGGGCCCATGGTTTTAACTCCATTGTAATATGTCAAAAGTGACCGATGTTGGCAATAGCCAAGACTAATAGTTATCTAATTGGTGGTGGTTTTCCCTATATAGGGTTTCCATGTTAAAAACACTTGTTACTCTAGTTATGCACTTGATTGTGTGCACTATTATTATTTTCTAACAATTGCAATATAATTCACAATATAATCCTCAAGTGATTCAAAATGGATCAATATATAACTTTTCACCTACTTGGAGCTTTCAGTATCATAAGATTGGTTGAATTGGCTTGTAGGGCCCATTTTACGAGCATGTCTCATTTTGCATATTTGGGGTTCGGGACCTTTTGGATGTTTGAGGGTATAACTGATTTTTGGGGGATCAAAAGTTCATCACTTGTTAAATGTACCTCTAGTTGATTCTACACTCTGAGACCTTTCCAACGGTCCAAAAATCGCCTCAAACGGAGGTCATATGCAAAAGTTATGACTCCCACAAGTTAAACTATCTAGTTGACCACCATGATATCGATTGGATTCCATGTCAGCTCTCATTTTGCACACATGTGGAGCTATTCACCTATGGACCTTCAAGAACATTCTAGAAGGACCAAAACCCTAACCCTAATTGAGAGTTGAGGCATGCAAAAACCCCTAAAATTAGCCATAGATGGCTATCGGGCTATGTTAAATATCAGGCCACTGGAAGAAAGGGTTCCATTCTTTTGATGTATTGCATTGTTCCATAGTTGAGCAACAACATGAGAGTGGATGTTAAAGAAAAATAGAGTAAATAGGAGTCATGTAGCCATTATGGTTGCAGAGCCATAGGAAACTCCATAGAGAGTACCATTTCCTTTGTATTTGCAATTTGACATAAAGAGCAAGGGATAGTCCTCATTTGTGGATGGGTTTTTCCCCATAGTGGGTTTTCCCAGGGTATACATTATGTTATTGTGTGGATTGTGTACTTATTTACTCTGGTTATTCTTGTTTCAATTCCAGTTTTTTGTCATTCAATAAAAATAATCTAATAAAATAAGAACTAAGTTGTAAGATCCCTTGTGACCAACTGTTCAATTCAAACAAGTTATACAACTTGACGAGAACTCGACATTGTTCTCATTTTTGGGGGGATCAATTTTAGTAATTGTTTTTACCTACGATACAAAAAATGTGTATACTGGTAGCACCATTTTTCATTTTGAGCCATTTTTTTGTGATTTTGAAACTTCTTGGTCATAAGAAAAATATAACTTTTATTTACAAGGGCCTTTTTCCAAACTTTACCAAAAAATCGACATTTAATAGCTAGTTATAGTAAAAAAATACACATATTTTTGAATTTTTGTCAAATTTAGAAGCTAGTTAGAACAAAAAAAATGCATTTAAAAAAAAATCACTGAACTTTTATCTTAAAGAAATCATTTTTGGGGAAAATTTCTAAACAAAATGACAAAAAAAGACATTTCAAACCATTTTTCAACGTATTTTCTGCTATTTGATGTATAAAAATGATACTCTTTAACATTATTTTCCATAATGTGATGATTCACATAAATTCAACAAAACGTATACCGTATATTTCTAAATAGCATATTAAAAACATAACAGTTATTCTCAAAATAAAATCTTCAATTCAAAACATTACAAAAATATCTTATCAAAAATTTGTCAACTTTGACATTTTCCTCAACGATGTGAAACTAATCAGCAATATCATGCAGCCCAAAATCTTCATCGAAATTGACATTTTCTGTTGGTTGGCTCTCTTATTGGACCTCAATGTGTTCTTCCATTGGGTCCTCTACTTCTGCAAAATGCCCAAAGTGATATTTTCATAACATCCCTTTTAAAGGAGGTTGAGGCTCTTTTGACATCTTTGCCACAAGTGACTTACTAAATTCTCCTTTCTTCAAACCAACTTCCTGCATTCATCTGGAAGAACTTTCATAGCATTAATTATTTGCATGATATAATTTCACTGAAGTAGATCATTCTTAATGGATATGCAATTTCTTCAGTTTTGTAAGGAACATGCTATTGTTGTACCTAATCACCACATACAAAACAAAAAAAAGTTAAATAACATAATGAAACATAAATTTAAAAAATATATATTAAGTTGAATTTTTTTACGACACTAGTTTCATATGTAATATCATAAATATTACCTGATCCCAAGAACAAATCTAGAACCTAATATCCTTCTTTTCACATAGTATCTATGAGATAATTAATCAATGCTTGTGTCTTTTGGTAGATGTTTACAGTCTCTACTTTCAAATATCTTTCTTCGTATGTCAACTTGTTAACCACGGCATTATAAGACAATAATTGACCATATTTGCCTTCACTCTTTACATTGATTAAAAGAGATTCATAGGTCAATCTTTTGTCCAACACGCAAGATCTATGTTTTCAGTATCACTCATAAATGGATTAGTGTTGGAGCTACGAATGTTAGGCTTATGCCTGTAACAGAAATAGATAAGAATCTAATTAACTTATAGAAAAATAATTTTGGTTTCAAAATTCAAATGTTTAATAATATACTACAAATATCTTACTAATACAGTTGTTTCCTTGAGTTTGCTTTATCCTTGAAGTTTGTTAGCACTGCTCCTCCTTGTACATTTGAATGGAAAACAATAAATCTCCATAGGGGTGATATTGTGACATCCAAAAATCCCGAACCCACTTTATTGAATGATTGGTATGTATAAGGCTCACAATCATAAGTAATGTTTTTTATCATGTATCCATGATGGATATATGCAATAACTACGAAGTACTCCTTTTTTGGAACAAGGTTTGAAATGTTTGCACAATCACCCAAAATCACTTTATATTGCATAGTTTCGAGCCCATTCCAAACATGATGATCAAGGGTGTCATCAAGTTCAACATTTGCAAGACGTTGTCTTCTTTGCCGTTCTATTTTGGCTCTTTGAATATGAATTTTGAAAGACTCTATTACTGTCCTCTCCTCTGACATCTTTGAAAACAAAATTATATCTATAAGTAATAAAATAGAATTCAATTCACCTAGAAATAAATAAAATATAAAATATCATAAATCATCATACATTTTTGTATGCAACAAAAAAATCTTTTAAGTTTTCCATGGAGCTTGAATCTGGATAGTTTCATTTGACATCGTTTCAACTCTTCTCACCAAACATTATAACCATATCCTCTTGTATTTCCATGTAAACCTTAATAATACATAATGTAAAAATAAATGGCGTTTACAATGACATCTAATAATAACATAATGCTTATTTAATAAAAAATCTTAAACTCAAAAAAAAAACCTATAAACTTACTTTTCAAATTCATTGCACATTTCCCCCATGGATAATTCACCTGAATTTACACGTGATAGTATTGTATATATAATTGTTTCATCCTTCACACCTTGCAATGATCTCCAATGTGTTATAGTCATACCTTCTGGCAAATTCTTGACATTAGGGCCTCCTTGACTACTGCTCCATGCAACTGCTTTATTTTTTTTACCTTTTGATTTTTTACGTCAATATTCTCCCACATGTTAAATATGTCATCAATCAAATCTCATATGGGGCCCATTCTAAATGCCAACTAAAAATAGTTATCTACAGCTCTGAATGCATCACTTCCTTTCAAACCTTTATGTTTCACATTGTCCTCTTTAATAGGGATACCTATTTCCATACAACATTGTTTATGTAAATTTGCATCAACTTTCAATCCATCCCCACCACATATTTGTTCAAATTCATTGTGGATAAATATAACCCTTTGAATGAATTTCATGGACATCCTATAGTCATTATCTGTGTTGTGATCCCATGTCAATAGTTTTGCTTCCACATCTGTTAAACCAACGTAAATGATGCATTTAACTGTTTGAAAAATAGGGTTTTTGGGAAATCTTGCATCAATTCTTTTCTAGCCTCCGCAGAATGATTTCCCCCCAAAACATAGTAGTTGTAATCAAAACATCTTAATTCTTCAAATGCATCTCTAACAGGAACATCTTTTGGCTCAAAAAGAACTAGGTAGTCAACCACATGTGCATAGGGATTGTGCCTCATCAATGCTTTCAAGTTATGAACATGCAAGCGATGTGGTTTCATAATTTGATACTTCTCTTGGCCTTTTGTGTGTCTATAAATTTGTTTCACATTTAAATCAAATGTATTCCCATTGTGAACCAACTTATCCCTCCGCAATCGAGCTCGAATAGCATTTTGTGTTGTCTAAACAACGCCATCATATAGATCACCACATGAAGTGATGATTTCCAAACTGTCCCCCTAGTTTTTACTATGATTTTCAACATTGGATTGAACATCTTCTCTCCTCCTTTTATGTCTTGAAGCAGTTGTATATAAAAGAACAACTTGTTGATCTAGAATGGAAACATCCTCATCTGGATAGGTATTTTAGAAGAGTGTCTCTTACTCTTACCAATAGAAGTAACATCCTCATCACCGGCAATTCGTCGATCATGTTCAGTTGGGCGAGATATCCTTTTGAATGTAACCTTCCTAGGTACTTCATTTGATTATTGGATGCCTTTTCCTTTCTATGCTTGTACTTCTTCAAGAACATTTTGCACTTTTTTCTGCTTTAGTGTTTCTCCCTTCTTTGGTGCTTCTCCCTTATGAAGAGGGGCATTAATGACATCCATCAGATTTTCTTCTATAGAATAAATTCCATTTAGAATATGGGAAAGTAGCATAGCAAAATCCTGCGAAATAAAAACATTATTGTATTAAATATATTGCATGGTCATATAAATCAAAATATATGAAATTCAGAAAGATATAAAAATATAGAAACTTATACTCTTACGCTCAATATCATGCACGACTCCTGCACAAAATTATGTGAAATCCTTCAAAGAATATCGGATTTTGACAAAGGTTTTAGCTTGTTTCACTAGTGCATAAACAATGTATTTACCCGGCACCAAACAAATATCTCACAACAATCCCAATGAGTGATAATCATTTTTAAGGTATGCAAATGCAGCACAATATAAGTGAATATTGTCTAGGCTTCCTTGATATTTCTCTTTCAAAAACTAAGAATAGTCCATTTTCTCTTCATTTGGTGCGTGTTTCCATTCTCTAGAATTCTTGGCTTTTAAATCATCACTGGATACAACTTCATCACGCGCAAGATTCTCAGATGCCTCAACTATTTTTTCGATGACTTCATTAATGATCTCACTCCAGAGATGTTTACATATAGCTTTCTTGATGCCATTTTCCCTATAGCCAGAAACAAAACAAAAAAAATTAGTATATGTTTAAAATAAATAGTTGCACTTAAAAAAAATGTTAACATATAGTTTTAAAAAGCATTAATTTTTTTTTAAATGTAGAGGGGGCTCAAGAATTTTTTTTTAAATGCATAGCCCAAGGGATATGCATTTACGGGTTTTGCATAGCCCTTGGGTTGTTGTATCATATCACAAGGGTTATGCATTGGGCATTCCCCCGCACCTAATGCATATCCCTTGGGCTATTATATGGGTGCTACATAGCATAGCCCAAAGGCTATGCATTGGGAGTGATTAGGAACGCCCCCACTCCCAATGCATATCCCTTAGGATATGTTGCGGGGTTGTCGTAGCATAGCCCATGGGATATGCAATGGGACGCCAAAGGGCGCCCAATGCATAGCCTGTGGGCAATGGGATGCCAAAGGGCGCCCAATACATAGCCTCTGGGCTATTGCATAGCCCACGGGCTATGCTACGGGTTCCCTTTGGGATCCCGTAGCGCCCAACAGGTGGGCACTATGGGCGCCCAAAGGGGGCCCGGGTCCAGAGCTCCGTTCCCCCCCCTGGGAGCACAGCTCCACCCTAGGCCCCATTTGGGCGCCCACCCGTCGGGCGCTACGAGTGCCCAAAGGGCGCCCGGGGGAGGAGCTCTGCTCCTCCCCTGGTAACCCTTTGGGTGCCCGTAACATAGCCCGTGGGATATGCAATGGGCGCCCAAATCCTCCTCCCTCGGGCGCCCTTTGGGCTCCCATAGCATAGCCCATGGGGTATGCAATGGGTTTCCAAATCCCTTTGCATAGCCCACGAGCTATGAAATGGGTGCCCAAAGGGATATTGCATAGCTCATGGGCTATGCATAGCCCAAGGGTTATGCATTGGGCGCATTCTTTGGGTGTATGATTCCTCGAGCCCAAAGAAAAAATAAAAACCCAGGTTTTGACAAGCCGAAGCCCAAAGGAAAAAAAATTACATTAAAACATTAGAAATTTAAAGTATTAAAAAAAAAAAACATTTACATTCCAAAAATAATTTAACTAACCTTGACAATGTTTGAAGCTCTTCGATGGTCTTCAAAGCCTTGTAGATCATTGTTTGCAAAGGGTGACTATAAAAAACCAAACTACGTTAATACAACATAAAATAAGTTTTTTTTAAATGACAAAAGCACAGAAAAAACATTGCCAAAGGAAATATAAAATAGAAATATTTATTTTAAAAATAAATAGAACTAACCTTCAAAGAACTATTAAATTACCAAAAATTTCAAACATGAAGAATAGAAAACCAAAATAGTTTATATGGTTAATATTAAGTTTAACATTATTCATTTTACGAATGCGGGATTAATAAATGTGTAATTAGCTAATGCATTATTTCTAAATTTAGAGAAGAAGGCATTAAATGATATTTGACTAGTGTTATGACTCTTTGTTTAAAAAATTAATGTAAATAACTAATATTGTATTAAAAAGTTTGGATAGCATTGTTTACATGTAATTTTATTAGTATTATTACCATTTTTATATGATAAATTAAATTATTTTTAATAGTGTTATGATTGTGTTAGGAATGTGTGATTTATTTTGCAGGGAAATTTTGAGGAAAAATTTTGGAGGGAATGCTTGGAAGGGAAAATTTTGGAGGGAATATTTCTTTCTTTTAGCTATAAGATTGTTGGGGGTTGACAGTTGCACCATTGTACTTTTTGGTGAGGAGTGTGAGAAAATTTCATTCTCTTATACGTTTTAGTGAAAATTCATGGACTCGTCTAAGTCAATCTCAATGTCTAAAGATGTACATGAAGATGATGGAAATTTTCATTTAAGTGGGGATTTCAAAGGCACCGATGATGATTTTCCTCCAAGTGAGGATTTTAAAGGAATTAATGATGATTATGAAGAGCTTCCTCCATGTGGAGATTTTAAATACATTGAGGAAGATGATGACAATTTTCCTCCAAGTGACGATTTTCAAGGCACCAATGATGATTTTGATCAAGGAAATGATTCTCAAGGCACCAACGATGATTTTCCTCCAAGCGATGATTTTCAAGGAACTAACAATGATTTTCCTTCAAGCCAATATTTTCCTCCAAGCGAAGATTTTGATGGAATAGATAATCATTTTGGTGAGGATGAAGGTACGAATGATGGTGTAGATGATTTTCCTCCAAGTGAGGATTTTAATGGAATCGATGATGATTTTCCTCCAAGCAAGGATTTTAATGGGATTGATAATGTTCCTCCCCCAAGCAAGGATTTTGATGGAATTGACGGTGATTTTCCTCCAAGCGAGGATTTTAATGGGACTGATAATGTTTCTCCTTCAAGCAAGGAGTTAGATGGCACTGATGATGATTTTCCTCCAAGCGAGGATTTTAATGGGACTAATAATGTTTCTCCTCCAAGCAAGGATTTTGATGGCACAGATGATGATTTCCTCCAAGCAAGTATTTTAATGGGACGGATGATGATTTTGGTGAGGATAAAGGAAACAACAATGTTGAAGATGGTTTTCCTCCCAGACAAGATTTTGATGGCTCTAATGATGATTTTCCTCCAAGTGAGGATTTTAACGGGACAAATGATGATTTTGGTGAGGATGAAGACACCAATAATGGTGAAGATGATTTTCCTCCAAGCGAGGATTATGATGGTAGCGATGACAATTTCCCTCCAAGCGAGGATTTTAATGGCAGCAATGATGATATTCCTCCAGGCAAGGATTTTGATGGCACAGATGATGATTTTCCTCCAAGCAAGTATTTTAATGGGACAAATGATGATTTTGGTGAGGATAAAGGCAACAACAATGTTGAATATGGTTTTCCTCCTAGCCAAGATTTTGATGGCTCTAATGATGATTTTCCTCCAAGTGACGATTTTAATGGGACAAATGATGATTTTGGTGAGGATGAAGGCACCAATAATGGTGAAAATGATTTTCCTCCAAGCGAGGATTATGATGGTAGCGATGACAATTTTCCTCCAAGCGAGGATTTTAATGGCAGCAATGATGATATTCCTCCAAGTGAGGATTTTAATGGGACGGTTGATGATTTTGGTGAGGATTAGGGAACCAATAATGGTGAAGATGAATTTCCTCCAAGAGGGGATTTTGATGGCACCGATGATGATTTTCCTTCAAGCGAGGATTTTAAAGGGACGGATGATGCTTCTGGTGAGGATGAAGGCACCAATAATGGTGAAGGTTATTTTCCTCCAGGCAAGGGTTTTGATGGCATTGATGATTGTTTTCATCCAAGCGAGGATTTTAATGTGACAGATAATGATTTTGGTGATGATGAGCCCACCAATGATGTTTATCTAACCTCAAATGATAAACTTGATATTGATCAGTATAATCATTATCCTACTAATTTTGGTGATGATAATCTTAATGAGAGGGATAATATTCCTAGTGATGAGGATATTCATTCTAATGAGGATGATTTAATGGTTCATGAAACGCAAAGGAAAATTGTATCAATGAGAAAGATCAATTGTAGGAGTAGGCCATTTTATATCAATCCAAATCATTCTAGTTATACAAGGTCTAGGAAAGATTTGCTCACAAGTCCCAGTTCTATTACTGATTTGATTTCAGGTGAGTGTTGCCAAAAAATTTGTCTGAAACAAATACACTACAATTATGCCTTAGAGAAAAGGCGAGCATATCTGTCAATAAACAAAAATATGCAAAATTCATATTTGGTAGGGTGCATAATTTCTACAAAGGCAGGTTATGATTATCGTATTGGAAGTATTTTTCTTTCCAGAAGGGCATTCAAAAGAATCCACTCAATTGGTAATCTTAGACTATCAAGAATCCAGACAAGGCTAGAAAATTATCCTACAATTTATTATAAAGAATATCATGCACGAGCTAGTGGGCCAATAACAAACATTGCAATGCCATGGATGCGTGACTTATTTTCTAAGCATGGAGAGAGTATGCCAGATAGAGAAACCATACACATTCCAGATAATTTCTCAAGGAAGGAAATATACAACTTGTACAAGGAATTTGTTCAAGATGTTGAAGGAAATAACAATTTCATTATATATGCATATTTTACAAGACTATGGGAAATGGAGTTCAACAATGTTTGTATTCCTAAGAGGTCAAGGATGAGGGTTTGCAGTATATGTGCTTCTCTTAAACAAAGAAGGGATAAATCAGAAGCGATAGAGAGATGTATGTCTCTAACAACTTTTTTGGGGGAATAAATATCTATTACAAAATCTCATGAATGTTTTGTTTTTATTTTATTTGTAGATTCTGTTGTTAAAGAACTTCAAGCACGTTGGAATCAACAATCAGTTGAACGGAAAAAGTTATACAAACATCGCAAGAAGTATTATGATGAACCACATAATTATATGGGTTTTATAATTGATGGCATGGATCAGAAAAAAACACTTTTGCCACATTTTGTTCATGTACCAAAGAATTCAAAGAAGGAAAATTTTATTCAGTTTCACATGGTTGGTTTTATGGTTTTTAATGGTCAAATGTCTCCAAGGGTTTACTTTATAGCTCCCAATATTCATAATGATGCAAATCTGACCATTACCATAATTCACCATGTGCTGACTCATTGGTCTGGTAATCTTCCTTGAGTTCTATATCTGCAATTGGACAACGCCAGTCCGGAAAACAAAAATTAGATCATGTTTGGTTATCTGAACATGCTTGTTGAATTGGGAATTTTTCATAAGGTTAAATTTGGTTTCCTTCTTGTTGGGCATACACATGACCATATTGATCAAATGTTTAGTTGTTTTGTAGTGACATTGGGGAGGAAAATGTTGGGAGCCTACCATCATTAACTAAAATTATTGGAAAAACATATAGTCCAGAGCCTGTTGTACTAACATTGGAGGAAACTATTTACATGCGAAGATTTATTTTGGGATCATATGGTGAAGACAGGTGCATTGAGAAACTTAATGACATTAGCTTTCAACATCAATTTCGTATAAAAAATATTGATGGGAAAACACTACTATGGGGTAAGAAGTACTCAACAAGTGCAAAATGGGGACCTACATCAAGTTTAGCATTTATGAAATTCATCCCAAGTTGTCAAATGTATGCTTCAAAGTTATTGTTGTTGCAATCAGCTGTTGAGATTGAAAATGCATGTCGGTACAATAGAGATGTTGATTCTTCTCAATGCTTGGAAGAAATCAAAAATTCCATCAAAGATACATATGACTATTTTGATGTTGTTGATATGTTTGGTGGGAGTCATTTTTCATGGAGCAAAATGACATAATTTCAAACTCTACAAATGGAGATATTTTTTTGAAGACTCCATTTAGTTGGACACAAAGTATGTCAAATGAAAATGAGAGAAATGTTGAGCATGTAGGTGTTCAGTCTTCTCAACCAAAAGAAAGGGAAAAGTACATTGGGTCTAGAAGATCATCTACACGGCGTGAGGCAATGGAAGACATTTACAGAGGCTCGGTACAAGATATTAAGGAGGGTTGCATGATTGCAGTTTTGGCCACAGAAGATCCACGTGGTTATCCATTTTGGATTGCAAAAGTTATGAAGGTCAATAAATAAAATGAAGAAGTTATATCTTTTGAAGTACATTGGTATGAAACAGACACACACACATTTGATGGTGTGTACAAGCCAGAGATGGTGATTGAGAAAAAGGTTTGCAAAAAGAGAAAAAGAAAGGGTCAAAATGTAAATCGCCATCGCATAGACATTTTGAAATTAGAGGGTGTTGACATACTAGTTTATGACTTCCAGTTGACAAGGAAAGGCACTCTTCGCTCCAAGACTATAGATATTATCAAAATATTGTTGGCACCAGAAATAGTTGCAACATGGGAGTCTGCTAAACCAAGGCGTAGATCTAGAAGGAATATGGCATATGAAATGTTGGGTGTACATGAAGATTCAGATGGTGCGCTCATTGATAGTAGAGAAGAATACGGGTCATCTACATCTTCATCCAGTCATTCATCTGAAGAAAATGTAGCTTCTGATGGTGTTATAACCCATGTGTTGATTTGAATATTTGCACATGAAACATTTTGTCTTTTTTATTAATATGCCATTGTTTGTATGGCAACTCTAAGGGAGTGCTTGAATTTTGATATGAATTACTTCTACGTCTTATGGTTTAATATATGATTTTATGATGAATATTATAAAATTTTATTTTATATGAAAAGAGTGGTCAAACTATTTATTGAATAATTTGTTTTTAACTCAATGAAAGTTTTGTATAGTGTTACTAAGAGATTAAATAAGCACAATTTTCAATTATGATAAAATCATATAAAAATGTCATTTTTTTGAAAAGTGTGCTACCGGTAGCATTAGTTTTCAATTTAGAGCTTGATTTTAAGGTTTTTGCAAACAGCAATAACAAATGTTTTGGTTCATTTCTATATTTTTGACCCCAAATGAAAAGGTGGTGCTATCGGTAGCACCACTTTTTGATTTGGGGTTGTTTGTTGGTTTTTTTTATGCAAAAATATGGGTTTTTATGGCTAGAGTTCTCGTTTTGAGTATAAATTTCTAGTCAAGTTGTATAAATTGTTTTTATTGATCATCGAGTAAATGGTTAGATGGAGGTGTTGAACCAAAGATTGAGAAATCCATTGAGATGTTTTGCTAGAATCAAACTTAAGTTGTGGAACCACGTATTAGCCAAAGTGACACTCACGTTAACACTTTGGTGAACATGTCAACATACTTTTCAACATTTAATACAGTGCATGGGAGGAACCTAAATGATGTGGAAGACTCAATATTGATTTCTCAGTTAACATGAAGAGGAGTAGCAACACAAGGGTTTTGCAAAAGAGAAAATGGAACCTATATATCAGTGGGTTTAAGAAAAGTAGCAGGAAAATAATGTGAGGTAAGGAGATCAGAATGGCACATCAAATGATTCAAAACATTTGAAGTTGGAGACCAAGTGATGGCACAAATAAGGGAAGAGTGCCATATCATGTAGGCATGTATAAGAAGCTGAATCTAAGGAAGATATGGCGAGGTTAATTTCGGAAATAATGCATATGAAGTTGAGTTGCTAGAGGAGTTTAATATTTCACCTATTTTTAAAGTTGTTGATTTGTATGTGATTTGTATTCACACAAGGAATGAGAGATCGTCAAAGGTAAAGAGGAAGAGAGCGCAAAGTTGATTATGTGAAATAGATACTGTTAAGTGGGTTTTCTATAACATAAGCTAAATATCACCCTCCTATTCTTATGGGTTGGTGAGGCCCAATTGACAGCAGTATGAAACAATTATTACAATTTTCCTAAGATCTTAAGCATCATTTCAATGGAATTTGAGAGAGGATATGGGGGATGGATATTACCTCTGGCAACATGTCTACTGATGAATCTCCTTGCTAGATGATCCTTGCAATTCCTTAGATATCCATTAAACCTACAAATTAAACTACAATGCATCCTCCTATTTCTCACTAACAATCTTTAAGAAATAGAAACTCAAATATAATTGCCTATCAATTAATTTTTAAAATAAATTTGGGGGGCAACTGTATTGATGCATATTAATTCAAAGAGAGGGATACTTACAATCCTTGCCTTGAAGATGCTTTCCTTCTCCTTTGTTTAGATTCACTCCTTCACTTTCCATGCCCTTGATCACCAAAATCTTTTGAAGTTGAAAAGAGTTCCTTGCCTTCAATTCTTCAGCATAACTTTGCTCTTCTCATGTGTGTCTCACTTCACCCCTAATGCCTCCTTTTATAGTTGTAGGATTTGGGTGTTCGAGAGAAAAACTTCAATGTGGGATATACTTTTGATTTCTCACTTTGATTTATTTCCTTAAAACCCCATTTTTCCATAGTTTTTCAAGCACGTGCATGATTAATTCAGGATTTCAGGCACAATTAATACATATGCCATGCATTTCTTTCCACTTTTAGCTAGTGAAGACTGGATCGTGGCCTTTAGTGGGTAATTCAATCACAGAATCTTGTGTATTTAGGTTACTTGTGTCTTCACTCACATCTTCAATTTGTGGAAGTGGTGGTTAGATTAAGAGATCATGTATCTTATTGTACTTGATTTATGTCTTCATGTTGGGCGAATAGTAAATTGTGTTTCCATCCTTCACTATTTAAGGGTGTTAATTTGATTGTTAATAGATACCAAAAAAAAATACAAAAGAAATAAGTGAGTATTTAATGATAAGGTATTTTGGACTATAAACGTTGAGTATAAGAAATACTTGGTGAAGTCGAAATATGAGCCAGATGAAGACAATGAATGGATTTTAAAAGCAAAGTCCCATAAGTTGTATAAGAAAGAACAGTTTGTGTGATGTAGAGTTAGTGTGATGATGTGCCAAGTTTTCTTTCCTTGGGAAGTTGCTGTAGGACCATCCAAAAAGGTATCGAGTATGAGCACAAAAAATGTGTGCTAGGAAGTGAAATGATATTAGAAAAGTGTAGAGTTAAATTAGGGAGGCTTGGCATGGGTGTTCGAAAGTACGTTTACATAGATGCAAGTAGGAGCAACACGCAATTTTAAGATTGCTATAAAGAAAAATGTGCCAAAGACATGTAGTAGGTAGAATAAGAGGGAGGTGCACAATAAGACAACACTCAAAAATTGGAGCAAGGAAGAAAGTGCATGGAAGCATAGGATGGAATGCATGCATGCTGACATACAAAAAAGTGTTGAAGACCAAAGAGGATGGGAAAATGCAAAAATGAGATAGGATGAACAAAGCACATGAGACCAACATAATTAGGTATTAAGCATAGAAGGGAAGCGGAATGGACTTGAGAAAAATTGTATTGCCAGCAAGGAAGATGAAGAGGCACTCGGGTGGTTAGAACACCAAATTGTAAATGTTAGGAAAATAAATAGCTATAATAGGCATCAAGATGGGAGCCAAATTAGTAGTCAAGGATAGAGATCAACAAAGAGGAGGAGAGCTAGAGGGTAGGATAGCTTGTGACTGACTATAATATTGTAAATTATGTATTATATTTTACGATGTCTACAAAAAGTAGATTTCTCTCTTGTGAGTGTGTAATTGTTTGTTATATTGTAAACTATTATTCAATTCTATAAATTTGTCGATAAAATTTATTTTTTCCCTTGAAACTATGTATTTGATTATGAGTGTGTAATTATTAGTTATACTATGTGACCATCTAACTTGTAAGTCACTCTATGAGAGAAGTTAGTGAATTTCAATACACCACACCTAAGCTCCATCAATGGAGCAAATATTTTTAGTGATTTGCTCTAAATGGATCCTTAACTCTACATCATAGTGATTTAGTTGATCATATCGATTTAGTTGAATGATGCTCTAAACATGTCTTTGAATTCTATGTGAAAAAACTAATCAACCCCAAGCAACCTTGCAGAAATTGTGAGCAATTGTTATTTCCTTATTAACAATCATGCAAGGCAAATGGTTATGGAATATCAATCCTTAATGGATCAATCCATTTAAAATATATGTTTATGGCACCACATCCATGGAAGTAAAATTCCAACTCGCACCCTCCTATGGAAGGGAAGTTTAATCCTTTTTCCTACAAATGGGTGATGTCATTATTGACAATTATTTTATTATAAAATTCATAATCACAACCAAAAAAATGTCTCTTAAGTGTACCATACCTTAGCTAAAATAGCTTTAGTCTCTCCATGTTGTGGTGCTCCACTAAGTTTGTCCATCTCCCTCTTTGCAAATTTAACAAGTAAGAATTTTGCCTAGGAGATGAGCCATGTTACTTGTACAATGAAAAGTGAAAATTGTCTTAACTTAAGCATTTATAAGCCAAACTTTCTTAAATAACATTAAAACCCTAAGTCTTAACTTTGGTTATATCTATCTTAACCCACCTTAATTTAAGGAAAACAAATTAAATAGGAGGTTTAAAACAAATTAAATTAGACGTTTTCTTAAATAAGAATAAAAACCTTAAATCTTAATTTTGATTATATCCATCATTAACTCATATTAATTTAAGGAAAACAACTTAAATAAAAGAAATAGAAAAAAGTTTTATAGTAATACAAAGTATTTTAAGGTCACCCAAGAAAAACATATCTGACTCATTATTCATCTTGTTATCACATAAACACACATGAGATAGGAGTGGAAGAGCAAGCAAACAAACATTATTGTCGTGTAATAAATGGGTATCTATCAAGCACCGAGGGATCCAATTTCTTGAGGTGTATTTCTTTTTTTAAATTTAAACTCAAGAAATTTAATCTCCCTTGATTAATAGATCCGGGTTTAAGTTTTGAGTTTTATTTTATAAACGAACATCTATTTTTTAATTACTTTTCATAATATTTTATTTTATGAGCCGACATGGATTTTTTTAAAATACTTTCCATAATTTTTTATTTTATGAGCCAACATGAATTTTTTAATTATGTTTTAATTTTAAAAAAAGCATAATATCTAAAATACACAATCCAAAATACACGTCATTTAATTAATGGCCCACAAAATATTTATTACATTTTACTTTTTTTTTACATTTTAATTAATGACCGACAATAATAAAAACAAACATTACATGTGACAAACGTTACAACATCTCCCCCACATTAGGCTGTAGAGCACCTAGTTTGAGTATTATATATTGAGATTTTTATATGGCAGTGGACCTTCTTTAAAATAAAGAAATTTTAATATAAAACTTCAATATCAATTTATAATTATTTATCAATTAGACAATATTGTTTTCTTGAAAAAAAAACTTCAATACAATTCAAAAAACTTATTGGCATAAAAAGTGGCTTAAATTGGTTGCGTCAAAAAACCTATTTCCTTTAACCAATTGCTTACATTTATATTATATAAATTATATAACATAAATAATTATACAAAATAAAAAATGGTTAAAATGACCAACTTTATGAACCCGTCTTAGTTACCAATTCTTCCAAATACAAAATAACAAAAATAATAATAAAATAATTCTTGTTTAATCAATAAAATGTGAAAAAATTATGTGCATAATCAATTATATTAAGAATAAAGAAGAAAGAAATTATAAAGAATTTAGTTCAAAATATATATAAAAATAGATAGGATTTTACACTCTTCTAAATCCTTCTAAATCAATGGAGAAAATTATAATATCCAATTGTTTAAAGTTTTTAGCATTGGTTATATATATATATATTACACATTGATTATAAAAGGTGTTAAATGAAAAATAAAATGTAACTAGTAAAATAAAGAAAGAGGATAAGAAATCGCTAAATTTAAAAGTATTGGAAAAAATTGTTTAATTATTAAACAAATAGATTTATTATTAATTTAATTCGATTATTTATAGAAACAAAAAAATAAAATGTTTAATTAACAGATTTAATATTCTAAACAAATTTAACACTAATTAATTTAATTATTTATAAAAAAATAAATTGTTTGATTAACAGATTTATGGTTTTAATTTAATTCAATTATTTATAGAAAAAAGAGTTAATTGTTTGATTAACAGATTTAGTGCTATAGACAGATTTAACGTTAATTTAATTCAATTATTTAAAGAAAATAAATAAATTATTTGATTAACCAATTTAAAGCTCTAAACAGATTTTAACACTAATTTAATTCAATTACTTATAGGAAAAAATAATTTGTTTGATTAACAAATTGAAAGTTTTAATTTAATTCAAAATTTATAGAAATAAATAAATTATTTAATTAACAGATTTAATGCTCTAAATTAATTCAATTCTTTATAGAAAAAAATAACTTATTTGATTTTCAAAATTTAATTTGCAACAGCATAAAATTCTCAACATACAATAACCTTTTCTATCACAATTATTTTACTTTTTCCTCTCCAATATTATTATCCCACTAAATTTTCTATTTACCATAATAGGAGGTCCATGCAAATCGCCATCATGGAATTATTCGCATTATTTTCACCATTTAAATTATTTCATAATTTTCAAATTAGTGAAAATGTGCTCCACCAAAATTAGTGTATAAAATCCCTCCGTGTCTATAAATTACTATTTTTCTTAATTTGCATAACTTTGGAATAGTCAAAATATGCTTGTGTATAAAATTCCTTCATGTCCACGACCTAGTATTTTGTTGGGGGCAACAAATCATTATAGTGTAACAATAATTCATTAAACTTGTTGGACCAAAAACAACTGAGAAGAGATTGCACACTTGTCAATTGACAGGCCAAAAAGAAATCATCACTCCAACTACACCTTTCCACTATAAATATATTAACATAAGAAGCATTTCCTAAATGCAATATTTAATTTGTCCAGTAATGATTCCAGTCTTGAAAACTCCAAGTAAAGCCACAGGGTAGAATTAATAAATGCCAAAATAACAAGGATCATAGAAATCAGGACTGTATACAGAGACAGTCAACCAAATAATGCCGCCAATGATAGTATGCTTTGAACAGACAGCCCATAATAGATCATGAGTTGAAAGACCTGGATATTAAATCATTTTCTTAGATGTGCACAAACGTTCACAGAACTTATAGTTTGAAAGTCATCAATAATAATAGCCACAAACAGGTCATGTAGGTTAGCTTTATCTTCGAAATATGCCAAATTCTTGTAAGTAATCTAGAAGCTATATTTGGTACCTAACTCCAGCAATACCTGAAGAAGTTTTGAAAATTGACGAAGTTGGCAACAGTGAGCAACAACTAGTATTGAAGAATGCAATATTCATTTATTTTTGAAATTAAACTAGGGATGGAATCCCCCAAATAATATTAAATTCTAAATATTAACCAGGAATTTCTAGGGCAATGCCATTGATCCAGTCAACACTGCTCAGGTAGCAATCAATTGCTTCTATACTCATAACAAGGATCTTTTGGTCACTGCAATCACTGTGAACATATATAATCTTTCTTCAAATGGTAAACTGAACTCCTTAATCCCCAGAGTACTTGAAGACATCAATTTTGAAAGCCAATTACTTTTGTAGTAAGTCAATCCCCTTGGATTTTGCTAAATTGAACTAATTATTGACTTAATCTGGTATAACACTTGACTAAATTGGTAAATCAACATCCATATGACAAACGAAAATAACATGAGTTCTAAGACATCCCAATTACTATAAACTTCAGAACAGTATTGCAAGGGCCATTAGAAAGGTCCAGTACTGAAAGGGAGTATGCATGTAGTGGAATTTTGCAGTTTATCAACATATTGTGCATAGTTTTGGTTAACTGCCTCCTATGTTTTTGTTCGAGGCATTTTGGTTGATCTCTTCAACAATCATCAGGGTGCTCATTCTGGAAGATAGAGAATGGTAAGCTCAATGAAACACCTATATGTAAGGTAAGATATACCAACAACTAAATAGAAAATGAATTGGCAAGGGGTAGAGAATCCTCCTGTATCCATTTGCTTCCTCTTACAGTTTGCATCTATATATTTGATCAATCGAAATATGTCAGAACAAAAACCGACAATGCAGTTAACAGTAAAACTATGCACAATAGGGCAAATTCTCAAATAGATAAAGAATGTGTGCATTGGCAAGTTGGCAAATCCTGGAATTAACGAAGGCATGGGAGCATGTATTGAATGAACCACCGATCAGAAATCATGCAATACCGAAAACATCCTGTTCTAAACCGTATATTTCAAAATGCTGATGGGTATGGAATGACTGCATAAGCAAGATGGGAACATCATACAAGATGTGTATACTATGTGGAAGATGGGCTTTCAGCCAGCCATCTCTGCAAAGTTTGGCACAAAGTTTTAACAAGTTTATTTCAAAATGCTAAAGGGTATGGATTGCCTGCATAAGCAAAGTTAGGAACATCATACAAGAATGTATATAATGTGCAAGACAGGCTTTCAGCAATCCATTGGTTTTCACCCCATATACTTCGAACGTACGGTATTTCCGCTTATATCACCCGAGTTATTTCATTTCTTCTTCATTGAGGTGGCTCACAATTTCTACTTGAAACAATAAGTGATTTTAGGAACTCCATTTTACTTCTCTTTTATTATCCCTCAAGTTTTTCACGGTTCCTTGAAACATCACAAGGTGGTGATCCGCATTCTCCTTCATAAATGAAAGGAATGATGATTGTCCTAAAGGATAAATTAAATGATTGATGGTTGTCCCTAGATTAGCAATATCTCGCATAGATTTTTCTATGAAGATGGTGCCACTTCAATCATATAAAAGCAAGTACTGATGGGGAAAACACAAAATTTCTGAATCTGGCATAAGTGCAACATTGAGACCAGCTTGAAGACAATTAAGTTGTGCAAGAAGCAGGTGACAGATCCAAAAATTATGCCCATTTTTTGTCTAAGAAACATAGCATAGCAAAACAATTGAGAATTTAAATAAAAGTCGCAATCTTCAATTAAGGATCTGCCATATGGCTTTGGTTTTACCAATGGATGTTTGATTTGCCACATTGCAGAAAAGGTCAAGCATTAAGGATCTACCATATGTCTTTGGTTTTACCAATGGGTGTTTGGTGTGCCACAAATCAGAAAAGGTTAAGTTGTGCAAGAAGCAGGTCACAAATTCAAAAATTATGCCCATTTTTTGTATGCAAAGCAAAACAATTGATAATTTGAATAAAAGTCGCAATCTTCATTTTTATGTTTAGAGCACTTAGGTGGCTGGTTTCACAGCCATTTAAGGATCTACCACATGGCTTTGGTTTTAACAATGGATGTTTGGTTTGCCACAAATCAGAAAAGGTCAAGCATGTTATGTGCAACTGCAGGTTTGCCAGAAATTTTTGGGCATGAATTGCTGCTGAGAATGGTACTCTCTTTGTCCCTCTCTATTGAAAATGGGTCCTTTTTCAGGATAAGTGGAAGATCCCAGATGCATGAAGGATGTAATGAGACTGATAATCTATTTCTTGCGGAAAGGAAGGGGTCAAGCATCCTTTCATGAGACAACTAACTAACCTATTCCATTTGAGAGAACTAACAACTTTTAGATTAGAGGTCTTAGTTTTAGGCAAGGCGTAGACTCCATTGAGGTCAAAATGCTTGCCCTCCTTGCTTATGTAGGGAGAGGATGCTTTTGTGACAGCCCTTTGGCTTCATGATGTATAATTCTTGACGTACATTCATATTTTTTAGTAATGAAATATCTAGTGCACTTTAGTCTTTTATCAAACCAGCCCAATTCAGCTTGTGTATGGGATAGTTGAATTCATCGATTCCATTATTCCCTTCATTGCTTTTGATATTAAATCAACTTGAAATTATTTTCTTATTGAAAGATGAGAGAAGCTCCATCATAAGCCTTCATCATAAAGAATTTATCTCCAGCGCTACTCTGTTTTCCCCGGCGAAATTTGCAGTTTGGCTTCCTACTTAATAGAAGGATACAATCAGAATAGCTTCTCAAAACACCTTACTTTTCACAAAAGTTATAATAAAGATATACTATATCTCCGATCACCACAGAAATTGCAAGGCAAACCAATCAATAGATAGCGTGCACACATATTTGAAAGAAAGCATTCAGAGTTGTTATTATTTAAAATAGAAAATTCTGGCTACATAAGGGATTTCAGGGACCTTGCATGAAACAGGGACTTTCCTTTTTAGGTAATGAAGGTTTTGCAACACTTGCTCTGCATATATAATTGAAGAGAAACTAGGAAGAACCGAACGGGGTGAAACAAAGAAGAATGAGACGAGAGGCTTTCTCTCAATCCCTTCTTTTCCTAAGCCCTTGAATTTTTAATCCAGGGTTACAGACTTATCATGCACGCCTGGCAATGGTAGAGGTCAATTATCCCACCGTTGTCTGCTGCCTACAAGAAATAATTGGTCTACCCAACTAAAAAATTTTGCTGAGGGATGCATGACATGCGCTAGAACAAAAATTACTGAAGCAAAGAGGGAGGAGAAAAATTACAGACATATTCACATGATGATGATATAGAGACCCTTTATTTACAGTCACAATGTGTATGTATGTACATACAGCATAATTTGATTTCCTTCCTAGATGCAGCAAATGTTCTATGTATAGTGAATGATCAATTGGCACTGTACAAGGAATTGCCAGATTCTCAGAGACTAGCAACAGCACCAAGCTGAGACGGTGAGTAGCGGCCGATCTTGCCATGCCAAAGAGAGGAATCCGGAGGATTCATCTAGAGAATATCTTTCAGAGTAATTATACAGAAGCATTCGAGCTTGGCTCCTTGCATAATGACTTAGATTAGTAAATTTGAATCCGGCTGATTCCATGATAATGCGCCACCTATCCCTTCCTTCCAGTCTCATTTTTCTTTCGGCTCCCTCAAATGCTACAATCCCCATTATTTTCTCTGCGAAGAAGAGCTTCTCCACGCTCAACCGCTCTGCACAATCCCTTTTCATGTTGGGTTCCATCGAATCAAAAAATGCAGAGAAATATTCTATAGCATTCCGGAATCGAACTTGGAACTGGCAGGCATTCAAGTAAGCTTCATATTCTCCAAGTGTTACAACTTTGGGAGACAGGGCATAGGCTAAATTGAGAATTCGCATTAGGGGTTCAGAGGAATCTCCTAAAAGATTATATAACTGCAACATAAAATTGACTGCAATACATTCATCTTGCTCAATTTTTAGGGTAGACAAATCCACCTCACACATGTGTTTTGGGACTGGACAGAACTCGAACTCTAGGTCAAGCAATTTAGCAAACTCTGTAAGCCTCTTGCCGGTGGCCAGCAAAGAGGAAGTAGGGTTTTGGCCTAGTGTTGGAGCAGGAATACCTGTTATCTTTATTTTCTGGGGCTTACCTCCTGGCCTTGTCGCGAAAGCATGCAATAAAGCTGCCCATTGTACACCCTGCACAATGCCGAAGTCGACTATGTGAATTTTCTCCGCTTTGTCCATCGCCTCCAGGATAGCCTGATTGCCAGTCAACTGAGCAAATTTAAAAATTGGGCATGCATCATTCAAGGCCTTGTAAGCCAGGGTTAAATCCTCAAAAGATTTAGAGCATTCATCACTTGATTGAAACTGGGGTTTCTGGTCAATGCCCTTAGCGAGACGTTTGGCCAGAGCATCGGCAAAGTGAGACACTGTTCTCTGAGTGGGATCGCCGTGCTGCGATGAGATGCTCTGCAAATAAGCAACGGATTGGCCTGCTCTTTCCGGCTCTGTGTCGACAATCTTTGCACAATCCAGCAGCGAATGCAATAAATCGGACGTCTGCCCCTGCATATGCCGATCCAGGGCATCGATCTCGGGCATAGGTGGGTCTTCTTCTCTTTTTCCCTTCAGAGGATCCTGCTGCTGCTGCCCCTGATACCGTTTCTGGGGAGGAGTCGCGGGCTCTCGTAATAACTGCTGAATGGGCGGACACACGCTCTGGTGCACATTGGGCATCCGATGATGCAGGGTTTGGAACTCATGACCTCCTCCTCCTTGTCCACTATACTGTTCTTGCAAGGCCGCCTTGCCCTTGAGCGAGTTTGTTGACAGAAGCTCCGACGAGGCGGCAGACAACAGGTCGGCCGAGGGCGACGAGCACAACAGCTGCTCCGTGGTCGTGTCGGGCGTCCACGATGTCGGGGAAGAGCGCTTGAAGGCCTCGCCCAAGATCCCGAATTCATTATGCCATGCAGCAGCGTCCTCGGAGGAATGACGACGGTACCCGCTCCCGCCGTTTGGAAGCTCGGAGCTCTCAGTCGACTCGCAGGGGTTGCTACTATCGAAGCACGAAGCTATGGCTGCGTTACCGTTCCCCGCAATGGCATCCGGCGGCAAGTCGCTCATAAGGCAGTCCATCCACTCGGTGCAAACATCCGGGCTAACGAAGTCATTTCTGTTGCTCACCGGAGACTCGAACCCGAATGTCTGCAGCTCTGGCGATCTGAACACAGACGACCTCAGAGCACCGTTGCCGCCATCACTGACACCGGGCTCCTTGATGGGGGTCGTCTCTTTCTTTACCAACGCCTCGTGGTGAAACAGAGCGTTGTCCTTGAAGGCCGGTGCCGGCGGTTCGACTCCGCCCAACAAAGGCATCTGCTTGGCGCCGATGCCGTCGTGCAAATGCTGGGTAAAGTCCTGAAACTGTTCCATGGGGGAGAACAGCATGGAGGCCCTGGAAAGGTCCAGAACAGAGTTAGGCTCGCTGAGATAGGAATTGGTGGTAGTTGAACAGAGGTCGCCCACGACATCCGTGCAGAGCCCGGGCGGGAAACTCATCAGGCCATCTTGCTGCCAGACAGTAGTAGTAGGAGCAGAGAGCCATGGACTCATATTCATATTCATATTGACACCACCAAGGCTCATACTCATACTTCCACCACCAAAATAGCCGCTAGAATTCGGATAAATCTGTTGCTGCTGTTGCTGCTGCTGCTGCACAAGCTGCTGTGCTATCGCCATTAAATTACCGTTCTCAGCACACATGTACGCCATTTTGCCACAAAACAGAACCCAACCCAGCACCACCCGATCGACTGCAAGAAAAATACAGTCACTAAAGCAGCAATCTAAGAACTGGAACTAAGAACTAAGAACAAAGAACCTCCATTACTATAAACACCAGAGAACAGCGTTATACATGGAATTCAAAGAGCTCGAGTTCGAGTTCGTGTGATTCAAAAACTCGGGGGACCTCTACTGCACTTATGCAGAGAAAGTTAGTAGAGACCGTCCACGACCTGAGCTCTACTCTCTCCGCAAGCATTTCAAGTAGAAAAAGACGAGAGGACGGCCCTTACAAAAGAAAAAGTTGTGGAGGGCCCAAGGATGATCATGATGCAGAAGAAACGAATGAGCGAATGAGAAATATAGCGAGATTTTTTTAATGAAAAAGAAAACAAAAAAATATCCATACATCACTGTGCCCACTAATGAACAAAACCCTAACCCCAACGGGCCCGCGGCCCCGCCCTCTCTCACCCTGTCCTTTACAATAACCCCCAGCCCCATACATACATCCATCCATTCATAATATTCATGTATGCATGTCTGTGATGTCCATCGATCGGTCAAGGCCGGGGGAACTTGATGATGGTGACGATGACGTGGCTTTAGGACGGGCGGAGCCCACGCAAACACCCGGCGTCCACTATTTAAAAAAGCAGAAGGGTCGGCGTTCGCCGCCATCCACGTGGTTGCGGGGCCCACGTCCTCGTAGGGCGCGCCTCTGTAGCCCACGCCGTTCGATGCGCCACGCGACGAGAGAATTGCGGCCTTAAAACAAGTGGGGCACTAATTGCGAGGCGGGCCCCGCATGACGAAACCGGCGTCAGGGTTAGACTCCCATCTGGGCCGTCCGTGGTCCTAATCCGACGAAGTTTATCGCCCCGCCCGTCCCGGCCGTTGGGCCGGGGCCGCAACGGACGGCTGGGAAGGGGAGCCGTGGGTCCCATAGCTTTTACGCCACAGTCAAAAAGTCGTCGTAAAAACAACACAGGAGAGAGCGCCCGCAAAGCAAAGTGGGTAATTTGCACTCCCGTCCGCTCTTTATGGACGACCGGCCGTCCCGGACAAACGGGGCGCCGGGCCCTCGGAATAGCTCTAAAGCGACCAAAATAGCAATATAATAACAGTAAAGCTAAGGTAGCGAGGACTCTCAAACAGAATAAATAAAAAGCCACAAAGCAAGTAGCGCCCCATTATTCCAATTTCCATATTTTTTAATTTCACTCTTTCGGTAGCCTCTAGTTTTTAGATTCCTGGTTCCGATTCCCCAAGCAAAATCCTTTTTGACTTTGGACTTTAGGAATCCCAATGTACATATATTTATCCACTTACCCCCCTTCCCCCCTTGTTCTAGACACACACATCAGGCTATGGCCTTGGCCTCCTCATTTGGATGATAAAATTAAGATTATCCTAATGGCTCTGAATTGACATGCATTTCCTTGGCCTGCCTTCTCCCTCTTTTCTTAGTCAAAAGTAGTTTTTCCCATACCTGGTGTGACACATTGCAGACATGATGGACAGGTCCCTAGACATGCCATGCTTGAAACAGTGAAGAAAAGCTCCCAATTCCAATCCTGATTTTCTTACTCACTTCATGCTCAAAATATTCAAGGCCTCCCACCTCAAGTAAAGTGACCTATCAAGCCCTTTGCGGCATTCAAATTTTATCCCATCACGTCTCCCTTACCTCCCTACCCCACCAGTTTCCTTTTATTTACAACTCTATTATTATGCAAGTTACTGGAATGATGACAAAACTAATGATAGTGAGTACCTTTCCTAAGACTATAGTTTTGGTCTTCTATTCTGGAATCCATTCCATAGGTTTTAATAATTACACACAAACAAAATTACTATACTTATTATTATTACAAAATAAAAAAAAAAAGTGTATGCATTTTCACAATGTTGTAGTTTCGATGTTAAGTATAATTATTACAAAATAAAAATAAGTGTGCATTTCCATAATGTTGTATTTTTTAATGTGTTGTAAATTTGACTTTTTCTAACCACTCAAAATAAAAAAAAGGGAAATAGTCACTTTTGTTTCAAATATAGTAAGAATAATTTTAGATTGATTGAATTACATATATTAATTATTAATATTACAAAATCAAGTTATATTAGAGGTATTTAGATGGATTTTATTCCATTTTAGCATTAAAAATAATTATTTTAACAATTCAAAATTGTAATTTTAGTAAAGATTTTATCATTCATTTTAATAATGGCAAATTAGAAAAAACAAAATTGTAAAACATTTAGCCTTCTTTTTTTATAATCTCTTAATATTATGATATTCTTGTATTAATTATTGAATTATATTTTCAAAATCTTTAAAATTATGATATATCTGTTTTAGTACCAAAATCAATAGAATTTCAAAAAAATAAGTGTATCTAGGTGGAACTTTGCTTTGCCAAAAAAATACTTAGGTGGAACTTTGCTTTGCCAAAAAAAATAGGTGGAACTTTGCTTTGCCAAAAAAAAAACTTACAACAAAAATTGAGTTTGTCCATCTTTTAACCCACTCCTTACCAATACTTTTACGAACAACTAAAAAACATATATTGAAGTTAAACAACTTTATTAAATTTGAACATCTTTTACAGGTAATTTTGGAGAGGAGACATATTTGAATTAGAGGATCTTAGAGATCTTTCACAAGGAAACAAGGAATGGGAGTCCATTGTGGGCGATCCTTAGCCTACAACTAAGGGATGGGGGCATTGTCATGATGAAAAAAACCCTCCTCTTACACTAGGATTTGTTCCACTAACTTCTCAATCTTCTTCTTAGCTTTGAGCAATTCTCTAAATCTCTTGATGCCCTTAAACTGGGCGATTCGGAGGAGCTTGGTGGTCGTATTACTCCTCTCAGAGGTGGGGGTTCATCACGTAGCCAACATGAGGCTACTCGTCACCATAGAACTTTGAAGGCGGTCAAAATGTGGGATGAAGACATCAATATGACTTTTGGGAAGGATGTTCAGCTAGGAAGAGTTCTGAGTCTATCGGAACCGGCCATTGTAGGAAAAATTTGCTTTGAGAACTTCAGTCGAAATGCTCTGTTAGAATGGATTAATCAGAACTGGAAGCCTATTTTATAATATTTCCCTAGAGTGCATATGCTGGTAAACAACTGGATATGCTTCCATTTTGTAGATGCAGAGCATGTGTCATGCATATTGGCCAGGCCATGGGTTTTCGGTAAAGGGTCTTTGTGCCTTAAGCACTGGTATACCGACTTCACCCACTTTCGGAACAGTCTCAAAGGAATCATTATTGGATGCTCCTCAAGGGTTTTCCGTTGGAACTTTGGGCTAAAGACATCTTTGAATCCATTGCTAACCGAGTAGGGAGGTTTATCTATTTCAATGGGAACTCTATATTCCACGAAGATAAAAGAACAGCCTGGGTTCTCACTGAAATGGATGTCGAACTAGGGTTACCTGCAAAGATTAATTTCATGTGGGGAAACAAGACTTTCAAGCAACCACTAGACTACTGGAAGACTCCTTTTTGTTGCTATGCATGTGGGGAAGATAGACATTTGAAGAACTCATGTAGCAATGGTACTAAAGTAGGAGTTGTGGTCTGCCTGGACAAGCAACCTATTGAACCAGAGGTTCAACTGGTGAAGAAGTGAATCCCTTCTGATATTAGCTATGGGGTTCGTATTCTGGATGGAAGCCTTGCAAATATGAGGGTGTGAGTTGATTCTAAGGAAGAATCTTTTACTAGTAAGCTTAAACTCATTTTTCCATATTTATTTGAGGCTCTCTCGGAGTCTGAGATTTCTATACTTGATAATGTTGAGAGAAGACATAACTCTGGGGTTAGGGTTAGAGAGGGAGATGAGAATATTATTAGTCCTTATACTCCTGATGGGAACATTAATACTGGAAGTGAGGCCCTATATTCCAGTCAAGCTATACCCTCCCTAATGGGGGGAGCATTTCTTGGGGATTTACCACTAGTGATCTTGGATTCATCTTCAGATTCCCAGCTTTTAAGAGATGAGGAAACCTCATTAAATGCTTGTGGTATGACAAACAGGCCTTTGAGTATAGATGGGTTGAATGTGCCTCCCAATATTTCCAGAGGGGGGTTTTTACAGTAACCTGTTAGGGTTTTCTCTAGGGGGATAAGGAATTAGTACCTTTTGGTAACAATAGCCAAAATGTCACCATTAGGAAAAAAAATGGTGGGAGAAGAAGAAAAATCCAGTCGGACCCGTCCGATAAGGGTCTTGATTTGTTGTCTGAAAAGGGTTTGGATATTGAGTCTTTGGATTCACAGGATGTTGTCTCGAATGTTTTCATGCCTCTTAGAGCAGAGCCAACCACTGAGGTGGTTACTTAATGATCCTTTTGTCTCTTAATGGGGGTGGGGGGTGCCCCAAAATTTGCTTCCCTCAAGAGGTTACTATCACTCGTTTCTCCATACATTATTTTATTTCAAGTATTGATGGTCTCGAGTGAGAAAGCTAGGGATTTCTTGTGGAAAATTTTCCCGTCATGGGAATGTTGCACATTGGATGTTATTGGCCTCTCTGGAGGCATGCTATCTGCTTGGAACCCTGCACATTTTAGTTTCAAATCTTTCTGGACTCGTGGAGTCATTTTGTTGGGCGGTCGCAATAGGGTTTTGGATGTACCCTTGCGTATATTCAATTGTTATGGGCCATATGTAGGTCGTTCATCTTACTGGGATACTCTTGAGAGCAATGGTTTACTTGCTTTCTCCTCCCTCATCTTGGTGGGGGATATCAACTTCACCCTATTGACTAGGGAATCTTAGGGAAAAAGTGCTAGAACTAATCCTATGGCGCCTTGGTTTCAATAATATATTTCAAATACCAAGATCGTGGATATTGAACCGTGCCCCTTGACTCCTACCTGGTGCAATGGCCATGCTGTTGATGATGCGGTAGCTAAGAGGCTTGATAGGTTTTTACTGGCCAAGGAAATTCTTGGTTCTTTGGACTTTTGCAAGCCGTGGATTGAATAGGTCTTTATTTCGGATCACATGCCCATTATCCTTAAATTGGAAAAGGGTCTTCACTTGGTTAAGTACCCTTTTAAATGTTGTAATGTATGGACAAAGGATGTTGGGTTTTATTTCATTAGTATAGACTCATTGGAATTATTTTTATAAGTAGAGAATTGGCTTGCATATGGAACTTTTACCTCTGTTTCTTCACTCCCTCAAAGGATTGATCATTTTTTGGACCAAGAATAAGAAGAGATAGAGTCAAAAAGATCTACTGAAGATTGAAACACAAATTAGTGAGTATTATTCCAGTTCATCAATGGGTCGCGTCTCGAATCGGGACATGGAACATATTAAGCTCTTAGAGAAGGAGAAAGCAGAGATTATTCAGGCCAAATAAGCCTTTTGGAGACTTAAAAGATGGGCATTGTGGATTACACTTGGGGACCATAACACCAGATATTTTCACTCTTTTGCTGATCAGCACAAGAAATCCAACTTTATCTGGCAAATAGAGGATATAGATGGAAGGATACATACATCACAAAAAGGGATTGAAGGAGCAGCTACCAGATATTTCTCACATCTCTTCAAAAAACCTGTGAGTAACAATATTTAAGCTTAGCTAAATGTCCTTCAATGCATGCCTCGTATTTTTTCTGAAGAACAGAGTGTTGAAGTTGGAAGACTTGTTACTATTGATGAGACTGAACATATACTGAAGAATATGGCTAAGGACAAGAGTCTGGGGCCCAACAGATGGTCTGTATAATTTTATCTTTAGTTTTTTAATTTAATTGGTCCTGAATTAGTCTGCTTGGTGGAGGAATCCTAGATAACAAGTGTGGTATCATAAACAATTAATGCTACTTTTTTAGCCCTCATACCGAATTCTTCCAAGCCAACCTCCTTCCAATACTTTCATCTGATTTCTTTATGCAATTTATTGTACAAGATTATATCTAAGGTAATTGCTAATAGACTGAAAGTTGGACTATCCCATGTTCTATCTAAAGAACAATTTGGTTTTTCACATCATCGTCAAATATTCGATGCGATCGGTGTGGTGCAGGAGACTATTCATACTGCGAAGATTAAGGATCTCAATTCGCCGGTATTGAAGATTGATTTGGTGAAGGAATATGACAAGGTGGACTGGTCCTTTCTATGGTTAATTCCATAAATGCAGGACTGATTCATGAAGTTACACAGTGGATCATGGGTTGTGTAACTTCAACTAATTTTGTTGTATTAGTTAATGGGAATATGACATCTTTATTCAAAAGTTCTATAGTTTTAAGGTAGGGCTGCCCCCTTTAGCCTCTCCTCTTTCTTTTGGTCATTGAGCGATTAATTCAAATGATTTGTAAAGCTAAGAGGGAAATTAAAATATACAACATCAAGGTAACTTATTCACAAGTAGTAACCCACATACTCTTTGTTGATGATGTTTTATTGTTTGGCATTGGTTCAGTTTCAGAGTGGTTGTGTTATAAAGTGATTCTTGATTCAATCTACTTGGATTTGGGCATGGATATCAGTTATCATAAATCCAACTTTCATTGATACAATGCAGCAGAGGGGGTATTGGATCAAATACAATCCTTCCTTCCCTTTCCTATGCATAACATGGATGTTGGTTTCAAGTACTTGGGGTACTTCCTGAAACCAAAATTTTACCTTTATTTTGATTGGCACTAGTTAATCAACAAGTTTGGAAAGAGAATTCACAAGTGGTGTAATAGGAAGCTGACTATGGGTGGTAGATTGGAGCTGATTAGTTATGTTCTTTCCGCCCTTCCAGTCTACTAGTTAACCTTGTCCAAGGTTCCTCAATTTATCCTTAATCAAATTCGGCAGGAGACATCCAATTTCCTTTGGAATACCTCTCTTATGAAGACTGGAATGCTCCTCATGGCCTGGGAAAAGTTAGTTGCTCCGTAGATGTTTTGTGAGTGGGGCATAATAAAATATATTCTTGGTAAAAAAATCCTTAGCTTTGAAGAGTCTATGGATATATTTACATGATCAGGGGTTATGGGGGGTTTCCATATGGATAAAATATTTAAAATCCTTGACAGTTTTTGGAGTGGCTTAGGAAAGATAATAAAAAAGGTCGGGTTGTTTCTAACATATGGATTGGATTGGTCTATGCTTTTCTGTATTTGAATAGGTGGCTAGCGTGGATGGTTGGCGATGGTTTCCAAGTGTGTTTGGGGGTCGATCCTTTCATAGGTGACGGTTGCATATTTGATCTCACAACTCAAATCGTGCAGTTGTTATATTATAAAGGTCTTTACTTCCTTAATTATGCCAAGAAAGTTGGGGCGTCCTTTGACAATCATGATTATTGGCTCACAACATGTGATATCTAATTAGAAAACCATTCAACTTTGGATTGGGAGAATTATATTCAATCCCTTAGACATGCTATAATTAAACTGGATTTCACAGAAGACAAGATACATTGGTCTTGGAACACGTAAAGTGGCCAGGTGATCACCAAGCTCACATATGAATCCATATCCTTTGAACACCTGCCTTATAGGCTGATATGGTGGCTCCACTGACTATGGCATTGGCATGCTCCTACAAAGTTATTATGTTTTTGTTGGTTGGCCATAGAGAACCAGTTATTGACTAGGGAGAACTATACTTGACGGGGGGGTATGGGGCCTACTTGATGTCCAATTTGTATGAGTGCAAAAGAAATAGTGTACCACCGATTGGTATAATGCAAAATCACTCTTTAGATTTGGGATGAATTCGTGTTCCATCTACGTTCTACAAGGCGTTGGGACTATGCTAATTTGAACCAATGTTTATACCAGTGGTTTGTGGTGGAATCACGATCATCTTCTCTGTCAATTTTCTTTATGTGGGGCATTTGGTGTTTCACGAATCACATTTTATTTAAGAAAAATAGATTCAGTATCGACTAGGTATGCACAGGGGGGCCCATGGTGTTGGCGTTTTCCTATTTGTCAACCAGATCATATCGATTTCATTATATTTTGGATGTGGTTATGGCTCAAATACCCGTGCTGAGATCATTTCTCTGTGGGGATTACTCAAATTGGATTACAGTTGTGGCATATCCTCTCTATGCATACTTGGTGACTCTAGATGTGTGGTGGATTAGATCAGTGGAAGAGGCCGCCTATAGGTGTCTATGCTAGAGGAATGTAAAAATAGAACACTTTAACTTCACAACAGATTTCAATTGATCCAATATAAGCATATTTATCGGAATTTCAACCTTCGGGCTTACATGTTATTGAAGATGGGTATTGGATCCCTCGAAGGAGTAGATCACTACAAAGAATACAATAAAAGTCAGGTCATAGAGGAAGGACGTTTCCCATTATATTAGTTTTAAGTTTTCCTCATTTTGTACTTATTTCTACCATCTGACAGGATCAAGAGAATGGGATTTCTACAGCCTTATGTATTTTATGCTTTATTTAGACTTATAGTTTTGTTGCGGTTAGAAAGAACCTTATTTTTGTAATATGCACAAAGGCCTTAATGGGCTCCCATCTATAGTGGGATTATAGTTTACTAGACATATAGTTCTATGGTTCAATCAAATTATATTTTGTATGGATGCCCATTGATCTATTGGTAACTATCTATTGAGATAGGCTCAATTGTAGTTTCTTTGATTCACACTATGAATCGCAAGAAACTTTGTTTCAGTTGAAAAAAAAGAGAGTACCAAGACAATGCATAATAAATCAAAGAATGTTTTTTTCTATTATTACAAAGAAGTGGTACAGAGATGAGCAACTTGGTATAGTGAAGAGGAAATGGGGCCTTTGTAGCTATCCAAGGGAAGGTCCATTTGTCTCTTTTGCAACCTTGCAACTTCTAGCCAATTGTCACAAATGGTAATCTCATCTAGGTGAAGTAAAAAGTAAGATATGGATTTCTTCTAGTTCTAGGAAAATTTTGGCAGCATGACAACATGAGTGCGATGTGGAAATTGCGTGTATGGATTGGTGACCATAAGGGATTTTTTATAAGCATAAGAGTGATCATGAGAAAGATCTAAAAGCAATGTAAACATTCTCCATTTCCTTTGATTGCTTAGTGGAGAAGTTAAGTTTTTGAGCCCTAGATGTGTAACTAACTTGGACCACGTCAAGGTATGTGTCCACTTTTTCCCCCTTCTTCATTAGGGAAGCAAGGAAATAACAAATGTTTCACTAAAATCATGTTTTGAGACCAGGTCATGCTTTTGAGGGAAAATTCGTGACCTATGTCACTGATTTTGAAGGAAAAACAACGACTCCCTTTTAGGGATGTCAACTTGAGGACTTTCTTTTTTTGGAATTTTATTACTTCCTCGAGTCATATGGATGGAATGAGGTGGAAAATGGTGCTAATGATGTGGAATAATGATGCATAAGGATGACAAGCTGATAACATCACAGGTGAGTAAATGTGGCTATTAACGTTTTGAAATTGTGATTTAATATGGGTGTACACCAGGCATTCTAAGAGAACATGATTTTAATCTTTAACCCTCTTAGTGTCACAAAGATGACAAAATCTTCCAATCCACGATGTTTTAGAAATTGTTCAATGCATTATTTCACTATAGAGCTTGTGAAAGGTTGTTTGTATTTTAACAATGTTGATTTTCTTATTTACTACTAAATAAAAAGCATCCCAGACCAAGATATCACAAGTACCACCCCGTCCAAGACCATCGCAAGGAAAACTATAACCAAAATATTTCTTATATGGCATTAGGTTGGAACCACGTGCATCCAAAGCACCTTTAACTAGGATCACTAGTTAAAATACAACGATACATTTAATCTTCTAGGTTAGGGTTAACCGCATCCTTATAGTATATTAATTTTCTCTTATCCTTTAATTTTTTATCGCACCATAATTTATCCTTAAACTTGTAAGTAATAATATTTTTAAAATTATCATTATTCTACAGAATGACCTCTTCCTTAGTTCCCCAATGATTTAGCTAAGACTTGGCATCTTTATGCCAACCCCACTTGAGTCTCATGTTTTTTTTACTAGAGTTTGATGCAACTGTTAGAACCTAAGGTTATGCAGGTTCATCACACCTCTGGATCTTCTAGAAACAATCAATCGATAGACAACAGTCAACTAGCGGAGCAGTCGATTGGAGGCTTGACTAAATGGTCGATGAAGGCATAGTCGGATCGACTACAACAACTAACTAAACTATGGGATGTTGCGAATTTTGTAGAAACCATTAGAACCAACAACCCATATTTGTGGACAGAATCTTCCTCACTTTAATGGAGTTCATTAGATCTGGAGACTATAAAATAATGACCCTATGGGTTGTGTTAATATGCTTGAATATGCTTGATTTGTCTTTGTCTTATATATCAATGATGCATTGTGATGTTCTAATCACAATGCACTATGCTTAAGTGATGTAACAATGTCTTTAGACACCACCTCTCTTCTTGGAATAATTCTCCCTTCTATTGTTCTCTTTTATGTTCTATAGTTCATTTGAAGAAGTTCCCCAACATGGTATCATAGTTATTAGCTTTGACCTAGCCCTGTTGTCTGTGAATTGTGTTGAGTCAAATCTAGGGTTGATCAACTATGGGTTGAATATTTTTCGACTGATACCTCTTCTTGAACTTGGATGAGATCTATTTGATCAGAATGATGGATTCCAAGATAGAACCTTTTGTTCTAAATGGACATAACTATGCAATATGTGCACTATATATGGAGACTTTGTTGAAAAGTAAAGGACTGTGGCAATGCATTAAGGTCGCTATTGCAGATCCGACAGATGTTGATGTTAAGTTTATCATCGACATAAAGAAGGATGAGGATGTTGGGGTCATCACGACCTACATTTCAAGGGAAATTCACTTTCATACGAGTGAGATTGATTGTCCTCATGCCGTCTCGAAGAAGCTAAAAACACTATTCAATAAGGTTAATGAAATTCAAGTGATGTAGATAGAGAAAGAGTTGATCTCGCTAGATCCTCATTCCTTTGAAAGGATTAAGGACTATTTAGCTCGCATCAACGAACTACAATTGAAATTGGGAAAATGTGACAAGAGTTTTCTAAAGAAGGATGGACGTCTCATTAAACTGGTCCTGATAAATTTGAGGACACCTTATGATGTCGTATGCTCTTCCTTTCACGCCAATTTGATGTCACATAAGCAAGATGGTAATAATTTTATCTTTGATGTGGTTTGTGATTTGTTGATTAAAGACCAATGAAAATGTCTTCAAGAAGCGAAGCTTGGTAGAAAAACCCAAGCTCACTTGCTCAAAACAAAAATCAAGAAAAATTATAAAGAACATGTTCAATTGGATCATCATTCAGAATGCATCGACCAACCTACTAAAGAAAGGACTAAAGATTCAGAATCAATGAAGAAGAATCGAAAGAAGAAAACATGTCACTATTGTGGAAAAGTGGGGCATGTTGATAAAACTTGTTGGAAGAAGATGAAGGACTTGGAAGCAAAGGTAAAGCACCTTAAGGATAGTTCATCGTTTGGTCAATCGATCAATCAACCTGCTGAAAACTTTACCTTTTCTATTAACACTTCCCAGGAATTGCATGCACGTACCTCTCATACATAATGAATGGTCGATTTTGGTTGTACTCATCACATGGATAAGGATGTGTCTATGTTCTCTTCCTTGAGTGGAACTCCAAAACAAAAGATTTATGTAGTTGGTGATTATGCTCTCCAAGTTGTTGTAAGAAGCAATGTTGAATTCCAACATGGTCGAATATCCAATGTCTATCATGTTCCTAGCTTGAGCACAAATTTGTTGTCAGTTGCTCAACTTACGTAGACTAAGAAGACTGTTGAGTTTTGGTCGGATCGCTTTATTGTAAAGGATTTGAGGCTTGGGGGGGAAATTGTTGCTTCGGGATATCTAGATCCCAAATATGGATGTTATAATTTATGTGATCCTCCCTTTAATGTTTCCTAAATGACTGGACCAACTACACTCATTACTTAGACCAACAATAGGAGTCAAACATGGCATGTCAAAAAACTTGGACATCTAAACTTTTGAAGTTTGAAAATGATGGTTAAAAATAATATGGTTACTGGTCTTCCAAATATTGTTCCACCTGATAGATTTTGTTGAGGATGTGTGCTTGGAAAGCATCATTGGGCACCCTTTTATTTGGGGAAATCATGGCAAGCACAGGATCGATTAGAAGTTGTCAACATTGATCTCTATTGTATGAACGAACCCTCATTAGCAAGTGCATTGAAGTATATTTTGACCTTTATTAGTGATTTCTCTAAATTTACTTAGGTATATTTATTAAAGAATAAGAGTCATGTATTTGAAATATTCAAAAAACCTAGGGAATTGGTTGAAAAGAAATGTAGTCGGCCCATTAAATGTTTGAGATCAGACAATGGTGGTGAATATGTGAGTCGACAATTTGAAGAGTATCTCTTGCAAAATAGAATTTATTGGCAAAGAAATGTCCCTCACACTCCTCAGCAGAATGGAGTCGCAAAGCAGAAGAATCGAACTTTGGAAGAAATGGCTCGGTGCCTACTGCAGACCAAAGATCTCCCAACTAATTTTTGGGCAGAAGTTATTTGCTGCTCAAACTATCTTTTGAACCTTGTTCCGACTAGAGAAGTCTCTAACATGACTCTAGTAGAGAAGTGGAATGGAAGGAAACCCTCTGTCGAACACCTCAAAACATATGTATGTGTTGATTGGGTGCATATCAATGATAACTGCATAAAGAAGTTGGATGCAAAGAGTCATGCTTGCATCATGATGGACTATTATGATGAATCAAAAGGCTATCGATTGTCTGACATTATGAAACAACAGATTATTTTGAGCATAAATGTGATCTTTGATGAAAATAATTCAGGTAAAATGCTATTGAATTCATCCCCTTGTCTAATGCATAGTAATCCATTTGATATTCTTGAAGAATCTGGATCGACTATACCCTTCTATGGAGTTTCAATCGAACCAACAAATTCTACTCCTAAGTCAACTGGTAGTCGATATATCTTGACCAAAGATGTTGATACACCGAATCCTTCGACTGACCATCATCGACATGAATCACTGCTGACTTGTTTACCTCAGTGGGCTACTAAAACCATTGAAGTTGTTGGGCCGGATGCTAGATGCTAGTATTGGTCATCAAACTCACAGTAAAAAACAACATGGCAGTGTTGCACTAATGGCACATGTTCTTGAAACCTTTGATCCTAACACTTTTGTTGATGCTCAGGGAGTGCTTGAATGCGAAAATACTATGACTACTAAAATTGAATCCTTGAAGAAGAATTATACTTGGGAACTTGTTCCTCAACCGCAAGGAAAGATTGTTGTGAAGTGTCAATGGATCTATAAGACCAAGTTTACTTCTGATGGTGTTGTTGAATGCCACAAGGCTCGCTTGGTTGCTAAGGGATTTTCTCAGCAAGAAGGAATTGAATACATTGAAACATTTGTCCATGTTGTAAATATGGACTTTATTTGATTGATTCTTTCCCTCGTTGCTCATTTTGGATGGGAACTTCATCAAGTTAAAAATGCCTTTCTTCATGGTAATTTGTCTGAATAAATTTATATGGAACAACCTCCTTTCTTTGTGACAAATTTTGGTCTTGTTTTTCGACTCAAAAATTCATTGTATAATTTGACACAAGCACCCCACGCTTAGAATGAGAAGATTGATTATTTCTTTATCAATATTGGCTTCAAACATTATGAATCTGATCACAATATTTGTGTATTAAATTTTCATGGTGATACCTTGATTGTGGCATTCTATGTTGATGATTTAGTCATAACTGGAAATAATGTCATTTTAATTTTAGGTTTGAAGAAACAACTTTTAGATACCTTTGAAATGATCGATCTTGGTCTATTACATTTCTTTTTGGGCATTCAAAATTTGCAAATGGATGATGGTATCTTTCTTTCTCAACTGAAATATGTTTGGATCTTTTGAAATGATTCAAAATGGACGACTATAAGTCTTTTGTTACACCTTATTAGTTTGGCATAAATTTTTAGAAAGGATATGACTCTCCCCGAGTCGACGCCACCCTTTATAGATAGTTGGTCAGGAGCCTGATTTACTTAATTCACAGTCGACCAAATAACTATGTTGTTAGTGTAGTCTCCTCATTCATGCAGGATCCTTGGGAAAGACACTAGAAAGATACAAATAGAATCGTTTTCTATATTAAAGGAACTTATCAGTATGGTATTAAGTATTCTTGCAGTACAAAACCATTGGTCGGGTTTACTAATTCTGACTGTGGAGGTGACATTAACGACTGTAAGTCCACTTTTGCTTATGTGTTTCAACTGAGTTATGGACCCTTGGTCTGGTAGTGCAAGAAACATAAGTTAGTCTATATTTCGACTACAGATGCCGAATATTGTGAAGTTGTCAATGTAGGCACAAAGACAGTTTGGATCCATCAGATTTTGGAAGAGATTGGTTTTCTTGTTCATGCCTAGACTGTTATTTACTATGATAATCAGAGTACAATATAGGTTGTTGATAACCCTGTCGCTCACAACAAGATGAAGCATGCTAAAATTCATGTTCATTATTTGAGACAGATGGTACAAGTCTCACTTGTTTATTAAAGGACAGATGATTAGGTTGTTGATATCTTTACAAAGGCTTTACCAGAAGCTAAGTTTGTGAAACTTTGGGCTATGCTTGAGATTGAGGAAGTTGCAATAATGGGGGGGGTTTTAGAGAACATAATTCCATGTCCTAAATATTCGTAGTGTTTTGTTGATGGGGGGGTGTTGGAACCTAAGGTTATGTAGGTTCATCACACCTCTAGATATTCCGGATACAATCACTTGATAGACAAAAAATCGACTAGCAGAGTTGTCGATTGGAGGCTTGAATGGATGGTTAATGAGGCTGTGGCTGACTCGACTACAACAAGCGACTAAACTATGGGGCGTTGCAGATTTTGTGGAAACTGTTAGAACCAATGACCCCTATTTGTGGACCAGATCTTCCTCACTTCAAGGGAGTTTGTTAGATCTAGAGACTATAAAATAACGACCCTATGGATTGTGTTAAAATATGTTTGAATATGCTTGCTATGTCTTTATCTTATGTATCAATTATTCATTGTGATGTCCTGATCACAATTCGTTGTGCATAACTGTTGTAACAATGTCTTTAGACACCACCTCTCTTCTTTGAATAATGTTCCCTTTTGTTGTTCTCTTTTATGTTCTATAGTTCATATGAAGAGGTTCCCCAACAACAACTTAGGAATCCTATTGTATTACATGTTGTTTATCTTGTTCTAATACAATAGGTAGCTAGTCACAGTCATTCTCTCAATGGGGGGAAGAATTGCTTCTTTGAGGAGGATAGGATAGGGTGTATTGTCTTTAATTTTGATATTATAAGTTATAAATCACTTTTGGAATTTCTTTATCTTTCTCCACAATTCTATAGAGATGTTGCAACCCCAAACTTTACAACCATATAAGATAAAAAGAGTGGCAATAGTCTCAAAAATTTGTTTCCTCTTATCCTAGAGCCAAAGTTCCATTGATTTACATTTGTTTTCAAGTCCAAAATAATCTTTCCACTTTTCATTTATCCTTTTCTCAATGCTATAGTTGCAATTAAATTTGTGATGGAGATCAATTCCAAGATATTTGTGTGAAGTCACTTCCTCCACGTTGATGTCATACATGATATAATCATAAGTATCTTTTTGGATTTGATTATCTTTTAACCTTTGTTTTGTTAGCGTTAACAATCATATCTATACTAAATAAAAAATCCTTAAGAATTTTTAGTTGTTTTTCAAGATCATATGAACTCCTCACCATAAGAACACTATCATCAATGTAAAGAAGGATGATGGCTATACCATCTAGATTCATCTACCAACACAACATGTTTCTTCCAAACAACCCTCTAACTTGTCGATGTATATTCCAAAAATGGTAGGGAATAGGGCACAACCTTGCTTTTAACTTTGACATTATTATCAATTTCTTATGACCAATCCTCAACATTAATAAACTTGCCAATAACATTCTTTTACAACCTTATTGTAGTAGCTCTCAACTCAAAAGGAACTTTTAGCTCTTCTAATATATTCCAAAGGTTAATTTTGAGCACTGTATCAAATGATTTTCTAAATTCATGAAGCAACACAAGAGATTGGTTTTAGTATTGCAAGATTCCTTTGTAATGATCCTAATCATAACAAGAATGAAAAAAAAATTAACATTATGCACTCTGTTTGCGGCTAGGGCTCAACCCTTGAGCTCTAGACCTGCTTCTTGCAAGACCTACTACTGTGAGTGAAGACGCACATCGTCGATCCAAAGATTGATGCATGCTCTGTCTGTAGCTAGGGATCGACCCTCGAGCTCTACTCGCCCCCACGATGGCATCGGGAGGAGGCTCGGGCCCTCGCCCCCTTTCTGACCTCTGCGATTTCATGAAGCTAATCGCAGCTCAAGGGAAAAAGAATCTGTCAGCCACCCAACAGAATTTTGTGAAAAATATAGCCAAGATACCCACAGTAGCGTTGCCGGTAGAGAAACCCTGCAAGAAAACCCTTAATCTCTCAGAACGAGGTTTGATTGGCCAGTTCACAAGCCTGTGGCCCTCTCCAAAAACTACTTAGATGTGGGTACAGAAAAACTGGAGACCCTTGATCTCAGAAGAATTAAAATCTTACTTCTTAGGAAAGGTATTCTTCGCATTCATCTTCGAAAGAAAACAAGAACGTGAGTTAATATTCAGGAATGGTCCATACTTCATGGGGCCGCAAGGGATTTATATGAATAAATGGAATCCAGATTTTGATCCATACCAAGATATCCCATCTACAGTCCTGGTCTGGGTGAGACTCCCGCATCTACCCCTCCATTGCTGGAACCCATAATCATTAGAAACTATTAGAAATACCCTTGGAAAATACATAGACAAAGCAGATCGAAAGGACCAATTCTCATGTGCAAGAATCTGCATTGAAGTAGATCTTGAACATGGACTCCTAGAAGCTATACAAATCACAGTGGCAGACTGGTCTCACATTCAAGAATTAGACTACGAACAAATCCCATTCAAATGTAGTCATTGCCATGAATATGGGCATTTTTCTTGATCTTGCAAGAAGAAGCCTGTAGACCCGGAGTCAGGAGGGAAAAAAGAACAATGGACAACTATTCAAAAAAACCCTATCTCCATATCGGGACCAAAAACCCTACCAAAAGGTCAAATTTTGAGGAAGGTAGACCCTCAGCATAAAAAATATTTGGTTCCTAATACTGGGAATAGATTCAAAGTTCTTGAAATTATAGAAATCCAGGAAATCCCTGAAGCCCCAGAAGAAGGAGAAATCCCCAAACAATAAGAACCTCAGGAGGTCGCTCAAATCCAAGAAGCCCCAAAAGAACTCCAGCCTCAGAGAACCCCAAGCGCCAAAAGACCTAACTCGGACAAAGGAACGCTCTATCCTTCTTACGTGGAAATCACAAAATCCAAACCAATGGTTTCCCCTACATCTTCGGAAGAACTAATAGACATATCATCCAAAACATTAGGACGAAAATCAAGTAAAGACCTAAGGAAAGAAGAAGTTGAACATGAGAAAACCCATGGATCTCAATCAACAATAGACATGGCCTTTAGTAGGAACACCAAAGATAAAATAACAGGGAATAAAATGGGAGACTTAGCAGGGGGAGGCCCCTCCTCTACTCACAATAGTAGATAATGAAGTTGGTCTATTGGAATTGTAGAGGAATGGGAAGCCCTAGTAAAATAGAAGCAGTTAAAGATCTCCAGAAAATCAACATGCCAGACATCCTCATGCTCCAAGAGACCAAGCTCGATGAAAATGCTATCCTAGATATTGGAAAGAAAAAGTGGAAGAAGAACGCACGTATGGCTATCAGTGCCAGAGGGGCCTATGGCGGCCTGGAAACCCTCTAGTCCTCAGACAAATTCCAACTACATAACTCCTTCGCCACACAACATTGGATCTTCACATAGCTCAGTCACGCTCAAAGCAACATTCAAATCTCACTCTTCAATCTGTATGTCCCTAACCTTTACTCTGAAAAAAAAAATTGTTGGAAACTCTTGGAATATTTTCTAGATGCATACAATCCACAAAATCTCATTCTAGCTAGCAATATGAATATAACTCTTTCCATAGCAGAAAAAAAGGGAGGCCTCATTGCAAGGGATATTCTCAAATATCATGTAGAATCCCTAATCCGGACATGGGATCTGCTTGACATAAACCCAAGAAAGGAAAATTTACTTGGTCCAACAAGCGACTAGGTAAAGGAAGTATTATGGCCCGACTTGAAATATTCCTTGTTCACAGCAGCCTTCTGATTGAAGGACAGAAAACTTTTTCAAAAATTATGGCATATCTGGCTTCAGATCACAAACCTATCGTACTCCAAATTCAAGAGGATGAAGACCTAGGCCCGATCCCCTTCAGATTTAGCACCCAATGGCTAGAGCACAAAATCTTTTGGGGCATCTTGGATAAAACCTAGAGAACCCCTATATTGGGCTCCCCAAGATTTGTTTGGGAGCAGAAGCTCATAATCACCAAAAAGGCCTTAAAGGATTGGACCAAAGCTAATCCCCCCCAACCTTCTAACTTCAGAAAGAAGGTAGTAGATGAACTGGAATCCTTTCAAACCTCATTAGATGAACACCCAATCGATAATTCAACGCTTCAGGAAGAGGTCAAGCATCAAGTCAAGGTTCACCAAGCCTTTCATAAAGAAGAGGAATTTTGGATATTCAAATCACGCAACACATAGCTCAAAGATGGTGATAGGAACACTTCCTTCTTCCACAAACAAACCAAATCCAGGCATTCCATCAACTATATCTCAGAAATCAAGATGGAGAACAGATCAATTGTCAAAGGACAAGGAAACATTAAAACTACAATGTATAATCACTTATCAAATGTCTTCACAGAGGAAGATAATGCTGGAGAGGAAGGAGAGAAAAATCTCCTTGAGCACATCCCAAAGAACATCACACTTGATAACAATGTTTAACTCCTCAAGCCATTTACTGAGTAGGAAGTCATCAACGCAATTTGGTCTTTTGATCTTGACAAAGCCCCAGGACCAGACAAATATTCAATCCACTTCTACAAAGCTTGCTGGCAGTATATAAGAAAAGATTATATGAGAATGGTTAGAAAATTTCACTCAAAAGAAAAGATCTGAGGCTGCACCAATTCCACATTCCCAGCCCTTTTACCAAAAGAGACAAATCCCAACTCCTTTGGCAGATTCCGACCAATTTCTCTATGTAACTCTTCATACAAGATAATCTCCAAAATGCTGGCAAATAGAATGAAGCCTCTTCTTGCCAAAATCATCTCAGACACCCAAGGAGGCTTCTTAAAAGGGAGACAAATCCTCGACAATGTGATCCTTGTTCAAGTAGCTATTCACTCTAGCAAGACTCGCAAGGAAAAAGGTATGTTGATCAAACTCAATATGGCTAACGCGACCTTCGATCATGTTAAACATGCATTCCTCTTTAAAGTCATGAAAAACTTTGGATTTGGGGAAACCTTCATAAACTGGATCTCAGCTTGTATAAGAGGACCCTGGATTGCCCCTTTAGTAAACGGTCGTCCCACTAATTTTTTTCAAGCCACGCGTGGAATTCGACAAGGATGTCCCATGTCCTCTTTTTTGTATATCCTTTTGGAAGATTCCCTCAGTCGAAAGCTGAACTCAGACCTAAGAACAGGTTCCTTCCCGGGCCTCAATTTAGCTCCTGACTCTATTCCTATCAATCACACACTCTTCGTTGATGACTCCCTCTTACTGGGAGGAGTCTCCTCAATTATTGCCCAAAGATTTAAGCAAAACATGATCTGGTATTGCAACACCTCAGGAGGTAAGATCAACCTCCATAAGAGTGCAGTCTGTGGCTGGAATTTGAACAACACTTCCACAGCTAACATCGAACAAATCCTCGGAATCAAAGTGCACAAGCATTGGGACAAATTCAAATATTTGGGTCTCCCAATAGCACAAGGACATTCAAAATATGGATTTTGAGAAGATAATATAAGCAAAATCAAATCCAAAATAAGGAAATGGGGAGGATATTGGCTCAATAAAGATGGAAAGTTTATCTTAGTAAAAGCAGTCCTATCAGCTTTACCAATTTATCAATCATCTCTTCTTCTGGCGCCTAAAGGAGTGTCAGATCAAATAAGCAAACTCCTGAGAGATTTCCTCTGGACATGGGGGGGGAAACAATGAGAACAAAATACATCTAGTGAATTGGAGCATCATAAAACAACCAAAAATTTATGGTGGCCTACAAGTTCGCGATCCTCTCCAAGCAAACATGGCAATGGGAGGAAAAATCTTTTAGCAAATTATGTCCAATAAACAATACCATGTCAGTCAATTATTAAGAAAGAAATATTTAACATGCATTAAGATAAGATGTCTAGATAGCAAGCCTGCCTCCAAAGGCACCTCGATATTGTCCTTATGCAGAGCCGCTTGGGAATTCTTCTCTCAAGAACTCTACTAGGTACCTGGAAATGGAAGAAATATGGACATTTTTTTATTATAAAATCATGGAAAATAGTCCATGTCAGGATAAACTAGAATTCTATGATATATCCCAATAGCTTGCTCACCAAGGAATCAAAACATTGGTTGAATTCAGTTCCTGGGACTTCTACGGCACATGGAAAAGCTGGAAAAAATTACCAATCCCAGCCAATCTTGAACCCTCCAGAATCCTTCTTCTAGAAAACTTGGTTGGATGTGCTCCTACTCATCTCCAGGATAAAGATGATCATGGTTGGGGCCTTAAAGGAAAGTATACTGCATTCCTAGGCTTCAACGCTCTCCAAAACCAACATGTCTCAAGGAAAAGCTTATGGGAATTGGTTTGGAATACATTCGGACTTCCCAAGGTAAATTTATTCATTTGGACTCTCGCCCACCGGACGGTGCTCACTGGCGACAATCTTAACAAAAGAGGAATCATAGGGCCACATTGGTGTCTTTTATGTCACAAGAAATCTCAATCAATAGACCACTTATTCTTGGAATGTCAATTTGCAAAAGAAGTCTGGGATCAAATGCTTCATGGTCTTGATATAACCATGCCGGTTCTCAACACCACCACCTTCCTACTCATATATTGGAAATCCATCTATCCCTCCCCTCTCTCGAAAAAAGAACTTTGGCTCCAAATATGGCTAACTCTCCCTAAATTCACATGCTGGAAAATTTGGATTTCTAGGAACAAATCCATTTTCTAGGTCTCCTACCCTTCTCCCTTACAAGTTGCTAGATAAGCCAAAGGTCTGCTTATAGAATGATTGAACTCTTCTAAGCTCAGGACGGACAGAAACCTCAACACAAATGAACTAATTTGGATCGGGGCCCTCCCCTCAAGCCCCATAAAAGAAATAGGTCTTCGACTCCGGAACCTACCACCTTGGAAAATCAGACTCTCTAACTCCGACTTTCAAGATTGGAGAAACAAGCAGCCTATGGACAACCTACACTTTGATTGTGTGTCCAAAAGAAACCCCGGAGTAGCAGGAGCGGGGGGAGTTTTGTTATTTACAGGAGGAGTGCCGAAAATCAGATACAGATGGGGATTGGGAACCTGCTCAAACAACTTAGCAGAAGCCTTATCTCTCCTAAAAGGCTTCCAGATTGCCAAAAATCAAAGAATTGAGAAACTACAGATGTTTGGAGACTCCCTCTTAATCATCAAAGCCTTCAACTCGCAATCGGACTTCAATAATTTGGCAATAAAATGGATCATTCACTATATACAACAAATTGCAGATTCATTTGAACAAATCAAAGTACTCCATATCGTGAGAGACTCAAACTACGAAGCAGACACTGAGGTAAAATATGGAACTAGTCTCGAACTTGGAAAAATTGAATTCTCAAATGGGGAAACGAGTCATCATCATATCCCTTAACTATAATTTGTATTAGCAGACTATGAGCGAATCAAGAAAGTGACGAAATGAAAGGACACTCGACATCGAGCAAAGAGATTATAACAAATCCCCATGTTATGCAATCCGGTTATAGAGGTTGAAGGGAAAAAACAACATCACGTTCAACACATCCATTTCATTCTAAGAACAAATGCCAATTGTCAGACGCATAATGGATTCGGGAGCAAGGAGCAATACACCCTTGGTATTTTTTGAATGCTGTACTTAGCCGGATTTGGCTCAACCACGACTTCCCCATTTTTTCTTTTTTCTTTTATCAATACAATTATTTGTTTCAGTTTAAAAAAATGATCCTAAGCATAACAAAGTGGTCTATAGTTGAAAGATAACTTCTAAATTTGACCTAACATTTAGCTCATTATTTAATGTGGCTTTCTAGCCATACATTGTTATTCTTTCCATAATAATTCCATATAACTTGGCTAAAAGGGGGCTAACCATAACAATCCTTTAATTAGAGGGATTGTTTTTATCCCACTTTTGAAGGTAGGAACAATGAAGCTTGAAACTTTGAGTCCAAGGTTTAGGGAAACCAACCTTGAATGCTAAATTGAAGAGCTTGTGGATGTGAGGGATGAAGATAGGCCTTCCATTTTTTAAGATTTATGCTTGCCAGGCTTCAATGTATTTAAGCTAGTTGTAATCTCACTCAATTAAGAAGGACTTAGAACTCAAAACTTATGCTGACGTGGACGTGTAAAAATACACTTTGAATATGTAAAACAAAGTTATATATATATATAATTTCTCTATTTCATATATATATAACTATTTTTATTTCTATTTCTATTTATAGTTGATAAATATAGAATGTTATAATTATTATTTATTATAAGTATTATATTATTTTTTATAGCCGATATATGATGATATAAATATCATGTGACAACATCTTTATCATATTAATGTTAAATTGTAGAAATAATATCTTTCAACTTAATAAAATATAATGTATCAATATTCAAATTAAAAAAAAAAAATGTTATCATAAATAATATCTTTCAACTTAATAAAATATAATATATCCATATTCAATTTCAAAAAATAAAATTTAATATTTTTTATAATTTATTATTTGAATTAAAGTTTAAAACGATCTATTTTAATTAATTTTTATTTTAAGTAATTTTATAAAATAGTTTTTATAATTTATTATGTAAAAATTAAAGTTTAAAACAATCTATTTTTATTAATTTTACAAAATGGTTAATATATATTTAGTAAATTTTATAATTCTATGAAAAGATCATTCTAATTATAAATGGTTAAGTTGCTGAAACAAATAAACAAACAAAACCATATTTTTTCATTTTTTCACATGTGTTTTTGCTAGATTTCTTTCCAATCAACCAATGAATTTATAACTAATATATTTGTTGTTGACTCTAAACACCTTACACCTACTAATTAAGGTCTATTTACTATATTTTTGTTTAAAGTAATAAATTGATATATGATCTCAACTGTTATTAATAACATGTGACAATATATTTACGATTACATTTTTTTTCTTTTTTAAATTAATAATAACAATATGTTGATAATGATGGTGATTATCATCCACGAAATTAATTGTGGTTTATTAAACTTATTATCATAAAATAATTATCCATATTCAAATGTATAAATTTAAATTATTTGTTATATTTTGATTTAGTTACAATGTTTTTTATATTTCATGTATTAATAGAGTTTGAGTTTTACTATATGGTGTTTTTTTCAATAGAGATGGGTTGGTAATGTTCATTCAAATAAAAATTTATTATAAAAGATTAAAATTATGTTTTATCATAAAAATTATAATTTTAAAAGGTAAAAACTCTTACCCTAAGAGATGTCGTGGCCAAAACAATGTCAACATGAAGGAACTTAGTTAATACATCAAAATTTCCATGCTACATCTTTTACATATGAACATTGTTTGAGGAATTAATTGGCCCATTACAAAACATATTTCAAGCTCTATTGGTTTGGCCAACATGTCATTCAAATACTCATGCATGTTAATAAAAAAAAAAACAAGAGAAAAGCCCACAAGAAATGTTTCTATCATGTGGAAAACTCTGATCTTGGCTTTTGGTGTTATTAGGGATTGGATTGCTTGGGACGTAGGAAATGGAAGGAGAGTGAGGATTGGTCAAGATCCTTGGATTGGATGCACACAATATTTCAGACTCCCTAAGGTGATGGTAGAATCCCTTGTGGACAGAGGCTTCCTTTTTCCAAACCAGATTCAGGATCTGGATAATTCTACTCCCTTAGACATGCTTGGTTATCTGTAGAGGTGATGGATTTTGAGGGGGAAGATAGGAACCTATGGGAGAGGTATATCAAAGTCCTTCATAACAACCACACAAGTATGAAGGATAGGGAGGATATCCTACTGTGGTCTAGAAATGTTACATGTGGATTATATGTGCCCAATTTGGGATATAGGGTGATCAGGGAGGAGGAAGACGTACTAGATCCTAAATGGTGGGCATATGTATTATGGAAGCTACAATGCCCCTTGAAGAACAAACTTTTTATGTGGCTTGCTCTATCTGGAAAGGTCCCTGTGTGGTACAACTTGATAAAAACGTTAGGATGTGGCCTAAGATGGTGTCCTCTTTGAAAGATGACTCTAAAAGCATAAATCATGTCTTTGTGTCCCGTCCTTATATGGTTAGTATGTGGAATTATGCTTCACTGGTCATTGGTAAACACTTCATATGGAATGGTTTGAGTCTTCAGGAAGCTCTTCAAGCTTGGTTGAATAATACAACTTTTACTGACCACATGGCTCTCCCAGTCCTCATGATATGGGGGGCTTGGATGGCCATGAATAAGGTAATTTTCCAAGACAATTGCATTCCCCACAGGTGTATGATGCTAAAATACTTTCTATTTTGGAGCACTTTCCATAGTCTACAGGTCTTAAGAAACAAAGAAGGGTCGTTGAGGAGACCATAGATAAAAACAGGTTGTTGGGATTATTTTGATGGGGCCTCATAGGAAAGACCTGGTTTGGGGGGAGTAGGGAGTCATCTATATATATGACTCTTAGTGGTATAAGTTTTCAGCAGGCCAAGGTAGAAGCACCAACAATTGAGCTAAATTGATGGCTATCAAGCTAGTGTTGCTTTTGGCCCTCTCTAAGGGGGTTCAAAAGATTCAATTTTTTTGGGATTCTATGTTGGTCATCGGTTGGCTTAAATTGAAAAAGCCTCCAAAGAATATTTTGATGAAGCCTTTATATGAGGATGTCACTAGAATTGGAAGCATGTTTCAGGATATATCTTATCAACACATTTATAAGGAAAGGAACATATATGCAGATCATCTTTCCAAGCAGGGACTACATATATAAGATGGTATTTGGTAGTTGTGGGAAGATACTGAAGGAAATATCACTGAGCTGGCACCGAGTCTTCATCCAAGATGATTATGTTTTCCAGACGCATGGATTTACAATTTTTATTTCTATTTGGCACTTTTTATATGTTTTTTGACTATATGACATAATACTATATCTTTTTGAAGTTCTGACTACTGTTTATTATAGACATCTATAATGTTGATGGTTTTATGCATGGCCCCTCTAGCTTAATGAACAATGTATTTTTTTATTAATATAATGAGCTAGGAATTTTATTTTATTTTTGCCGTGGAAAAAAAAAACCAAAAACACATAAAAAATACCAAAAAATATGTTGAAAATTTAAAACTTGCAAAAGTACTCTAAAACTAATAAAATATAAAACCATTAATGAATAGCTAATATATTTGAATAAACACCTATAGTTATTAAATCAATCTTATACCTAAAATTAATGGTGTAGTCTAAATATTCTATGTTTTACTATCATATTTTCCGTCTTATTTTGTTAGGTGTTGGAAATCTTTAAAAAATCTTAGAATCACATATATTAGTTATGGAATCTACATAATTTGAGTGTCCTGGGGTATTTGAGGGTGCTAATCTATTTATGAATTCAAAAACACAATTTAAACACTTCTAAATTTAGATTTTACTAGAAATTTTTTTACTAGTTTTCAAAAAACCTACCTTAAATAAAAAAATGTAAAATAAAAAATCTACTCCAAAATTAATATTCAATATTATAATTATTATATCTACTATTATGATGTATTTTGTTGGGGTTGAACTTTCACATCTTACCATCCCTAGAAAAGAAAATGCCTAACAACCAAATCTTTACACTATTTTAGAATTGTAATATCCATTCTTACAATGGGCAATTCAATAGAGTTTTAATATAAAACATTCTTATGTATAAAAGAGATATATTCATATTCAATTTTTTAAATTGAGTGGTTTAGTTTCTTTCGATTCAAAACACGGTTTTAATAAGCGTTTTTTAATTTATTGTTTGAAATTTTTAATAATCGCCAATTTACATAGATAGCTTTTATAATTTTGCAAAATGGTCATTGTACTTTAAATGGTTAGATTCTTGACTTAAGTAAATGATAGGTTTTCCTTTTCTCGTGAGTTTTTTAATTTCTTTTCAATCCACCAATAAATTTATGCCTAATATTTTGTTTGATGTAAACATCTCATATCATAATTACTATAATTTTGTTTTAATTATAAAAAGTTAATAAATTGATATATGATATTTAATAGTATAACATGCGACATATATATATTCTTTTTCGCGAGGAAAAAAATACCAACTTGTTTTAAACTTAGTATAAATTTAGCATAAACCATTTTTACTGAGATAGTGATAGTTTTTCATGAGGAAAAAAATACCAACTTGTTTAAACATAATATAAATTTAGCATAAACAACATTTTTACAAAGATAGTGATATGGAAGATATCTTCCAGCTTATAAAAAATACAGTTAAATCTGAAGATTACCACAAAAAATTGATCATCTCAGTCTTAAGTCAGACTACTCTGTCACTAAAAAGCTGACCAAAAAATATAGTTATCCAACCTTGTGGATCCATGACACCTAGACAACAAAAAACCATCATAAATATAGATGAACATATTATATAGCAGAAACAAGATAAGAAAATAGATATAGATCCCTCAGGGATCAAACAAAAATATTTGAAATGTATGATTCCTTCAAACCACTCCAAAGCCTGTTTAGAGAGAAAATATGATTCCTCATTGAACTCTCTATAAATATGCTGGAAACTAATTTTTGCAAACTGAGCCTGTAGATTTATAATTTTTTTGTTTCCAAGCTTCAAGGGATGCCACTTGAAAAAGACCAGTCTGGATGGCCCAATCTATAATTACTTTTGAATCACTGGCAACCTGCAATTGAGAAACATGCTTAGTTTGAGTAAAATATAAAAGACTCCATAATGAAGCAATTCCCCTTGGTGTTGGTACCCCTCCCATAACTCATCTTTATTCTAAAGAGAAAAGAGTCATTTAATTTCAAAATAGCCCCAACTCCACATTTTAAACCATGATCATGTGATGCTCCATCAGAATAACCAATATGCCAACAGTTCATAAAACAAGGAGCTCTAACATTCCTAAAAATTGTACCCTGCCTATCTTCCACCCCCTTGTGAAATTCCACAAAAGCTCCTGAAGCTTTCATACTAACTTTTCCAACTCTTCTTGGCTTTCCTTCAAATAAAATCCCATTCCTATGCTTCCAAATATCCTAACAAACATACCATGGTAACTCCTTCCAAACATAAGCACCTTTTGCTCAATCAAGCGAAGAAAGACTCAAAGACCCAATTTTGAGAAAGGGCAATGAAACAACAAATGATCAACAATTTCAGCTGCCTTGTGACAAAACAAACATATATTTGGGCCAATAGTACCCCTTTTCACCCAATTATCCCATGTAAGAATTCTAGTTTCCAAAGATAATGAACAAAAAAGTTTTATCTTTAATGGAATGTTCCATTTCCATAGAACAAAAAACCACCATTTACTCTCAACTACAATGGTAGAGAAGATAATTGCATCTAAGCACATTTTGTAGTTATCTTTCTAGTCTTTTCATTCCATGATCAAAACAGAGAATCCTTCGAATCGACCGGTTGAAAGCCACTTCGTTGAAGACCAAATAAGTACATGTTCCTTTCCTCAATATGTGACCACTGAAGCTCCAAAGTTTGTGCTTGCTTCCATCTATGTCCCCCCTGTTCCAACAATAGTAGCATCCAACTATGCAAGAAAATGAATACCTTTTGCTTTAAGAAAAATGAGTCAAACCTGTGGAAAGCTAGTTATAGAATCCTGTACCCCTCACTTAAGGGTCCTCCCCAATTTTGATATTGTGTCAATATCCAGGTTTCCAAGATAACCAATCCCTCATAATATGAAAAGAGTTGAGCATACAACTCCACAAATTTGAGACACAATTTGCATATTTGTTATCCCTTCTTATCCAATCTTGAATCGAGTCCTGCTTAAGATACTTCTCTTTGATGATCATGCTCCATAGTCCATCAGAGAATAAACACCTCCACAGACTTGTTACAACTAAAGCTTTCCAAATAAGCAGATATATTTTACTCCCCGTCCACCTAATTCCTTGGGTATTGCCAATCTTTCCCAACTCATCATATGTACACTTTCTTTATGCTTATTTCCCATCCATAAGAAACTAAAAACTCTTCTAATTTTTTATTCTATATTTTAAAAATTAATAATAATAATATCCACAAGAAACTAACGGTTAAGAACATGTGTTTCCGCTTAGGAGATCACGGATTCAAATTTGGAGGAGGTAGAGTATGTACACCTTTATATGCTTAAGCAGTTAAATTGTTGCACAGAAGGAGATCCTTTGTCCCACCCCACAAACAAGGAGATCTCATACACCAAATTGGTGTCTTGCTTGACGGTGACATTAAAAATAGATGATGATTATTATTATTATTATAAAAACTCTTTTCTAATGTTATATTCTATACTTTAAAAATTAATAATAACAATATTGTAATAATAATTACCATTTACCAAAATCAATTTTTGATTAATCACATTAAAAAAAATATTTGGTTTATTAATTAAAAACTAATACTTTATATATTTTTTAAATTTTACTTTATTCATCTTACAAATTTTATAAATTCTTTAATACCATAATATTATAAATTTTTTATTTGATTTATTAATTAAAAAATAATAATAATTTATATATTTTTTAAATTTTACTTTATTCATCTTATAAATTTTATAAATTCTTTAATACCATAATATTATAAATCTGGTTCAACATCCTATTTTCATATAAATTTATACAAATAATTTAAAAAAAAAAATTAATTTTAATACTTGTTCAAAAGCAAATTAGGATATTTTTAATTTTAATTTTAATACTTGGGAAATTTTTACGATATAGAATGTACAAATTAGGAACCAGGAGGGCCGAGCCCTAGCCTCGATCGACAGGGATCAAGATGGATCTTGGCATATGATCGCCGATCTGCAGAGAGATCGGTACTAAATTATTCCTTCTTTCATTGATGCAATCACTTTGAATGCCACGGGCTCAGTAGTGTGGTCCCGTTCGGTCAAGGCATTGTCATGGGGTCGCCTGTGGGTCATTCTCAGTGGAAATCGAGCCTTCTAGATTGCATTGGCAAGAACGATGCATGGTGCAGCAGCGACCTCGATGTCTGATATGTCAGGGTTTTGGAGCTTTTGTCGGTGATATGTGATTTCTGTTAGGTTTTGCTGGTGGGCTCAGGGCTTATGGCTTCAGTGGAGGTAGGGGACATGGCAGATTTCGTTGGTGACCAGCTGGAGGCACTTGGTTTTAAGGGGATGCCAGTTGGAGGGCAGTTGGTGGGCCTGGAAGGAAACCCATTGCTGGGGCCTGGTGGTACAGTTACAACCGGCTTGGGGCAGGAGAGGCAGGATAAGGGATTTCCATCCACTCATTATCCGACATTCTCCCCACATTGCTGGCTACCGGAAAACCTGGAAAATGATGGTATATCAGTGGATTTTCTGGGTAGTTCGAGTTGGAGGGAGGCTGGTACTTTTTTTGCCCGGAACCTAGGGTTCCCGGCGTCTGATTTGCAGGTAGGTTTTGAAGAGGCGGTCGGTTTTGAACAGATTGCGATTGAGGGTGTGGCACGACAGGTAGAGCAGCTGGTTGGGACGAATGGTAGTAGAACTGAAGTGGATGAGAGAGTGCCACTGAATATTTCTGAACATCGTGGATGTGGTAGCCCTACTGTTTTTGCTGGGTCTCCGCGGGATAAGGTGGGGGAGGTATCCGGGGTCGGGACTGCACGTAAGGGACCCAGCCGGCGTCGCAGGAGGAGTTGGATTAAAACCCGTATTGTGGGTAGTTATGCTGTTGGCGAGGATATAGCCTGGGATCGTATCCTTGAGATGTCTCGGTTGACACTGGTGGGTAGGGTTATGGGAAGAAATTTCGCCCGCTCTACTGTGATGGAATGGGTGGATTCACAGTGGCGCGGGGTGTTAGGCTACACACCAGAGGTGGATATGCTGCTACACGGGTGGTTTGCGGTGGTACTACGGGCGGAGGTAGACGTGAATAAAATTCTTCACAGGAACTGGCACTTGAATCATTCGCCGGTGTTGTTAAAACCCTGGCATCCACTCTTTGATGCTGGACGGGAGAGAGTTGATTTGACTCCGGTGTGGGTTAGATTGCCGGGTCTTCCGCTGCACTTCTGGGATATCTGCCATTTTCGTAAGATTGGGGATATTTTGGGAAATTTCCTGGAAGCTGATCTCTCCTTTAAGGAGACGCATTACAAGCAGGTTGCAAGGATTTTGGTAAATTTAAATATTCGCGACGGACTACCGGAGCTCATAAACCTGGAATGGGGACCTGTCAATATACCTCAGGTGCTGGATTATGAAAATGTACCCTTCAGATGTCGGCGTTGTCATGTTTATGGACATCCGGTGATTGATTGTCACCTATCGGCTCGCACTCTAAGTGGGGGGATGGAAAACCCATCTGGGTGGACTGGTCTAGCAGATCCATTGGACATGTTGCAAAAGGATTCGAATGTGATGACAGACTCGGGGGGGGACCGGATTGATAAGGGATTGGAACCTTGTCATCTATCGGTTCGATCTCTTTATGGGGGGAAGGAAAACCCCTCTGATATGGCTGTTAGGGAAGAACCACTGGACCTGTTGCACTTAGCACCGACTGTGGTTACTGATTCGGGGGGGGATCGGGTCGACGAGGGATTGGAACCTTCTGGGCTAGATCCAGCTGTGGCTCGGGACATACTTGGTGGATACAACTATTCTTCTGCGGTTGACATACTTGATCACGTTTCTGTAGAGGTGGATGGAGTGCCGAGACCATCTACTTATTCGAGTATTCTTTCTCTCTCTCTTACACCCTCTTTACATTTTTATATCATTCGGTGCACTGGGGTTGGGCTTGATTGGGTTGAGGGTCTAAAAAATCTAACTATTTCGGGACTTTCTGAGACTTCTCCCCTTACAATTATTCTGCCCCCTTGTGGAAGATCCTCAAGCTCGGTGGGTGATTCTTCTGCTCACAACCATGCTTTGTCTACTCTTCTTTTGGAGGACTTGAAGACTCCTATTGAACCGGATCCTGGGAAGGTGGATGAGTTTTCTGAGCCCTCTTCACCTGAATCATCTGCTTCAGGATATAACCTTCGTTCATGCACTAAGATTTCTGGAGGGGGTTTGGGAAAAGTGAAGGGGCCGGTCCGGAGAGGCAGAGGACGGAGGTCTCTTTTATCTAAGGCACAGAACAGAGCCAGAATGGATCTTCGGAATGGGAAACAGGTCTCGATTGAGAGGGCACTTAGAGCAGTGAATGCCCGGATGAATGTTCGGTTATGAAGATCATGTCCTTTAATTGTCGGGGTCTGGCTGGGCCTAAAAAGAAATCAGCTTTCATGAGGGTGCTTACTCTTGAACACCCTGATGTGATTCTGCTACAAGAGACTTTAGGGTTAGGTGATATCATCAAGGAGAAATTGGAACTGTGGCTGGCAGGATGGACCTTTGTGACTCTGGATGTTAGGGGTCGCTCTGGGGGGTTGGCTGTGGGATGGAAGAATTGTGCGATTAAACTGATTAATGCATGGGGGATGGCTTCTGTGTTGGGAGCAGAATTTCTCTCTGTTGACTTGGGTACATGCTTCACTGTGGTGAATGTCTACGGGCCCTATGTAAATAGAGCTCCTTTCTGGGATTCACTACTGCAGGATCAGCTTATGGATGGTGATTCGGTTGTGCTGGGGGGTGATTTAAATTTCACTTTGGGGCAATCCGAAATTTGGGGCCCTCAAGCTCATGTGGATCCATTGGCAGGATACTTTCAACAGAAGTTGGTTCGTATGAACCTGTTGGATATTGAACCTATCAAGCTGAAACCCACTTGGAGGAATAATAGGTGTGGAGAGGCTCGGGTGGCTAAGAGATTGGACCGGTTTTTGGTGGCTGAACAGCTGGTGGACAGGTTTCTACAGATCAGGCAGTGGGTAGGGAGCGGAGGGGATTCTGATCACTTCCCTATCTTTCTTGAGATCAGAAGTGGACCAAACAATCCACCTAGCTCTCTTAAGTTTAATAAAAATTGGCTCAGAGATGTTTCCTTTAAAAATCTCTTTCTGGACCTATGGAGGCCGTATGATGCTGATCATGATCGAACTGGGGCATTTCAGTTCGCTGAGAACATTCAACGTTTAAAAGGAGCTGTCAAAACTTGGGCTATTGCAAAGAAAAATAGGGAGGATATTACATTGAAACAAACAGAGGATGAACTATTACGGATCTATGATGGGGATGGAGGGGGTCTTATGACTCTGGATTCCAAGGTTGAAATGGCCAGATTGGAAGGCATAAGAAATAAACTATTGTTGGAAAAGGAGGAAACCTGGAGACTCAAGAGTAGGGCGGTCTGGCTGGAATGTGGGGATGAGAATACTAAATTTTTCCATGCATACGCTAGGGGGAGGAAGGCGGTCAATACTATCTGGAGCTTGAAAGATGAAGCAGGCACATAACACTTTGATTTTGAAGGCAAAGCTCGTTGCGGGGTGGGACATTTCCAGAACTTATTTAGGGCTCCGGCACAGGCCTCTATTGCAGAAGTTATTAGGATCGCCCAATTATTTCCTCGTTTTGCTGAGGAGGAGGATAATAGGAGACTGATGAGGGCTGTGACTGAGGAGGAGTTGAAGGAGGTCCTTGGAAGTTTTCAGAAAGACAAGAGCCCCGGTCCGGATGGATGGACAATTGAATTCTTCATGGAACTGTATGAGATTGTGGGGATGGATCTATTACAGGTGGTAGAAGATACTCGTATGAATGGGAAGTTACCTGCATGTTTCAATTCTACTTTTATTGCCCTCATACCAAAAACTGATAATCCGGTCACTCTCTCCGAGTTCAGACCAATTTCTCTGTGCAATTGTATCTACAAGATTGTTTCGAAGGTCATTGCTCGGAGAATTAAGGTATCACTATCTGAGCATATTTCAGCTGAACAATTTGGTTTTCTTGAAGGTCGGCAGATCCATGAGGCTATTGGGGTGGCACAGGAAGGACTACACAGCATGAAGACTCGGCATATTAAAGGAGCTATTCTTAAAATTGATTTGTCCAAAGCATACGACAAGGTGAGTTGGATTTATATCCGGCTTCTACTAACTCATTTGGGTTATGGTATCAGTTTTATTAGATGGATCATGTCTTGTATAACTACTGTATCATTCTCTGTGCTGTTGAATGGAGCGGCCACTCCTTTTTTTCATGCGGGAAGAGGCCTTAGGCAAGGCTGTCCACTTTCCCCACTACTTTTTCTGCTGGTGGCAGAAGGTTTGAGCAGGGCTATTCTTGATGCTAAATTACAGGGTCGATTCAGTGGCATTAGCATTGGGGAGCGTTTATTTGTTACTCACCTATTATTTGTGGACGACATTATCATTTTCTGCTCTGGAGATCGAAGGGATACTCGGGCATTGAAGGAGATCTTGGACCTGTTCTCTAAAGCTACAGGGATGGATATCAATGCTGAAAAGTCCACTCTATCTATCCATTTGCTTCGACCGGAGGAGGAACAGGCACTTGCTGAGAATTTCCCATTCAAATTAACTAATCTTGACGAGGGAATGAAATATCTGGGATTCTCCCTTAAAGCAAATGTTTATTTAAAGAAGGATTGGAGATGGCTAATAGGTAAGGTGGAGAAAAGATTAAATGTTTGGAGCCACAAGTGGATGTCGAGAGCTGGCAGGTTGGTTCTGGTTAAGGCAGTCTTAGAAGCCATTCCAGTTTATTGGATGTCTTTGTCGTGGATACCTAAAGGAATCCTTGAACAAATCAGGCGGTTGTGCTTTAGATTCATTTGGAGTGGTATGAAGGAAGGGCAGGTAACCCCTTGGGTCAACTGGAAGCGGATTGCAGTACCTAAAGGGCTTGGGGGCTGGGGATTAAAAAACATCTTCCTATTTGCTCAGGCGTTGGCAGCTAAGGGAGGTTGGCGACTTATCAAGACTCACAGTTTATGGACCAGGGTTATAAAAGGGAAGTATATATCTGACATGACTCTGGATGAATGGATACGGAGCCCTCAGAAATCACATGCTGGGGGATCCGTTATCTGGAAGGCAGTGGTAAAATCCTTTTCATTGGTGGAGAATAACCTGGCTTGGCATGTGGGTAATGGTGAAAAGGTGCGAGTTGGCAGAGATCCATGGATCGAGAGTGAACAATTACATCTGCTGCCTGAAAATGTTATTGATACTTTGGAATATAGGGGCATTATCACTCTTAATCAAATGGCTGAACATCGACCTGATGACCCGTGGATACAACATTGGAAATCTGCGAATGCGCTGGGCTTGGGGGATCCTGAGGCGGCATATCTGAATAACTATATTCGTGGATTGAACAGAGCTGGTATACACCTTTCGAACCGGGAGGATGAACTGATTTGGGAACTTGATCCGGCAGGGTATTATACCCCAAAGATGGGATATCTTGTGCTCAGCGCTGGAGCAGCGTTACGGGAGGAGGTCTGGTGGTGGAGACCACTGTGGAAACTTAAATGCCCTTCAAAAAACAGATTATTTATGTGGTGTGCCTTAGAAAATCAGGTTTCGACCTGGGATATTTTGCAGAAGAGAAACTTCCAGGGCCCGGGATGGTGTGTCTTGTGTAAGAGGGAATTGGAAACATCAACACACCTCTTCATCTCGTGTTCATTCACGATTGCGGTCTGGCAGGAATGCACTAAATTGGTGGGTTATGAATGTAGCTGGGAAGGAATATCAGTGGCAGATGCATTGGCGAACTGGTGGAGACGGGCTTATAACATAAAACAAAAGACTCTTCCTTTGCTGATCACATGGGGGATCTGGTTGGCAAGGAATGGGGCCATATTTAAGGATAAACCCTGTACACCGGAGATTATTAGTGCACAGGCGGTGGGCATATTTCAAGCATGTCCCGAATATGTAAGGGCTGCTAAACAGAGACGTATCTTGGAGGTGGAGATTGATAGAACATATCCTTGGGGTTTTTTTGATGGAGCTGCAAGTAATGAGAATTGTGGTGGGGGAGCTATCTTATATATCTCCAATTCACATTACTTTACACTCACTATGGGTCTTGGAATGGGATCCAATAACTTTGCTGAAGTCATGAGTTTAAAGTTACTACTTATCTTTGCTGCTGAGAAGGGTATCACTAGACTGGCGGTTTATGGAGATTCTATGAATGCTATAAATTGGACCAATCAAACCCAAGCTTGCAGAGTACTTAGACTGGCAAATGTTCTTAATAGTATTCAGCTGATCAAACAATCCTATGACATTTTCACATGCTGGCACGTTTACAGGGAAAACAACCATATAGCAGACCAGGCATCCAAAGAAGGGCTGCACATGGTATTTGGCACTTGGAAAATAAATGAAGAGAATGAAGGACAGCGAACTGTGTTCTATCATAGACCTTTCATTGAATAAATGAAGAGGTTATATATATATCTTTGAAAACATGTTAAAGTGCTGCACTTTTTAGGCATAGATGGTTTTTGTATAAAACCTATGATGATGTAAATCAAAATAGTCCGGTGGGACATAACTGAATTATTTTGGGATAAAACAGGGAAATAACAAAATGCATTTTGATAGAAGACGTAATAGTCTCATCAAGTGAGCCATTCTTATGGTTTTGGATAATTCACTGATACAGTGAATACTGAATGTAATTCTAATCTCTTTGGATGAATGGAATTATGCTTTTTTCTTTTGGAAAAAAAAAAAAAGCAAAGTAGGAAAACATTTAAATGAAACATAAAGTAACCATTTGATCATATATTTAATTTCCGTGCCCATATATGCTATACTAAGTGAACGTTAAAAATCAATTTGAGTTATGCTTTTATTTTTCGCAATATATTAAAATACTTTTGAATAAGTAAACGTTAAACACCTATTGAGCTTATGCTTTTATTTTTCACACAATTTTCAAATACTTAAAACGACTTTGAATAAATAAACCTTAAATAGCTACTTCGCTTTATTTTTCACATCTCATTAAAATACTTAAAATTCTCACAATATATCTAAATACTAAATACATTAAATAACTTTGACTAAATAAACTTTAAATAGCTAGGCTGACTTGATTTTTCACACCTTATTAAAATATTTAAAGTTTTTATAATATATTTAAATATTAAAATAAATTAACATACATGTATTTTAAGATTTTAAATATTTTGTGGTATAATTATATATTAGAGTAGAAATTAATTAAAATAATAAACATATTTTGATTTAAATCTTTAAAAATAAAATGATATTTATTTTAATATTTTAATATATATTTAAATTAAAATAATTAATTGTTTTCCCATACCACACATCTGATCATATTAAGTTATAAAATATATTTTGTTTAATACCAAATAACCCTTCAACTTATTAAACGACTCATGAATCTTGTCGACTTTATGTCAAATGTATTTTATAATTCAAAATTAATTTAGATTGAAGATTATTATAATTTATTTTTTAAGAAATAATTTTTTTCCTTATAAATCTTAATATACTTATCACTTATAAATCTTAATATACTTACCACTTTTTGAAATTACATTTGAGGCTCCCTTCCCCTTTTTTACATCTTGTTTTACCATTTTCATCAATTAAGTTCGTTAAGTTTTGAATATTATATATAATTAATAAGCTCAAAGAAAATAATTAAGATTGCTAAGATTAGAATGAACTTTCATGAGCTTTATAGTGAAACTCGGTGTTGGACAACCCCTAAAACATTTTGGATTGAAAGAATTTGCCATTTATGTAATTCCATGAGGGTGGAAGATGAAAATCACTGTCTCTTAGAGTGCTCGGCTTTCACTCACATTAGATCTCAGTTTCAAAATCTATGCTCCGATACTAACCTCTTTAACATTATAGATCCCCAAAACTATAGTGAGCTAGGGACGCTCCTCCATAAGTTTTTCAAGCATAGAAATGACATTTTAAAGAAATCCAATTAATATCTATCTTCTTAAGGTCTGATAGACCAAAATTGATCTCAGTGAACGTTAAAGACCACCACCACCACCACCACCACCACCATCATCATCATAGATATTAATTTTTTTTGGGTTTGCTAATAGTGGTTTTTTAAGTGGATGGAAATGGGTAATTATGTATTTTCCATGTGGTTCAGCTCTTACCTAGTGAGATGTTTGCATTTGTGATTGCATTAGAGGATGTGCACCATGTAACAATGGTTAGGGTTAAGGTTAGGTATCAATTTTAAGTGATTTTAGTAGAATCCAGACAACCCCTCATTTGTGGTTATTTAGTTGAATGTAATGAAATTGAATAGTATTAATAGTTCCTCCCTAATATTAAATTTAGGTATGTTAATCTCATTTTAATAAAAATAAATAAAATTTAAAACATGTTAAAATATAATACCTTATTTCAAATTAATAATATTTAATTTAAATCCTTTTATTTTAAACCTAGAAGCATTTTATAAAGTATAGCCTCAAAATTAAAAGCAATACACCCTATCCTATTCTTCTAATAGAAGTGGGTCTTCTCCCCATTGTATATGATGTACAAGTACATGATAAATAACATGGGAGATGAGAGACTACCTAAAATTGCTTTAAAATCTAGTTAAGACCACCTTTGGCTCAAGAGAGGCTGGTATAAAGACGACATGGCTTGGTTAAACCATTGGGGGATTGACGAAAATGTCACTTTGCAAAATATGAATAGCATTAAAAATATTATCACATCTAAGTTTACAGAAAAAATGTGGGGCGAGAAAGAATTCAAGGCTAAAAAAAATTAAGATACTATAAGGAGGTCATTAACCCTAATACAGAAGATTTAAAGTATCTCTTTGTTTTAAATAGTTTGAAGAAGAAAATTAATATAGTTAAAATAAGAACGAACTCTCATGAGCTTCATAGGGAAACAAGACATTGGACAATTTCTAAAATACCAAGGGTGGAAAGGTTTTGCCATTTCTATGAGACTATGAGCATTGATGACAGAAGTCTCTTTCTCTTAGAGTGCCCTACGTACACCCACATTAGATCGCAATTTCATAATCTTTGCTACAATACAAACCTCCCCAACCTTCTAACATGTCAAAACTATGGTGACCTAGGAACACTTCTTTCTAAGATCTTTTAGCATATGAATACAATTTTGCAGCAATCCAAATAATTCCTTTATTTTCTCTTAAGGTATGATAAACCAAAGTTGGTCTCAGTGAATGTTCACTACGACCACCACCATCATCATCCTAAATTAAAATTAAGCTTAGTTTATATATATATATATATAAAATTTTAAAATAAAAAAATGATTAATTGTTATTATTATAATTTTTAAATAAAAACATACAACATAGGTTCCATTTAAAACAATTAATTATGAATTTAAACACGAAGCATGTAATTGTTCTAGGAAATATCTTTCTTATATTATTATATTAATGTAGGTGTAAGATTTACCTGTGATGGCCACATGAGTAATCTGCTCACTTGCGTTATCTAGGTGCATATCGGTTAATAGTGTGTAAATCATAAGTTCACTACCTGGTACTAGTAAAATAAAACAATTTCGGGATGAAATTTTTTTAAGGGGGGAAGTATCTAATGCCCTTTATAGATATATTAAACACAATAGTTAAACATTAACATAACTAAGTTCATAGCCCATGGGGGCAAGCAATTGGTAATGAGTAAATGAGAAGAGAAGTTGTAAATGGAATGTCACAAGTTCAAATCCTCGTGAATGCTAGCTTACAAAAAAAAACATAACTAAGTACACTTAATTGAAAAAATAATATAGGGTTTGAAGGTTAAATAAGAATGCACTAAAATTATGTTATATTTATTTCAAGGTTCGTTAATCAATATTATTGAATGGTTCAATACGTAAACAAAAATATATATACAATGAAATATATAGTGTTAATGGAGGACTACCCCACTTGTCATCCATGCAAAGATTCTTTGCATGGATGCCAAGTGGAGTTATCCATGATAAAATAAAAATATATATACAATGAAATATATAGTGTTAATGGAGGACTACCCCACTTGTCATCCATGCAAAGATTCTTTGCATGGATGCCAAGTGGAGATATCCATGATGTAAGGACATTTGAAGGGGGAGTTGGAGAGAGAACATGGGGATATGAAGTTGGAGGGAGAGAAATTTTAGAAGGGGGGAGTTGAAAGGAGGGACTTTTTACAGAGTGGAACTTTCTAGGGGAAGTTATCGATTGGTAGAGATTACTAGTTGGGGCTCAGGGGCTCTCAACTTTAAAGGAACGACGATGTGACATGAACTTTGAGAGCTCGAGGAAGGTTACTACAAGTAAGTTGATGCGAACATCCCTAGTTTTTATATAATTTGTAATAGCAGACATTCTAATTGATTTGTTTTATTTATTTCCATATAACCTCTCTGATTAATAATTCATTAATTTCTTTTTTACCATTAGCCTATTGAAATTCAATTTAGGGAATTTCATCTGGTATCATTTTATTTTAAAAAAATGTACAAATTTGAGATATGGGGATAAATAAAAAATATAATTTTAAAATAAAAAATGTTTAATATTATTTTTTAATATAAACATCAAATCTTATATATTTATTAATTTTTTTTACAAATTTGAGATATAGGAGACACATGAATAATTTTTCTCTTACTCTTTACACACAATATATTTGATATTCTTGTTTGTTTGTTTGCTAGAATTTTCCTTGCTTGCGGGAGTGGCCTTTGGTCTAAGAAACCATGACCCAGGGGCATCTAAGCCGTCAAAATCACCCGAGGATTGTACCCGGCATGGGCCAGACCAAGCCTCAACTGATTGGATTTTGGGTGTCTCCTCCCAACTAGCTCACCCTTAAGGGGAATTGAACCGGGGTTTCCTTGCTGACGACACCCAAACCAAAGTCAACAATTAACTTATCTAAGTTTGTTTACAAAAAAACAATGTATTTTCTTTTTTTCTTTTCAATATATATATATTTTTTGTAAGTACCCACGGGGATTTGAATTTGTGACCTTCCATTTACAACTTCTCATCTCATTTACTCACTACCAATTGCTTTACACCCCATTGGCACTTTTTAATATCTATTTAAATAACTAGAGGTTTTACAATTAATGGAGTTATAATTATTTAAATTATTTTGTTGTAATTTGATGTAGACACTTTATCTTTTTTTACTACCAATTTTTATTTATTTATGAGATCTCTTCATTCTACTATAGATGTTTTTAACTATGATAATTTGTATAGAAGGGAAGGAAATGAGGTTATATCCACATCATAATCTTGAAGGAAATGGTTAGATTCCTTATCCCATGTTTCTAGTCTTGATCATTCAACATGTGGTTTTGAGTTTTTTTGGAAAATTGCTTTTTAAATGATCCCCATCTTTTAAGTTTAGTTTTTTTTTATTATCTTTCCTCTTTAAGGAGATCGAAATTGTTATACAAGAGTTTTTTTAGAAAATTTCTTTTTTAATCATCCTCATCCTTTAGGTTTAGTGTTTTTTTTCTAATATTTTTCTTCTTTAAAGAGATCCAAATGTTAAACATGAATTTTACGAATAGTTTAGTTAATAGCCAGGCCTAAAATTCATATTCTCATATTCTAAAACCCTAAGATCATCTATAATATCCATGTTTCACTATGATATGATATAGTAACCCTTCATTGAAATCAACATCTACACATATTCTAAAGTTGATAATGATTCCCTTTGCAAAATTACTAGAGTTATAAAATTTAGAGAAAATTCCAAATACCATGCAATCATTTCTTTATGATAAGTAAATAGAACGATTTCACCCCAACCAGGATTATTTTGATAAACATAATGGCCAATTAAAAATTCAAAACTTAAAGAATGAAAACAAATTAGGACTACCTCAATACTATCTTCCTCTTTTAATAATATATTCTGATAATATAAATGAGCAATTAATTTTGAGTGTTAAGTTTTATTCTATATCATAAGTTTTATTCTACATAACAGTACGTCGATAACATCTGTCCATGACTTATCAACTATTGCAGAGAGAGATTAAACATCAAATTTAGGTCTTATTAGTGTTGTATAAAGCATTTTATATTCGACACCTAACTGGTGATAATTTGGAGTTTATCTTTTTGAAGACTTGAACAACTATCATAGGGGATAGTAAGCATCATGCTTGGGTTTTATTAGCTGCGTATCTCTTTCTACCAAACCACAACTGAGCTGGTAATTACAAGGCATAAATTTATTAATAATATGTATGGTTATATTTTTTTCAATAAGTTTATTAAATTATTTCAATGTTATTATATTTTAAAAGGAAAAGAAATTAAGCAGAAAAGGAAGAAGGGAGATTTGTTAAGATGGGGGTATTTCTATGTATAGAGTCCAAGTTCAAATTTCCGTGATGTAGAACCCTTGTGTATTGAAGAGAAAGTGTTTGTTCTTCCAATGTCGTTTTCTTTTATTTCTATCATTAAAGAGACTTAACATATACCTCGCAAACTATTAATTTAATATTTTATTTTTTTTAAAATTGTAAAAACTATTTCAAGATGTTAACATTTACTTTTTATTATTTATCATTCATACAAATATTTACACACAACATGTTTCATAAAAAAAAAATGAGCCAACAAATATGTTCATCTCACAACCAATCATCTATTATATTACCAAAATAATCACTACTTCTATTAATACCAATTGACATAAAATCATATTATATTAAAACTTATATATTATTATGAACTAAACCTCACCATCAATATAAAATAACAATAAACTTATTTGCAAATATAGAACTAAGTACGAGCTATGTGTTGTAGATGAGTCATGCTACCCATCTGTCAATTATCAAACACGTTAACTATTGTAAGGAATGCCAACAACCAAGTAAATGAAAAGGATAATCGTTTTTCATAAGTATATTCAATTAATTGATTAATTAGTTGGAAAATCTATAAAATCTATATTTTATAATATGTAATTAGGATAAGGTTAGATAATAATGGTAAAATATGATGATTAGAAAGTCAATAGACTAATTAAAAAATCCCTTTACATCATACTTATGATTAAATTTTTACTTTTAGTGGTGGATATACTTATGATTAAACTTTTAGTGGTTGATAGAGTATAATCTCATTATGGAGTAATACACAAACTACACTTAAAAAGACGAAGACAAAATTGTTTTTTTTTTTCTAATTTAATAAAAAACACATTGTTTATGTAATGCATATATATACAATGATATCAAACTTTTAGTCAATGATAAGAGTATAATCTCACTACAGAGTAATATACAAATACATTTGAAAAAGACAAAGACACAATTGTTTATGCAGAGATATGTTAGAGGTTGTGCCAATGTGAATCACTAAGCTAACACTTATTGGCTTCTCAATTTTAAAACACTCAAAGTTTCTAGTGGTTCACTTCGATTGATAGTTGAAAAATGCTATACTTCCATTATATAAATATAGTTATTTTAATTACATTAGTGTTTTTAAAGCCAAACACATATCTACAACGATTAGTTTGAAACTATACAAATACCATTTAAAATGCTTAGAAGATGTGTAATTGATAAAAATATATATTGGATTAATATGTATTAATAAGGGATAAGTGTTGGTACGTAAAATAACAATTAGGATAGAGACTCGATGTTCAAAGGTGGCTGCTTAAATTTGGGGCTTGCTTTAATGAGGATAAAATCTCTATGCGTTTTTAGAGATGTTCAAAGGCGGCTGCATCAATTTAGGGCCTGATTCAAGAAATCCATTAATGAAAACCTTGAGGATAAATCTCTCTATGCTTTTCCAAGGGATGGAGCAAAATGATGATACCCACTCCAAGCAAACTCTATCATAAAAATGCATTTGATGGTGGCAACAAAATTATTAGTGTTAAAAAGTGATTGTTGTGTAGTAAGGTGGTGAAAAAAAATTAAGGTATTAAAAAGTTGTTGTGCATCTATACATATAATGATGGTTATAGTTTGTTTTTAGAAATTTGCACATGGTCATATGATTAATTTTATTGTACTAATTTATACTATTACATATCATATCAACACTTAATTTATAGTGGAGAAAACCTTTTTGGGAGAAAAACTCCACTTTCAATTATATGGTTTTATTATTTTACTATACATGATAATAATTATAATGAAGATCAAATATGTGGATTTATTATTATGTTACATTATGAGGATTAAGAGATCTATATCGTTAATTACCACATTTATTATGGTTTATTATGCCAAAATAAATTCAAGGTAAATTAACAGTCAACTTGGAATCATGAATCATGATAATTGTTATCTTATATTGATAATCATAAACAATATTAAGATAAGTCAATGTAAAATCAAGATAGGTTTCTTAGAGTGAGTTGGCTTAATTATCTTGATGAGTTACAAAATTTAACCACCACATCAATGATATATCATTATGATATATGATTAGGGTCTTAATGTTCACTAAGCCAATATTATCTAAGATAGATATCTGCCTTTAAGATTGACTTGGGAACATAAATAATGAAAGTTGATCTAAATGATATTTGAAAAGTAAAAATTATATCCCAACATCCCCCTTAGTTATTTTCTTAAAAAATACATGGAACAAAGTAATTTGGATAAACGGATATTACAATGCTCCCACCTTAATGCATCAATGTTCAATAGGGTAGGGAACACAAATGCCTATTAGAACCTATGGTGCGCTAGTACCCTCAGCTTGTTGACTTATGTCCAATCTAGGATCTCAGATCCACTTTTTATGGACAATTACAACTGAAGTGGTCCACTTGTTGTTGGTTTGGTTCATATCCAAACCTATTTATAGATGATCCTTATGGATTGATTTGTCACATCAGATCATTGTGCTATTATGAAGCTTGCTCATTGTGCTTAAGTGCAAACAATGTCTTTAGACACCACCATTGTTTTGCTGGAAATCTCTTTCTCTTCTGCTGTTAATCACTTGTCCCAACAATGTCAACAACAATAAATTGAACAATATGAGGTGCAAACATGCTCTTAGTGGGGAGTTCGAATGTAAAATTGAAGTCTTCTAAACACCTTTACTCTATCCTATTTGAAAAAATGGTGAAGCAACCATAAGTTTAAATGAAGTGTCTTAGAGCTTAACTATAGTCTACAAAACTTCTTCACACTAACCTTTTCATTAAATAGTGAATCAAACACAAGTTTAATGGCATTACTAGGAAGCAATATTTTAGCAAAGTTTTTAATAGATGTTACTTTTAAATTTCCTCATTTGCAACTATTTTTTGTGGAGGTTTTTCTAGATTTGGTTGCAAAGGGTTTTGCCAAAAATTAAGACTCGGTGTGGAATTCTAACATAGTTGCACTAGTGCACCTATAAAAACAATGCATCAATGCTCCATGAACATGCACACTAAAGCAATAACACAACCAAAATACATTGGTTCTCAACATTGCTCTTCACATGCACAATGAAGTGATAAAACCCCATAAAGACATCGATGCTCCACTTTAGTGTCAAGGTACTGGTGCTCCACTTTAGTCTACATATTGGTTCCCAAGTCTAATGTACACTAGAGGGCAAAAAAACTAAAAGGAATCAATTGTAATATCCTCATATTGGATTCTTAGAATATTAACTAATCACAAAATTTTAGATCAAAATTTTTGCAAAACTGGAGCTAGTTATTAAAACTAGTATTGAAGAAATTAGTCCTAGTCATAGCTAAACCCACTCGAAGGCTTGATAAATGGACTCTTTGGATATGGAAGGTCTGATAACAAAGGTGTAGCAACAAAAAAAACAGGGGTAGACTTGCTTAAGAATCCTTTGCACAACGTACTAGGACCTTTAATGTTTCGAAATCAGCTGCCACTAAAGTCTACTCCAAGGATTCCTGGGTACACCAACATATGCAAACTAGATCCTTTCCAAAAGCTTCAAGAAAAAATGGAAGGTGGTTGACCCATTTATACCCTATAATATACTGATAAACCAAAGACAAAGTGGTTTTGGGGTAGCTATACTAAGTTTGGGTGACTTGGGAGAAATTCCTGCTATAGTGGCAGCTCAACTAATTATAGTTCTAGATGACTCAAACTGACTTAGAGGGCCATGAATTTTGAGTTTAAGGATTGGGATGGCTTCAAGAGGTTTTTAATGACCTGCAAAAATTTACAGAATAAAAATTGGACTCATAGAACTCCTTTTGTAAAAGAAACTGCAAGACTAGTAAAAAATTTATGCATAAAGAGCTGGTATAGCTATCTAACCATTCTAATTACTCAATCAATTTAATAAATCTATAATAACATACAGTAATAGGTATGATAACATATGATATGACAACAACAAGATTGAATCATGAATTTGGAGGTGAATTTATTATTTATTACCATTAAAATTACTAGAATCCCCAAAGGTTGAGGATTTTACAATACAGATATAAATTGATGGATTGGCTGAGAAGAAATAAATCCTTCACCACCAGATTCGAACCATGGGCTGAAGAATGAAATTATTGATCCATCTTGAACACATCACAACTGCAATAACTCATACACTGCACCCTCATGAAGTAAGCTTCTAACTGGATGAAACTCTTGTGTTGGAGCAATGATCAACTAGATCCCTTTTCCTTTGCTTGAACTCGTTCAAATGTACTGGATGGAAAATAATATATTCACTTTCAATTCTAATGGCTGCACATGCTGCATTTAGACTAATACAAATAAACTGGAACAAGGTTTGCAATGGGTTTCATCTCCCAAATCTAGTTGAGACGCATCACTCAACCACTGAGAAGCAGCGGTCTCAAACAATTATCAAAATCACCAAAAGGTGTGAGTGAGGTGCTCCCTCCTTATTTTATATAGTGATTGGATTCTTGGACAAGTAATCATTGGATAATATGCCATGAATGCGCCCTCCTTGGCTGAATTGGAAGTTGCTTTCCGTAGGAGATCTTTCTTGCTTTTAGCTTGATTTTTCTTACTTTATGCTTTTCCTCTGCTTTCTTTGCTTTTCACTGGATTTTTTTGCTTTCCTACGCTTTTCATGTGCTTTTTATTGTTTTTTTGCTTCTTCCCGCTTTTATAAACTTTCCCTGCCTTTCTTCATGCTTTTTGCTTTTCATATTTTCTTGCTTTTGTGCTACCTTCCATCTTTTAAGTAGCTTTACGATTTTTCTCTGATTTTATTCTAGTTTCCATTGTGGATGACAACTCGCTAATCCACCCTTATCCTCTCGTGCACCCTCATGACTCTAATCAATCATAAATAAATATTATTTTTATATTTTAGGCCAATATTAATAAAATTAACTTGTGTAAAATATTATTGGATAATTATTCCCAAATTATTAATAATTATCTTAGGAAACTCAAATTGGGAATATTATACTTCATGTGGCCCACCTTAGTCCAATTATTCTTCAATTACTTTCTTGGGCATCTTACTTAGGTAAATTTCCACCCTTAGCCACCAATTTAATAATTTAATCCTTGGTGATGTAGGCCAAAATTATGTCTTGGACCATAGAAAGATTTGGGAACACAACAAATCCTCCCCTCCTAAGATTGCTTGTCCTCAAGCAATTTAGTTCAAGGACTAACAATGCATCTCCATCCCAAGCGTGCTTATGAATTTTCTACCGCTCATCATATTAATGACTATACCAAGTCACCAACTCTGTGCACGACAAATGGAATCATCAAAATCATAGGTTTAAACAATTTAATGGAAATGAAACATATGCTCTGCTTAAAGCATGCTCTGAAAATTCAATGTATCTCTAAACTCCCCAATTAACTTTGACAGGGTCCATCATGCTACTGTTGCTCAAATCTGATCATAAGCTGCTCGTGTCTTTCCCAAGAGTTAGATCCATCATATGGTTTCCCATGCAGAGAACTAGACCACTAATCAACTTGTAGGATGGCTCACCCTCCTGGATCCCACTAATTATGTTGCAACCTTATCAACTTTTCTTCCATTTGAAGTGATCTACCATTCCGAGGAATGCCAGGATCCCATAATTTTAGGGTCTTTTCTTGTGGCATATGCTTGTCCATCCAACCCATGGATACATGTGTGATGGAGGCATCAAAGGGATGCCATGAATATCTTTGTCGTTTCTCACATGACAAGACAATATTAGTAATATTAACAAATTCTTGACATAAACCAAAATTTCCTTTACCTCCTTGCCTCCCCACCTTTGCTCTATCCACCCATAAGGGTATCTCATGATCCTTTTGGAGAAAAAGGGGTGTTTGGAAAACCCCTCCATGTCATTCGACCCATCCCAACAAGTCAAGCATGATTCCCATGCACTTCTATGTATACTGGAAGGATCATATGGAAGCCATAGAAACCTTTGCTGCTCTTTATAAGATTGCATGATGAAGGATGTGTCCAGTAATATCCTACCAAGGAAAGCTAGATAGGTGCATCCTTAAGTCTCCATCTCCACTAAGTACTCACCTACCCAATCCATGGACATATAAGTAACTTTGCTTGCAGATCTGAATGGTATGTTCTCTTGAATGTACTTCTGCAACAAGATAAGTGTTTGGCCAAGATATTCTATGGCATTTTCCTTCACCAACACTTGCAAATCATAACTTTTCTCATATTCATCCTCCACATGAGATTCCTCCATCATACCCGTTGCATTTCCTTCCATGCAAGATGAAATGTGTGGTACATTCAACTCCTTTTGAAGTTGACATATCTACAACTTTGACTCTTGAATATCCCTTTGGGTTCTCTCCAAAGAAACATATCCAGCCTCCAATTCGCTACCAAGCTTTTTTGCTTCATCTTCCTCTCTTCTGAGTGCACGATGGTAAATTGTGGTCACTTGAAGAAGATGATTCCTATCTGAGAGCACATTCATATAAATTTCCTTCACCTTTTCCATTTCTTCTTTCAGAGTTTCAAAATACCCCAAGAAAGCTTCTCCTTCCAATCCTTCTTGTGAAGCTCTCCAACAGCCTCTTGACACCAAGGCATTTGCATCAATAAAAAATCCTTGGCTACTATGAGATTCTCTTGGTCCTCCTTTAATGTTCCACTCAAATGATGTGACCCACCAAGAACATCCTCCACTAATGAACCTCCCTCACATAGGGAAAATCCATAATCCTCATGGTGTGGAACAAGTGCTTTTCCCTCTTCTTGTAAGTTAATGCTTCCTTCAAGCACCTATAAACCAGAAAACTCTTGATGCTCAACTTGTACATGAGGCTTCTCTAATATTCCATGTGTGCAATCAGCCACACACATGTGATCTAATTTTGGGAAAGGAATATGACTCTCCCAATGCCATATAGACTTGCTCTACTTCTATTATCTTGTTTTCTGCAACTTTGAGCACAAGATCTCTATTCATAAACAGTTGCAAGTATTATGCTTTCATCATCTCTATCTCTCTCTTTTAATGATGCTTAGTTCGGAAGTAAAGACTCTATATACCAATCCTTCTTGTTCCTCATTGATAAGATTGCCAATGAGTTTTTGTGCACCATCATTTCAGGACAAGGCTTGCAATAGATTTTATTCTATGACTAAGAGTTGGCTCTCTAAGTCACTCAATGGCTCCTTAAGTGCACTATGTGGGCTGCCACAAGTGTGCTCATGCAAATCTTGAGAGTCATGCAAACTCTCCTCTGACAATTCAGTCTTCCCAAAATTTTCTTTGTCAACAATAGAAGACCCTTCCATGCCAATATTTTCACCAAAAATGGCTGCCATCTTAGAATCACACAAGGGATTAAAAAAATCAGAATAGTAACAATACCTTTGTGACACCCTTGTTTCTTCAATTGTTGGAGTTGTGAAGGCATGTTCCTCCACCAAAATTCCAGTTTCATCCTCCACTAATGTGGGGCTGCTTCTTTCTTCATGATGAATTTATAAGAGTGCTTGGAGGGCTTCACTTTGTTCTTCTTCCAAATATGCTCCAAAAGTAGTTTCCTTTCCACCCATCCCATTTCCCATCTCTCTTGTAGTGATCTCATGCTCACCAACAAAGAAGTTTTAATGTCCTGAAGTGGAATCTCTTTCCACAATGTTCATAAATTCATCACCTTTTGCTTGGTATTTGGGTGCTTCTACTTCTTTTTCATCCTCCTCCAAGTGGCTTGTGGATCCTTCATCATCATGGCTTCCACATTTATGCTAATTTCTGCACTCTTCATGCTCCTCTAAAGGCTGATCCTCCACTGCAGATTCATTGTTGCTTGTACCACCTCCTTCACAAAAAAAATTGGAGTCCTTCTTTCAAGACAAACCAAAGAAGAATATCTCGAGACTTCTCATTCCCGATGGTTATGTTGAGGTCTATTTAATCTACTGCACACTACTCCCAATATCTTGGAGTGTCATATCATGTTTCTTGAGAGACTCCTTCAAAGTGGGCTCCTTTCTTTCTACTAGTCTGGCCATAGGTGGACTATGCAACCTATCATCTCTGTAGGAGTAGTCACATAAAGATTCATACTCCTCATGTGAAACATGTAAAAATCCACATGTGGTTTTAGCTCCTCCATCAATGTAAATTTCACATTCATAAGGGAAGCACTCTTGCCTTGCATCCAATTCCCAATCATCATCACCGGAAACCAATCTCATAGTTGCAATTTATTCCTTGCTGGAGGATGTGGTCTACAATCTTCTTCAAATGAGAGATTTATTTCAACAGGAGTAGAGGAAAGTGCTCTGATACCACTATAATATCCTCAGATTAGATTATGATAATATTAACTAATCACAAAATTTTAGATCAGAAATCTTGCAAAATTGGAACTAGTTATTAAAACTAGTATTGAAGAAATTAGTCCTAGTCATAGCTAAACCCACCCCAAGGATTGAAAAATGGACTCTTTGGATCTTGAAGGTATGATAAAAAATGTGCAGCAGCATAAAAAAACAAGGGTAATCTTTCTTAATAATCCTTTGCACAACGTACTGGGACCTTTTATGTTTCGAAATTAGTTGTCGTTGAAGTCTACTCTAAGGCTTCCTGGGTACACTGGCATATGAAAAATAGACTCTTTCCACAAGATTTGAGAACAAATGGAAGGTGTATGACCCCTGTTTACCCTATAATATACTGATAAACCAAATACATAGTGGTTTTTGGGTAGCTAGACTGAGTTTGGGTGACTTGGGATAAATTGCTGCTATAGTGGCAACTTGACTAGTTATAGCTCTGGATAACTCAAACTGAATCAAAGGGCCATGAATTATAAGTTTAAGTCTTGGTATGGATTCAAGATTGTTTTAATGACTTGCAACACTTTACAGAATAAAAATTGGACTAATATAATTCCTTTTGTAAAAGAAACCGCAAGACTAGTAAAAAATTCATGCATAAAGAGCTAGTCTAGCTATTTGACCATTCTAACGACTCAATTAATTTAATAACTCTGTAATAACATACAGTAAAAGGTCTGATAAAATTTGATATGAAAACAACAATATTGAATCACGAATTTGGAGGTGACTTCATTATTTATTACTATTAAAATTTCCAGAATCCCCAAATGTTGAGGATTTTAAAATATATATAGAAATTGATGGATTGTATGAGAAGAAAGAAAGCCTTCACCACCAGATTCGACCCATGGGATGAATAATGAAATTATTAATCCATCTTTAACACATCATATCTGCAATAACTCATAGACTTCACCCTCATTAAATAAGCTTATAACTGGATGAAACTCTTGTGCTGGAGAAATGATCAACTGGATCTATTTTCCTTCGCTTGAACTCGTTCAGATGTACTGGATGGAAAATCAGAACTTCACTTTCAATTCTAATGGCTGCACATGATGGATTTATACTGATACAAAGAAACTAGAACAAGGTTTGCAATGGGGTTCATCTCCCAAAGCTAGTTGAGGTGCATCACTCAACCACTGAGAAGTAGAGCTCTCAAACAATTATCAAAATCACCAAAATATGTGAGTGAGGTGTGCCTTCCTTATTTTATAAATTGATTTTCTTCTTGGAAAAGTAATCATTTGGATAAGATGCCATGAATGCACCCTCCTTGGCTGAATTGGAAGTTTCTTTCCTTAGGAGATCTTTCTTGCTTTTAGCCTGATTTTTCTTACTTTCTGCTTTTCCTATGCTTTCTCTGCTTTTCACTAGATTTTCGTGCTTTCCTATGCTTTTCTTGTTCTTTTTCCTGCTTTTTTGCTTCTTCCTTCTTTTATAAACTTTCCCTGTTTTTTTTCATGCTTTCTGCTTTTTAGAGTTTCCTACTTTTGTGCTACTTTCCATCTTTTAAGTAGCTATTTGATTTTTCTCTGATTTTCTTCTAGTTGCCATTGTGGATGACAACTCACAAAGCCACCCTTATCCTCTTGTGTGCACTCATGAGCCTAACTAATCATAAATAAATAATATTTTTATATTTTAGGCCAATATTAATGAAATTAACTTGTGTAAAATATTATCGGCCAATTATTCCTAAATTATTAATAATCATCTTAGGAAACTCAAATTGGGAATCTTATACTTCATGTGGCACACCTTAGTCCAATTATTCTTCAATTACTCTCTTGGGAATCTTACTTAGGTAAATTTGCACCCTTAGACACCAATTTAATGATTTTAATCCTAGGCGACTTAGGCCAAAATGATGTCTTGGACCATAGCAAAATTTGGGAACATGACATCAATGCTCCATTTTGGTCTTGGTGCATTGATTCTCCACTTTGGTCTTAGAGAATTGGCTCTCAAAATTGATGTTACTGCATTAGTGCTTCACATTGGTCTAAGAACACTAGTTCTCCATGATGAATTTGCACCAGAGCGACAATAATCCAAAAATACATTGGTGCTCTGCTTTTGTCTCAATGCACCAATGTTATACTTTGGTCTTAGACGATTGGTGCTCCATTTGATTCTAGGTGCACTATAGTGCATCGAATGACCATAATTCTCATGTCCTTATTGGTTTATGCAAATTCCTTGAAATGTGTGGTTTCCACTTTGGTCTTGAAGCACATGTGCTCCATTTTGGTCTAGATCATTGTAGTGCACCATATCACCATATTTATTATTTTCTTATAGGATTGTGCAATTTCTATAGGATACATGACAATCCACCTTGCTCTTAGAGCACCAATGCTATGCTTTGGACTTAGAGCACTAGCAATCCATTTTATTTGGTTTCGTTTAAAGGACCATATGACCTTGTTTTATTTGGTATGCATGATACCCCAATTTTGTCTAAGTGCACCAGTGCTGCACTTTGGTTAAGGAGGATTGGTGCTCCTAATACATTGGTGCAGTACACATCTAAATACACATGATTTAAACTTATTAAAAGATGCGGAAAATGCTTCAATATGACTCTTAAAAAGTAGGAAAATTTGGGGTTCGTTTCATTTCTAAATTTCAAGTGAGAAAATTAAGAGGAAGAGGAAGATACCTTTTTATTGTTCATTTCTTCCCATTGTGCATTTATTGTTGTTATTTACCATCTTTGACATGGGGGTTTAGAATTTCTTTTTATGACGTTTTTCAATTACATGGCTAGTATTTTGTCACTTTTTTTTTCATGCATGTTACATGGCTTAATGGATTATGGTTTGTAGGCTTTTATTGATTTATTTTTCCATTTATTTTAACAAAAAATATTTCAGTATTTTAAAAGATAGATATGGTTGAACTAGACAACAAGGTAATACATAATAAAAGAAGAGGCCAAATTCATTATTCAAAATGTTCATAAATACCAAAATTTTCACTCAAAAAGTTCCTTAATTCGCCTACCCTTACACTATTTCTATGTACTTGGAACGTGAATTGTCTAATATACTAGTTTAAAAAAAAAACTACCTAATGAAGCATGAGTAACACTACATATTACATATAATTTGTCCCATTAGGGGAATCTTATTTGGGGTTAAAATTGAAGTTCAAGGCATGCTCAACTAGATGCATAGCCCCACCATCTAAGTCCTTTGTTTTGGCCTCTCTTGGTACAAATTCCTTAGCTAGCATGCAAGGATGATGTAGATATGAAACCTCTTCTTTTACCTAGGATGGATCAAAGGAGTAAGATGTCGCTACATAGACAATAGGTGATAGGTTATAGGGTTTCATGTTTTCTATTAGAAGATGGATATATGATGTGATTATGGAGGCCAATGAGTATAGAAAAACCATTCTATCTTCCAATTCATCATATTTATCCTTATGAGTGTCCATAAAAACTACAAACTCATGTTTCCAACGACAATGGAAGCTAGCTATGGATACTCCAATTTCATCAATGAGAAATCTACAACCTTGTTATCACATAAATCTCAAACACATGTGACATTTAGGCCAGTATTGTAGGACATCATCGGCATACATCATGCATCTCATCCGCATTATCCTCGTCAAATTCACAATGAGAATTGAATCTTATAATGATTAAAGTCAACTATTATGGAAAACCATGTGGCTTTTGTTTGGAAACCAGCATAGATTTGTGAAACTTATGCTTCGAAACCCACATAGTTGTACCAATGTTGGGACCACCATCCCTCTGTAGTGCATTTAAGGCTCACAATAGCATTTCTTGGCTCCAAAATTTCGAATTGGCCTCTTCACATGCTTGGGAGCATTCAATAGCCCCCTTGTTGTACTTGGAGGATCACTTCATGAGATGGAACATTCACAATTGGAACTAGATGTTTCAAGAATTCCATTTGGCCTATAAAAGGAAGCCATGTGCATCCATTCACAAGGAGAAATCTAGAGAAAATTTATGCTGCAAGAATTGGTTTGAGAGATCATCTTTCATCCCCCTTCTTATCATCATTTGGAATTCAAATATCCTAGTGCATTCTTCCTCAAGAATCAAGTGTTTTTCCTCATCATTCCATGTTAGTTATGAAGAAATTGAGAGAGTTCAAAAGGAACCATCCCTAGGGGATATTTTTGGCTTCCATTGGAGCCGCATTCTTCTAGGTGACACCATTTGTAACAAGCTTTTCCATTGGGAAAATACTATAGCTAACTCATTCTTAGTATTTTTTATGTTATGTGCTCTTGTCAATCTTTAATTTTATTGTTATTCATTGAGTTTTGTTTTAGCCTATGGGTGTATGGTCTACTAATCAAATCTTATAGTTGTTTCCTTGGTTGCAACCTACAAGGATAGTAGGGAGGATTTCTCACTCTTTTCCCTCAATAATATTTGGAGACTCCACTCTTTCTTTTGTTTATTTTCTTGTCTATAGGTTGTAATTTACATGATAATTGATTTGGGCTGTCTTGCAAGATCATACTCAATTTTTTCATTCCCCTAACTATCAGGATTTGCAATATCAAGGCTGATTTCCATCAATTTTTCGGACTATGCGCTTCCCAACATCTTCTCTACACAACCCACATGAATTTTTCTTTGACAACTATGCAACTAGTGTGAATTTATATCATTTACGCACACAATAAACTGGTGCAACATGTGTTACTTGATACCCACACAACTATGTGTCTGCGGGCTCAAGAGCCATGCAATTTTTTTTTATAGTTTTTCAGCTTAGTCACACTTCAAATTGCAGTTTCAATGACCACTCATGCTTGACAAATAATTAATTAGCAACTCATAAGTTGTTTTACTTCTCTAGTAATCCAATCACATAGCTCAAATAGGAGGTAAAAAGTAATCTTTTACAACTATTAGTCAAATTCTTTGAGGTTTTTAATGAATCTCCTATCTCTCACTAGAAGCAACTATATCATCACATATTGTTTTTTAATAGAAATTGTTAGTTTATGCAATTGAGATAGATTACATTAGTTTCATTCTCATTGTTTCTTGCATATTTCTTGTTTCAAAGCAAAGGTAGATTAGCTCACTTCTACACACAAAAAAGGGATCTAAAGATTCCTCTTTCTCCAAGGATGCTCTTTTCCTTGCACTCATAAGTGATCTTGGCAAAAAAAAAAGAAGTGAAACGTTTGAAATACCTCCCTTATCACATTCAAAGCTTGTTATAGTTGTCTTTTTGAAAACATCAGTTCATACTTAGAGATTAATTAGGAGGAGTAACGAACCATCAATGTCCATGTATCTTTGATTTATTTTTCTCATATGTTAGTTGGAAATTTTCACTTCAGTTTTCATTCAAAACATATGTGTGTATCTCTCACTTGAAGCACACACCAAGGTACATAAAGGCTCCTTTTATTTGATTATTCTCTTCAACTTTCACTCACAAGTGATCTTGATGAATAAGAATGATTGGAAGGTTTGAAATACCTCCCTTGACACACCATTAATCAAATTGGACCCTCGTAAAATTGACTTGCAACATAATTATCAACCAACTAATTGGGCTAGGCATCCAATTAATGCCCACCAATCTTCTTCATTTTGAAACAATAGTCGTTGTTGACTTTTAGGAAACTTTTCAAATCCTGCTATAAGCAAGTGTGATCAAATCTAGATAAGAAGGCGTCGTTACCAAGGATGCAAAATCCAAGGTAGGTTTGTTTTTGTTTTTCAAATAGAGCCATCCATATCTTTGTAAAGGAAATATTTTACCTCTTGAGGCTGAAACACTTATCCACACTTGACACATGTATCTTAGTGGAAAAAATATAGGATCATCACCAAGTGGAATTTATGGGATGCGTTTGCACCTGAGTTGGATTTTGTTGGCTATTGGAAATGTTTCCAGTCCTTTTGGAACATAGCCCCAATACCCCTCATTATAACTGATTCATTCATACCTTAAGTAGCCATATTCAATGGGTTCATAACCATCTAAAAAGAGAGCTATTGGAAGGCTCGGTGACTATTTGAGAGAAAGGATGCTAAATCAATCAGGGAAAATTCAATATTGCTTTTGATTACAAAGTATCATCTAAACATAATTAAAAAGGACCAACTCTGGTTACCATTTATGAAACCATACACTCACTTTTTCACTTGCACCATATTGCATTTGTTATTGTGATTATCATATTCTTACATTTGTAATTGTGTTTTATTCCCTTCACCCTTAATTTCACTGTATCACAAAACATCAACCATTGCATAATTAAGAACCCTTAGGTAGTATCTCAAGCTGCAAGGGCTTCCCCCTTTTCAAGGAGGGGTTCTTACATTACCCCCCCTGTAGACCACAAGGGAGACCATCATTGGGGGAATATACGAGAACCGTGGTTTCCTCATTCTTTCTTAGACATAACTTACTCAATTACCCTCCAATATCCCCCCGTGCATCCCCTTCACCAACAAGAGGATAATCATCACCATTAATTGCATCCTCACTACCATCAAGTAAAGGATCAACTCCTCCCGTATCACATCCCACATCACCTAGAGGAGGTAATACACAACAAATAATGGAAATTCTTATGCCTCAGCCAACAATCCCATTTATGGTGAGTCTAAACCTCTTGGATTTGTCCAAGATGATAAACAACCCCATTCTTCATGACCTAGCTTGGCCAAGGATGCCAACCAATCTCCCCTTGGGTATTTCAAAATTCGAGGTGAAATAAGGAGACGAATTAACTAACCATGTGATGTCATTTCACCTCTAGTGCTTGTCCAATAGTATAGTTGAGGACACCATTCAACTTCGACTATTTTAGAGAATCCTCACATGAATGAAGACCAAATGTATGTTCAAATGAGAGATCTCCACTCTCTATTTATACTTTATCTTTCACTTGAAATTTTCACTTATTAGGTCGACCCCAGCTATACCTGATTGGGATGACTTCTCTAGGGGAATCAATAACCATAATCTAACTGATTCTAGGGGAAACTATTTCCCCAACTTACAAGGGAGTATTTACCTCAATGAATTTACATGACCAAATGTAATAATGACATCCCCGATCGGAGGAATAAATATATCCATCGGAGGTACAAATGAAATACAACAATAATAACAATATAAACTACAAGTGAATATATTCCGAAGTTAGAATTACATTAACACTCCCTCTTAACTAGGAAGGTATTCTCTTGAAACAGTCATCAACACATCTAGACACAAGTCTTCATCGCTAAATCATCATCAATGCTGGAACATCATCATCAACACTGGATCATCATTGTCGCTGCTATTGCAATCTTTATCATGTCGATCATCGACTGATGACATCTCTTGAACCTACTCGTCATAGGAATTTATACAGAGCCAACCCTTTTTCATGCTGGATGTAGGCATATCCATCATGTAGGTATTCATCATCTCTACGAGCAAGCCATCAAGTAGCTACATCACAGGACCAGTCATTACATTGCCTCTGCAAACACCTGCGTCTCCTATTGTCACCTCATCGTCTTCATATCATATCATCGTCACATAGAGCACAATACAGATGCACATCACATGTCCCACAAAGGTCATCCCACGTATACCAGTATGTGAGGCACAAACCTACCACCATACGAGATCCTTCCTAGGTGCACACACAGTGTCTTATGACTGGTGGATGTCTCCAATATGGGAGGCACGAACCTACAACCATGCGAGAATGGCTCGGCCCTTAAATCTACCAACATAGGAGGCACGAACCTACCACTATGTGAGAATGGCCTGACCCTTACATCTACCAACATAGGAGGCACGAACCTACCACTATGAGAGAATGGACCATGTGCATCTGCGTCTTTCAGACTCATCACTTCCTCTTTGAAGGAACCTCGATCTAGAGAACACCAAGCGTCTCTCTGAAGTACTTAAACTTCACTCTGGCTAACGGTTTGGTCAACACATTGGCTATCTGCTCGTTCGTCGCAATATACTAGAGCTTCACTGCTCCTCTCTGCACCATATCCCTGATATAGTGGTACTTGATCTCAATATGCTTCAACTGGTCATGGAACACCGGGTTCTCAGACAACTTCACACAAATCTGGTTGTCACAGAATATACAAGTTGCTTCTAACTGGAGATCAAACAAATCATATAGTAGCTTCCTAGGCCATACTGCCTTACAACTAGCCGAACAAGCTGTGACATACTCTGCTTCGGATGTACTCAGTGCCACGCACGACTGCTTCCTGCTAAACCAGGAGATCACATCGGATCCCATACCGAAGAATCATCCCAAAGTGCTCTTCCTATAAGCATCATTGCCTGCCCAATCCGAATCAACATAACCCTGTAGGTTAATCTTCTGATTCACGTCATACTTGAGCCCATAATCAACTATACCCTTAAGGTACCTCAATATATGCTTTGCAACAATCAGGTGAACATGTCTCGGATCTGTCAGGAACTGGCTCAATGTGTTCACAACAAAGCATATGTTAGGTCTCGTATTCGTCAAGTACATCAATGACCCAATCATTTGACGATACATCGTGGCATCAAATGAATTTGATGAAGCATCACAAAATAGATTCAAGTTCGATGCCATGGGTGTGGCTATAGCCTTGCAGTCCATCATTCCAAACCTCTTTAGAATCTCTACTGTATACTTCCCTTTTCCAAGGAAGATCCCATCCACATTCTTCATCACCTCCTTTCCTAGGAAATAGTGCATCATACCCAGGTCCTTCATCTTGAACTCTGTGCAAGTTTCCTCTTTGTATCCACAATGAGCCCATCCTCTCTTGTTACAAATAGATCATCTACATAGAGTAGAAGTATCACTGGATTTCCCACTTCAACCTTTTAGAAAAGGTTGGAATCTGCTTTACTCTATTAATTTTTGAGCATTAATTCTAGGATCTTTACTGAGAGAATAACATGTACAACATATCAAGCATATCAATCACAAGAAGCAATCATATGAGACAATAAACACACAGAGTTTCACTGGGGAAAACCATAAAGGTGAAAAACCCCACAACTTCCTCAGAGATAGAAAGAGCAATGATACAACCCAAGTACAAGAGACAGTCCTCCTAGCAGCTACTCCTCCTTCCTGACTTGTGCGCCACTTTCTGGGGAGTGTAGAAGTGAATAATGAAGTGATCAAATAGAGTGCCTCCTGCACTCTATTTATACATGACCTGACCTGCCTAATAAACTAACAGGGTTAACTTGTCTAACTCAGTCTAATAACCCATGGTAATACTAATCAGGGCCGACCCCACACTTGGTGGTCTAATAACCCATCACATGCAAGTTGCGACACTTGTCAATACAAATGATGACACTTCCATATAGAGGAAAAATAACATCTCTATAGGAGTACAATATACATACGTGAAACACATTCTGAAGTTACAATTACATCAACATTCCCTCTTAACTAGGAAGGTATTTCTCGACATAGATATGCTAGCACAAGTCTTCTTCTCTGGATCATCGTCACTGGATCATCGCCATCGAATCATTTTCATTGTCACGGCTGTTGCTACCTCGATCAATCTCTGATCTAATCATCATAGGAAGTTCTACAGAGCTAGCCCTTTTTTATGCTGGATGTAGGCCCACCACCTGTAGGTCTTCATCATCAGTGGCCATACTGTGGAACCTAGGACTGATTACATGTGTCAACAAAACCTAGTGCAGACTATAGGATTTTTTACATGTTGACCTTCACAAAACCTACTTAGAGAATCCCAGGATGTTACAAGCACACCGCTCTACCTGTATGGATCTCGATAGAGCATCCTAGGCTGTTACAAGCACACCGCTCTACCTGTCCAGATTTTAAAGGATCTTTTCTATGTGAACTTTTGCAAAACCTACTCAGAGCATCCCAGGATGTTACAAGCACACCGCTCTACCTGTCTAGATCTCGATAGAGCATCCCAGACTGTTACGAGCACGCCACTCTACCTGTCTAGATTTTAAAGGATCTTTTCTATGCAAAACTGTAGAAAAACCTACTCTACCTGTCTGGATCTCGATAGAGCATCCCAGGATGTTACAAGCACACCGCTCTACCTATCCGGATTTTAAAGGGTCTTTTCTATGCTACCTGCAGAACCTATCCATGACCACAGAGTATCAATATGATACTCATCATACATCATCCTGATGTACATCATCACATGATCAACTTGATCATCATCATAGCATCATCCCGATGCATATCATTTGGAGCAACATCCTGAAGCTCGTCATCTGTGATCATCCTGATCAACTTCATAGCATCATCCTGATGCATATCGTCTGGAGCAACATCCTGAAGCTCGTCATCTGTGCTCATCCTGATCATCATCATAGCATCATCCTGATGCATATTGTCTGGAGAAACATCCTAAAGCTCATCATTTGTGATCATCCTGATCAAACAATATATCCATCTGATGCATACAAAGTATCTATCTATTACATATCATCATACATGATCCACCTGATCATACAATGCATCCACCTAATATATATAATGCATCCACTTGATACATACATAAGTACATGATCTACCTGATCATACATAAGTACATGATCCACCAGATCATACAATGCATCCACCTGATACATACATAAGTACATGATCTACCTGATCATACATAAGTACATGATCCACCTGATCATACAATGCATCTACCTGATACATATACAAATACATGATCCAACTGATCATATCAAGCATCCAACATGATGCTTATACAAATACATGATCAAACTGATCAAAGCATCCAACATGATGCATATAAAAATACATGATCAAACTGATCAATGCATCCAACATGATGCATATACAAATACACGATCAAACTGATCAAAGCATCCAACATGATGCATATACAAAGCAGTAACTGGATCATCGTCTTGTTGCTCATCATCCAGTGCTTACATCCACAGCCATGGGAAGGATCCTCATCTCACCATGCTTGGAATGGCTCCTGCAAATGTGTCCATCACTTCTTTCTTGAAGTGTTGTCGATTTGAAGAACAACAAGCTTCTCTATGAAGTACTCAAAATTCACTCTGGCTAGTGGTTTCGTTAACACATCTGCAACCTGCTCATCAGTCGCAACATACAGGAGCTTCACTGCTCCTCTCTGCACCATATCCCTGATATAGTGATATTTGATGTCAATGTGCTTCGACTTGTCGAGGCACACCGGGTTCTCAGACAACTTCACACAACTCTGGTTATCACAAAAGATACCAGTAGCCTCCAGCGGGAGATCAAATAACTCAGACAATAGCTTCCGGAGCCATACTGCCTCACAATTGGCCGAACAAGTTGCAACATACTCTGCCTCGGCTGTACTCAGTGCTACGAAGGACTGATTCCTGCTAAACCAAGAGATCACACTTGATCCCATACTGAAGCAACACCCAGATGTGCTCTTCCTATCTGCAGCACTGCCATCCCAGTCTGAATCAACATAACCCTGCAGGTTAAACTTTTGATTCGCATCATACTTGAGCCCATAATAAATTGTACCTCAGAATATGCTTTATAGCAACTAGGTGAACACCTCTGGGATCCGTCAGGAACTGGATCAATGTGTTCACCGCAAAGCAAATATCTGGTCTAGTGTTCATCAGGTACATCAAGGACCCAATCATCTGACAATACACCGTGACATCAACCGGATCAGATGAAGCATCACACATAAGCTTAAGGTTTGATGCCATTGGGGTGGCCATGGCCTTGTAGTCCATCATCCTTAACCTCTTCATGATCTCTACTTCATACTTCCCTTGTCCAAGGAAGATCCCATCTGCACTCTGCCACACCTCCATGCCTAGGAAATAGTGCATCATCCCCAAGTCCTTCATCTTGAACTCGACAACAAGCTTCCTCTTGGTGTCGGCAATCAACCCATCCTCACCTGTTACAAATAGGTCATCCACATACAATCGTAGTATCACAGGATTGCCTTCCTCAACCTTGTAGTAAAGGTTGGAATTCGCTTTACTCTTGGTAAATCCCAAACTGGATAGAAAGCTGTCTATCCTACCATACCAAGTCCTAAGAGCTTGCTTCAAACCATACAAGGCTTTCTTCAATCTGCACACATATGACTCCCTGTCATGTGTCTCAAAACCAAGTGGCTACTCCACATACACTTCCTCCTCGACTACACCATTCAAGAAAGCTGTCTTGACATCCATCTAGTGTATCTTCCATTTCATCACTGTAGCCAGGGCAAGTACTGATCTGATGGAAGTGTACTTGGCTACAGGAGCAAAAGTCTCTTCATAGTCTATCCCCTCTTTCTGGGAGAAGCCACGAGCTACAAATATTGCTTTGTATTTTTCTATGCTACCATTTGTAGCATACTTGATCTTGTAGATCCATTTGGAAGTCACAACAGACTTCCCTTCAGGTCTTGGGACTACATCCCAAACATCATTTTTCATGATCGATTGGTATTCCTCAACCATGGCATCCTTCCATTCTTTCTTTTCCGCTACTTCTTCATAATTGGAAGGTTCTTTGTTCATAATATCACAGAGTAGGGAAACATAAATGGTATGTGATCTAGTCCTCTTCCTATCTTTGTGTTCTTATTGTGGAATGCCATATCTTTCTGCATCTTGAATGAGCTCTCTAGCCCATGCAGGTTTCCTCTTGTGAGAGTTCTTCTCACAGGGTGGATCTACAGGTTCTTATGGATCTTCCATTTCACGATTTGCATATGGAATTGTTTCAGTCATGGCGGTGTCTTGAAATCTAGTTTCCTTTGGTTCTTCATCTTCAACATGTGTTTTCCTTGACTTGATGAAGGCTGAGTTTTCATAAAATGTCACATCCTTGCTGACATCAATCTTCTTGAACCCTGGAAAGTATATTCTGTAAGCCTTCGAGATTTCATTGTACCCCACAAAGATGCCCTTCTTTCCTGAAGGATCTAGCTTTGTCCTCTTTTCCTTTGGGATATGTGTATATACTGGACAACCAAATATTCCGAGATGGTTGACTTCACGTTTCTTACCAGAGAATACCTCTTCTGGTGTCTTGTTGTCCAATATCTTGTGAGGTGTTCTATTCTACACATATACAACTGTCCTAGCTGCTTCTGCCCATAGATGCATAAGCAGATCCTGGTCATGCATCATTTCTCGTGCTGCTTCCATGATTGTTCTATTCTTCCTTTCTGCAACTCCATTCTGTTGTGGATTGTAGGGAGCAGTCAACTCCCTCTTAATCCCTAAATCACTGCATAGCTTCCTGAAGTCACCTAAACTGAATTCTCTGCCATTGTCGGATCTGAAGGTCTTGATCTTCTTATCAGTTTGATTTTCTATCAAGGTTTTGAATTCCTTGAACTTATCAAATACTTCATCGTTGTTCTTCAAGAAATAAACCCAAGTATTCCTAGATAAATCATCAAAGAAAGAGACATAGTATACATACCCACTCAGAGAACTGGATGACATCGGGCCGCATACATCGGAGTGGATAATTTCCAAGATTCCTTTAGCTTTGCTTTCACTGCTTGGAAATTCCTTCTTAATGTTCTTCCCTTTTGCACATCCTTTGCAAACTGCTTCATGCTTTTTCTTGATTTCAAGAAGACCCTGTACAACTTTACTTGCAATTGGTAGTGCGCTATAGTGCACATGTGCAAGCCTTCTATGCAAAAGTTCACTTGGCTCCATGGATTCATGTACCATGGCTTGTTCAGGTTGTTCCTTCAATTTGTACAATCCTCCCTCTTGCTCTCCAATCACTACTGCATCATCTATAGTTTTACCCTTTGGCCACATTAGGACTTGGCCATCTACAAATGCAACCCTCATGCCTTTTGCATCTAATGCAAAAATGGAGAGTAGGTTCTTTTTGAGCCTAGGTACATATAGAGCATCTTTCATCTTCAAAGACTTCCCAGAGTCTAGGTTGTAGGAGGATTCACCACTTCCCTTGATAGGATATTGATAGTCATCCCCAAGTTTCACTCTATGGGGTGAATCATGTTCAGATAGATTTACAAAAGATTCTTTAAACCCAGTCATGTGTTTGGAAGCCCCATTATCAATAAGCCAATCATTACATCCATGAGAGATAGTACCTGTGAGAGCAGAGATTAGAACATATTCATCTTCACTTGATGAAGCATCACTTCCTGCCCTAGCCTTCTTCTTGGGAGGTTCATCATCCTCAGCAGCATGAGCATGAAATCTCTTCTTGTTGTACCTCCTCTTCTTGTTGAATTTGTTGTTGTTTTCTTTCTTCTTCTTGGGACAATTTGAAGCAAAGTGTCCTATTTCATTACAATCGAAACATTGAACATGAGGGTGAGGATGTTTCTTGTTATGATATTTCTCCCTCTTAAACTTGCTTCCCTTGGTGTGTGTTGTGAGAGCTTGATCTTCATTCCCCATCTTCTCTTCTCGGGCCACAAGCCTTGCTTCTTCTTATGAACATTCGTCCCATAGTCTACTAAATGAGATCAACTTCCTTCTTGCACAGATTCCTTGGATGAAGGAGTCCCATGACCTAGGTAGGCCATTCAATGTGGTCATGAAAACTTCACCATTATCCACTACTTCATCCATAGCTTCAAGTTGTTCCTTGATCTGAGAGACCTTAGAGAAATAATATTGAATGGTCTCTCCATTCTGAAGATTTATCCCTTTCAATTGGTTCCGCAGAGTCATCTTCCGATTTATGTTCTTCCCTTCAAATAGCTTGGTTAGTGAATCAAACATCTCCTTGGGTGTATTTAGGGATGACACATGTGGTATGAGATGGTCTTTGATAGAATCAACAATGATTCTCTTTTGCTTGACCAAGTTCTTCTTATGTAAGGACTTAGCCTCTTCTCCCTCTGGGGCAGGGACCTCTTCACTTATGTAAGTGTCCAATTCATTTTCTTCCAGGATTAACCCAATCCTATAATTCCATGCTCGGAAGTTATCAGCCCCTTCAAGCTTATCCTCGAGCTTGGTGTGGTGAGACATCTTAAAGAGTACTTCAAATGGAAATAGAAAAGATTCAGGTCTTACCACTTGATTTGCAGAAATATGGATCTAGTGCTAGATTAATGTTTGTAAGAGAAACCCTAAAAATTCAAAGTGTGAATTTCAAACTTCTGAAAGGATAGAAATATGTGCCTTGATGAGCTGATCAGCTTGGTATATTCAGAATTTGAAATATGCAAAGTTTCACCCTTTAGAAATGCCTTTTTGTCTCCTGGATTCACTAGGGAGGACCCTGAATTAGGGTTTGAGTTTCCTGGAGCTTCACCCAACCAAAAAGTTCGATCCAAATCTCTAAACTTTGATTTTTCCAAGGCGCTTCCAGCTATGGTCTTAGAATTCAGAAAATCCTATTTTTGTGGAAACCCTAATTTTTAGGGCAAAAAATGAAAGTGCCCATAATTGAATTCTGATTGGACAGAAAGATGCGCCTTGCTGAGGAGAGTCAAAATACCCTACTTCCTTTCAAGATCTGTGGAGAAAACCCAATAAACAAGAATCCCTAGCTTCCGCAACTGCATAGTGTCTTCTTCTTAGGTTAGCTCTGATACCATGTTAATTTTTGAGCATTAATTCAATATACTCTAGGGTCTTTATTGAGAGAATAACATGTACAACATATCAAGCATATCAATCACAACAAGCAATCACATGAGACAATAGACACATAGAGTTTCACTAGGGAAAACCATAAAGGTGAAAAACCCCACAACTTTCTCAGAGATAGAAAGAGCAATGATACAACCCAAGTACAAGAGATAGTCCTCCTAGCAGCTACTCCTCCTTCCTCACTTGTGCACCACTTTCTGGAGAGTGTAGAAGTGAATAATGAAGTTATCAAATAGAGTGCCTCCCACACTCTATTTATACATGACCTGACCTACCTAATAAACTGGCAGGGCTGACTTGTCTAACTCAGTCAAATAACCCATGGTAATACGAATCAGGGCTGACCCCACACTTGGTGGTCTAATAACCCATGGTAATACTAATCAGGGCCGACCCCACACTTGGTGGTCTAATAACCCATCACATGCAAGTTGCGACACTTGTTAATACAAATGATGACACTTCCGTATAGAGGAAAAATAACATCTCTATAGGAGTACAATATACATAGGTGAAATACATTCCGAAGTTACAATTACATCAACATAATCTTGGTAAATCGCAAGCTCATCAGGAAACTATCCATCCTAACATACCACATCCTGGGTGCATGTTTCAATCCATACAAGGCATTCTTCAATTTGCACACATGAGTCTTCCTGTCATGTGTCTCAAATCTGAGTGGCTACTACACGTACACTTCCTCCTCTACTACACCATTCAAGAATGTTGTCTTGAAATCCATCTGGTGTTCCTTCCATTTCATCACTGCAACCAATGCAAGTACTGATATGATGGAAGTGTATCTGGCTACAGGTGTAAATGTCTCCTCATAATCTATGCCTTCCGTCTAGGAGAAGCCACATGCCACAAACCTCGCCTTGTGTTTCTCTATGCTGCCATCTACAACATGCTTGATCTTGTAGATCCACTTGGAAGTCACAACAGACTTCCCATCATTCTTTATGATCGTCTGGTACTCCTTGATCATGGAATCCTTCCATTCTTTCTTCTATGCCGCTTCCTCATAGTTGGCAGGTTCTTTGTCAATGATGTCGCACAACAAGGATACATAACTGGAGTATGGCCTAGGTCTCTTGCTTTCTTTGTGCATCGCCTTTGGAGCGCCGTACTTCTTTGGATCTTGTATTGCTTAGATTATACCCATGATGGTTTCATCTTGTGGGAGTTCTTCTGATGAGGTGGATCTACAGGTTCTTGTGGTTATTCGATCTCGTGGTCTTCGTGGTCTTCTAGAATCGCTTCTTCCATAGATGTATCTCTGATCGTGGGAACTTCAGGTTCTTCAATGTCTTTAATAGGTAACTTTCTGGATTTGTTGTATGTTGAGTCTTAGTCGCTTGTTCTGCGAAACAAGTCTCTCTTGTAGGTGATGGTACACAATATTTCCTACAAGTTAATTTAGTTGTGTGGTTAGAAACATTTCATAATTTTCAACAAAAAAATCTTATGCATAAGGACATAGGTCACACAATTATGCAACTATCTTAGCCAAGATTTCAACACAACATTCATCCATATCTCATATTCATATGGTAACTTTCTAGATGCCTTCCATCTCTACCAGAACATTGTTAAGAGTGTGCACTACTCCCAACATGTCAGCAAAAATGTTTCATTCTAGATAAGTATCAATGGAATGTTGTACAATACCATAGGCCACTTACCCATCACATGCATATTGGTAGTGTCCTGTTCATTAATGCAAATATCCTAGTATGCATAATACACAACCTAAATCTAGGAACATAAGTATGTACAACAATGAACAATATTATTACGTAATTATATATACAATAAAGGACAATTGAAATGCTTATCTTTGTTTGTTTGTTGGAGTCTCTGATAGAGTGTTCTTATTCATCGCCTGATTCTAATGTCATGTGCTTTTCTTTCTTATGATCGGAAATGTTGAGCAAGTATTCTATATTGTAGATCACTTGTTCTTTGTACTGGAACAAACTTTGTTTTTTCCTTCTTCTGCATATTTAACCAATGCCAAAATGCATGAGAGGTTCTTCCATAGAGCATTGATCCTTATTGGTTTCCGGAGTCCAAATTTGTAGTATCTTCTCCTACTCCTTTCATGTAATACTGAAATTCATCTCTAGCTTCACCTTATGAGATGGAACCTTCTGAATGAACCCTTGTAACTGATTACCTATAATACATATTCTTCATCACTTGAAGAATCATCTCTTTCTTCTTCTCTGGTTCTTTTCCTTGCGGGTTCATCATCTTCAACGATGTGAGCATGATGTCTCTTCTTTTTGGTCTTCTTATTGTGGGAAACACTTCTGTTTCTGAGACAATCTCTATAGTAGTGTCCCTTCTCATCACATGTATAACATCTAATGTTAGATAGATCTCTTCTGGGTTTTCTATGTCTATCATAGTTCTCCCTCTGACTTTGATGGTGGTTCTCCCTCTTACTGTGATGATGGTGCCCCCTCTTGTTATGATTCCTTCTGGTGTGTGTTGTGAGAGCTTTATCATCATTTTCTCCCATCTTTTATTCTCGAGCCACAAGTCGAGCTTCTTCTTGTGAACATTCTTCCCATAGCCTACTAAATGTGATTAAATTCTTTCTGGCACATATCCCTTAAATGAATGAGTCCCATGATCTTGGGAGACCATTCAAGGTGGTCATCACAATTTCTCCTTCTTCTACCTTTTCTCCCATAGCTTCAATTTTCTCCCTGATCTGAGAGACCCTTGTAAAGTAAGACTACATGGTCTCTACATTTTGAATCTTCACATTCTTGAGTTGGTTCCTCAAGGTCATCTTCCGATTTATGTTCTTCCCTTCAAATAGATTTTTCAAAGCATCAAACATCTCCTTAGGTGTCTTCAAAGATGACACATGTGGGATGAGATGATCCTTAATGGAATCTGCAATGAGTCTCTTGGCCTTAACCAGGTTCTTCTTATGTAAGGATTTAGCCTCATCTCCCTTTGGTGTTGGAACCTCTTCATTCACATACTTGTCCAATTCATTTTCTTCAAGGACAAGTGCAATCCTATACTTCCATGCTCGAAATTTATTATCTCCTTCAAGATTTTCCTCAATATGGGTGTGCTGAGACATCTTTAATGAGAACTTCAAATGGAAATAGAAATTGTTTTTTAGGTCTTACCAATTTTAGATGCTGAAACTGGTTATGGAGCTGGCTGGCCCTATGGTTTGTCAGAGAAACCATAATTTTCCAAAATTGGAATTTGGAACTTCTGATTGGATAGATAGATGCACCTCCTCAAGGTGATTTTTCCAATGTATTCACTTCCCCAAATCAGTGAACAAAATCCCCAAAATGCTGATGCCCTAGTTTTCCTCCAGTAGTAGTGATGGGCCAGAAAATGAAAATTCTCAGAATAAACTTCTGCTTCGACAGAAATATGGTCCCTCCTTAGGTGAGTTATCCCAGCCTCTTTTTTTTATGATCTGTAGAGAGAAGTAAAAAATTAAGAATCTCTAGCTTCCGTAGCTGCATAGTATCTTCTTTTCAGGTTAGCTCTGATACCATGTTAGTTTTTATACTTTTAATCAATATTATCTAGGATCTTAACTGAAAGATTAACATGCACATCATAACATAATGGAAACAACTATTTCCTTGGAGAAACCATAAAGGATAAAACCATGAAACTTCCTTAGAGATAGAATCGTCACCAATACAATATCACAAAAGTAAAACCCCAAAACAAGGATGGTCTTCTGTATCTCCTCTCTCTTTCTCCTATGCGAACTTGTCCTCTCTCTCTCTCTAATGCGAACTTGTGAGTGAGTGTGTGTCCAAATGAGAGAGCTTCATTCTCTATTTATGCTTTATCTTTCACTTGACCTTTTCACGTACTGGGTCGGCCCCAACTATACATGACTGGGCCGACTTCTCTAGGGGATTCAATATCCCTAACCTAACTGACTCTAGGGGAAACTATTGCCCCGACTTACAAGGGAGGATTTACCTCAATGACTTTACAGGACCAAATCTAATAATGACATCCCCAATCATAGGAATAAACATCTCCGTAGGAGCTACAAATAAAATACAACAATAATAACAATATAAAATACAAGTGAATATCTTCCGAATTTACAATTACATTAACAATTGATGTCAAAGAGGTTGTTGGACTTGGTGATGACATTGAAATTTAACTTCAAGTTTGAAGAAGTATATAGAAAATATGTGCGGAAGTATCTGTAAATTAAAGGAAGCCTTCAAACCAAGTTACATAACAAGGTTGTCTACACATGGAACTCCAATCCCACCTAGTCATGGTACTCTAGTGCAAAAGTCCCACCAAGCTAAGGAACTAGTGTGCGCAAGACCCAAAAAGTCATGGCACTTCATCCACGCAAGATAAGACAAGTGGCAGATGCTTGGGTAAGCTCGACTGTAAAGAAAGGAAGAAGGGATGTTACCATCTTAGAGAAGCCCCAACTCATGGACACATCAATTGAGCAATTTGAGTATAAATAAGAGTTAGGTTGATGAATGAGAAGTAAGCTTGGAAGAACAAAAGGAGTAATATTCTGAATTTGCAAGCTTTAGGTTAGATGGAATGCTTAGGGGAATCAGAGGAAATATGATGTGAAGAAGTGCATGAAGTTACAATACATGTACAAGAAAAATAAGTGTTGGAACATTCTAACCATATAAACCTTGGTTTTGCATTCATGCATGCATTCCATGCATAAGTCATGCATTCCATGCATTGGTATTTGAGTCTCCTAGCACCTAGTCCTTGTTTTTGACCCCCTAGTGCTTCATTTTGGTCATCATTAGCCTCCTTATCCACTTAGAGTGCCTTATCCACATCACTGAAGTGTGAATTTTCCCTCATGCATGATTTTAGGAGTCAATATAGTCAGTTCCATGAATAAAGGCGCCTTGTCCCATTGATTTACTTGTTAACTGAATGTTACACCTAGTTTCACTGTAACTGAGTGTAGGAGCACATAGTTTTACCACTACAAGTCATTTATGCACCTCTTTGGAGTCTCCTACACTATTTTCTATCCCTAATGACTCAATCATGCACCAAACTACTCCAGTTGACTAGCCATTCATCATTTATGGCCATTAGACCTTGTCGGGTGGTGGTTCCAATGCAAACTAAGCCTCCCACTTGAGATGAATTCATATGAACTATAAGGATATCAAATTATATGTATTATAACATAATTTCTTTACCATCTATTTGATATATGAGAGAGAAAGAACATTTTTTATCTGAGTTTCAATTCATGAGTGAATTTTACATGTTTTCTTCTTAATTCTTTCTGTAAAAGCTTTTTGAAATTGGCGACATTTGCTTAGCTTTGTGATCCTACCTGTGGAATTTCACATGGTATCAGAGCTTGTGAGAGCTTAGTAGATTCAGTATAAACCCTCCAATATACATTTCCAAGTATATTTAAACATTTTTTGTAGTGTTTTGCAGGTTATTCCATCAACAATAATGCAAGCAAGTACCTAAAATGGATCTATCTTCAATACCAAAACTCTCTCCTTTCAATTTATTTGAATGGAAGGAACAAATGGAGATCTTCATGTGCAACAGAGGTATTTACAGAGTGCTCAAAGGAATTGAAGTCGTACCAAATGTTGTATTAGATAAATCCAAATACCTGAATAAGCTTGATGAAGCATTTGGATTGTTTTGTCTCAGCATCTCTAGGGATATTCTCTTCCATCTATCTGGTCTAAAAAATCCCAAGGAGTTTTTGAAACAAATTGAATATTTATTTGGGTAGCAAGATGATTTGAGAGGGAATCAATTAGAGAATGAGCTGATCTCTTTGATCCCCAGCGGATTTGAATCCATCACATACTTCTTCACAAAATTCAAGAATTTGGCTATGCTGCTAAAACTGTGTGGTATTGAGAAGAAGGATGAGCAACTAATTCTCTAAATTTTGTCAAAATTGGGACTAGACTATTCTGTACTCGTATCCACTTTCCAAACAACTAAATTATCCATCCCAAATTGGAATATGCCCACTCTAGATGCCTTCATTCTATCTCTCACAAAGGAGCAGGACAAATTGGTGCAAATGGGAGTCATAAATCCATCTAGTGATCAAGCTCTTGTTATTGGATAAGGAAATAATGTGAATGGTAAAGGAAATAAGAGAGGCAAGAGAAGAAATAGTATGAGCAAAAGCAAAAGGAATCTCCCCAACAGTCAGAGGGAACTTTGAATTCCAAGAGAGGCAAGCAAAATAAAAAGGAGAACACCAAATGTCCATATTGAAACATAGGCTTTCATCCTGAAAGTGATTGCATGAATACACCAATTGATCTTATGTCTCAAATTCTAGAGAAGAACAATCTTCCAGTACCTGTAGGTGCTAGGAGGAAAGAAGATGATTCTAAATAAGAATATAAGGAGAGATGTCATGCACTCATGGCTAGCACTTCGAATTCATCTTCCTTCATTACAGTTTCTAGAGCCTCCAGACACATGTCTACATCCAGATATATTTTCTCAGAATTCAAACCTACTATTGGGCCTCTTATCCTAATGGGATATGATTAAGAATTTCCTTCAAAGGGAATTGGAAGAATCAAACTTGATAATGGATGCTTCAATGATGTGTTATGTGTTCCTACCTTGGAAGCTAAACTTTTTTTAGTCTACCAGATTACCCATACATGAGTTCCAAATAAATTCATTTTTACTCTTATGTTGTTGAGATAACATAGATCTCTTCTGGAAAAATCATTTCACAAGGAATTGCAGATCATCATTCCAAGCTTTATGAGTTCTCTCATTTCATGCCTTATTCAACTTAAAGTGAACTTCTTACCCATGCTAATGAATTTGGCATGATTTGGCATGAGAGGTTTGGGCACCTCAACTGCACAATCAAAACATTGTTGAAGGTCTCCCAAACATCAAATTTGCTAAAGGTACCTGTCAAGGTTGCTTGATTGGCAAGAATCCGGAGCACAAGTTTGAAAAAGGAAATGCAAAGAGAGCCTCATCTCCTCTTGAATTGATTCATAGTGACATATCATGACCTCTTCCTTACCTATATATGAATAATTATAGATACATCTTAACATTCATAGATGACTATTCAAGATTTTGTTGGGTTTATTTCCTAAAGTTGAAATTATAAGTCTTTGAATATTTCAAAATTTTTAAAACTGCTGTAGAAAATTTCACTGATAGGAAGATAAAGGTCCTTCGTACTGACAATGGAGGAGAATATGTAAAGAATGAGTTTCATCTATTTTGTGTAGATGAAGGTATTTAAATACAACACACTATTGCATACACACCACAACAGAATGGTGTGGCTGAAAGAAAGAACATAATCCTCAAAGAGATGGCTACATGCATGCTCGAGTCTAAGGCATTGTCTCCTAGACTTTGGGAAGAAGCTCTCAAATGTGCTACATATCTCCATAACAGAGTTCCACACAAAGGCATAAAAGGAAAAAATCCATTCGAAGCTTGGATGGGATAAAAGCCAAATGTGTCTCATCGTAGAGTCCTTGGTTCAAAATCTTGGGCCAGGATTCCTTCAGAGAAGAGGAGAGCCTTAGAGCCTAAAAGTCAAGAGTGCATATTGGTTGGTTATGCACATAATGCAAAGGCCTATAAAATCTGGATCTTTCCACCATGAATACCTTCCTTGAAATAAGTGTCCATTTTGAATAATGGCCATTTCATGATGCTCACCATGTTGAAGTAGAAAGTTCACCAACTACTCCAGGACAATATGTTGAACATGATAGCGAATCATCTACCCATGAAAGTTCATAATCTGATTTAGAAAGTGAAGAGGAGCACATGATAGATCCATATCCATAAGATACAATAGATCATTTAGATCCAACACCACTTCCAAAATGGGCTGAAAAGACCATAGAAGCCGCTGGTGAGCTTGCTAGGAATACACAAGATCCAAGAAGAACCAGATATCAGTATCAAAGTGCAAGTTTTTCACTCTCTCATACATATCCCTTTATTCGTGATAGATGATTTATGATGGTTGGATCAGATCCAAAAACTCTCTTTGAGGCCTCCCAAGATCCAATATGGATAAAATCTATGCATGAAGAGTACCAATCTCTTCATAAAAAAGAGACTTGGGAGCTTGCTTCTCTCCCTCCTAGAAGGAATCTTGTTCAGTGTAAGTGGGTATACAGAACAAAGATGATCTCATATGGATTAACATGAAATTACAAGGCTCTCTTGGTTTCTAAATTCTCTTAGGTTTAAGGGTTTGATTATACAAAGACCTTCGCTCCAGTGGTAAATATGGACTCCATCTATCGTGTTTTGGATCTAGTTGCATCCAAGTATTGGGAGGTGCATCACATGGATGTGAAGAGCACATTTATTCATGGATATATAGAGGAGGATATCTACATGAAGAAAACTAAATGATACATTGAGGATCCTTCATTAGTGTGCTGATTAAGGAAGTATTTATATGGGCTCCAACAGTTTCCCCGAGCATGGTATGCAAATATGGACTCCTTTCTACTGTCACAATATTTTCAGAGATCCAAGTATGATTCGAATGTCTACATGAAAAATGATGGTAACCCTCTTCTCATTATTTTTCTATATGTTGATGATGTACTGATTATAGTGAGTATATCTTCATGCATTAGTTCTATCAAATCAACCCTGCAAAATGCCTTCTCAATGTCATATTTGGGACTGCTAAAGTAGTTTCTTGGTATTGATATGAGAGTGATTCAGGAATCAAGATTGCACAGTCCAAGTATGCATCAAATCTACTTGACAAGTTTTACATGACATACTGAAAACCAACGAAATTTTCTTTTCTTTGAGGTGTTAATCTTGAAGATGGTTCTTCTTCACCATTGGTAGATAGTACCTTGTATAGGAAACTGATTGGGAGTCTTTTGTCCCTTACACATACTCGCCCTAATATATCCTATGTAGTGATTTTTGTCTCCAGATACATGCACGAGTCTCATGAGATTCATTGGAAGACAACTAAAAGGATCTTGCCTTATGTACAAGGGACAAAGACCTATGGTATTCACTATGCAGCTGGGTCTCCATTGAACCTTGTTGGGTACACAGATTCATATTGGGATGGAGAAATCTTAGATCGGAAGTCTACATTGGAAGTCTAAATTGGATTATGTTTTTTTTTTTTTTGAGTACAGAGGTGCAGTGAATGAAACCACATAGTGCATCTGGTTGCGGGGAATCTTATCAGAGTTTCGAATTCGCTACAGAACTCCACCAGTCATATTCTATGACAATCAGAGTTCTATAGGGATTTCCATAGATCTGGTTCAGAGATAGAGGACCAAACACATTGAGATACATATGCACTATATCCAAGGATTGGTGAATGATTGTACCATCACACTACTTTACTACCCTTCAGAAGAGGAGATTGCAAATATTTTCACCAAAACGTTTTCAGTGAAAAAGTTCACTCATCTTTGATCCCTTCTTGGGGTGGGTGATACTTTGGTTGATTCGATTTTTTATAGTCTATTTTGAGGGAGGGTAATTTGTTCCCACTGGGTTTTCTCTCTTTTCTTAGTTATTTTTTAGATTGTTGTACGGGGTGACCATTGGTATCAGTAACCAAGGCCCTAATTTTCCATTTATTTACTAATTTTTTTCCTCATAGTCAGGCTTAAGGGGGGGGGTTTGGAACATTATAACCATCTCAACCTTGGTTTTACATGCATGCATGCATTCCATGCATCAGTCATGCATTCCATGCATTGGTAGTTGAGTCTCTTAGCACTTAGTCCTTGTTTTATACACCCTAGTACTTGATTTTGGTCATCATTAACATCCTTATCGATTCAGAGCACCTGATCCACATCACTGAAGTGTAAATGAACCCTCATGCATGATTTTAGGAGTCATTACAGTAAGTTCCCTGAATAAAGGCACCTTGTCCCCTTGATTTCCTTGTTAACTAACTCTTACACCTAGTTTCATTGAGGCTGGGTGTAGGAGCGCCACATTTGACCACTACAAGTCAGTTATGCACCTCTTTGGAGTCTCCTCCCATATTTTATAGCCCTAATGACTCAATCATGCACCAACCTACTCCAATTGACAAGCCATTCATCATTAGTGGCCACTAGACCTTGTCAGGTGATGGTTCCAATGCAAACTAAGCCTGTCACTTGAGATTAATTCGAATGACTTCTAAGGCTATGCAATTCTCTATATTGTTACATATTTTGTTTACTAGCTATTTGCTGTATGATAGAGCAACAACAATTTTTTTTATCTTAGTTTCAATTCATGAGTGAATTTTACATCTTTTCTTCTTAATTCTTTCTATAAAATATTTGTGAAATTAGTGAGGTTTGTTTAGCTTTGTGATCCTACCTGTGGAATTTCACAAGGAGCAGTCGCACAGACATAAGGAGAATTTGTGAGAAAGGTACAAGGACCATGTGAATGAATATGTGTATAGAGTCAGTGCAGTAAGTGAAATTGTAGCAAGATACATTGTAAGAGAAGTTGTGAGCATAATTGAACCAGAATACATCAAAAGTGCGCGTAGGAAGAAGCAAAGTAGAGAATGGAATATAGTGAGAATTGAGCATGCATATCTAAAGGCAGTGTGATAGAAGTACATCAATCTCTATATCTCAGGGTGGTTGGATGGGGCAAGGAAAGGATATTGTAGTATTAACACCAAAAGTCGGTGCTTGCACATAATTGGTGTCCTCATAGGTTGAAGCATGCATCAGTAAGTTGGTGCTTCCACGAAGGATTGGTGTCCTCATAGATGTGAGCTTGTAGTCTGCCAGTTGGTGCTTTCATGTGGGATTGGTGTCCCAATCATATTGATGTATGAGTGAGTTCATTCTCACATCATTGGATATTGGTGTCTCCCATCTTTCTATGTAATTTCATTTCCATACATATATATAAAATTTTCTTCAAACATTATGTCCACAATTGATTTTTATTGATGCGTTTTTAAAATAGTAATTGGTGCATGTTTTTAAAAGTGAAAATTTTCTTAATATGTACATGATACTGATTCAACCCCCTCTTAGTATCATTAAGAATTCCAACAATTGGTATCAGAGTGGGTGTTGGAGTCATTTTCCACCAACACATCATTTATTTGGGATTAACAACATAATTTATCACTTATCCTAAGTATTTTGACTCAAATATGTGGTTACATCATCAACAGATCATCAGTTTCAATCAATTGGGCCTCCTCCTTCATTCAGGGAGCCACCTGGGCCATCAATATTAGTTAACTAGGCCTCCTCCATGATTCATGGAGCCAATTGGGGTGATTTGCATGACTAAAGCACCCTACTCAGTCCAACTAACAACATTTAATATTATATTCAGCTAATTGGAGTCATAAAGGCACCCTCCTACTTAGTTTGAACTAATTTGGTGTAATTTCACCTAAAAATCAGTTAGCTGAAGTCAGAAAGGCACCCTCCCCTAATTTTGGGGCAATTAGTTGAGTTCCAGACTCAGTTAGACTGTTTCAGAGACTGTTAGAGTCAATTACAGTTTAGTTCAGTGGTTAACTTATGTGCCAAGTGGTGTTAACTGACCAGTAAGCCACTCTCCTGCATTCAATTTGAATGACCTCTATAGGATTCGAATTGTTGGGATATTATTGCCATTGTTACACATTGTAATATATATTTTGAGTTAATGATAATGCATGAACTGTTGCAAACCTTTTGCACAAGTGTTTTGACACACAATTTTCTGCATGCATCTCTAGTAACTGTTGTTCTTGTTTTCTAGATCTATCATGCTTGAATTTTACATGGTATCAGAGCCATGGAAGGACAAGGAAACTCTTATACAGATGTTTACAGATGAAGCTTGAGCAATATTGCTCAAAATTATTCCAACACTGCACTAGAAGCAAAAATGTTTCCACATAAATCCTGGATAATTGTGCATCCGGTTTATCAAGCTTGCTTGATAGGTTAAGCCAGGTGTGATGCAACTTGAAAAGTGCAGGTTGTCGACCTAAATTTTTTTTTTTAACTGTAGGTTTCTCAAAGCTTCCTATTGCATTCTCTATAGAAAAAGATGGACTCTTCTTCAAACCATATTCTTACTCCTTTCAACTATCATAAGTGGAAGGATGATATCGAGATAGTATTGCGCTCCAAGGGACTCTACAGAGTTACTATGGGAACAAAACCAGAGCCTAATGAAGCTATAGAGAAGTCCAATTTTTTGAATAATCTTGATGAAGCTTATGGTTTCTTATGTATTAATATTTCCAAAGACCTTCTTTTCCATCTCAGCAGATTGAAGACTCCAAAAGAAGTATGGTTACAAATTTCCAAACTCTTCGGAAATCAGGATGATATGAGGGATTATCAGTTAGAGAATGAATTGATTTCCCTAAATCCTGAAAATTTTGAAACCATCAATGAGTTTTTCACCAAGTTCAAGAATTTGGTGCTTCAGTTAAAGCAATGTCGTGTTGAGAAGAAGGACGATCAGTTGATACTTTCAATCCTTTCAAAACTAGGAGCATATTATTCAGTGTTTGTCTCTACCTTTCATTTAGGAAATCTCACCATTCCTAATTGGAAGATACCATCCTTGAATGCATTCATTGAGTCCTTAGCTAAAGAGCATGAAAAGCTTGTTCAAATGGGTTCCGTGAGATCCTACAAGGATCAAGCCCTATTTGCAGGAGGACCAAAGGCTATGAATGCTAAAGGAAAGCAAAGACCAAGTTTCATCATCCTAAGAAGAAGGAGAAGACCAATTTTGATCATCCTAAGAAGAAGGAGAAGACCAAGGAGTTAGATGAGCCCTCAGGCTCAAGAAAATACAAGCAAAAGGGAAAGGAGAAGACAAAGTATTCTTACTTTGACAGGGGATTTCATCCTGAAAGCTCATGCATGAAGAATACTATTTTTGATCAGATAGCCTGCTCTCGGAGAATAATACTATCACTCTTCCAGATGGTGTAAGGAAGAAGGAAAATGGAGACCAGAATGATCATCTAGAAAGAGGTCATGCACTCATGGAAAGTGTTTTGAATTCAAAATCTCTTCTCATAGATTCAAAAGCTTTGAATCACATGGTTGCAAGCAAAGAATATTTCTCATCATTGGAATCCGAGAGCTTCATCTCCATCCACAAGGGAGATGATTCACAAATTTCATCGAAAGGAAAAGGTACAATCCACTTAGAACATGGAAGTTTTCAAAATGTTCTGTATGTCCCTTGTCTACCTTCGAACCTACTTTCTGTGTATCAAATGACACATACTGGTTTTCCCAAGAAGGTTGTATTCATCCCTAATGATGTTGAAAATTTTGATATTAGCACTGGGAAACTCCTTGCAACAGGAAAGGCAAATCATGCTACAAAAACATATGAGTTTTCCCAATTTATGCCGTATTCAAAGCCAAGTGCCCTTCTGACTCATGGAAATGAGGTTAGCTGGCTATGGAATGAGAGATTTGGACACCTTAATTACAATTATTTTCAGCTGCTACAAAATAATTCCATTGTTGAATGCCTTCCGAACATCAGATCCTCAAAAGGGATATGCAAAGGTTGCATCATTGGCAAGCATCATGAGCACAAGTTCGATCGAGGAAAAGCTAGTAGGGATTCTTATATTTTGGGGCTGAGTCACAGTGATATCAGTGGTCCATTAACAAATCCCTCCATGAATGGATCAAGGTATTCTCTCACATTCATTGATTAAGTTTCTAGATTCACATGGGTCTACTTTCTCAAGAACAAGTCAGAAGTGTTTGAAAGGTTCAAGAATTTCAAGGATTCTTTTGAGCCTACTATTGGGAGAAAGATAAAATCTATTAGATATGATAATGGTGGAGAATATATCAAAACTAATATGTTTCAACTTTGTACAAAAAATTGAATCCAAATCCAGCACACAGTCCCCTACACACCTCAGCAAAATGGTGTAGTGGAGAGGAAAAAACAAGCATTGAAAGAGATGGCTACTTGTATGCTTGAGTTGAAAGGTTTGGATTCAAATATTTGGGCTGAGGCCATGAATTTTGCTGCATAAATTCAGAAAATATTTCCAGACTCATCTGTCAAAGTTCAAACTCCTTTCGAATCCTACACTGGTCACGAGCTTGATGTGTCACACCTTAGGGTTTTCGGGTCCACTACATGGGATAGAATTCCGATTGAGAAGAGAAGATATTTGGAACCACAAAGTACTGAGTGCATCCTCATTGGATATGCTGAAGAATCCAAAGGATACAAAATTATGGATATCATATCAAAAATAATATTCATTGAGACAAGTGTCCAATTTGAAGAACCGCTTCATGATCTATAACTAGTGGAGGAAGAAATTGCCAAATTGTTTCCTCTTCCGGAAGAAGATTCGAGAGATGATATTTAAATTTTGTGTTCTGATATTTATGATATGAAAATGAAATATCAGGTTCGGATTCAAATCCATATGATCCCCCTCAGTTTCTAAAGTGAGCATAAAATACTCTCACATCTGTCGGTTCTAGCATTGGAAATCCTGCCGATCCAAGAAGAACCCGAGCAAACTTTCAAAGAGAAGGTATGGATATTTCATATGATGATCCATTGTTTTCAGAAAAGTTTTTTTTTATGGTTGGATCAGATCCAAAATCATACTACCATGCCCACCGATATCTGAGATGGAAAACTGCCATGGATGAAGAGTACAATTCTCTTCAGAAAAATGCAACATGGGAGCTAGTTTCACTTCCACCTGGGAGGTAATTGGTTCAATGAAAATGGGTCTACCAAAAAAATGTTTCTTATGATGGTTAAAATTGAAAATACAAAGCAATATTGGTGGAAAATTTTTTCTCACAAGTCCAAGGTGTGGACTACACAAAAAATTTTGCACCAGTTGCAAAAATGGAATCAATACGCCTAGTTTTGGCAATTTCCAGATCCAAGCACTGGGAGGTGAACAACATGGATGTGAAGAGTGAATTTATTCATGGGTATATTCAGGAATATATCTACATGAAGCATCATGAATTTTACATATCATATCCAACACTTGTTTGCAGATTAAGAAAATATTTGTATGGTTTAAAACATGGCCCAAGAGCTTGGTATGCAAAGATGGACTCCTTTCTTATGTCACAAAAAATTGCGAGATTCAAATCGGATACAAATGTATATATACAGAAACATGAAGGTAATTTTATGATCATTGTACTTTATGTTTATGACTTATTGATTACTAGAAGCAATCTTGCTTCGATCGACACTATAAAACCGCTTTACACCAAGCATTTGACATGAGTGATTTAGGCTTGCTGAAGTAGTTTCTTGGTCTCGAAATCACTCAGAATTTTGATGGGATAATGATTTCTCAATCAAAATATGTTATGGAACTGCTAAATAATTTCAATATGTCATAATGTAAAGTTGCACCATTCCCATTCCTCTCAGGAATCAGTCTTGAGGATGGCGATTCTACACTTTACCGACAGTTGATTGGTAGTATTTTGTATCTGACACACTCTATGCCTGATATTTATTATGATGTGAGTGTTGTGTCAAGGTACATGAAACAGCCCCATGAGATTCACTGGAAGGAATCCAAAAGGATCTTGTATTATGTGCAGGGTACGATACATTTTGGCATGCACTATGCTACGGATTTTGATCTTGACTTGGTTGCATTCACTGATTTTGATTGGGAGGGTGATAGCATTGATCGGAAGTCCACTTACGGATATTTTTTCATGGTTGTAATAGGGCCTATTTTCTGGTCAAGCAAAAAGAAGGAAACCATTTCCTTATCTTCAGCAGAGGTAGAGTATCGAGGAGCAGTCAATGCTTGCATTCAGGAAGTTTGGTTGCAGGGTATTCTAGATGAGTTTGATATTGGTAGCACCACTTCTACTATCATTTTTTGTGACAATTAGAGTGCTATCAAGATCTTGACAGATCCAGTTAAGAGATAGAGGACCAAGCATATCGATTGGTGGACTCTAGGAATGGGTACCCAATTAGGGTAGCTATACCGAGAGTATACTTTAATTATCAACCATGGAGCATACAAAATTAAGAGGTGCTAAGCACTGTATGTGCACTATAGAGTGATCTTTGTCGTTTAGGGTGTTGGAGGTATCCTAAAGGTCTCTTTGAGGGAAAATGAAATATTGCTGTAAAACTAAGAAGCTGAAAATATAAAAAAGGATGCAAATCTATAACCTAATTCCGCTGAAGACTTAATTAGAAATTGAATGCTGAAAAATGAAATTTAGTCTAGGAATGTAATGCTAAAAGTTGGGAAAATCTAATCTAGAATTTAAATACTGAAAGCTGGAAATCTAATCTAGAAATTGAATACCAAAAGCTAGAAATCTAATCTAGAAATTAAATACTGAAAACCAATCAAACTCTATCTATTCAAATAAAGTACTGAAAGTGATGATCATTATTCTATTCAAATCAAAAGGCTGAAATAATGAACTTCTATGTGATCAAACTCAAATAAGGAAAGTATGCATGGATTTGCAGATCTGAACCATTATCTAGAATTAATATAAAATGCTGGAAAAAAGATGTAAAATATGCCTGCACATAATTCATGTACAGGACTACTGACAACATGTTACAGAACTACAGAATCCGTATTATCAAACTACGGAGAAAATAATTGATCTAAAATAAAAGATGCTATGTAAATAATTATCAAAGTATTTTCACACATCACGATGATTAAGCCAGTTAACAAAATGCTTGAAAATTACCTAAAGTAAAGCGAGTTTCTTGATATACGTGTTGAGGGGGCCCTCCCCAACCCGTATTTTAGGAGTGAAAAAGACTTATAAACTCAAGGATTCGAAATAACACCAGTCTTCCATTATCAAAATCGTAACTTCATGTCTTAGGAAAACTTGAAACAAAACTGTCTTGAATAACATATGCTGAAAATAGTTTCTCTCAAAATGTCAACAAGCCCCTTTGCTATTCACAGGTCCATATTTATATCTAATTCTTAACCTAACTCTACATTGTAAATGCCGATACTGCTTAAACAGGAGTTTCTCTATAAATCAGGAAAATGGGAGCACTGAGCCACTCGTGATCTTTCAGTCTTTGAGCTGGATTTGTTTGTTGTCTTCTAAATCACCTGTGCTTGCTCATACATGTCTATTTTCATATAATTAGAACATAAAAATGACTTTAAGTACAATAATAATAATCTCTAAACTACTTTATTAAATAATAAAAACAAATGCATTATTCCCCACAAACAGAGGTATTTTCCTTATCCATTATTGTGCTTATTTGGCATAAAAAGGCTATAGAGTACCTAATTTGGGGCTCATCATCTCCCCCAGACTGAAGGAGTCACCCATCCCTGGGTGGCACATTTTGTTCTTGGACAACTTCTTTGATATCCCAGGAAACGACCCTAGGAGTCCCTGTCTGTCTATGATAGCCCAAGGTCTGGTCATCTTTGGCCCATGATATTTTCTCCTCCTCTTCATCGATCTGTTCTTTGATAGTCAAAGGGAGAAAGAATGGTGGACTCAGTTTCATGCCTATCCATCTGAGCTAGTGCTTTATTAAAGATTCCCTGTATAACTTAGCCTTGGTGAGTGCAGTTTCTAGCCTGAGGGGGGAGTGAGGCTTCCTCTTCTTCAAATATTCTGCGATTCTTGTCCACCTCTCATCGATGGATTCCTGAACTTCTTTGTACATGCATTGAGTGGTGAGGTCGAAATGTGTTACTGCCTCTTGTTGTTTTTCAATAAGGATAGGAATTAAATCCTCATCTGTGGTGATAACATGGTGGTCTTGAATAACTTTTTCAGGTTGAGTTGCCTCAGCCCTGATCCATAACGGATTTTTCCACTCCTCTGCAAGGTAGAGGTGAGCATCTTGTGCTCTCTCTATCTCATGGTTAATCCAGGAGTAGAGTGCCCTTAACTGGAAATCACTCATGTAGGGATTTGGTGACCAGTTGGGTGAGCTCGGCACCATGAAGTTATGCAAGAAAAACTCGCATAATTGGTCTTTCTCCAATTCTATGCAGCTCAGAGAAGTCTAAAAAAACTCCTTTGGAGAGTTTAATTCTAGAGGTAGGCCTTGCCTAGCTTCTGTAGATGAAATTTTCCCCACTTCTCCCTTAAGTAAATCGTATAGATTTTGGATGGTGGCCTGAGTCCGAGTATATCATCATATATTTTAACAGTGGTAGTCAATGTATCCTCCAATTGTTGGATTCTCTAGTCTTTTTGAGCCAACTCTTCCTGAACTTGGTCCAATTTCTCCTTCAGCACTAAATTTTGTTGCTCTACCAGCTTTAATTCTCCTGCATGCTGCATCTTTAAAATTTGGGTCTTTTCATGTACAAATAGTGGGGGTGTTGGTGAAGCTGGCTAGCTTCTCTGGATCTTTGCCTCAATTTTTAAGGCGGCCAACTCCTCCCTGACTTTTTCTAGTTCGGCCAGTGCCTCAGTCAGCTGGTCATTGATTCCAGGGTTCACATTTTCATCAGCAGGGTTCCATTGGAAGGCATCCTCTTCTTCAGGTGTAGTTGGGTCATCCTGTTCTATCCCGAAATCATCATCATCAGATAAGTTTTGAATTATGGGGCTAGGCTCTTTTCCTACCTTCTTTGTATGCTCGTTTTTGGGTTGCTGTGTGATCCTTTTACTCCACTGTTTTGACCCTTACTTGCTGGCATAAACCCCAGAGTCTTTTTGGTGGGAGGCATCCTTTGAATGCTTAATTCTGATCAAGGTGTCATCCATAACCTCATTGTCACTATCCAGGTCAATTTTGCGCTTAGCCCTCGACGCAGAGGTGGATTTTTCTTTTGATCCAGCGGCTAGGGGTATGCTTGGATTAGGTGTGCCCCTCATTCTTTGCACATCTTCGGCTGAGACTTGCACAAACTCTTCCCATGAGAGTTATGGAATTTGTACCAACAATTCTTCACAAATGATCAACTTGATTAGCCCATGGTGAGCTAGTGCATCTTCCTTACCTTGCACTACCTTTTTTCTCATTTCTCCAAGAGACTGAAGAAGGTAGTAAGGAATGCTGATATTATTATTTGGTGTAATATGGCCCCTATGTCTTAGAATCTCCAAAATTCGGAAGTGGAATATCGAGACATAGCTAAGTCTCCCTGTGCATGTTATATATTTTAGAACAACAGAAGCTATCTCGTCCCAAGGTGTTGGCATGGTGATTCTTTTGACTCCATTCTTGTCTTCCTCATAGACTTCCCCCTGTCTGAAGAAGGCTGCTTTTTCCCTCTGGTTGGATTCCTGGTCATCTCTGCCCCAATGTAGACCCATGGGAAGTCCTGTGTATTTCGCAATTGCCTCCTCGTCGAGCTTGATACGTAGTCCCCTTATTCGGGTGACAAACTATTCATCTTTTATGTGTTTCAAGTTCCTGGAGAATTCTAAGGCTACTTCAGTATTGGACCCTCTCAGTCCCGAGATAAAGGGAATCCAACCCACATCACAGAGGATGGACAACACCTATGGGATTTCATAGATGGGCGTGTGGTCCTTCATTTTTCTCTTCTTGAACCCCTTCGTAATTTTTGAATTTGATAGTATAATCAACAGACCAGAAAAAGCTTTGAGTGATGGCCGACTTAACTTGTCTGGTTGTGATTGATCATAGGCTTGTGGGCAGCTTGCTCGCTGAGTGGCGATACGAACTTCCAGTTTTCTTGCTTCCTAAGCAGCTTGTATTTCCAAATTGGGTCCTCTTGTATATTTTGCTGCCTTATTTAGCTATTTTTACGCACTCATCTTGATCATTGTGCATCATACTTGCTGACTTATACATTCCTTTCCATTATTGCACACCGCGTTTCTGTCCATCATTTGTACATTGCGCTGTTGCTTTGATCATTAGGGGATATAGTAGCTAAATGCGAAGGTTGTACTTCTATGACATGTCTAAGGTAGGTAATCATGATTCAGTGAGGTAACTCTAAACTGTGCCACCAAAATGTCTTAAAAGCTGTCCTCAACTTTGAAAAATATCTGTTTTGTGTGGAGAATGATTCGGTTTGAAAATAAAACAAAGAGTTTAGGGATTACCTGTTATGCTAGCGTACCTGAGTGCATGATGTGGGCTTGATTGTATGGTCTTGGGACTCTGTAGAAGATTTGATCTGCTTCTATAGTTATTCTGGTCATGTTAGTAGTTGCACCTTTTATGACTTCTTTCCGTCGGTTCTCTTGAAACCTTTTTCATTCGCTTGCTTGAATTTTGTGCAAGTTTGTTTGATTTGACTTTTTATTGTATTCAACATTGCATGTCCTGGTTCGCCAAACTTGGTTGATTTCTGTAGTTCTAGATTTTTCTGATGTTCTGGCTCGCTTGAAATTGTTTGCTGGCTCGCTTGATTGTATTTGCTGAAATTGGCTTGCTGGCTCTTCATAGCTATGGATCGAGTCCATCAATGTTTGTTCTGATATAATCCTGTGTGGATTTTTTTATTGTTCTTTTTCCTTTTTTTTTCTTCTCTTTTTTCTTTTTTTTTTCTTTTCATTTTTTTCTTTTTTTTTCATTATATATATATATATATATTTTGTAACTGGAATCAGTGATTATTTTTGCTCTCTATCAGCATTAGACTTTGCTGATAGAGTGTTTGTGTGAATTCTTCTCTGGATTGTGGTGTCTTCTAAAGTTTGAGTTTGTGTCTATTCAACAACATGGGGAATTTTTCTTCATCGATTATTGTAATTCTGGCAGCTCCATTTCCATATATCTTTTCAATGATGTAGGGTCCGAGCCATCTGGTTGTGAGTTTTCCTTTAAAAGTGTGAAACCTAGAGTCATATAGTAGTGCCCAGTCACCTTTGAATTTATTCTGCTTGATATTTTTGTCATGCCATTTCTTCCTTTGTTGCTGGATGATTTCAGCGTGGCTAAGTGCTTGTTGGCATTCCTCATCTAGCTGATTCAGTAGTAGCATGCGTTCTTGTTGGATGTCTGAAAGTTCCATGTTTAACTTGGCTGCAATTCTCAATGTTTTGATTTCAAACTCAATGGGCAACATTATTTTCTTTCCATAAACTAGCTCATATGGGGTGAAGCCTGTTGTTGTCTTCCATGTGGTGTTATAAGCCCAAACTGCCTCACTTAATCTGTCTGCCCAATCTCTTTTGTGTAGTTGTATTGTCTTTGTCAAGATTCTTTCTAGTTCTCTATTTGTCACCTTAGCTTGACCATTATCTTGAGGGTGGTAGGAGGAGGAATTTCTGTGTTTAACGTTGTTTTTTTGAAGCAGGTCCTCGATGAGGTTGGATGTAAACTGTGTGCCTTGGTCAGAAACTAACTCTCTTGGGACTCCAAATCCGTGGAAGATTTTTGCCACATTTGTTTCATTTGCTGCTGCAAGTGCTGCCATTTCTGCCCACTTTGTAAGGTAGTCAGTGCATACTAGAATATAGCTTTTCTGATTTGATTGGGGGTTGAATGGACCAACAAAATCAAATCCCCATTTCTCAAATGATTCCAAAGAGATTTGGGGATGTAGAGGCATTTCTTCTCTTTGTGTAGGATTCCCCATTCATTGACAGTCATCAAAATGTGAAACATATTCATAGGAGTCCTTGTGGAGTGTTGGCCAATAATGTCTAGGTTGCAATATTTCATAGGCTGTTCTTTTTGCAGCATAATGTCCTCCACATGGCTCATTGTGAGTGGCATGCAGTATTTCATGGATTTCATCTTCTCTGATGCATCTTCTCAATATTTGGTTTGGCCCTTTTTTGAAAAGCATTCCTTCTATCCATGTGTAAGTGGCACTTTGCCTTATGATTTTGCTCTTTTCTTGGTGGCTGTAATGTTGTGGGAATTTACCAGACACTAAGTAGTTTGCTATGTCAGCAAACCATGGGTTTTTTGTTGAGATTGTAAAAAGGTGCTCATTAGGGAAGTTATCATTTGCCAATTCATTGTCTTGTCCATGGGTGAGTATAGACAGAAAATCAGCCACTACATTGTGTTTGCTTGGCTTATCCAGGATTGTTATGTCAAATTCTTGCAATAGGAGTAGCCATCTAATTATTCGAGCACTTGTATTAGGTTTATTCATAAGATACCTGATTGCTGAATGGTCGGTGTGGACAAAAACTTGGTATCCAGTTATGTAGTGCCTGAATCTATTTATGGCATGTATGACAACCAAAAACTCATTTTCTATGACTGTATAATTTAGTTATGCTCCTGCCAAGTTTTTGCTAATGTATTATATGGCATACAGTTTCTTTTCTTCTTCTTACCCAAGGAATGATATAATGGCCTTGTTTGAATCATTAGAATGTACGTGGAATGGTAGTGTCCAATTGGGTCCCTGGAGTACCGGGGATGTGATTGTATTTTCTTTGAGGTTTTCAAATGCTGACATACAATGTTTTGTCAAGATGAATTCTGTATCTTTAGTGAGAAGAGAAAACATCGGTGCAACAATTTTTCTATAACTTTCGATAAATCTTCTGTAGTAGCCTATTTTCCCAAGAAAAATTCTCACATCTCTTTTTTGATAGGTGGTGGCAGTGTCCTGATGACTGTGACTTTTGCGTGACCAACTTAAATTCCTCTTCGTGAAATATGGTGTCCAAGCACGATGCCTTCTTCCATCAGCATTCTGCATTTATCATTGCTCAGACATAAGATCATCTCGATGCATTTTTTCAAGACTAATTCTAGATGTTTTAATGCCTGGTCAAAATTCTAGCCATAGGGCGTGAAGTCATCTATGTAGACTTCTATTTGATCGTTAATCAAATCAGAGAAGATGCTTAAAATTTCCCTTTGAAATATTGTTGGGGCATTATAGAGTCCAAAGGGTAGTACTCTGTATACATAAGTGCCCCATGGGCATGTAAATGTTGTTTTATCCTGATCAGCCGGGTGGATTAGGATTTGGTTGTATCCACTGAACCCATCCAAAAATGAGAAAAAATTGTTTCCAGCCAATGTGTCCAATACTTGGTTGATGAATGGTAGGGGGAAGTGATCTCTATTAGTTTCCTTATTGAGCTCTCTGTAATCCACACAAATCCTTCGCTTCCCTCCTTTATTGGGAACTATAACCAAGGGTGAGACCCATTCACTATATGAGATTGGGTATATGAACCTTGCATCTAACATATTTTGTAACTCTAGCTTAACTATGTCTTTTAATGCTGGGTTCATTCTTCTTTGCGGTTGTCTGATAGGAATAACACCTTCTTTGATATATATGTAATGCTTGCAAATTTTTGGGTGGATACCCTTCATGTCAGTGTATGTCCGTGCAAAAGCTTTGTTGTTTTCTGAGAGTACCTTCATTAATTGTTGTTCTTGTTCTGGATCCAAATTGGAGTTAATATTAATTGTCTTTCCAGGCATGATCTCAATTGTCTTGATCTGAATCGAATGTTGTTAAGGTGTGAGCACCTTTGCCCACATTTTGATAGAGTTGTGGGGTAATGTTTTCTCTTCCTGCTACTGATCTGAAATCAAAAAAATCTTCAAGAATATCATGATTAGAAGATGCATTTTGAATAAATCTATCTAAATGATCGTCTTCATCAATGGCTTTTAGTGATAAGGCAGCTTCGATGGTAAGAACAAGTTGTATGTTTTGTCCTGTTATATCATTATAATCATCTGTCCAGTTCTGATATTCTAGGTCTGTAGACTTTCTTGCTGGAGGATAAATCGTGATTTTCTTTCTAGCTTTCCCACTAGTGATTGTTATGTTTCCAGATCTGCAGCCTATATAGGCGTCAGTTGTTTCTAGCCAAGGCCTCCCTAGTATTATTGGGTACCCACTGAGCTTACATTTTACTTCTATAACTATCAAGTCAGTTGGGTACTCCCAGGATTCTATGTTGATAATGATGTCTTCGAGCATTCCTTCAGGTTTTACAGTTGATGTTCCAGCAAGTTGCAGTACGGTACTTGTTGGTCTGACCATCGATTGGAGTCCTAGGGATATCATTGTGTCCTTTGTCGTCACATTGATTGCAGCCCTTAAATCAATTAGGCTACTGGAAATATGTCTGTTGTTGATGGTTACGTTGACTACTGGACTTCCTGGATCAAGGTATTTGGGGTTGACAATGACACCCAACATTAAATCTGCTAATTGGCCTACTACGTTTATAGTTGGTGGGTCACGTCTTTTTCTACCAGGTCTTTTTAACACATTTTATTTAATAAACTTATTACAGATTGACACATCTCTTATGGCTTGTAAAATGGGGATTTGTATGTTCAAATGCTTCAATTTGTTGAGGATAACATTCTCCTCCTCCTCTTTGGTGTTTCCAATGAGTTTTTTGGGGAATGGAGGGTTTCTATTTGGTATGTGTGGCCAAATTTCCTCTCCCCGAGGGTTTGTCTCGGATGGTTGCTGAATTTCAGGTTGCATTGTTTGTTTGTGATCAACATGTCCTTGATTATTCTGCGTGTATGGGTTATGTAATGTTTTCCCAGGCCTGATATTGATTTCATTTATTTCTAGGGTATCGACTACATAAGTAGGGAATTACATTATTTCAGTGTTATAGGTTTGTTGCTGTCCTACTCTGTTGTTGTTTGGGTTTGGAACCGACTGGGAAGGAATTGGGGGAGGCCTGGGAGGTGGTGTTGGCAGGCGGTTTGATGAGGAAAGATCGTGATACTGTTGATGCCGCGACATGTTGTATGAAGGCACGAAAGGAATATTTTGTGCCAAAGGATACTGCAGTTGGCGGGTTTTGGGTCACTTGGACCATGTATTTTGTAATATTGAGTCAAGTTTACCGCAGGTGGCAAATTTTGGGTAATGTATTTTGTAATATCGAGTCAATTGTACCATAGTATGCGGGTTTTTGGGTCATTAGACCAAGTCAGTTAGTCGATTGTCCATAGTGTCAGTTAGGAAAGTGGACAAGTATTGTAATTGGTGGAAGCCTATAAATAGATGAGAATTGCAAGTGTTAAGGTGAGAGTCGATGGATAGAAGAGAGAAATAGAGCTGTATGCGGGGATTGACAGAAAGATAATGCGGGGAGTTGCATAGAGATTTATGTACTGCTTTTGGTTGCCACAGTAATATAAGGATGATGATTTGGTGCAATCTGTGTGTAATGTTGCTCGATACTTATGTTATTGTCTTGTCTTAATGCAATTATCCATTTATGTTGCTATGATGTGAATGCTGCAATAAAATGTTATAGATATCTGTTTACTGTAATGTTAAATGCTGCAATTAAAATAATGTGCTATAACTTCATGATGAATATTTAGAATTGCTGTTGGTATCATACTGCCGCAACTTACCTCCTCCCTCGGTAGAAACATGGTTCTGTTTGCTCTTCTTGGATGCCTCGGGTGAGACCTCATCCGCTCTGTAGGTGTTGCTAGGTGGGCTCAAACCTGCCCGGGCCGGTTCCCAAGGAGACTGCGGTATGTGTTGATAGTTGGTGAACCCCTGTCGACTGTAAGGTCGCGATTTGGTCAACAAATGGTTCCGTTGCTGGGACTTGAACTCATGTCTCTTGAGTGAGAGCCGAGTATCCAGATCCAAGTATCAGCTCAGGATCAGCAGAGTCATCATAGTTTCGATCATGAGTCAATCCGAACACCAACTGCGGATGATAGCGACCATGCTCTGGAGGAAAATTGGACAAAACAACACCACGAGCATGCCACAATCAGTGGGATGTCTTTACTAGCGGAGGTGTAGTTGGGCCGGTTAATCACAGCCATTAACCATGCCGCCACAACGACTGCTGATAAGATGTCTGCCAAAGTGGAGGAGGGATTCTCTACGCTTGTTGCCTATATGGATTCTCTGGGTAATGTAGTGTTACAAACGGAACTTGGTAGTGTACCCATGCAGGAGACGGTCACGATCTGCACCATGCCCCGGGTAAAGAATGTCAACATTCCCCCGACTGTGGTTGTGACTGATAACGAGGAGTTGAAAAAGGTGTTGCAGTCGATTGACCAGGTGACTGTCAATGTTAATGCACTATCAGCAATGGTACTGATGACAATGCAAAGGGCACCTCCCAGGAAATGGCAGATAGAATGTATGAACTCAGCAAGAGCTGTAAACACTTGTAGGCAAGAGAGGCCACTGTGACCGCCAAGAAAGATGAGCTTATAGGCAGAGCTGCTGCAGCACGAAAAGTAGTGGATGACTTGAAGCTGACCTTAAGCAGGAGTGGGCCGAGACCAATCGCACCATTGAAGAAATTAAAAAGGAACAAGACTTCCTTATTGCGGAGAAGGCACGCATGTGGGATGACAGTGCTTGGGTTGACCGAGCGATTGTGGAGGCTTATCAATATGTCCCGGAGCCCATTGAAGAAGTAGATGTGTTTCACCGGGTGCAGTGGATTGGAGCTGCTATTCTTCAGTTGTGACAGGAGAATGTCTACTTGAAGGCTCAGTTGAAACCCCATACGCCTCAGGCTGAGCTGGATGAACGACGAAGGGCAATTGAGGAAGTTTCCACCTAGATGGAGGAGATGGAGATGAAGGCGACCATGCTCACCACCGAAACAGTAGAGTTTTGGGGCCGCATCGTTCACGATGAGAAAATTGAACAGCTCACTAAGACCCGGTAGGAAGCGGAGGGCTAGGTCGCCACATTGAAGGCTGCAACGAGAACTTTGCCACCGATGGAGCAAGTCGCTAAGTTGCGTGAACTAAAGGAATTGCAACAACGGGTCACCAAGGCAGATGAATGCCAGAAGCTGCATGTAGCCCAGTTAGAAGAATTCCAGGACATTGGTGGGAAACTGATGCTGCAGGCCAGTGAAGCACTCCCACCAGTACAAAAGTATGGACAATAGGTCATGCACAAGCTTGTCGATCACCCATCGACCGAAGATGTGGTCAGCAGTTAGGTAGTAGCTCAGGAGGCTCAGGAGCTGGTGAGGAACGCCGAACAACCGTATGCAGACTTCAAGGAAAGGACCGCGACGTGTACTTTGTCCAGCAGTTGACGTGGCTCAAGGGAGAGCCATAAGATTGTGTTGGAGGCTTGTTGGCAGGCGGTTTGATGAGGAAAGATAGCGATACTGCTGATGCCGTGACATGTTGGATGAAGGAATGAAAGGAGTATTTTCTGCCAAAGGATACCGCAGTTGGCGGGTTTTGGGTCACTTGGACCATGTATTTTGTAATATTGAGTCAAGTATACCACAGTTGGTAGGTTTTGGGTCATGTATTTTGTAATATCAAGTCAATTGTACCGCGGTATGCAGGTTTTTGGGTCATTAGACCAAGTCAGTTAGACGATTGTCCATAGTGTCAGTTAGGAAAGTGGACAAGTATTGTAATTGGTGGAAGCCTATAAATAGATGAGAATTGCAAGTGTTAAGATGAGAGTCGATGGATAGAAGGAAATAGAGCTGTATGCGGAGATTGACAGAAAGATAATGCAGGGAGTTGCACAGAGATTTATGTACTGCTTTTGGTTGCCACAGTAATATAAGGATGGTGATTTGGTGCAATCTGTGTGTAATGTTGCTCGATACTTATGTTATTGTCTTGTCTTAATGCAATTATCCATTTATGTTGCTATGATGTGAATGCTGCAATAAAATGTTATAGATATCTGTTTACTGTAATGTTAAATGCTGCGATTAAAGTGATGTGCTATAACTTCATGATGAATATTTAGAATTGCTGTTGGTATCATACTACCGCAACTTGCCTCCTCCCTCGACGGAAACATGGTTCCGTCTACTCTTCTTGGATGCCTCGGGTGAGACCTCATCCACTCTGCAGGTGTTGCTGGGTGGGATCAAACCTGCCCGGGTCGGTGCCCAGGGAGACTACGGTATGTGTCGATAGTTGGTGAACCCCTATCGACTGTGAGGTCGCGATTTGGTAAACAAGTGGTTGGTTCTATGGGGGCAGCATGATGAATGGCTGCTGCAATGGAGCCCTCCAGTTTGCTGAATAAGGATATGGATTTCCATAATTCGTTGTTGGCTGAGAAAAAGGTGGGGGTATGGAGAATAAGATTGTGTGTAATAAGGCTGTTGTTATGGTGCTTGGATTTGTTTCCATTGGTTTGGAGTTGGCTGTGATGGCCATGGGGCTGGTACTGAGGGGTTCCAATTTTGTTTATTACTTCCCTGATTAAAGTAGGCTTGGTTGTTGGGTTGGAAAGGCCTAACAAAATTATTTCTTCTTGGATTAACAAAACATAGTTGTTCTATTGTACCTTTAGTTTTGGGATCTTGAATGGCAGCTTTGCATGATGGCAACATAGGGCATTTATCAGTGGAGTGATCATCAGTGCAGAGACCACATATTTCTATTGTGTTCAATGTGCACTGTCCTTTTTCGTGTTTCTTTCTGTAGCGTGGGCAAATTACTCCTAGTGCTTGGTTTATCTTGTCCCGTTTCTTCTTTATTTGGAGTGCATCAAGTTGCATTGCTAGGGATTGAAGGATATCAATTTTCATATCATCAAGAAGGTTCCCTAAATTAGACTTTGTGAGGTTTGGTCCTAAAGATGCTGATCCCCCAGTAAATGGATGTGAATCCCTTGCCCCACTTTTACCTTTTCTAGATCTAGAATAGTTCTTGAATATTTGTAGGATTTGTTTATAGGTTTTCTAGAATATATCCCCATCTCCTAGAAGTTTCAAGACTTCTATATTTTCTTCTTTGATTCCTCTAAGAAGGACAAGTTTCAGTGATTCTTGATCTAAAGTACAGTGACTAGCTCGTTTGTAACTGAGTTGAAAGCATTGTGCATAGTCTTCTAGGGATTCTCTTTCTCCTTGTTGCATTCTGAGGATTTCATCTCTTGTATCTTTTGCCTTGTAGTAGTCCCTATATTTTTCTAGGAAGGATTGTTTCATTTGGTTCCAGGTGAAAATGTTGTTTCCTTCTAGGGTCATAAACCATTTGAGTGATAGATCTTTCAATGTAGAAGGAAAGAGTCTCAGTTTTTGTGCATCAGTAGTGCAACCAAATGACCTACAAACTACCTCAAATTCAAATAAGAATATGTCAGGATCTTCTGAGGTTAAGCCATGGAATTTTGGCTGGTTATTAGGATTTATATTCTTTATCTTGGCATCCCCAAGAGGTACACTAATGGGAAAAGTGAACAATTCTCTAGGTTCATCCTCTTCTTCTGCCATAGTGGTGTTTGAGCTAGAGCTAGCAAAGAAGTTATCTATGTTTGGATCGTAGCTAGACTCAGATTCGTCTTCTGAGTTAAGGAATTCAAATTGAGAATGATCAAAACTACTTTTACTCATAGGGTGGTTAGGCAGAAAGCGTCCAAATCTATCTCTCTGTCGTTGAGGCATTCATGGTAAAAAATTTAATTTGTTTTTTTCAAGATGTATTTAATAGATCAAGCACCTCCCCGGCAACGGCGCCAAAAAGTGGTGGAATATAGGAATGGGTACCTAATTAGGGTAGCTATACCGAGAGTATACTTTAATTATCGACTAGGGAGCGTACAAACTTAAGAGGTGTTAAGCACTGTATGTGCACTATAGAGTGATCTTTGTCGTTCAGGGTGTTGGAGGTATCCTAAAGGTCTCTTTGAGGGAAAATGAAATATTGCTGTAAAACTAAGAAGCTGAAAATATAAAAAAGGATGCAAATCTATAACCTAATTCTGCTGAAGACTTAATTAGAAATTGAATGCTGAAAATTGGAAATTTAGTCTAGGAATGAAATGCTGAAAGCTGGGCAAATCTAATCTAGAATTTAAATACTGAAAGCTGGAAATCTAATCTAGAAATTGAATACGAAAAGATGGAAATCTAATCCAGAAATTAAATATTGAAAACCAATCAAACTCTATCTATTTAAATAAAGTACTGAAAATCGTTGAATATGAAATCAAAATATGCTGTGTAAATAATTATCAAAGTATTTTCACACATCACAATGATTAAGTGAGTTAACAAAACGCATAAAAAATATCTGAAGTCAAACGAGGCTCCTGATATACATTTGACGGGGCCCTCCCCAACCCATATTTCAGGACTGAAGAAGACTTATAAACTCAAGGATTCGAAATAACTCCAGTCTTCCATTATCAAAATCGTAACTTCATGTCTTAGGAAAAACTTGAAACAGAACTGTCTTGAATAAAATATGCTGAAAATAGTTTCTCTCAAAATGTCAACAGGTCCCTCTGCTGTTGGGCCTTGGAAATGCTCCTTTTTGACCATATCTATTTCATCATTATGTCATGTTATACCCTACTTTCATAAACCATATACCTTCCTTTTTCCAGATCAATCAACAATCGTGACAAGGTATAATTCATTATTGTTTCATTTAATTAATGCCTAAGATTGTTATGGTTATGAATTATAGCCTTCGATTTATGCTAACTTGTGTTGATTTCATTAAGTTAAGATAAACGTACAGGTGTATCAACTACAATGCCTTGGGAAAGAATCATATGTGGTGCCAGTTGTTACTCTTCAATATTTGATTCCTCATATTCAAAGGGATAGTGCATCTTTCCACGTGAAGCTGTAACAGGTCTTCGCTGAAACAGAGCATTGCTGCAACAGACAGGACGCCTCCCAATTGGTTAATCCGTTCATCGATTGACTTCTAGAGTAACATCATCCTTCATGACTAATGAAATTATTCATTACGGCTGTAACAGTTTAGTTGTAACTCTGCAGCATGAAGACCAGAGATATTCATTGTTGCACGAAATTAGTGGATCACGAATTGTATTCCTCACATATAAATACAGGAAGGATTTAAGAGTTTGGGGTTGGTTAATTATCATTTTGTACGGGCTATAACATAGAACTGAAACTGTGGATTACCATCTTTAATGAAGAGCAGAGTTATTCATATTTATGTGTCTTAATTTGTGGTAGTTCACGACGTCTCTGTTAGAAGGCTAGGGCCTGCCTTCTCACAAAGATTGCCAGGTTAAGTACGTAGTTAGATTTATTTCCTATTGTTGCTTGGTTTTTCAACCAAGCATGTGCTAAAGGGAACCTGCTAACTCGTAGCAGCAGTCTCAATGTAAAAGTAAAAACTAATGTAAATAACAGTAAATATGGTCTAACATATGCAAGGAATTAAAACTAGATTTAAGAGCAATAAACAATGAGATCTATGAGAAAAACAAGAAATAAAAAATTTAATCTTTTTGTATTACCTCAAATGGTGAGGATGGTGAGTTTGAGTAGCTCCAAGGTTGAGATGCTCCAATGGTCCAATGGTCTATTATTCTCCAAAGCTCTAATGGGGATCTTCAAACTCAAAAGTGAGGCTAGGGCTCTCAAGAGTGAATTTGGCAGCATAAGGATAGGATGAATGTGGATGAATAATGAGGAGCCCCTATCACATTTTTATAGTTTTTTGGTGATGGGGAATACCATTATGGTTTAAGGAAACCAATGGTATTGACCAAAATGGTTTAGGTCTCTTTTTACCTCTTTTTCCTTTTTTGAATATTATTCCCTTTTAATTGATTTTTGGGAATTTTGGACCCTTTTTGAGGGCTTTTTGTGTTTTTGAGGAAGACTACATATTTTGAGGGGAAAAAGGTGTATTATGGTCTTTTTGTTTACCTTTTGAAGGTTTTAGAGGCTCAAATGGTGGAAAAAGTGGACAAATGGGTCATGTGAATGAGGGAATGAGCTAGTGAGCACTTTTTGGGTGTCAACAGATTGCCCCCTGATGTGTGAGGGTAGGATCTCATTGTATGGCCGATATACATCATAGTTCTTTTGTCCTTTTCCTGGGGCTTGGAGAAGAGAAGAGACCGATTGGAGATTGGAACAATTGTCCCTTGGAAGCTGCAAAAACTAAAAAAATACATGGCCTCAAAATGAATGAGGAATAATCTCTAATAATAGACGAGGCGGGCATACCCATGCTCGTATCAAGACATATACATAACAATTAGGCCCAAGAAGGGGGACCTGAATAACACATAAAAATATGTTGGTACATCATGATGGTCCAGAGGGGCCACAATGCTGGGACATACTCATGGTCACACCATGATTGATCTGAAGGACTGATACACTGGAAAAGAGCAACAACCATTCTGAATAAGATGTCAGAAGGGTTGATGAACTACTGAATCTGAAGGTATCCAACATTTGTAGGGACTTAATGACTGTGAGTCAACTTCTGAGGAGTATATGTAACTGTATACTCGAGGGAGTTTAAAACTGGGGTACTTCCGAATACTGCCACCATGTGCAGCCTAGATATCTATAGGAATATGTAACTGGTTGTTTCCTCAATTAGACTGTCAAATGTGGTAGAGTTAGGTGATATCTGGGGTCTTCAACAAATAACTGCAAGGACCGATACCCTGTGCGAGTCTCAACGATGCGATCAAGGTGTTGACGTCGAGTATGTGAGAAACAATCATTTGGAGAGTCATTGAGGACTCCTTTCAAAATGATTCATAGGCACTCATCACTAATGGTGATGAGTCCAAGGCATAGGGACCTCTAGGTCTATCCTCTGGAATAGATTTGGTTGGCGTCGATAGAGGGACACTGGCAACTACCAAGGAAATAATTTTTCCTTGATAGGAGCATGAGGTGTACAATTGAAGTGTGATAGTACTAATGGTAGAACTGACATATTGTGGGGATGGGGAATAACTAGGTTCATAGAGTGTGTGGAATCAAACTTACTTTGTTCAGAGCATGATGACATGGTTGACCCTGCAGCATATGAAACTGACGTTTAGTGGTGGGGATCATAGCTTAAGGGATCTGGGGTATGTGTTGCAGACTAGAGGGACTTTGGGGGACAAGCTTATGGATGCTATTGGGAGACTCTCAAGGTGACATACTGCATAATACTCTGAACAAAGGTGACCATAATAGGGAAGCTGCCATATGAGTAGACATGATCTATTGTGGTGCCGGAAAGCACCGTTGGGTCCTTCTTCGTGGTTTTAATGAGCTCAAAGAAGGGATAAAAGTGTGCTCTAAAATGGTATTGTCCTGTGGATTTATGCAAGCCCAGGACTGTTCATGCTTGTGAGTGCTTTCATTTTTAAGGAGTCTGAAAACGATAAGAAGACTTTGAATTGGTGGAGGAGTACCGTCCTGTGGATTTATATGAGCCCAAGACGGTGATTGCTCGTGGTTGCTTTCAATTTTTGAGAGTCTAAAAGTGGTAAGTAGACTCCACTGGTGTTATTTTTCATATGTTAGTCTCCAAGGCCTGAAAAAGTATAAAATGATGCAAATGGAGAACTCTTCTAGCTGATTTGACTAGAGTATTCCTTTTTCATAAGTAGTCTACAAGGTCCAGAAAATGGGTAAACTTAGACCAAGTGGATGCCCTTTCAAATATGTTTAATGAGCATGAAAGGCACCAAGATCACTCGATGATATTTTCATTGTTTTAGGAGTCAGAAAAGAGCTTAATGGAAACTCCCTAAGTGCCTTTTTCGTAAAAGAATTGCTCGGCTTGAAAAAGGGATAAAATTATACCAAACAAAAAGGTGTTTGTGAGAGCGAGAAGTGATCTCAAGCATCGTCACGAGTACGGAAAACTGAATCCGATGATATAAAATTCGTCAAAAGTGGATAACAACTGATGTGGCACGCAAACCAAGGCAACAAGGGGTATAGAAAAAATTCCCTAAAAATATGGTGGTGAGAGCGAGAAATGATCTCAAGCATCATCATGGGCACAGATATTTGAATCCGGCGGTGTAAAGGGTGCGAAAAAAAGAGGTCAAATGAATCCGGAATGGTCAAAGAAAAAAACGAGGTTTAGAAAATGGATATAAATAAAGGTGAGCCCACCAAGCCAAGGATGTAGTGGTGAGGAGAAATGATAACCCGCGGGGGCGAAAAACTAGGCGTATCAAATCAAATCAAATATACAAGTGACACGTGACCTAAAAAATGGTTGAGATCACGAATGTGAAAAAGTGTTCAGGGTTAATGACTTGCCCCCGTGCTATGTGCATGGGGTTTGTGATTGTGGATCACATATGTGTTGGTTTGAATGATGGGCTCATTGAAGTGCTGAGATAGATGTGATGGGGTAGTGTCAAAATGATTGATCATGCCCCCTATCCCAGGTTTGAGGTAATCTATTATGCCCCCGAACTTAGAGGTGTTAATGTGGTGTAGATACTGCCTTAGAGAGGGATCAATAGGGAATTGACCAACTATTGGAGGGGGGGTGTACCATGAGGCTGTGGGCCATGGTGGCATGCTAAAGTGATGATATGATGATGGGGTATTCCCCTTGCAGGGTGGATGCCCCCAGTATCGTTGATGACAATGATGATGAGTAGGAAAGGTATCGGGCCTGCCCCCATGCTGTGGACATGTGGTTTCCTCTTTGATTTGAAAAGGTTGAATATGTAGGTCAGAGGGATCAATGGAAAGGGTCAACCAAACAGAGGAGTCTCCATTGGAAACCATGTAAATTGTGTTAATATATTACGAGGAGGAAGATGTTGGGGGATGAATTTACTCAATGAGAGGAGGGGATATCTCTAGGTCGGCATTATTCAATTCGTATAGAGCTGCTCTATAATCTGGGAGATTAGGGCAATGATGTGAGTAATGGCCGTAAATGCCGCATATTGCACAAGGGTGATTGGTACGCAGCAATTTATCGCGAGGCTAAGGGGGCAGTTCAAGTTTGACAACTGGAATGCTAGCGTTGTCATCCAACATTTGTATGTGTTCTTGAAGTGCTGGTAATTGTGGACATTGATGGGTAGCATGGCCTATGTTGTCCCACAAAGAGCACTTAGGGGGAACATGGATTGTTGGGGGATTCTTCGCCCAAATTTGGAGTTGTTGGTGGGGTGCAGGTGGTGGGTCCAGTGGTGTAGGTTTGTTGTCCTTTTCCCTTATTGTAATGGAGTTGAGGGGGAGCATTACTAGATCTTGATGCAGTGGCCCTTGTTGGAGGTGGCCGGTTCTGGATGTTTGCTACACCAGGGGGTGGACGGTTAGAAGTATTGATGGGTTGCATCGGTTGTAAAATGACGTTCGGTGTCGGGGGAGGGGTTGGGGCAGGTAGGTACCACACAAGTAGTCCTAATGTTAATCCTGGGAGATTAAGTGTAGCCATGATTGGTGTGCTGATGGCGCCTAAAGGGGGAAATAAAAATGGGATAGTATGAATTGGTGTGGCTCCTACGTGAGTTGGCATTGAGGGTGGTTGCGGGAGTAAAGGGGGTTGTTGGTCTGGTACCTGTGTGTTATGCGAGAGGGTGCACAAATCAGATATCTCGGTTATCTTCAAAGGGGGTGGGATGTATTGGAATGTGGAAGTCATAGGTGATTCCAAGTATAATCCGGGTCTGACTGTGGAGACAAACGATGTAGGTGTTTATGAATTGGTTGTTCAATCATAGGGAGAGCATTTTTAGGTGCATCGGGTGCGTATTGGTTTTGACACATTTGGGGATTCATGTTGGACAATGACATCATAAGGAGATGATGAGTACTTGAATCCATCGGTTGGTTTGTGTGTGCAACATATGTGATTTGCTGTTGTGGTGCTGTGGTTCCTTGAGGAGGATCCAACGGATGAGTGTTCGCCCCTCCTTGTGTGGGAAAAGGATTCTGCAACACCATGTGTTGTGGTTGAGGAGGTGGCACTGGTTGTACCGCGTGCCCTGAGCATTGGGCGTCATCAGTCCACAGTTGGCGCGCTTGCTCCAAATTGGGGCAAGTGTGTGTGTAATGGCCATATACTCCGCATATGGAACATGGGTGGTTTGTTCGTAAATTAGGGTTCTTACCCTGTTTTGGTGGTCGATCAGGGTTTTTGTTGGCAGGGGTAGCGTTGTTGTTGTTTGGAGGATAAGTATGAGCGACTGGAGGTTGTGGTGCAGCAAGCGCTGCCTTTGGTGGGAAATAAGTCACTGGGGCTTGTGGGTGAACCAAAGTCTGATTGGCTTGCTAGTTATAATATGGAGGTGGTGCATAATTTAATGGTGCTTTCCCATAACACTGTGGTGGACATGAGGGTCCATGAGTGTGGTGGGTGTGCATCACTGGAGCATACGAAGTTGTAGCTCTAGAATGAGATGTAGCCCTAGAAAGGTTTGGGGCGTTGTTTGTACTCATTATGGTGAAAGGTTTGTTTTGTGCCATAACCTGGCCAATGATACCGTTGGCGGCATGGGATGCCCTTGGCACGTCATTCCAGAATGGATCGCCCCATGAGGAGTCAAGTAATATTGTGTATAAATATCCAGACTGGGCATATATCAGGTTGAATTGCTGGGCTTTTAAAATAGCTTCTTCTTCTGACTGGGGTCGTTCATAAGCTACATCCTTGGCTATGAGAGGAAGGAGTAATTTTAGGAACCAATCCAGGAAGATACGGTCATCTAGTTTGATCTTGCAGAGACTACAGCATTTATGCCACTCATGGATATGATCTGTGATATGGGTGTCCCTCTTCTGTCTACAAGATAGTAAGATTTCTACTCCTGCATCATAGCGTATGGGTAGTTGAAAGAATTGTAGGAAGGTTGAGGCAAGGGATGTAAACGTGGGGTGTGTCCCATGTGGTTGCTCAATATACCATTTGGCTACCGAGCTAGTGAAAGTTATTTGTAAAAGTCGGAGTCGAATAGAATCATCGACGATGGAGTTTGAGGAACACCATAGGTGGAAAGACATGATATGGTTTTGGGGGTCTTCCCCCAACCTTCTCTTCAAACTTTGGGATGTGTGAGGGGAGCTTTGTGGGCATGGGGGGCCAAGTAGGGTCATGTCTAATGGGATCATTTGTTAGCCTTGCCAAGTCTAGTAGGTTAAGGCTAGCCCTAAATCACAAACTGGCGGAGGGGTATGCCATTGTCATGGGGGCATAAGTGCTAGTGGTAGCGTTATGTATTGGGCCACTTCCCCCTAGGGGGATATTAGCCAGGGGAGGTATGTTCCCTCCACCCAAAGGAGTGTGGGAGGGGCCCGCGCCACCAAGTTTAACGGGAGTTACAGATGGGTTGGGAAGATGTCCAATAGGTGTTGGAATCTGAGTGGTAGCGGGGATAGTAGGTATAGTTCCCATGGTGGGCATGCCTAGGTTAGGTGTGGGTCCTGTATTGGGAAGGGGTCCCATGTTAGGAATACCTAAGGGAGTTTTTATAGTAGTGGCCAATGTGGTGGATGTTCCACCAATAGTCCCTGTGAAGAAGGAGTCAAAATGCGATCCAACCATTGGGCTAGTGGGTGCTGTGTATGTAGGATGTTTGGATTCTTCCTTAGAGTCAGATGTGAAATGAGGTGCGTCAGAATCGGATGACGGGGCTCTACGTTGATGACGTGTAGGGTCGAGTGATAATGCTCTTCGTCTCTGACGAGTGGTGTCAAGTGAACCGTATTTTGGGGGTTCACCCTAGAAATGTCGAGAACGTCTTAGGGACTCAATGGTGACGGTTGTCAATTAAAACTACTAGGTAGTGGTGAGTGGAAATCTCTAAATCCCTAATGCAATCGTGTGTGCAAGAGGGGAGCATAAAAAATAATGGCACTCAGGCCAACAACCAACCTCAAAAGCACTTACTATAATAGTTGTTCTATAGTAAGTGGAGTAATCAGAAAATGTGGTCAGAAAACCAATATGCAAAAGATTCCTAAAAATAGAAAAAAGGTTTACTTACTGACCAAAGGGAGGTAATAGAGAATGAAAACACCTAACTAAAAAGTATTATGACTCAACAAGACATATCCTCTTCAAGGTGATGAAATCCAAGTCAGACAATATGAGGTGTAGAATCAAAGGCTAGATATCCCCCTACCGGGAGGGACACTTGGTAGACAATCCTAGAAGATAGGTCACTAAGATACCCCATTCATGACACGTCTGGTTGGGTGAATCTGTAGCTCTTGTTCTATCACCGTTGTAATCCCACAAGGGTGGTACAATGAGAACAACGAGTAGGTTTCCTTTAGTGACTAAATGGATTGCAGTAGTCCACTCAGGCCTTCGGAACCAGTCTGGCTACTTCAACACTCCTAAGGGAGAGGCATTCCTGAAGAATTGGTTTTAAACCGTGTCAACAAATAATAAGGGATTTTGGTACCCTAAATGTCAACCACTATGTCTCAACATGTAAATGAGTGAGGGGTGTTATTTGGATACTTATCCCCTCAGTCCTACCTAACTACAATATTCTTTTTGTGTTCCCCAAATGGGGTTAGAATGTTGGTTGAGTTAAGAGAATTTTAAGGCTCACTTGGATTTATTGTGACATATTGTGTGATGGTGTAGTTATGTACTTTAAAAAAAAGATGCCTCACTTGGGTGAAAAATTTACAAATTAAAATAAGGATTTTAACTTGCGAAATAGACAACAATGTAAATATGGAAAACGATTTAACTGTAAATGCTTTTTTTTTAAAATGATGTAGCAAAGCATAAAATAGGAAATCAATATGAGTTTTAAATGCTGCAAAAATAAAACAGAGGGCTGTCAAAAAAATGAAGGAAAGATGGCTGGAAGAAAAACTCAGAAAAATGGGTCATACAAAACAAGAAATATTGCGACTGTCGGTGGCAAAGCCACGATGCGGATCGTGGCTTTCAGGATAAAAGCCGTGATGTGATATTATAGCGATGTAGGGAAAACCCACGTGGTGGATCGCGGTTATCATGCTAAAAGGCGCGATGCGCCTCGCGGAAACGAGGGTAAAAACCACAATGTGCAGCACGAAAATGAGGTTAACTGTCGCGATGTGCAGTGCAGAAGTGAGGCTAACAGCCATGATGTGGAGCATGGAAAACAGGTTGAAAGCCGCGATGTGAATCGGGACTATCGGGCCGAAAGTCGCGATGCGACGAACGAAAAACGTTGCCGAAAAAATGAACCCAAAAAATGAAATTTTGGGCCGTTTTAAGCTGCAGAACAGGCCAAAGGCTAAGATAGCAATGAAGAGGCTGACTAGTATGGCAGATCTACAACTTTAAAGGGAAAAAACAACTAAAATATAGATCTAAATAAAAAATTCAAAGTTCGAAAATTAACGGAGTCGCCAAAAACTGTTGCTTGGTTTTGCAACCAAGCATGTGCTAAAGAGCACTTGCTAACTTGTAGCAACACTCTCAATGTAAAAGTAAAAACTAATGTAAATAACAGTAAATCTGGTCTAACATGTGCAAAGAAATAAAACTAGATTTAAGAACAATAAACAATGAGATCTATAAGAAAAACAAGAAATAAAAAATTTAATCTTTTTGTATTACCTCAAATGGTGAGGATGGTGAGTTTGAGCAGCTCCAAGGTTGAGATGCTCCAATGGTCCAGTGGTCTCTTCTTCTCCAAATCTCTAATGGGGATCTTCAAACTCAAAAGTGAGGCTAGGGCTCTCAAGAGTGAATTTGGCAGCATAAGGATATGATGAATGTGGATGAATAGGGAGGAGCCCCTATCACCTTTTTATAGTTTTTTGGTGATGGGGAATACCATTATGGTCTAAGGAAACCAATGGTATTGACCAAAATGGTTTAGGTCTTTTTTTCCCTCTTTTTCATTTTTTGAATATTATTCCCTTTTAATTGATTTTTGGGAATTTTGGACCCTTTTTGACGGTTTTTTGTGTTTTTGAGGAAGAATACATATTTTGGGGGGAGACCTTTTGAAGGTTTTAGAGGCTAAAATGGTGGAAAAAGTGGACAAATGGGTCATGTGAATGAGGGAATGAGCTAGTGAGCACTTTTTGGGTGTTAACACCTGTTGTGTGTTGTCGAATCGCATTAGGCGTATTACTGATAGTTGCAACAGAGGATTTCCAATTGCATTCTTTCTTGGTAGTTTATTATTTGCATTATGAATAGTGCAACTGTGTGGTGTGATAATCAACTGTGTAGGTTAGTTTGATTAATGCATGTGTGTTCAATTTAGCTGTTACAACCAAGCTCAACTTCAATCCTTTTCAGTCATTTATGCTTTCTAGGATTTCCAATATTTATCAATTTAGAGTTCAATCTTATTTTCTAATTCTAGTTGCTGTTGTATCTTTATTGAATTCATTAGATCAGGCATATTGTGATTGAGTTACAGTAGTTGCTAGATGAATAATTTTGGTAAAGATTGAATACTGTAGTTTGATAATTATAGGATTTAACTTCTTGCAAAACTAATCTAGTTCATTTCTATTCTTAGATCAGTAATTGCTAGGTTGATTTATGTAGGAAGGTAGCTATGCTTTGAATTCCTAGATGTATGAGTTAGATTAGTTTTCTTTATGGAATGAGTTTGGATGAGAAGATAGGTAGGATTATTATCTCCATTTAGTTAATCAACTACTTGAAATGTTTATGCATAGATTTTTCTTATTGCCATTGAGATAAAAGACTTCCCTGGGTTGACAATTTATATTGAGCATCCTATGTGTTAGTTGTAATTAATTAGCATATAGGGTGACCAACATTTTGGTGCCGTTGCCGGGTATGGTAATTGATAGACATAGTTAGCAGTTGGTTTTATTGATTTCATTTTGGTTTAATCATTTACAGCATGCATGAATACAAGAAAAACAAATTAGGAACCCCCTTTGAACACTAACACTGCAGGTGGAAGAGGCCGAGGTCGTAACACAGGTCTGGGAAGACAAACATTTATTGACGATATAATTGATAAAGCTGATTCTTATACCATACCACCACAGACATCTACAAGAAGAGGAAATTCTATTCCTCCCAATCTTGAGAATTCAGCATCAACGGTGGAGAACACAACAGGACCATCTACTCCCAGCGCAGAAAATAAACCTCTTGAATACAATGGAAGCGTTGTGGGTGCACCGGATAGAGAGGAGATTTATCATATTAACGGAACCAGAGTTAATAAGGAAGTGTGGTTGGAGACTCACCGAGAAGCAGAGGAAGAGAGAAGGCGAGAAGAAGAAAGGAGGAAAGAAGATGAAGCAAAAGCAGAGGAAGAATGAATAAAGAAGTCCATTGAATTTTGGAACAACATGGATAACAAAGAACATGAAGGAAAGAATGAACATCGGGAGAACTGGGAAGAAGAAGTGGAAGATAATCATCCTGGTGACACTATGGTCACACTAGAAATCCCTATCCTCTAGACACCTGGAGCAGCTCCTATGAAAAACATCTCACCATCAGTTCTCCCGAATTTCCATGGTAAATCTTTGAAGATCTTGATGAATTTATTTTTGATTTTGATATCCTCTGTCACAGTTATGACTATACCTCCAGTGCTCAAAAGCTGAAGCTATTCCTAGCCACCTTGAAAGGAAATGCACTGCACTGGTTCATGAGTCTAGTTCGTGAGTCCAATACTACTTGGGACCAAATGAAACAAACCTTTCTTTCTAAATATCAAGAATATTGTATAACCAGGGATAGAAAGGAAGAGTTGTTTGAAATAGTTCAGAAGGAAGATGAGAGCTTGGAAGACTTTGTGGAAAGATTGTTGTACAATTTACAAAGGTCTGGTCACACTAAGATTGGAAAAGATGTACTCAATATTATCTTGCTACGAGGAATTAGAGAAGATTTCCTTGATATGTTGAATTTGCTGGGGAAAGGGGACATCTCAAAGGAACCCTTCAAGAAGATCATCGAATTATGTTGAAGGTACTCAAGGGGATCCTCTAGAACTAACAAGCGAGACAAATATCAAGATCAGGATGTTTTGACTAGGACACAGAAGTCAGCTAGTGGAGGAGCCACTTGAGCAGAAATAGGAAACTTATTGGAGAATTTTAAAACTGATATGATGAATTCCATTTTCTTAGAGTTAGATGTCTTGAGAGAAAAACAGAGCCAAGTAGTAGAAGATCTCACACTCGGTGTATTCTGTCCTAAATGCAGGAAAAATCACCCACTGAAAGAATGCACATTGGATAAGGCAGAGATATGTAGGATATGTGAATTGGAGCATGACACCAAGGAATGTCCTTCATTACCCAAAGTCAAAGCAGTTCTGCAGGCATCCACTTCATATGTGGTACAAGCTTACTTTATTGCACAGAATAAACCTTGGCAACCTTGCAATCAAGGTATGAATCCAGATCCATCAATTTTCTTGAATAATATGAATGGTATGAACAATATGAATAATATGAATACACAATTCCCTTCACATTATTCTAATAACCAGTGGCATCCATCTCAGAACCCAATGCAAAATCCTAATTCTTGGACACCGTGGTCACAACAGTCAAATAATCAAGCTCCCTAGAATTCCAACTGGAGGAATTCTTACCAAGGAAATAACTTTCCCCATCACTAGACTCAATATCAACAGTACCCTCCTCAATAGTATCCTCACTAACAATATCAACAACCACAATTGCAATTCCAAAAAAATGCCGCTCCTATGAATGCACTACTTTGACCACAACTACCTACACAACCTAACCCAAACTCGAATAATAAAGCAATTCATCAGTTTGAGACTTCCAACATGCCTGCGTATTCCATCTCCCAAATTCCCTGCAATGATATACAATTACGATCAAGGAAGGTAGTGAAGCCCATCATCACTGAGGATGTTCCATCCCCAGTGACTGAAGCTGGAGTGAATCCGCACTATGAGAATATGGTTCATTCAACAATCCCCATCATTGAGGATGCTAAAATTCCTACCAAAACAGTAGCTGAAACTCAGGAAGTAACACACGATGAAGCACAACCTACACAATTGATGAGAGAACCGCCATATCCTGAATGATTGGCCCTACAAAAAAAAGTGGAACAAACTCGATTCAATCTCTTAGGAGAATTGAAAAATTTGTATGTCGAAATTCCGCTATTACAAGCCCTCCATGACGTGCCCATTTATGTTAAGACTGTTAGATATTTATGTGTCAAGAAACCAGGAAGAAATCCTAGGGATCCTCCCACTATCCATGTATTGGGAAAAATTTCCGAATTAATAATGGGGAAGACTCTTGTGGCAAAATATGATGACCCTGGAAATCCTATTGTGACAGTTCACATAGGAAACACACATATCCCCCACATCTTGGTAGACTTAGGCACAGCTATTAACGTTATGACCATAGAAACTGTGAACAAAATTGGACTCACTAACATTCGGCCAACTCCTACCATTTTAGAACTTGCTGAGAGATTAACAATCAAGTCTGAGGGGATCTTGGATGACCTAGTAATCTCTGTTGACTCGTGGAAATACCCCGCAGACTTCTTGGTGTTACAACCGAAGTCTCAGTTGGGGGGACACTCGCTGATTCTAGGGAGACAGTGGTTGGCCACAACAGATGCATGTATCAACTGTCAGTCAGGATCCATGACTATCTCAAATGGGACTGAGATCAAAAGCCTAACCTTATACCCTCCAGATCGACCAAGTGCAGAAGCTGAAACTCCACTTTGGGTGGATTTGGAGGAGGAGGAAGGCGTTCAGCCATGACTAATGATTGGGAGAGACTTAACTTTTAAAGATGAAACAGAGGATGATACCATTAACAGTTTCATCAGTGAGACCGAACCTAAGGGATGTAGTGAACCACAACAAAGGATGAACCCGAACCTAAGGGATGTAGTGAAAGAGGAGATCCACAAACTTCTGGAAGAAGGGTTTATATACTCAATTTCAGACAGTGAGTGGGTTTCTCCACTCGTGATTGTGCCAAAGAAGAATGGGAAATGGAGGGTTTGCGTGGATTACAGAGAATTGAACAAGGCAACGCAGAAGGACCACTTTCCCTTACCTTTCATCGATCAGGTTCTTGATACCTTGTCTGGGAAGAAGTATTTTTCCTTTCTGGATGGCTTTAGTGGCTATAACCAAATCTAGAGTGCTCCAAAAGACCAACAAAAAACCACTTTCACCTGTCCCTGGGGCACTTTTGCATACAGGGTACTTCCTTTTGGGATGTGCAACACCCCAACCACATTTCAAAGAGCAATGATTGGAATATTTTTATAGATGGTAAACGACTGCATGGAAATTTTTATGGATGAATGCACTCCATATGGTAGTAGTTATGAAGAAGCACTGAAAAATTTAGAAAAGGTCTTAAAATGATGTGAACAAAGCCAGCTCTCTTTAAGCATTGAAAAGTTCCGTATGATGATGAGCGAGGGCATAGTTTTGGGGCACTTCATCTATTCTAATGATATCCAGGTAGACCCATCCAAAATTAAGGTAATTGAAAATATACCAACTCCTGGAACACAAAAATATGTACATAGCTTCTTAGAGCATGCTGGCTATTACAGAAGATTCATAGAAATTTTTTCCAAACTAGCTTCTCCTTTGTTCACCTTGTTGATGAAGGATGCACAATTTGTTTGGAATGATGCATGCCAAACAACGTTTACTTAACTTAAGAAAAGGATGTCTACAACACCCATATTATGAAGTCCCAAGTGGGCTCTTCCTTTTCATATCTCTTCAGATGCTTCAGACACTTCCATTGGAGCAGTTTTAGGATAGTAGGAAGGTAATGCCCCATATGTAATTTATTACATTAGTAAGAACTTATCTCTTGCTGAACTAAACTATACTATCACATAGAAAGAATTCCTACCATAGTTTATGCCATCAACAAATTTAGACATTACATTACTGGATACTCCACTTTTGTGCACACTGATCATTCTGCCATCAAATATTTAATGAATAAACCAATCACGAATGCTAGAGTTACCATATGGCTATTACTGTTACAGGAATTTGACATCACAATTATTGATAGACCAGGGAAGGAAAACATTGTTGCAGACTTTTTATCTCGACTTACTGACAGTGACGATAATTTACCAGTCGAAGATTCCTTCCCTGATGAACATTTGTTTGCAGTATCATCTCATTCCCCATGGTATGCAAATATTGCTAACTTTTTGGCTGCAGGTAAGCTTCCAACACATCTGTCGAAGAGAGAAAAAAGAAAGATCATACAACAGAGTGCTAGGTATTGCTGGATTGATGGGCATCTTTTCTACACAGGGCTTGATTTAGAAATCAGAAGATCAGGGATGATTTTAAGAACCCCCCCCAAATTTTTATGTAAAAAAATTGGCGAATCTCCCCGATATATAGGAAAATTTGAAAGCGATTTTATCATTAATATAATATGTATATATAATTTTTTGGCGAATCTTTCATTTTATTATATGATATTGTAAAATCTTGGCGAATCTTTCACTAAATTATAAGATATTGTAAAATCTTGGCGAATATTTTACTGAATTATAAAATATTGTAAAAAGTTGACGAATATTTCACTAAATTATAAAATATTGTAAAAATTTGGCGAATATTTCACTGAATTATAAAATATTGTAAAAATTTGGCGAATCTTTCATTGATCTATAAAACACATTGAATGACACTCTGCTTGTTAATTATGAGTTCAAGGCTTCTTCAAATGTTGAGTTCAATTGCTCTATTTCAAGTTTTGGTCTCAATACCAAATGGTGGTGGCCTTAATGAAGCCTTGATATCCAAGCAAAGCCGAGTAGATCTTGGAGACATGTATTCTAAATGTGGGTGTTTGGAGGATGCACATAAAGTGTTTGGCCAAGTGCCAAAGCGAAATACAGCCTCATTGAATGCAATGCTTTCAGGATGTGCTCAACATGGACATGGCAGGGAGGAACATTATCAGAGGGGTTCTTCGGGTGGAGATTGTCATTCATAGCTCTGATGACGATAGCATTGCATCTTCTTCTTACTTAAAATTTTTTCCTCTACTACTTGAGTTTCTAGAATCTATTTGTAGTCCTCCCTACAATTATTAGAGATTTCTTCTTTTTCTTCTTTAATAGTCTTGGGAGATGACTTTTTTGAATTGCTTAAATCAACAAAGGAATTGCACCCACATACTATCCTTCAATAGATTGTGTGGCTACCCGAGACTGTTTTTGATACTTCAAGGCAAGTTTGTACATAGGTTTTAAGCTAGGCATGTTCCTTAAGTATTTTTCTTGGCACATACTTTGAATAACATTATAGTGATTTTGTTGGCATCCTGTAGTGTCGACTATTGGGGGCTATCTTATTGTTGTGTCATACTTTTGGACAATGTAAATTTTTTCCATCTAAATTCCTCAACACTAGTACCATATCTAAATGTTATACCATTTGTTGATACCATATCTAAATGTGTCTAGTAGTTGATTTTGATTGTAGATGTTGTATTGTTTGTTGATATTGGTGTGTAGATGTTATTATAACCCATGTTAGAGCTTTTATTACAATTTTTTTTTCTTCTATTGATTAGAGTTTCCATGACATGTGGGGACTTGGACCTTGACAAATCGATAAACTAATAGAATCAGACATTATGCATCATTTTGGCCTTCACTAGCCAATTATGCCCATGGAGGCTAGGAAAATTTTGAAATGTAATTATGCCAATTGGACTAGAGGAATGTTGGTCTCGTGCCAATAGGTCTCCTATGATCAATGCATAGGAACCTAGTGCATAGACCATTTTTCTCTTCGCTTAGCTATGTAGATCTCATTTATTTTTCTGAATAACGATAAGTATTTACAAAGAAAATATACAATCAGCATAAACAAATCGAAAAAGTGAAGACAATTAATTCATGCAAATAAAAGGTAATAAAAACTTATTTTCTCGAACCCTAAATCAATGGAAATCAACTAAATCTAATATTGATTCAAGATACAACAAAGGGTTAAATCAAGCATCAAATGAGAACTAGAAGCATTCAAGGGTCTAACACAATAATTAACCAAAATACATGCAAACTCCACAAATCGACAAAATGTTTCAAATAAAAGCAATAAACAAACCATAAAAATTTGCACAAAATATTTGAGATAAACACCAACATGGTTTCATGTACTTGAATGAGCTCATTCTTGCTTAGCGAAAGTGTAGTCAAATTAGTTATTTATCCTTTAATGTCAGGACACTATCTATGTGAAGAGATAGCTCCTAGGCCTAGCTTTGTCAAATTCCAATGTCATTTCCTATCACATAAAAAAAGAGACAATGTAAAAGATAAATATAAAAACATCAATCTTAAAATAAACTGCATCAAGGAAATGTATGTCATATCATCAATGTTATAACAAAAAAGTACAATGTAGAATCTATTTTTAATTAAAATGCTAGCTCAAATTTACATATAATGATCACCCGCAAGGGTCCATGGAACACCTATACCAAAATAAGACTCAAGAGTCTCTCATGTGTATTGGATCATATACAATCTTAGGTGAAATTCATTTCCCAATTCACATTCTGGGACTGGTCCTCATTTTCGGCACTCTGAACAAGACCTTCTTCGAATGAGCCGTCATTATGATCCTCAACAACATTATGTTCCATATCAAATTCATTAGATAAATTTGCCAGATTGTTTTCTCCCCTTCTTTCACAATTTGATCGCCAAAGAGCTACTGCTCTTTCATATGGAAAATTGTCAACCTCATACTTTGTTACATATAATCTTAAGCATGTATCCACATTTTTATCAAGCTTATTCCTTAACTTTGACTTCAAAAATGTTAATGCACTAAACATTCTCTCATCCTCCACTGATCCCAAAATCATGGTTTGACATAAATCTACTAATTTGAAATACTCTAACATATTTTGCAGTAGAAATTCACTACCACTGAGTGTAGTCCATAATTTTGTAATTGCACCATATTCTAGAGCATTATCCAACTTAGAAAATTGCTCCCATATTGTATCAGCAAAGCATTGGGCTTGATCTTTCAATTTTTTTCCATCTAAAATACCTTGAATATGTTCTCCTTGTATTTCGGTCTCTCGACAAAAATGGCTCTGCAAAATCTTGCATTTAGCTATAAAGTCAACCTTTATAGTTTTTGAACATTGACGATGGTTCCAATATTGAGGGTATACCACAGACATGGCCTCCAACAATTCATCTCAAGGAAATCGTTCTCTTATCTCTGATGATAGTGATTTTGCAATTTCTATCAAGCTGTGCCTCACTGAAATCACAACATTGTCAAATTGTTTTCTTGACACAGGGCACTCTTTGGTGGTTCTTCCTATTTTGTCATTATAATAAAAAGGAACCATATACCCATGCACTGCCATACATAGAAACCCTTTTTCATCAAACTTCAATAAATTTTCATCATTTTCAATATTGATTATCTTAGCCCAATTTGTAAATGCTAGACCTGTAAAAGAATCTGCCATCATATACAAATTATCTAATGCAAGGCATGCTAGTTTTCTAGCATTTGTGTATTCAGCAATATACATCGTGCGACTCTGAGACATCTTCACGAGGCTATTCATTTCATGAAGCAGAGGAAGAACTCCAGCCAATGTTAAATATGTCTCTATATTAGTTAATAGAAAGAGAAGAGTTTGAGCCTTTTCTACACTTAGGCGATGTTCATACATCACCCCTACCAAGGATGCATATTCATCGAATAGTCTTTGAGCTGGTCCCTTCAGTGAGATCCATCTTGTATCAACATCTTTTAATAGTTTGTTTCCATTTGTAACACCGTTGACAAATTTTTTAAACTCTGAAAACCGTTTGGGACTCCGACAAAAGTATGCATGAACCTCACGTACAAGATATTCAACTTTTGAAACCAATGGAAAGTTGCTCACTATTTTAAATGCAAGATTCATTCTGTGAGCCATACAATGAATACCAATCATATACGGTGAAGCTGAGAGTTGTAGTCTAGCACAAAGGCCATTCCTTTGTCCCTGCATTACTGATGCTCCATCTGCTCCAACGTATACCAACTTTTTTGCGCTCATTGAATGATCCATACCACCAGTTTCCTTCAAAGTATTAATAACAAGTTCATAAATGTTTTCTGCTGTAGAACTTTTGCTCATTTTATGAATTCCAAGTAGATAGGAATTCCTGATATGGTAATTGACCGTATAAATGCTCATGCAAATCCATGCAGTATTATCAACAGCTGTAACTTCATCCAAGGACAGTGACAAAAATGTTGCATTCACAATCTTCTCTTTCATATCATCCTTTTCTACTTGAGCTAGATATTTTCCCCATTCCCAACCACTCGTTAAAGACCAATGAGAAGATGGAAAATTTGGCACTTGAATAAAAGATAGATATTTCATCATTTTTGGATAATCTGTCATAGGATGACCATTGGATAGGATGTGAAATACAGTGCTTAATTGTATCAACTTCGATAACAAATATTTTTCCATCATCTTTCTGAATTGAGAAGTGATGGTTCCTCCACTTTCATCTAGTTTTCATTGGAGATGTTGGCTAACAGATTTCCATCTAGCAGTAGATTTCTTCTCATCATTTCCAGTTTTCTTATCATACACCTTCCCAACATGCTTCTCTATTGTGTCCATCTTCATTTGCAATTTCACTACCTTGCCAAGTTTCCAACTACATGAAATGCATTTAACTTCTCGTGAGGTCTCATTCTTATTTGTTGGAGGTATCGGTTCAATAAATGGGAATCTTGATACCCAATCAGATTGGAATTGTCTCCCGAAGTCCCATCGGCCTTTTTTCCTCTTCAGTGAATGGTCTATGTCACCTTGCAAGGAAAAATCTTCAACATTTGAGCTACCAATTTTTGATGAAAATGCATTTGCCTCACTTTGATCACTAGAGGAATGTATTCTACCATCCATTGTATGTTTTGCAGATGCATCCTCCAAAGTGTTGACATCTCTCTCACCGATACCTTGCTCAAGAGAGCTTGAACCATGAATATGATGTGGATGATTGGATTAATGTTTTTGAAAATATGATATTACATCCTTTTGTCTTAATGTTTTATTTTTCTCTCCATGATCCATGTTTGACATCTTGTTTCTTACTTAATGTTGCACAATTGATATTCCAAATCAATATAGAAACCAGAAGGAGGCCTGCATGAGAAAAATGATATAAAATTAGTACAACTGCAATTCCCTACGAGGAGGTTGGTCCTCCACAATTGCACCAAAAATATACTAAGTGATTAACCTAGGGGCCACTAGAACAACAGGGAACAAACAACACACCACAATAAAAAATTTCCTAAGGTTGTGGTGATGGGGTCCCTTGTGCTCCTGATGAACTCACCTCGCTGCCGCTGTGACTGGCGGGTCGGGAGAGTAGCCACTTTGAAGAAATTTTGATAAAAGGATGTGTTTTAAAACGATTTTTGAAAAATATAATCAAACAATCCTATGGCTCTCTAGACTCAACAAAAATAAAAAGTGTCCACACATTAAAAAATTCCCTAGAGATTTCAAGCAAGCAAACTTACTCTTCCAAAGAACCGAAGCTCAGTGAAAAGCTGGATTGTAGGGCCTTCCGAAACTAGTAGTTGTTGAGGGATGTTAGGCCTCATACAATTGCTAGCATCATGCTCTATGACTTGCATACTTATTTCTTGAAGTAGTCTATCATTATTAGCATCTGTGACCAAATTGGGGATCCGTTGAGTAATTTTGTGAATGGATTCCATTATGTTCCTTGGTGGCTCCTTGAGTAAAGATTGTTAGAAGGAGACTAACTCTCTCTATATATCCTCATGTTTAACTAGCTTATTGACTTGGCTACTAAGAAGAGAACTAATATGATTATGATGTTAATATTGGATCATTGATCGATGAAATAATTTGGAATTTTTTTCTCCTTTCAACCATCTAATTTGGGATTTATGCTTCCAAAGGGTTTCCTCTTGTCTCTGTCACATTTCTATTTGGGATTGGAGAGAGACATATAGTGAACAGCTTGGGTACTATTGATATCTAGTGAACAACTTTTCCTAATAAAATTCTATAAATTTGATGCACATATTATGAATAAGGAAAAAGGGACATTACCTATAGGCATACTACATTGATTCACGTTAGGGCCTACAAATGTATTGAAACCAGTAGAAGCTGATGTGGACGGTGCAGTCATGGTGCTCATGACTGGCATGGTTGCAGAAGCACTTGGTCCTACAACAGGTGTGGAAATCCAAGTACTAGGTATCTGATATAACGGTTGAGAAGCAGGAGGTGGTGCAAAGTTGGCTGTACTGCTAGGTCCAACAGTAGGTGTAGGAATAGATGCCATCGTTGTTGAACTTGGCATACCTAATGTACCAGTATTGAAATTGAAAGACGGAGTGGACACAGATGTGGTTTGTGCCTGACTTGGTGTAGCAGTAAAAGAAGGATTTACTGTGTTAGTGTTCATACCTAAAGTGGGAGTTTGGGGAACTCCCTGTTCACCTCCTAGATTAGACATCAGATGTCCGGGTAAGGAATTGTCTGCACTGAAATGGGGCTGCTGGAAACCAACAGGTGACAGAAGCGAAATTCTAGTATTGGTTAAAGGAGGATTGAAAGGAGTGCTATACTCTGCAGATGTAAGATCTTCAACCTCAACTGAACTAAAGTGTCGCTGATCTGTGGTACCTGGTAGTTGTTCCTCAGGAACCTCTATTTCAAGGTTTTCTATTGCAAGAATTTCTTCAGGAAATTCTATTTCAGGAGTAGTTTCTGAATAAATACCGGGGTTTACCCGTTGTCGTCTAGCTAGCTGTAAAGGTTCTGTTCTAAGTGGTGGAAGGTTTTGAAACCTCCTCGATCTACGAAGCTCTTGATTCTCCATGATTATAAATATAAAATAACAGACTATAACCTGGTGGCCACTACAACTAGGGGGCAAACAACACGCCAACTAAAAAGTCCTAAGTATACAAACCAGGCAAACAAAGTAGCCTTCCGGAGAAGAGTCTGGGATGATGAGGGCCCAGAACAGATCAACGAAGGAAGAAAGACAGTTACCCGGGGTCCACAATACAATGAATAAGGGTGCAAGCGCTAGAATCACCCAACCGCCCTCCCAAAGACCTACAAGGGATTTCCTCCCACGTCTGTCTTAGGTACAACAGATATACCCTCTGCTGTCACCTGTGTATGAACCTAGAGTCAGATACTAAGGATACCACAACACCGAAAGCTCATGGGGGAACAGTCACCAGTCGAATCAGAAAGTGTGGGCAGGGTAGCTAAGCCCGAAACTCGAAAGAGTCCCCAATATGCAATCCAATCCTGGTGTATGCTCGAACAGAAAGTAGGAGGAGTATTCCCAACAATCTGATCTCGCAATGACCTACTACATAGATCCCAGGCAAGTTTTGAGTGAAATGGGTTTACCTGTGATAGTCTCTCTACAATTTTTGCGTAATGTGTGATCTTGAGTGGTTTAAGGTGATTTAAACTCAAGATCCTAACCAAAACTAGTTGGTGTAGTGTACCCTAAAAAAGAAAAATGTTTCTATTTCATTTTATTAAAAAGTTTTTAGGGCTGTTATTACTCAAAAAGGGTAGTGCTTTTGTGTGGCGTTGTTGCAACAAGGAAACAAAAGTGCCATAAAATCAAAACTTTCTACAACAAATCTCTTTTTCATTTTTTCATTTACTGGAAAGAATAAAAGAACAATCAACTAAATTATGATTCAATAAACTGACCACAAACAATGTTTAAGTACAAGAATCAATCACTAAACAAAGTGCTGGAAAATGGACTAAATCGAATGCCAAAGAAGGATCGATTTTAATGCAAACCTACAACTTAAAATTGAGTTGGAATAAATCTATTCTGCAGGAATGAATTATACTATGATCAACCTAACAGACTAATTGGCACAGAAACAACCACTGTTTTTTGTTTTATATTTTTAACTCTAATCATACTATAAAGTATAGACAAAAATAAAAAATGACTATAAAGGGTCTAAATGCAAACATGTAATAGCAAAATCAGTCAACCTGAGACACAAATGCAAGGAATAATACTAAACCTGACTACAAATCAATGAATTCAATCAATAAAAAAAACAGAATTATCCTACAACTTCAGGAGGAAATGCATTGAACGAAATCAACACACATCAATTATAGAAGACATAAAACCATAATATAAAATCTCAACCAAAAGACAGAGTGCAGGAATAAAATAGTGTGCAAGAAACAAAGTACGAGTAAATGGAGATGAATTTTCAAACTAAAAAATCAACCAAAGGAAATCAAACTAAGATATCTTCAAACTAAATCACTATCTAAACTACAATGTAGCAAAAGAGAAAGAAGGTCAATAATGCTAATCAAAATCAAGCCATCAAGCATACAACCAAGAAAAGGAATTTTTTTTGTGTTTAAATTGTTTTTTTGTATTTTTCAATGTTTCGAAACTAAACCATGGCGTATGGACAGTGAACAATGAGTAAGAAAAAATAGAGTATAATACAAAAGGCAGATTATAAATGTTCAAGATAAAATGTAAGTGTATGAACTAACTGTGTACATGGTTCTAATTTGAAAACCTTGACCAATCACACACTCAGAAAAGATAGGGCAGTTTCTGTAATTCACCTACGATTGAGGTTTATTGTGGCTTCACATCTACTCCAGAACTACCGTGGAACTACCAAAATTTGTTGTTACTAATAGAAATTATGCCCAGAAGAGATGATATAGCTTATAGAACTGAATTCCAAGATACTCTAACCCAAATGACTGCAATGTTGGTAACTTGTCCTTCTTAGATTTGCTACGTAGGAACTTTGGGATAGTCCACGTAGGAAACCACATGAAAAGTGTAGAGGTTTTTTCTTCCCGTTTAGTAAAAAATTGAAAACTGCTGGCAATTTCATGAAATGCTTGGGCAATTGCCACAACTGTTTTTGGAAACAACTGAGCAATTTCTAGCTACCACTAAGTAGTTTTCAAAACAAGTTTCAGAGACTGGAAACATTTCAGAATCTGGAAAAGGGTTTACGGCCTGATGGAGATGGTTGCGGGATTCATTGCTTGAAACACAAGCAATAATGGTCATTGTGCCAAGAAGTGCATTCTATAGCCCAGTGTGAAGGAGATGTGTAGCGTAACGTAACACTGACATGGCATAGGTTGACAAATAAATAAATAAAAATTACTAGCAATTAAATCTAAAAAATAATAACATTTAGGTTGGCTTAATACTTGATATAAACAAATAAATATATATTATATAAAACAAACTGTGAACTAGTGTAGATCCATCTTTACTCTGGATCTTTCAACTGCTAAGAGGGATCAAATCCCTGGAAGTGCAAACGTTCCCTTTAATTTCTGCACTCTAAAAAAGGTTTTCACTTCCAGGGATTTGTTCTTTCTCAGCACTTGATAGATCCAGGGTTAAGATTGATCTACATTGGTAGTATTAGCATGGATGCATGTCCAGACTCCAGTGAGTAACTGTGTGTGTGATAGCTAAGTCTAGCATTGTTTTCATAGTGGAAGCTCCCCAACATTGATGGGGAAGGCTATATCTGATCTGAGTGCCTAGGTAGACTTAGGGGACAAGCAAGTATTCTAGGCAATTCTTTGGTTATGGTGTGTAGATTAGGGAAACAAAGTAGATCAAAGAGTAGTGCTAGAACGAAACAAAACATTAAGTAGATAATGTAGACACTGTGACTGATTCATGAAAGTTTATCAATGTAAATTGCAATGCTCTTTCAGTACAAAACTATATGCAAAAATTTACAAAGGATCTGGCAAAGGATTATCATAATGGTTTTTAAGAAAGAGAAATTAACTTCTCAGTTCTTTCTTGAAATGATGGATCCATGTTTTGCAGGGCTTGGGTAACAATTCGGGTGACTATAAGCAGTTGGCATCTTCTTTGGAAGCAAGAGGTGTTAGTTCTGTTGTTGCCAAAGTTTCTCGACCTGATTGGTTGCGAAATGCAGCTGGTCTATTAGATGGAAATTACTGGAAAGGAACACTTCGCCCAAGACTAGTCTTTGACTGGTATGCACTTCACATTTCTCTCTGTAATTTTTAGAGTGTCTTTTATAGACTCCTACCTTCATTAATTGCTATTTTCTTGAGAATTATAGAGTCCACATTTATAATCCCAGGTTGTAGTGATTGGACAGTATATATCTGATTGCAAATGTATTCTTGGTTCAAAGGTATCTTGAAAGAATTGAAAAGGAAGTTTCTGAAGCAAGTCTTCTAGCTAATGGTAAGTCTACAAATCTTCTGAAATTATCTTATGATTTATCATTTGTAGTTTAAATAAATGCTTGATGAAGGCTAACAGTGCATTTCTTTCTGCAATAGAGAAGTTAAACATTAAGTACCTTTCCCAAGAATAATTTATAGGGAGTTTGTACCAGTACAACAAGCAATCAGTCCAAGGGATCAATGCCCAATGGAAAATATGCCTTTACTCCTGAGTCCTAACATTGAACAGTGAGCACATGAAAGAAATGAAGGCAGTTTCTGAAGCAAGTCTTCTAGCTAATGGTAAGTCTACAAATCTTCTGAAATTATCTTATGATTTATCATTTGTAGTTTAAATAAATGCTTGATGAAGGCTAACAGTGCATTTCTTTCTGCAATAGAGAAGTTAAACATTAAGTACCTTTCCCAAGAATAATTTATAGGGAGTTTGTACCAGTACAACAAGCAATCAGTCCAAGGGATCAATGCCCAATGGAAAATATGCCTTTACTCCTGAGTCCTAACATTGAACAATGAGCACATGGGAATGACAGGAAAACGACTACATCATATATACAACATTATACGTGCACAATAATAATTTCCCTAGAGAAGGGATCCTTTATAGGAATAAGAGCACCACCCTCCCTAGCCAGGTACAATATTTATGTCTTGTGTGCTTCTAACCGGGAATTCAACTAATCCCTGCAGTCCTAATATGAGATAATTTATGCAACCATAATTAAATGCTTACTAAAAAATTCTCATGCTTAACACATTTGTTCTTCTAACATTAAACCTCTTCATACGAAATATCCATTGAGAATTGATAGAAGTAGAGATTTACGAGGCAATTGAGTTGAACCGTGTTCCAATTCTACTCAGGAAAACTACTGTAAAAAAGGAACTAGCGTTGTTGATCCTAAATATGCTGAAGAACAGTCTACATTCACATAAAAGAAAGGGCATTTATGTGAGAAAAGTAGGTCGACTTAAGGGCAGAAGTATGCCATAGAACAATACTGGACAGGGTTGACCTTAATCCACTATAGTACAAATTATGTGAAGTAGCTTATGTGAGCATATTTGGAGGACCAAAGCATTGATAATTGTCCAGATTAAGTACCCTAAATGTAGGAATATTTTACACAGAAGGTCAGATGACTTATCAAGTATTACGGACTTCTCTATCTTGAGAACAAGGGATGAGAATAAGCCACACAATTATCAGACCATCATGCTTGGACACATTGGCTCAGCTCATTGCCACAACATTGGATGATTATATCTCTAAATGGGTGAGGATCAAGAAACTCTGAGCTAAAGGTCAAGTAAGATTTAGAAGTAACTGTAGTGGCTGAGAACACATATTTACTCTTAAAAATTACAACTTACAACCATTATTGAGGAAGCAAAGGAAAATAAATGTAAGGTTTACTACTGATTTATGGAGTTTTGAAAAGCCTTTGGTATATTTTAAAGAAATTTGTTCAAGAGAAGAATGGATGGTGGAAAGACATTTGCAAACCTCTTAGAACTGTCTTAGAACAGAGCTTAACAAGTAACTGGTGGATACCTGTGTCACCAGCTTGCAATTGCATTGACTAAATACAAGGTGTCACCCCTTCCAGAAGTAAAACTATGACTGATTGGCTTGCAGGATGAGGAATATGGTGGACACTGGCCCGAGATTCCTCCTGCAGAATCTATTTCTTATGGAGGGATACACTTTCCACTCATGCATGCTCAGCCTTATCATCACAATCTTAATCCTGTATATAATAATTACTTATTGCTGATTATTTGTCTTCTTAATACTTAAATAACAATGAGATTCTAGATTTTATATGGCAGTAGAATGGCAGCTAACTATTTTTGGTTTCTGAGAAATTTTATTGTTCGTCATTTCATTTGAACTTTTAGGACATGATGGCTGCTCAACAAGCAATGTCTCTGCAATTAATACCTCATCAGCCTTTAATGCCAGACCAGCAGTTGATGTACCAACCTCCATAAGTGAGTAATATTTAGCTTAAAATGTTTGGAACATAGACAAAAACATTTAAGAAATGCTTTTGATTTCTGAATTTAATATTGAGAAATTGGTCAGACATATGCCACTGATAGGTGGTGATAAAAGCATGTACATGGAGTCCATTTATACAGTCTGAGAGGGTCTCATTAAGAACATGTGTTTCCTCCTAGTAGGTCATAGGTTCAACTTCAAATCCAGAGGGGGGTAGGGTATGTATACCTCCATAGACTTTAGCAGTCAAATCGCTGCATGGAAGGGGGGCCTTGTCCCACAAACAAGGGGATCTCACACACCAAAATTGGTGTCTGACTAAAGTGTGGCCTTAAAAATAGATTATTATTAGTAGTATTATTACTTCAAGCCAGTATCCGAGTTTGGTATGAAAAACAGGGTATACTGGAATACATTCTGAGTAAATAAAATGAACCAAAAGGAGATAGACAATGATTTCTTATGATAAATGTCAGTTCTTGCATTTATACTTATATACTAACAAATCTATTGGAAAAACTGGAGTCAACTATTGTGTCCTTCATATAGAGTAAACATTTAGATTGAGGAAGCAATCTATTCGTGAATGCCTCCATTCTATGTGGTTATGTGATATTTTTTTGTCTTTGCCTTGAAATCTAGAATAGAAGTTATGGAAGTTGAAATCCAACTTACATGAAGTAAGATGACATACCATGAAAATGCTTTCACAAGAAATGCGGAGATATATGTGAAAATATATTTATGTGGAGTAAGAAGCTATGCATCATTCTTGATTGTTCGATATCTTGGACTGTATGTTTCCTAATAGAATTTGATGCTGAAGTTGTTATAGCTTTCAGGTTCTTCTAAATAATTCCTCAGGCTCACCCAAGATTTTATGTACATTCATTTCTCTTTTTAACCAGCCAAACAGTTTGTAAGTGCAATGCTGATGCTGGGACTAAGGTGAGAGCAGGGTATGGCATGCTGCCAGGCATCGGTGATTGTGTATAAGAGAAGTTTCTTACTTCAAGTTGGTGTGTCATCTGAATCTGCTAGTGTGTCATCTGAATCTGCTACAGTACAAGGAGAGGCTCTGTCAGTTGATGCCCCCAAACTTGTATAGGGCTCCCTCTGCCAAGGAATTTGGAGATCTAGGAAGCTTAAGTAGCATTGATGTTGAGTCATTTGATAGTTTAGGAATAGCAAGCCCTAATAAGGATCAAATGGAACCGTTTAGTATTTGTATTGCTACTTGGAATATTTCAGTATTTTCTGATTTAGTTTGAGTAAGCATTTGGAGTGCTGATGCAGATAATTACATGGCTAATCCTGTTATTTATAGAGAGGAGACATTTAGAGTAAGGCAGCAGTTGCCACTTGTGAATGCCTCTGTTCTATGTGGTCATGTGATATTTTTTTTTGTCTTTGCCTTAAAATCTAGAATAGAAGTTATGGAGGATGAAAATCAATTTACATGATGTTAGACTACATTCCATGAAAATTGGTTCACAAGAAATGAGGAGATATATGTGAAAATCAATTTATGCAGAGTAAGAAACTATGCATTATTCTTGATGTTCGACAATCTGGACTGTATGTTTCCTAATAGAATCTGATGCTGAAATAGTTATAGCTTTCAACTTTCAAGTTTCTTCCAAATAATTTCTTGGGCTTACACAATGTTAGTTTTATAGCAGCATAACCAGGATCACTAAAAGAATGGAAAAGCACAGAAACAAAATGAGTGTGGAGCTCGTTTAACCACGATGATAAGAACAATCATCTCCCAACCATAGACAAAGCTATTTGTCTCCCCCGAGCTCACACCTTCCAATAGAGAACAATGTGCATCTAGATAGTAGTAGCACAAACCCAAGAAAAATAAGAGAGAAACTTCTCCAATAGTGGAGAACCCCAAAAAATCAGTCTCCTAGCTGCAGAAGCGAACCTCTCTTAGTAGAGCGAACTTGTCTTGACTCAGAAACCCCTTTTTTCCTTAGATCTATCGTACTTTTCCATTCTCTACTTTGACTTTCACAGAGGTTGATATCATACTATTCCATTCTCTACTTTGACTTTCACAGAGGTTGATATGTTAGTGATTTCCCTACCTGTTTTTGTTGCCAGCAAGAATAGTAATGTTGTTTGTGGGTGTTTCCTTTGTGGGTTGGGTGGGAGGGCATACTACATAGGCATGATTTACAATGTTATGTATTTGCAATCCATTGTTTAGTAATCTGTATATAGTACATATCATACCATATTCTTGGTCTCTAATTAACTATAATATTTCTCCTCTAGTGTAGTGTGTAGAATCTCACACTCAAAAGCTCCAGGGGTTCCCATACTCATTTTAGCTCTGACCAAAAATATATTTTGAAATATTGAACTTGAAGCATGTCCCCAAGATCATAGTTTAGCTCCTCCCTTTGCCAATGGAGTGTCTTGAATGTCTGTATTTTGGTAAGTAAAGGTTGTGGATGTTTTTGTGAAGCTGAGGGCTCCACTGTTACTCCATGATTATTAGGCATCCATATTCTCACCATGACTCGGGAGGTCCACACTGTATCTGTGTATGAAAAATAGTGCAATGTAATTGCAGGTCCTTGCTACCAATTGCAAATTCTATATGTAAAGAATCAACTTGTACCAATATGACATGTTGTCTGGCACTGCATAAACACTAGCCATAGCAAGTCAACGACTTCAATGCTAGTGCTGGAAGGTGCTGATAGACAGTTTCCTCTCAGTTTTTGAATTCATGATATCATAAGGCTGACTATGTAAAAACCGTATTGTTTTATTGTAGAGTCAATTTATTGATGTTTTCAGCCAAACCTATAATGAATTACTAACATCATTGACAAATCTATAAATATGAAGCTTTATTTTACAAAGTTCTATTCATCTATACCATTTATAGATCAAATCAAAACTATCTTGCATTCTTTTCATTGTATTGACCAAATTTAATAGGTGTAACATACACTTGTTGACTCAAATTTAATTCAAGTTGATATCATAACATGACATGGGCAATCCTAATTTTGATGTTGGAAGATTATTTTGATTGATTCGGTGCACCCAACAACTCAAACCTAAATCCATGCTTACGAGGCACCCACCTTCTCACTGTGGCTTGGAAAGTCTGCACTCGCTGTTTATAGAGGCTTCATTTTCTCCTCCCTAAATGTTACAGGGAGTAAAATCTGAAGTTGCAAACAATCTAGATGTGAAGATAAAATCCACCCAAAAGTTGCTTTAAAAGTTCATTGAGAGGTAGCTATCAGTGCAAAATAGTTCTTAGGAGTATTAGATTTCCCAATGCCTTTGAAGTAGAATAATCTAGCTTCCTTGTATGTTGAACAGTGAGATCACACATTTGCTGCTCACTCAATTTAACACGTAGTTTTCAGTTAAACTTAAAAAATATGTCAACTGATGCTAAATTTTATTATGTCCAGGTACAATTTGTAATGTGATGTTTCATTTTTATAGGAGCAGTGTATACAATTAAATTTTCTTTCTCATTACATTGTGGGATTTTGCAGCAATGATCATGAGGTTAGGTGGAAGCTAGAGTATTAATCAAGAATGATCAGGCTGATTGCTCACGAGCCTAGATATCATCCTCAGAATAGCCAGATTTTCTCAAAAACAACACTTTCTGATTAGATACAGCCTGGGGGATGTATCTTTATTGGTTGGTCTCTTATATATGTATCAAATACTAAAGCTGATCAGTACTCTGTTCTTGTTATGCCTAGCTCTATTTTGACAAAATAAGTGTTTATTAAAAATATTTTCATGGCCATCAGATGGATTTATGCTTGGTTTGAAAGAATAAAGATGAGGATCTGGCTATAAAGCACATACAAATACAATCAAGAATAGAGTTTAAACAAGTTGCTTCTTCAGAGGGTTTGAACATGAATAAGATAAACCTAATTTTAGTTATCTGCTAAACTTGATTATAGAATATATTCTTCTCATACAGTTAGGATCAATTTTGCACCAGTTTGGTTTGCTACCTAACTATAAAATTGTGCCTGGGCTCTGCATCTAGTGATAAAATTCATTGAGGTTTAGTTGACATCAAAATTTAGAGACCAAACTAAATTTTGAACTATCGGAAATTAGTTAGTGATATACTGAATGATTGATGGAGCTTATTTAACTTAGGGTTGTTTTACATCATCTGCCATTCATGTCAGAAAAAGTAAGATTCATTTTTGCAGAATATTTTGGAAGTCAAAGATAAAATATAACAAATGGAGATATAATTCAAGAAGTTGCTAGAGACCTAGTGTTAATGAAGTTATTTGACTTCGCCTGCGGGGCGTTGAAGTATTGGTGGGGTTAAAAAAGTGACAGTTGGTCTGCCAGATTTCCTTTCCCAACTTTATGCCCCACCTATATGGGATGCGTTTAAGGGATGAGCCTATGTGCAAGTCCCAAAAGACCTTGGTCAAATATATACTAGATTCCTTCTTTATATTGCAAGATCAATAGCTTTTGAGGGATCACTTTATGGTGGACTTCAGTAGCATATTTTCTCTGGAGGTTTGGGTGCAATATTGAGTACTTACATGCTATTCTGAACAAAAGGATCAGGGATAATAGATATTTGCAGAAATACTTTCAACACCAATTCTTTTGATTGTTCTTTGAGCGGAGTTCAAGTTGGCTTCCGCCTGAAAGGGCATAGTAATTGTTCATTACTAGTGGAATAACTTAAGGTCAAGGAAAAATTGTTCCAGTATGATACTAGATTTCATCAAGAATTAGGAAACACTTGGAATCCTACTCCAAAAATCAAACTTCACCAACTATGGGTATACTTTTTTGTTAAATTAGAATAGGAATAGGTAGAAATTGGACTAAGTGATTATGGTTCAGAGTCCTGAAATATTAGATGAGATGAGTAAAATGACAAATTTGGTTTTTCATTGACACCTCTAATTCTGTACCTTTGCTACAGGCGCGTGAAAAGTTTATGTCATTGAGAAAAAGTACAAGGATGGACATTGTTTCAGAAACAGAAGAGGTAAGTATGACATATTGTGATCATGAGATTAAGTAGGAATGATCACAAAAGGTTATGCATTACTGATGTGTTCTCTAGTTTATAGATTGTGGTCAACTTTGAATGCAGGATTTGCGCAATGCAAGGGCAGCATTTGAAAAAGACCGCTTCAATCTAGTATGTATGACTTCACTCGCCTGTCATGTTGATTCCCACATAACTTGTACCATTGTTTAGAATCTTAGATACAGTCTTATTTGCCACAAAATGTAATGTTGCTGCATCTAGTTAAATTGTTCACCTTTGAGTTCATATAAGTAAACTGTATTTCAAAAGTGCAGGTGACTACTCTTTCAAACATTGAGGCCAAGAAAAAATTTGAATTCTTGGAAGCTGTGAGTGGAACAATGGATGGCCATCTACGCTATTTTAAGCAGGTAACTCTAAAAAAGTGATAATGCAGTTGCCAGGAACAAAACCATACCCAAAACCCAGGAAAAGAAAAACCCCCATAGGGGGATCTGTGTTTTGTTTTAAATATGTCTAGATCACAAAATTTGGTTTTGGAAATATTTCTTTTGGACTCAAAACAGGGGTTCCAAGTTCTAAGGGTGAGTTATAATAAAAGATTTCGAAGTCTGACAGCATTAAGAATTTGGGGATTCAACTCACAGCGTATTCATGGATCGAAATGAAACACGCGGGGTCTAAAATGGCAACAAAAATTGAATTGAGGAGATTTCACATTGTCACATACCTCTTAATGCTCGAAACCCTTCTGAGAATCTGAAATGTACAGCCAAAGCAGTTTGCAAACCTCCAGATACACGCTACAAACTGGTAATCTTTGAAATTGGTAATCTTTGATTCAACATGGGTGATGCTAGGGGTTGTATTGGCACTCTAGCAGCTAAATTGCAGGCGAATCGGACTCCAAAAACGGTATATCTTCAAATCGAGGGCGAACCATAACTCCAAAAAAATCCATGCCAAAATCGAGGGCGAACAACAGCTCTAAAAAACAGCCATGCCAAAAATCACGGGCGAATGAGTTTCCAGGAAATACCATCCCTAAAAATCGAGGGCGACTGGTGCATCCAAGGAAAAATCACTGAAAATAAACTGGCGAAAATCGATTTTTCCCTATTTCTTCCACAAAAATTGCGGGCGACTGGTTTCTCTTATAAATTCTTCCTAAATACGATTTTGGCTATATAGTTTTTGAATATTTACAAAATAATAAATAGTGGGCTATTAAAATTAATTCTCAAAAACCTCTTTTACTTAAAAATTCGCCCTAAAAAAAGTTGTAAACCTTCTAAATTCGCCATTGGGCTAAATTTCGCCCCTAAAATCATCCCTGCAAAAGATGTGTCAGAGAAGATGAAATTTTCAGTATCCTTAAAGCTTGCCATGATGAAACCTGTGGGGGGCACTTTGCTGACAAAAGGAAAGGTCATAAGGTTTTGAGAATGGGTTATTTCTGGCCCACATAATTCAGGGATGCAAAGAAGTATGTTCAGGCATGTGATAGCTGCCAAAGGATAGGCCAACCCAATAGATTCGATGAAATGCCTCTTCAGCCACAACTCGTGGTTGAACCATTTGACAGATGGGATCTGGTTTTTGTAGGGCCTATTAACCCTCCATCAAAACATAAAGTTCACATCTTGGTTTTCATAGATTACATGACCAAATGGGTAGAAGCTGTAGCCTTGGTTAAAGCTAATGATCAGGCTGTAATTGATTTCCTATATGAATAAATTTTTACTCAGTTTGGAGTACCTAAGGAAATTGTTACTAGTTCATGTCTCACAAATTGGAAGTCCTGTTACAGAAGTTTCACATTCAACACAAAATAACCTCGCCATATCATCCACAGCCCAATGGCCAAGTGGAAAGTTCAAACAAGGTCATCGAGGCTATTTTGACAAAGACAGTGAAAATCCATCGTAAAGATTGGGATGAGAGACTTCTAGAGGCACTGTGGGCCTATCGCACTACATGGAGTAACACCACTAGTTTTTCCCCATATGAATTGGTGTATGGTAATAATGCAGTTTTCCCAATTGAATTTGAAATCAGAACTTTGAAGACATCTATAGAAGCAAATCTTGATTTATCAGAAGCACAGAGGAACTGATTGAATCAACTCAATGAATTAGTTGAGAAGTGCACAGCTGCAATGCATAAAACAACTTTGATCCAATAGCAGCGCCCGAAATGGCACGATGGATTTATAAAGAAGAAAGTCTTCCGAGAAGGAGACTGGGCTCTGTTATATGATTCTCGGTTCAAGACGGATTTCAAAGGAAAACTACCCACTCGTTGGTTGGGACCTTACTAGATAGATCGAGTATTTGATAATGGAACAGTCCGATTGAGCACCATTCATGAAAACAAGATGCCATTATTTGCAAATGGTCATCGGCTGCGACTGTATCACAAACTGATCTCAAGGAATGCTTTCATTTCACATGTTGTAGCTGATCCATAATATCAGTTAATGCCAGGGCAAGGATTCTTCTCAACCCCCATGAAGTTTTAAGAACTGCAATGTTCACACATGATTTGTACATAAATAATTTGTTTTTCATTATGTATTTTATTTATTTTTCCCTTTACACTTGATCGGGTTTGTTTTGAAGAATTGTGTGCAGAAATTAATTTGAGGAGTAGCAGTCGTGAATAGGCCAGGCGATTGTAGACACCTTACATTGTTTTCCTGATCTAATAAATCTCTTTGAAGAAGATGGATGATTCGTCGGCTTTCGGCATCTAGCTGAAATTTTTTTTTGTTATTCCATTTTGCATAGCTGTGACTCCTTACCTTGCTCATTTTCCCAATTTTTGTAGCAGTAACTCCGCTATTTCCATTCACTTCACTTTTCCAGCAGCTGCGACTCCACTACTTTTTCCCATTCTACCAAGTTTCGTAGCTGTAACTCCGCTATTTCCATTCACTTCACTTTTCCAGTAGCTGCGACTCTGCTACTTTTTCCCATTCTTCCAAGTTTCGTAGTTGTAACTCTGCTATTTCCATTCACTTCACTTTTCCAGCAGCTGCGACTCCTCTACTTTTTCCCATCTTGCCAAGTTTCATAGCCATAACTCCGCTATGTTTCATCCCTTTCTCTTTTTCTAGCAGCAACGACTCTGCCATTTTTTTCCATTTTGCCAATCTTCGCAGTTGCAACTCCGCTATTCTTTCCTATTCTGCCAATTTTAGCAGCTGCGACTCCGCCATTTTCGACCATTTTGCCAATCTTAGCAGTTGCAAATCCGCTATTCTTGCATATTCTTCCAATTTTTGCAACTTTGACTCCACCACATTTCTCTGAACTCTACTCAAGTCTTCATTCTTATCTCCTCTTATTCATCAACTGCAACTTTGCTAGATTGTCTGCCTCCTAGAACAGTCTCGCCACTAATGATTTGACCAAGATCTAATTTAAATGATGAATCCACAGTTCCAATTGCAGTCTGCCAAGAACAAAGAAAATTATTGGGCTGTCTCGCGTATCCATCAGTATGGATGTACTTATCAGCCTGGTTGGCGATGGACAACTCAACTCATCACATGTGTATTTTACCAGCGATGCGACTGTGAAATATAATGCTATGGCAGAATGGTAGCATGAGCATTAATCTTGAAGGTACGGGTTCTAACTATAATCGTGATTAGGCATCTATTGACGTCAGAAGCAAGAATGGGTGTATTTGTCATTCATCCCTGTCACCTATCTGCAGCCAATCAACTGAACCAAAACCATTTTTAAGTTGTTACCCGTACTTATGACTATGACCATCATTCTACCCGACTTGTGCGATAATCCTGCCAAGGATTTTACTCCAAACTAACTTAGCCACCTTTCCAAAAAGTCTCAATTCAAACTTCGACTATCTATCAACCATGTTTGCATGCAGTCGGTTCAATGTTTGAAACTGTGACTGGTGCATTTGTTACAATATTTCGCAGAAGCACAGTGGTATGGGTGTCCCTATGAGATATGAGCCTCTAACAATAGAATCTATGTATAAAAACATAGATGTCTTTGTTATTTTTCAAGAAGCAGGATGGACGGATTATTTTCAATGCTTAAATGGGTTTCATGAGCAAACAACCCTTGAATTTGCTCAAAATATGGTGAGCACTCATTCAGAGGTTCGAGGTATAAAGATAGATGTTTCAGAGGCAATCCTGGTGGAGGTAACAGGATTTCCCAGAATCAGGAAGTGCTGTTTTAGTCGGAAACGCTATCATCTGACTACAATTGAATATTTTCTGGCAGCCGGAGAAAGTGTTCGACCAATGAGCAGAGGAACAACATTGGAAACCCTTCCAAGTCATTAGTACCAAGTTGCAATCTTTCTGAAGAAATACATCACGTGCGAGGGGAGGTATGGTGTTGTTTCTATTAATGAATTTTTACTCCTATCACATTTACGTCATCGCCGGTTGCTAAACATGCCATACTATCTTTTTAAATCTCCGCAACACATTGCCTACTATGTTAGAGGTGCTCAACACCCCTTATCATCCCTCACAAATCATGGGCTTATTAAACTATTTGTCTTACGGGTCCTTGCACAACATAATTTGACACGGGAACAATTTCTGGTTCATCCAAGGGTACCCCATGAACTTTCCCTAAAAATAGTGGATGAGGACTGGGGTTCCTCAAACTCAGTTGGGGGGAGGATTGGAACACCAGAAGTTCAATTGGAGGATGAAGAGGAGATAGATATAGAGGAGGTTGAAACCGGGGCAGCTGAAACTAAAATAGAAGACAAGGAACATTGAGCAAAGGTAGTATCAGGAAGCGGTCTAGAAGCTCTGAATGTGGAATCCTCTCCCGAAATCGTAAGAACTTTAAATCAAAAGGAGGGATTCGACCCTGTTCCTAAGGAAACAATGTTTTCCCTGTCTCAGAGGAGGAAGGAAGGGATAATGAGAAAGGGCCAGATGTCTAGCCTAGCGAAAAAGAGAAGAATCGAAATTGCTATTGCAGCAGAAGCAGGTCATCTGATCTGGGTAGATATTGGGATTCCCATCTTAAAACCTCGACAACCTACTGATACACAAGAGCCTGCTGTAGAAGAACCTTAATTAGAGAATCTACTTTTTGAAAATGAGCTGTTAAAGGAGGAGGTACAAGTGCTTCGTGTAGAACTAGAGAAATGGAAGGAGACATGTAGAAAACAAACAAAGAAGTATGTGAATACAATGGTGGAGGCTACAGACCAATCGGAGAATTTATCTTCCATTCAGGGGATTGAAGGACGACAAGAAATGATATGCCCAGAATGTGGGGATATATTTAATTTGGCAGGGCATAAAGTTATAGTATTGGACTTAGTGGTACATAGATCTTCAAGAGCAAGGCAATTAGAGGGATCATTTATGGGCTCAATCTCATCTTTTCGAGGACATTGAATCGACTCAGCAGGCTAAAAGATCAGGAAACAAGACGTTGCTACACAAGAACCAGCATCCTCAATTTTTTTTGTTGGAAATACAACTCAGGTAAAAGATGTTGAGATTGGGATACAAGGAAAAAATGTTGTTCCATAAGAACCAATACTATGAAAAATATGATGATTTCCAATATAGGCTGAAGCTGCTAAAGGTAGGGGGATGCTGTCGTACAAGAACCAACATTCCCAATGGTTAATTGTCAAAATTGATTCCCTCAACTCATCTGCATAATATGAATGAGGATCAGATTCAGAATCAAACTAATCAGCTATTGCATGGGGACATGCAAATGGATAGTTGGGGGCAGATGTTGGGCCCTGGAAATGCCCCTTTTTTACCATACCTATTTCATCATTTTTCCCTGTTATACCCTACTTTCATAAACCATATACATGCCTTTTTCCATATCAATGAGCAATCTTGACAAGGTATAATTCCTTATTGTTTCATTTAATTAATGCCTAAGATTGTTATGGTTATGAATTCTAGCCTTCAATTTATGCTAACTTGTGTTGATTTCATTAAGTTAAGATCAAAGCACAGGTGTATTAGCTGCAATGCCTTGGGAAAGAATTATACGTGGTGCTAGCTGTGACTCTTCAAGATTTGATTCCCCATTTTCAAAGGGACATCACATCTTTCCACGTGAAGCTGTAACAGGTCTTCGCTGAAACAAAGCATTGCTGTAATAGACATGACGCCTCCCAATTGGTTAATCCGTTAATCCATTGACTGCCAGAGTAACAACATCCTTCATGACTAATGGCCTTATTCATTACGGCTGTAACAATTTAGTTGTAACTCTGCAGCATGAAGATTAGAGATCTTCATTGCTGCATGAAATTAGTGAATCATGAACTGTATTCCTCACGTATAAATATGGGAAGGCTTTCAGAGTATGGGTTTGGTTAATTATCATTTTGTACGGGGTGTAACAGAGAACTGAGACTGTGGATTACTATCTTTAATGAAGAGTAGAGTTATTCATATTTATGTGTCTTAATTTGTGGTAGTTCACGACGTCTCTGTTAGAAGGCCAGGGCCCGCCTTCTCACAGAGATTGCTGAGTTAAGTAGGTAGTTAGATTTATTTCCTGTTGTGTGTTGTGGAATCGCATTAGGTGTATTACTGATAGCTGCAACAAATAATTTCCAATTGCATTCTTTCTTGGTAGTTTATTTTTTGCATTATGAATAGCTGCAACTGTGTGGTGTGATAGTTGACTATGTAGGTTAGTTTGATTAATGCATGTGTGTTCAATTTATTTGTTACAGCCAAGCTCAGCTTCAATCCTTTTCAGTCATTTATTCTTTCTAGGATTTCCAATATTTATCAATTTAGAGTTCAAGCTTATTTTCTAATTCTGGTTGCTGTTGTATCTTTATTGAATTCATTAGATTAGGCAGATTGTGATTGAGTTACAGTAGTTGATGGATGAATCATTTTGGTAAAGATTGAATACTGTAGTTTGATAATTATAGGATTTAACTTCTTGCAAAAGTAATCTAGTTCATTTATATTCTTAGATTAGTAACTGCTAGGTTGATTTCTATAGGAAGGTAGTTGTACTTTGAATTCCTAGATGTATGAGTTAGATTATTTTTCTTTATGGAACGAGTTTGGCTGAGCAGATAGGTAGGATTATTATCTCCATTTAGTTAATCAACTACTTTAAATGTTTATGCATAGATTGTGCTTATTGCCATTGAGATAAATGACTTCCCTAGGTTGACAATTTATATTGAGCATCCTGTGTGTTAGTTGTAATTAATTAGCAGATAGGGTGACCAACATATGCTATTCAGAGGTCCATATTTATATCTAATTCTTAACCTAACTCTACATTGTAAATGTCGATCCTGCTTAAACATGAGTTTCTCTATAAATCAGGAAAATGGGAGCGCTGATCCACTTGTGATATTTTAGTCTTTGAGATGGATTTGCTTGTTGTCTTCTAGATCACCTGCGCCTGCTCATACATGCCTATTTTCATATAATTAGCACATAAAAATGCCTTTAAGCATAAGAAGAATAATCTCTAAACCACTTTATTAAATAATCAAAACAAATGCATCATTCCCCACAAACAGGGGTATTTTCCTTATCCATTCTTGTGCTTGTGTGGCATAAAAAGGCTACAGAGTACCTAATTTGGGGCTCATCATCAATATCCACATGCACTACATCCGAGAGCTTGTGCATGAAAGAACCATTGTACTGCAATATTTACCTATAGAAGAGCAAATTGCAGACCTCTTCACCAAGAGCTTCACTAAGAAGAAGTTCTCTTACCTTCGTTTACTGTTGGCGGTGAGTTCTACTATGGTGAGGAAATATTAGATCCTTCATTGTTCACTTTGAGGGGGGGGTTTCTTTCCCATTTTGTTTTTCCCTCTTTCCTCATACTTTTTGAGCATTTTTTGGATTATTTATGTATTGGGTGACCTATGGCCTTTGTTTCCGGGGCCCTTTTATTATTTTATTTTACTCCTCCACATGATATTAGCTTAAGGGGGATTTTGAAGTCATTTTTCAACAACACATCATTTATTTGGGATTAACATCCTAATTTACCACTTATCCTAAGTATTTTGACTCAAATATGTGCTTACATCATTAATAGATCATCAGTTTCAGTCAACTGGGCCTCCTCCATTTAGGGAGCCAATTGGCCCTCCTCCATCATTCAGGGAGCCAAATGGGGTGATTTTCATGATTAAAGTGCCCTACTCAGTGTAAAATTCAAGCAAAATAGATCTATGGAACAAGCACAACAGTTACTAGAGATGCATGCAACAAAATGTATGAAAACACTGTGCAAACGGTTTGCAGTAGTAAACTAATGCCATATACTTAGAATATACATTACAATGTGTAACAATGGCTACAATAATCCAAGCAATTCAAAATCCAGAGTGGTCATTCGAATCGAATGCATGAGAGTGGCTTACTTGGTAGTTAACACCACTTAGCACATTAGTTAACCACTTAACTACCATAAGATTGACTCAAATTGACTCTGAAACTGTCTAACTAAGTCTAACTAATTCATAACTCAACTTATTTACCAAAAATAGGGGAGGGTGCCTTTCTGTCTGCAGTTAACTGAATAGTAGGTGAAAATAACACTAGATGAAGTCAAACGGTGTAGTAGGGCGCCTTCTAGTCTCCAGTTGGATGAATGAACTAGTAAATGCTGTCAGTTGGAATGAGTAGTGCATATTAGTCATGCAAATAACCCCCTAAATGGTGGAGGAGGTTCAGTTGATGTCCCAGTTGGCTCCTAGAATGTAGGAGGAGGCCCAGTTTATTGAAACTGTGATTTACTGATGATGTAAGCACATGATTGAGTCAAAATACTTAGGATAAGTGGAAAATTAAGCTATGAGGCTCAAATAAATGATGTGTGGTTGGAAAATTCTCCAACACCCCCCCTTAAGCTAATATCATGGAGGAGTAAAAAATAATAAAAGGGCCCTAGCAACAAAGGCCATAGGTCACCAAGTACACAAATAATCCAAAAATGCTAGAAAAAATCTAAGTGAGGAAAGAGGGAAAAACCCAGTGGAAACCCCCCCCCCTCAAACTGAACACTGGAGGATCTAATATATCCTCACCATAGTAGAACTCACCCCCAGTAGTGAATGAAGGTAAGAGAAATTATTCTCAGTGAATCTCTTGGTGAAGATGTTTGCAATTTTCTCTTCTGTAGGGCAATATTGTAGTACAATGGTTCTGTCATGTATAATATCTCGGATGTAGTGCATGTGGATCTAAATATACTTGGTCCTCTGTCTCTGAAAATGATCTTTTGATATCTTGATAGTGCTTTTATTGGCACAAAAGATGACAGTAGAAGTGGTGCTACCAATATCAAACTCTACTAGATTACCCTGCAACAAAACTACCTGAATGCAAGCATTGACTGCTCCTCGATACTCTGCTTCTTCTGAAGACAAGGCAATGGCGACCTAATTTTTTCTTGACTAGAAAATAAGCACTGTGAAAATTATGAAAATGAATATGGAAGTGGACTTCCAATCAATGCTATCACCCACCCAATATGATGTTGAAATATTGTAACTTCTAAGCATATTATATTTGTACTTTATTATTCCGGAGATGTTCCATTCCTCCATGGAGACACTATTGTATATACAGAGATGTTTATTCCTCCAAAAGAGTGTGGTAACTAGGGTTATTAGATCTCCCATGTGAGGTCAGCCCTGAGTTATCTATTTAGGGGTTATTAGACTCTCTTAGGAGAGGTTGGCCCTGTTAGGGTGAAAAGTCAGTTAGGAGTTGAGTATAAATAGAGGAGATGTGTTCCTAATTTATCTCATTCATTCACTCACTTGTGATTGACGCATATGAGAGAGAGAGGTATGCATAGGAGGCGAAGTAGCTCTTGTTTGGGGACTACATCTTGTATTGGTTGATTATCTATATTGAGGAAATCTTTGCTGGGTTTTCTACCCCATGAGGGTTTCCCGGGGCAAATATTTGTCTATCTTGAGATTGTGTTTCTTTCAGTAATCTTGCTTGTGAAATTAGGCTAAACTTAACATGGTATCAGAGCTAGCCTGAATAGGACATCTTTCACAAGGTGAAAATATCTCTCTCTCCTCTGGTGAAAATTAGGGTTTCTACAAAAGTTGGAATTTTTAGATTCTGATTGCATGGTTGGATAGCCCTCCTCAAAATTGAAGTTTTGAGCCCTAGATCGAACTTTTTGAGTGGGTAAAACCCCGGGCTTTGTAAAACTCTAGTTTGACTTCTGGACCAGAAAACCAAAAAACTAGTAAACCAGAAAAAGTGCGCACCTGTGCACCAGAAAACCAGAAAAGGTGCGAACCAGAAAACCAGAAATTCTGTTGCAGATCTGAAAGTTGTTGATCAGATTTGAAGGGTGAAAAGTTGAAGTTTCCAGAAGCAGAGATCACCAGTTATCTCAATCCAATCAAGCACATCTCCTTGTTATTCTATCTTTTGAGAAACTTCAATATCTGTGACCTCCTGGATAAGATGGCTCCAAGTACTAAGCTTGAAGACAAGCTAGAGGGTATAGAGAATTTGCGAGCATGAAAATATAGGATTGGTCTCATTCTTGAAGAGAATGATCTTGTCCAATATATCAAAGATGAGGTTGCAAAACCTGAGGAAGATGAAGCCAAATAGAAGTACAGAAAGTACTTGATTAGGGAAAATAGAATCATTGTTGATTCTATCAAGGACAACTTGATTCCCCAAGTGGCATCCAAGAAGACCACAAAGGAAATGTATGATTCCCTTTCTAGAATGTATGAAGGAAATAACATCAATAGAAAGATGAACCTGAGAGCTCAATTGAAGAGCACTAAGATGAATCAAGGAGAATCTATTCAAGATTATTTCTCAAGGGTTTCCCAATTCAAGGAACAACTAGATTCCATTGGAGATACCCTTGATGAAGATGAACTAGTCATGACTGCTCTAAATGGTCTCACTAGAACTTGGGAGTCATTCATACAAACTATGTGTGCCAGAAAAGAAAGTATGAAGTTTGATGTGGTATAGGAGGATTGCATTCAAGAAGAAGGTAGGGTTTCCAACAGAGAAGCCTTGCTCAAAGAAGATGACTAAGCCTTGGCCACCCACACCAAGAGAAGAAGGAATCAATCCTACTTCAAGAAGGATAGTCACAAGGAGTCTCAACCTCCATGAAGATTTCAAAAGAGAAGAGGAACTAATCAAAGAAGAGATTAATCCTCATTCCAATGTTTCACTTGTCACAAAATAGGACACATTGCTAAGGATTGTCCTCTAAGAAAGAAAAAGGGTTTCCATCACAAAAGATATCAAGCACATCTAACAGAAGATGATAGTGAAGAAGAAGAGGAGGAAAGTCCTCAAAATAAAAGAGCTAAAGTGGAAGAAGAAGAAGATGCAAAAGAGTATGTTCTATTCTCTGCACTCTCTGGGGAAGTAACACCTGGAGAAGATACATGGCTCATTGATAGTGGTGCTTCAAAGCACATGACTAGACAAAAGAAGACTCTTTCAAAACTTGAAGAGAAGACCTCTCCACAGAAGGTATCCCTAGGAGATGATTATCAATATCCCATCAAGGGAGTTGGTGAAGCAAGTTACAAGCTTGATTTTGGAACTCCATTGAAGATGAAGGAAATCTTATATGTACCAGGTTTGAAGAAGAACTTACTTTCTATCTCATCTTTAGATAAGAAAGGTTATAGGGTTGCATTCATAGATGGGAAAGTACTCATGTGGCCCAAAGGAAATCAATTGAGGATGCAATTGTTATTGGTGAAGAGGAAGGAGGTCTATACAAAATCAAGGGCCATCCATAAGCTTTCCTTGTTCATGAAGCCACTAGCCCAAGTGAGGTATGGCATAGGAGGATTTCTCACATTAACTACAAAGCATTACCTCATGTGAGCAAGGTAGTTATAGGACTACCAGACTTAAAGATTGACCATGATGGCACATGCAAAGGATGTGCAAAAGGGAAGAATATCAAGAACCCATTTCCAAAGAGTGAAACAAAGACTAAGAGTACCTTGGAATTGATTCATTCAGATGTATGTGGAACAATGCCCTCCACATCCTTGAGTGGATATGAATACTACCTTACATTTATTGATGACTATTCAAGAAAGACTTGGATATAATTTATAAAAGGAAAGAATGAAGTCTTTGGAAAGTTCAAGGAGTTCAAAGATTTGATAGAAAATCATTCATAAAAGAAGATCAAAATACTTAGGACAGATAATGGCGGAGAATATACTTCAAAGGATTTTGAAGTCTTTTGTAAAGAAGATGGAATCAAGAGGGAACTAACCACTCCCTACAATCCTCAACAAAATGGTGTTGCGGAGAGAAACACTAGAACCATTATGGAAGTAGTAAATACAATGATACATGATCAAGACCTACCTATGTATCTATGGGATGAAGCAACTAGGACAACAATCTATGTGCAGAATAGACTATCTCATAGTGCTCTTGAGTTCAAGACTCCCGAAGAAGTGTTCATAGGAAAGAAGCTTGAGGTAAGTCACCTCAAGATATTTGGATGCCCAGTATACATTCACATTCCAAAAGAAAAGTGGACCAAGCTGGATCCTTCTAGGAAGAAGGGAATATTTGTTGGATATTGCGAAGCATCCAAAGCATTCAGAATTTACATCCAAGGATTCCATCATATGGAAATAAGTAAGGATGTGACATTTGATGAAGAAGAATCTCTCAAGAGATCTAGGAGGTGCCAGTATGAAGAAGTATATGAGGAAGATACACCTTCCAGAATTACAAAAGATGTACCCACCCCTGAATATGTAACACTTGAAGACCATGACATAATAGAACCACAAGAACCCCCTACCCTAAAAATATCAAGAAAGAGAAATCCAGCATGGGCAAGAGACATTATACTAGGAACATAAAAGTATGGAGTTCCTGAAGGCTCCACTAGAGTGAGCAAGAATCCAAAGTCATTCTCCAACTATATGGCTTTGATGTGTGATCTTGTAGATCAAGAACCCACTAATTATGAAGAGGCATCTCATAAGAGTGGGTAGAGGCAATGATATAGGAGTACCAGTCAATAATGAAGAATGATGTTTGGGATATAGTTCCCAAACCAAAGGACAAGAGTGTGGTATCCTCCAAATGGATATACAAGATAAAGCATGCTGCGGATGGTAGTATTGAAAAATATAAAGCAAGGTTTGTGGCCAGAGGATTCTCTCAGAAAGAGGGAATTGACTATGAAGAGACATTTGCACCAGTTGCAATGCACACCTCCATTAGAACCATCATGGCACTTGCATCCATGATGAAGTGGGAATTACACCAGATGGATGTAAAGGAAACTTTCTTGAATGGTGTGATTGAGGAGGAAGTGTACATAGAACAACCAAAAGGATTTGAGGTGGAAGATGGAAGAACCCATGTATGCAAATTAAAGAAGGCTTTGTATGGATTAAAATAAACTCCCAGAGCTTGGTATGGAAGAATTGGCAGTTTCTTGACAAGCTTGGGATTTAACAAAAGTAAAGCTGATCCTAATATTTATCTAAAGGTTATGGATGATGTACCTATCATATTGTTGCTATATGTGGATGATCTATTTCTGATAGGGAATGAGAAACAGATTATTGAGTGCAAGAAGAAGCTCTCTTTAGAGTTTGAGATGAAAGATCTCAGATTGATTCACTACTTCCTATGTCTGGAAGTTTGGCAAGGCCCAGAAGTAATCTTTCTCAACCAGGGAAAGTATGTTGTGGAAATATTGAAAAGATTTGATATGTTGGAATGCAAAGCCATGGCCACTCCCATGGATTCCAACTTGAAGTTGTTATCTGATGATGCTTCAAAGTTAGTGGATGTGACTCTATACAGACAGATTATTGGGTCATTGATGTATTTGACAAATACCAGGCCAGATATATGCTTTGTTGTGAACACCTTGAGTCAATACCTCGTGGAACCTAGGCATGTTCACTTGATAGCTACAAAGCATGTGATGAGGTACCTAAAAGGTACGATAGATTTTGGTCTATGTTATCTTGGAGATCATGACTTCAGATTGTATGGCTACACAGATGCTGATTGGGCAGGTAGTGTATCAGACAGAAAGAGCACATCGGGAGGATGTTATTGTCAGGGATATTCCATGATCTTGTGGTTTAGCAGGAAGTAGTCTAGTGTGGCTCTCAGCACAGCTGAAGTAGAATATATAGCTGCTTGCTCTGCTAGTTGTGAAGCGATATGGCTTCAGAAGCTATTATCAGGATTGTTTGACTTAGAGATGGACCCCACTGTGATCCTGTGTGACAACCAGAGTTGTATCAAGATGATAGAGAATCTAGTATTCCATGATAAGTCAAAGCACATATAGATACGATATTTTTATATATGAGATATGGTGTAGAAAGGAGCTATCAAGCTCGAGTATGTGACCACTGACGAACAAGTTGCTGATATATTGACCAAACCTCTGTCTCGAGTGAAGTTTGAGTATTTCTGAGACAAGCTTGGTGTAGTTCAGAATGACCCTCCTTGAAAGGGGGAGTGATATGGTCGATGCTGATATTTGGATACTGGTATTGATATGGATACCTGTATCGATGATGAGATTGCCTATATCGATGGTAATATTGATGATGAGGATACCTGTATTGATGAGGATACATGTATTAATGATATGGATACTTGTGTCGATGATGAGGATACTTGTATCGATGATGAGGTTATCTGTTCCAACTGTGAGGTCGATGAAGTGATACTTAGAATTTTTCTAAGAGGACCAGTGGGATTGCATCTTCCTTGGAATCATGTCCTAAAGTGATAGGGATTGATCATCCCGTAAGTGGATTAGGATTGCATTGTCCTTGGAATCATGTCCGAAAGTGATAGGGATTGATCATCCCGTAAGTGGATCAAGATTGCATCGTCCTTGGACTCATGTCCTAAAGTGATAAGGATTAATCATCTTGTAAGTCGATTGGGATTGCATCGTCCGTAGACATGAGAGATGTCTTAAAGTGATAAGGATTAATCATCCTGTAAGTCGATTGGGATTGCATCGTCCCTAGACATGAGAGATGTCTTAAAGTGATAAGGATTAAACATCCTGTAAGTTGTTTTGGATTGCATTGTCCTTAGACATGGTGAGATGTCTTAAAGTGATAAGGATTAATCATCCTGTAAGTTGATTTGGATTGCATCGTCCCTAGACATGGTGAGATGTCTTAAAGTGATAAGGATTGATCATCCTGTAAGTTGATCTAGATTGCATCGTCCATAGACATGAGAGATGTCTTAAATCGAGAGGGATTGATTATCCCGTAAGTGGATCAAGATTGTATCATCCTTGGACATATGTCCTAAAGTGAGAGGGATTGATCATCCCATAATATAATCTTGTACATTGCAGAGCATGCTGCTATGTTGATGCCGTTGATCGAAAGGATCCAGATGTTGATGCTATTGATTGAGAGGATCCAAATGTTGATGTTGTTGATCGAGAGGATCTAGATGTTGATGCTATTGATCAAGAGTATCTAGATGATGATTATTTTGATCGAGAGGATCCATATGTTGATAGAGAGATCCAGATGATGATGTTGTTGTAGCTGTTTGAGTGCTACAGAAGATGAAGATCCAGTATTGAAGATCTTGAAGATGGTCCAGTAACTGTTTGAGTTACTGATGATGTATGAAGAAAGCTTCCAATGATTTATAGATGTATCATGTATCATGTAGTTGATGACTCCTTGCTCCTGCAGATGTTGTTATAATATCCTTCTCGTTAAGGGGGAGTGTTGAAATATTCTAACTTCTAAGAATATTATATTTGTACTTTATTATTTCGAAGATGTTCATTTCCTCCATGGAGACCCTATTGTATATCTGAAGATGTTTATTCCTCCGAGAGAGTGTGGTAACTAGGGTTATTAGATCTACCATGTGAGGTCGTCCCTGAGTTAGCTGTTTAGGGGTTATTAGACTCTCTTAGGAGAGGTTGGCTCTGTTAGGGTGAAAAGTTAGTAAGGAGTTGAGTATAAATAGAGGAGGTGTGTTCCTCATTTATCTCATTCATTCACTCACTTGTGATTGGTTCATAGGAGAGAGAGAGGTATGCATAGGAGGAGAAGGAGATCTTGTTTGGGGACTACATCTTGTATTGGTTGATTATCTATACTGAGGAAAGCTTTGTTGGGTTTTCTACCCCATGAGGGTTTCCCATGGTAAATATTTGTTTATCTTGTGATTGTGTTTATTTCAGTGATATTTCTTGTGAAATTAGGCTAAACTTAACATATGAATCATTGAATCCAACCAAATCTAGATCAGAATCTGCAGCATAGTGAATGCCAAAATGTCTAGTACCTTGCAGATAATGCAAGATCCTTTTGGCTTCCTTCCATTGAAGATCATGGGGATGATGCATGTACCTTTACAGAACACTCACAGAATAATAAATATAAAGCCTAGAGTGTGTCAAGTATAGAATAATTCCAATCAACTGTCGATAAAGTGTAGAATCCACCAATGGTGTGGAATCACCATCCTCAAGTTTGATTCATGAGAGGAATGGGAATGGTGTCGATTTACAATATACCATACTAAATTTTTTTATCAGGTCTGAAGCATATTTTTACTGAGATATGGTGATGCCATCAAAATTCCGAGTGATCTCTAAGCCAAGAAATTGCTTCAGTAGGTCTAAATCACTCATGTCGAATGCTAGATTTAGTGAGGTTTTTATATTGCCGATCGAAGCAAGAGGGCTTCGTGTAATCAAAAGGTCATAAACATAAAGGAAAATGATAAAAAAATTACCTTCATGCTTCTTTCGATACACATTTGGATCTTATTTTCATCTTGCAAAATTTTGTGACAGAAGGAAGGAATCCATCTTTGCATACCAAGCTCTTGGGGTCTGTTTTAAACCATACAATGATTTCTTCAGTCTGCACACTAATGTCGGATATGATATGTATCCTTCATGTAAATCTCTTCCTGAATATCTCCATGAAGAAATTCACTCTGCAAATCCATGCGGTCCACCTCCCAGTGCTTAGATGCAGAATTTTCCACAACTAGGCGGATTGAATCCATTTTTGCAACCATTACAAAGGTTTTTGTGTGGTCCACACCATGAACTTGAAAGAATCCTTTTTCCACAGAACTATATTTTTATTTTCAGGTTGAGCCATCTTCAGAAACCTTGGTTTGGTATAACCATTTGCATTGAACTAATTTCCTCCCAGGTGGAAGAGAGACTAGCTCCCATGTATCATTTTTCCAAAGAGAATTGTGCTCTTCATCCATGGCGGTTTTCCATCTCGAATCTTGGTGGGAATGATAGTATGATTTAGGATCTGAACCTATCATCAAAAAAAATTTCTCAGATAGTAATGGATCAGAATATGAAAGATCCATACCTACTCTTTGAAAGTATTCTAGAGTTCTTTTTGGATCGACATGATTTCCAATGTTAGAACCAACATAATTGAGAGTCTTTTCTGCACACTTTGGAAACTGAGGGGGATCATATAAATATGAGAATGAACCTGATATTTCATGTTCATTAATGTATTAGAAAATATCAGAAATATCATAACAAAAAATTTCATCATCTTCTTCTGAATCTTCTTCTTGGAGAGGAGGCAATTCAACAATTTCTTGTCTAGTTTTAGATCTTGAAGCAGTTCTTCAAATTTGACACTTCGCTTGATGAATATATTTTTGGATATGATATCCATGATTTTGTATCCTATGTATTATTCAACATATCCAATGAGTATGAACTCAGTACTCTGTGGTTCCAAATATCTTATCTTATCAGTCGGAATTCTAGACCATGCAGTGGAGCCAAAAACCCTGAGATTGGACACATCAGGCTTGTGATGAGTGTAGCATTCGAAGGGAGTAGTACCTTTGAAGGATAAGTGTGTAAATATATTTTGAATGTATGCAGAAAAATTCATGGCCTCATCCCAAATATTTGGAAGCAAACCTTTCGAATCAAGCATACAAGTGGCCATCTCTTTCAGTGCTCAATTTTTCCTCTTCGCTACACCATTCTGCTGAGGTGTGTAGGGGACTATGTGATGGATTTGGATTCCATTTTCCGCACAAAGTTGCAGCATCTCTAATTTGATATATCATATCTAAGAGTTTTGATCTTTCTCTCAGTAGCAGTCTCAACAGAAGCCTTGAACTTCTTCAATTTTTCTAGCACTTTCGATTTGTTCTTGAGAAAGTAGACCCATGTGAATCTGGAGAAATCATCAATAAATGTTAGAACATACCTTGATCCATTCATGGAGGTATTTGGAAGAAGAACGCTAATATCACTATGAATCACCCCCAAAATATAAGAAGTTCTGCTAGCTTTTCCTCGATCAAACTTGTGCTCGGTGTGCTTCCGAATGATGAAACCCTTGCATATCCCTTTCGAGGATTTGATTTTTGGAAGACCTTCAACCATGTATTTATTTTGAAGCAGCTAAAAATACTTGTAACTTAAGTGACCAAATCTCTCATGCCATATCTGGATAACCTCATTTCTATGATTCAGAAGGGAACTTGGCTTTGCATGTGGCAAAACGTGCGAAAAGTCATATGTTTTTGCAACATGATTTGCTTTTCCTACTGCAATGAGATTTCCGGTGGAAATATTAGAAATTTCAACATCATTAGGGATGAATAAAACCTTCTTGGTCAAACCAGTGTGTGTCATCTGATACACAGAAAAGAGGTTCAATGCTAGAGAAGGAACATAGAGAACATTTTGAAAACTGCCATGTTCTAAATGAATAGTACCTTTTCCTTTCGAAGAAATTTGTGAATCATCTCCCATGTGGATGGAGATGCAGATGTCATAGTATATTGACGAGAAAGAGTATTTTCTTGCAACCATGTGATTCGAAGCTCCTGAATCTATGAGAAGAGTTGTAGAATTCGAAACACTTGCCATAAGGGCATGGTCTCTTTCTGCATGATCATTATGTCCTTCTTCCTTGCGCCCTATGGAAGAGTAATGTTGTTTTTATCCAAGAGAAGGGCCATCTGATCAATAGTTATCTTCATGCATGATATTTCTGGATGAAAGCCCCTACCACAGTAAGAACACTTTGTCTTCTCTTTTCCCTTTTGCTTGTATTTTCTTGAACCAGAGGGCTCATCTGATTGCTTGATGTTCTCCTTTTGCTTAGGATGATCAAACTTGGCCTTCTCTTTCTTTTTCTTTCCTTTACCATTTGTAGCTTTGGGTCCTCCAACCAAAAGGGATTGATCTTTGGAGGTTTTTATGGACCCTGAGTCTAAACAAGCTTATCATGCTCTTTTGTTAAGGACTCAATGAATGCATTCAAGGTAGGCATCTTCCAATTCAGAGTGGTGAGTGTTCCTGAATGGAAAGTAGAGACAAACACTTAATAATATTTTCCTAGCTTCGCAAGGATAGAAAGAATCAACTGTTCATATTTCTTCTCAACACCACATTGCTTCAACTGTAGTACCAAATGCTTGAACTTGGTGAAAAAATCATTGATGGTTTCAAAATTCTTGGGATTTAGGGAAATCAACTCATTCTCTAGCTGATAATCCCTCATCTCATCCTTCTTACCAAAAAGCTTGGAAAGTTGTTCCCACACTTCTTTTGGAGTAGTCAATCCACTGAGATGGAAAACAAGATCCTTCGAAATATTGAGACAAAGAAAACCATAAGCTTCATCAAGATTATTGAAGTACTTGGACTTCTCTACTACAGAATTAGGATTTGGTTCTATGCCCATGGTGACACTATAGAAGCCCTTAGAGCACAACACAATCTCAAAATCATCCTTCCACTCATGGTAGTAGAAAGGGGTGAGAATATTTTGTAAAGAAGATTCCCTCTCTATAATAGCGAATGCAATAGGAGGGAGTGAGAAACCTGCAATCATAGAAAAAAAATTTCTTTTTAGGTTGACAACTTGCACTTTTCATGTTGCATCACACCCGACATAGACTATCAAGAAAGATTGAAGAGTTGGATGCACAATATCCAGGAATTATGTGGAATTTTTTTATCTTCTAGTGTACAGTTGGAATATTTTTGAGAAAACTTGCTCAATCTTCATATGTGTTTCTGGTGCAGAAAACACTGGTACAGAAGTGTAGAATCACTAGTGCAAAAGTGGAGAAGTGCAGAAGTGAAGAATCACTAGTGCAGAAGTGCATAAGCGCAGAAACAATGTAGAAAAGTTGCCTTGTCCTTCCATGGCTCTGATACCATGTAAAATTCAAGCACAATAGATCTATGGAACAAGCACAACAAATACTAGAGATGCATTCAACAAAATGTATGAAACATTGTGCATAAGGTTTGCAGCAATAAAATAATTTCATATACTCAGAAGATACATTACAATGTGTAACAATGGCTACAATAATCCAAGCAATTCGAATTCTAGAGTGGTCATTCGAATTGAATGCATGAGAGTGGCTTACTTGGCATTTAACACCACTCGACACATCAGTTAACCACTTAAATACCATAAGGATGACTCAAAATGAATCTGAAACTGCCTAACTGATTCAAAACTCAACTGATTGCCAAAAAATAGGGGAGGGTGTCTTTCTATCTACAGTTAACTGAATAGTAGGTGAAAATAACACTAGATGAAGTCAACCAGTGTATTAGGGTGCCTTCTAGTCTTCAGTTGGCTGAATGAACTAGTAGATGCCATCAGTTGGACTGAGTAATGCACATTAGTCATGCAAATCACCCCCTGAATGGTGGAGGAAGCTTAGTTGATGGCCCAGTTGGATCCTAGAATGTAGGAGGAGGCCCAGTTTACTGAAACTGTGATATGCCGATGATGTAAGCACATGATTAAGTCAAAATACTTACGATAAGTAGAAAATTAAGCTGTGAGGCTCAAATAAATTATGTGTGGTTGGAAAATGATCCAACACTCAATCCAATTGAGAAAATTTAATATTATATTTAGCTAATTGGATTAAAAAATGCACCCTCCTACTCAGTTTGACCTAATTTGGTGTAATTTCACCTAAAAATCAGTTAACTGAAGTCAGAAAGGTACCCTCCCCTAATTTTGGGAAATCAGTTGAGATCCAGACCCAGTTAGACTCAATTTGATAGTTTTAGAGTCTGTTAGAGTGAATTACAGTTCAATTAAGTGGTTAAATGATGTGCCAAGTGGTGTTAACCGACCAGTAAGCCACTCTCATGCATTCAATTCGAATGACCTCTCTAGGATTCGAATTGCTAGGCTATTATTTCCATTGTTGCACATTGTAATATATCTTATGAGTTAATGATAATGCATGAAATGCTGCAAAACTTTTGCACGATTGTTTTGACACACAATTTTCCGCATGCATCTCTACTAACTGTTGTTCTTATTTTATAGATTTGTTGTGCTTGAAAAATTTCTTAATATTTGCATGATACTGATTCACCCCCCCTCTTTGTATCATTAATAATTCCAACAATTGGTATCAGAGCGGGTTGCTTCAAGAACAACTTAACAGCTGGAAGATAGATCACTGCACATATATGGATAAAACGTAAGGACTTTCTACAAATAGAGCACAAAGTTTTGATGGTTCAAACTACACCTTCTAGATAATAAGGATGGAAGTATACTTACAATATCTTGGATTCGATGTCTAGAAGCTGTTGAGAATGGCTATAAAGTTCTTGAGACCACACTAGCTGTTGTAGTCGACAAAAGGATATATGAGTGCGATGCAAGGGCTAGGAATGCAATGCTATGTGGTTTAGCAGACTCAGAGTTCACCAAAGTCACATAGTTCACATCAGCAAAATAAATATGGGATAAGCTTAAAAGCATCTATGAGTGAGATGAGAAGGTTAAGAAGGAAAAATTACAAACTTATTCAGGGAATTTTGAAACTCTAAAGATGAGGGATAGTAAAATATTGCATCCTATATTCTCCAAGTAGATGATATTGTTAATGCCATCAAAGGTATTGGAGTACAAATTGTTGAGGAAGCAATAGTACAAAAGGTGCTAAGATCCTTTCCAACAAGGTTTGACTCCAAAGTATCAGTTCTAGAAGAAAACGATGATTTGGATAAATTAAAGATGGATGAAATTCATGGGATTCTTACTACATATGAGATAAGGATAGAAAAAGGTATCCTTTAAAGCTTCCAAGAAATCAAAAGGTAGTAGGATAGAACAAATTAAAAGTTCCTCTAATGTATTAGATGATGACTGAGAAGAAAATTTTGTAAAGAATCTCAAAAGGGGTCCATCAAATATGAAGGTAAGTTATGTTTCAAATGTTTTGAATGTGGTAGGGTAATTCAGTTTGCTTCCAAGTGTCCTTACAAGGAAATCAAGGATAGTGACAATGAAGAGGACCTTAATTATAGAGAAGCAAGGAAAACACACCAACAATCTAGGTCTGAACAAAAGAAGAATAAGAGTTTGTATTCCAAAGAGAACAACAACTCTTCTGATGAAGATGATAGTGATGATAATTCAAGAGAAGTACTCTTCATAGAAATGGTAGAAGACCTTGAAAACAAAGGTTCAGAAGAAAAGGATAATTATTTCTCTCCCATTAAGAAGGAATCATACAATAAGGAGGTAGTCTCAAATAATTCATGTGGAATACAAATAGATCTTACTACAAGAACATTCAGTTAGTATTTCTACAATGGAATCTACATCTCACCTTCAAAATCCTATGCTAAGAACGAATCTTGCAATCTTCCTAATATGAGTAATAGTCAGGAAAAGTTTGAAAGAAAGGAAGAAACCCTTGAGTTTGAGAATGAATAAATTGCAAAAGTTGACTAGGATGGTGAACTAATTAGTGCTCTGGATGAATTAAGGAAATTAAGAAAAGAAAATTGATCTATGAAAGTTAGCATGGAAAAATATCAAGAGTCTTTAGACAACCAAAAGGATCAATTACTCAAGGATGAAAGAATAATTGATTGTTTGAAAAATCAAGAGGTTGAGATTAAAAGTAGTGAAGAAGTGCTTACAAAAAAGGCACTTGAATAATAAGAAGTTAATAAAATGAAACTTAAGAGACAACTAGCCTGCGCACTAAATACAATTAAGAAGCTTGAAGAAAATAATGTCTTGTTGGAAGTGTCACTAGAAGAAAGAAAACATGAAAATGAACTATTAACAGAAGAACTACTACAACTTGAGGAAAAATATACATAGATTATCCCACTTAAAAGAAGAATTAAATTAAATGAGAAAAGAAGAAAAACCTCTAAGGAATCAATGAAATCTCTCTGATGCAATAAATGACACCAATAATGAAATTCCAGACTGCGCAGATTCAAAAGGTGACAAAATGTTTTCCGACACAAATGTTGAAACAAAATTCAGGAACAACCCAAAATTTTTGGATAAGATATTGAATAATCAAAGGTGACCAAAAGAAAATTCAGGTCTTGGCTACAACAAGATACTCTATGACAATAAATACATTCCAGACACAAATCAATGAGATGTGTCAATAAGGCAAGACAAATTTGGGTATGATAATCTCTTCAACAATTACAATTTTCCTTATTATAGTAGAAGAATGATCAATACACTGATATGCTTGAGGTGCAAGTATTATGGTCATACTACAAAGTATTGTCATACCATAAGATGTTATACCTATGATGGATTTGGGCACAAAGCACAAAATTGCAAAATATCAGTAAAACAATCAAAAAGGAATATTTCACATGTTACAGGAAGAAAAAACAGTAAGACTTGGGTAGATGAAGGAAATAACTTTGCAAAGTGAAAAAAATATCTCACACACTAAAAAATGGATAAATGAAGTCCCATAGTCATGTGCATCTATAGTCAATAATGGTACAAGTAATTTCTAACAACATAAAACTACTGCCTATCTTGTTAAATCTACAGGATTGTGAATAAAAATCCTTGGGTTCAATATGCCATGAATTCAAGGAATATAAAATAAGGTTTTGACCAAAAAATGTTTGAATAGTGTCGAGCATATTACATTCATAAGTGCACCTATTACAAAACAATTCATGTTAATTTCAAAAGAGTTGTCGAGATACATAATGATTTTTGCCGTAGTGGTTCCATGATAAAAAGGGATATCCATATCCATTGTCTACAAAATTTCAGTTACAGAATGTACAAAATTCACCCATCATAAGCACAACTCGGTGTCAATATTGTTTTCCTTCTCTTTCAATCCCAAGGTATCTAGAATGATGAGAGTCTGTTTTAGGAAATTGATAATGGATTGTTGGTTCTCCTCTAGTTGATCAGCATGACTCTTCAAAAGGAAATCTCCACTTCATGCTTCCGATTCACCTGGACCTACGCATATCATTCCTTGACATCTCCCTCCTTGTGATTCAACGCCCATTTCTCCAGGTCGTCCTTAAGTTTGGTGAATTGTGTTCTTTGTTCCTGAAACATTGTGGAAATATTACCTATAGAAGAACCAACTGGCTGCTGATGCTTAGAAATTTCGACAAGGATTGGTTAACGATTGAAAAATACATCGAATGCTAGCAAGATAATTGGTCACTGGAAATGACAAATGATGATCTTGATGGATTCCAAATGCATCTACCAGATTTGGTAAGATCTTTGGGAAGGTATTCATTATGGATAAAAATTTTGCATGCTTGTGAAAATCTAAAAGGACAAAAAGGGAATTGAATTGATTTCACCATATGAGAAAATTAATGATGCTTTCACCATCGTTTTAAAGGCTGAAGTATGCAATCTTGCGTCATATGACGTATTGATTTTTTTTTCAATCACATCAATTCATTGTGAATTTTGATTATGTTGACAAAAAGTGCAATTCACATATTGGTGCGGATGCATGAAACTTTAGTATAGCACAATAATACCAATGCAAATAAGGGATATCAATTGGACCAAAGAGATGACATGGGAAATTAAATGTGGATAGGAACCGAAGCATAAATTTCAGGGGAGAGTTTACAATGGTGTAAGGGGAGCATACAAGCTGCAAGTAAAGTTGGCACAACAGAAGAAAGGAATGAAGACATAAATATAGGGGGGCATCCCTTTTCCATTGATTTGAAAGGGGGAGAGATAATAAGTAAATGGTATTCCAGAGAAATGGTGAATTGAAGTTTGCGCAGAAAAAAAATAGCTCACATTCAAGGGGAGCTTAGTTTCTTGCTTAGTGTTTACATCAATTCCAAAGGGGGAGATTGTTGAAATTTGGTATTTTCATTGATTTCAAAGAGGTTTTTGGACTTTCTAATGACATTGAAATCTAAATTCCATTTTGAATAATTATATAGAAAACATGTGCACAAGTCTCTGCAAATTAAAGGAAGTCTTCAAACCAAGTTACAGAACAAGGTTGTTTGTGCATAACACTCTAATCCCACCTATTCATGTACTCCAGTGTGCAAGTCCCAACAAGATAAGGATCTAGTGTGTGCAATAACCACAAAGTCATGGAACTTCATCTGCGCAAGATAAGACAAGTGGTAGATGCTTGGGTAATATTTACCGCAAAGAAAGGAAGAATAGGTGTTACCCTCTTGGAGAATCCCAAACTTGTGGACACATTAATTGAGCAAGTTGAGTATAAATAAGAATTAGGTTGATGAATGAGAAGTAAGCTATTAGGAACCCATGTCAACCCTTCTATTTACTTTGTTAGTATATTGTTGTTGGATGCATATGCTTTGTTAGTCGTCCCATAGTAATTGTTGATCCATAGTTTGTATTGGCCCATGGTTTGTATTAACACATGGTATTGGCGCCCAGACATAGTATATAAGTTTGTGTTGAGACCAATGAAGGTATCGTGAAGTTATTTGTATTGAGCTTGCTCAAAGGAGGTTGCCCCCTTGAAGTGTCCTACGATCAATAACGTGATTCTGAGTTCTGTTATTTCTACTATCTCGTGTGTTTTTATTAATTAATTATTGTAGGTTCTTCACATCTAGTACCATAGCACTTTCTTGGGCTCACTGGGTGAAATTTCTGCCAAAATGTTTTTTCGCATCTATTGTAGCTTCGGATCTGAGAATAATCCCTATCCGCTTAACTGTGGGAAGTACTTGGGCATAAGCCCTAAAATTCATTATGAGGAGTACCACAGGAACCCCGAAGTAGTTGGTCCATTGAGAGGACCTGCCAGTGAAAAGGGAAACGACCCCTACCTGATTGACTAGTTCCCACTCATGAGGTAAATAGAGAGCCATCGTTTGTGGCAAAGCGGTTATCAGTTTTACTTGAGCTGTGGAGTGAGGGGTACTGCCCCAATACGCAAGCCGTCAAACAACATTGGTGGCTGAGTGAATCCCCTAAACCGATAGGAAGCCGAACATACCTGGGGTCCATATCTATTTTTAGCTAAACTATTTCCGATCACTTCCGTGCCATTGCAGATCCCTCTATTGCCGATCACTTCCATGCCATTGCAGATCCCTCTGTTTTTTCTCCATATCTCCCTTGTTTTAACTTCATTTTCCCTAAAACTTCATTAACACCCCTGAAATCCCATTCTGCATATTTCACTCCCAAGGACCCTATCCCAAATTTCACTTCCCAAAGGTAGAAATCCCACATTTGTCTATTTTTAGGGTTTACCATAACTCCTCCGATTTTCACCCAATCGCCCTCAAATTTTTCCATCGTGTCCATTCCCTATTTCTTCTTTTGTGTCCCTTTCTGACAAATTTTCCCATTCTTTCACCCCGCTTCTGAAATACTCATTTTCTGCTTCCCTATCCATTCCAAAGTGTCCAAAACCTAGTCAAACCCCAATTACCCCTCCGAGTTTTTCCCAAATCCAAATTTCCCTTTACTAAATAAGCTTTTGTTTGTGTTTTTCTATCCATCCCCCCCACCAAAAAAAAACTCCTAGTTATGGTTGTCACCTGCGCAGGAGCAAAAACCATGGAGGAAGCACTTGCATCCATCCAAACCAAACTCCAGGATCTGGATGAAAAATTTCTCGGCCTCCATCTTGAGCATTCAACCATGAACAACAAACGATAGTCCAAGTCTTCATTAGACAATGGGTTCTCTTATTCCAACAATTTTTGTGGTCTGAACCTTGAATTTCCTCGCTTCAATGATACTAATCTGACTGGATGGATCTATCGTGCATAACAGTATTTCATTCTGCATAATACTTTTGATTTCCAAAAAGTTCCACTTGCATCCTTTCATTTGGAACAGGAAGCCCTTCAATGGTACCGTTGGTACATCAAGGCTCATGACGAGCCAAAATGGACATATTTTTTCCAACTCCTTTTGCAACTATTTGGTCCTAGTACTTTTGATGACTTCACCAGAGCACTCACTAAACTTCGTCAAATTGGCACTGTGAGAGAGTATCAGACAGAATTTGAGAAACTAGCCAATCGCATAGAAGGATTGTCTGATGAATTCTACATGAGCTGTTTTATCAGTGGTCTTAAGGATGAAATCCACTCAGAGGTCAAAATTTTCTATCCCAACACAATGATGGAATCCCTGGGGTTGGCTAAGTTGGCAGAAGACAAGATTGCATCCCAACAATGCTCCAAACCCACTTTTGTTCCCTTCTGAAATATGGGTTCTCAACAACCTCCGATCCTGCCAGCTCCTTTACCAACTCCTATCAAGCATTTGTCTGAAACAGAGATGCAGGTACGCAGAGAAAAAGGGCTTTGTTATAATTGTGATGAGAAATTCACTCGGGGACATAGATGTGTTTAGCAAAATCTCTATCTCTTGGATATGGATTCTTCGCCTGACTCTAAAATTAGTGAAGAAGCTCCAGATACAATGGATGATCAGGTTGACATTCATGAGCCGCTTATTGACCCCCCATCTTAGGATGACCAACCAAAGATATCTCTCCATGCTCTATCCGGCGTCACCACCCCCCAAACAATGCAGGTCAGGGGTTACTTCAAGAAGCTACCTCTTACAATACTCATTGATTCTGGTAGTACTCATAACTTCATTGACCCTCGGATCGCCAAATAGGCTGATTGTTTTGTCCATCCTTGCTCCAACTTTGAAGTCATGGTTACCAATGGGGGCACCTTACCTTACAAGGGGAAGTGTCACAATGTGCATATCTCTTTGGAATATTATAACCTGCGCTCTGACGTGTTTTCCTTGTCCCTAGGTGGATGTGATGTGGTTTTGGGCGTTCAATGGTTACGCACACTTGGCCCCATCTTATGGGATTTTGTTGAACTTTGGATGCAGTTTTCAGTCAATGGGAAACAACATAAATTTACGGGCTTTGTTGACTCAATCCTAGTCAACAAAGGCTCCCATCACTGTCGACACCAACTCACTGCGACCTCCCTGAGCACCGACCCAGACAAGTTTTACCCTTCCCAGCAACACCTGTAGAGCAGATGAGGTCTCACCCGAGGCGATCAAGGGAGAGTGGACGGAACCATGTTTCCGCCAAATGAAGGAGGATGTTGCGACATCAGCTAGTTAATCTTATTGCAGCATTCAACGATAAATACATATATTCACTTTGACATCATTTAATGGAAACATTCATCGTTATGGCAGATTATAATAGTAAAGCGACTATTGCATCAAAGAAACATTGCATTATCATCAAAATACAGAATATACATCAGGATTGCACAGAAATAGTTTCATTACATCATATTATTACTGCAAAAACTCAATACAATGCCTCTGCAGATCACATACTTCCGCAATTCTGCACCAAAACATACCAAAAGCTTTTCTTCCTGATCTCGCTCTCCTTAGTTCTATATCTTTTGACCTATAACTTCCTGTCTATATATAAGCTTCCTCCTTTACAATGTTTGTCCACTTACTAACATCTTCCTAACTGACTTTTGGACAAATTACTCAAAATCTAACTGACATGGTCCAAATGACAAAAAGAACCCACCTATTGTGGTATACTTAACTCGACATTACATCTCATGTGGTCAAATGACAAAAAAACATGCCTATTGCGGTACAAACGACTCAAAAAATACATAAAATAATAGAGCCTTCTTCCTTTCGCGACCTCGTCTAACGTGTCGCAGCGTCAGAGATGCTGCGATTCGTCCTTACCAAACTGCCTGCCAACAGGCCCCCAACACAATCTTGTGGCTCGTCCTCGAGCCATGTGAACCGGATATGGTGAAATCTGTGGTGTTTACTTGACTAGGGCTAAACTATGGTTCTGCAACTGTTCTTGCTGTCTGGATCACGTGGTATTATCCTGCTCCTTCTTCTACACTGATCATCTGCTCGTTGTCATGTACTTCTTGCCCAAAAGTGGACTCTTCCCAGCTTACTGTCGCAGATCTTGCAAACCCATCCTCCAGTCTTGAGAGACCGATTGTAGACGGAGAGGAATTTTGCAAGCACCACTAGGGTGGTGTTAGCACTTAGATTTTATCCTGGTTGTAAAAGAATAACACCTAAGGTAACTTATTTAAAACCAAAATTTAGGTAGAAAACTTAGCCATTTTTTCCACCAAACAGGGCTCTCTCACAAGATATATGTAAAGGCTAAAATTATATAGAAATATGCTCAAAATTTCTCAAAAGGATTTACTTGGTTGAAAAGGAAACAAGAAACATTGGGCATGGAGTCAACTTTCAAATATTTAACGTGCCAGCAAGAGATTTATACCAAACAGATTTCCACAGAGGCAAGATAGAAACCATATCACAGTCAATTTGATTTTGCAGATGGTATAGAAAGAAATAATGACAGTCCATCAACAACAGGCATCTAACTAGGATGAATCCATTGTCAACTTTGGAGAAATAGTGGATACTTAAATGCAATAAAACGAGGCATAACCAGTATGAATCACGATTTATTTCAAATATTCATTTAAGTATAGAAGAAGAACATAATGGAAGATATAACAAAGAAAGTAGACATGCACATATAAAGATAAGGGAAAAACAGACTGTAAAACTGATCAACACATGAATCTCTGGTCTCAAAAGATAGGTATTTCCACTGTATGGCCTTTTATTTATCAAAAATTTGACTTCAAGACATCTCATTTCTCAAAGAGTTTCCAACCCTTTAAAAAATGACTCTCATTGTCTTTTATACAAAATTCGGACGAAGCTTGACATAACTGCTTCTTTTAACTAGTAACTGAAAATGTCTTAACTCGAAAGATAACTTTGTTTAAACAATAGATAACTGTCTTCAAACAATATTACAAATTTAAAATAAAAGCATCATTTTGCCACTTGGAAAAAATTCTGAATGTATCAATGAATGGACAAAATATCTTGTCCTTCCATATTTGTCCACATAGTTCCATTGGTTGGTCGTGGGTAAATAATAACTGGTCATTTCCTTCACCAGGACTCGCATTTCAAGGTGACCTGCATAAGAAACAAGAGGAAGACTCTCACAGGTTGATATCAACATATTTAAAATTTCAAAGTCTTCTACAATTTTCTCCATTAAAATATTTCTTGTAAGCATATGATCCAACTGCTGAAACTTTTTGTGATCCATTCTTATGTCAAACAATAATCTCTTATATTCATTAGGAGGAATCAATTCATTCTTTTCATCCCAAAAAGCAGGGAATCCTTTGTTTATTAATTTTTCAAATTGCTTCTTAAATTTATTACTTCCTCTCGTATATCTCCAGCTTTAGCTTCAATATTTTCAACATGTGAATATTTTCCCAAGATTCTTTTGGCTCATGTAATGACTAAGATTCTATTCATTATATTCATTGCTGTCAAGTTTGCTTCAGTTAAACTGTTTAAGAAAGTTATTTCCCTATGTGCTATTTCTTTTGGCTTTTTGTTTAAATTCTCTCTGACTGCTCTGTAACTCTCCAAGGCGTCTTTGGCTACTTTTTCTTTGATTCTCATATAATCAAGATAAGGTCTTAATTTTTCAACTTCCTATATAATTTGATCCCATACCATATGTTTGCAACCTTGCATTGCAACCTGTTCTGTCACATGAGCTGCCAAACCTTTATTATTATCAGTTAATTCCTGATTCCTTATTTGCAAAGTTTTTATTTCCTTATCTTTAGTCTCATTTTCTTCTTTGAGCTTCTGTATTCCAATTTTCAATTCTTTAATTTCGACATCTTTCAAACTTACCTGGGACATGGCTTGTAAGAGACCATCTAATCCAATTTTATCTTCATCTGTATCTACATGTACCTGTTGCTGATCTATTTCTGCTAACTTTTTCTTTATTTCCTCAAATTGCTCTTCCAAACCAATTTTTTCTTTTTCCCAATGATCTTTTTCCTCGGTGAGCTTCAACATTTTTGCAGTAACATCCTTTACTTCATTTGACAGCTCTTGTTTTTCTTTTTCCAGTACTGTTAGTTCAGCTCCTTGGATAAGCAAAGTGTCTGGAATTTTCAGCTTTCGTCTTAACATCAGAATTGTATCACCTTTTTCTTTGAGTAATTTCACTGCTGCACCTCCCTCTTTGTTTATCAAATCTACTTGTAATCTTTTTATTTGTTGTTGTTGAGACTTATTTTCTGTTTTCTCTTGTCTCAACTGGTTATTCAATTTATCCATTAAATTTTTCAATTTGTCTGCCTTTAATATCGCTCCTAAATAATCTAAATATATAACCTCCCCTGTTTGTCTGTGCAATAAAATTTTATCTGGGGCATTGATTTTTGTCAAATCCACCTTCATCTCTGAGATCTTATCTTTAGTAACAACTAAAAATTTTAAAGAATTTTCTTTGACATTTCTACTAGTAAACAAATTAACTTCGGTGTTGGATATATTTCTAACTCTTGGAAATAACTGACTAGTTTGTCGAGAAGATTCCTGTTTATTTTGACTGTGTTCATTAAAAACATCCATCAGATTGTGTGGTCTATTTACATCACCTTCCACCGGGGATTCTTGAATACTGTACTCCTTTACCATGACTTCTGGTATTTTCACTTCTATTCTTGCTTCCTCTTCTGAAACTACCATTAAGTCTTGTTGTTTATCCATTTTCAATTTTTTTCCTTTTTCTTCTCCTTCACTTTACCCCACCATTGCAGTATTCATTGTGCTTTCTTCCTCCGCCATTGCATATGTCAATATCATTTCTTTATCATGTGAATCTGGAATGATTTCTTCCTTATACTCCAGGCAATTGGCTCTGTCAAACATTCCCTCAATCATCTGATGATTCAATGCTTTGATAAGATGATCCGTTCTCCGTTTTGATATTATGTTTAACGGATCATACTTAATAGCCATGTCTGTCTCAAAACCCATATCTTTCAATAATTTCTCTATATAAATAGCAACATTTTTATTCTTCACTATGAATGGGCCAAGTGTGAATGGATACTTGATATCTGTTGCTTGTTTGAAAAGCAAGAAATTATTATCCTCAACAATTAACTTCTGTCTCAGGAACTCCAAAGCAAAAACCCTTAAGGTAAGAAATGTTGGTAAAACATAGGGTTTATGTTTGAAACCATATAATCTGATCACTGTACTGCCCTTTGACAAGAACCAATCTCCTACATCGTACTCTGCACTTAATTGCATAGATGCTTGTATTTCTGGTAATACTCTAGGCAATTTTTCACCAAAAATCATTCTGTAAATCTAAGAGAGCATATGAGTTATGTAATTAAACATGTTATTTTCTAATAACTTTGTGAAAATGATCTCAGGGAATTGTAACTCTTCATGATTGGTCACCATGATCAATTTCATAAAAAAAGACTGAAATATGAAATGCCTCAGAGTGGGGAAATTGACCATCTGGTCATGAATCTTCTCGGTCAAGAATTCTTCAAAATTAAGTCAAGGAATTTGATTTTTATCAATCCCTGACTGAGTTGTACTCATTTTATATAAAAGAATTAACTGAAACTCAGTTACATACATGTCTGTATCGAACCCTAGGATTAAAGCCAACAATGTCAGAACCAGCTGGGTATTTTCATCAAATAAATTGATATCTATAGGGTACGAGATATCTGAAATGTTGGTTTCTAGTTTAAGACACGTAGACAAAAATTTTTCTCTATCATCTTGAAGGGTTTGATAATAATATTCAATAACAGAAGTTTCAGAAAAATTCTCAGATTCGAGGGTTTGGGAAAATTCTATTTCTAGGGCTTTAATTATGACAGCAGGCTCTATTTTGCAAACGACTTTGGTTTTTCGACTATCTAAAACAGTTCTTTCTTCTCTGGAATAATTCTCAGCACTCCGCGACACAAATTCTGGAAAAGATGGCATTTGGTCCAGGAAGAAGGCTAACAAGGATGACTGGTGGACTCTATGCATGTCTATACCTTCTTCTAATAATTTAGACAACTTAAGTTTAACTTCAATGACTTGTAACCTGATTAGGGTATCATGAATGTCCCCATCTCTATCTTCTAGGGCTTCTTTAGCTTTAAAGACATCTATATCATGTACAGTTTCCATTTAAATCATTTCTACAAACAAATTTCCATTAAAAATGTGGGCCAAGTCACCAGACCCTACCTGTATAGACACGTCTTTATCCTTCTATCGCAATTGCTGATCTCCACCAGTCTTCAGAGCTTCTAGGAACAACGACACATAGACAAAATGCCATTATTTGAAACCCTTTTGTTTTATATAAGCTCTTTTTCTTAACTTTCTGGTAGCTTTCTGAATGTACTTTATATCCAACCATTGATCACGAGCCTTTTGATTTGAGCCGTTAGATCTTGCGTCCCTTTATTTCTCATGGTGGTATCCACGATCCCAATAACGGTCTTCTTCTCCGATTTTTACTGTATGCGGATCAACCATTTTCTGACACCTGTTAGAGTGGTTTAATTTCCGCAACCGCTCTTTCTTCTATTGAGTGCACACTTCCCATGATGCGGATGAATCTTGGCCATCAATTTTGTCCCCATGTATATCGTCCCTCCAATTTATATCAAGATGTGGCATATTCCCTTGCGTCTTCTGCATCTTCCACGTGCTATGGCCCACCGTGTATTATCCTTTGGTGGTTCCGCACGATGTTGTAGTGGTTTGTGATACCACTATCATGTTGATGTGGATCAATGAGAATGTGACACGTACCCAGTGGTATTATGTCCGCAACCACTCACCAACATTTGCAAACGATCCTTTGGGTGGTGCGGGAAACCATGATAGCCGTTGATCTCTATTATTTCCATCTCCGCCGTTGAAACTTCACTAAGACTTAACCTCTATGAAAATTACTTTCGGACTTTGCATATGTAGGTTTTCTTTGTTGTTTTTTTTTTTTGTATTATGACCCTTTATTTCAACCCATCTGTAGTAACTTCACTTCTTTTGGATATTTTTTGACAAATCTTTTAGGGTTTGAGTATTTTCAAATATAGTGTCAACAACTGGCTCCAACTGGGGATGCTATCCTCCCTGTGAGGTAGAAAAGAACATCGTAGACCAAGTGCTTGATCCATTGGGCTGCATTCAAAATTTTCTTCCAATCAAGGTTCATATCATCATTTTTTTTTTGTGATAAAGGAAAATATTTACACTGTACAAAATTCTCTTTCACCTCTGTCGTTTTAAGAGAGATAATGTTTGAGGTGTCTACCATTTACTGGTCCTCCAGGAAAAAATTCTCCATTACAATTTTTTAGGGTAAATGCATTTTCCCCTTGATATTCTACAACAATATATGGACCTTTCCACAAATATTCAAAATTCCCATGGTGATCTTCATTTCTAGAGTCCCACTTCAAAACGAAATCATTTATCTGAAAATTGTTTTCTTTAACCTTTCTGTCAAAAGTTTTCTTCATTTTATCCTGATGCATTTGGGTTTTGTTATATGCCTTTTTCTTTAACTTCATGTAATTCTATCATTTGATTTACCCTCCTTTGCATATGGTTTGGTTCTTCTTTGACTTCTTGTAGCAATTTCATAACTGGCAAACCCAAAGAAATAGGAAAAATTACCTCTGTGCCATACACCAACTCGAAAGGTGAAGTGCCAATTTCTCTTTTTGTACTGATTCTATCTGCCCATAGAGCATATTTTAATTTAGTGTGCCAAGCTCTCTTGTTATCTTCTAGCAACCTCTTTATGATCCTCACTAAACTTTTATTTGAAGATTCGTCCAACCCATTTCCTTGTGGATAATGAGCAGTGGAATGATTTAAATGTATGTGATATTTGTGACAAAAATTTATCATCTTTTTTGATTTGAACGCTGGAGCATTATCTGTCACTATCCGTTTAGGACAACCAAACCTGGATAAGATGTTTTCTTCTAAAAAGTTCATTATCACTGTTTATGTGGCATTTCTTGTCGGAATGGCCTCAATCCATTTCGTGAAGTAATCTGTAGTAGTCAGAATCCACTTATGCTGCCCTGAAGAATTTGGTTTAATTTCGCCAATAAAATCTAACCCCCACTATTGAAAAGGTGCTTCAACTGAAATAGGTTTCAAAGGAAATGGTAATAATTCTCTTTTCCCATAAAAAATTTGACATTCATGACATTTGGTCACTTCTTTATATACATCTGAATACATGCTGGGCCAATAAAAACCAGCTCTAAGAATCTTGTTCACTGTAGCCTTCCATGAATGATGTCCTCCACACATGCCTTTATGAAATTCCCCCATAATATGTTGTGCTTCATTCTCTACTAGAAAATTCAATAGAATACCTCCTGGATCTTTCCAGAATAAATTCCCATCTAATATGCAGAACTTGGCTGCTTTCAACTTTACTGATCTTGCTCTGGTTTTTTCCATATTTGCAGGCGCTTGGAGATTTTGTAGAACATACACAATGTCCGCGTACCAGGGAGATAAAGAGAAATCTTCAATTACTTGTAAATTTGGATCGTCTTCTTTTGAAATTTCAGAAAGAAAATTCATACCTAGAGAATCCCGATTTGTTTCTGTCATCATTTCAGCCAGACCTTGGCCTTTTATCAGCTTTGTAGGTTTAATGTCGAGATCATATTCCAATAATACTGCTATCCACTTTGCTCTTTTTCCTTCAGGATCTGGCTGGGTAAGAATATCTTTCATTGCTGTTGATGGAACATGTGCTATTATATGAGAATGCAATATGTATATCCTGAAATCCTTCAATGCTTTCACTAAAGCATAAGCTTGTTTGTCCATAATGTTATATTTTAATTCTGCATCCCTTAGGATTTTACTGAAAAATGCAATTCGGTGTTCCACACCTTCTTGTTTCTTTTGTAACAATACTCCATCTACTGTGTGTTCTGATGCATAAGTAAACATAATGAAATCCTTTGAATAATCTGGACTAATTAACACTGGTGCTTCAGTCAATGCCCTTTTAATATTATCAAAAGATTGTCTTGCTTCTTTAGTCCATTTAATTTCCTTGTCTTTCCTTAGCATTTCAGATATGTTTCTCAAAATCTCAACAAAACTAGGAATGAACCTTCTTAACCAATTTACCCTTCCAATAAATGACTGAATTTCCTTCTTACTCCTAGGGATCCCGACCTTCTGTATGGAAGATACTCTCTTCGGGTCAATTTTGATGCCTTCTTTTGATATGATGTGTCCCAACAATCTTCCTTCTTTCATGCAAAAATGAGATTTCTTTGGATTTAAGGAGATCCCAAATCTTCTACATTTCAGAAAAACTCTTTCCAGATGTTTCTAGTGATCAGCAGCATTCTTTGAATAAACAGTGATATCATCCATGTATACTACCACAAATTTTTCTCTTTCCTCTGCAAATGCAATGTCCATGGCTCTCTGAAAAGTTGCCCCTACGTTCATCAGACCAAATGGCATTTTGGCATACATAAACGTTCCCCATGGAGTAGTAAAAGCAGTTTTCTCCTGATCTTCTGGGTGAACTTTAATTTGATTGTAACCTGAGAAACCATCTAACATAGAAATTCTTTCGGCTCTTACAACTTTCTGCAAAATCTGATCCATTTTCGGGAGTGGATAATTATCTTTCAAAGAGACTTTGTTCAAATTTCTAAAGTCTATTCTTTTTCTTTACTGGTACCAGGTTAGCCAACCACTTAGAAAATCTCAAGGACACAATTATCTTAGCATCAAACAGCTTTCTCACTTCTTTTTCTATCACTGGAAGCAACTTGGGATTTATTCTTCTGAACTTCTGTTTAAAAGGCTTTTCATCAGGTTTGATAGGAATTGTATGCTGTATAACAGAAACATCATATTATTTCAGGTCTTCATAACTCCAGGCGAAAACATCTGAAAATCTTTTCATCACTTCCACACTTTTATTATCTTCCTTTCTTGGTAATTTCTTTGAAAGCTTTACCAATTTGGGATCTTCTTCTGAACCTAAATTGTAATATTTTACATCCTCAGGTTTAGGTTCTACTTTTGGATTTTTCACCACGTCATTTTTATCAAACAATTTTTCTAAAGGAATCAAGCCTCTAGGGATAACATTATTCTTCAGCTGAATTATATCCTTACCTCCAATCCTTTGCTTGAATTTTTCTGTTTCTTCAGGGGAATCTTTTTCATCTGGACCAGCTCCAACATCTTCTGCATCAATAGACCTGTAATTGAATTCATCTGTCATCTCTAAAAAGCGTTTAATCTGTTGATCATCTTCAAAAACCTGCCAGTGTTTGATATTGTCTGGGATAGATGGTTTGTGTATGAACTCAATATCTTATTTCTTTTTAGAAAAGATAGGAGTTTTGAACGCAGCTCCCACAGTGGCCAAAGAATCTGCTATGGTGTTATTAACTCTGGGAATTGAAACAACATCATGTTCATCGAAATTTTTTTCTAATAAATCCCACACTTCATTCCTATATGACCTCATTTTAGGATGTTTGGTCTGATAAATAGCTTTTACCTGATTTATTACCAATTCATAATCTCCAAACACTTCAATTATTTTTGCTTTTAAATCTCTCAATACATTGAACCCCAGAATCAAAGCTTCATATTCTGCAACATTGTTTGTACACTCAAAATTCAATTGATAAGAAAACATCAAGAATTCATGATCAGGTGTGATTATCCATACTCCCGCACCAGCTCCTTCTCTGCTCCTAGCTCCATCAAAATGCATTGTCCAAGTTCCTTCTTTTCTAATTTTTTCTCTTGACAATCTTTCTTTTTCATTTTCTTTAGGTTCGATTAAATCCATATTTTCTTTGGATTCAACATCATTGTACAGAATACATGACCCCAAATCTGTGTCTACTGCATATATAGAATACTTTTCGGGTTCTTTTAAATCACTTACCAAATAAGCAAACATTTTTTCAGCATATAATCTTCTGTGTACCCCCAACACTGGTATAGTAGCGAAAGACATATCCATTTGCAAAGTTCCTTTTAAATTCGAGGTCCATGATCTAGACAATAGCATACCAAATTTTGCTTGAATATTAGCAACCACCACATCCATGAGAATTCCTTTGGTTGGTATTTTACTGAGATTGACTATCAAATCTTTGATCAACCCTAAACATTTTACTTTCCTTGAATCAAAAGAAAATAGGTCATCATATGGTCTTGTGATTTCCAATCCCAAAGATTCGAATACAAGTTTCGGCATCAGATTATGAGAAGCTCCTGAGTCTAACATACAACTATGCACAAATTTATCATGAACGTTCAAATCTACATAGAAAGGAGAAATTTTCCCAAAACTATATCTTCCATTCTTGAACCCAGGCAGATATTAGGAGTATCATCATCTAATTCCAAAGTATCTATTTCCACTCGATTTTCTACTTGCATCGTCTTAAACATTTGTTCCTTGTATTCCTTATTCTTTAATATCTCATTGAAAGGTATAGAAATCTTGACTTTCGACATTTCACTCTGTATATTGAAAGGAACCAAATTTTTATCACCTTCTTTCACTGAATCTTTCTTGTTATCTGAAATCACTTTTGGCACATCCTCGTTTTCTTTTCTTCTCGTTTGATGTTCATTCTGACTGGTGGAGGATTTATTTGTAGATCCTTTTGATTTTCCCATTGAATCTTTTCCTTTGTTTATTATAACGTCTCTGTTTCTCAGATTTATCTTTCTTTGAAGATCGTTTATAGCACTTTGGTAACCAATCTGGTATTGATCAATTTCTGTCTCCAAATTACAATATTCTCCTTCTGCAAGGAACATATAATGCTCTTGTTTAGTCAGATACACTTTTGAATCAAAACTGCCACAATGGTGAATATCACTCTCAGCCATCTCAGCTTCAACTTCCCTAGCGATATAATTTTCAGGGAAAGGAGGTTTGACTAGATCTTCTTCTTCATTTCTTGGGTTCCTCTGATATCTTGGCCTTATGGTTGGGACAAAAGGTCTCCTAAAATTAGGGTTTTTGATTTGAGGTTCTGTTTGTTCTTTAGTCGGAGCTTTGTTATCCACCACTAACCTTTCTAACAACTTTTCCATAGTTTTCATCATTGCTTCAAATTTTACATCTGTGGAAGAAGAAGAAGAAGCTATATTTTGATTATCTTCTTTACTTTTCTTTCAGTCTATATCTCTATGCCTCATCTTTCCAGAAGCCATCATATTAGCTTCAACTTCCACTGCATCTTTCATCATTATTGCCAAAGTGGTAGATCTTCTTTCTCTTAATGTGCATGAAAAATCACCTTCAAAAGCATCTGCATAATGTAACTTGGCTGTCCCTACTAGGGGTTTTATGTATGTAGGGATAGAGTTATAAACTTTCATAAATCTGGCAGAGAATTCTTGAACCGTCTCAAAACCTCCTTTTTCAAATTGTTATACTGTGTCAACATTTGTGAAGGATTTTTCTGGTCTTCCCATCTTTCGATAAAAAGAGTTATGAAAGCATCATAATTGGCAATTGATCCTGCGGCTAAAGCTCTGAACCATTTTTTGACTTCGCCTCGCAAGCTTTGGGAAAATAACCTCATTTTTGCATCATCATGGTCCACCTCTTCTAAATCAATGAAATCACTAAAGTTATCAACATGTTGCCGTGTTGTATAATTACCCTCATTGTCAAAAGTAACGATTCTCTGTCCATAATTTTGAGGCAAATCATGTAAAGCAGCGGGCAAAACCAATGGGGCAAATCTGGCAGCCATGGGTGGTGGATTATAAGGTGGAACAATCACTACCTGTTGTTTATGACTTTGCAAAGGTATTCTTCGGGCCTTGGATATTCTAGACCCATCCCTTTCAGATTTTTGTAAGTTTTCCCAAATAGATTTTAAAGAATAGTCCCACAAACTTTTTGGGTCAACTTTTGTTTCTTTCAAATCAGAGTCTGATTTAGTTCTAAGCAAAACTTTTTCACTTGAACCAATATTTTCTTCCTCAAACAGATTTTCTTGAAAAGAAGGGAATATATTTGAAAATTGAGGAATACCTTCTTTTGTCTTGCCTTTTCCTTTATCCGTCTTGAGGAGCTTTTCTGGATTATCCACGCCTGAGAAGAGCTGTAAACCAAGATTTCTTCTTGTAGCCACAATGTCTATTTCTGAATACCTTAAAAAAACCTTAAAAATTTTTCACAAGTGAAATCGCTAGGGCAATATCTACAACCAACTTACTTCAAACTTCCTTGCCCAAAAAAATTTGACCTCTCTCTGTTGTTTCTCAGAGGGAAAATTTCACTTTCGTCCCCGGCAACGGCGCCAAAAATGTTAGCACTTAGATTTTATCCTGGTTGTAAAAGAATAACACCTAAGGTAACTTATTTCAAACCAAACTTTAGGTAGAAAACTTAGCCATTTTTTCCACCAGAGAGGGCTCTCTCACAAGATATATGCAAAGGCTAAAAATATATAGAAATACGCTCAAAATTTCTCAAAAGGATTTAATTGGTTGAAAAGGAAACAAGAAACATTGGGCATGGAGTCAACTTTCAAATATTTAATGTGCCAGCAAGAGATTTATACGAAACAAATTTCCACAGAGGCAAGATAGAAACCATATCACAATCAATTTGATTTTGCAGGTGGTATAGAAAGAAATAATGACAGCCCATCAACAATAGGCATCTAACTAGGATGAATCCATTGTCAACTTTGGAGAAATAGTGGATACTTAAATGCGATAAAACGACGCATAACCAGTATGAATCCCGATTTATTTCAAACGTTCATTTAAGTATAGAAGAAGAACATAATGGAATATATAACAAAGAAAGTAGACATGCACATATAAAGATAAGGGAAAAACAGATTGTAAAACTGATCAACACATGAATCTCTAGTCTTAAAAGATAGGTATTTCCACTCTATGGCCTTTATTTATCAAAAATTTTACTTCAAGACATCTCGTCTCTCAAAGAGTTTCCAACCCTTTCAAAAATGACTCTCGTTGTCTTTTATACCAAATTCGGACGAAGCTTGACATAATTGCTTCTTTTAACTAGTAACTGAAAATCTCTTAACTGGAAAGATAACTGTCTTTAAACAATAGATAACTGTCTTCAAACAATATTACAAATATAAAATAAAAGCATCATTTTGCCACTTGGCAAAAATTCTGAATGTATCTATGAATGGACAAAATATCTTGTCCTTCCATATTTGTCCACATAGTTCCATTGGTCGGCCGTGGGTAAATCATAACTGGTCATTTCCTTCACCAGGACTCGCATTTCAAGGTGACCTGCATAAGAAACAAGAGGAAGACTCTCACAGGTTGAGATCAACATATTTAAAATTTCAAAGTCTTCTGTAATTTTCTCCATTAAAATCTTTCCTGTAAGCATATGATCCAACTGCTGAAACTTTTTGTGATCCATTCTTATGTCAAACAATAATCTCTTATATTCATTAGGAGGAATCGATTCATTCTTTTCATCCCAAAAAGCAAGGAATCCTTTGTTTATTAATTTTTCAAATCGCTTCTTAAACTTTATTACTTCCTCTCGTATATCTCCAGCTTTAGCTTCAATATTTTCAACATGTGAATATTTTCCCAAGATTCTTCTGGCCCATGTAATGACTGAGATTCTATTCATTATATTCATTGCTATCAAGTCTGCTTCAGTTAAACTGTTTAAGAAAGTTATTGCCCTCTGTGCTATTTCTTTTGGATTTTTGTTTAAATTCTCTCTGATTGCTCTGCAACTCTCAAAGGCGTCTTTGGCTACGTTTTCTTTGATTCTCATATAATCAAGATAAGGTATTAATTTTTCAACTCCCTTTATAATTTGATCCCATACCATATGTTTGCAACCTTGCATTGCAGCCTGTCCTAACACATGAGCTGCCAAACCTTTATTATTATCAGTTAATTCCTGATTCCTTATTTGCAAAGTTTTTATTTCCTTATCTTTAGTCTCATTTTCTTCTTTGAAATTCTGTATTCCCATTTTCAATTTTTTAATTTCGACATCTTTCAAAATTACCTGGGACATGGCTTGTAAGAGACCATCTAATCCAGTTTTATCTTCATCTATATCTGCATGTACCTGTTGCTGACCTATTTCTGCTAACTTTTTATTTATTTCCTCCAATTTCTCTTCCAAACCAATTTTTTCTTTTTCCCAATGATATTTTTCCTCGGTGAGCTTCAACATTTTTGCAGTAACATCCTTTAATTCATTTTACAACTCTTCTTTTTCCTTTTCCAGTACTGTTAGTTCGGCTCCCTGGATAAGCAAAGTGTCTGGAATTTTCAGCTTTCGTCTTAACATCAGAATTGTATCATCTTTTTCTTTGCGTAATTTTGCTACTGCACCTCCCTCTTTGTTTATCAAATCTACTTATCTTTTTATTTGTTGTTGTCAAGACTTATTTTCTGCTTTCTCTTGTCTCAACTGGTTATTCAATTTATCCATTAAATTTTTCAATTTGTCTGCCTTTAATATCGCTCCAAAATAATCTGAATATATAACCTCCCCTGTTTGTTTATGCAATAAAATTTTATCTGGGGCATTGATTTTTGTCAGATCCACCTTCATCTCTGAGATCTTATCTTTAGTAACAACTAAAAATTTTAAATAATTTTCTTTGACATTTCTGCTAGTAAACAAATTAACTTCGGTGTTGGATATATTTATAACTCTTGGAAATAATTGACTAGTTTGTCGAGAAGATTCCTGTTTATTTTGACTGTGTTCATTAAAAACATCCATAAGACTGTGTGGTCTATTTACATCACCTTCCATCGAGGATTTTCAATTTTTTTCCTTTTTCTGCTCCTTCACTTTCAATGTTCACTACATCCTGTATGGGTCTTTTAAACCCCACCATTGCAGTATTCATTGTGCTTTCTGCCTCTTCTATTGCATTTGTCAATATCATTTCTTTATCATGTGAATCTGGAATGATTTCTTCCTTATACTCTAGCCAACTGGATCTGTCAGACATTCCCTCAATCATCTGATGATTCAACACTTTGATGCGATGATCCATTCTCCGTTTTGATATTATGTTTAATGGATCATACTCAATAGCCATGTCTGTCTCAAAAACCATATCTTTCAATAATTTCTCTATATAAATAGCAGCGTTTTTATTCTTCACTGTGAATGGGCCAAGTGTGAACGGATACTTGATATCTGTTGCTTTTTTGAAAAGCAAGAAATTATTATCCTCAACAATTAACTTCTGTCTCAGGAACTCCAAAGCAAAAAACCTTAAGGTAAGAAATGCTGGTAAAACATAGGGTTTATGTTTGAAACCATATAATCTGATCATTGTACTGTCCTTTGACAAGAACCAATCTCCTACAGCGTACTCTGCACTCAATTGCATAGATGCTTGCATTTCTGGTAATACTCTAAGCAATTTTTCACCAAAAATCATTCTGTAAATCTCAGAGAGAATATGATTTATGTAATTAAACATGTTATTTTCTAATAACTTTGTGAAAATGATCTCAGGGAATTGTAACTCTTCATGATAGGCCACCATGATCAATTTCATCAAAAAAATACTGAAATCTGAAATGCCTCAGAGTGGGGAAATTGACCATCTGGTCATGAATCTTCTCGATCAAGAATTCTTCAAAATTAAGTCGAGGAATTTGATTTTGATCAATCCCTGACTGAGTTGTACTAATTTTATACAAAATACTTAACTGAAACTCAGTTACATACATATCTGTATCGAACCCTAGGATTAAAGCCAACAATGTCAGAACCAGCTGGGTATTTTCATCAAATAAATTGATATCTATAGGGTACGGGATATCTGAAATGTTGGTTTATGGTTTAAGACACGTAGACAAAAACTTTTCTCTATCATCTTGAAGGGTTTGATAATAATATTCAATAATAGAAGTTTCAGAAAAATTCTCAGATTCGAGGGTTTGGGAAAATTCTATTTCTAGGGCTTTAATTATGACTTCATGCTCTATTTTGCAAACAACTTTGGTTTTTCGACTATCTAAAACAGTTCTTTCTTCTCTGGAATAATTCTCAGCACACCACGACACAAATTCTAGAAAAGATGGGATTTGGTCCAGGCAGAAGCATAACAAGGATGACTAGTGGACTCTATGCATGTCTATACGTTCTTCTAATAATTTAGACAACTTAAGTTTAACTTCAACGACTGGTAACCTGATTAGGGTATCATGAATGTCCCCATATCCATCTTCTAGGGCTTCTTTAGCTTTAAAAACATCTATATCATGTACAGTTTCCATTTAAATCGTTTCTACAAACAAATTTTCGTTAAAAATGTGGGCTAGGTCACCAGACCCTACCTGTATAGACACGTCTTTATCCTTCTGTCGCAATTGCTGATCTCCACTAGTTTTCAGATCTTCTAGGAATAGTGACACATAGACAAAATGTTGTTATTTGAAACCCTTTTGTTTTATATAAGCCCTTTTTCTTAACTTTCTGGCAGCTTTTCGAATGTACTTTATATCCAACTGTTGATCACGAGCCTTTTGATTTGAGCCGTTAGATCTTGCGTCCCCTTATTTCCTATGGTGGTATCCGCAATCCCAATAATGGTCTTCTTCTTCGGTTTTTATTGTATGCGGATCAACCATTTTTTGACACCTGTTAGAGTGGTTTAATTGCCGCAACCGCTCTTTCTTCTATTGAGTGTGCACTTCCCATGATGCAGATGAATCTTGGCCATCGATTTTGTCCCAATGTATATCATCCCTCTGATTTATATCAACATGTGGCATATTCCCTTGCGTCTTCTGCATTTGCCACGTGCTATGGCCCGCCGTGTATTATCCTTTGGTGGTTCCGCATGGCGTTGTAGTGGTTTGTGATACCACTATCACATTGATGTGGATCAATGAGAATGTGACACGTACCCGACGGTATTATGTTCGCAACCACTCACCAATGTTTGCAAATGATCCTTTGGGTGGTGTGGGAAACCATGACGACCATTGATGTCTATTATTTTCATCTCCGTCGTTGAAAATTCACTAAGACTTAACCTCTATGATAATTACTTTTGGACTTTGCATATGTAGGTTTTCTTTGTTGTTGTTGTTGTAGGTTTTCTTTGCATTGAAGGCGAAGGACAAGGCGCCCATACCCGCAATCTGCACCGGAAGTCACGGAACCTGCAGGAAGCGGCGACATGACTACAAGCGGCGCTTACAGTACACCTAGCCATGTGCGTGGTTATGGTTTTTGGGGATTACTGTTGGGAAAGGCCTACAGTTTTGTAAAGGTGCGACCGTCATGGCCACCTATATATATATATGTGTTAGTCAGTTAGCTTGTTTTTGGAGATGCTGAGACGCAGGTTAGCTGTTTGAGATAAGCTAGCTAGTGGGTGGGTTGGTTATTTTGTATGAGGATTGTTTTCTACTGTGTTGTTAGAAGACAAGAGTTAGAGCTGGGATAACTGTGAATTTAATCCCCAAGTTGCAGAGAGTCTGAGTCGACGTCTGAACTATTGTAATCTCCATAGAGGAAGAGACTAGATCGAGAGAAGGGCTCCCAGCTGTGTGCGTGGAGTTTCCTGGAAAGATCTGAGGCTGCAGCTGTGTGCGCAGCATTATTGTATAAGTCCCCTTTGGGTTAATATATGAACACTCCCCGTGGACGTGGTTTCCCGAGGGGGTGCATTCTTTACGTCTTATTGTTATGGTAATGATCACGTGAATGCATGTCTGAGTTGTTATCTGTGTTTCTATGATTATTGCGTTATCTTTATGAGTATGTTGAGTCTGTTTCCGAAGATTCCTTGGTAACTATAATCGTTAAGTGTCGAAGGATCTGTAGAACGCTATCGTTGCGGCGATAGAGGAATGCATTACTGCGCTGGGTGCACGAGCAGAAGAGATACATAGAGCATCGACGTAGGGGAAAGTCTCCTCGTGCGCCAGGACGGAGATGCCGCGTGGCTAGGCCGTTGAGCGAGAGTTCAGCGCAGCTACGCTGAGGGGTCTGCAGAAAAGTCAGGCAGTCCACTCTGAGGAATTGTCGAGGAAGAAAGAATAGTCCTCGCATCGCCTAGGTTAAGGAAATCTGATTCCTTAGCCCCCCCATAGCCACTTCGGGTGAGACCTCGAGCTGCTGCGCAGCTCGTTGCCGAGAGGGCCAGTGCGCCAAGGGGTTTTGTTTCTGCGCTTCATTAAAACCCGGGTCTGCCCAGAAAGCAGCCAACAAATGGTTCCGTTGCCTTGCAACTTGTTACTGACACTTGTTACTCCGACGACGCGAGATTGTTTCCTTATGGTTGGTTAAGCCAACAAATGGTTCCGTTTCCTTGCGACTTGTTACTGTGAGACTTGCTATTTCCGCGACGTCTGAGATTGTTGCTGAATCCAACAAATGGTTCCGTTGCTCAGCTAACAAATGTGTTACTGGAATCCTACAGCTAAAGAAATTGAAGACTGGTTTGATTTAAAGGCTACAGAGTTCGCTGAACAAGAAAACAAAAGCTCTAGGCTCTAGACAGAAGACTGGTTACAGAAGTATATCTATACTGACCTTCACGCAATTTTCTTTGTCACATTTGCACTTGAATTGCATGCTTGGATAGCCAAGTTAGCAGATACTAGACCCACTGTGCATGTTGATTGACCCGTCGCTTGGACGTCTGAGCTAATCAGTATTTTGAAGTGGGTAGACAATTCTGTGTCCCGCGCAATAGACTTTTGGTTGAATAGTCTACTGGAAGGTTTCATCATTGAGTTTGCAGTAGATACAAGAAAGAGTTTCAGTGAAGCTGAGAGGAGTTTCTTCCGAGCACACAGAGGTAAGTTCTTAAATTCTCTGAACTTATGGATTAAAATGATTTTGTATGAAAAAGCAAAACTATGCATAGCTTCCGATGAATAGCATAGACAAGTAATGTCCACAGATTCTGATAGTGATCCTAAACTTATTGGTTGCACTCATAGTGGAAAACGGTATAAAGCATGCCTTGACCAGCATTCTTTTGAGTCTAGCCCAGAAGATAGCCAAGTTCCTAGAGCAAGCCATATAGAAAGACAAGGAAGTGCTCATATCCCTTATTACCCCTTTACACCGCAAAAGCCAGACGGAGCTCAGTATAACCCCGCAGTAACACCTTCTAGTAGCCCACACAGTACTTCTAGTACCTCAGTACCACCTTTAGTTAACCAGCCCAGAAGCACTGCTAAAGCACCTCCACCTCAACCTAGCATAAGAAGGATGGGTGATGACATGAAGCTACCAACGTTTAGAGGAACAGGGATAGAAGACCCTGAGCAACACTGGTTCCTATGTGAATCCATTTGGACAATTAAGCAAATTAATGATGATGTTGTTAAACTGGTTCAATTAGCAACCACATTAAGAGAAAGAGCCTTAACTTGGTTCATGAAATACTCAGCAGCACAGAATAGGATGCTTGCTGATGTAAGAAATGCTATGATTAGAGAATTCAAGAAACCTAAATCAGAATCACAGTGTATAACAGAGCTCAAAGACATCAAACAATTACCTACAGAGTCAGTATGGGAATTTGACCAGAAGTTCAAAGCCTTGATAGATCAAGTAAGCTTTGAGTTTGCACCACAGCAGCATAAGGAATGGTTCATTGCTGCGCTGCTCCCACACATTAGACTTCCTCTTATGAAACAGGATCTTACTACTCAGGAACAAGCCCTAGAGATGGCTATGAAATTAGAAGCGTCACCAATTGCTGGAACAAGCAATGATGTTGCGCAGTTGCAGAACCAATTAGCAAACTTAACCTTGCAAGTGCATGATATTAAGAAAGGCAAGGATGTTAAGGAAGAAATTTGGTGTACAAAATGTAAAGCGCAAGGTCATTCAAAGGACCATTGTCCCGTTTTCATAGAGTATATTGCAACTGGAGCACCTAACCCTCTACCACAGGCTCAGGGGCCTTGGTGCGAAATCTGTAGAACTAGAGGTCATAGACCACAAGAATGTCACTTACTTCAGAAATATGTACAAAATCCAAAGAATCTATATTGTAATTTCTGTAAATCAGTAGGCCACGATGAGAACAATTGTAGAGCATATGATCTTATGATAGAAAGAAATCACGATGTTTATAGAGTACAATCAGAGACACAAGGACCCACAGTAGGTCCACAGTATGACCAAACTCGCGACGACCGAGCAGGAAATTATAGGGGTCGCGGGCGCACAACAAATTTTGGTCGCGAAAGAGGACAGATCACTTGTTATAATTGTGGATCACAAGGTCATTTTGCAAGGGATTGCCAAAATCCTACAACCATCTGCAGATACTGTAAGTCCTATGATCATGCCATTGAAGAATGCCCTCAGTTGATGGCTAAGATGCAAGAAAAGATGCCACAGGTCAATCAGAATATTCAGTTGATTGGAGCAGAACAAAGAGAACCAGACCCTACAGTTAATATAGTCACGCGCAGTGGAGAAACCACTGGTGCGCCAGAGATGGGAACTGGAAAGCAAGCGACTCAATGGGTGCGCCGCGCTAATATTAAACCAGCCACACTTAATCTGCAGAAGCAAAAAGAAGCATTCAAGCAAGCTCAAGAGTATTTCTCAGATCCGAGAGCTTCAAGTTCTGTCGCAATTCCGCATAATGATATTAGATCGCAAGTGCTAAGACAAGACAACCTGGTACAAGAACAGGCCACTACATCCGGAAGGCCTGATGAAGAGGATGCACTAGGTAGTGTCCATAATTTTTTGAGAAACTGCTTAAAGTTGTTGCGCAATGAAAAAGCAACTATGGAACTTCAACACCTATTGGATAAATTTCAACAATCTGCTTCGACGAACACACCGCAGTGTGCTGTTCACCAGATTGGGAGCCACACTAGAACTGGAAAAGAGATGAGGCTCACAGTGCAGATTGGCGCATTTGAAATGGACGAAGTCATCTTAGATCTGGGCTCAAAAGTTAATGTTCTCACCATGCAGACATGGGAACAGATGGGAAGCCCTCAGCTTACAAGATCCCCCATCTAGCTAAGACTCGCGAATCAGCAACGAGTCTCTCCATTGGGCAGATTACCCAATGTACCTATTGATATCGAGGGAGTAAGAAGTTCTGCAGACTTTGAAGTAATCAAAATTCTGGATGATAGTAGACCTTACCCAGCACTTTTAGGCATAGACTGGGCATTTGATAATTTGGCTGTCATTAATTTGAAGAAAAGACAGATGACCTTTGAGGATGACCAGATTAGGGTCATTGCACCGCTTGATCCTATTCAAGGACCAAGGTATATAGAACCCATTCGCGCAGAAGACGAAGTGCGCCACATGGAAAGTTTGTATTAGATGACTGCTAGTCAGAGTGACTATGTCAATCCCAAAGCAGACGGTCATATCAGCTAGCAATGCGATAGTTCATGCACATCAGACTCAGATGCAGGATTGGAAAACTGGCATAATCGTTTACATGAGGTTTCTGCAAGACGTTGCGCCATGATGACTAAATCCATTCGATGGATTGGCACAGAACTGACTGATACTCCAATTTTTGATGGTTTAACTGACGTAAGCGAATTCATACATGCATATGAACAACAGCTTCCAGAACAGCAGCGCATACAGGCACTTGATGTAGCACTGCGCACTACACCCACAAGATGGTGGGGTGCGCATAAAGAGAATATTTACACATGGCAAGACTGTCGCAGATTGATACTGCGCAGATTTCAGGAAACTACAGCAGAAGTGTTGCGCAAATATGATGGACAGAGTGACCCCAGGTCACACGTTGAAACATGTATTCAGCAATGGTCAGATATTCCAGAATATGAGTGGGTTCACCTATTCATCCATACATTGGATACAGTTCCCAGGAAGTAGTACACTGAAACAGAATTGCGCAGAGGCACTATCACTTGGCCTCTTGTGATAGAAGGTTTTCAACTTACCTTCAGCTTTGAGTTAGAACATCCAAGCATTGACCATGCTTTAAAATGTATTAAAAAGAAGGTATTTGAACAATGTCCATTACTAGAATATTCCCAACCAGATTGGGCTGTCCAGATAGAACATGCCCTGGAATGCTATAATTTCACCACTGGAGAAGAGGACGATGATCCTCGCAACATCAATATTCCAGAATCAGAAGGGATGCGCAATGTTGAAGGTCCTTAGCTTGATATCCCTGCCATTACAGAACACATGAAGCTTAAAAAGATTAACATTGGTACAGAAGCCGAACCCAAGTTTGCTTCTATAGGAGATTACTGGGATGATGAAACTGTTGGGCATATTTCAGATTTATTACGTGACTACCAGGATATCTTTCCCACCAAGTTCACAGAAATGAAAGGCATCCTAGGAGACTTAGGAGTGATGCGCATACCTCTCAAAGCAGACACCAAGCCAGTAAAACAACGCCCGTACAGATTGAATCCGCGATATAAAGAAAAAGTTAAAGAAGAAATTGATAAAATGCTCGCAGCAGGCATTATTGAGCCAGTAGAGGAAAGCGATTGGATTAGTCCTATGGTTGTACAAGAGAAAAAGACAAAAGGCGAAATAAGAATTTGTGTGGACTTGCGCAAACTCAATGATGCATCAACGCATGATCCATTTCCCACTCCTTTTACAGACGAAGTGCTTGATAATGTTGGAGGACAAGAGGCTTACTCCTTCACTGATGGCTTTTCGGGATACCATCAGATCAGAATCCATCTAGACGACCGCTATAAGACTACTTTTGTGACTGAATGGGGCTCATTCCAGTACACGGTAATGCCCTTTGGTCTTAAGAACGCACCTGCTATCTTCTCTAGAGTTGTTGTTGCTGTTTTTAAAGAATTCATTCACAAGTTTTTAGAAGTCTACTTTGATGACTCGACTGTATTTGGTTTATTAAAGAATCATATAGGGAATCTGCGCATGATGTTAGAAAAATGTAGACAGCATCATATTTCCCTTAACTTGAAAAAATGTATCTTCTATGCTCCTTTTGGTATTTTGCTGGGTCATATTGTATGCAGACAAGGACTCCTGATGGATCCTGCGAAGGTTGCCATCATTGCTAATTTACTTGCGCCCAACTCAGTCAAACAATTGCGTACTACATTGGGACATACAGGATACTACAGAAAATTTATCAAGGGATATGCAAAGATCACAGCACCTATGGAAAGATTGCTGAAAAAGGATTCGAAGTTCCAATGGACAGAAGAATGCCAACAGAGCTTGGATACACTTAAAGAAAAGAGGATCATTGCGCCAATTCTAGTTTTCCCAGACTGGAGAAAACCCTTTCATGTTCATGTCGATGCTTCTTCCATAGCATTGGGGGTCATGCTTACACAACCGGGAGAAGGAGGTATTGACCACCCGATTGCTTACTCCAGCAGAAAACTATCCACAGCCGAGAAGAACTACACCACTACAAAAAGAGAAGGACTAGCTATGGTGTATGCCCTACAAAAGTTCAGACACTACCTACTGGGCGCACATTTTAAAATGTATACTGACCATTCTGCTTTGAAATATTTGGTCAATAAGCCAGTGTTAGGGGGAAGAATTTGCAGATGGCTACTGCTCTTCCAGGAGTATGATTTTGAGGTTATTGTAAAGCCAGGCAGATTGAATGCAGGACCTGACCACTTATCCATGATAGAGTCAGGAGAGGAACCTACAAGTCTGGAGGACAATATGCCTGATGCGCAGTTGTTTTTTATTCAAGCAGCAGACGAGTATTATTCCGATATTCTTGAGTTTCTCACTATCGGGCAAGCGCCCGCTAAGTTTACAATCCAGCAGAAGAAGCAACTTGTTGTCAAAGCCGCAGACTTCACTTTGATAGCAGGCCAAGTCTATAAGTTGGGCCCCAATGAAGTCTTGCATAGATGTATCTTACCGCATAAAAAAAGCTCTATCATCGCAGAAGCGCACTTAGGTACCGCAGGAGGCCATTTTGCAGGAAAGCCGACTGCGCAGAAGATCTTAGCCGCAGGTCTTTGGTGGCCGACATTGCACAAGGATACTAAGGAATTTTGCAAATGTTGCGATGTCTGCCAGAGAACAGGAAAACCCTCAAGGAGAGATGAAATGCCGCTAAGACCGCAGATAACACTGCGTGCTTTTGATAAATGGGCCATTGATTTTGTAGGACCTATCAACCCACCAGGAAAAAGAACCGGCGTGAGATACATCATTACAGCTATTGAATACCTCACCAGATGGGTTGAGGCGAAGCCAGTTAAGAACTGCGATGCTGCCACTGCCGCGCAGTTCATTTTTGAGAACATTATCACTAGGTTTGGATGTCCAGTGATCCTCATGAGTGATCAGGGTACACATTTCCTCAATGAGACTATAGAGGCCCTTACTGAAGAATTCCAAATTAATCACCATAAGAGTACACCCTACCACCCTCAAGCTAATGGTACGGTGGAGGCATTCAATAAGATCCTTGAGAATGCCCTGATGAAGATCTGTAATCAACAAAGAGATGATTGGGACCTTAGAGTCACAGCTATATTATGGGCTTACAGAACCACATGCAAGAAACTAACAGGCCACACACCTTTCAGTTTGGTGTATGGACAAGAAGCAGTTATGCCCATGGAATACATTGTTCCCAGTCTCAGAATTGCGCAAATTACAGAGATGGCAGATACTGATACCATGAGCGAAAGACTTTCACAATTGCTTGCCTTACAAGAAGACAGACTTTTAGCCGGATTTCATCAACAGGTACAGAAGGCAAGACAGAAAGCTTGGCATGACAGGCACATTAAGAATAAACACTTTGAAGAAGGAGACTTGGTACTCCTCTATGATAGTAAATTCATCAAGTTTCCGGGCAAGTTTCGTATACATTGGTTAGGCCCTTTTCGGGTGACAAAGATAACAGAAGGAGGAGCAGTTCAGCTTGCGAAGATTAATGGAGAATTGCTACCTACAATGATCAACGGGAGTCGGCTCAAGCTTTATCGTGACAGCCACTCTGCCCTGTCGACTTAATATATTGCTAAAGAAGTGCAGATGTCCGGTGTAGTTGAAAGAGACATCGCATTGTCACAGTCTACACGGAAGCTGCGAGACACTTTCAGTTTCTGGCTTCCCGCGCAGTTCCTTGAAACATCCGTGCATGTCGAATAAAATTTGTATTGAGCGAGCCAATATCTGCGCTCTTGCGAAGTTTTCCCCGGGCCGTTGAACCGTCGGTCTTGCGGAGTTCCCTGTGTCAATTTGCCTCTTGAGGAATTCTCGGTGTGGACCCCTCCATACGCACAGTTACCTAAGCTGAAAGGACCCGCTGAAAAATTTGAATTATAGCAGTTATGTAGCCGCGTCTGAGAATAAATGAAGGATAAGCCCGCCATTTAAGTATAGCCGCTCTGACGGATTCGGCTTGATCTCCGTAAGATTTGCATTTAACTCATGCGCCAAAAGCTGTAGCTTCTTCCAGAAGGCTGTCAGAGCCTGTCCATCACAATAAATGCACCGTAGAGGCGAGGGGGATAGAAGGGTTGTCAACTCATGCATAGGCGCCTACAGCTAGTAGCCCCACTTGCCCGCATTTACTGTCACCTTTAGCTATAAATACCCCACACTTGTATATTTTCGGGTTACTTTCCTCGAGTTGCATAGTCTTGTTTGAGAATCTAAGTTATTCTTTTTAGAGCCGAGTTGTGCAGAGTGTTTCCTTTGTTTTCAGCATCCATATCCTACGCCGTTCCGCCGTTTGTCTGACCAAGTTCTTGTTCCCTATACCGGTTCACGACGGAGAACCTGTCAACTGAAGAGGTTGTTCGTCAATTCCTGCGTCGAGGCTTAGATTTCGGCATGACTACTCCGGTGACTGCCTCGACTTATGTACACCCTGGTTATAATGATCCCAGACAATCTCTGGGCACGAGAGCATCTCAGCAAAATCCAGAAGAGCCCGTTCCAGATCCGTTGGCCACCATGGTAAATTATATTCCACTGCGTCTAGATGATGTGCCAGAGGTACATATCCCGAAGAATGCAAAGTATCCGATTCCGTTACCCCCACTACCGGCTGGCGTGCGACAAGAAGGGTCCCTGCTTGGACACCTTCCACTGGTCAAGTTCTCTGATTTCAACCTGGGAGACTATAAAACATATCCTCAGTTTGCGCCAGATAGATATCTGACGGTAGTTCATAATCCCACCAGAAAGGTTGATGAGTTTATCCCAAAGGGATTTGCAGCAAACTTGGAGAAGCCGGGTTTGTTGAAATTGTTGAAGCTACCGCACTTCGGGCGTAGCAACGAAGTCAATGCGGTTGTTAAGACGCTGCTATCCTATGTTCATGGAGGTTACCTTTGGCTGGGGAGGCCAATTGATTTAAACGTTGATTTGATTCATCGCATCACCGGCCTATCTAAGGCTGGTAAGGATCCCAATATTCATTTTGTGGGAAAAGACAAGGATAGAAAATTGGCTGCACAGCTAGTGCAGAAATACAACTTAACAAGAGGAGGTCAGGCTTACGACCTCACTATAGTAGAAGACGAAGCACTTAGATTTACAGGAAGTCTGCCTGCAGGCAGACTTCTCACAAAGTGCAGACCGAAGGAAGTTACTAGAGCTGTTGTGGAGCTCGCCATCGCAGCTGCGGAGGGAGAACAATACAACTGGTCCCTCTTCCTCCTCAGATCTTTCTTGGAAGACTGCCGGAACATCCAAGACACCCCCGGTCAGTTGTTTCATTTTTCTTGGCTTTTAATTTTATGTGCTCTCGTCGGGTGGAAGGAGCCCCCGAACACTCAGTTCCTTCCGCGCCACGCAGGAGAGGCTGCCGGAATCCGCTATGTTAACCTTTGGGAGTCTGCTAATCCCGCGAAGCACAAGATGAACTGCGTTGTATTTTGTGAATACTACCATATCCTCAGAGATACCATTCAGGAAATGCCGAGACTGAGCGAGGAGACAGCAAAAATATATGAAGGAAAGTTGGCCTTTACTGCCGACCTGCACCAAGTTTACCTCCGCCCTTGCGGCATTCAAGAGGAATGGGCCGTAGGCCTTTACATGATGACCAGCGAGGATGTTGAAGAAACTATCAAGTCCTGGTCCGATGAATGGAGGGAGGCCGCCGAAATCGCACTCGTGATGCCACCCCTCGCTGCGCAAGAGAAGGATAAGGGAAAGGAATCCCCCGAGCAAAGAAGTGATGAAGGTTCGACAGAACCGGCGACCAAGAAACAAAAGGTGTCGCATCCCTCTAAGGCCATTCCCTCGGGGATCGACCAGTTTTTGAAAGAGCAATTTCACGAGCTGCGGACTGCACACGCCCACATCAGAAGTGCTTTGGACCTATAGTTCGTAGAATTAAAAGGTCTCACAGGAAGAGTTGCGCAGACCCATGCGCCAACATCTACTTCGCAGGTGCCACAAGTAGCTACAAGTACCGAGCGAGTTGAAGTACTTGCAGAAAGGCATACTGTCATGCACATTCCGCCTACAAGCATGACACTTTCGGATCCGCTAGCTGCACTACAGGTAAGCGCAGTTGGGCCCGTTGAAATAAATTTGTCTTTAATTCCTATAGAGACTCTACAGCTAGTGCACGAGAAAGTTTCTGTTGAGCTGAGAGCTAGAGAGCTCTCTACCTTCCATGCAAACCAAAGACTGCAATCGCAGGAGATAGAGCTGAAGGCAAGCCACAAGAATATCTCTGAAAATATCACACTTTATGAGGCACAGGACATTGGCATAAGGAATGCAGTTGATGAAATTGCCCAGGAATTTCCAGCCTGCGAGATTCAACCAAACCTTCCTCTGGTTGAGAAAGTTCAAATTATTGGAGGAAGGGTGAAAACCCTGGAGCATGAGATTGTTGCTATGGATGAAGACCATAGGATGCAGATCGCAGAGTTAGAAGCTTGTGTTGCAGCGCATTTAACGGATGATAGCCAGGAACAATTTGAAGCGCTGCACAGAACTTCTACACAGCTGAAGAGCAGAGCAGACGAAGCCGAGAACCTGATGAACCAAGCTATGGAGGCTTGGACGGAGCTTGAGACGCTCCCTTTCAAAGTCGGTCTTTTTGAACAAGTACAAGCCGCAGAACAGTCCCTAACTGTTCTGACCGAAGAAGCTAAGGCCTTAGAAGGCTTAGCAAAAATGAGGAAAATGAGTGAAGTGCGCAGAATCCAACAGCAACTGCACAAACTCAGAAATGAAGATGCCAAACTCACCAATACCATTCAGCCATTCATGGATGAGTATGCTGACCTTGCTGCCTAGATCGAGGCAAAGATCAAAGAAATTGCAGAATCTCAACAGGTGATTGATGGCACAACTAAAGAAGAAGCCACTGCAGAAACGGTGCAGACAGCTGTGGAATGTGTTGATGAAATGGACTCCGCTATTGCGCAGTGGAAGAAAACATTTGCGGAGACCCAAGCAAAAGCAGATGCACAAGTAAAGCGACCACATGCTAGTGCGAGTGGCTCGAGGGCGAGCCACAAGTAAGTGTTAGGGACCTGTTGGAGCCTAGACCGCAGCTATGGTAAAGCTGCGAATTTTGAGGAAAAAGCACAAGTATTGAAGGAAAGTACTTATTTTGAATAAACACCAAATTTTGGGTAGAAGGAAGACTGTGCGCAGTACGGTGCCAGATGGATGAGCTCAATGCAGGTTACGGACTGGAACTCGCGGAGCTCGCGCACACGTCATAGAAGAATGAATGTGGCTGAATAGAAAGCTCAGCTACCATAATAAATGAAGCGACAGAGTAGAGGGCTCAGCTACCCTCATTTAAGGCTAAGTACAGAAGTTATGGTTGCTCGGATCAAGGAGGAGCAACGGACCAAAGCATTGAAGGCGAAGGACAAGGCGCCCATACCATCAATCTGCGCCGGAAGTCACGGAACCTGTAGGAAGCGACGACATGACTACAAGTGGCGCTTACAGTACACCTAGCCATGTGCGTGGTTAGGGTTTTTGGGGATTACTGTTGGGAAAGGCCCACAGTTTTGTAAAGGTGCGACTGTCATGGCCACCTATATATATATATGTGTTAGTCAGTTAGCCAGTTTTTTGGAGATGCTGAGACGCAGGTTAGCTGTTTGAGATAAGCTAGCTAGTGGGTGGGTTGGTTATTTTGTATGAGGATTGTTTTCTACTGTGTTGTTAGAAGACAAGAGTTAGAGCTGGGATAACCGTGAAGTTAATCCCCAAGTTGCAGAGAGTCTGAGTCAACGTCTGAACTATTGTAATCTCCATAAAGGAAGAGACTAGATCGAGAGAAGGGCTCCCAGCTGTGTGCGTGGAGTTTCCTGGAAATGGAAAGATCTGAGGCTGTAGCTGTGTGCGCAACATTATTGTATAAGTCCCCTTTGGGTTAATATATGAACACTCCCCGTGGACGTGGTTTCCCGAGGGGGTGCATTCTTTACGTCTTATTGTTATGGTAATGATCACGTGAATGCATGTCTGAGTTGTTATCTGTGTTTCTATGATTATTGCGTTATCTTTATGAGTATGTTGGGTCTGTTTCTGAAGCTTCCTTGGTAACTATAATCGTTAAGTGTCGAAGGATCTGTAGAACGCTGTCATTGCCGCGATAGAGGAATGCATTACTGCGTTGGGCGCACGGGCAGAAGAGATACATAGAGCATCGACGTAGGGGAAAGTCGCGTCGTGCGCCAGGACGGAGATGCCACGTGGCTAGGCCGTTGAGCGAGAGTTCAGTGCAGCTACGCCGAGGGGTCTACGGAAAAGTCAGGCAGTCCACTCTGAGGAATCGTCGAGGAAGAAAGAACAGTCCTCGCATCGCCTAGGTTAAGGAAATTTGATTCCTTAGCCCCCCCATAGACACTTCGGGTGAGACCTCGAGCTGCTGCGCAACTCGTTGCCGAGAGGGCCAGTGCGCCAAGGGGTTTTGTTGCTGCGCTTCATTAAAACCCGGGTCTTCCCAGAAAGCAGCCAATAGTCTCTCTCATTTTACACATTCTATTCTCTCACTCACACTTTGGAGAGTGGTGCATTTGTGGAGCTACTATCTCTTGTATTCTAGTTGTATCATTGCTCTATCTATCTCTAAGGAAGTTATTGGGGTTTTTCACCTTTATGGTTTTCCCCAAGTAAACTCTGTGTCTCTTGTGTGCTTGCATTATTGTGTCCATGATTGATATGCTGTAGATTTGATGTACATGTTGATCTCTTAGTTAATATCCTAGATCAGATTGAAGTAAATTCTAAAAATTTAACATGGGTTCAGAGCTAGCCTGAAAGAAGGCATGATATGGCATGTATGACACTTGTTGCACTTATGATGCTAGGGCTTGATGGTTTTCCCCAAGTAAACTCTGTGTCTCTTGTGTGCCTGCATTATTGTGTCCATGATTGATATGCTGTACATGTTGATCTCTTAGTTAATATCCTAGATCAGATTGAAGTAAATTCTGAAAATTTAACATGGATTTAGAGCTAGCGTGAAAGAAGGCATGGTATGGCATGTATGACACTTGTTGCACTTACGATTGTAGGGCTTGATATAGAAAAAACCAGTCATAATAGAAATTTCATTATAAATCCTTTTTGGAGACGTTTTCGGATCTGAAACTTTTACAGGTCGAATATCAGATCCCCATGTACCTTGTGTCCAAAGGAAAACATCTAATTCATTGTACTTTGTGATTTATGATCTGTACAATATAGGGTTTCTGCCTCTTCAAGATTTGAGTCAAAATCAAGTGACCTAGCGAAAAAGGTCATAACTTGGGATAGGAAGCTCCAAATGAAATTTTGTAAAATGTGACAGGTAGTACACAGACTGTACTATCGCAACAAAATGTTTCAGAGGCCGAAGTTGAACCAGTGACACGTGGCGTGCCGTACAAGTTCGCTCTCCTGTATTATCCCATAAACATGTCACGTTGCGACACTTGGCATAACTCTCTCTTAGAGAATCCAATTGAGGTCAGACCTATAGGGATGGAAATATAACAGGTCGGGATATCTCAAGAAAATGTTTTAGAGGCCGAAGTTGAACCAGTGACACGTAGCATGCTGTACAAGTTCGCTCTCCTGTATTATCCCATAAACGGGTCACGTTGCGACACTTGGCATACCTCTCTCTCAGAGAATCCAATTGAGATTAGACCTGTCGGGATGGAAAGATAACAAGTTAGGCTATCTTACACATTTTTTTTAGACCCCGTGGATCGAAAAGTTCGTAGTTACACTAGAAACAATCAGGTACATATTTATGTCAAAACATAATTATTTTTGAGCACCTTCATTCATGGCTTCCGGAATTTAGGGCTTCGGAGAAAGTTGGAATTTCTCTAATCGGAGACCACGGCTGGATGCTACTCATCAAAATTGAAATTTAGAGACCACGATATTTTTTTTTTGGTTGGGAAGAAGGTCGGGCTTGATCAAACCCTAGTTCGGGACTTTTATCGGAAAGATGGAAAATTAGGGCTTCTGCAAAACTTGAAATTTTGGAAATCTGTGACCACAGCTGGAAGCTCCTCAAAAAAATTGAAGCTTAGAGATTTGAATCAAATCTTTTGGTTGGGTAGAGCTCCGGGAAAATCAAACCCAAATTCAGGGTCCTCCCTAGTGAATCCAGAAATCTAAAAGGCAATTTCGAGGGGTGAAACTTTGCAGTTTTCAAATTCTGAATATACCAACTTGATAAGCTCATCAAGGCGCATATTTATAACCTTTCGGAAGTTTGAAATTCAAATTTTGAATTTTTGGGGTTTCCTTGACAAACCCTAATCCAGCTCCAGGTCCAGTTCCTGCAAATCAAGTGGATTGGGTTAATCCTAGAATAAGATGGATTGGTCACCTACATAAGTGAAGAAGTTCTTGTCTCAGAGGGAGATGAGGCTAAGGCCTTCCATAAGAATATTACAAGCAATCTTTATAGGTATGGCTTACAGGTATGTTTCATGGTTAATTTTATCATATGTTTGTCTTCATATCATTACAGTACAATCTTGATTAATTACTAGACTTGTCGTATCACCTTAATAGAAGATATTCATTGATTAAGGTTTTGACACTTATGAATGTACTAATGCATTATGATGTTGTATGAGGTCTATGTTGTTCTCTAACATAAAAGGTACAACAATAAAGACAAATCATGTTCTACTTCAAGAACATATGATCATGGTGACATGAAGACAAAGATTCATCCATTGTCATGGATCACATAGAAGATCTACTTTTGAGGTATGTATAACTTGGTCCTACTATGGTTAACCTATGAGACATGCAGGTTACTAGCACAAGTCACTGAAGAGAACCAGAAGACATTATGCAGGTATGTTATACATAACTAGTTAGCATGCTAATCTAGGTATGTTTTTCCTATATCAAGTTAGAATCCTACCTTGTTTTAGGATATTATAATGTTGTGTTGTTGATAATGATTATTCATGAAGTCATAGGTTTGAATAGTCATGGCAGTATGCATATTATGTTTCTTACCATAATTGATGATATGACTAACCAGAAGAATCATGAAGGTATAGGTTTGAGTAATCACGGGTTTATGCATTGATGATTTAACTAATCAGAAGAGTTATGATCAAATAAAAATATGTATGAGTAAAAGAAGACTTCCATGAAATCTTGAATACTAATGTTTATTATTTGTGAATGATCATGACTATACATGTTTAAGATTATTGTGTTTTGATAGTATTAAGATTATACTAATAAATGTGTGATTATGTATGAGACCTCAAGGATAACACAATGATGATACTAATAAGCATGCATAGTGATTAAGGATGGATGTAAGTTCAAGGATAGGTAATCCAGGAAGCAAAGATCAAGAGGGAGCACACTCCAGTTGTTCCTGCAAGAAAGCAAAGGAGCACACTTCAGTAGTTTATGCAAGGATGCAGATATTCAGAGGGAGTTGACCATCTTTCTACATTCCACAATAGAAAGGTGTAGAAGAAGCTACTTCAGCAGCTCTTGCAAGGAAGCAAAGACTCAGAGGGAGTCCACCCAGCAACCAAACAAAGATAAGTATTTTTAATTATTATTTTTTGCATATTTGTTTGTTTAAATAAAATTGTTCAATGATGTATATGCTCATGTTCCTAGACTTAGGATATGTATTGTGCATATTAGAATTATTGCATTAATGAACAATATACTACTAATATGCATGTGATAGGTAAGTGGCCTATGGCACTGTACAACATTCCAGTGCTACTTATCTAGAATGAAATCTCTTTTCTGACATGTTGGGAGTAGTGCAAACTCTTAACAATGTTCTGGTAGAGACTGGAAGGCATCTAAAAAGTTGTGGAACATGGATAAATGTTGTATTGAAGCATTGGCTAAGATAATGCACGACTGTATGACATATTTATTTATGTGTAAGAATTTGTTTGAAACTTATGAGATGTTTCTAATCATGCAATTTAACTTGTTTTGTAGAAAAGACCGTATACCTTCACCTACAAAAGAAGGACTACAACATTTGTTCAAGCAACAAAATTATCTATTGAAGATATTGAAGTTCTCAGGATACGAGAAGAATGCCATGATCCATCGATCATGAAGAACGATGTTTGGGATGCAGTCCCAAGAGCTAAAGGGAAGTCTGTTGTGACTTCCAAATGGAACTATCAGATCAAGCATGCTGTAGATGGCAGCATAGAGAAATATAAAAGTGATGAAATAGAAGATACACCAGATGGATTTCAAGACAACCTTCTTGAATGGTGTAGTTATATATGTGTGCAGAACTTGGTAGGATAGACAGCTTTCTATCTAGTTTGGGCTTTACCAAGAGTAAAGCGGATTCCAACCTTTACTACAAGGTTGAGGAAGGCAATCCAGTAATACTGCTTTTGTATGCGGATAACCTATTTGTTACAGGTGAAGATAGATAGATTTCCTACACATTGCAGAAGCTTGCTGTCGAGTTCGAGATGAAGAACTTGGGGATGATGCACTATTTTTTTTTGGCATGGAGGTGTGGCAGAGTGCAGATGGAATCTTCCTTGGACAAGGGAAGTATGCAGTAGAGATGCTGAAGATGTTCGGGATGATGGATTGCAAAGCCAAGGCCACACCTATGGCATCGAATCTGAAGCTTCTTTGTGATGCTTCATCTGAGCTGGTTGATGTCTCTATGTATTGTCAGATGATTGGGTCCTTGATGTACCTGATGAACATGAGACTAGATATTTTCTTTGCGGTGAACACATTGAGCCAGTTCCTGATGGATCCCAGGAGTGTTCACCTGGTTTCTATAAAGCATGTTCTGAGGTACCTGAAGGGTACAGTGGATTATGGGTTCAAGTATGAAGTGAATCAAAAGTTTAACCTGCAGGGTTATGTTGATTCAGATTGGGCTGGCAGTGCTGTAGATAGGAAGAGAAAATCTAGATGCTGCTTCAATATGGGATCAGGTGTGATCTCTTAGTTTAGCAGGAAGCAGTCATGCGTAGCACTGAGTACAGCTGAGGCAGTGTATGGTGCAGCATGTTCAGCTAGTTGTGAGGCAGTATGGCTACGGAAGCTACTGTCTGAGTTATTTGATCTCCCATTGGATGCTACTGGTATCTTTTGTGACTACCAGAGTTGTGTGAAGCTGTCCGAGAACCCAGTGTTTCATGACAGGTCGAAACACATAGAGATCAAATATCACTATATTAGGGATATGGTGCAGAAAGGAGCTGTGAAGCTCCTGTATGTTGCGATGGATGAGCAGATTGTAGATGTGCTAATGAAGCCACTAGCCAGGGTGAAGTTCGAGTACTTTAGGGAGAGGCTTAGTGTTCTTCGGATTGATGACACTTCAAGGAAGAAGTGATGGACACATTTGCAGAAACCATTCCAATCATGTTGGAAGGAGGATCCTTCACATGGATGTGGATGTAAGTGTTGGATGATGAGCAACAGGACGATGCTCCACTTACTGCTCTGTATATGCATCAGGAGGATGCTGGATATGATCAGTTGGATCATTTATATGTATGTACGCATCATGTTGGATGCTGGATATGATTAGTTGGATCATTTATATGTATATGTATATGTATGTACGCATCATGTTGGATGCTGGATATGATCAGTTGGATCATGTATATGTATATGTATGTACGCCTCATGTTGGATGTTGGATATGATAAATTGGATCATTTATATGTATTTTGTATATGCATCATGTTGGATGCTTGGACCATGTATCTATATATGTATCAGGTGGATACATTGTATTATCAGGTAGATCATGTCTATTGATATGTATCATGTATGATCAGGTGGATCATGTATTTGTATTTGTATCATGTGGATACATTGTATGATTAGGTGGATCATGTATGATGATATGTATCAGGTAGATACTTGGTATGCATTAGGTCGATGCATTGTATGATCAGGATGATCATGGATGACGAGCTTCAGGATGTTGCTCCAGATGATATGCAGCAGGATGTTGTAGTGATGATGATCAGGATGATCATGTATACATTAGGATGATGTATGGTGAGTATCAGGTTGATACTCTATGGCCATGGATCAGGTTGTGCAAATGAGCATATAATTTGGCCCTGGGATATTTGCAGATAGTCTTTCAAGGTTTTGCCTATGGCATGTAATCTGGCCCTGGGATATCTGGAAAATGCTCTTTCGAGGTTTTGCTTTGGGAGGACATATAATCTGGCCCTAGGAGATCTGCAGATAGTCTTTCAAGGTTTTTCCTATGGCATATAATCTGGCCCTGGGATATCTGGCAGATGCTCTTTTGAGGTTTTGTCCTATGGCATATAATCTGTCCCTTGGAGATCCGATAGGTTGGGCTGTGTGCCTGTAATAATTCCTGGGATGCTCTTGCGAGGTTTTGCCATGACCATATATAATCTGTCCCTGGGAGATCCTATAGGTAGAGCTGTGTGCTCGTAACAGCCTGGGATGCTCTTTCGAGGTTTTGTGGTGACCACATATAATCTGTCCCTGGGAGATCCTATAGCCTGAGCTGTGTGCCCGTAATAGCCTGGGATGCTCTTGCGAGGTTTTGTGGTGAGGTCACATATAATATGGACCCGGGAGATCCTATAGGTAGAGCCGTGTGCTCGTAACAGCCTGGGATGCTCTTTTGAGGTTTTGTGACGCACGTAATAAGTCCTGAGGTTTCCATAGTATGGCCAGTGATGATGAAGACCTGCAAGTGGTGGGCCTACATCCAGTATGAAAAAGGACTGTCTCTTTAGAACTTCCTATGATGAGTAGATCCAGAGATTGATTGAGATAGCAGCAACAGTGACGATGATGATGAATCGATGACGATTATCTAGTCACGATGATCTAGAGAAGAAGACTTGTGCTAGAAGACCTGTGTCGAGAAATACCTTCCTAGTTAAGAGGGAGTGTTGATGTATATGTAACTTCAGAATGTATTTTACATATATGTATATTGTATTCCGATAGAAATGTTATTATTCCTCTATACAGAAGTGTCACCATTTATATTGTATGTGTCGTAACTTATACTTGATGGGTTATTAGACCACCTTGTTGGGGTCGGCCCTGTATAAGTCATGTGGGTGAAAGAGTTATTAGACCACCCTACTGAGGGTCGGCCATGTGGATCAAAGAGTTATTAGACCACCCTAGTGGGGGTCAACCTAGTAAGCATTATGTTAAATGGTTAAGTTGAGGCCGACCTAGTTGAGTAAAGGTCAAGTCAAGTTAGTGTATAAATAGAGAGTGTGTCTCTCTCATTTTACACATTCTATTCTCTCACTCACACTTGGGAGAGTGGCGCACTTGTGGACGAGGAGGTTCTGCTGCTAGGAGAAGACTATCTCTTGTATTATGGTTGTATCATTGCTCTATCTATCTGTAAGGAAGTTATTGGGGTTTTTCACCTTTATGGTTTTCCCCAAGTAAACTCTGTGTCTCTTGTGTGCTTGCATTATTGTGTCCATGATTGATACACTGTATATTTGCTGTACATGTTGTTCTCTCAGTTAAGATCCTAGATCCGATTGAAGTAAATTCTTAAAATTTAACACTTTGTCGGTAAACAGGGTTGGGAACGGATCATGCAAACATGCATTAATTAGCTTACTGAGGTCGATGCAAATGCGCACCTTGCTAGTCTTCTTATCCTGTACCACCATAGGACTAATCCATTACGACTCCTCGACTGGTTCAATGATACCGATGTCCAACATGCAATCCAATTCTACCTTAACCCTCTCCTTATGTCGTGGATTCAATCGATAGGGTCGCTACCGGATTGACTTAGCATTTGGTTTTAATGGAATCTTCATCTCCCCTAATTTTCCTAGAATCCCCTTCATGTCAGAAAACTTGGTGGGAAAGACATCCTGAAAATCATGGAGCAAATTAGTGACCTTGTTGATCAGCTCATCATCCCAGTAATCCCTGACATTTACGAACTTCGGATTGTCCTCTACCCCAATGTTAATCTTGTAGATCTTTAGCGGTTGACTGATCGGATCGCTTGGCGCAACAAGTGGTACCACAACACGACTTCCTTCTGATTTTAGGATATTCACATTCTGTGGATCATCACCATCTTCTGGACCACCACTGATATTGAAGCATTCCATGAGAGACTGCATCTGGCAGTGCGTATGCGGATCCGCAGGATACGCCACCAGGACAACCTGCAGAATTACATCACGAATGAGTTGTAATGCATTATTGACTTCTGGATCGACATCCACAAAACTGAACGTATGGGTAAAACACAATGTGAGCTCTATCCAAGTAGAAATTTCTTCTCGCAACTCGGCTGCAGTATACCATGATCGTGGCATCTCATCCAACGTAGGGATAAAAGCATGGATCCATGCATCTTTGGGGCACGATATCCATAACCACTGACACTCTATCAAGTGGCCACCAGGATCGTTCCGACCATCATATTTCCCGGTATGGTAAACCTCGGTATCACCGAAGCGTACCATTATCAATCTTCTGCATGTCTGTAGCTAGGGTTTTCACCCTAGTTTGTGCAAATGAGCAACTACTAAGGAGAAGGGACTCCTTAGTAGCAGTTCAGAAAAACAGTAAATGAAAGACAATACAGTAAAATAGTAACTACTCTAAGCATGTGCATAAAAATAAATGACAAGATTATAACAAATGTTTTTTTTGTATTGATTATACCTCCAATGTGAAGGTTGATGAAGCTTTTGCAGCAGTCCAAGAGGGTTGCTTCCAAGCTCCAATTTTTTTCCTTTCTCTTTCTCCAAAGGGTTTTGGAAAGGGGCCAAAGGGGCACTCAAATGTGAAAGTAGCTCAAGGGTGAGCTAGGGTTTCAGGAGTGATTTTGGTAGAGTAAGGGTGTGGTTGACTATGGATATGAAATGAGGGGCCTCCATCACCTATTTATAGGTTTTTAGTGGTGGAGTGTTGGCCCATGGTTTTGGGCACCATATGGTTTAGGTCAACTATATAGGGTTTTTGCTTCCTTTTTCCCTCTTTTTCCTCTTTTTTGTATTTTTATTCCCTTTTTAGGGGGTTTTTGCTATTTTGGAGGAATTTTGGATTATTTTGGGGGGAAAAGGGGTTTTTTTGGCCTTTTGGAGGCTTTTTAATGGGTTTCTTAAGGTTTTGGAAGCAAATATGGTAGGAAATATGGACAAATGAGTCATATAATGGGTAGATGAGGTAGTGAGCACTTTTTGGGTGTTAAAAATGTCGACCATTCATCAATTGATGCTTTGTGTGTCACCCACCATCGTGCTGGAGCAGCCTTTAGTGCTTCGTTTAATGCCAACAACCGCTGTGGTTCGGAAACTCGTTGCTCGAACTCTATCAGAAAGTCAGATGTGCCAGGCAGTCCTTCATATATTGGTAGCATAACCGTTTCAATTGTGACACGACATAATGACTGTGTGATCAACCCACACTTAAGGAGCGACACCTTGTGCAAGCGGTTCTGCCAATGTTCTAGGGCATCATCAGAGTCGGAATACGCAGAGCTATTACTACACCATCCCAGCTCACCATTGGCAGTCAGATGGATATAATATTTAGATATATTAAATGCATGGTCCCATCCACTGTGATCGTCGTCCTTCACTGGCTCTATGTAGCGGCGGCCTTCATCCGGATCGAATGGGGCGATAACTCTGAGATTGTGATTTTCAAAAGTCATCATCCGTCTCTTGAAATTGATTACAACTCCACTATCATTAGACCAACCAATCCCCAGTAGTGCTGGATAAGAGCTTCCTCCCTCGAATACTTCTATTACATCAAAGTCGGCATATGTTTTCATTCCCTCAATGTCCACCACCATTCGTGGAACTCTCCCAATCGGTGTCAGCTTAGTGTGATTATCCAACCAGAGCTGTACAGGAGGCCAGCTGAATGGGGGACTCCCCAGCTTCTACCAAGATTTCTTGCTCAAGATGTTGACATCTGAACCAAGGTATAGATTAACCGAATCAACATCGTAGTTGAAAATTTGAATATTCATCCGCATCTCTTTACCCATCTTCCATCGTTGTAGGGAATTAGCCGCGAGCTCTTGTCGATCCTGGGATGGTTGTCGCAACAAAGCTTCAATCATAGCAAGAGCATCAGGATCTCTTGCCAGGGATAAACAATGTTCCAAAAATGCTTGAAGTGTGTTGGTCACGATGGGCCAATCTCTGAAGTAGTATCAAAAGTAGGGGACATGTCATACATAATAGCTTTACCTCGATTGTTTTCTAGTGCACGACGCGCTTGAAGAAATGCTTCCCACTCTGCATTAATGTCAAATGATACCTTCTTTTGTCCGGCTAACCGGATCAGTGAGTTGTCTTCCCTAGTTGTCTTTCCTCCGTGAGTGACCACAGCAACGAAAGCATCTTGTGGTCTTGGCTCTGTAGATATTGTCACGATACTCACACCCTGGGTCTGGTTCAGCAACGGATTCCTGGGTGGGTTCACCATCTGATTCTGATTAGGCTGCATATTCTGGTTCTGCACTGGTTGCTGCACTTGGTTCTGGGTAGGCTGTCGTGCCTGGGGTTGGTTCTGCAACTTGGGAGTATTTCCTTCTTGCAATCGTGTAATCAATTGCAGACAATTGTCAACCATGTGATCATTGACAAAACAGAACGTACACTGGTTCTGCAGCAATGTACAGTCTCACTAGTAGTGTCCCCATACCGCATAGTGATAGTGTTGAACAGGTATGCGACCACCGCGTCCTCCTCCACAACTAAATCCTCCGCCATGTCCTCCCCGGTATCCTCCCCAAAATCCTCCCTGCTGTTGGTACTGTGGTTGGTTGAACTATTGCTGCATTGGTGTCGATTGCATTCCTTGCCCTTGCTGTGCATACTGCGGTTGCTGTACATACTGTGGTTGCTGTGGAGTCATCTGTATTGGAGCATATTGCGGCATGAACTGCGGCGGTTGCTGTTGCTATGGTATAAAATTCATCTGCGGTTGAGGTAGCGGCTGGGCTACCTGTGGCTACAGTTGCGACTGTTGTACGACACGCTGGTCATCTTTTACATAGAATGCATCACACATTCTCTCTTGTAGCAACCCATATGCATGACAATCCTTGTCATCATGACCCATCGATTTGCAAAATGTACAATAAAGATTCCTCGGGGTTGTGACCATTTTCTGCATATATGGGAAATTGTCATGGTTGTGCCCATATACATGGCAAACGCGACACCATGGCATGTTACCACCATTCAACAAATTCGGTGCTCCTGAAACCAAATAATTGTGGAAATCCTGGCAATTGTGCTTCGTATGCATTCTTCTTGACATCATGTACACCACACTTCCTCGCGCTGCTCCTTGCCCTTCTTCAAATCTTGCAACTATATAGTCAAGTTATTGAGCTGTGTTTGTATTTGCGACATACCGGCTGCATTTTCTCCAATTGGCGATGCCTCTAATCACATTACAATTTCCAGAGCTTCACTGGGCGTTGATATGTTTTGTTGCATCAATGGTAGCCGAATATGTGGTAGTAGTGCCGCGACGAACCACTCTTTATGTTGGGTGATGCTCATATCAAAACTAACCCTTTCCATCAGTGTCTTGAAATGCTGGTCGAAATCCCACACCATCTCATTGGGATACTACTTAATTTCTTTCAATTCCATAATATATTGAGCCTCAGACTTGGGCTTTCTGAATTATGCAATCAGCCCATCCTGAATCTCATATAATCACTTTTCTGGGGCTCCTGTAGGAACTAGAACAAACTTCATAAACCAATCTAATGCACGACCTTGCAGGGTTGTTGCTAACTGTCCTTTTTTAGCGGCGTCATCAGTGATCTGTTTTACGGTCCAGACTGCTTCACACAAAAACCAATACTACTTTGGGTTGTCTGTCCCACTCTCGTGGAACAATGGTAACTTAGCATCATAGCCCTCCATTATGGGCTTCCTTCCTCCTTTCGCTGAACTACTACCGATTAACTTCTGTGGTACTAATGAACTTGGCGGTGTCAACATGGTATTTCTTGCTATCTGAGAGATAGTGAGCGGAGGTGTGCGTACGTTGGTGTTGGGGTTTGGTCCTGCCTCTATCCTGGGCGTAGCCTGGTTTTCCTTGTCAGGACTGTGAGGTCGCTTCGTCCCATGTGGGATTCCTTCATGACCTTGCAGTTTGACTGCAGTAGGACTTTCTCCCATCCTCTGCCTCGTTTCCTGTTAGAACCTCGCTCCTCCCCTCGTAAGACCACTGTCTTCCTCAACTTCACTCATAGTCTCATCATGGCCTGCACCCATCTACCCATTATCATTCCATATACTACCCCCCAACTGCCACGATACCCATGGCCTCCGCCCACCACGCTGTCTACTGATCAAGATGCATCTTCAATATACCCTTTTCGTAAATAAGCATTTTAATCGACAGTTGAAGTGACAACAGAAACCTGCCCTAGGGTTCGCGAAAAAAATATCTTTCAGCTTCGCTATAGGATTTATGAGTATCAACCACAAACTCTGTGATATAGCCCTCTAGGATGCTATCAAACCACACTTCAATAGCCCACGATGCTTTATTATCAACTTCCGGCAGCTCTTGAATCAACTCGGGGTTCCACATCGTCGGTTCGCCACCTTGGACGTTCCTCTTTTGAAAGGTCAACTTCACCAACCATTCGAACGATAGGACCGAGAACTCACATAAGAACCATTCATGTGGACCATCATGAATATATCTATCTACCCATTGACCTACTATCAGTCGAGTGTTCTGGATTTCTTCTTCAGTGAATTCCTGCAACTTCTGATCAAACCATTCTTGGATCTCCAGTTTTGTTGGGTGCCACAAGATATCCTCCTTTTACTTTGCACATGGTCCCAGCAACGGAACCATTTATTGACTCAATCCTAGTCGATAGGGGTTCCCATCACTGTCGACACCAACCCAACGCAACCTCCCTAAGCATCGGCCCAGACAGGTTTTACCTTTCTCAGCAACACCTGGACAACAAATGAGGTCTCACCCGAGGCGATCGAGGGAGAGTGGATGGAACCATGTTTCCGCCAAATGAAGGAGGATGTTGCAGCATCAGCTAGTTAATCTTATTGTAGCATTCAACGATAAATCTATATATTCACTTCGACATCATTTAATGGAAACATTCATTGTTACGATAGATTATAACATTAAAGCGACTATTGCATCAAAGAAACATTACATTATCAACAAAAGACAGAAGATACATCAGGATTGCATAGAAACAGTTTCATTACATCATGTTATTACTGCAAAAACCCAATACAATGCCTCTGTAGATCACAAACTTCGGCAGTTCTGCACCAAAACATACCAAAAGCTTTTATGCCTAATCTTGCTCTCCTTACTTCTATATATTTTGATCTACAACTTCCTGTCTATATATAGGCTTCCGCCTTTACAATGTTTGTCCACTTACTAACATCTTCCTAACTGACTTTTGGACAAATGACTCAAAATCTAATTGACACAGTCCAAATGACCCAAAGAATCCGCCTATTGCAGTATACTTAACTTGACATTACATCTCACGTGGTCCAATGACCCAAAAACCCGCCTATTGCAGTACAAACAACTCAAAAAATACATAAAATAATAGAGCCTTCTTCCTTTCACGACCTCGTCTAACATGTCGCAGCATCGGATATGCTGCGATTCATCCTTACCAAACTGCCTGCCGACAGGATTACAACAAGGGTCTCTCCGCATCATCAGTTCACATCACCTGGAAAAGATCCTTAAGAAGAATTCACATGGTGTCATCGATCAACTCTATTCGATTTAGATGCACCCATCAACAATCTCCCCTACTTCCTTGGATAGATATGCAGGTGTCTTTGTTGAACCAGTGGACTTGTTGCCTTCAAGAGATATTTTCGGTAAGACTTTAGCCACATCTACATCTCAGTAGGGAATGTTGGCTATTTTGCATGCAGTACAAAAGTGGTAGCAATACCTATTAGGGAATCATTTCTGCATCAAGACTGATATCCAGAGTCTAGAAAATTTCTTGGAACAACCGATCTCCTCCCCATCGCACCTGAAATGGGTTATCCAACTCATGGGTTATGCCTATACGATCACTTACAAGAAGGGTAAGCATTGTTGATGTATATGTAACTTCGGAATGTATTTCACATATATGTATATTGTATTCCTATAGAGATGTTATTATTCCTCTATACGAAAGTGTCGTCATTTATATTGTAAGTGTCGTAACTTATACTTGGTGGGTTATTAGACCACCTTGTTGGGGTTGGCCCTGTGTAAGTCATGTGGGTCAAAGGGTTATTAGACCACCCTATTGGGGGTTGGCCATGTGGGTCAAAGGGTTATTATACCACCCTAGTGGGGGTCGGCCCAGTCAACATTATGTTAAGTGGTTAAGTTGAGGCCGACCTAGTTGAGTAAAGGTCAAGTCAAGTTAGTGTATAAATAGAGAGTGTGTCTCTCTCATTTTACACATTCTATTCTCTCACTCACACTTGGGAGAGTGGCGCACTTGTGGATGAGGAGGCTCTGCTTCTAGGAGAAGAGAATCTCTTGTATTTTGGTTGTATCATTGCTCTATCTATCTTTGATGAAGTTATTGGGGTTTTTCACCTTTATAGTTTTCCCTAAGTAAACTCTGTGTCTCTTGTGTGCTTGCATTATTGTGTCCATGATTGATATGCTGTAGATTTGTTGTACATGTTGTTCTCTCAGTTAAGATCCTAGATCAAATTGAAGTAAATTCTAAAAATTTAACATGGTATTAGAGCTAGTCTAAAAGAAGGCATGATATGGAATATATGACACTTGTTGCACTTACGATGCTAGGGCTTGATATAACAGAAACCATTCATCATAAAACTTTCACTATAAATCCATTTTGGAAAATTTTTCGGATCGGAAACCTTTACAGGTCGAAGATAAGATCCCCATGTACCTTGTGTCCAAAGGACAACCTCTAATTCGTTGTACTTTGTGATTTATGAGCTGTACAATATAGGGTTTCTGCCTCTTCCAGATCTGAGTCAAAATCAGGTGACCTTGGGAAAAAGGTCATAACTTGGGCTAGGAATCTCCAAATGAAATTTCATAAAAAGTGACATGTAGTACACAGACTGTACTATATCAAGAAAAAATTTCAGAGGCCGAAGTTGAATCGGTGACACGTGGCACGCTATACAAGTTTTCTCTCTGGTATTATCGCATAAACAGGTCACGTTGCGACACTTCGCATAACTCTCTCTTAGAGAATCCAATTGAGGTTAGACCTATCAGGATGATAAGATTACAGGTCGGTTTATCTCAGGAAAATTTTGCAGAGGCAGAAGTTGAACCAGTGACACAAGGCACGCCGTACAAGTTCTCTCTCCTATATTATCCCATAAAAAGGTCATGTTGCGACACTTGGCATAAATCTCTTTCAGAGAATCCAATTGAGGTCAGACCTATCGGGATGGAAATATAACAGGTCAGGCTATCTCAGAGAAATTTTTCATACCCTGTGGGTCGAAAAGTTTGGAGTTACACCAGAAACAATCAGGGACATATTTCTGTCAAAACATAATTATTTTTGAGCACCTTCATTCATGGCTTCAAGAATTTAGGGCTTCGAAGAAAGTTGGAATTTCTCTAATCGGAGACCATGGATGGATGCTACTCATCAAAATCAAAATTTAAAGACCAAGATCAGATTTTTTGGTTGGGCAGAAGGCCGGGCTTGATCAAACCCCAGTTAAGGACTTTGATCGGAAAGATGGAAAATTAGGGCTTCTGCAAAACTTGAAATTTTGGAAATCTGTGACCACAGCTAGAAGCTCCTCAGAAAAATTGAAGCTTAGAGATTTGAATCAAATATTTTGGTTGGGTGAAGCTCCAGGAAACTCAAAACCTAATTCAGGGTCCTCCATAGTGAATCCAGAAATCTAAAAGGCAATTTCAAGGGGTGAAACTTTGCAGTTTTCAAATTCTGAATATACTAACTTGATCAGCTCATCAAGGCGCATATTTCTATCCTTTCGGAAGTTTGAAATTCAAAGTTTGAATTTTTGGGGTTTCCTTGACAAACCCTAATCCATCTCTAGGTCCAGTTCCTGCAAATAGAGTGGATTGGGTTAATCCTAGAAGAAGATGGATTGGTCACCTGCATAAGTGAAGAAATTCCTGTCTCAGAGGGAGAGGAGGCTAAGGCCTTCCATAAGAAGATTACAAGCAATCTTGACAGGTATGGCTTATAGGTATGTTTCATGGTTAATTTTATCATATGTTTGTCTTCATATCATTACAATACAATCTTGATTAATTACTAGACTTGTCATATCACCTTAATAGAAGATATTCATTGATTAAGGTTTTGACACTTATGAATGTACTAATGCATTGTGATGTTGTATGAGGTTTATGTTGTTCGCTAACATAAAAGGTACACGAAGAAAGACAAATCATGTTCTACTTCAAGAACATATGATCATGGTGACATGAAGACAAATATTCATCCATTGTCATGGATCACATAGAAGATCTACTTTCGAGGTATGTATAACTTGGTCCTACAATGGTTAACCTATGAGACATGCAGGTTACTAGCACAAGTCACTGAAGAGAACCATAAGACATTATGCGGGTATGTTATACATAACTAGCTAGCATGCTAATCTAGGTATGTTTTTCCTATATCAAGCTAGAATCCTACCTTATGTTAGGATCTTATACTGTTGTGTTGTTGATAATGATTATTCATGAAGTCATAGGTTTGAATAGTTATGGCTGTATGCATATTATGTTTCTTACCATAATTGATGATATGACTAACCAGAAGAATCATGAAGGTATAGGTTTGAGTAATCACGGGTTTATGCATTGATGATTTAACTAATCAGAAGAGTCCTATGATCAAATAAGAATATGCATGAGTAAAAGAAGACTTCCCTGAAACCTTGAATACTAATGTTTATTATTTGTGAATGATCATGACTATACATGTTTAAGATTATTGTGTTTTGATAGTATTAAGATTATACTAATAAATGTGTGATTATGTATGATACCTCAAGGATAACACAATGATGATACTAATAAGCATGCATAGTGATTAAGGATGGATGTAAGTTCAAGGACATGTAATCCAGGAAGCAAAGATCAAGAGGGAGCACACTTCAGTAGTTTCTACAAGGATGCAGATATTCAGAGGGAGTTGACCATCTTTCTACATTCCACAATAGAAAGGTGTAGAAGAAGCTACTTCAGCAGCTCCTGCAAGGAAGCAAAGACTCAGAGGGAGTCCACCCAACAACCAAACAAAGATAAGTATTTTTAATTATCATTTATTGCATATTTGTTTGTTTAAATAAAATTGTTCAATGATGTATATGCTCATGTTCCTAGACTTAGGATATGTATTGTGCATATTGGAATGATTGCATTAATGAATAGTATACTACTAATATGCATGTGATGGGTAAGTGGCCTATGGCACTGTACAACATTCAGGGCTACTTATCTAGAATGAAACCTCTTTGCTGACATGTTGGGAGTAGTGCAAACTCTTAACAATGTTCTGGTAGAGACTGGAAGGCATCTAGAAAGTTGTGGAACATGGATAAATGTTGTATTGAAGCATTGGCTATGATAATTGCATGACTATATGACATATTTATTTATGTGTAAGAATTTGTCTGGAAATTATGAGATGTTTCTAATCATGCAATTTTACTTGTTTTGTAGAAAAGACCGTATACCTTCACCTACAAAAGAAGGACTACAACATTTGTTCAAGCAACAAAATTATCTATTGAAGATATTGAAGTTCCCAGGATACGAGAAGAATGCCATGATCCGTTGATCATGAAGAATGATGTTTGGGATGCAGTCCCCAGAGCTGAAGGGAAGTCTGTCATGAATTCCAGATGGAACTATCAGATCAAACATGCTGCAGATGGCAGCATAGAGAAATATAAAAGTGATGAAATAGAAGATACACCAGATGGATTTCAAGACAGCCTTCTTGAATTGTGTAGTCATATATGTGTGCAGAACTTGGTAGGATAGACAGATTTCTATCCAGTTTGGGCTTTACCAAGAGTAAAGCGGATTCCAACCTTTACTACAAGGTTGAGGAAGGAAATCCAGTGATACTACTTTTGTATGCGGATAACTTGTTTGTTATAGGTGAAGATAGATTGATTGCCGACACGTAGCGGAAGCTTGCTGCTGAGTTTGAGATGAAGAACTTGGGGATGATGCACTATTTGTTTTTGGCATGGAGGTGTGGCAGAGTGCAGATGGAATTTTTCTTGGACAAGGGAAGTTTGCAGTAGAGATCCTAAAGTGGTTCCGGATGATGGATTGCAAGGCCATGGCCACACCTATGGGATCGAATCTGAAGCTTCTTTGTGATGCTTCATCTGAGCCGGTTGATGTCTCTATGTATCGTCAGATGATTGGGTCCTTGATGTACTTTAAGAACACGAGACTAGATATTTGCTTTGCAGTGAACACATTGAGCCGGTTCCTGACGGATCTGAGGAGTGTTTACCTGGGTTTTGTAAAGCATGTTCTGAGGTACAGTGGATTATGGGCTCAAGTATGAAGTGAATCAAAAGTTTAACCTGTAGTGTTATGTTGATTCAGATTGGGCTAGCAGTGCTGCAGATAGGAAGAGCACATCTGGATGCTACTTCAGTATGGGATCAGGTGTGATCTCTTGGTTTAGCAGGAAGCAGTCCTATGTAGCACTGAGTACAGTTGAGGCAGAGTATGTTGCAGCATGTTCAGCCAGTTGTGAGGCAGTATGGCTACGGAAGCTACTGTCTGAGTTATTTGATCTCCCATTGGATGCTACTGGTATCTTTTGTGATAACTAGAGTTGTATGAAGTTGTCCGAGAACCCAGTGTTTCATGATAGGTTGAAACACATAGAGATCAAATATCATGATATCAGGGATATGGTGTAGAGAGGAGCTGTGAAGCTCTTGTACATTGCGACGAATGAGCAGATTGCAGATGTGCTGATGAAACCACTAGCCAGAGTGAAGTTTGAGTACTTCAGAGAGAGGCTTAGTGTTCTTCGGATTGATGACACTTTGAGGAAGAAGTGATGGACACATTTGCAGAGGCCATTCCAAGCATGTTGGAAGGAGGATCCTTCACATGGCTGTGGATGTAAGCGTTGGATGATGAGCATCAGGATGATGCTGGATATGATCAGTTGGATCATTTATATGTATATGTATGTATGCATCATGTTGGATTCTAGATATGATCAGTTGGATCATTTATGTATGTACGCATCATGTTGGATGTTGGATATGATCGGTTTGATCATTTGTATGTATTTTGTATATGCATCGTGTTGGATGCTTGGACCATGTCTCTATATATGTATCAGGTGGATACGTTGTATGATCAGGTAGATCATGTATGATCAGGTGGATCATGTATCTGTATATGTATCAGGTGGATACATTGTATTATTAGGTAGATCATGTATGTTGATATGTATCATGTATGATCAGGTGGATCATGTATTTGTATTTGTCTCAGGTGGATACATTGTATGATCAGGTGGATCATGTATGATGATATGTATCAGGTAGATACTTGGTATGCATCAGGTAGATGCATGATATGATCAGGATGATCGTGGGTGATGAGCTTCAGGATGTTGCTCCAGGTGACTTGCAGTAGGATGTTGTAGTGATGATGATCAGGATGATCATGTATACATCAGGATGATTTATGGTGAGTATCAGGTTGATACTTTATGGCTGTTGATTAGGTTGTACAGATGAGCATATAATTTGGCCCTGGGAGATTTACAAATAGTCTTTCGAGGTTTTGCCTATGGCATATAATTTGGCCCTGGGATATATAGCAAATGCTCTTTCGAGGTTTTGCTATGGGAGGACATATAATTTGGCCCTAGGATATCTGCAGATAGTATTTCGAGGTTTTTCTTATGGCATATAATATGGCCCTGGGATATCTGGTAGATGCTCTTTCGAGGTTTTGTCGTATGGCATATAATATGTCCCTGGGAGATCCGATAGGTTGGGCTGTGTGCCCATAATAAGTCCTGGGATGCTCTTGCAAGGTTTTGCCATGACCACATATAATCTGTCCCTGAGAGATCCTATAGGTAGAGGTGTGTGCTCGTAATAGCCTGGGATGCTCTTGCGAGGTTTTGTGGTGACCACATATAATCTGTCCTTGGGATATCCTATAGGTAGAGTTGTGTGCTCGTAATAGCCTAGGATGCTATTGTGAGGTTTTGTGGTGAGGTCACATATAATATGGCCCTGGAAGATCCTATAGGTAGAGCCATGTGCTTGTAACAGCCTGGGATGCTCTTTTGAGGTTTTGTGACGCACGTAATAAGTCCTGAGGATTACATAGTATGGCCAGTGATGACGAAGTCCTACAGGTGGTGGGCCTACATCCAGTATGAAAAAGGATTGGCTCTATAGAACTTCCTATGGTGAGTAGATTCAGAGATTGATTGAGATAGCAGCAACAGTGACGATGATGATGACTCGATGACGATTATCCAGTGACGATGATCTAGAGAAGAAGACTTGTGCGAGAAGACCTATGTCGAGAAATACCTTCCTAGTTAAGAGGGAGTGTTGATGTATATGTAACTTCGGAATGTATTTTACATATATGTATATTGTATTCCTATAGAGATGTTGTTATTTCTCTATACGGAAGTGTCGTCGTTTATATTGTAAGTGTCGTAACTTATACTTGATGGGTTATTAGACCACCTTGTTGGGGTCGACCCTGTATAAGTCACGTGGGTCAAAGGGTTGTTAGACCACCCTAGTGGGGGTTAGCCCAGTCAGCATTATGTTAAGTAGTTAAGTTGAGGCCGACCTAGTTGAGTAAAGGTCAAGTCAAGTTAGTGTATAAATAGAGAGTGTGTCTCTCTAATTTTACACATTCTATTCTCTCACTCACACTTGGGAGAGTGGCACACTTGTGGAGGAGGGGGCTCTACTGCTAGGAGAAGACTATCTCTTGTATTCTAGTTGTATCATTGCTTTATCTATCTCTAAGGAAGTTATTGGGGTTTTTCACCTTTATGGTTTTCCCCAAGTAAACTCTGTGTCTCTTGTGTGCTTACATTATTGTGTCCATGATTGATATGTTGTAGATTTGCTGTACATGTTGTTCTCTCAGTTAAGATCCTAGATCAGATTGAAGGAAATTCTGAAAATTTAACAAGGACAATATGGTGGTAGATGCTCCTTCTCACACATTTGATGACCCAGTTTCTCTTACAACTATTTCTCTGCTTGTTCCAAATTGGTTGCAATCTGTTCAACAGGGTTATCTCTTCTATGAACTCCATGCTTCTTCATCGGTGTGGCACTTTGGGTTCCTCAAAATGTATGACCAGGAACAATGTAACTTCTTTTGGTAGGGACTGAAAATTAAAATTCAACAGATGGGGGTTGAATGTGATAGTTTCCAGGTCAACAAGGGTGAAACGACACTCCTTTCGGGACTGCTCAAACTCTTTCCCATCCCTACACAGATTTGAACAACTATTTCTACGGATTTCCTAAAAGTGCTCCAGTGGTACAATACCACATCTAAAAGGACACCATATGAAGCAGTCTATGGACAAGCACTGCCATTTCTTATTCCATACACCCTCAACATCTCCCAATTTTAGGCAATTGAATCGGTTCTTCGAAACCGCAATCAGATTCTTCTCATTCTACAGGACAATCTTCACATGGAAAGAATTCAACTGACTAAACAAGCCGATCAACACTGTTCTAAGCACACTTTTCACGTAGTTGATATGGTTCTTCTTTGTCTACAACATTCCAAGCAACCCTCCCTGAAACTCAAAACGCGTCAGTGGCCCGGAATGCAACCCGAGGAAGCTACCGGGGAACCACTCCTTCATATTCTGCATCAATTTCCACATCTAAAGATTTGAGGACAAAGCTTTTTCTAAGGGAGAGGGGATGTTAGGAACCCATGTCAACCCTTCTATTTACTTTGTTAGTATATTGTTGTTGGACGCATATGATTTATAAGTTGTGTCGTAGTAATTGTTGATCCATAGTTTTTATTAGCCCATGGTTTGTATTGAAACATGGTATTGACCCATGGTATTGGCGCCTATACTTAGTATGTAAGTTTGTGTTGAGACCAATGAAGGTAGCGTGAAGTTATTTGTATTTAGCTTGCACAAAGGAGGTTGCCCCCTCGAAGTGGCCTGCAATCAATAAAGTGATTCTGAGTTTTGTTATTTTTGCTATCTCGTGTGTTTTCATTAATTAATTATTGTAGGTTCTTCACATCAGCTTGGAAGAAAAAATGAAGTAATATTTTGAATTTGAAATCTTTGGGTTAGATGAAATGATCGGGGGAATCAAAGACAATATGATTTGAAGAAGTAGCATAGACATAAGGAGAATGTGAACACATATGTGCGTAGAATCAATATAGTAAGCGAAACTATAGCAAGATACATTGCAAGAGAACCTATGCGAATAATTGAACTAGAATACATCAAAAGTGCATGTAGTAGGAAGCAAAGTGGAGAACAAAATATAGTGATAATTGTGCACACAGATCTTACGATAGTGTGGAAAAAGTAAAAAAATATCTATTATATCTCAGGGTGGTAGGATGGGGAAAGGAAAGGAGATTGTATTCTGCTCTGAAGTTGGTTCATGAACACATCAAGTCAGTTCTTGCATGGAGGATTGGTGTCCTCACAGGTTGAAGCCTACATTAGCAAGTTGGTGCTTGCGTGGAGGATTGGTGTCCTCATAGGTTGGATCTTGTAGTTTACGAGTTGGTGGTTGCATGTGGGAGCGGTGTCCCAATTATATTGGTCCCTGAGTGAGTTGGTGTTGACATCATTGGAGATTGGTGTCTCCCATATTTCTATGTAATTTCATTTTCATACATATATACAAAATTTTCTTCAAATATTCTGCGCACAATTGGTTTTTATTGATGTGTTTTTAAATAGCAATTGGTGCATGTTTTTAAAAGTGAAAAATTACTTTTTATTCACATGATACTGATTCGCCTCCTTTCTCAGTATCATTAAGAATTCCAATAACAAATTGATCAGGCTCTAAATATAATTATGCAATAGTTACCTTTTGTAAAGTTGGCACATGGTGTAGATTAAAGAATTGCTCCATTTGGAATATCCATGTTATTGGATCATTGCTATCAAATTTCGCATGTCAATATTGGGAATAAATCAATTCCTTGGACCTGATTTGAACCCATGATGATGCAATGGATCATCAAATTTTGTGGATCCAAAACTCTTATTCTCTAACTTCTTTTCAATTTTCTCAATATGTAACTGGAATAAGTCCACCTTTTCCTCCTTATCCTCTTCTTGAGTAGATGGATGTGTAGGAAGGCTAAGCATTATCTCATTAAAAAATACCGTCAAATATTGAAGATCATCTTTACTAGCCATCTTATCTTCCAAGTTAAATAAATCAACCATTTTCATAGTCCATTTAATCATATCTTCCAACTTGGAGACCATAAAAGATATGTCACCACTTTCATTTTAAGTCAGGGATGAATCCTCAGGTGGTTTGAGTGGAGTGTGATTTTTTCCACTACCTTTTGGTGGAATTTTGAACAATATAAATAAATATCACAACTTTGGTTCACGTTAAAAGCTATTCAATTTTCAAATGGTGTACCTTTTTCCAACCCTAATTTGAAGACTGATTTGCTAACTGAACTTTAAAATGAGATAAACCTGAAATTTCAGCTCCTCTAGGTCTGAAATATAGGTAATTGATATGTCCTCTTTCCAATGCCATAGGTTTATTTGAATTTGGATATGCCAAAACAAAGTTGTGACAATTTTCCGAACACTTGTTATTTTTTGGCTTTTTGTTAGAAAAACAGGATCACAGAGTAATAACAATAAACAAAAATGAAAATATAATCACCCAGACACATTACAAGAGAGACACCAATATATCGTAGTTCACCCAAGATGGGCTATGTCCACACTGAAATTGTCAGTCCTTAATATTCTACCATCCATCAAATGAAGGGATAAAACATGCAACACATCTGCTGCACTTCCTCTTCACTGTCTCACAGTCTCTCTTCACGATCTCAGAGATCTTTACTATGCATAATACCTAATACATCAACCCTAGCCATATTACAATGTGTTTCTTATAAAGGGGAAATACAAAGGGAAAATACCACGGGTTACCCAAAACCATGGGCCCGTAATCTGTTGGTGAAACAACCCCAAAATTTCCTTTGGGGGCTACGCCCCCCAGCCGGGGGAGTGCAACCACTCCCTAAGACCCCTTAGGGCATGTGCCAGGATCATAACCAACCTCGAGGTACAAACACGACGGAATCATCATCTACGAGATTGGAATATTAGGCTCCACAACCAACAATCTCCCACTTGGAGACTGATCACAACAACTCCACCGATGCTCTATTTGCTGGACCTTGGACTTGGAAAATTTCTCATCTTCACCTTCATGATAGAAGGCCAACTGAAACCGAGCAACAAATTAGTTTCTCTTTGGTCACTACCTTTGTGAACATGTCTGCAGGATTCTGGCTATTATGTATATTTTCCAGCTTCAACAGTTCATCTTCCAGAACGGAGCATATGAAATGGTAGTTGAGCTATATATGTTTAGTCCTGGAATGGAATGATGAGTTCTTTGCAAGATGAATGGCACTCTGGTTGTCACTATACAACCATCTATCCTTCTTCTTCTTACCCAATTCCTCCATAAACATCTGCAACCAAATCATCTCTTTACTAGCCTCTGTAATAACAACATACTCTTCTTCCATTGTTGAAAGTGCAACAACCTTTTGTAGTTTCGAAATCCAGCTTACTGTTGTTCCACATACAGTAAGAACATACCCTGTGGTGCTCCTCCTGCTATCCTTATCAACTGCCGTATGAACATCAACGTATCCCTGTAGAACAATGTCTGAACCTCCAAAACATAATGCTTGAGTGGTAGTACCTCTCAAATACCCGAGAATCCACTATACTTCCTTCCAATGTTCTTTACCTGGATTGTTCATATATCTCCTCACAACTCCCACTGTATGTGCAATATCTAGTTTTGTGCACACCATGGCATACATCATGCTGTCAACTGCTGATGAATAGGGAATCTTGGACATGTAATCTATATCTTCCTGTGTCTTGGGACACATTTCCTTACTTATTTTGAAATGGTTGGCCAAAGGTGTACTAATTGGTTTTGCATTCTGCATTCTGAACGTCTCCATCACCTTTTGTATGTACTCACCCTGAGACAATTTCAACTTGCCATTTTTCCTGTCTCTTGTTATTCTCATACCAAGGATTTTCTTTGCAACACCCAAATCCTTCATCGCAAATGAATTTACTAACTTCCTTTTGAGCACATTTATTTCCGGCATGTTAGACCCTACAACAAGCATGTCATCCACATACAATAATAAGATAATATAACTTCCATTATCTAGCCTCTTGAAATAAACACAGTGTTTCGAATGACATCTACTATAACCTTGTTCTGTCATAAACCTGTCAATTTTTAAATACCATGCCTTGGAGCTTTCTTCAAGCCACACAAGCTCTTTTTTAGCCTGTACACCAAATTCTCCTTCCCTTTGACCTCACACCCTTGTGGCTGCTGCATATATATATCTTCCTCCAAATCCCCATGGAGAAAGGTTGTTTTTACATCTAACTGTTCAAGATGCAAATATTCTACCGCGACTAGACTTAAAATAGTCCGAATTGAAGTCATCTTAACAACATGAGAACATATTTCATCAAAATCTATACCTTTCTTCTATGCAAACCCCTTTACAACAAGTCTGGCCTTATACCACTTCTTACCTCCTTCTTCTTCCTTCAACCTGTAAATCCATTTGTTCCGCAATGCTCTTTTACCAGCAGGAAATTGAACCAAATCCCAAGTCTGGTTTCCTACCAATGAGTCCATCTCCTCATTCATGCCTTGCTCCCACTTCTTTCTAGTTTCCACCTACATTGCTTCTTCATAACATTCTGGTTCACCAGCATCAGTCATCAATAAATAATACATTGAAAGAGAGTATCGTTCAGGGAGTCTACTTAACCTGGTAGATCTTCTTACACTTGCAGGAGTTTCAGGTACTTGTTGTTGTTCTTGATTTTATGGCACCTTTGGAAGTTCATTTTCTTCAATTTCATCAATTACTGTGTACTCTGTGTTTTCCTTTTCCTGTTTCTTTCCCCGCAATTGATATTTATACATGACCTTTTCATTGAATATCACATCTCTGCTCCTAATGATTTTTTTATTTTCATAATCCCATAAGCAATAACCAAAATCATCAACCCCATATCCAATAAAGGTACATTTCTTGGATTTAGCTTCAAGCTTTGTTCTTTTTTATTTATCAATATGGACAAATGCTTCACAACCAAACATTCTCAGAAATGAGTAGTTTACATTTTTAACTGTCCATGTCTCCTCTGGAATACCACCATCCAAAGCACTTGAAGGCCCTCTGTTTATTAAATAAACAACAGTATTTACAGCATCTACCCAAAATTGTAAGGGCGACCCTGCATGCAATCTCATACACCTTGCACGCTCCATGATCGTTCTATTTATCCTTTCTAACACACCATTTTCTTATGGTGTTCCTGGGACTATCTTGTCTCTACGAATACCATGGTATGAATAGTAACTATCAAACTCCTTGCCGCAATACTCACCTCCATTATAAGATCTGAGACACTTCAACATTTTCCCTATCTCATTCTCAACCAAAGATTTCCACTTCTTAAAAGTAGCAAACACATCAAATTTATGTCTAATGCAATAAACCCAAGTTTTTCTAGTTGCATCATCAATAAATGTAACATAATAATGAGAGCCACCAAGAGATTGTACCTGATTCGGTCCCCATACATCTGTATGCACAAGATCTAATTTTTCATTCTTCTTTTGTTTCCCAACCTTAAGAAATCTGACTCTCTTCTGTTTTCCATAAACACAGTTCTCACAGAATTCCAAACTTACCTGCTTCAAATCTGGCAGCAACTTCCTTGAGTGGAGAATCTGCATGCCCTTCTTACTCATGTGGCCAAGCCTATGATGCCACAATGATGTATCTGTTCCTGTAGAAGCTAAAGAGATAGAATGGTTAGTATTATGAGGACATATATAAAACGTACCTACCCTGTCTCCTTTTGCTATCACCATTGATCCTTTAGTGATCTTCCACCACGTTTCTCCAAACGTAGATAGACAACCACCATCTCCCAACTTCCCTATTGAGATTAGATTTCTTTTCATAGCAGGAATATGCCTAACATCTTTTAGGATCCATTTAGTTCCATTCTTAAATTTTATCTATACCTTATCCATTCCAACAATTTTACATGGCTCATCATCACCCAATAAGACATGTCCAAAATCACCTGGAACATTTGCTTCCTAGGTAGTTTCCTACTATCCATCTCCTTTCTTCTTTAAAGATCTGCAGTCTTTCTTCAGGTGTCCTTTCTTTCCACAGTTCCAACACTCTATTTTTCCCAGTCTGGACTTGGATCTTCCCATTTTAGACTTGCCACGATTACCTTGTCTCTTTTCTTTCTCCCTTTGTCTTCCCCTGCTCTCCATGGTCAACGCATTACCTGATGTATCACCTGTGCTTTTTCTTCGCATTTCCTCACTAAGAATAACACCAATAACATCATAAAATTTCAAGGTGTTTGAACCAGAGACAGAGTTACTTACAACCATGACCAAGCTATTCCATCTTTCTGGCAATGAACACATGAGTAGAAGATCCCTAACCTCATCATCAAAGTTCACACTTACAGAACTTAGTTGATTTGTTACCGTATTAAATTCATTTAGATTATCAAAAACAGATCTACCTTTGGATATCTTCATATTAAATAAACGCTTCATTAGAAATACCTTGTTGGAGACCGAGGTTTTTTCATAAAACTTGCCCAATGTGCTCATCAAACACTCCGTTGTCTTTTATTTTGAGATATTGAAAGCCACCGACAAATCCAGGGACAACCGTATTGTTCCTAGTGCCTTTCTATCAATAACCTCCCATTCTTCGTCCTTCATAGTCACCGACTGCTTTTCTCTTCCTCCCAACGGTAGGAATAGATCCTTCTGGTACAGATAGTCCTCCATTTGCATCTTCCATAACTGGTATTTTTGGCCATTAAATTTCTTGACCTTAAACTTTCCTTCTTCCGCCATTGCTCCCACTCAAACCAAAAACCCTAGTTTCCTGTGGGTTTATCTTCCAAATAAACCTTTGGCTCTTATTCCAATTGTTAGAAAAATAGGATCGCAGAGCAATAAAAATAAACATAAATGAAAATATAATCACACAGACACATTACAAGAGAGACACCAATGTATCATGGTTCACCCAAGATGGGATACGTCCACACTGAAATTGCCAGTCTTTATTATTATACCATCCAGCAAATGAAGGGATACAACCTGCAGCACATCTGCTGCACTTCCTCTCCACTATCTCACAGTCTCTCTTCATGATCTCAGAGATATTTACTATGCATAATACCTAATACATCAACCCTAGTCGTATTACAATGTCTTTCTTATAAAGGGGAAATACAAAGGGAAGATACCACGGGTTACCCAAAACCATGGGCCCGTAATCTGTTGGCGAAACAACCCAAAATTTTCCTTCGGGGGCCTACTGGCCCCCGCGCCCCCTAGCCAGGGGAGTGCAACCACTCCCCTGGAGCCCCTGGGGCGCATGCCAGGATCATAACCAAACCTGGGGTACAAACACGACTGAATCATCATCTATGAGATTGGAAGATCAGGCTCCACAACCGACACTTTTTAGAAGAGCAAGAGTTTATGGCCTGCCACGTGTCCAATATTTTGAGTTTGGTTCTAAAATTTCCACCCAAGGTACTGTGGACTTTATTATTCTTATGCAATAACTCTCACTCAATTTGGATCGTGCATGCTCCATATATAACTATTTTTTCCAGAACACCTGTTTTAGAATAGTTCATGGACTAGTAAAAAACCCTAACTTCCAATATGAATAAAACTGAACCTGTAATGAGTCAAGATTTGAAATTTTACCACATAGAGTTTGGAATGTTTTATATATGGGTTTTGAGTTTTTCTATCTGAATATTTGTAGAAAAAATATTATAGAAAAAAATTCCTAGATGTCTTGTTTTGGAAGAGTCCAAGCTCTGATACCAAATGTTAAGCAACAAATTCCCCAAAAGAGTATGAAAAGAGCATAAAGACTAGAAAGAGTACTCCATGCCTTTAATGGAGAAAATATATGAATGTCAAGAGTCTTCGAGGGGGGAAAATGTTGAAATATTGTAACTTCTAAGAATATTATATTGTGTACTTTATTATTCCGTAGATGTTTCATTCGTCCGACGAGACTTTGTTGTATATCCGGAGATGTTTATTCCTCCGTGGATAATGTGGTAACTTGGGTTATTAGACTTCCCTAGTGGGGGTCGGCCTTGTATGTGTTATGTGGGTTAAAAGGTTATTATACCACCCTAGTGGGGTCATCCCTATCACATTATGTAAAGTGGTTAAGTTGGGGCCGACCTAGCTTGTGTAAGAGACAAGTCAGAGTTGTCTATAAATAGAGGAGGTTTGTTCCTCATTTAAAACACATTACACTCACTTGTGATTGGTGAATAGGTGAGGGAGAGATATGATATGGAGGAGAAGGAGCTCATGTCTATGGTTTACATCTTTATATTTTCTGGTCATCTATATTGAGGAAGGTTTGCTAGGTTTTCTACCCCATGAGGGTTTCCCAGGATAAATCTGTCTCTTGTGTTTATGCTGTGCTTGTTGTTCTTTTAGTGATCTTGTATATGATATTGTTGTGAAATGGAATGTAATGCTGATATTTTCTATATTAGAATATTGAATCTTAACATGGTATTGGAGCTATCCTTAAGGAAGGCAATGTATGGCACTTACGACACTTGCTTCACTTGTGACAATTTGAAGGTTAGGGTTTTATATAGAAAAAACCAGTCATCATGGAACTTTCGCTATAAACCCATTTTGGAAAAGGTTCAGGATCTGAAACCTTTACAGGTTGTAGATAAAGTCCCCATGTACCTTGTGTCCAAGGTAAAACCTCATATTCATTTTACTTTGTGATTTATGATTAGTACAAGTTAGGGTTTCTGCCTCTTCCATATCTCAGTCATAAACAGGTGACCTAGGAAAAAATGTCACAACTTTGGCTAGGAAGCTCCAAATGAAATTTAATAAAAAGGGAAAGGTAGATAACGGACTGTAGTTTCTTAGGTAACTTTTTTAGAGGCCAAAGTTGAACCAGTGACACGTGGCACTCTGTACAAGTTCGCTCTCCTGTTTTATCCCATAAACCGGTCACGTTGAGACACTTGGAATAACTCTCTATTAGAGAATCCAATTGAGGTCAGACCTGTGGGGTTGGAAATACGACAGGTTGGGATACCACAGGAATAAGTTTTAGAACCTATGGATTCGTAATTTTGGAGTTACACCAGAAACAATCAAGTGCATATTTCTGTCAAAACAGATTTGGATTTTGAGCACCTTCATTCTTAAATCGTCACTGTTGTGGGAAATTAGGGTTTCAAGAGAAAGTTTAAATTCTTGGAATCAGATACCACGACTGAATGCTCCTCAGAAAAATCAAAATTTAGAGACCAAGATCAAAATTTTTGATTGGTCAGAAGGATGGGCTTGATCAAACCCCAGTTCGGGATTTTGATCGGAAAGGTGGAAAATTAGGGCTTTTGCAAAAGTTGGAATTTTTGAAGTATGTGACCACAGTTGGAAGCTCCTTAGAAAAATCAAAGTTTAGAGCTTTGGATCGAACCTTTTGATTGGGAAGAAGGGTGGGATTTATCAAACCCTAGTTTGGGGGTCCTATTGAGTGAATCCAGAAGTTTCAAAGGCAATTTTGAGGGGTCAAATTTTGCAGTTTTCAAAATTGAAGTATACTAGCTTGATTAGCTCAGCAAGCCACATATTTTCATCCATTCAGAAGTTTGAAATTCAAAGTTTGAATTTTTAGGGTTTCTTTGACAAACCCTAATCCAGCTCTAGATCCAGTTTCAACAAATCAAAGTGGATTAGGTTAAAATCAATCCTGACAGGTATGACTTCAAAAAATACAGGTATGTTTTGAAATATGATTCTTGATTAAGTTCATGATATGCTTGTCTTCATATTATTGAGGTTAGTACAATTATGATTGTTTGATGATGAATGCATGTGAATGATAGAAGACATTCATTGATTAGGGTTATGAAACTTATGATTGTACTAATGCACTTGTGAGGATGATGTTGTCTGCTAACAAGATATAGGTACATCAAGAAAGACAAATCAAGTTCTATGACCATGATGACATGAAGACAAAGACTCATCCATAATCTTCGATCACATAGAAGCTATACTTACGAGGTATGTATGACTTTGTTCTACTATGCTTAACCTATGAGATATGCAGGTTATAGCATAAGGTCTCTAAATCATTGAAGAGAACAAAGAAGATATTGTTTGGGTATGTTAAGACATAACCAAGCTTGATAATCCAGGTATGTTTTCCTATATCAAGTTAGAATCCTACTTTGTTAGGATCATAGGTAAGTATACCTGTGTATGAAATAATCACGACCATACATACTTAAGATGATTTAGAATTATAATGTTGTGATAATATTGAGATTATACTAATGAATGTATGTTTGTGTATGAGATCATGAGGATGACACTAGTGCACACTTGAGCATGCATAGTGGTACAGAATGAATAGAAGATCAAGCGGGAGGCAACCACACAAACATAAAAGATAAGTATTTGAGTTGTTATTTGAATTTCTGAAATAGTAAATGATATTGCTTGTAATAGTTGTATGCATATTTGTATTCCTAGAATATATCATGCTGAGTGTAAACATTCATATAGCATTAAACAGTATACTACTAATATGCATATGATTGGTAAGTTGGACAAACATTCCATTGTTGCTTGTCTAGAATGAAACCTCTTTGCTGACATGCTGAGAGCTGTGCATGCTCTTGATAGTATGTTTTGGTAGAGATGGAAGGCATCTAGATAGCCACTATATGCATACAGGATATGGAAAAGTGTTGTGCCAAAGTATTGGTCAAGATAGTTGTATAACTATGTAAATCATATTTGTATGCATAATAGGTTATCATGTCAACATGATTTGATGATTATGAAGTATTACTAATCATATACTTAATTTTGATTTGTAGGAAAGATCATGAAGAATGATGAACACTGAACAAGTGATGGATGTTCAACAAGAATATTTACAAATCAAACATACTATAGAAGGCTCGTGGCTAGAAGATTCTCTTAAAAAGAGAAAGAGGATCATGACAAGATGTTTGCTCCAAATTGCTAGATAAGACCATTCTCTTAATGGTGTAATTAAAGAAGAAGTGTGAATCGAGTAAACTCCCAGGATTCAATTGAAGAAAGCCCTGTACGGGTACCCAGGATCGATAGTCATTTGATGAGCTTAATGATCACCATGGGTGATGCAGATTTCAACCTTTGCTACATGGTTGAAGATGGTTTCTATATATAGATGACATGGATGCAAGAAGGAACTCACCATAGAGTTTGAATGATCCTGAGGCTCATATCAGTAGACCCATCTGATGGGAGATGGCACGGATAGATATGCAGAAGATCACTCAATATAGAGTGTGAATGATGTCCAGTTACAGAGGGAGAATTGATAGCTTCTTGACAAACTTGGGCTTTACCATAAGTAAAGTTGATCCTAACCTTTACCTTAAGGTTATGGATGATACTATTATTGTATAAGGATGATCTCTTTTTGACAGGGAATGAGAAATAGATCATGAAAAACAAGAAGAAGCTAGCTACAGAATTTGAGATGAAAGATCTCAGATTGATGCATTACTTCCTAGGTCTAGAAGTATGGTAAGGCTCAGAAGGAATCTTTATCAACCAGGGAAAAGTATGCTGTGGAAATCTTGATAAGATTTGATATGTTGGAATGTACAATCATGGCCACTGTCATGGGTTCTGACTTGAAGCTGTTAGCTGATGACTCATCAGGGTTAGTGGATGTGACTCTATGTAGATAGATTATTGGGTCATTGATGTATCTGACGAATACAAGGCTAGATATATGCTTTGTTGTGAACACCTTGAGTCAGTATCTAGTGTAACCTAGGTGTGTTCACTTGATAGCTGCAAAGCATGTGATGAGGTACCTAAAGGGTATGATAGACTTTGGTCTATGTTATCTTGGAGATCATGACCTCAGATTGTATGGCTACACAGATGCTGATTGGGCAGGAAGTATACATCGAGCGGATGTTATTGTCTAGGATCTGACATGATCTCATGGATTAGCAGGAAGCAGTATAGTGTGGCTCTCAGTATAGCTGAAGCAGAATATATATAGTTGCTTTCTCTGCTAGTTGTGAAGCGGTATGGCTTCAGAAATTGTTATCAAGATTGTTTGACTTAGAGATGGACTCCACTGTGATCTTGTGTGACAACCATAGTTGTATCAAGATGAAAGAGAATCTAGTATTCCATGATAAGTCAAAGCACATAGAGATCCGATATTTGTATATATGGGATATGGTGCAGAAAGGAGCTACCAAGCTCGAGTATGTGGGCATTGACAAACAAGTCATTGATATATTGACCAAACCTCTGTCTCGAGTAAAGTTTGAGTATTTATGAGACAAGCTTGGTGTTGTTCAGAAGGACCCTCCTCGAAAGGGGGAGTGATATGGTTGATGCTGATATTTGGATATTGGTATCGATGAGGATAATGTATCGATGATGAGGATACTTGTATCGATGACGAGGATACTTGTATTGATGATGTGGATACTTGTATCGATGATGAGGATACATGTATTGATTATGAGGTTACCTGTTTCGATCGTGAGGTCGATGATGAGGTTACTGGCTCCGACAATGAGGTCGATATATGGTCGTTAGACTTTTTCTAAGTGGATGAGGAGGGATTGTATCATCCTTAGACTTAGGTCCCTTAACACATCCATAGACTCTTGTCTTTGAGAAATATGTTGGTGAATGATGTAATGTGCACTCCTGGACTGCTCAGCATAGTAGTAGGTGATCATTCACAAAACCTGTAATGATGTAATGTTCGCTCCTGGATTAGCAGGTGATCATTCACAGGTTGTAAATCCTAGATATGATCTAGGTCACACCCCAGTTGAAATTGTACTGGCTCTGTGGATGACAGGAATGATGTAATGTTTGATCCTGTACTGCTTAGTGTAGCAGCAGGTGATCATTTGCAGGTCTTGTAATGATGTAATGTTTGCTCCTGGACTTCTTAGTGCAGCAGTAGGTGATCATTCACAGGTGACAAAATCCTAGATTTAATCTAGGTCACATCCAGTATGAAAAAGGACTAGCACTGTGGTCGAGATTGCATCATCCTTGAACGCTTGGTTCAAAATGTACGTGATGGGGATTGCATCATCCTGGAACCAATAGTTCAAAATGTACATGATGGGGATTTGTAATGTCCCAAATTTTTCATTGGGTCACAATGGCCTAATCACATTGTCCCTATTCAGTAGAGTTTGTCAAATTGATGCTAAAGTTCAAATAATTGCCAAGGAGGAAAATTACTAGTTTCCTAGGTTTGGGGCGGAAGCTTTGGGATTTGGAATAATGGGGATAATAAATGATGTTTGAACATTAGAATGGAATAAATATTTAATAAAGGACCTAAATAAATATATACAAGTGAAAATGAATGTGTCATTTGATCATGAAGCCACACGGAGGAAGTGGGACCCACATATGGCTAGATTTCTCCACTACACTTGGCATCATTCTCTCACCAATTCGAATTCAAGGTGAATGGTAACATACTTGGGGGATTCCAAAAGGTTTTATTCATGACATGAATCATCCAAGGTCTATATATAGAGGAAGAGTAACTCCCATGGAAGAGGAAGAGGCAATTTGGAGCTAGTGAGACACTTCGGCTAGATTCCCTAGCTCTATGACAACAATGATGAAAATTCTATGACACCTATGACACAAATCATACCTGAAGGATGATATATGACATATATGACATGTCAAGGCTAAAAATAGACTCCAAGAGGGTGCTCAATGGTGTTAGGGAAGCTAAGATGCTTCCACATGTGATTTGGTGGAAGTGGGAGACTAGGAATTGTTGTACAAGTGGCGTTCTTTGGAATCTCTTCCCAACTTGAGTTGGCATGAGTCTCTTGGAAGGAATTTGACCCATGGAGGAAATTAGAAATTTATAAATGTCAATAAAAAATAATGAAAATAGCTTTTTATCATTTGTAGAATTTGCAATTGCATTTGTGAAGAGGGAGAGCTAGTGGATGACTAGTTTCTTGCCTTAGCCAATTTCGAGGGTGAAAGATTCCCATCCAAGTTGGTAATTGGAAAGGCCATTCAGACCTTTCATTTGGAGCTTTAATGGATTTTTTATTTTCATGTGTAAGATACAGGGTATCTCATGGTTTCTTCTATTGCAGCTCACTCCTTCAACCATTTCCAATTTTGATGGCATATTCTTGATCCTTGAGGGAGGGCGTTTTTGGTGAGCTATTGTACTCTTTGGGGGAAATTATAATGCCCAATTTCTTTTTTAATATGAATTAAATACTCTATTATTCATCTCAAGAAAGTTTCAGGTGGAAATTCCAAGTAGAAATGTATAAATCTCATTTTTAATGGAAGAACAATGCCATTTACCCACTACCTTGTTGTGAACTAATGTATTGATGATGATTTCAAATGAATGGATGATTCTCTAATGAATTTGTGATTAATGGACTGCCATGGATGTGTTATACAAGTTTCATGTACTGTACTTGAGCATTCGAAGTATTTTTACTCAGTTTAATTGCATTGGGAGAAGAAATAGTGCCATTTCCCCAAGGGTCGAATTGGTGATTTTTGTAGTTGAATGGGAGAGGTTTGGAACAGATGTGATAATCAATTAATGGTGCACATGAGACCTTAATAACTTCATTAATACATTCCCTACATATTTTCATGAATTTGAGTGGGTTTGGAGGCAATTGGGAAGCCATTTTCAGTACTTACCCCAGGGGGATTTGAACCCCAAATTACTAGTAAAATTGCATAATTGGTCCAGAATCTTAAGATAGTTTGAAGAGGTCTTTTGGTGGCCATATTTAATACATGAACATCATATTCAAGTTCTAATATAATTCATACACCTTACTTGAATATTTGAAGGCATTTGGAGTCAATTTGAGACCTAGAGACCAATACTAGTCAAAGGGAAATTACTAGTAAAGATCCCTCCATTGGCCAGAATTAAAAGAGGATTTGCAGAAGTATTTTAAAGGTCCAAAAGAATTCCTGAAATACATATTTATGTTATAAAATCATCCATATACCTTCTCAGAATATTTGGGAACAATTGGAGCAATTTGGGGACCTAGAGCTCAAAACTAGTCAAAGGTCAAACTAGGGAAAAAAGTGAAAAATTGCCATTTTAATAAAATTCCTAACAAGGGACATTACAGTGGTATCAGAGCATGGTCCTTGCACCTGTGGATTAGGTACATATATTCAAGAATAATAGGCAGCCATGTATTACTATTATGATGAATCCTATGAGTACAATTCTTATGAGAAATATGCAGATGCTTATGAGCAATATGAAGCAGAATGTGAATGGTACGAGGAAGAGGTGCCATCATGCAACACTTCTTACAATTTCAAGATAAATGAATATTATTCTTATGACTTTAAATCTGATGAATATGAGTGTGTCACACCAACCAAGTATAATTCTATGAGTGAGTTCCAAAGATGGAGAGCAAAATATAAAACCTTGCCCCAACAATATCAAAAATATCAATAATATCTTGCTTTTAGCAAAAATACACAAAATGCCATGTATTTTGAGTACTTTGCTGAACATGTTTTTCAAAATAGGCCCAAAAATGAAGATGTGGAGTTAGTAAAGAAAGGTTTATGCCCTTCTTGTAAAGAACCTTGGAGTGAGTATCATAGATGTGTGCATAAAATTATGTCCCACTTGAGGAGAGCTTTTGGGAATTCTTCAAAAAGAGATTCCAAAGATATTGATCATAAGGAAAACAAGGGGAAAAATGAATCAGCTTGCTTGAAGGATAAAAATGAAGAGACATCACAAGAGCATGAAGAAGATTCTATTGAAAATATGGAAGATCATTTCGAGACACCTTCTAGCTTAGACATGAACCAAAGAGCATCTACTGATGGATGCTTAAACTATGAAGGAGTACCTACTGATGGGTGATCACAACTCTATGTTGGTGACATAGAGATTACTTTTGAAATTGTTGCTGCAAGCCCAAGTTCCATTAAGCATGATAATGAAGACCTTGTAGCAGTTGAAGAAGAACCAAGATCAACTTCCCCATCACCACTTGAGCTTCATGAAGTTGGTCCAAGCAAAAATGAAGATGATGCGGAGGTTCGTTTGCAAGAGCCTCATTTTCTTTAAGGGTCCTTAAAGATGAATGAAAATAAGATCCAAGAGTCCCTCACCATTCTCCATGACACTCAAGCATTGGTGTAAAATTCTTGTTGGAGAGCTACTTCATTGGAGGAAACATCCTTCCTTGAAGACATGGGGAAGATTCAAAGAGCAATGTGCCACATCAAAGGTAATTTCATGTCTTTGCTTTTTGATAGAAACCATTTGTTTGAGCTTAATGAATTGTTACATGGTGCATACATGAAGAATAATGAGGATATTCATAAGCTCACAATTCAAAATGAACAACTTGAAAAGTTGCAAGATACTTTTTTTTCCTCCTATGTTTCAGATTGTCAAATGGTAGATTGTTTGGAGGATTCTCATGACATGGTGGATCATGAGAAATGTGGGAATTTGAATGTGCTTAATGTGTTTGAAGATGAACTTGAAGATATACAAACACTTGATGTGGTGGAAGAGGAACTTGAATTGTCTCTTGATGAAGTTTATGCAATTTTTAAAGAAGAGCATGATTCCTCTACATTGGAACAAATATATGACAAAGGTTTCCCACTTTTGAAGGAGTTACATGATACTACCCACATGGATCCTTCCCTTATGAAACTTCTGCACTGTTTGATCATTTGGGTGAGTTAGTTCATTCTCCTACATCCTACAATTCCATGTTTTGCAGTATTAGTCTCAATGAAGTATGGGTGAAAGGGTTCTTTTTGATGGTGCCACATGAGGAGTATGGAACTCCTAGATTTACCTTTTATGATGACATGGTTGGAGCACATTCTTATTCACATTTGCAACAACATTATTTGTCACTTTATGATGATGCAAATCTACATGGATGCACCTATGATATGTATTTGAGTCACTTGAAGACTCATGGTTTTTCTTGCTCAACACTTGATTCATTTGATGTTGGGGGAACTCCATCCAACACTTGGGAGAATAGATTTATGATTGGAGAAAATTTTTGTTGGAAGCCACATACTTTGTTATATTTTTATGATTCTCACATTCATGAATGTATGGGTGAGACTTCTTTGAGTCATTTGAAGTCTCGTTTTTTTTGCTCATTATTTGGTTCAGATTTTAGTGGAGATTCTTCATTCACTTCTTGGATGAAAGAATACATGGCTGAATATTTTGATGCATATCACATACTTTTGGAGAAGCATTATAGGACATGGGATCCTCACCTATGTCATTGGAGCATATTTGATTGGTCACTTGAAGCTTGTATGCACTTGGAAAAAGGTGGTCTACTTGCTTGGAGGTATAAGCACTTTCATGACTCTTTGATGAAGCATATACTTGATGTACATTTTCATTATGTTGTTATGTACTTTTATGATATATATTTGGTACTCATGATGTTTGGAATAATGCATACAAGAAAATGGGATCCAGGAATCCTCTTATCTAATGGTGTGGGTTGGAGAGCACTCTTAATTGTTGGGGTGCAATACAAGCAATGGGACCTTGGAATAATTTTTGTCTCATTGGTTTCATTTTTTTGGGGGAAGAAAGCAGTATGGAAGATGGATTCCCCATTTAATAAAGTGATTTTAATCAGAGTAGTGCAGTAGCAAGCATGGTGGTTCCTCTCTAAAATCTTCATGGAAACTCAAAGACTCAAGGTTGGGCAATTCAATGGCAACTTCAAAGAATTATACAGAAAGTAGGTTCTTCAACACCCATGTTTAAAATTGCTTGAGGACAAGCAATATTGGGAAGGGAGGATTTGTAATGTCCCAAATTTGGCATTGGGTCACAATGGCCTAATCACATTGTCCCTATTCAGTAGAGTTTGTCAAATTGATGCTAAATTTCAAATAATTGCCAAGGAGGAAAATTACTAGTTTCCTAGGTTCGAGGTGGACGCTTTGGGATTTGGAATAATGGGGATAATAAATGATGTTTGAACATTAGAATGGAATAAATATTTAATAAAGGACCTAAATAAATATATACAAGTGAAAATCAAAGTGGCATTTGATCATGAAGACACATGGAGGAAGTGGGACCCACATATGGCTAGATTTCTCCACTTCACTTGGCATCATTCTCTCACCAATTCGAATTCAAAGTGAATGGTAACATACTTGGGGGATTCCAAAAGGTATTATTCATGACATGAATCATCCAAGGTCGAAATATAGAGGAAGAGTAACTCCCATGGAAGAGGAAGAGGCAATTTGGAGCTAGTGAGACACTTGGGCTAGATTCCCTAGTTCTATGACAACAATGATGAAGATGCAATGACACCTATGACACAAATCAGACCTGAAGGATGACATATGACATATATGACATGTCAGGTCTAAAAATAGACTCCAAGAGGGTGCTCAAGGGTGTTAGGGCATCTAAGATGCTTCCACATGTGATTTGGGGGAAGTGGGAGACTAGGAATTGTTGTACAAGTGGTGTTCTTTGGAATCTCTTCCCAACTTGAGTTGGCATGAGTCTCTTGGAAGGAATTCGACCCATGGAGGACATTAGAACTTTATAAATGTCAATAACAAAGAATGAAACCCGCTTTTGATCATTTGTAGAATTTGCAATTGCATTTATGAAGAGGGAGAGCTAGTGGATGACTAGTTTCTTGCCTTAGCCAATTTTGAGGGTGAAAGATTCCCATCTAAGTTGGTAATTGGAAAGGCCATTTAGAACTTTCATTTGGAGCTTTAATGGAGTTTTCATTTGCAGGTGTAAGCTATAGGGCAGCTCATGGTTTCTTCTATTACAACTCACTCCTTCAACCATTTCCAGTTTTGATGGCATATTCTTGATCCTTGAGGGATGGCGTTCTTAGTGAGCTATTGTACTCTTAGAGGGAGCTTCTAATGCCCCATTTTTTTTTAATATGAATTAAATACTCTATTATTCATCTGCATAAAGTTTCAGGTCGAAATTCCAAGTAGAAATGTATAAATCTCATTTTTAATGGAACAACAATGCCATTTCCCCACTACCTTGTTGTGAACCAATGTATTGATGATGATTTCGAATGAATGGATAATTATCTGATGAATTTATGATTAATGGACTTCCATGTATGTATTTTACAAGTTTCATGTACTGTACTTGAGCATTTGAAGTATTTTTACTCAGTTTAATTGCATTGGGAGAAGAAATAGTGCCATTTCCCCAAGGGTTGAATTGGTGATTTTTGCAGTTGAATGGGAGAGGGTTGGAACATATGTAATAATAAATTAATGGTGCACATTATACCTTAATAAAATTCTTAATACATTCCATACCTCGTTTCATAAATTTGAGTGGGTTTGGAGGCAATTGGGAAGCCATTTTCAGTACTTACCCCAGGGGGATTTGAACCCCAAATTACTAGTAAAATTGCATACTTGGTCCAGAATCTTAAGAGAGTTTTTAGAGGTATTTTGGTGGCCATATGTCATCCATGAATATAATATTAAATTATTAATATCATTCATACACCTTCCTTGAATATTTGAATGCATTTGGAGTCAATTTGAGACCTAGAGACCAATACTAGTCAAAGGGAAATTACTAGTAAAGTTCCCTACATTGGCCAGAATTGAGAGAGGATTTGAAAAAGTATTTTAAAGGTCCAAAAGCATCCCTGAAATACATATTTATGTTCTAAATTAATCCATATACCTTCTCAGAATATTTGGGAACAATTGGAGCAATTTGGGGACCTAGATCTCAAAACTAGTCAAAGGTCAAACTAGGGAAAAAAGTGAAAAATTGTCATTTTAATAAAATTCCTAACAAGGGACATTATAGGATTGCATCATCTCGGAACCACTAGTTCAAAATGTACATGATGGGGATTGCATCATCCCAGAACGAGTAGTTCAAAATTTACATGATGGGGATTGTATCATCCCTAGATTTTGGTCCCTGAATTGAATCGTAGACAGATGTCTCCGAGAAGTGGTACCTAGTGGATGAGAGGGGATTGTATCATCCCCAAAATTTGGTCCTTGAATTGATCCGTAGATAGATTTCTATGAGAAGTGGTCCCTAGTGGATGAGAGGGGATTGTATCATCCCCAGACTTTGTTCCTTGAATTGATCCGTAGACAGATGTCTCCGAGAAGTGGTCCCTACTTGACAAGAGGGGATTATATCATCCTCGGACTTCGGTCCCTGAATTGATCTGTAGACAGATGTCTCTGAGAAGTGATCCCTAGTGGATGAGAGGGGATTGTATCATCCCAAGACTTCAATTCTTGAATTGATCCGTAGACATATGTCTTCGAAAAAGAGGTCCTCAGACTCTGTCTAAGTTGACGAGTGGACTGCATCGTCCCTAGACATGTTATGGTGTCTTAAATGGATCATGTGTATTGCAGGGTATGCTGCTATGATACTGTTGATCAGGATGGTCTAGATGATGATGCTGCTGATCATGATGATCTAGATGACATTGCTATTGATCGTGATGATCTAGATGATGATGATGCTGATCGTGATGATCTAGATGACGATGTTGTTGATTGTGATGATCTAAATGACAATGATGCTGATCGTGATGATCTAGATGATGATGATGTTGATCGTGATGATTGTGTGATGATGATGCTGATGATTTTGTGATGACGATGCTGATGATCGTGTGATGACGATGTTGATGATCATGTGATGATGATGTTGAAGATCGTGTGATGACGATGCTGATGATCATGTGATGACGATGCTGATGACCGTGTGATGACGATGCTGTTGATCGTGAGGATCCAGATGATGATGTTGATCGGGAGATCTAGACAATGAGGCTATTGATCGAGAGATCCAGATGATGATGTTGATCGGGAGATCTAGACAATGAGGCTATTGATCGAGAGATCCAGATGATGATGTTAATGTAGCTGTTCGAGTGCTGCAGAAGTTGAAGACTCAGTACTGAAGATGTTGATGTTCCCATATTAAATATCTTAAAGATGTTCCAGTAACTGTTTGAGTTATTGATGATGTATAAAGAAAGCTTTCAATGATTTATAGATTTATCATGTATGATGTTGATGACTTCTTGCTCCTGCAGATGTTGTTATAATATCCTTCTCGTTAAGGGGGAGTGTTGAAATATTGTAACTTCTAAGAATATTATATTGTGTACTTTATTATTTCGGAGATGTTTCATTCCTCCGACGGGACTTTGTTGTATATCCGGAGATGTTTATTCCTCCATGGATAATGTGGTAACTTGGGTTATTAGACTTCCCTAGTGGGGGTCGGCCCTGTATGTGTTATGTGGGTTAAAGGGTTATTAGACCACCCTAGTGGGGTCGGCCCTGTCACATTATGTAAAGTGGTTAAGTTGGGGCCGACTTAGCTTGTGTAAAAGACAAGTTGGAGTTGTGTATAAATAGAGGAGGTGTGTTCCTCATTTAAAACACATTACACTCACTTGTGATTGGCGCATAGGTGAGGGAGAGATCTGCTATGGAGGAGAAGGAGCTCATGTCTATGGTTTACATCTTTGTATTTGCTTGTCATCTATATTGAGGAAGCTTTGCTGGGTTTTCTACCCCATGAGGGTTTCCCAGGATAAATCTGTCTCTTGTGTTTATGCTGTGCTTGTTGTTCTTTCACTGATCCTGTATATGCTATTGTTGTGAAATGGAATGTAATACTGATATTTTCTGTCTTAGCATATTGAATCTTAATAGAAAATGCTTATACAATGTACTAAGTACACAAGACAAGACAAGACAATATAGTTCAAATGAAAAAGTCTCATTTCTCTATATAGGAGACAAAGAGGTACAATTACAACTAATGGACCCAAGTCGACATAACTAATATAATAATACTAATAAAAATTACCACTCTTAACACTTAAATTTCACACACATGTGACATTTTGGTGATTCTTGCAGTAAGGCGTCATTAACATAAATAATGTAGCTCACCACAAGCATCCTTAAGAAATCCAAAAGACAACATGAGTCCAAAATGCCTAAGAGCAGTCAAAACAAGAGGTCATGTAGCCAAACCATTATTGAACTGTGCTACAACGTAGCTTACTAGTTCAATGCATGATACTAGTGCGGTTATTCCTTTGGTATTCATGCTATTGTCAAAATAGTGGGACCACCTACTTCCTGCGGTGCATTGAAGGCACCATCACCTCCAGGAACCCAAATTCGGCTCCTCACACACTTGGTGGAATTAAATAGCTCCCTTGGTGTACTTTGGAACTAGTTCATGGAGGATATGAGTCCACATTTGGATCTGGTTGTTTATTGGCCACTTCTTGTCCTATATAAGGAATTCATTGGCATGCATTTTGTAGAGCAAATCAAGAGAAAGGTTATGCTCCTATATTTTTGTTGGAGCATCCTCATAGCCTACCTCTTCCTATCATTGTAAGAATTCCCAATATCCCTTTCCACCTCCCTTCAAGGGGCAAGAATTCCTATCAATTGTTCCACCCTTAACTTAGCATATAGTTTTTTTAAAAAAGGCGCCGGCGGGTTGCGGGAAACTGGCCGAAAGCCGCAGGTGGGACGCCAAAAACAGGGAAATAGCCGTAGTTAGACTGGATCAAACAGGCTAATAGCCGCAGTCGAATCGTAGGTAACAGAATGAAAGCCGCTGGCAGGTCACCGGAAACAGTCTGAGAGCCGCGGTTAGGTCGCAGGTAAGTGCCTGAAAGACGCGGTCAGGACGCAACTGTTGGGGGAAAAAACGTGGTATACGACGGCCGAAAGGGACAGCCGAACAGAAAAAATATTTAAAAATTGTAACCAGAAATTCAAACTTAGGGGAGTCGCCAAAACTGTAGCTAGGGTTTTACCCCTAGCTTGTGCAAATGAGCACCTACTAAGGAGAATGGACTCCTTAGTAGCAGTTCAGTAAATGTAAATTATTAAGCTAAAACAGAAATGTAAACTAGTCTAAAACACATGCATGAAACATAAAGAACAAAAGATAAATAATGGTTTTTGTATTGATATTACCTCCAATGTGGAGGTTGATGAAGCCCTTGTAATGTCCAAGAGGGTTGCTCCAAGCTCCAATGTGCTCCTTCTCTTTCTCCAATGGTGGAAATGGGCCAAAAGGGGCTCTCAAGGTGAAAGTGGCTCAATGGTGAGCTAGGGTTTCAAGAGAGATTTTGGCAGAGTAAGGGTATACTTGATTGTGGATGTGAAATAAGGGATCTCCACACCTATTTATAGTTTTCTGGTGGTGGAGTGCTGGCCCATGGTTTTGGGAACCATATGGTTTAGAGCAGCTGTATAGGGTTTTTCCTCCTTTTCCTCATTATTTTATATTTTTTCTTCCCTTTTTAAGGGGTTTTTGCTATTTTTAGAGGAATTTTGGATATTTTTGGAGGAAAAAGGGGTTTTTTAGCCTTTTTGAGGCTATTTTGATGGTTTTGTGGCCTTTTGGAGGCATTTTAGGCCTTTTGGAGGCTTTTTAGTGGGATTTTTAGGGTTTGTAAGAGAAATATGGTAGGAAAATGGACAAATGAGCCATGTAATGAGGTAGATGAGGTAGTGAACACTTTTTGGGTGTTAACAGATTGCCCCCTGATGTGCGAGGGAAGGAGCTCATCGTATGGCCGATGGATATCATAAGTCATGTATGGTTTTCCTGGGGTGTGGAGAGAAGAGAGGAAACAAACTAAAGCCCGGAACAACGATCCCGAACAAACTGCAAGAACTAAAAGTACATAACCTCAAAAATGGATGAGGAATCATCTGATCATATGGACGAGGTGGGCATTCCCATGCTCGTATCAGGATATAATAATAACAATGGGGTCCAAAAAATGGGGACCTGACGTATACATGACCTCAAATACTAACTGAGGAATAATCTCAATATATGGACGAGGCGGGCATACCCATGCTCGTATCAAGATACATAAAAAGAAATTTGAGGCCCGAAAAGAGGGAACTGTAAGATACATAGAGAACCACTGTGTACATCATAAGTGTCTAGAGGGGACACAAAATCTGGGACATACTGTTGGGCTGACCATGTCTGAGCTGAACAGCGGATAGTGCTACTGAATGTGGTACCAAAGGAGCTGATGGGATGCTGGACCAGAGTGACAAGGGTCATACTCTCAATGGTACACTGAACTGGAACTGATCTAGGACGGAACTGGGTACTCAAGGAAGCAGATAACTGGATGGCTTCCGAATACAATCGCCAACGCATCCCGGATATCCACGGGAACATATAACTGGGCGTTCCAAAGTGACTCACCAATGTGCTAGAGTCGGGGGAAATCCGGGGTCTTCGACAAATAATGGTAGGTATGTAAATCCTGCGCGATTCTCAACGATGCGATCAAGGTGCTGAAGTCGAGCATGTGAGAAACAACCATTCGGAGAGGCAATGATGAATCCTCTCAAAATGGTCCGTAGGCACTCATCACAGATGGTGATGGGTCCAAGTCACAGGGACCTCTGGGCCTATCCTCTGGAATAGAGGAGTTGTCATCGACAGAGGGATACCTGCAACTATCAAGGCAATGATGTTTCCTTGACAGGAGCGTGAGGTGGAGAACCAAAATGTGGTAGTACTGATGGTAGGACTGACAAACTGGGGGAACAACTGGGCAAGTAGAGTGGGTGGACTCAAACTTCCTTTGTTCAGAGTATGATAATGGGAGTGATCGGGCATCAAATGAAACTGACTGAGGGGAAAGGGATCATAGCTGTATTGGATCGGGGAGGGTGACTGGGCTGAGAGAGACTCAAGCTGGTATAAAATGGCAGGAGATTGCAGAATACTCTGAACAAAGGCGACCGGATTGGGGGTGCTGCCGAGATGATCGATCATAGTGCAGGGAGGCACGGAATGACTTCTTCATGGGTTAAGGAACTAGAAGAAGTGTGTGTAAAATGGTACTGTCGTGTGGATTTGACGAGCGCAGGACAGTTCATGCTCGTGGTTGCTTTCAATTTTAAGGAGTCTGAAAGCGATAAGAAGACTCTGAAGTAATGGAATGGTACTGTCGTGTGGATTTTACGAGCCCAGGACAGTTCGTGCTCGTGGTTGCTTTCAATTTTAGAGAGTTTGAAAGAAAATAAGAAGACTCCAGGGGGTTGCTTTTTCGTATATTTAGTCTCCAAGGCCCAAAGAAGCATAAAAGGATACAATGAAGAACTCTTCTAGCCGGCGTGACTAGAGTATTCCTTTTTCGTAATTAGTCTACCAGGTCCGGAAAAGGGGTAAACTTATACCAGATAGACGCCCTTTCAGGTACTTTAATGAGCATGAAAGGAAGCAAGATTGCTCGGCGATCTTTTCATTGTTTTAGGAGTCAGAAAAGAGCTTAACAGAAACTCCCTAAGTGCCTTTTTCGTAAAGGACTTGTCCGGCCCGAAAAAGGGATAAAATTATACCGAACAAAAGGAATGGCTAGGCAAGGAGGAAGTGTTCAATCGAGGAACATGTGTGATGACCAAGAACAAGGGTTGGGGGGAACACTGATGGGCCTCCTTGCGGGGTGAATGAAATGGTGGCAAAATAACGAAACATTTGCAGTATGACAGGAGTGGATGGCTCATGTAAATGTGTGGAACAATCCGATGGTGGCCGATGTGGCATGCAAACCGAGGCAGCAACGTGTTGGGACACAATGTTGAAATTGTACCAGGTGAGAGCGAGAAATGATCTCAAGCATCATCACGAGCTCGGAAAAATGAATCTGGCGATATAAAGAGTGTCAAAAATGGATAACGGCCGATGTGGCACGTAAACCGAGGTGACTGGGGGTGTTTTGGAAAAAAAAACCCGAAAAATATGGGGGTGAGAGCGAGAAATGATCTCAAGCATCATCACCGGCTCGGAAAAATGAATCCGATGATATAAAATATGCAAAAAATGGAGAACGGCCGATGTGGCACGCAAACCGGGGCGACAAGGTGTCGGGACACACTGTTGATATTGGTCCTAGTGAGAGCAAAAAATGATCTCAAGCATCATCACGGGCACGGAAATATGAATCCGGTGGTGCAAATGGTGCGAAACATGGAGGTCATAAGGACTCCGGAATGGTTAAGGGAAATAACTAGGTGAAAAAATGGTTGCAAATATACAAGTGACATGTGACCTCAAAAAAAGGTTGAGATCACAAGGGTGAAAAAGTGAGCAGGGTTAATGACTTGCCCCCATGCGATGTGCATGGGGTTTGTGATTATGGATCACATGTGTGTGGGTTTGAACAATGGGTTCATTGACGTGTTGAGATAGATGTGATGGGGAATGTTCAAAAAGATTGATCATGCCCCCTATCCCAAGGTCGAGGGAATCTATTATGCCCCTTGACTTAGAGGTGTCAAGGTGGTGCTCTATGATGGCGGGGTCAAGACCGGGCACTTCGGTATAGGACCAGGCAAAGACATCATGGAATTCTTGAAAGAGTTTTTTGTATTCCTCAATCTCTTGTTCGCTGCAAGAGGCTCCTAAAGTTATGAGTTCAGGTGTACCTCCTGGTGCGGCGATGTCAATTTGGATGACGGGTGAAATATTGGCCATGTTACCTTCCTCAAAGGCATCAGGAGCAGGAATAGGATCCTTAAACCAGTCGAATTTAGTGGGAAGGAAATCTTTGGATTCAACCGCAAATTGGGTAGCGGTGCTAGAGGAAGATGCTTCTGGGAGGAAATACGAACGATGGTGCATGTCATCCCAGGGATACTCCGGGGCAGTAAGTGCCTCAAGAATCTCCTCATCAGTACAAAAAGTTTGGGCCGTCAAATCGGTTGACGTGGGAATGGTAGTGGAAGAGATCATGTAAATGGTGTTGACCTCCCCGGATGGGGGTGAGATCGGGGGGTGAATCTCCTAAATAGTGGTTGGTTCCGTCTCAAGATCCAGATTGTTCATCTCATAGAGAGCTGCTCTGTAATCTGGGAGATCGGGACAATGATGTGAGTAGTGCCCATAAACACCGCATATAGCACAGGGGTGATTGGTACGTAGGGATTTATCTTTAGGCTTGGGGGTGGAGTTTAGTTCGAAAATCGGGATGTTGGGGTCGTCGTCGAGCATCTGCATGTGCTTCTGTAATGCTGGTAACTGTGGACACTGATGAGTCGCATGGCCTAACTCGTCGCACAATGAGCATTTGGGAGGAGCACGAAATACTGGGGGGTTTTTGACTGTCTTGGGAGGTGGTACAGCAGTGTAAGGTTGGGGACCTCTGCCCCCAGTGGGTTTGGGAGTAGGGGGAGGAGTCATGGAGGATGAAGGGGTAGAGACACCGGGGGGTGGCTGAGTGGTAGTAGCCATGGGTTGCACCGGTTGGAGGATGACGCTTGGTGTCGGCGGGGGAACGGGAGGTGAAAGATACCAGACGGGTAATCCCAAGGTTAACCCGGGGAGGCTAAGGGTAGCCATGACCGGGGCGCTTACTACTCCCGAGGGAGGGACTAGAAAGGGGATTGTATGGATAGGTGTAACACCAATGTGGCTAGGTACCAGTGGTGGTTTAGGAAACAAGGGTGGCTGATTGGTAGTTGTTTGGTTATCGTGGGAGAGGGTACATAATTCAGACACTTCGGGCGTAGATGACGGGGGAGGAATGGATTGGAAGGTGGATGTCATCGGCGGGTCTGAGTAAACTCCAGGTCCCAAAGAGGAAACAAATGAGGTAGCAGCGCCACTGACCGGTTGTTCAACCATGAGGAGAACATTTTCGGGTGCAGCGGGAGCATTTGGATCATAGTAAGTAAGTTGGTCGATCTTAACCACGCGTCCATCATGGGGGAACATCATGGTACGAAAGACAGAGGAAGCGATCGCCCGTATAGCATACATGTAGCTGCGACCGAGTAAGAGGTTGTAATCAAGCTGGGCGTTGATGACCTCGATATCGATGAGGACGGTTTTACCACCTAATTGGACAGGGACATTGGCTAGGAGACCTTGGGGCTGAGCCAAACGACCGTCGTAGGCGCGTAACGCAATGGTGGACTGCTGGAGGGTAGGGGATCCCAACTTCTGCCATACGAATGTAGACATAACGCATGTGGAGGCACCCTCATCGATGATGCATCGATGGATGACAAGATTCCGAACAGAAACAAAAACTTGGAATGCTAAGGTGGAAGGCAGGCATGGTTCGGACTGGTCCAAATCAAATGCCATCAAATTCGAATCATTTGGGTCAATAACCCCAATGGCTGAGAGTAAAGTCTTGCACTGGGAAGGACAGTTCTTCAAGACTTCTAACGCAGACATGGCTGCGGGAGATTGGGCTAGGTCGTCTACAATGTTGTAGTTTGACGCAGCGCACACATTGGGGTTGTTGTTGATACTACGAAGTGGGAAACGAGCTGCTTTGGAAGCGCCATCTACTGGAGGGGGAGGGATACGTAACGTTTGATCAGTGGGATGAGCGTTAGTGGTTTTATCAGTGGGAGGGGCTTCATAGGTGGAGCCATATTGGTTCCGGCGAGTCTGAAGGTTGACATCAGCGGAAGACATCATCAACAAATGGTGGGTACCTGAGTCAAACATGGGTTGATCAGGAGCGGTGTATGTTATCTGTTGTTGTTGGGGTTGCGCGTTGGCTTGACGGGAGGCCAACGGCTGAGCGTTCACCACGCCTTGGGTTGGTAAGGGGTTTTGCAGCACCAAAGGCGGCTGCTAAGGTTGTGGGGGGTTGGGCTGCGCTTGAGGATCTGCATGTCCTTGGAAATGGGCATCATCAACCCAAAGTTGCCGAGCTCGCTCCAAATGTGGGCAAGTATGTGTGTAGTGGCCATAGACCCCGCAGATAGAAAAAGGATGGTTCATTCTCAAATTAGGGTTTTGAGCCTGCTTGGGCGGGCGATCAGGGTTTTGGTTAGCGGGGGCCGCGTTGATGTTGTCTGAGGGATTAACCGGTTGACCACCTTGGTCTGTAGGTTGGTTGTTCCCACGATTACGACCCTTGCCATGATTTTGTTAGCCCTAGTTGCGTTGGTTGTTCTGGTTTTGCTGCGGGTTGTTTTGGGCGTAAAATTTCCCTTGAGTAGCAGGTGGGTTTTGAGGTTGTGCAGGTGCAGGAATAGGATGCGGTGAGTGATATGTAGGTGGAGGCTGCGCAGGTGCGGGACCTTGAGGAGGTTGCTGATACGTCTGCGGAGCAGGTTGTGAGTTTGCCGCAGGGGCTGCCTATGGCCAGTAATAAGCTGGTTGGGCTTGGGAAGGCGCAGGAGCTGGTGCAGCCTGCTGGTGGTAATAAGCAGGTTGGGCCTGAGAAGGTGCAGGAACTGGTGCAGCCTGCTGGTGGTAATAGGGCTGAGGTGCGACCGGGGGGGTATAAGCAGGGGGCGCATGACCAAAGAATTGAGGTGGACAGGTGGGTCCATGGGAGTGATGGTGATGTGTCATAGGAGCATATGAGTTGGTGGCCCCAGACTATGAGGTGGCCCGCGAAAGGTCGGGGCCCGGGGTAAGACGTGCTATGGAAAAGGGTTGGGGATGTGAAGAAACACGACCAATGATGCCGTCTACAGCGTGGGATGCCCCTGGTGCATCATGATGGGAGGACTCACCGTGAGGGGCATCAGGGATAATGGTATAGAGATAACCCGACTGGGCATAAATGAGGTCGAACTGCTGTGCCTTAAGGATGGCCTCTTCTTCAGACTGGGGTCTTTCGGAAGCTACGTCCTTAGCAATAACAAGAAGAAGGGACTTGAGGAACCAATCTAGGAAGATACGGTTGTCTAATTTGATCTTGCATAAGCTATGGTGTCTACGCCACTCATGAATGTGGTCCGTGATATGGGTAGCCGTGTTTTGTCTGCAAGATAGGAGTATCTCAATGCCCGTTTCATAGCGGATAGGTAACTAGAAGAACTGCAGGAAGGTCGAGGCCAGAGAAGTAAAGGTGGCATGGGTCCCGTGGGGTTGCTCGATATACCACTTGGCTACAGAACCAGTGAAGGTGCGCTGTAACATACAGAGGCGAATAGAGTCATCCACGATGGAGTTGGAGGAACACCATAGATGGAAGGACATGATATGGTTTTGTGGGTCCTCACCTGCCTTGCCCTCGAACTTAGGGATGTTCGAGGGGAGCTTGGTGGGCATATGAGGCCATGCAGGGTCATGTCGGATAGGGTCGTTGGTCAGTCTGGCTAGGTCAAGTAGGTTGAGGCTAGCCATGAATGGCAGACTGGAAGAAGGATGTGACACAAGAGTGGGTTGGACCAAGTTGGGGCCCATGCCCCCAAGTAGAGGGGCAGGGTTGGGAATTTTTCCCCCAAGTGGGGGAACTAAGGTAGTATAGGATGGGCTTGCACCACCATGGGTAGTGTGAGTCACTGGTGGAGTGGTGGTATGTATGCCAACTACGGTAATGGGAATGGTGACCGGGATGGTGGATGTGGCCCCCATCGAGGGCATTCCCAGAGCAGGTTTGGTAACTGGTGTAGTGGTGGATGTGCCACCAATGGTCCCTACAGCGAAAGGAGTGGAAGTCACGCCAACCATGGGGCTAGTAGGGGCAGTGTAAATAGGGTTCTCAGACTCTTCTTCAGAATCAGAGGTAAAGCAAGGGGCGTCAATATCTGGTGACGGAGTCCTTTGCCATTGACGAGTGGAGTCAAGTGACAAGGCTCTAGATCTGTGATAAGTGGTATCAAGTGATGATGATCTATGGCGATGACGTGTGGTGTCAAGTGAACTGTGCTGTGGGGGCTCTCCCCTGAGGCACCGAGAATGTCTCGTGGACTCAATGGTGACAGATGGTGTCGAATCTCTGTGGGTTGAGGTGAGTAAAAAACAGCTCAAAAACCCTAATGCAATCGAGTGTGCAGAAGGAGAGCTCAAAAAAAAAGGCACTCAGGCCAACAACCAACTCAAAACACCTACTGTAACAGCTGTGCTACAATAGGTGGAGTGTCAACAGAATGGTCAGAATACCAACAAGCAACAGGTTTCCTAAAAATAAAAAATGGTGAACTCACTAGACCAAAGGGAGGTAAGGGAGCATGCAAACACCTAACTAAAAGTATTCTGACTCAACTAGACATATCCTCTGCAAGGTGATGAAATCCAAGTCAAACAATATGAATAGGAAAGCCAAGTGGCTAAGATGTCCCCCTTCCGGGAAGGACATTGGGTAGTCAATCCTAGAAGAATGGCAACTAAAATACCCCGTTCATAACACATCCAGAAAGGTGAATCTGCCATTTGGTCCTTTTACCGCAATACCCCAATACAGGGATATCCCGAGAACTAGAAAAGGTAGCCCTTTGGTTACTGAATGGATTGCGGTATTCCACTCAGGCCTCCGGAACCAGTCTCGCGACTTCAACCCTCGTAGGGGAGAGGCCCTCTGGTAAACTGGTTGTGATCGTGCCAAAAATTACTAGGGGATTTTGGTTCCCTATTTGGACAACAACTATGTCTCAAGTGTAAGTAACCGAGGGGTGTTATTGGAAGCCTATCCCCCCGATCCTACCTAACTACAAAGATTCTTTTGTATTCCCCAAGTGGGGTTAGAATATTGGTTGAGTTAGATAGTTTTTTAAGGCTCACTTGAATTATGTGACAGAATGTGTGCTCGTGAGATGATGATGAACCCAAGTAGAAAGTGCCACTAGGGAGGGAAACTTTCTATCTAGCAATAACAATACAGAAATGAACTTTTAAAATGCACAATTTTCTTTTTCCAATGTAAAGTGCTGAAAATGTAAAAACGATTCTGTAAATGAAACAGAAATAAAAACTGCAGAAAAATGCTGTAAGGAAGGGTGGCTGTAGGTAGGACAGAGGGCTGTGCTGGTGCAGAAAATAGTGCAGCAAAGTTCTGGGCTCAAAACTGTAAAAAATGCAGAAATCAGACCGCGGGTTTGTGGCGAAACTGAGCAGTCAGACCGCGGGTTTGAGGGAAACAGGCGCGGACAGGACGCATGTTTTTGGCAGACAAACGCAGTCAAAATGCAGCAAAAGGGCTGAAAGTCGCAGTCAGGACACGGGAAAGACGCCGAAAGGCGCCGGCGGGTTGCGAGAAAATGGCTGAAAGCCGTAGGAGGGACGCAGGAAAGACGCTGAAAGGCGCCGGCGGGTTGCGGGAAACTGGCCGAAAGCCGCAGGAGGGACGCAGGAAAGATGCCGAAAGGCACCAGCGGGTTGCGGGAAATTGGCCGAAAGCCGCAGGCGGGACGCCGAAAATAGGGAAATAGCCGTAGTTAGACTGGATCAAACAGGCTAATAGCCGCAGTCGAATCGCAGGTAACAGACTGAAAGCCGCTAGCAGGTCACCGGAAACAGTCTGAGAGCCGCGGTTAGGTCGTAGGTAAGTGCCTGAAAGACGCGGTCAGGACGCAACTGTTGGGGGAAAAAATGTGGTATACGACGGCCGAAAGGGACAGCTGAACAGAAAAAATATTTAAAAATTGTAACTAGAAATTCAAACTTAGGGGAGTCGCCAAAACTGTAGCTAGGGTTTTACCCCTAGCTTTTGCAAATGAGCACCTACTAAGGAGAATGGACTCCTTAGTAGCAGTTCAGTAAATGTAAATTATTAAGCTAAAACAGAAATGTAAACTAGTCTAAAACACATGCATGAAACATAAAGAACAAAAGATAAATAATGGTTTTTGTATTGATATTACCTCCAATGTGGAGGTTGATGAAGCCCTTGCAATGTCCCAGAGGGTTGCTCCAAGCTCCAATGTGCTCCTTCTCTTTCTCCAATGGTGGAAATGGGCCAAAAGGGGCTCTCAAGGTGAAAGTGGCTCAATGGTGAGCTAGGGTTTCAAGAGAGATTTTGGCAGAGTGAGGGTATACTTGATTGTGGATGTGAAATAAGGGATCTCCATCACCTATTTATATTTTTCTGGTGGTGGAGTGCTGGCCCATTGTTTTGGGAACCATATGGTTTAGAGCAGCTGTATAGGGTTTTTTCCTCCTTTTCCTCATTATTTTATATTTTTTCTTCCCTTTTTAAGGGGTTTTTGCTATTTTTAGAGGAATTTTGGATATTTTTGGAGGAAAAAGGGGTTTTTTTAGCCTCTTTGAGGCTATTTTGATGGTTTTGTGGCCTTTTGGAGGCTTTTTAGTGGGATTTTTAGGGTTTTTAAGGGAAATATGGTAGGAAAATGGACAAATGAGCCATGTAATGAGGTAGATGAGGTAGTGAACACTTTTTGGGTGTTAACAAGCATTCTCGAATACTGTAAGGCCTTTCCCCTCTCTTGAGGGGTGTTTTTACACCTTGTCCCCGTGGTTTAGGTGAAAGGTACTCTAGCGGGGGTCATTCCCCGGCCACTTTGATAGAATCAGCTGGACGAGAAAAATCCTTGCTAGTTTAATTTTCTTCTTGTGGAGAAAGTATTGATCCCCCTACCTCCTCCACTTCTAGAAGAGTGACCCCTTCAGCTTCTCGTCTTGGATATCCTTTCGACCCCTTTGATCCCTCCTCTCTCCTAGGAGGCCACTCATTGTTTTCAACACCACTTGGGTATCCCCCTCATGGAAACAACACCCACCATACAATGGAAATACCAAATACCCCTACCTTACCATTCATGGCTAGTTTAAATCTACTTGACTAGGCCAAACTGATCAATGATCCCATAGCACATGATCCAACTTGGCCAACTATGCTAGATAAAATTCCCTCCAACATTCCCAAATTCGAAGGAAAGCAAGGGGACAATCCTGCCAACTATGTCATGTATTTCCACTTATGGTGGTCATATAAGATTGTAGTGGATGACCCTGTGAGGCTTCACCTCTTCCAGTGTACCCTCACCAGAACAATAGCCAAATGGTATGTAATCCTACCAAGAGCGACCCATGCCACCTTTGCAACATTGGCCACTGCATTTATCACTTACTTCCAGCTTCCAATTTGACATGACCTTGGTCTTGAAATTCTTGTGCATATGTTTGACAAAATACATCCACCCACATCGCAGACCACATCCATGAGTGGCATAGATGCCAAACTTTGTGTAAAATCGAAATACAACCACCATTTTTGTTGGATTGGTTTATCAAATCACTCCAACCCGCCATAAATAAAGATGTCGCCACCTCCATGCCAGAAAGTGAGGAAGAGGAAATTATGAAATCCCATCATTTTGATCTCATATATTCACAATATGGATACCTTTACAATATCCTTCTTGATTCCCCTGGGCATTGGTAATTAAATACTACACCTTCAGGTGCATCACATTCAGAGGATGAGCTTATTGGGTCTATTTCCCACTTAGGAAAGGTTCCTCCTACTACTTCAGTGCCATTTAACATGGCTCTGCAATACCCATCCATGCCATCTATGTTGGTACCCACTACATTGGTACCAACCCCACCATTTGGTTAATTACATTATGGACCGTATAGTCCTACTTACCCAACCATTAGCCAAAATACGACGGTTCCTACACCACCAATGACACAAGTCATTCCTATGTCCACGTATTATGGAACACAAACTGCATTTATCCCACCCCTATTATATAACCCTTATTACCCATTCTCGTGCCCAACTAGTCAACAAACCTCACCCCACATGGGGGTAAACTTGGTTCAACCTTCTTATATTCTACAAGATCAATAATTTGAGTAATTGAACACTGCAAAACCACACAATATGTAGACTCATGGGAAGAAGAAAGGGAAGAACAATAAAAATCACTAGCTGGGGCAAGGGGGAAATCCCCCTCCCCCAAAAAATCAGAATACAGGTAGCCAAAACGCAGGGACTAACAATCACCCCAAACAATGAAAGAATGCCAACTTGAGGACCAATTAATGATGCTCCATTTGTGGTGGCTATGGCCATTACATACATCATTTCCTTATTATCCTTGATTGCCAACAGTTAGTGGAATACAAGAAAAAGACAATGAAAATCCCCCCTTAGGTCGTGAACCGTCCCCAACCCCAAACCATCATGTTACAACGACACTTTGAAAACCAAGGGGTTATTACATAACAACAAGATCCTTTCCCACTTGGCGATGGATCTTTTCAAAATATCTACACTTTGGATATAAATATCCAAACTCGAGCTAAGGGTTATGATAGGCCTGAAAACCCCCAAGTGGAAGAAGATCCTATTCCCTTGGTGGTCCCTCTCTAAATACCACACCCAAGTGCCGAACAAATCCCACACATTCCGAAAGTTCCACTTCGTCGACGTACCCCTAATAACCCTCACATGAAATCCACCCACAATTACAGTACTATGGATGGATTGGCTTAATCCCCTGCAACCATGTCCACGTTAGAAGTGCTACAGTCCTACCCAACATAGTGAAAGGAATTACTCAATGTACTCGGTGCCATCGATCCTTCTAACTTGTGCCTCATGACCTTTGACCTTGAGAAAGGTGAACCGCGGTTACCCTCATCAGTCACATTTCAAGTTCTAATCACCATAAAAAACATTATGATCCATCGTTTTATCATCGACGAAGGCGCATACACTTATGTAATGTCCTCAAAGTATGGAAGCGATTAGGGTCACCTGAGATGGTCCCCTCATCTATCACTCTTCGTGCATATGATGGGATACCATACCAACAAAAAGGATTGTACCAAAATGTCAACATACAACTGGGGGGAAAGATGGTTATGATCAACATTGAAGTGGTCGACGCAGAACTTGACTACAACATCCTCTTTGGGTGTAGTTACATGTATGCCAGGAAGTAAGTCACCTCCTATGTGTTCTCTATCATTATGTTTCCCTTAAATCGGAAGGTTTTCACACTAGACCAACTTAACTACTATGATCCCAACACCACAAGCAATCCTGATAATGTCCTTCCAACTATTGTAGGTGCTGATCAACCATATGTTGAAATCACCTCCAGCATGTACAAGGACTGCAATTTGTCAGGAGTGTATTCGAGACCACCACCAAAGATCCCCACATCGACCAATGTCCTAATGTGCACAATTTTCACCACTGAAAATGGATCCACCTCCACCTCAACACCATCATGAACACTGCTATTGAGTCATGGCATTGAACAAACATTGAGTCCATCGGTCCCCCCAATCTTCCAAATCCCATTCTTGTATCCTCCTACGGGTGTACAAGGGATGTCAGTTATGGCTCATTTAACTCTACCTGGGCTGACTCTGTGTATCCCAGTATGGTACCTTACACCACCCTACCCAGAAATGGATTCCAAACAAGTTTCTCATTATGAGTTTATCCACGTTTCAGTTGCTATGCCTACAAGAACCGTAACACCCTCTATTACGACATCCCAACCTATGACATCCATGACTAAACCACAACCAACCATCACAAAGACCACCAATGGGAGCACCAAGTAACCAAATTTGAAAGGTCCCCTCTTACCTAACCCCACCATCGAATTCGTCGGACATCGCTAAGCCTAAAGCAGGGGGCATAAACCAACAATGGTTAAAAGCTCCAGTAATGACCAATAATCTCATTCAAAGAGGTGCACCACCATGTTCTCTTTGTGGTAAACAATTCTACATGACCTATCTATGCCCCACTCTACCGGAGCTAAGAAATTTGTTTAACACCCCCATTAGCATAACCCATGATCGAACGACGATAAAATGGGGCACATCTCCCTTTACCACATCGAATTCCAAGATAGTATGTATAAATAACGCTGCACACATGTGCCATGTGTTCTCAGTATGGGCACTATACACACCATTTCCCCGATATCCCTCTATTTTGGGAGGCATTGGAAACTATTTGTCTCACTCAAGTGACGATTGAGGAACCTCACCCCTCAACCCAAGAATCAACATTTATTAATGTGGTCACTACATCAATGAAACGATCAGTCATCCCCCTATTAGTGCTCAAAATTTACTGTTTGGTTGTGGAAGGATATAATCCTAAGGTAACTATGCCAAACCAAACTTTAGGAGGAAACCTAGCCTTTTTTCCTACCAGAGAGGGCCCTCTTAAAATATAAATGCAGTGGCCAGAAATACTGGAAAAGATTATGTTTTCAAATTGGTGTGTGGATGAAACACACAAGAAACATTGGGCATGGAATCAAATATGGATATTTCAAGAACAATAGAAATTGAACAATAGGTATTTTTACAAAGCCAGTATAGTTGTCATTTTACAGTCAAAATCTTATTTGCATGTGATAAAAGAAGAAAAATAGACATTCCATGAAACAATTAGCAGATGAATGTGCGTAGAAAACTACAAAACTAACCAAGGTGCAGGAAAAGCAAAGAAGGATGGAAGATACAGTTGCTACTGTCTGCGTACAGATACCTGAATGCGAAGTGCAACCATATTTAGAGGATACAATAACACATATCGACAAGGTGGTAAGCGATCTAAAAGGAGAGATGGCGGAGATGGAGATCGCCCACAAGGAAGAGGTTTCTAAACTCGCAATCCAGCAGCCACCTACTACACCACAGGATATGGGAGAAGAAAGAGTCGTAGCACTAAAAGATTCATTAGAGATTATCTCTACTGAAATAGAAAAATGTCAAGATTTGCTGGAATAAGCTACGATGGTATGGGATATGCTATAGTTGGATCCTGCCCTACAACAGATTGAGGATGACTTGCATCAATGCCAGTCAAAGTTGAACTTTGTGAATGCTGCCATGAAGACGTTGATGCCAAGGGAGAAAATCCAAAAGTTCGCACAAGTCAAGGAGTTGACAAGAGAATTGAAAGTCTTGAGGGATAAGGAGACTGAGAAATCGGCAAGACTATAGCCAGTGTAGGAAGAGGTGTTGGCCCTCACTGATACAATCGAGGAAAAACTAGAGGAAATCTGCACCATGGAGAAGACAATCCAGGAGTTCTCTCAGGAAGAAGTCTTAGAGGACATGTTGCAGACTGTTAAGGAATTAGAGAAAGAAACAAAGGAAGCAGTTACGGAGCTGAGTGCAACTCTTCAGGGCTTCACTAAAAAATTGAGCCCTCTAGAGAATGAGGAGAAAGAGCCAAATGGATCAGAAATGATCCACAAGTAAGTGTTAGGGGCCTGTTAGTAATGGCCCAAGTTGGCACAATTTTGATGAAGCACAGTTTTGACAAAAGCGCAGTTCGGACTGTGAAGTTCAAGTGGCATAGTTTTGTCAGTAGTGCAGTTTGAATTGCGACGTCTAAACATAGTGCAGTTTTGTTGATGTGCAGTTACAACGCAGCATATATTTGGAGAAAAGAGTATAAGTAAAGGTCGAGCAGATGAAAGCAACCTGTTTTTAGCAAGTGACTCCATTATTCCCGAGAGTTGGATAAGGAACGGCGTGGAAGCAGATGAAAGCGACCTGCCATTTAGAGTGGAAAAAAACCATTAGAAGCAAAGCCAAGGGTCGAAAGTGACAGGAAGGCTAGAGGGGCGGAAAATGACACGCCACTATACAGTAAGAACCGTTTCATGAGGGATACGGCTATTAGAAGGGCATCAGAGCCAGGAGTGGCCCAACAAGGTAACCAAAAGAGAGTGGAGCAGTTGTCGACTACGACAAGCTGGGTTGGCGGGGTAACCACACCACTTTTGGTAACCTTAGGGTTTTTGTCCCATTGCATTGTAAATACGTGACCTAAGGGCATGATCTATATAAGGGGGAAATTTTGTAAGGGAAGGGTTTATTTTTGTTGATATTGTAACTCTCTAAGTGATCTCTCCTGAGGGACCGAGAATTGTAACGAGGCTTTGCAGTTGGGCGCGCAGAGACCTATTGTAGAGAGAAGAGAGTTTGCAACTGAGTGTGTAGACTGTAACTGTTGAACCCTTCCCATTAATATAATCAATAGTTCCTATGGATGTAGCTTCCATATGGTGGGTGAACCACGTAAATATCATGTTGCATGATTGATTTTGTTTGTTTGCTTTGTTTATGGTTAAGTTCATGCTTGCACTTATATGTATCTTCGCTTTTATATGTTTTCTACATGAATGAGTGATGAGAATAATATGTTAAGTGTCGAACATATATGCTTGAATGTTGAATGTGTAAGTAATTCTTAACATGATGAAAGCATGAGTTATTTGGGTAAACACTAATTCTGTGTTTAGTGCGATTCCCTGGAAGTGCAGCACCGGAAGTGCACAGTTGCATTGTATTTCACTGTGTTGCACAAGTGCGTGAGATGCATTGTCCCTTGTGTTGAATTCTTAATTACACTAAGTCAGCAAAGCCTATAAGATGGGTGAGTTTTATGAATTAGCACAGCCTTGAGTTGCGATGTCCCTTTGTTAAGAGCCATTCCGAAGCGCATAGTCCCTGTGTGCGTCATAACATAAGTAATAGCCGCGAATTAGGTGAAACTTTGCACAATCCCACAGACTGTTGAACCGCACATCACCTGATTGCAGAAACCTGATTTTGTAATCCAACATAAACTTCACCTCGGGTGAGACCTCAGCTTGTTCTGTAATGTCCCTTATTAGGAATTTTATTAAAATTGCAATTTTCCACTTTTTTTTCCTAGTTCGACCTTTGACTAGTTTTGATCTCTAGGTCCCAAATTTGCCCCAAATGATCCCAAATCTTCTGAGAAGGTATATTAATGATATTAGAACATAAATATGTGTTTCAGGGATGCCTTTGGACCTTTAAAATACTTCTGCAAATCCTCTTTCAATTCTGATCAATGTAGGTAACTTTACTAGTGATTTTCCTTTGACTAGTATTGGTCTCTAGGTCTCAAATTGACTCCAAATGCCTTCAAATATTCAAGGAAGGTGTATGAATGATATTATAACTTGAATATGATGTTTATGGATGACATATGTCCACCAAAATACCTTTTCAAACTCTCTTAAGATTCTGGACCAATTATGCAATTTTACTAGTAATTTGGGGTTCAAATCCCCCTGGGGTAAGTACTGAAGATGGCTTCCCAAATGCCTCCAAACCCACTCAAATTTATGAAAAGAGGTATGTAATGTATTAATTATTTTATTAAAGTCTAATATTCACCATTAATGGATTATTACAACTATTCTCACCCTCTCCCATTCAACTACAAAAATTCCCAATTCGACCCTTGGGGGAATGGCACTATTTCACCTCCCAATACAACTAAACTGAGTAAAAATGCTTCAAATGCTAAAGTATAGTACATGAAAATTTTATAAGACATACATGGAAGTATATTTATCACAAATATATCATAGAATCATCCATTCATTCGAAATCATCATCAATACATTGGCTCACAACAAGGTAGTGGGGAAATGGCATTGTTCTTCTATTAAAAATGAGATTTATACATTTCTACTTGGAATTTCGACCTGAAAATTTTTGGAGATGAAGAAAAGAGTATTTAATTCATATTAAAAAATAAATGGGGCATTAAAAGCTTCCCCAAAGAGTACAATATCTCACCAAAAACGCCCTCCCTCAAGGATCAAGAATATGCCATCAAAACTGGAAATGGTTGAAGGAGTGAGCTGCAATAGAAGAAACCATGAGCTGCCTTGTAGCTTACACCTAAAAATAAATAATCCATTAATGCTCCAAATGAAAGGTATGAATGGCCTTTCCAATTACAAACTTGGATGGGAATCTTTCACCCTCAAAATTGGCTAAGGAAAGAAACTAGTCATCCACTAGCTCTCCCTCTTCACAAATGCAATTGCAAATTCTACAAATGATCAAAAGCCATTCTCATACTTCATTTCTACATTTTATAAACAACATTAGCCTTCTAAGGGTCGAAATACTCTCAATAAATTCAATAGATTTCCATTTAGGAAATATTCCACATTTGCCACTTGTCTCCTAGTTCCAACCTTCCATCTTCTCCCAAATTCGATTTTGAGTCTCTTTGGCTTCTCCAACTCCCAAATTCGCCTTCCTTGAGCCTATTTTTGGGGCTGACATGTCATAGTGGTCAGATTTCAGAGGTCAGGTCTGCAATTTGTCATAGTTGTCATAGATTCTCCATCATTGGTGTCATAGGGGCTAGGGAATCTAGCCCAAGTGTCCACAAACTTCCACTTTGACTCTTTATCTTCCATGGAGGTTACCAATCCTTCCCAATTCGACCTAAGATGCTCAATGACATGTGTTATGACTTACCAACTCACCCAAGAGTGTTCACATTCCCATTAATTCGAATTTGCAAAAGAGAGATACCATGTATTATGAAAAATCAAGCTAGTGTGGGTCCCACATCCTCCATATGTCTCCAAAACCATTTGTCACCTAGGATTTCTCTTGAATTTCTTTATTCACTCTATTTATTAAATACTTGAACCCTTCTAATGTCTAAACATCATTTATTATCCCCCTTATTCCAAATCCCAAAGCTTCCACCCCAAACCTAGGAAACTAGTAATTTTCCTCCTTGGCAATTATTTGACCCTTAACATCAATTTTACAAACTCTAATGAATATGGCTAATGTGATTAGGCCATTGTGACCCAATTCCAAATTTGGGACATGACATGTTCACAGGATGTTGCTGAAAGGGACGGTGAAGAAGGGTTTTGTTGGACCACAACTGCGCATTACCCGGTTCAACACAAGAAAGTTAAAGAGTGAGCTTCATATGACCAATAGTCACATGTGCTCATTGTCCTAAGGAAGTGTTTGTTGGCAGGAGGTTTGATGGGGAAAGGTTGCGGTACTACTGACGCTGCGACACGACGGATGAGGGCGTGAAGGGAGTATTTTGTATTAAAGAATACTGCAGTTGGCGGGTTTTGGGTGACTTGTACCATATATTATGTAATAGTGAGTCAGTTGTACCGCAGTATTCGGGTTTTTGCATCATTAGGACCAATTCAGTTAGATATTGGGTCAATTATCTATAGTGTCGGTTAGGAAGTCATTTGTAAGTGGACAAATATTGTAATGGCAGAAGCCTATAAATAGATGAGACTTGTAGGTGTTAAAGGGAGGTAGTGGAAGTCGAAGAAGAAGAGTAAGAAAGAGATAAGGTGATGCATGTATACAGAGATCTATGTTTTGTTTTCTGGTTTATGACTGCGGCAGTAATATAATGATGATGTTCTGGTACAATCTTTGTGTGATGTTGCGATATATGAATGTTGTTATATTTGTTTGATGCAATGTCTGTTTACTGTTGCCGGGATGATAAATGCTGTGATTAAGTAATGTGTTCTATGTTGAACGTGATGATAAATGCTGCGATTATGTTATAACTCCTTGCTAAATGTTTACAGTTTCTCATTAAATATTGCAATAGAGATAGTCTGCGTAGCCACAACTCTCCTCCTCCCTCGGCGGAAACATGGCTCCGTCTGCTCTTCCTGGACACCTCAGGTGAGACCTCATCCGCTCTATGGGTGTTGCTGTGTAATATCCTGGGCAAGATCTGACCTAGGAATTAACTCCACTTTAAAAACTTTTACAACTTTTACTAGTGAAATTTTCTGTCAATTCCTTCGAACCGGGCAGGAGGTAAGTGAGGGGTACTGCTGTAAGGATTGAGGATGGTGGGAAGAATGTTTAAGTCTGGAAAATGTATGAGGTCAGGTGCAGCAGCAGGTCAAGAAGGTCAGATCAGATTTGTCTTATGCACAAATTACTAGCACCATTCACTTTTCAACATAGAACAAGTCTATGTCTACTTCGAGGCTCCTTGGGTAGCTGGCATATGCATACTGGACAAGGGGGGGGATACTGGAAGTTGATGAAATAGTTATATCAGTCAAATGATGGCTGGTTATGTTCAGAAATATATTTTTTTAGACTTGTGAAAGTTTGGGAAGAACTAGGGTTTCTGGGCTCTCCCAGGATTGTTGAGCTAGTCTTTTCCTAATATTTCCAGACAGGGTCTAAAGGCTTCCAAATTCTTATTTTTATGAAATATATGGATAGTGGGATGAATTAAGGACCTTCTCCAACTGACATAATGTAAAATTATTGCCTAGATTGAAAATGGCAGTGAAAATGGTAAAACTAGTCTAGAATGGGCATCAATGTAGCTAGTCTTGAATTTTAAATTGGCAAACTGCTTTTATAAATTCCAAACTCTATTCTAATGATTATTCAGGTCTGATATGAGATATTCTATACATAAAACACAATATATTTCATTCAGAGCATTCCTCCTTTATTTAACTTCTTGCTCTTCAAATGATAGTGCCTCACAGGCTAATTTCTTGATTACAATATTGGGAGAATAGAGAAGAGAAGAAGGAGTTACTTTTGGTTCTATTCTGGAATGTTAATATCAGTCCATCTACTAATTATATGGTTGATATTTCTGCATCCTGGGCTGATGGCCTTCAATAAGGCGCCATCATGAAACTGTCTCATTCCTTTAGTGAAATCCTCTCCAAATCTAGCTGCGGTTGAGAGAATGAGATAGAAGAGAAGGATAGTTCAGTTCTGAAGATGATTTCTGATATGTGGTTCTTCTAATGTATACAAAAATGGCTAAAGCATCTCTCCACCAAGTCTTGGGCGCATTCACTGGATCAAATTCTTCAATAGGAGAATCTTCACTAAAACTAGCTGTAGAATCACTGTTGGAGGAACCTGTTCTCCCGAATGACTGTAGATATTCAATGGAGGCTGGAAGAATATGTTAATGGATGCAATATCTTGATATGGAACTGCAAAACACTCACTAGAAACTATGGTCCTTGGGGCACATCACCCAAGAAGCACAGTTGAGGCACATCACTCAACTAGAGAAGCATCAGAGCTCTCATGAGAAAACATAAATGATCAAAAGTTCTTCATTGGAGTTGGTTGGCTTCTTTTATAAACTTTATGATGACTTGCTGAGTAAGTTACTTAGCTTTGGTGACTTGTGAGAGTAGGTTACCACTTGCCCATCCTACTCCAAGTCATGTAGGCGCCTTCTTGGAATAATTAGCAAGTTTTGTATTAGAAAAACTTGCCAACTTTTGTCTCTCTTCACCCAGATTAGCAACTGTGCCTTAGTTAGCTTTATGGATGTTGCTAAATCTTTAGTTACAGCTTTTCTTGTTCTTTCCACTTTTCTACTTTTGCCTGCTTTTGCCAGTTTCTAATTTGTTTGCCTTGTCTTCTTTCCTCCTTTGGACTCCTTGCTTTTCCTGAGATTTTCCACTAAGGCAAGAGTGGTCCACATGACCAAATTCGACCTCCTAGCCATATTATCACCACTTTCCAATATTTATTAGCAATATTTATTAATAAAAATATTCCAAGTCAGATTTAATTCCAAATTCAACATTTAAGCAATTAATTAATAATTAATTAATTCATGTGGTATAATTGCCTCAAAATGAACCCCTACTCCAATTTGGCAACATCTTCCACATGGATGCCCTATTGGCCCACATGTTCATTATCCATTAATTTTATTTATCAAAATTACCTTTAATAAATAAATTTTCCAACTTGGGAGACTTAGCCAAAATTACTTCTAAGCAAATAGAACTAATACCATTTAATTCCCTTAGGGGTTGATTTTGTCCCCTTTCACCCATGGTACTGGATGAACCAAAATTGGGGACATGATATGCTGGGTGGGCTCAAACCTGCCCGGGCTGGTGCCCAAGGAGACTGCGGTATGTGTCGATAGTGAGGCGAACCCCTGTCGACCGAGGTCACGTTGGTCAACAAATAGTTCCATTGTCGGGACCATGTGCAGAGTGAAAGGAGGTCATGTTGTGGCACTCGACAAAGCCGAAGATACAGAGCTGGTTTGATCAGAAATTGCGGGATTTTGCTAAAGAAGAAAGCCAGAACACACGACTAACAGTAGATCAATGGCTGGGAAGATATATTCATGATGGTCTGCATGAAGGGTTTTTCTATGAATTCCCGATTATTCTGTACGAATGGTTGTCGAAGCTAACCTTCCAGAAGAGGAACTTCCAGGGCGGTGAGCCGACGGCCCGGACCCTAGAGTTGATTCAAGAGTTGCAGGAAGTCGATAATAAGGCATCATGAGCTGTTGAAGTTTGGCTTGATAGCATCTTGGAGGCATATATCACTGAATTTACAGTCGACACGAAGAAATCCTATAGTGAAGCTGAAAGATACTTCTTCCGAGGATCGAGGGGAAGGTTTCTGTTGTCGCTCCAACTGTCGATTAAGATGCTAATCTGTGAAAAGGGTATATTAAAGATGCACCTTGATCAGTAGATAGCCTGGTGGGTGGAGGCCATGGGTACCGTGATTGCTGGGGAACAGTATATGGAATGGTAAGGGGTAGATGGGTGCAGAACATGAGGAGACTATGAGCGAAGCCAAGGAAGAGAGTGGTCTTACAAGAGGAGGAGCGAGGTTTTGACAGGAGAAGAGGCAGAGGATGGGAGAAGGTCCTACTACGATCGAACCGCAAAACCATGAAGGAAGACCAGACGGGACTAAGTGACCTCACAGTCCTGATAGGGATGATCAGGATACACCCAGGATAGAGGCAGGACCAAACCCCAACACCAACGTACCCACACCTCCACTCACTGACTCTCAAACAACAAGAAATAATACTTCTACACCGCCATGTTCGTCAATTCCATAGAAGTTAATTGGTAGTAGCACAGCGATAGGAGGGAGGAATCCCATAATGACAGGTGAGGATGCTAAGTTACCATTTTTCCATGGAAGTGTGATAGACAACCCAGAACAGTATTGGTTTTTGTGTGAAGCGGTTTGGACCATGAAACAGATCACTGATGCCAATGCTGAGAAAGGATAGTTAGCCATGAATCTATGAGTTCGTGCATTAGATTGGTTCATGAAGTTTATTCTAGTCCCTACGGGGGCCCTAGTGAAGTCACTGGATGAGATTCAGGATGGGATGATTGCTGAATTTAGACGGCCCAAGTCAGAGGATCAATACATTACTGAATTGAAGGAAATTGAGCAGTATCCCAATGAGACGGTATGGGATTTCGACCAGCGATTCAAGACGCTAATGGAAAAGGTTAGTTTCGATATGAGCGTCGTCCAACATAAAGAATGGTTCATTGCCCCACTGTTACCCCACATTCGACTGACGCTGATGCAGCAAAACATATTGATGCCTAGTGAAGATCTAGAGATTGCAATGCGATTGGAGGCATCACCGATTGGAGATAATGCGGCTGGGATGTCACAGATATAGACACAGCTCGCTAACCTGACTATAAATTTGCAAGATTTGAAGAAGAACAAGGAACAACACGATGAAGTATGGTGTACGCGATGCCGAGGAGAAGGGCATATGAAGGATAATTGCCCGGATTTCCGTAATTATTTGGTGTCAGGTGCGCCAAACCCATTGAATGGTGGCAGTATGCCATGGTGTCACCTTTGTCACGTGTTTGGGCACAGTCACGATAATTGCCCATATATGCAGAAAATGGTCACAACCCCACGAAATCTTTACTGCACATTCTGCAAGTCGGTGGGTCATGATGACAAAGATTGTCGTGCATATGGGTTGCTACAAGAGAGGTTGTGTGATGCATTTTACGTCAAGGATGATCAGCATACCGTGCAACAACCACAACTGCAACCGTGGGTAGCACAGCCGCTACCGCAACTACAGATGCAGTTTGCACCACAGCAGCAGCAACCGCAATAGTTCATGCCGCAATACACTCCGATGCAGATGACTCCCCCACAGCCATAGTATGTACAACAACCGCAGTATGCACCACAAGGGAAAGGGATTCCACCAGCACTAATGCAACAACAATACCAGTAGCAGGGTGGCTACCGGGGAGGATACAGGGGTGAATGCGGTGGCGGATTTGGTCGTGGAGGAGGAGGCCAAGGTGGTCGTGGACCTGTTCAATGTTACCACTGTGCGGTATGGGGGCATTACCAGAAAGACTATCCACTGCTACAAAATCAATGCACATTTGTTTTTAGTAATGATCATACGGTTGAGAATTTTCCATAGTAGATTGCACAATGGCAGGCTGGGAATGCCCCGCAGCTACAGAATCAGGCCCAGCCACAACAACTAGTACAGAACCCTGTATAGCAACCAGTACAGAAACAACTCCCGCGATCACTGTTGAATGCCAATCAAAATGACAATCAACCGGGGAATCTGCAGCAGAACCAGATGCAGGGTGCAAATATTGGGACCATTTCTGCAGAACCGCAACCACAAGATGCTTCGGTGGTTGTTGTCACTCATGGAGGCAAGACAATTGGGAAGGATGGTTTGTGACCACTGATTCGGTTGGCCGGTCAGAAGATGGTACCTTTCGACATTGATACAGAGCGGGGAACATTCTTGGAAGCACATCGCACCTTGGAGAAAGACCGCGGTAAGGATGTTGTTTGCGATATGCCTCTTATTTTTTATACTACATCAGACACTGATCGGACACCATCACCAGGGACATTACAAAAGTTCCTTGAAAGCTATCTATTATTGGCCCGAGACCTGGCTGCCTTGGTTGAGATTGAGGGATGGTTGCAGCGATTTTTGAAAGGACGGCAAGAGTCGGCAGTAAACTCCCTACAGCGACAGAAGACTGGCAAGGAGATGCGAATGAATATTCAGATTGGTGAATATGATGTTGAATCTATGATTCTTGACCTTGGTTCAGATGTTAACATCTTAACCAAGTAGGTGTGGCAAAAGAGGGGGAGTCCCCCATTGAGTTGGTCTCTGGTGCAGCTCCGGTTGGCTAACCATGCGAAGGTAACACCCATTGGGTGTGTTCCACGGCTCACAATTGATATTGAGGGCATGGAGACTTATGTTGACTTTGATGTTATTGAAGTAGTTGAGGATGGAAGCTCTTATCCGGAACTCTTGGGGATCAGATGGGATAATGATAATGGAGCTGTAATTAACTTCAAGAAGCGCATGATGACCTTTGAGAATCACGATTTTAGAGTCATAGCCCCGTTGGATTCGGCTGAAGGACACCACTACGCGGAGCCTGTAAGAGATGGTGATCCCGCTAGATGGGACCATGCATTCAATATCTCTGAATATTATATTCATCCTACTACCTACAGTGAGTTGGAGTGGCGCAACGAGAGTTCTGTGTCTTCCGACTTTGACGATGCATTAGAACATTGGCAGAATCGAATGCATGAAGTACCATTCTAGAAATGTGGATAGTTACGCAATCCTTATGTCGTGTTGCGACAGAAATGATCACATTGCCTGTCTATGAGGGGTTTCCTGGCCTAACCACCTTTTTGCAGAATTTGAAGACCGCATCCCAGAACCATAGCAATTGATGGCCTTAGAGGAAGCACTGAAGGCTGCTCCAGCACGCTAGTGGGTGACACATAAGAAATTCATTAAAGGTTGGTCACAGTGTCGAAGGTTGATGATGGTTTGGTTCAGCGATACTGAGGTTTATCACACTCGTAGGTATGATGGCTGGACTGATCCCAGTGATCATGTGATGGAGTGCCAATACTTATGGGTAGTGCGACCCAGAGATGAGTGGGTCCATGCTTTTGTCCACACTCTGGATGAGATACTGCGCTCATGGTACACTGCAGTTGAGTTGCGCCGAGACATTACAACATGGGGAGAGTTGACAATCTGTTTCACTCATATGTTCACTTTTGCGGATGCCAACCCTGATGTCCATAATGCCTTGCAACTCATCCACGACTTGGTATTTCAGGTTGTTCCAGCGACCTACCCTGTCGACCCGCACACACATTTTCAGATGCAGTCTCTCATGGAGTGCTTCAACATCAGCGGAGGGCCAGAGGACGATGATGATCCCTGGAATATTAACATTCCCGAATCTGAAGGAAGTCGTGATGTGGTCCCACCTGTTGTGCCAAGTAATCCGTTCAGTCAACCATTGCAGCTTTGCAAGATGAATATCAACATCGAGGCTACTCCCAAGTTTGCTAATGTTGGGGATTATTGGGACGACGAGATGATGAGTAAGGTTACTAAGTTACTTCATGAGTTTCAAGATGTGTTTCCCATGAAGTTTTCTGAAATGAAGGGAATCCTGGGTGATTTAGGAGAGATGAATATTCCATTGAAACCAGATGCTAAGCCAGTTCGACAGCGACCTTATCGGCTGAATCTGCGACATAAAGAAAAGGTCAAGGTAGAACTTGATCGCATGTTGGAGGATGGTATTATTGAACCTGTGGAAGAGTCTGAATGGATCAGTCCTATGGTGGTGTAGGACAAGAAAACTGGTGAAGTGCGAATTTGCGTAGACTTACGAAAGTTGAATGATTCCTGCTTGCATGACCCTTTCCCGACCCCGTTTACTGATGAAGTACTTGAAGGAGTGGGTGGCCAGGAGATGTACTCCTTCACTAATGGATTCTCTGGCTACCATCAAATTCGCATTGCCAAGGAAGATCGCCATAAGACAACTTTCGTTACTGAATGGGGTTGCTTTCAGTACACGGTAATGCCGTTTGGTTCGAAGAATGCACCCGCCATATTCTCTTGGGTCGTTGTTGCCGCATTCAAATATTTTATTCATATGTTTTTGCAAGTATATATGGATGATTGGACCATTTATGGGTTGATTTGTGATCATCTGGCCAATCTACAGTTAATGCTTGAGCGATGCCGACAACACTAGATATCACTGGACTTGAAGAAATGAATTTTTTGTGCATCATTTGGGATATTGCTGGGTCACATCGTGTGTAAGCAGGGATTGCTGGTTGATCTAGCCAAAATTACACTCATTTTAGGGTTGCAACCGTCGACAACCGTTAAGTAGTTGCGTACGACCTTGGGTCATACGGGATATTATCGCAAGTTCATTAGGGGGTATGCTGCGATTACTGCCCCTATGGAAAAGTTGTTGAAGAAGGATGTGGCATTCCAGTGGAGCCCAGAATGTCAGGATAGTTTCGAAATGCTCAAAGCGAAGATGGTGTCGACCCCGATCTTGGTCTTTCAAGACTAGAGTAAGGAATTCCATGTCCATGTTGATGCTTCATCGATTGCATTGGGTGTTGTGTTGGCTCAACCTGGAGAAGGTGACCTTGATCATCCTATTTCTTTTTCCAGTCGGAAGTTGTCCTATGCAGAACAAAATTACACTACCACGGAGCGGGAAGGTCTAGCTATGGTTTATCCACTGCAGAAGTTCAGGCATTATTTGTTGGGTGGACACTTTAAAATGTTCATTGATCATTTTGCATTAAAATACTTGGTCAATAAGCCTGTGTTGGGGGGGGAGATCTGTCGTTGGCTACTTTTGTTTCAGGAGTTTGACTTTGAAGTCATTGTGAAATCGGGGCGGTTGAATGCTAGACCAGATCATTTGTCACGGATTGAAACGGGGGAGGAACCCACTAATATCGAAGACGGGTTGTCGGATGCCCAACTATTCCAAGTTGCCGTCACTGATCAATATTTTGATGACATCCTTCAGTTTCTGGTAACTGGCACCGCACCCGCTGACTTCACCACTACTCAAAAGAAGCAGTTGGTTTTCAAGGCTGCTGACTTTCAGCTAATCGCGGGAGAATTGTATAAATTGGGTGCTGATAGATATTACGCAGATGTGTCTTGCCGCATGAGCAAGCACAGATACTGGCTGAGGCACATGGTGGAGTAGCGGGAGGACACTATGGCCGTCGGGTGACTTCCAGGAAGGTACTACGTGCAGGGCTTTGGTGGCCCACATTACATCATGATGCAATAGACTATACGCGGTCTTGTGATGTTTGTCAGCGAACTGGCAAGCCGTACAGATGAGACGAGATGTCACTGCTACCTCAAGTAACACTGCAACTGTTCGAGAAATGGGCTATGGATTTTGTCGGACTGATTCATCCACCAGGAAAACATAGAGGTGTGCGGTATATTGTCATGGTGACAGAGTGCTTGACCCGATGGGCTGAGGCAACACCTGTAGTTGATTGCTCCGCTGCAACGGCTGCTCGATTTTTGTTTGATCACATTATCACTCGTTTCGGCTGCCCCAATAAATTGCTGAGTGATCAAGGCAACCACTTTCTTAATCACACTATTAGCGCATTGACGAAGGAGTTACAGATACAACATAAGAAAAGTACACCCTATCACCCACAGGCGAATGGGATAATGGAGGCATTTAACAAGGTATTGGAGCATGTGCTGAAAAAGGTGTGCAATGCGAGCCACGACGACTGGGATATGAAAATACCAGCAGTATTGTGGGCCTATCGCACCACCTGTAAAAGGTTGTCTGGTCAGACACCTTTTAGGATGGTATATGGGACATAAGCGATTATGCCAATGGAATACATTGTTCCGAGTCTCTGAATTGCAGCTGTTACGGGCATGGATGATGTCGCAACGGTAGATGAACGTCTAGTGCAATTAGTACAGCTGGAAGAGGATCGATTTATCGATGGCTTTCACTAAGGGGTGGAGAAGGATCGTCAGAAGGCATGGAATGATCGCCACATAAAAAAAACCAGTTTCAGCAGGGCAACTTGGTGCTGCTATATGATAACAACTTTATGAAACATCCAGGGAAATTGCAGATGCATTGGTTGGGTCCATATCACATCAACAGTATTACTTTAGGTGGAGCAGTCCAGTTGCAGGAGTTGGATGGGGCGATGCTCCCCAAGTTGGTAAATGGTCACAGGATGAAGCCCTATTGATCGGGCTTGGAGCAGTGTGATGTCTGAGTCGCCTCTTAAAAAAAAGAAAAAAGAAAGAAAGAAAAAAGAATGTGTGTGTTGCAGGTTGCTTGGTGGAAGATGGCGCACCAACAGAAGGAGGTATGCGAAAGCAGGAAGGCTTATGCCGCAAGTTTGGAGACTCATGGAAGTTTTGTGATGAAGATTGACGGTGGATTCTGTTGAGTTGATAAAATATTTTGTGATGATTGTGGAGAATTTGGTGGAGTACAGGGCAGTATTGTGACTACTGTTCCACTAATGTCTTGCGACCCTGTGCTATCATCCTTATACATGATTGCGCCTGACAAATTCATCCTGACGACGGTATGTTTTACACATGGCACGCTGAGCCGGTACAATTTGAACGATGTGAGGAGATTGTTCACATGATGGCATGTGGGATCTTTGCTGGCAGCATGGTTGCCACCCGTTGCATCAGCTGATGGGTTCACACACGCATACGAGAGGGAGTGGGGAATCATTCCCATTGTTGTGACCCAAGAATGGTCTGGCTATAAGTAGCTAAGGTAGCTGCTAGTTTGCTACAATGAAGTTGTTCTGAAATAGAGTGGTTATGCTGGTTGATCATTTTGTGAGTTGAGTTGTGAGGAATTCCAAGGAGGCTGTGGAAATGCTTCACTTTATTTTATGTGGCAACACCCGAGGGGCCCTGTGAGCCTGAACGACGAGTGTCCCTAAGTGCTTTGATATGGTAGGTTCCTTCTCACTATGGTATGACCAACCCAAGGGCCGGTCTAGCATGTTTAAGTACGAAGTAGTTGTTTGAAGGTTTGTGCTCTTCTTACCCAATGAGATGGTTGGGGTGGTCGCTCCCTGACCATAGTAGGACCTCGCAGTTGGTGCGAAACAAATGTGCCAGATTTATCTGCTAATTTTGCACCTTGGTACTATTCATCCTCTTTTTCTTCCCATCAATACCATTCCAAGAGACTAGAGGATGAGTTTGAGAAGTACATGACAGCAAGTCGGGCGGTGACCATTTTGGGTTAAAAGTACATGGAGAAAGATGTCAGCTACTACTCTAGAAGTTGAAGAGACTTTCAAAATCTCTACTTCCCATGAGCCTATTGATGTGCAAGATGATGACCTACTGAGTATTTTGGAGGTAAAATCAGATTTTAGAGGTGATGCATTCTCCCTCCTTGATCAAATGCTTCCTATGAACTCCTACTTGGTCATTGGCACATGTTTTCATAGATTCACCGAAGATGGAAGACACCATCATTCGCTTGAGTTCAAGCCTCATGCATATCCTTGTGATTTTGGTTTTGATCTCACCCCTGCTGGTTCAAAGGAGATGATAAGAAACCATCTTTCAATTATTGGAGTTAATTTGAAGTCCAAGCCATCACCATTATGTCATGGTTCATTTGGTTTTGATATCACCCCTGCTAGTTCAAAGGAGATCATAAGAAACCATTTATCAATTCTTGGAGCTGATTTGAAGTCCAAGATACCATCGTCATATCATAGTTCATTTGGTTATGATCTCACCTATGTTGGTTCAAAGGAGATATCAAAGAACTATCTAGACATTCATGGAGTTGATTATACCTTAGTTGGTTCAAATCACATGCTCCATAATGATCTTCATATTTTTGGATTTGTTCTCACCATGATTGGTAGGAAGAGCAAGTTCAGGAAGCCTCCAGATTCTCTTGCATCCATTGTTGGAGAACTCAAGCACATGTTTTTGGATCATGATCCACTTCTTTCCAAGAGGAAGATAACTTTTGAAGAGCGAATGCTAGATATAGGTCAACTAGAACCTAAAGATCAAGCACCTAATAGTGAAGATGAGCGAATGCTAGATCCAGGTCAACAAGAACCTGAAGATCTAGCACCTGATAGTGAAGATGAGCGAATGGAAGACCAAGATCCATATCTACAGCCTACATATCCTCCTCTTCCTGGATGGGAAAACACTACTCTTAGATCTGTCGGAGATCTTGGTGGTGATCCACTTGATCAAAGGAGAACCAAATCTGATTTTTAGAATGGAAGGTTTCATCCTTCTCACATTATTGATCCATTTCTTGCCGATAGATCCTTCTTCGGTGGAGAAATCCACTTACCTTTTGGGGTGAGTGGTGTACATGATTGATTATCCTACCATAGTCTATCTTGAGGGGGGGATTTCTTCCCACTGGGTAGTTTTCAGTTACTTCCTGATAGTTTGGCTTGCAGAGGGGTGTTGGAATATTCTCACCATCATTTTTTTATATTTGCATTCATTCTGCATACATGCGTGCATCCAGTCATCAGTATGGTAGTCTCCCAACACCTAGTCCTCAGTTTTTCATCCCGATGAGTCTATTTCTGCTCAGTTCTATCCCTCCTAGCCACATATGTGCCCTTGTTTCCATCACTGGAGTATAATTGAGCCCTCTTCCACATATTTAGGATTTGCATCATTCAGTTTCATGATTAGTGGATCAGTTCCTTGATTTGAGGACTGATTACTCAATTAACTGACTGAAGCACTTAGATAGACACCTACAGAGACTAGTTCAACTCTACTGACTACTGACAGCTCCTCATGCGCCCACATTGGAGTCTCCTTCCCTATATTTGTGCCACATGCACCAATTAGAGTAAGTTAGGCTCATTTGACTGATATTTGACTATTTGTGACTACTACCATTGATTGGGTGATGTCTCCAATGCTATCGAAGCCACACATTGAGGATAATTCAAATGAAATTAGGTGTATTCGAATTCATTTGATTGTATTGAGTTATTATTCAGTTTCATAGTGCGAGCTTACAACTGATGTATGATTATACTGCAGATTTTACCATTTCTGAGTTTATGAGTGATTACTGATTCAATTCTTCTTCTTCTTCTTCTCTAGCTGTGTGATCTATCCTGTAAAATATCACAGAGGCAACCAATAAGAAGGGGCCATGTGTATCCACTAGGGAGAGGTGAGGGGGTTATGGGATTGGAACCCATGCTACCACATGTCCATTTGTGAACCCATTTGACTCCCCATGCTGACATTAATGCAATTGTAAGAGGGTGGTTGAGAAAACTAGTCCATGAATTTGATTGACTATGGGGCAGCCTTGCGAATCCATATGGCAGGGTATGGCCCTATGTTTTTCTTGTTCCTTAAGCCACTCTACACATGGGAATTATCTTAGCCAGATCGGTAACCCATTTTTTACCAACAACCGAAGTCATTTATGCATTTGCAGATCCCGTCCGTGAAGAAACCAAGAGAAATCGTGACCTGTAAGAACCGAATTTGTAGAGACGAGAATGCCCTAGAAAACTCTGTGTAAGAGTTGAACCGTTGGAGACAGCGATGGATCAGATCGTAGGGATGAATTGCAGAGATTGAACATCTTATAGAACCCAAGAGAACATTAATATTTGTTTGAAAAAGGACCAAGTGTTGGGGCAGAGTTTAGGTTACGACGTTGTGAAGAACCAATGGAATAACAGAGAAGAAGGTCAACTTAGGGTTGGATCTGCTTGATAAACCTAGTGAAGGATGGAATCTCATGAAGAACAACATTTGGAGCTTTATATGCCCACTCTGAATAGAACTGGAGGGAATGGGCCTTGAGGGACTGTGCAGCAGAGAAGAGGGCCTTCCTTGTGTTGGGTGAGGTAGGTAATGTGTATGCCACTGTTTGGTGAGTGATATGATATTCCTGTACCTCCGTGGTTGAGCTCACTAGCTTAGCAACATCCTCCTTGTTCCCTGGAGTTCTTGATAAGCCCAACTATAGGTTGGATTAGCATTGGGATGAGACCTTAACTATGAGAGATTCCATTTTCCCTCCTTAGTGGATACAAATCCTATCTTGGGGGTGGTCTCTCATCCGAAAGAGTATAGGTTGGACAGAGACCTACGGTTAGGTGGAAATTTGTCCTCACTTAGGCAGTTGCTTGGGGAAACTTCATTCCAAAGATAAGTGATTCTGTGGTGTTAAATGATGTTATTTCATGTGTTATATCTATTGTTATGTTATGCCTGTTAAGCTCTAGATTATTTGAAGGATGATTTCATGAACTTGATCATTAGGAAGCTATGTATGAGCCTGAATAGGAGACTAAATGCATGGTTGAATGCTTCATCCTTTACATGAATGTTATGTGTTTCTAACCTTGCAGGTTGCTGATGTGTTAACTAGCTTAGTTCCATTATATGTTTTTAATTATGCATGGTATTCACCCTTAAAATATATTTCTTGAATTCACCTAGACTTGGGGAAAGAATTGGATAACCCCTGATGTCGTTTAGAACCCCTCTGTGGGTCAGGTGAAGGGAGAATTCATGGTAGGAAGGAGGCTTAGTCCCTTGTAGAAGGATAAAGGCACTTAGGTGAGGTTATGGATAGAGTTTCAGGTGGAAATATGGAAAATTTCGAGTGCTCAGCTGGGGTGGGGATTGCACCATTGGATAGATCTCTCCAAGAGATTTCCAATGGTATTGACCTTGTTCAATTTGGACCAAGGATGAGGGAGTTATCACCCTCTGAATTTTTCCTTAGAAGCTTGCTAGTGTAGGGGTCTGTGGTCCATACCTTTCCACATTCATAATGTAGATCATGGATTGCAGAGGTTGGGGACTGTTTCGTTGAGCGACATGGTTGTACTTTCGCATTTCTACATCCCCAAATTGAGTTGGGGATTGTGGGAGTCAAAATAACGAGCCCAATGGAAAGGGCACGTGGGAGTTTCTCCTTTTCCACATCCGCAAGGCGGGATACAGATTGTGGATGTCGGAAGGTCAACTTCCATGGAGCTGGAGAATTGGACTTTTGCATTTCCACACCCGCAAGAGGGTTACACAGTACAGATTGCTGGAGGTAAATTTCCCTGACGTTACGAATATGGTTTTCAAATTCCAACATCTGTAACGAAGGTTGCAGATTATGGAATTTCGGAGGAGGAAACTCTCCAGGACAGCGAAAGGAGGACTATGAATTCATAGTTTCATATGTGGAATGCAGAACTGTGGAGGGCATACGGGTAAAATTTAAGACCGACAATTGAGTTCTAGATTTTGACTTCCACATTGTGGATTGTGGAAGTAGGTAGAGCTAGTTCGTCGAGGAGAATTTGGAAAACTGATTTCTAAATCTCGACTGGAGGTTGCGGGAAGGAAGATGCAGGTTTTAGATCTGGTCCCATTTCGATCGTGTGTGAAAATGGAAGAAATTGGAGAAACAAAAATGTACAGAAGATCTTTCATGGCCTTTGAAGGCCACCAAGGAGGACGGGGAATGTGAAAAGATATGAATGTGGTGTGCCCTCCTTTTATAAACTGGGTGAATTTTTGAGCAATTTAACTTTCCAATAAACCTCCTTGGCCTCCTTTAATGTGCCTTCCTTGACTGAGTGGGCACTTTCCATCTTTTCTTTACTCACTAGCTTTTCCTCTTTTTGGAAACTGTGCACTCCTAGATTTTCTGGATGTTTCCTTCATTTTACAATTGGATGGATTTTTTTCTTTTTGGAAACTGTTCCCTCCTTAGCTTTCTGGATGTTTCATACTTTTCCTCACTTGCCTTCTTTGTGCACTTGCCTTCTTTATGCACTGCTTTTGTTAATTTCCTCTTTTTTTCTTTACTCTGCATTTTCTTTCACTTTACTCTTTGGTTGACAACTCACTGAGAAAAAATTATCTCCTTATGATCCCTTGTCATCATCCAACTCATCATCACATGTAATTAATAATTAAATACAAAAAAAATAATTACATCATCTTCAATTTAATTAATTGAAACAACTATAGTATGAATTTTCATTCCTAGTTAAGTTAATTTCCTAGGGTAATTTACCAATGTTATCCCCCTCATCAATTAATTAATTGACTTTCACTAGGATGCATGGGGTTTTAAGGTGACATTGGATGCTTCCTGGTGCTTGACAAAATGTGAACATGATAGTGGATAATGGTGTCAGAAATGTCTTCCTCATTGTCATAAACATGTTCTTCTCTAGACAAGCGGGCATTTGGAAGCGTGACCTTGGAGTTAGGTGCCATTGCTTTCTCCGGTTTATAGTGTTAGGGAAAAGAGATGGTAAATACTAGCTAAATTAGGGATTTATGTAAATAGGGCTCAAGAAAAATAATAGTAAAAAATAGGATTACAGTAATAGAGATGATCATAAGTGGCGGATGAATACCTATTTGCCTCCTGGAGGCTAACCTAGATCAAAGGATGTTGACCTGGACTGGTATAGTTCATGTAGTGATAACTTGGTAAGCTTGTTGTCGAGGGAGTGTGATTCTTGGATGTAAGAAAAATAATAAAATATTAGAGTTGGTTTATAAACCTTTTACACCAAAAGAAATGATGCACTCTACCCTTCCTCTTCTAGTGTGGAGAGAAAGACACACTAGTGGGAACCATATGACAAATGGCAGGTGTGAAGTGGATGAATGTACCGGAGGAGTGGCGAGATACCTTAGATATATAAAAGACAGATATTTTTCTATGAAGTGAAAGGATGACAAGACATCATGAGCTGTAGGGAACTGACTCTTAAATTTTGAATGGACCACTCTGGTTTCCCATAGTGGTAACGCGTCAATGTTAAGTGGGTTGGAGAAACCGCCTTCAAGGAGGCATGGCTAGTAACTACGGGGCACATGTCCTAGGTGGTTTGAGCTCCCTTTTTGGTGTATTCAACTTATCGATGTGCGATCAATCAGAGCCATTGATCTTGATCAACAAGTGAGGAACCTGCACACACGCTATCTTTGATTAACTTCATTGATTTTTATGTGCACCCTCGATCTATAGGCTGTTGATATTGCTACATATCAAATGGATGCATTCTCGTTCTCTTTATACCTCTAATGTTGTCCCATGATTCTTAGCTAGAGGTCCTATTAACATGCTTTTAGTCTTTCATTGAGATCCTTTATCCCTTCTGTCAACACTTAGGATGGTTTCCAGGAGGGAAGGTGAAAGAAATCCCCTACCCAAAGCCCCAAGGTCATCCATTGATCGGTTACATCAAGTAAAGAATCAGGAAACCCAAAAATGGATAAGTGTCAAGCAAATCCAAGCCAAATGACCAAGCCATAGTGAGAAAATGAGAAAATACAAGGCAATAGGAGGTTCTTCCGTAACCAAAGAAGATTGGACGACTAAGATCGAGGAGCGAATGAGCTCAACAGTTGAAGATGCGATCCACAAGACATTTCCCGAGTTCTGCATCCACATTTCGGATTGCGGATTATGGAATGAAATTTCCCAAAGAATGCAAGGATAAGTTTCCACATTCCCCAACCTGCAATGTGGATTGCGGATTGTGGAGCGAGAGTTTTCCAAATGGCAAAAAAATAAGTATCCGCATTCTGCATTCCACATTGCGGATTGCGGAAAGGTGATTCTCCATAAATCACGAGACTGAAACTCGAATCCCTGCATCCCACATGGAGAATTGCGGAAGGGACAATTATGGGGAGGCCATTGTGGAAAGGTCATTACGGAAGGGACATTGCAGAAAGGTCATTACAGAAGGGTCATTGCGGAAAGACTGTTGCGGAAGGGAAATTGCGGATCGAGAAAATTTTTGTAGAGCAAATTATAGTCGTGGGGAATGGATATTTTCATAGAGGAGTGGTGCTCTTAAGAAAGATGAAGGGGGCACGTTTTAGTTACCTATCCTAATATATCTAAAACGGCTTGATATACAGGATGAACATGTGGCTTCCACAGCCCAATGATGCACTTCCAGCACAAGTGATTCTTCTCCTCCGTGCATGGCAGAATCCAAGGTTGCTGATTCAGGCTGCCTAGCTTGAACAACCTCATCATTACCAGTCTGAGTTTCTTTAGAATTATTTAAGATATTTTGATGTTTTGTAAGCTTATAAAGGAAAGTTCCGAAGTAGACCAAAGGGTTGGACATTTTTGTTTTAGAGAGATTACTGCTATGCACTTGTATTAAACTCAGCCTCTTAATTCAATGATGGTGGGGCATAGGGTTTACCTCCACCAACTTAACCCTCACCCTTCTAGGATATGGGGTGATTCACTATAATCAATCCTTGACTCGGCCACAAACTAGCCTAGTCCTTCTGCCATGTAGGCCTAACCTTCAACATAGGTTTTCCACAACCTTATGGTATCTCAAACCCTTGAAAATGTCCTTCCCCAATTTTCTTGCGGGATTACCCTCCTTTTGCAACTACGACATTTCTCCACAATTACCTTCTCCGCAACAATCTTCCCGTAATTGCGGGTTGCAGATTGCATGGTGTTCTTCCTGTGTTCTTCGGAAAGTATCTATGCAACGCCCTTTTGCAAACTCCTTTGTGCAATACCTTTTCCACAAATTGCAGATGGCAGGTTGCGGGGTGCTCACCTGACTTCTCTGAAAAGTCCTCCTGCAAATTTTCCTCTGCAATGCCTCGCCGCTAAGCCTCGAACTTCTTCTCTTCTACAGGCGCTATCTCCATTGTTGATACTTGTGGATCTTATCTCAGCCGTTGATCTACGATCAAGGCATAATCCTTCACTTAGGCTTGCAGGAATGTATTTTCTGCGCAACTTGACTTCGAACAATGCTTCTTTGTCGTCAATCTTCTTTTCGGCTTAGATCTGAGTCATTCAACTCAACAAGCTAAATGTACTTAGCTTCTTCACAATTTCTTGGTCGATTGATCATGGAAACGATCAACCCAGCTCGACCCTCATCTAGATACTTGGAAAACTCCACACAAATGAGAATCCTACTTAACAATTTACTGGTCATTGGTGTGCAAACACATTGGGGTTTTCTACTACACACAAAGATCAAATAAACGCAATGCAGAGATTCATTCACACAGAAATCTGGTCACAAATTCCCACAACTCAACCTGACAGAAACTCAAAGCATTCTTGATTCAAATGCACATAAAGATGTTTTCAACACACAGTTCTTCTAACTTTACTTACAGACAATATGAAAATTGCATTCCCTATAGAATGACCCCTAATCCAGAGCTGACCAACCAACCCTTAACTCATTCTATCCTACCCTACTTATGCATTCAGATCCCTAACAACATTTCGAGCCGCTCAATAACCTAACAACCTAGCAGACTCCACAACGATGGGTTTTCATCATCACTTAACCGAATTCCTAAACTAGCCTGATCTCCACGCAGGGAGTATCAACTCGCTGCTAGGACTATCATACCAAAAATAGACAATGCATCCATCTACAACATGTGTGAATCCAAAGGATACCAGAAAATAGATAAACAAAAAACAAATCAGACTGTCCACTTTAGAACAATTCGTCCCCAGCTAGTCACAGCATGTGATCAAGTAATCACATTGTTGACTCAACAATGATGCTCCTACATTAGATTCCCAAGGTTAAAATAAATGAAACCTTGTTCAGTAAATTTGTTATTGAGAAACCCTTGGTTTCCAATTCTTTAGCATCCATCCATGTAGAATCCTCCACTAGATGTCCTTTCCACTTGATCATGTATTCCAAATAATTCCCCTGTTTGGTACTTCTCGCCACTCTAGTCTCCAAGATATGCTCAGTTTCTGAAGGCTGGGCCACAAGTATTTGCTTCAGCCACTGTAGATCTTCCACCTCTGGCACTTGACTGGTATCATCTGTCACATAGGAATACAAGTATGCAACATTAAAAATAGGTGATATACGAATTCCTGTTGGCATTTCCAGTTCATAGGCATTTTCTGAAAATTTCCTAAGTATCTTGCATGGTACAATATTTTTCATCTTCAACTGGTTGTACTCTCCTTTTGGAAATCTTTCCTTCCTCATATGTGCTAAGACTAATTCTCCCACTTCATATCTCTTTTCCCTTCTTTTGGTATCTTCTTTGGCTTTGTAACTGCTGTTACTCTGCTGCAATATTGCCTTAACCTGCTCTTGTATCTCACTGATACTTGCTGCAAAATATTCTCCATCTACACTCCTCTTTTCTAATAGTCCCAAATCCCGAAGTTCACATGCTCCTCTTGGATGCATTCCATAAATAATTTGGAATGGACTCATCCATGTACTTCTGTTTGGTGAATCATTATATGCAAATTCATCTTGAATTAATACCTCATCTCGTTGCTTGGGATTTTCTCCAATCAGACTCCTCAATAGGTTACATAGACTTCTGTTTATGAACTCAGTTTGGCCATCAGACTATGGATGATATGCTGAACTGAAATTCAGCTTAGTACCCAACTTCTTCCACAATGTCCTCCAGAAATGACCTGTGAATTTCACATCCTTGTCAGATACAATAATCTTAGGTAAATCATGTAGCTTCACAGCTTCATCAAAAAACAAATTAGCAACGTGTGTGGCATCATTAGTCTTATAGCATGGAACAAAATGTGCCATCTTAGTGAATCTATCCACCACCACAAAAATATAATCATATCCCTTCTGAGTTTTTGGCAAACCCAAAATGAAATCCATACTCACAAAATCCCAAGGCCTAGTTGGAATAGGAAAGGGTGTGTATAAGCCCGTGTTCTGGCTTCTCCCTTTGGCATGCTGACATACCCTACATCTGCTCACAAACCTTTCAACTTCAAATCTCATCTTTGGCCAAAAGTAAAAATGACTTAACTGACCAAAAGTTTTATCACTCCCAAAGTGACCTGCCATTCTTCCATTGTGCTTCTAGTGTATCAAGTTCTCTCTCATGGAACCCTTGGGAATACATAGCTTACTTTTCTTAAAGATTAAACCATCTTGTAACATACACTCAATCCAAGTCTCTCTGTTTGTCTCTACAGGATTTCTACAAGCTCTATATGCATTCTGAAAATCAATGTCAGTCTCATACAAATCTCTTAAATGTTCAAATCCTACAACTTGGATCTGATTCTCTTGCACCATCAACTGTCTTCTACTTAAAGCATCATCTACTCGATTTGATTTCCCACTTATGTGCTTTATCACAAAGGTAAAGTTTTGCATGAACTCAACCCACTTGACATGTTTCTAGTTCAACTTAGGTTGCTGCATGATATACTGCAATGCATGATTATCTAAAAACAAAACAAACTCACTAGGCATCAGATAATGTCTCCAATGTTTTAATGCTTGAATAGTAGCATAAAATTCATTATCATACGAGGAATACTTTTGTTTGGCCTCATTTAGTTTTTCACTAAAATATGCTACAGGTATATCTTCCTGACTGAGTACAGCTCCAATTTCTACTCCACTGGCATCACACTTCACTTGGAAAGGGTGCTTGAAATTTGGTAATTTCAATACTGGTTGTTTAGTAATCTTCTTTTTCAAGAACTGAAAGCTCCTTTCAACCTATGCTGTCCATTGGAATGGGTGTTGATCCTTCCTAATGGTTTTAATGATAGGTGTACAAATACCACTGAAATTATTTATAAAAATCCTATAAAAACTTGTCAATCCATGGAAACTCCTTACCTCAAAAATGTTCTATGGTGAAGGCCAATCAATGATTGCCCGCACTTTCTCTGGATCCATCTTCAATCCATCACTTGAGATAACAAAACCCAAGTACACTAGTTCTGAATTTAGAAAGGTACACTTCTTCACATTTACTAGCAACTTTTCCTTTTGTAGTCTCTCTAAGATATATCTCAGATGATTCAAATGCTCTTTCTCTAATCGACTGAAAATCATAATATCATCAAGGTAAACTATCACAAACTTACCTATGAAATCTCTCAAGACTTCATTCATCAATCTCATGAATGTGCTTGGTGCATTGGATAGTCCAAATGGCATAACCAACCACTCATACAACCCCTCAATTGTTTTGAAGGCGGTCTTCCACTCATCTCCTTCTCGAATTGTAATATGACGATATCCACTCTTCAAGTCTAGTTTTGAAAAGCATGTTGCCCCACTAAGGAAATCCATCATGTCATCCATCCTTGGTAATGGAAATCTGTATCTGATGGTAATCTTGTTAATTGCTCTGGAGTCAATACACATCCTACATTCACCATCCTTCTATGGTGTCAGTACTGCTAGTACTGCACATGGACTCAGGCTCTTCTAAACCAATCCTTGTACTTGCCTTCTGAATTCCTCATTCTCTCGCGGTGTTAGTCTGTATGCTTCCTTGTTTGGTAAACTTGCTCCAGGAATAAAATCATTATGGTGACTTATATCCCTCTTTGGTGGTAACTCATTGGGAAAATCATCTACCACAATGTCACTAAACTGCCCTAGCATCTCCTGAATCTTGTCAGGTAGATCTGTAATGTTAGTCTTCATCACTACCAGTCTAGGTTTACTTACTATAGCATAATTCAGTTCCTCCTCATCAATTTGTTGCAAATACTCTTTTCTTGTCAACATCAGGACTTTTGATGTCTGCATCTCTGTTGAACTCTTTCCTTGTAAAGGATGAAGAATATGTTTTACCCCATCTTGGATAAAACTATGACAGTTACTCCTACCATCACGTACTACCTTTTTATCAAATTTCCAGGTGTTATCACTCAGATTTTACCCTTTGGTTGTGGAAGGATAAACCCCAAGGAAACTATTTCAAACCAATATTTACGAGGGAAATTAGCTTTTTCCCTACCAGAGAGGGCTCTCTTGAAAATATAATAAATGGCTAAGGATATATGAAAAATGATTGAGTTTTTAAAATGAATACTTGGTTGAAATGTAAACAAGAAACATTAGGCATGGAGTCAACCTAGGAATTATTGCACCATCAGATAAACAACAATACCAATTTTCACAGAGGCAAGGCAGCTGTCATATTACTGTCAAAGCTTTTTGTAGGTGATTCAGAAAGAAAGAAAGACAGACCATCAACAATGGGCACCATATTTTAGAAGAATCCACTATCAACTTTAGAGAAAGAATTGGATACACAGATGCGATAAATCAAGGCATAACCATATGAATCTCAATTTATTTCAACGTTCATCTGAGCATAGAAGACATAACATAATGGAAGTATAATGAAGAAGATAAACATGCACATATAAGAAGAGAGAAATACAGACTGTAATGATGATCAACACATGAATCTCTGATTCTGTAAAAAGTATTATTTCCTGTGTGATTTTTTATATAAAAAAATATCAATTCGATACAAGAGTTCTTGTCTCTCAAAAAGTTTCCAACCCTTTCAAAAATGACTCTCATTGTCTTTCATACAAAATTTTCTTGAAGCAAAACCTAACTACTTCTTTTAACTAAAACTGAAATAACTTAACTAAACTTTGCAAATGTCTTTGAATCAAAGTCATAAAAATATTACAAATTTCTTTAAATAAAAATATTTCTTAAGTCTTCATTTTGAAACAGGATCCAATAGTTACTTTGAAGTATGAAGTGTGTACTTCATTTTTCGGTATCTCTCCACGCTTTTCCACTGTTCGGTAGTTGGAAGATTGTAGCTCGCCATTTCTTTCACTATGACTCTCATCTCAATATGATTCATAAAGGAAATTTGTGGAATTCTTTCGCCAATCGAAACCAACTTGTTTCAGAATTTCAAAATCTTTTGCAATCTTCTCCATTAGAATTTTCCCTGTAAGTAGATGATTTAGATGTTGAAACTTCCCATGATCCATTCTTATGTTGAATGACAATTTTTTATATTCATCTTGGGAAATTAACTCCTGATTATCGTCCCAGAATGCAGGTAATCCTTTCTCGATGAATCTTTCAAACTGTCTTTTGAACCTTGTTACTTTCCTTCTCACTGCTTCGGCTTTGTCTTCCACATTCTCGACGTGTGCATGATTTCCCAAAACTCTTCTTGCTACTATGATTTCCATAATTCTATTCCTAATACTTGTGTCCTTTATATCTTCTTCTATTAAACTATTCAGGAAAGTGATTGCATTCTACGTTGTCTCCTTGGGCTTCCTGTTCATATTTTCTCTTATTGCAGTACAACTTGTAAAAGAATCTTTTGCTACTTTTTCCTTTACTCTCATAAAATCCAAATATGGTCTAATATTTTCAGCTTCTTTAATGATTAAGTCCCATACCATGTGCTTACAACCCTGCATAGCTGCTTGCCCTATCACTTGATGTGTCAATTTTTTCTTAGTTTTAATCAATTCCTTATATTTGTCTTGTAAGGATTTTGTTTCTTCGTCTTTTTTCTCACTTTCTTCTTTCATTTTCTGAGCCTCTTCTCTTAACTCCTTAATTTCGACATCCTTTAAACTAATCTGGGACATAGCCTGTAAAAAACTATCAACATCATTTCCATCTCCATTTGGACTTATACCTTTTTGTTGTTGGCTTAAATTTGACAAATTATTTTTCAAATCATTAATTTGGTTTCTCAAGCTTATTTTTTTATTTTTCCTAGCTAGCTCCTCTTTCAGCAAATTTCAATAATTCTGCTTTGCTATCATTGACTTCTTTAGACAAAGCCTCTTTTTCTTGCTCTAGATTTGTTTCTTCTAGAGCTTGAATTAGTTGAGTATTTGGAATCTTCATCTTTTTCTGTAATGCTTGAATCAAATTATCCTTTTATATTAACAATTGTTTGCTTGCTTTACCTCCACCATCGCTTGCAACTAAGACAAATTGTAATTTTTTGACCTGTTGTTGGAAAGCTTTATTCTCTAGTATTTCTTGCTTCAATTGACCTTCCATTTTATTTACAACACTTTCCAGTTTAGCTACTTTCACTGTTTCTTCCACAAAATCTTCATATATCACCTCTCCAATTTGCTTATGCAATTGGATCTTGTCTGGTGCTGGTATTTTCTTCAAATTGACCTTTATCTTGATCATTTTATCTTCCATTGATACTACCAAGTTTAAAGTGTTATCTTTTATATCCCTTCTAGTTATTAAAGAAGTCTCTGAATTTGATAAATTCCTGACTGTTGGTAGTAAATTATAAAGTTTTTTTGCAGAGGCTTGCTTATTTTGTCCATAATGTTATATAGGTCAAGCCTAGATTGAAATTTATTTACATCACCACTCTCTTTAGCTTCCTAAAATTTATATTCTTGTATCTGGACTTCTGTAACTGAAGATTTTTCTTCCTCACATCTTTCTCTACTGAAATAACCATTTCGTATTGTGTTTCCATCTTAAGCCTTTTGTCTTCATTTCCTCCTTCACTATCTACATCTATAATCTCCTACAAATCTCTTTTTCTCCCAATTTCTAAAGTTACCGGTACTTGATCTGCTTCTATTGTTAATTCTATCAAAATAAGATCTCCCACTTGTGAATTTATAATTTCTTCATCATCAGGTTCATAACGAAATAAATTTCGTCCCTTTAGCAATCCTTCTGTTTCTTTATGTTCAAACGCTTTCATATTATTTTTCTTCTTCCTCTCAGATATGATATGTAAAGGATCATACTCAATTGATACATCTTTCTTAAACTCCATATTTTCCAATAACTTTTCCACATCTGAAAGAGCATCTTTGACTTTTATAATGAACGGGCCTACTTTCCATGGGTATTTTAAATCAAAACCCTTTTTAAACTTCAATTTCTGTCTGACAAATTCGAGAGCGAAAATTCCCAGAGTTAAGAAGGCAAGTAATATATAGGGTTCATGAAAAAAGCCATATAATCTGATCACTCTGGAATCCTTCAATAAAAACCAATCACCTATTGCTACTTCATCTTTCAATTGCATCAAAGACTCCATTTCAGGTAAAACCATTCGTAAATTTTCTCCAAAAATCACTTTATATACCGCAGACATAATATAATTCATGTAATTGAATACATTATCTTCTAAGGCATCTGTGTAGAGTATTTGCGAGAACTGTAAATATTTTATGCTACTAAACATAACCATCTTCATTAAATATGCCTGAAACCTAAATGTCGTGTATTGGAGAAGCTGCTCAATTGTGAATGAATTTTCTCTTCTAAAAAGTCTTTGAATTTGAGGCACGACACCAAATCATTCTCAGTTCCTGTGAACTGATACTAATTCTGGATAATAAACTCAATTGTAACTCTGTCACCCACATATCTGTATCCAAACCTAAAAAATGAGTTATTAAAGAAAGGACCAATTGGGTATTGTCATTAAAGAACTTTATATCCAATGGGTATGGGGTATTTGTTGCTTGGGTTTTCACCCAAGCATGTGCTGATGAGCACCTTCTAACTTGTAGTAACAGTCTCAATTGAAATGATAAAAATTAAAGTAAAAAAGCAGAATTAATCTAAGATATGAGAAAGTAGAAAGTTAATCTAGCATGTTCATGTACAAACTTGAAAGTAAATGGTAAAGAACTCATATCTATATGTAAAACAAATTCTTTATTTATGAAAAAATAGCTTTATAATAATCATGTTACCTCAAATGGTGAGGATAGTTGAGTTTGAGCAGCTGCAAGGTTGAGGTGCTCCAATGTTCCAATGGTCTCTTCTTCTCCAATGCTCTAATGGGGGTCTTCAAACTCAAGAGTGAGGCTAGGGCTCTCAAGAGTGAATTTGGTAGCATAAGGATAGGATGAATATGGATGAATAGTGAGGAGCCCTATCACCTTTTTATAGTTTTTTAGTGATGGGGAATACCATTATGGTTTAAGAAAACCAATGGTATTGGCCAAAATGTTTTAGGTTTCTTTTTCCTCTTTTCCCCTCTTTTTCCTTTTTTGAATACATTTTATATTTTTATTCCCTTTTAATTGATTTTTGGGAATTTTGGACCCTTTTTGAGGGTTTTTTTGAGCAAAATTATATATTTTGAGGGGAAGAAGATGGATTTTGGTCTTTTTGGTGACCTTTTGAAGGTTTTAGAGGCTCAAATGGTGGAAAAACTGGACAAATAGGTGATGGAAATAGGGAAATGAGCTAGTGAGCACTTTTTGTGTGTTAACAGATTGCCCCCTGATGTGTGAGGGAAGGAGCTCATCGTATGTCCGATAGACATCATATTTATTTCGTCTTTTTCCTGGGGCTGGAGGATAGAAGACAGCGATTGGAGACTGGAACATTGGGCCCATGCAAACTGCACAAACTAAAAATACATGTCCTAAAAAAAGGATGAGGAATAATTTCTAATGATGGACAAGGCGGGCATACCCATGCTCGTTTCAAGACATATAAATAATAATGAGGCCTGAAAAAAGGGGGACCTGAAGAATACATATAAACCTATTGTGTACATCATAATGGTACAGAGGGGACATAATACTGGGATATACTCACGGTCATACCATAACTGATCTAAAGGACTGAATCACTGGAAAAGAGCAAGAACCGTTCTGAATAAGGTGTCAGAAGGGTTGATGAATTGTTGAATCTGAAGGTATCCAATAACTGTAGGGACCCAATAACTGTGTGTTAGCTTATGAAGAGTATATGGAATTGTATACTCAATGGAGTATAAAACTGGGGTACTTCTGAATATTGTTGTCAAGCGTAATGCAGATATCCATAGGAATATGTAACTGGTTGTTTCCTCAAGTAGACTCACACTTGTGCTAGAGTCAGGTGACATATAGGGTCTTCAACTCATAACTGAAACGACTGATACCCTATGCAACTCTCAACAATGCGATCAAGGTGTTGACATCGAGCATGTGAGAAATAATCCTTTGGAGAGGCGCTAAGGACTCCTTTCAAAATGATCTGTAGGCACTCACCGCTGGTGGTGATGAGTCCAAGGCACAGGGACCTCTGGGTCTATCATTTGGAATAGATTGGTTGGCATCGATAGAGGGAGACCTGCAACTATCAATGCAATGATGTTTCCTTAATAGGATCTCGAGGTGTACAACCAAGAAGTGATAGTACGGATAGTGGGACTGACGTATTGTGGGGATGGGGAGTAACTGGGGTTTTAGAGTGGGGTGGACTCAAACTTCCTTTGTTCAGAGCATGATGACATGGTTGAACTGGAAACAGATAAAACTAACTTTAGGTATTGGGATCATAGCTTTAAGGGATTAGGGGTAAGTACTGCAAACTGGAGTGATTCTAGGGGACATGCTGATGGATGCTATTGGGAGACTCTGAGGGTGACATATTGCATAATACTATGAACAAAGGCAACCATAATGGGGAAGTTGCCATGCGAGTAGACATGATCTGTTGTGGCACCAAGAGGGTTGGGGTCCTCTTTGTGGTTTTAATGAGCTCCAAGAAGGGATAAAAGTGTGCTAAAAAATGGTACTAACCTGTGGATTTGTGCGAGCCCAGGACTATTCATGCTCGTGAGTGCTTTCATTTTTAAGGAGTCTGAAAATGATTAGAAGACTCTGAATTGGTGGAGGAGTACCGTCGTGTGGATTTATACGAGCCCAAGACGGTGATTGCTCATGGTTGCTTTCAATTTTAGAGAGTCTAAAAGTGGTAAGTAGACTCCATTGGTGGTCTTTTTTGTATGTTAGTCTCCAGGGCCCGAAAAAGCATAAAATGATGCAGATGGAGAAATCTTCTAGCCGATGTGACTAGAGTATTCCTTTTTTGTAACTAGTCTATAAGGTCTAGAAAAGGGGTAAACTTATACCAGGTAGATTCCCTTTCAGATACTTTTAGCGAGCATGAAAGGAAGAAATAATGCTCGGCGATCTTTTCATTGTTTTAGGAGTCAGAAAAGAGCTTAACAGAGACTCCCTAAGTGACTTTTTAGTAAAAGAATTGCTCGGCCCGAAAAAGGGATAAAATTATACCGAACAAAAAGGTATTGGCGAGAGTGAGAAATGATCTCAAGCATCGTCATGAGCACAGAAAATTGAATCCGGCGATATGAAAAATGTTTAAAAAGGGTAACGACCGATGTGGCACGCAAACTAAGGAAATATGGGGCATGGAAAAAATGCCTTAAAAATATGGTGGTGAGAGCGAGAAATGATCTCAAGCATCATCACGAGCGTGAAAAACTGAATCCCACGATATAAAGAATGTAAAAAATGGACAATGGATGATGTGGCATGCAAATTGAGGCGACGAGGGGAATGGAAAAAGTGCCCTAAAAATATGGTGGTGAGAGCGAGAAATGATCTCAAGCATCATCTGAGCACAGAAAACTGAATCCAGTGATATAAAATTTGTCTAAAATAGAGAATGACCGATGTGGCACGCAAACCGAGGCAGTAAGAGGCATGGAAAAAAGTGCTCAAAAAAGGGGTTCGATGAAAACAAAAAACTAACTCGACCATCATGAAGGTCTCACTACGCTGAATCCAATGGTACCAATGGTTTGAAAAATGGACGCCGTATGGCTAATTGAAAATTGGTCAAATGTCTTTAAATAGTAAGTGGACCCATAGTGACATGTGTCATTTTCATGGTTGAATTTGACAGGATATTTGATCTGGTTAGAGTCCTTTCTTCATTTGTGGGAGATTTGACCATTGGTTTTCCGTTCCGCGAGTTCCAAGTAAGCCTATTAGCCTTTGCCTATAATTTTATTTACTTTCAGGGGGAAACTGGGTCTCGGGAGTGGCGTATATGCGACGTTGGCTTGTCAACGTGGAATATTGTGGCTTCTGAGCCTTTTTACGCATTTTGGATCATGGCTATGGGATTCCACAGGTGCGATCTGGATCATGGCTGTGGGTTTCCATAGGCGTGATCTGGATCACGGCTGTGGACCCCCAAAGCTGCGATCTAGATCATTTGATTAGGGAATTTTATTGCATTTTTCTAGATTTTAATATTTTCTTGTTGACTTGGCAGGATGCTCAAGTGGCCGAGGGCGTCATGGCGGGAGAGAGAGATTTTGGAGGCTCCAATGTAGATCATCCAGGATGACCATTATGCACAGGCGACTTTGGATTTAGGCGGACTGCTGAAGTTCGCTTAGATTCCTCTTATGCATTGAACAAATTTTTTGCTGAACAAGTTGATTGATTTTTGGGATCCGGGTATGCAGGATTTTATGGTTCAAGGTGAGAGATTGGATCTCACCTTGACTGATGTTTATTTTCTGACTGGGCTGCCTCGTTTGGGTGATATAGGGGATACATAGCCCAGGATACCGGCTGATGTTGATATAGAGGATCTCCTTGAGAGATTTTTCCGTCGGGGGTCTGAGGTTCATGCCAGTGCTTTACTTGTTCATGATTTGCAGGATTCGGTGATGCAGGGGGTTGCAGTCACCGTACTTTGGGTACTTGGGGCACAGGCACCCCACCAATTGTCGGGTGGGTAGGTGTTGATGGTTCATCAGGTGATGATTGGTACTTACTATCGATGGGGGAAGATGTTCCTTTCTTGTGTTCGGTGTGAGCTGAACAAGGTAAGGCTAGTGGGGGGAGAGTTAAGCTACGCTTCATTTCTGTGTTGCTTCTTTTTCGAGCGGGTGCCTACATTGTAGCCTCGTGTGCCGGTTTGGGACGGTTTGAGGAGTGCTCCGTTGATGGTGCAGTGGGGAGAGATGATGCCCCAGAGTGGTGGGGGTGCAATTGGACAATTCTTCATGACCGATATGTATGAGTAGTGGGACCATATGCCTATCATGTTCGACGATTATCCGTACCGGGAGATGGATTTCCGAGGGGATATAGAGATGCCCCGTGCTCCAGGTCAGGCCTGGGGACCAGATGGTATGTATTTGTTTTTGTTTCTCTATCATATCATGTTTATATGTTTTGTTATGATGATGTCTAGAGGTGTTTTCATGATGCTTATGTCGCCTATGGTTGGTTTGTTTGTAGATATGGGTACACAGCCTCCACCGGATCATCAGGGACGTAGGGGACGTGTGGTGGTGGTGGTACCTCCACCGGTAGTGGCACCTCCACCTCATGCATGAAAAATTGTATGTTTCCGAGACGATGAAATAGAGGATGTACGTGAGACCTTTGAGGCACTATTGGATGGTGTACCAGATGATGGCTGTAGAGAGCTGGATCAGTGTGTGTTGGACGATTGTTTTGATGCTCTGCGTGAGTGGAGATTGATTCTGCAGAGGGTAGCTGTGTTGGTAGTGGAGAGGAGCCCTTGGGATCAGTATGATCCAAAGGAGGAGGAGCTAGAGGAGGAAGCCAATCATGATGATGAGGATTAGGTTGTCTTGTACTTGCCCCGAAATGATGATGAGCATATGGGGACATTTTGTGGATATTTCGATGTATGACTGGTATTTTTTTTGTACATTCGGGTGCTGAGGGAACTCTTGACATTGTGACTATATGATGATATATATATATATATATATATATGTTTATGCACATGGATGCATTTTAGTGTAGTTGTGTATGCACGTGGATGCACTATTTTTGTTTTTGTATGTCCGTGGAGGCACATTCTATGCACGTGGATGCAATACTATGATGGTTTCTTTTTGTGTTTATATGATTTTTTATGCCTATGTGATGTGTGTTTATACATGTTTGATTTCCTACATGGTTTGGTTGATGTGCCAATCTAGGATGTTGTTGGCCATTTGGTCTGCTACACTATTGAGGTTTCTTGGGACATGTGTGAATGAAATGGATTTAAACTGTCTAATCATTTGTTTAGTGTGCAGGAATTTTTTAAATAGACAGGGATCGCGTACCTGGTAATAGTTGTTGAGCTGGGAAACAAGAAGCTGGGAGTCGAGGTAGACGTGAAGGTGAATTATGCCCATCTGGAGGGTAGTGGTCAAGAGACCGGACACAACATCATACTCAACCTAGTTATTGGTAGCAGCGCATATACACACTCCGTCGAGGTGGATCAACTCATGTGAGGAGGAATAGAGCACCCAAGCTGTGGAGGCGAGATTTGGAGACCAGTGGCTTGCACCATTAGCGAAGCCAACATAGTAAAGTGGAATAGGATCCATCTGTGTTCATGCAGGGAAAAAATGAAAATGTAAGGTTTTGAAAGTTTACAGTGAAAAAACAAATTAAAAACTGTACGATATGGACTATGGTGTCGAGAATATTTTTATGGATAGAAGCGTTTAAGGTACAACCCGTTACGAGGGTTGCGCATGGGGTTACCTTCTGAGTCAGTCAAAATGTATGCCCCATGTCCAAGGCAAGTGTATGATGTATGGGCCTTGCCACATGGATTCAAATTTTCCTTTTCCTATTTTGTCATGGGCATGATCGTAAACGAGTACAAGGTCTCCTTCACTAAATGCACATGGGTGAACATGTTTCTAAAACTGACATTGGATCGGTTCTTTGTGTCTTCGATTGTTTGGAGAGATGTGCGACGATCTTCGTCGGCTTGCTCTAGAAGAAGTAGGCATTGTTCAATTGGTGAAGTATCTAGGAGGAGTTTGATTGCGATGTGCAATGTCAGGATCTGACACTATATTGGGAGGACAGATTCTACGCCATGAACCAAATGGAAAGGGGTGAAACCGGTAGTAGTTTTAGTGGATGTGCGGTGAGCCCACAATGTAGGAAAAAGCATGTGATGGAAATTGGACTTATGTCGGTCGACGGTGCGCTGGAGGATAGTCTTCAAGATTTTGTTAATAGCTTTGACTTGGCTGTTCCCTTAGGGGTAGTAGGCGGAAGATAAGTGATGTTCAAACTTAAGGAGGGTTGACAATTCTCGCCAAACAAAGTCCTCAAAGTGATAACCATGGTCTTAGACGAGTTGCTTTGGTACTAAAAAACGAGCAATAACATGGTTGATGAAAAAGCGGGTTGCAATGTCGGATTTGCAGTTGTAAGTAGGCATGGCTTCTGCCCATTTAGTAAACTAATCGACGGCCACAATGATGTATTTATGACCACCAGCTGATGCTGGGTTACATTCCATGAAGTCGATGACCCATTTGTAAAAGGGACCAACGGTGATTACTGGATAGAGGGGGGTGGGGGGAGTCCTTGCTTTGGGGGCAAAGAGCTGGCAATTTTGGCAATGTTTGACTACTATGATGCAATCAGTAAATAATGAGGGCCAAAAATAACCTGCACAGATTACCTTTTGGGCATTGTCCATCCCAGAGAAATGGCCACCACAGGCACCGCTATGACAGTCGTTAAGGACTTGTTCTGCTTCTTCTCGAGAAAGGCAACGTCGTAGGATTGCGTCGACGCCATGTCAATAGAGGACATCACCTAATAGGAGATAACGGTGAGCATGGTGGCGGATGCGATGATGTTTGTCATGGTCGATATTGGGTTGGAACTTTTGTGTACGGAGGTACACCAAAATGTCATACCAAGGGTCGTCGATTTGATCAGTATGGATAGCTGGTGATAACGATGATGATGGTAGGTCCATAATGAGATGATCGAGTGCTAAGGATTTGGTGCTCTTTGGGGTTTTAAAAGTCAGGTTGTATTCTTGTAGGATAATCACCCATTTATCTACGCGACCTTGCAAAAGGCGATTTGTCAATAGATAGACCATTGGGTTGGAATTTGCGACAATTGTGGTATGGCTGAGGAGAATGTAATGGTGCAACTTCTGCACTAAAAAGACGACGGCGAGGGACATTTTCTCTTCATGTGGGTAGCGCAGTGGTGGGCCTGATAAGGTTTGACTTAAATAGTAAATGAGATGCTCTTGACAAGCGGAGTCTTCTTGGATGAGTACTCCATAAAAAACATGATCGGATGCTGAAACGTAAAGGATGAAGTCTCTTGTGAAATCCAGAGGAGAAATCAAGGGGGCATTAGTGAGTGCTTTCTTCAGGTCTATGAAAGCTCCTTCCACTTGGTTGTCCCATACAAAATGGGTATGAAGGTGTAGTAAACAAAGGAAACCATGAACTGTCATGGCATAATCGGGGACAAAGCGGCGGAGGAAGCTAGAGCTCCCCTGAAGGCTTTGTAGTTGTCTTAGTGTATGTGGTGATGGTAGGTCCACGATGGTTTGGACCTTTAATGGGTCTACAGTGATCCCTTTTTATGAAATGATGAAACTTAACAGACGGCCTACTGGAACGCAAAAAACACACTTGAGTGGGTTCAAGCAGATTTGGTATTTGCGACAACGCAAGAAGACTTGTCGAAGGTTGTCTAGATGGTCGGATCGTTTCTTAGATCGAGCCATGAGGTCGTCTAGATAAACCAATATGATGTTAATAAGGTCATGAAAACAATAAGTCATGGACCACTAGAATGTGCCTCTAATGTTTTTGAGACTGAAAGGAATGACGCGATAGGAAAAAGTGCCCCATGGGATGGTGAAAGCAGTTTTGTATTGATCTTCCTTGCGGATATGGATTTGGTTATACCCAGAGAAACCGTCCATGAAAGATAGGACCTCGTGCCCTGCACATGCATCGATTAGTTGGTCGATAAATGCTGTTGGGAAGTTATCTTTGGGACAAGCTAGATTGAGGTCACGGAAATCAGTACAGACACGAATGGTGCCCACTTTTTTATTGACTGGCACTGGGTTGGAAACCCAAGTGGTATAAGCAATAGGGTATATGAACCCTGCTGCTCGAAGTTTCTCAATTTCGGCCTTCACGGCTGAAAGCTTAGATGGGTGAATGGGGCGTTGTTTCTGGAGGACAAGTGGTATGTTGGGCCAAGTTTCTATGTGATGTTCTACAATAGTAGGATCGAGACCAGGCATCTCAGTGTAAGACTAGGCAACTACATCGAGAAACTATTGGAAGAGTTTCTTATAGGCTTGAACTTCTTCTTCAGTGCATGATGCACCTAAAGAGATTAGTTTGGGTTTTCTGGGTGTGGTAGAGATCATGTCAATTTTTATGATTGGTGAAATGTTGGTGATATTACCTTCTTCAAAGGCATCTGGAGCTGGGATAAGATCTTTGAACCAATCGACCTTGGTTGGTAAAAAATCTTTTGATTTGACGGACAGTTGGTTTTCCATGGTGGAGGTAGATGCCTCAGGGATGAAGTCTGACCGATGGTGTATATCATCCCAGGGGTAGTCAGGCGCGGTAAGTGTTTCTAGGATTTCCTCATTTCTACGGAAGTAATGTGTCATCAAATCAATTGGTTCAGGCTTGTAGGTGGATGAAATCATATAAATGGTATTGATTTCGTCTGAAGGGAAAGATTTTGGGGGGTATATTTCCTCAATGAGAGGGGGGGATATCTTTAGGTTGGCATTATTCAATTCGTATAGAGATGATCTATAATCTGGGAGGTCGGGGTAGTGATGTGAGTAATAGCCATAAATGATGCATATCACACAAGGGTGGTTGGTACGCAACGATTTATTGTGAGGTTGAGGGGGTAGCTCAAGTTTGACAACTGGGATGTTAGTGTCATCATCCTACATTTGCATATGTTGTTGAAGTGCTGGTAATTATGGACATTGATGGGTAGCATGGCCTATATCGTTGCACAAAGAGAACTTAGGGGGAACAAGGATTGTTGGGGGATTCTTCACCAACTTGGGAGTCAGTGGCGCGGTACGAGTTGTGAGTCTGTTGGTGTAGGTTTGTGGGCCTCTGCCCCCATTGTAGCGAAGATGAGTGGGAGCATTACTAGACATTGATGCAGTGGTCCCTGTTGGAGGTGGTCAGTTTTGGATGTTCTCTACACCAGGTGGTGGACGGTTTGAAGTATTGATGGGTTGCACTAGTTGTAAAACAACATTCAGTGTCGGGGGAGGGGTTGGGGTAGGTAAGTACCACATGGGTAGTCCTAACGTTAACCCTGGAAGATTTAACATAGCCATTACTAGCGTGCTGATGATTCCTGAAGGAGGAAATAAGAATGGGATAGTGTGGATTGGTGTTGCTTCGATATGACTAGGCTCTCCTGGTGGTTGTGGCAGTAATGGTGGTTGTTGAGTATGTGGATGCGTGTTGTGTGAAAGTGTGCACAAATTAGATATTTATGTTATCTGCAACGGGGTGGGATAGATTGGAAGGTGGAGGTCATGGGAGTATCTGAATATATCTCGGGTCTGACTAAGGAGACAAACAATGTGGGTGCACTCTGAACGGGTTGTTTGATCATAGGTAGAACATTTTCAGGTTTTGTGGGGGCATTAGGATCATAGTATGTTATCTAGTCAATTTTGACTACGCGTCCTTCGTGGGGAAACATCATGAGGTGGAAGACGAAAGGAGAGACAACTTTCATTTTATACATGTAACTTCATCCTAATAGGAGGTTGTAATCAAGATGGGTGTTAATGACCTCTATATCTATGAGAACCATTTCCTCCCCAAGCTGCATGGGCATGTTAACTAACAGGCCTTGCAGTTGAGCTGAACGACCATCGTAAGCTCGCAATGTGGTAGTGGATGGCTGCAGTTTGGGATATCTGAGTTTCTTCCAAACAAAAGTTGACATTATGCAAGTGGAGGCCCCTTCATCGATGATGCATCGATGAATGACAAGGTTTCTGGTGGATATCGAAACCTGAAAAGCTAATGACGAAGGAAAATGTGGTTCATCTTGGTCTAAGTTGAATGCCTTCATATGGGAGTCATTAGGGTCTATGGAACTAATGGAGAACAACAATAATTTCCTTTGTGCAGGACATTTTTTTAGGACTTCTAGAGCGGACATAGCAGCGGGAGATTGAGCTAAGTCTTCTACAATATTATAGTTTGAAGCAGCAGGAGCGTTAGGATTGTTGTTGATTCGTCATAGGGGAAAACGAGGGGCTTTGGGACCCCCATCCATTGGCATATTAGATATGCGTAATGTCTGATCAGTTGGGAGGTAGATTGAGGATGGATCAGTAGGCATGGTTTCAGGGGCTGAGCTGTATTGGTTTCAGAGAGTTTGAAGGTTGATATCATTTGATGACATCATTAGCAGATGGTGAGTGCTCGACTTTGTATGCTGGTAATCGGTTTCAGCATAGGTAATTTGCTGCTGTGGTACAACGGATCCTTGTGGGGGATCCATTGGATGGGTGTTTACTACTCCTTGGTTGGGTAGAGGATTTTGTGATATCATGGGTTGCGGTTGAGGAGGTGGTGCTGGCTGTGCAGCGTGCCCTTGTCGTTGGGAGTCATCGAACCAAAGTTGATGTGATTTATCCAAATGGGGGAAATTATGTGTGTAGTGGTTGTATACCGAACAAAAGGAACATGGGTGGTTTGTTCTTAAGTTAGGATTCTTACCCTATTTCGATGGTCGTTCAGGGTTTTGGTTGGTGGGGGGCAGCGTTATTATTATTCAGGGGATTAGGTGGTTGGACGCCTTGGTTTTGAGGTTGATTATTTTTGCAGTTGTGTCCTCTTCCGCAGTTCTGTTGACCTCCTTGGTTACGCTGGTTGTTCTGGTTTTGGGGTTGGTTTTGTTGCGCATATACTTTCCCTTCAGCAGTCGAAGGATTTTGGGGTCACGCAGGTGCTTGAGTAGGTTGCAGTGGGTAGTAAGTGGGGAGGTTCGGGGGTGGACCCGGTGCTTGTTGGGGTTGTTGGTAACCTTGAGCTATCGAAAGTGCTGGATTAGATGGTGCTGCTTGTTGAGGGTAATAAGCCGATTGGGCTGGTGGGTGAACCAGGGTACGATTGGCCTACTAGTTATAGTATGTAGGTGGTGCATAAGCTGAGGGTGCTTGCCCATAACACTGTGGTGGACATGAGGGTCCATGAGTGTGGTGGGTGTGCGTCATTTGAGCATAGGAAGTTGTAGCTCCAGAATGAGATGTAGCCCTAGAAAGGTCCGGGGCATTGTTGGTAGTCATCATGGTGAAGGGTTTGTTTCATGCCATAACCTGGCCAATGATAATGTCAGCGGCATGGGATGTCCTCAACACATCTCTCTGAGATGGATTTCCACGTGGGGCGTCTGGTAAGATCGTGTATAAATAGCTAGACTGGGCGTAGATCAAGTCGAATTGCTGGGATTTTAAAATGGCTTCTTCTTCTGACTGGGGTCGTTCAGAAGCTACATCCTTGGCTATGAGTGGAAGGAGGTATTTTCAGGAACCAATCCAGGAAGATACGGTCGTCTAGCTTGATCTTGCATAGACTACGATGATTATGCCACTCATGGATATGATCTGTGATATGGGTGGCCGTATTCTGTCTACAAGACAGTAGGATTTCTACTCCTGCATCAAAGTGGACAAGTAGTTGAAAGAAATGTAGGAAAGTTGAGGCAAGGTATGTAAACGTAGGGTGTGTCCCATGGGGCTGCTCAATATACCATTTGGTTGTCGAGCCAGTGAAATTTATTTGTAAAAGTCGGAGTCAAATATAATCATCAACTATGGAGTTTGAGGAACGCCATAGGTGAAAAGACATAATATGATTTTTTGGGTCTTCTCCATCCTTCCCTTCAAACTTTGGGATGTCTGACAGAAGTTTTGTGGGCATGGGGGGCCAAGTAGGGTCATGTCTGATGGGGTCATTTGTTAACCTTTCCAGGTCTGGTAGGTTAAGACTAGCCGTAAATGGTAGATTGGCAGAGGGGTGTGACATGGTTGTTGGGGCATAAGTGCTGGTGGTAGCATTATGGGTTGAGCCACTGCCCGCAAAGGGAATATTAGTTGTAAAAGGGATGTGCCCTCCACCTAAAGATGTGTGAGAGGGGCCAGCACCCCCAAGTGCAACATGAGTTACAGATGGGTTTGGGATAGTTCCAGTATTTGCCGAGATCTGAGTAGTGGCGGTGATGATGGGTGTAGGTCCCATATTGGGCATACCTAAGATAGGTGTGGGTCCCATGTTGGGCATACCTAAGGGAGTTGTTTTTGTAGTTGTGGCTACCATGGTGGAAAGGGTGGTTGATGTTCCACTAACAGTACCTATGAAGAAAGGGTCGAAAGCCATATCAGCCATGGGGCTAGTAGCTGCGGTGCAAATGGGGTACTCAGATTCTGTGTCAGAATCAGATGTTGTATATGGGGCATTCAAATCAGGTGACGAGGCTCTATGCCAATGACGTGTGAATTCAAGTGATAAATCTCTACGTCTATGACATGTGCTGTCAATTGAACCAAACTAAGGGGGTTCACCCTTGAAACATTGAGAACGTCTCAGGGACTCAATGGTGACAATTGTCTGGTAAAACTAATGTGTGGTGGTGAGTGGAAAGCTCGAAAAACCTAATGCAACCGTGTGTGCAAGAGGGGAGCACAAAAAAAAATGGCACTCAGGCCAACAACCAAACTAAAAACACTTACTATAACAGTTGTGCTATAGAAAGTGGAGTAATAAAAAATGTGGTCAAAATACCAACATGCAAACAACTCCTAGAAAATAAAAAATGGTGGACTCACTAACCAAGGGGAGGTAATAGAGCATGCAACCACCTAACTAAAAAGTATTATGATTCAACAAGACATATCCTCTTTTTTCTCCTTGAAATCCTAGTATTATATATGGACCCTTCCACAGATGTTCAAACTTACCATGTTTGTCTTCTCTTCTAGCATCCCATTTCAAAACCAGGTCATCCATTTGAAAATCTCTCTCTTTAATTTTTCTGTCAAAATTTTTCTTCATTTTTTCCTGATGCAGTTGAGTTCTGTTATAGTCTTTTTTCTCTCAGTTCATGCACTTCTATCATCTGGTTAATCCTTCTTTGGATGTGATTAGGCTCTTCTACAACTTCCTACAACAATTTCATAACTGGTACTCCTAAGGAGACTGGAAATATCACTTTTGTGCCATAGACCAACTAAAAAGGAGAAGTACCAATAGCTCTCTTTGTACTAATTATATATTCCCATAGAGCATATTTGAGCTTGGTGTGCCATGCTCTTTTATTCTCCTCCAACAACTTCTTGATAATTCTTACCAGACTCTTATTCGAGGACTTTGCCTGTCCATTTCCCTGAGGATAGTATGCGGTGGAATGTTTTAAATGAATATGATACTTATAACATAAATTTATCATTTTTTCGACTTAAATGCCAGAGCATTGTCTGTAACTATTCTTTTGGGACAACCAAATATTGATAAAATATTTTCTTCCAGAAAATTCATAATAATTGTTTCATTTGCATTTATGGTTGGAATGGCTTCGATCCATTTTGTGAAATACTTTGGTCTATTGTAGTCAGGATCCACCTGTGTTGTCCTGAAGAATTTGGATTGATTTCACCAATGAAATCCAATCCCCATTGTTGGAATGGCGCTTCTACTCAGATTGTATTTAAAGGTAAGGGTAAAAGCTGTTACACCTAAAATATTCCCATCATGAGATTTAGTGTATACACCCCTGGAGTTAGCTTTATTAAATATTTTCTTCCAGAAAATTCATAATAATTGTTTCATTTGCATTTATGGTTGGGATGGCTTCGATCCATTTTGTGAAATAGTTTGGTCTGTTGCAGTCAGGATTCACCTGTGTTGTCCTGAAGAATTTGGATTGATTTCACCAATGAAATCCAATCCCCATTTGGAATGGCACTTCTACTGAGATTGGATTTAAAGGTAAGGGTAAAAGCTATTACACCTAAAATATTCCCATCATGAGATTCAGTGTATACACCCTTGGAGTTACCTTTATTGGGTGATTGAGCTAGAAGGATTTGTAGCCATTTGTACTAGGTTTTGAGAGGTTGTCATAGGTTTCACTCATGTAGCATGTGGCGTCGCAGCTTGCTCTATTGCAGGGTGCACCGATGTCAGTTAATGGACAAAAATAGCCCTTCGAGCCCTTTCTCGAAGCTTGCTGACTTGGGACCTTATCCCTGACCTCTTGGGAGAGATGGCACTCGATTCCTATCACCTTGGAAAGATCCCTTAAGCCTCTCCTATCATATCTCAACCTATCCTGTCCATACCCTATCCACTTATTCCTATTTAAGTGAAGTTCACTCCCATCCCAAGGGGAGGAAGTCTATGGTACTCTTATGCTAGTGAAACTAAGCCCAATAGATCTAATACTCTAGCTTGAGGAACATCCACTTCTCTCTAGGAACTTTGGCATGGCTTGTCGGAAGGAGCTTGGAGTGTTAAGGCAATGGTTGTAATCCTCTTTTCTATTGTACTTCTCCACTCTTCACTACAGTTAATATAATTGCTTTCCATAAATGTTGTCTCCTTGATGATGGTTAGAGCTTTCCTCCTTAACTGTTAGCTTAGATCTATCATATGATATATATGCTTTCACTTCTTGTGGTCTGTTATATGTTCAACAGGGTTTAGCTACTTACAATCTGGCAGTGCTGGAGCATTGGATCAATGAAGGATAAAGGGATCTACAAATCTAAGGTAAACGATCTACTCTTTCATTTGTATTTCTATACGATCTAGGAAAGTATTTTATGTTCTTTCATATTTGTTCTAGACTTACGTTAAGCTAGGGAGATCAGGCCTTGAGTCCGCTCTTGGTAGATTGTCCGTGAAACAAATCTGGTGACCAAACTGGGGAGGTATCTTGTTATGTAGTTGTCAATCTAAGAGTCATTTTCAGTTGATTGCTTGACGCAAGCCTTTTATTTGTCATTTGCTTCTTGAGTTGATTTCACTATCAGATCCTCATATTGAAGACTCTGATCTGCTTCCTTTGAGTTTGTACTACTCGTTTTCAAACCATTTCATAGTTCATTGCTTGTAGATTTGATTAATTTTTTAACTTAGATCTCTCCTATCGCTCCTGGTTAGTGAAAACAGAGCAACACTGTGTCATTTCTGGTCTCTATTCTTTGTCTGTTAGCCACTCATCACAGTCCTTTCATTGGTATACTGCGACACCATCGCACTCCCCGCATTGGTGAACTGTGACGTCACACTATGTACAAGCATATAGTGCGCCGATTTGTCGAATTTGGCATGCAGGCAACCCCTTTCCATTTTTTGATCTGAGCTTTGGTTTGTTGTATGAACTCCCTCTGTGCTACAAGATCCAGCCAGAAACCCCATCTTTGATTTGTGTGTTGAGTGTTTGGTTTTGTTTGGATTGATTTTGGGTTTCATCTTGGACAAGTCTGAGAACCGGTAGCGATGGATACTCTTGTCTTCTCGACCTTCATCCGCTCACCCTCGCATTCCCTCCTTTCCTTAACTAATCTTGTTACTGCATTAGATCATCTCCCAGACCTCATTTACATTATTTTTTTGAGCTTTGCTTGCTTGCTACTGTTTGATTTTGAGTCTCGTGTGTCTTTTAGTCTAATTGAGTGCTTGTCTTTTCTTGAGTTCTCTGAGTTCACTTAGTGCTGCAAGTAGTGTTTTCTTTTCATTCATTTACATCTGAAAGCGTATTTGTTATCAAGTTAATCTTTTGATGCAGCCATTGAAAAGTTAAAAGTGCTTCTTTCCCATCATTTCTCAAACATTGTTCAAGAAAATTGTTCGTGCATTGGAATGTTTTGCTTATGCATCTTTTGGAAAAATTGAATGAATGTGTGATCGCTTGTGTTTTTATTGAATTATGAGTTTCTCATTTTCTTGAAAAATCCAAAATATACTTAAGTTTCTGCAAAATTAGTTCCATGCTAAGGAAAGATAAATGCATTTTTTATTCTTACTGCTTTTAGGCCATTGAAAGTGAAATTGAAAAGCCTGCATATGCCATATTAGAATCCTCTCTTTTCATTACCTAGTGTCATTTTTCTTTGAAAAGAAAAAGAAAAAGAAAAACATGTCTTGATTTGGATTAGTAGTGTTATGATTTTTATGGTTTCACACAAAAAGGAAAAGAATGGTTTTATAGTCAAACTTGTTTGAATTGGGAATTATTGTTTTGCTTTTGCTTTGGTAAAATTGTTTGAAAGAAAAAGATTTCTCCCTCCCATAGGTAGCATTCATTGAAAGAAAAGAATATTTTGTGCATGTAGTTAGGGCCTGCATTATGTTTTCGATTATGTATTCACCTCATGCATTCACCTAACCATCCAGATAAAATTAACGGTAGAACTAGGTAAAAATTTTTAGCAACTTGTGTGTAAGTTAGAGACGTGTTCCGACATCATTAAGCGTGGAAGTTGTTGTTATTTTCCATCACTGTATCCCGGGGGTATTGTAGTCTTCCACGTACTTATCGGTATATCGAGCTACTTCACGTACCCACCAAGTACCATAATATGTACTTGGCATATATCGAAGGGTGTATCATGTACTTGGTAGTATATCGGAAGGTCTCTTGCCAAACGATTGTGCATTAGACATGATCACCACTACGAATTTGAGCTCCCGCGTACCTTGCGTATATTGGGAGACACCACTAGGATTCCTGAAACCAACTGAGTAACCATTTGGATGTCTTGACAAAGCAATACACCGAGAATAGAACTTGGGGAGATTAGCACACACATACTGTCCAGGTAATCGGGTATGCAGGAAAGGGTATGGTCCCAATCTTCCTTGTCGCGTCATATTGTTGGACCCTGCAGTATATAGTGGTTTGCAATGCCTTGATAATCCCGTGAGGTTCCAGAATTTGAATCCACTCTGTCACATAAGTCTGCTTGTTGCCTTAGTTTGAGTAGGTTTTTTCAGACTGATTTTCTTTTGTAGCATACCCTTAGGAGAAAATCTATTTCAGCCACCCTAGCTGACTTTCTTGACACTTCGGAGGATTTTTTCTGGAGAAGATCCCGTAGGATATTAAACTTATCGCCTGAATATCCCCTTAACCCAGATGTTATTTCGAGGGTAAGAATGGATTAGCGTAACATGGTCATAGTTACTGAAGTCGAAAACACTACGCATTGTGGATCATTGGCATCTCATACATCTTCCACCTCGTGTTCTCTTTCCTGCCACTCTAATACCATGTTTTCTTGCTTTCAACTTGCCAAGGTGGGCAATTAAACACTATTAGACCTCACTTCAACCACAGGAAGTCCACCTTTTGGGTTTAAATTGATGGTTGGGATATGCGTTTCCGCCATCACACTGTGGTATTGCACATAGTGCGATGATGTCACACTCCATGTTTTCGGGACATGCGTCGAGTCGGTCTCGTCGCAGTTCCCGAAAGGGCAGACTGTGACTAGTCGAGGGCGCATTAGCCCTCCACAAATCCATCAAAAAACCTAAAAAATGGACCTAAAATCAAAATGTAATCCACTACAATTTTGTTGGATGAAGTTTAGGCTTACCTGTTCCAGACAGTGGGTGAAATGGAGGCTCGTAGCTCCCGAAATCGATAAGTGAAATTTTGGCTCCAAATTGGCACTTCTTCTCCCAAATTGGAAAATGAAACAATGGTGACTATATTTGACCCATTTTTCTATTTATAAGTGAAATAGAATATTCCTTTTTCAAATATTTGATGCTTTGTGGTCATTTGCTATGGTTTTAATAATCTTTGATCATATTTGGAATATCAGTTGACTATTTGACCTAGTTTCCAAGTGTGCAGGAGTTGTTAAGTGGTCTTTGGTGCTGTTTCTCACGTTACAATGGTCATTTCAAGTATGAACACTCCCTTGAATGTTTTGTCACTATTTTTCAACGGTTAGATTGTAATTATTTTATGTTGATGAGCTGTCTCTTCGTTTGTTCTCATGCTCTTGAAACTATCAGAACAAGTACCGAGTTACAATTTATCACTTTTCTGGGCTCGTTAAACTCCCATAGAAAAGGATACCCCCCGGAGTCTACCTTTAATCTCTTTTCAGGCTCTCAAAAAATGAAAAGATTCCCAAGTGAACTTGTCGCGGTCATGCTTTTTAAAGTATTTGAATGGTCCTCTTCCTGGTGATACTTTACCCCTTTTTCAGACCAGGGGGAAATACTTACGAAAAAGGTATACTCCAGCCAATCATGACTGGAAGAGTCCTCTCCCGCGTTGTTTTACCCTTTTTCGGGCGATGAGGCTAACTTTACGAAAAAGGACCGTTGGAGTCTTCTTTAGTTCTTTTCAGACTCTCTAAACATGAAATGATGACCGAGTTTACCTTCTATGGACTCGTTAAACAATCCTATTGAAGGGTCCGCCATGGGACAAACCCCTCCTATCGCAGGTTCGGAAAATATTTGGGATTGGACTCATCTATGAGATGAGCTATATCGAGCATCTGGTTACCCTCATCAAGCTCATAAAAAACACATGAGGCACTCATCATTCATGATGGGGAAAAAGGAAGGCTTTTATGTTACACACTTTGTTAGTGGCAGTATGTAGTCGTTCTTGAACATGGCACTCATTTGCATTTTCATACTGTACTTGGGTCATCCGTTTGTCCTCGATTTTTACCTACTTCCTGAGTCTTGTTACTCCTTTGAGTCATTCAAAGAAAGCTTCCCTCATCAGTTGCATTAGGAGTTAATGTTATACTCCTCATGTTAACACTGGAAAGTCATGCCATGCCCATGTTCAAGAATACATCCGTCACTTATTATCTGCAGTCAGTATGCCTGCCACCATGTCAGTCTACTCTGAGTCAGTCTTGCATGTTACTTTACCATCCAGTCTACTCTACACATCTTTTGTCTTGTTTCGTGTCGATTGATGGGGGATTCATCATGGCCCTCCTTCGACAGATTCATTCTTGTCGACATCAAATCATCATCCAAGGATTGAATCTAGAATCCAACCAAGTACCTTGGCCTTGCATTCCTCAATGGCAGGTTATCTCACTTTCAACATGAGTTTACATCATTGACTCTGGATTGAAATATTTCATCTTGCATTCGACTTCAACTCACTTCTTCACGCTTGGTGATATGTACTGTGATACCTTGGGAATCATTGACATTAATGGTGATCTCCTTCACACTTGTTAACGGTTTACATCAATGACTGGTAATCAAGTGGTTTCTACCATGTTTGACATCAAGACCTTTGAAATCACATGGATATATTCGTATCATTGTAGGTTCAGCTTGAATACCCTAGGGAGTCATGGTTTACCCAGGTTGCGATGGCGTTTGAATTGAGTCATATTACACGGATCCACTTTTGTATTGGTCGTGGTTGTGTTATCATTTCATCATGGATCTATGCTTGTGTCTAGTAGCCATGATTGTGTTCAGTCGGTCATTACTACCATGGATCTGCATTGTATTGGTCGGCAGCCATGTTGTGAGTTATTTGAGATTGTGTACTCAGAGTCAGTTGTACTGCAGCAACTTCCTTCGTTTGACAAGTCTATTGCCATTCCTTCTATCAAAGCATTTCACCTATCTATCTTTCAATAACTTCATGCTTTGGGGGGCATTCTGTTACAACTAAAATCTTCCCATCATGAGATTTAGTGTATACACCCGTGGAGTTACCTTGATTGAGTGATTGACCTGGAAGGATTTGTACCCATTTGTACTAGGTTTTGAGAGGTCGTCGCTGGTTGCACTCTTGCAGCATGCGACGTCACAGCTTGCTCTATTGCAAGGTGCACCGATGTTAGTTAATGGATAAAAATAGCCCTTCGAGCCCTTTCTCGAAGCTGGCTAACTTGGGACCTTATCCCTGACCTCTTGGGAGAGATGGCACTCGATTCCTATTGTCACGTCCCCATCTTGACCCTATCACATTAAAATTGTAAAAGATGTAATCTTGTTATATAATTGTGGTGAGGAGCTCAAGGCCAAGGCCCCGCCATCGATTTATTGATGCATATGGTTTATGTGCTAGCCTGACATAATGGAATTGTAAATATGCATTTAATAAAATACCCACAACTAGCTATGCAATGCAACAAGAGATGGGGGCATGATTTTACAAGGAATTGGAGGGGGGAAACATTCAAACCCTTGGATCCAATCAAGTCAAACCAACTGTCAATGAGAGAACCCATCAAACCCTCAATTACCCATGTTGACTTTTGTACCCAATCATTGATTTCTCCCAAGAGTTGGTTGAGGTAGTTAATGCCTTGGGGAATGAGAGGTATGGCTGTCCAATTTCAGGTATGGGCAAGCCACCCTACATGGGAAATCGTGTTTTGCTTCTTGGGAAAGAAAAGAGCCATGAATTGCCCCCCAAGCCATTATCCATCAACCAGTTGCTCTCCCTCATGAGTTTTGGAGCTACCTGGGCATTTTCCTGCCATGTTTTCCTGTGTTTTCATTCATCCTTAGCTAGGAGAAGGGCGTTTTTGTGTTGTATACCAGTGGGGAAGAAGGGGAATGGAATTGGGGTTCCATAGAGATCATTTGGCTGTTGAATGCTCAGATAGTTGGGGAAGAAATCGTTTTCCTCCCTGTGATTGTTTCTTCCCATCCCATAATCCATTTTTGGCTGGAAACGAATTGGGGAAAACCCATGGCCATCCTGTTGTAAATCCCATTGTTAAATGTGTATCCCTGCCCAATCATTGTGCTTGTTATATGAGAAAATAGTATGTTGGGGTATGGGTTATGGGTATCCATTGCTTTGGCTTGAGCCTGAGAGTAAGCATACAGGGTTTACATGTAGCCTGATAAAACCAGCTGTGGACTAGCTTGGTTGAGATGAAATGAGTATTGGATGTGAATGAGCTAGAATGTCCCCTTTTCCTTGTAGAAATCATGCCCAGCTCGGGGGTGGTCTCTGAGTGGTGAAAGAATATAGGTTGGGCAGAGACCTACGGTTGGGTGGAACGTTGCAGTGACATAGCTAGTTGTCTGGGACAATTGTGAAATGAAGATAAGTATTTGATGTGTATTTACTTCTGCAATGTTTAATTTGATGAACATATTGATATATTGTATGCATATAAAATGGTGTGTGTATGATGTTTTAATTCCGCTGTGCATACTTGCTTGATTGCATCTGCACACTCTTGCTTTTAATTGTATTAATCTAATGAATGGGCTGAGTTTTTATGAAAAGCCCCAGAGATTGTCATCATGTACTCTCCCTTTCCTTGGATGGATGGGTGGGTATGTGACACCTATCACCTTGGAAAGAACCTTTAAGCCTCTCCTATCATATCTCAACCTATCCTATCCATACCCTATCCACATAGTCCTATTTAAGTGAAGCTCACTCCCATCCCAAGGGGAGGAAGTCTATGGTACTCTTATGCTAGTGAAACTAAGCCCAACAGATCTAATACTCTAGCTTGGGGAACATCCACTTCTCTCTAGGAGATTTGGCATGGCTTGTCGAAAGGAGCTTGTAGTGTTAAGGCAATGGTTGTAATACTCTTTTCTATTGTACTTCTCCACTCTTCAATACAGTTAATATAATTGCTTTTCATAAATGTTGTCTCCTTGATGATGTTTAGAGCTTTCGTCCTTAACTGTTAGCGTAGATCTATCATATGAGATATATGCTTTCACTTATCGTGGTTTGTTATATGTTCAAAAGGGTTTATCTACTTACAATCTGGCAGCGCTGGAGCATTGGATCAACGAAGGAGAAAGGGATCTACAAATCTAAGGTAAATGATCTATTCTTTCATTTGTATTTCTATATGATCTAGGAAATATTTTATGTTTTGTCCTTTTTGTTCTAGACTTACGTTAAGCTAGGGAGATCTGGCCTTGAGTCCGCTCTTGGTAGATTGTCCGCAAAACAAAAGCTCTCTTTTTCCATCGAATATTTGACATTCATGACACTTGGATATCTCTTTGTACACATCTGAAACAATTGTTGGCCAGTAAAAACCTTCTCAAGGATTTTATTAACAGTAGCCTTCCAAGAATGATGTCGTCCACACATCCCTTTATGAAATTCTCCCTGTTGACACCAGGTCTGAGAAAACCTAAAATTTTTGCCAAAATATCCTAAAATAGAAGAAATTCTCACTAAAATGGTTGAATTGAAGGTTTTTTATATAAAAATATAGAAGAAAAATCCATATTTACAAAGTCCGCCAACAAATATATGCAAGTGTTAAACCCCGATCAAGTTCCACCGGCGGAGATAATGGAGATCGAGATATACGGCTAATATCACCCCCACGTCGCCAAAGTGATCGTCGACAAATAGTGGTGGGTGGTAGCGGACATAATACCACCAAGGCACGTGTCCGGTGTTCATTCATCCGCGTATATGATAGAGTGGTATCAGAAACCACCATAGCGCCGGGCAGAACCACCCATTATGGAAATATGGAGAGATAAATTACGTGGCAAGGTGGGGCCTAACACGTGGCGAACAGGGAAAGCTTGGCAGGGCCATGGCATGTGGCATTATACTTTGTAACGATCGGAAGGCTGATACATACCTAAATCAAATCGACGGTCAACATTTCATCCGCAACTAGGAACATGCACGCGGGATATAAGGAGAAGCGGTCGCGGAAAATAAACCGCTATAACAGGTGTCAACAGGTGGTTAATCCGCGCAGGGAGCAAACCGGTAAAGGAAACAGCCTTTTCGATCGTGGATACCACCGGATGGAGTAAAGGGGGACGAGATCTGACGGCCCAAAACAAAGTCTTAAGATCAACGGTTGGATATGACCCGCGTTCATAAAGGTGCAAGGATGTTAATTTAAAAGCGCTTATATAAAACAGAAAGGGCTCCACATAACGACATTTTGCATGTGTCGTTATCCTGGAGAGCTATGAAGACTGGTGGAAGCAGGCGATTGCGACAGAAGGCGAAAGGCGAGTACATACAGGTAGGGTCTGGTGACCTGTCACACTTTTTAAACGGAATTTTGTTTAAAAGAAGCGTTTAAATGGAGACTGTGCAAGATATAGACGTTTTTAGGTCAAAAGATGCCCTAGAAGATAGAGACGAAGATGTTTACGATACCCTAATTAGGTTTCCGGTCTCCAATATAAAAATTAGGTTATCTGAGTTATTAAAGGAGGGTACAGACCCCCATAGGGTTCACCAGTCGTCTTTGATAGCCTTTTGCCCAGAACAAATCCCTTGTTTCCCAGAATTCATCTCATGGTGTGTCGAAAATTACTCCCGAGAAGAAAAAGTCGTTTTAAACAGCCAAAACACCAGAGTCATTTGTAAAATCAAGCCAGCCGAATTGATTAAAACCCTAGAAGTAGATTTATCCCAAACCCTGGACCCTGAGGTTTTCTCTGAAGTCTCAATTATTGAAAATTACCATCATGCTTCTCAAAGTGATAGGGAAATGTTTTTGTCAATGTGTCTCAGGCCAGAGACCAGCATTTCAGAACTTCCTTACCCTTTGGATATCAATCTTTTTAATGAAAATACTCAGTTGGTCTTGACACTGTTGGCTGTAGTTTTAGGGTTAGATACGGATTTGTATATAACTGAGTTTCAATTGAGTCTGTTGTACAGAATAAGTATAATCCAGTCGGGGATTGACGAAAGTCAAATTCCCCGACTTAATTTTGAAACATTTATAACAGAAAGGATGCATGACCAGATGGTCAATTTTTCCACCCACCGACATTTCAGGTTTCAGGCCTTTTTAATGAGAATGATTATGGTATCCAGTCAAGAGGAATTACAGTTCCCAGAAATCACTTTCACGACTCTACGGGAAGATAATATGTTCAATTATATCAACTACATGCTCTCAGAGATTTATAGGATGATTTTCGGAAAAAATCTGCCTAGAGTACTGCCGAAAATGCAGGTATCCATGCAATTGAATACAGAATATGCTATAGGAGATTGGTTTTTATCGAAAGACAGTACAATAATCAGATTGTACGGGTTCAGACATAAACCCTATGTGTTACCAACCTTCCTTACTTTGAGGATTTTTGCCTTGGAATTCTTGAGACAGAAGTTGATTGTCGAAGATAACAATTTTTTAGTTCACAGACAAGCAACGGACATTAAATACCCATTCACGTTAGGTCCGTTCACCATAAAGAATAAGAACGCTGCTGTGTATATAGAGAAACTGTTAAAAGATATGAATTTTGAGACAGATGCAGCTATGGAGTATGACCCATTAAACATCATATCTAAACGAAGGACTGAGCATCGTATCAAGGCCCTGAACCATCAGATTGTTGAAGGAATGTCGGACAGAGCTAATTGGCTCGAATACAAAGAAGATATTATTCCGGATACGTCCGACAAAGAAATGTCATTGATAGAAACAACAGCAAAGACAGGAAGCGAAATAGATACTGCATTGGTGGGGTCCAAAAGACCTATACAAGACATTATGATCATTGAGGATGAAGAAACTGAAAGAGGAAAAAGATTGAAAACTGATGACTCACAAGAGTTAACAACAGTTTCAGAAGAAGCAAAAACAACAGAAGATGAAATACCAGAGGTTACAGTGAAAGAGTACAACATTGAAGAAAACCCTGTAGGGGGTGATGTAAATAGACCCCGGAATATCATGGATCTATTTGATGAGCATAGTAAAAATAAACAGGAGTCCGCGAAACAAACAAGCCAATTGTTTCCAAAGGTCAGGAGTATATCTAATAATGAGGTGAGCTTATTTACTAGCAGAAACATCAAAGAGAATTCTTTGAAATTTTCAGTTGTAACAAAAAGCAAGATCTCAGAAATGAAGATAGACTTGTCGAAAGTAAATGCCCCTGATAAAATTTTATTACATAGACAAACTGGAGAGGTCATATACTCAGACTATTTAGGGGCCACATTAAGAGCAGACAAGCTGAAGAATTCAGTGGACAAATTAAGTAATCAGTTGAGACAGGAAAAGGCGGAGAATAAGTCTCGATAGCAGCAGATTAAGAAATTGCAAATAGATTTGACTAATAAAGATGGAGATGCAGCTACAAAACTGCTTAAGGAAAAGGAAGATATGATCTTAACGTTAAAACGAAAATTAAAAATCCCAGATACTGTACTTATTCAAGGTGCAGAATTGAAAGTATTAGAAAAAGAGAAAGAAGAACTATCTAATGAGGTCAATGATGTCACTGCTAAAATGTTAAAGCTTTCTGACGAAAAGGATTATTGGGAAAAAGAAAATATCATTTTAGAAGAACAGTTGGCAGCAGCAAGAAAACAATTAGCAGAGAATAGCCAGCAGCAAGTACAGACAAGCTCAGAAGATGATAAGACCGGAGTAGATGGAATTTTACAGGCAATGTCACAAATAAGTTTAAAATATAATGAAATCAAATTGTTAAAGACAGAAATACAGAAATTGAAAGAAGAAAATGAAATAAAAGAGAAAGAAATAAAAACTTTGCAGGCCAAGAATCAGGAATTGAGCAATAATAATAAAGGATTAGCAGCTCACGTGACAGGGCAAGCTGCTATGCAAGGGTGTAAGCACATGGTGTGGGACCAGATCATAAAAGAGGTTGAGAAACTTAGGCCATATCGGGATTACATACGAGTTAAAGAAAAGGTAGCTAAAGATGCATTCGAAAGCTGCCGAGCAGTCAGGGAGAACCTAAATAGAAAGCCGAAAGAAGTAGCCCAGAGAGAAATAACACTTTTAAACAGTCTAACTGAGGCAGACCTGACAGCCATGAATATAACGAACAGAATTTCTGTCATCACTTGGGCCAGAAGGATCTTGGGGAAATACTCGCATGTTGAGAATGTCGAGGCTAAAGCAGGAGAAATAAGGGAAGAAGTGGTCAAGTTCAAAAATCAGTTTGAAAAGTTAGTAAACAAGGGATTCCCAGCTTTCTGGAACGAAAAGAATGAATTAATTCCTCCAAGTGAATATAAAAGATTACTGTTTGATATAAGGATGGATCACAGAAATTTTCAGCAGCTAGATCATATGCTCACAGGAAAAATTTTAATGGAGAAAATGTCAGGGGAATTTGAAATTTTAAATATGCTAACTTCAACTTGTGGAAACCTTCTTCCTATTTCTTATGCAGGTCATATTGAGATGCGAGTCTTGGTGAAGGAAATGACCAACTATGACTTACCCACGATTGACCAGTGGAATTATGTGGAGAAGTATGGAAAGACCAGATATTCGGTTCATACCTAGATGCACTTAAAACTCTTGCCATGTGGCAAAAAGAGGACATCCAAAAAGTTTTGCCAAGTGGCAAAAAAGACATTTTATTTTAAATTTGTAATATTATTTGAAAGATAGTTATGGGTTGCTCGAAGACAATTATCTTTTAAGTTAAACATTTTTAATTGTTGGTTAGAAGAAGCAGTTATGTGGAGCTTCTTCTAAATTTTTTTTGTATAAAAACAATGAGAGTCATTGTTGAAAGGGTTGGAAAATTTTTGGGAAACAAGTATGTTTTGAAGTCTATTTTTTGAGAAATAAAAACAGTACAGTGATGGTACCTATCTTTTGATATCAGAGATTCATGAGTTAATCAGCTTTACAGTCTGTTATTCTCCTTTATCTTTATATGTGCACATTTACTTTCTTCATTATACATCCCATAGTGTTTTTCTTCCATATTTAAATGAGCACTTGAAATAACTTGAGATTCATACTGGTTATGCCTCATTTTATTGCGTTTAAATATCCACTATATTCTCCAAAGTTGGCAATAGATTCATCTGAGATAGATGCCTGTTGTTGATGGAATGTCTTTACTTCTTTCTATATCACCTGAAAAAATCAACTTGACTGTAATATGATTACTATCTTGCCTCTGTGTAAATCTGTATGGTGAAAATCTCTTACTGGTTTATTATACATTTGAAAACTTCGACTCCATGCCCAATGTTTCTTGTTTACCTTTTCGACCAGAAAATATTTTTTGAGAAATTTTAAGAGAACTTTTGTATATTTTAGCCTTCACATATATATCAAGAGAGAGCCCTCTCTGGTGGAGAAAATGGCTAGTTTTTCTACCTAAAGCTTGGTTTGAAATAGGTTACCTTAGGTCTTATTTTCTTACAACCGGAATAAAATCTAAGTGCTAACACTCCCATAATATGTTGTGCTTCATTTTCCAATAAACAATTTAACAAAACTCCAACTAGATCCTTCCAATACAAATATTCATTTAATATACAAAATTTTGATGCTTTTATCTTCACTGATATGGATCGAGTTTTATCCATCCCCGAAGGAGCTTGCAAATTTTGTAGTACATATATTATATCTGTATACCAAGGTGATAGAGAAAAATCTTCAACCACTTCGCATTCAGGAGCAACTTCTATTGAAATTTCATAAATGAAACTCATATCCAATGAGTCATAATTTGTTTCGGTCATCATCTTAGCTAAACCTTGACCTTTTATCAACTTCGTGGGCTTTATATCCCAATCATATTCTAATAAAACTGCAATCCACTTTGCTATTTTCCCTTCAGGATCCGTTTGAGTGGGAATATCTTTTACTGTTGTAGATAGAACGTATGCAACAGTGTGGGAATGCATAATGTAAACTCTAAAATCCTTCAATGCATTTACCAATGCATAAGCTTGTTTTTCCATAATATTCTATTTTAGCCCCCCATCTCTCATAATCTTGCTGAAAAATGCAATTGGCTATTCCTTACCTTCTTGATTCTTTTGCAACAAAACACCAACCAAAGTATGTTCCGAGGCATAAGAAAATACAATAAAATATTTTGAAAATCATGGCTTATTAAAATTGGTGCCTCAGTTAGAGATTTCTTAATATCATTACAAGATTGCTTAGCTTCATTGGTCCATTTGATTTCATTATTTTTTCTCAACATTTCAGAAATATGTCTCAAAATTTCTGCAAAGATGGGGACAAATCTTCTAAAACAATTTACTCTACCAATAAAAGACTGTACCTCTTTTTTGCTTCTGGGTATTCCAATCTTCTGAATAGACGACGCTCTTTTTGGATCAATCTTGATGCCATATTTCGATACAATATGTTCCAACAATTTTCCTTCCTCCATAGCAAAGTGAGATTTCTTCGGATTCAATGATATGCCAAATTTTCCTGCACTTCAAGAAAACTTTCTCCAGATGTTTATAAGATCTGCAACAAATTTTGAGTATATAGTTATATCATCCATATATACCAACACAAACTTATCTTTTTCTTCTTCAAAAGCAATGTCCATAGCTCTTTGAAAAGTTGCTCCTGGATTCATTAGTCCAAATGGCATTTTGGCGTACATAAAATTTCGCCATGAAGTAGTAAAGGTTGTTTTCTCCTAATCTTCTGCATGTACTTTGATTTGATTGTAACCTGAAAATCCATCCAACATGGAAATGCTTTTTGCTCCAACAACTTTCTGTAGAATGTGATCCATCTTGGTAAGTGGATAGTTATCTTTCAAAGATACTTTATTTAAGTTTTGGAAATCCACACACAGTCTTATCTCTCCATTTTTTTTCCTTACTGGAACCAAATTCGCCACCCAACTAGAAGATCTCAAAGACACAATGATTTTTGCATCAAACAATTTCTTGACCTCTTTTTAAATTACTGGAAGAAGTTTGGGATTTATTCTTCTCAGATTTTGTTTGAAAGGCTTCTCATTCGGCTTGATAGGAATAGTGTGTTAAATTATGGAAGTATCATATTCTTTTAAATCCTCATAACTCCATGCAAACAAATTTGTGGATTGCTTCATCTTCTCAACACATCTCCTTTATTCCTCCTCCGGAAGCTTATTTGAAATCTTCACTATTTTGGGTTTCTCTGTAGTACCAATATTACAATCTTTAACATCTTCAACTTTGGGTTCTATCTTTGGATTTTTGGCTACGTCATTCCTGTCAAATAATTTCTCCAATGGAACAAGACCCCTTGGGCTAACATTATTTTTCAATTGAATTATATCTTTACCCCCAATTGTTTCTTTAAATCTTTCTGGTTCTTCAGAAAATTCATTTATATCAGGAAAATCTCCAGCATCTTCAGTATCAATGGTTTTGTAATTGAACTCCTCTGTCATCTCCAAAAACCTTTTGATCTACTGATAATCTTCAAACGCTTTCCATTGTCTTATGTTATCAGGAATATAGGGTCTATTCATAACCTCAATGTCATACTTCTTCTTAGAAAACTTGTGAACTTTGAAAGCTGCAGCAGTAGTAGCCAAAGAATCTGCTATAGAATTATCCACTCTAGGTATTGAAACCACATCATGTTCATCAAAGAAGTTTGCTAATAGGTCCCAAACCTCATTTCTGTAAGATCTCAACCTCGGATGTCTTTCCTGATATATAGCTTGTACTTGATTTATCACCAACTCAGAATCCCTAGACACTTTAATCTTCTTTACTTTCATATCCTTTAACAAATTCAGCCCCAAAATTAAAGCTTCATATTTTGCAACATTATTTGTACAATCGAATGCGACTTTGAAAGAAAACATCAGGAGTTCTAGATCAGGAGAAGTTATCCATATGCCTACACCAGCACCTTCTTTACTCATAGATCTGTCGAAATGCATGATCCAGGTCCCTTCTCTTCTTACTTTTTCTTTCAACAATTTCTCTTCTTCACTTGGAAGATTGTCTTCTTTTGGTTTAACCAAATCCATTTCTTCTTCAGATTGAATATCATTATAGAATATAGAAGAATCCAAATCTGTATCTATTGCATATATTTCATGACTATTAGGTTCACCTTTATCACTCACCATATATTGAAGTCTTTTTTCAGAATACAACCTTTTATCAATTCCAAGAGTTGGAATAGTATCAAATAACATATACATATGCAAAGTACCTTTTAGCTTTGATTCCCAAGATCTAGATAACATCATTCCAAATTTCTGTGGAACATTAGCAACAACCACATCCATGACAACACCTTTGACTGGCATTTGAGTAAGATTCAACACCAAATCCTTAATCAATCCCAAACATTTTACTTTCTTTGAATCAAAATAAAATAAATCTTTGTATGGTCTGGTTATTTCTAAACCCAAACTTTTTACTACAATCTTTGGCATCATATTATGCGAAGCACCTAAATCAAGCATACAATTGTGCACAACCTTATCATGAACATTTAGATTTATATAAAAATGTGGTACAAAATCCGTACTATTGTCTTCCATTATTGAACCCAGACGAATGGTTGGGTTATCATCATTCAATTCTAATGTATCTGGTTCTACCTATCTTCCACCTCCAATCATCTCGGAAATCTGTTCTTTGTACTCAGTGCTTTTCAGAATCTCATTAAATGGTATAGAAATTTTTATTTTTGATATCTCACTTTGCAGATTGAATGGAGCTAAATTTCTATCACCTTCCTTAACTACTTCTCTTGTGTTTTTTGGAACCTTTTTCACTGCATCTTGTGTTTCTTTGTTTGGAGGAAGATCTACTCACATGAAGGAATATCTACTCACATGAAGGAAGATCACCGCCCGTGGACTTAGGCAAACGGCCCGTGCACTGTCATAAAACACCCTGCAGCAGTTTTGTATTAATTAAGACTTCTATTTTTAGAGAGGTTGACTACATTGACCTTCTCTCTTGTTGTAAAACTTATATAAAGACGTTTTCTGTAAAGAAACGCAACAATAAGCACACATATAGATATCATATCACATATACGATAGCACTAACTTTATATAGACGCTATGTAATTTTTATCAGTTACTAGAAGTTCCAGATTCTAGATGTTGATGTTTTGTTGTTGGTGAATAACGTGAGTTAGCTTCAATCCCTGATTGTTGAGAAGGGCCCTTCAACAACAAGAGGTTTTACTGTATATATTCTACATTTCTTTTCTGCAAATTAATAGTTTTCATTTCCAGTATTTAACTTGTTTCTTGTACATGACAATATTTTATTTCCAGTAACTCATAATTTGTTGGTAGTTTAATTTGCTAGTTTAATTTACAAGTCAAAGTGGCCAGTCATGCTTAAATCTTCTTAGTTTGCTTTCAGTTTTGTCGTTTGCAATTAGATGAAGATAACTAGTTAATTTTTCAGTAGTTCAAGTTTAATTCATAGTTAGATGCAATTCTGCTAATATTTTTCCTGTAGTTGTAGATTAGTTCCATTTACATTTAAACCTTGTTTTATCATGTGTAGAAATAGTTTATTTCCTTAGAAAATGATTAGTATAGGTTGCTTCTTTCCATTCCAACTTTAGACAGTCTATTTACTATTTTCTTTGCATTGTAGGTTCATATGCATCAATCAGCTGGCATTGAGATCATTCAGTCTGCTTCTTCCCTTAGTTTGTATTGTTTTTTTCCATCCGAACTGTCATTCGGACTATCTTTCAGACTGTCATCCGGATTGTCATACGGACTTTAATATTTTCTACATTGTTTTTATGCTTGTTTAGAATCCAGTTTCTTGGGTTGTTAAACTGTAATATTTTTTACATTTGATTAGCATTCATATATGTAATTAGGACCTTGTTTTACACTACATAGAGTTTTAATTAAGTTTCACATCCATACTTAGTTCGCATTTCACTTTCTTAACCTTGCTTTAATTGCTTTTCAAATTATGTCTTTCATGTCTGATTTATTAATATTTTACTGTTTTAGAATTCATCAGTTCCATTCTTAGTTTAGTTATTTCATGTTTCTTAAGATTGATTTTGGATTAAACTTAATAGTTTCATTCTCCAAAGCACAGTAGTTTTGATAGTTTCTTAGTTCAAGCATAGGTTTAGTTTTCCCATTCACATAGTTAATGAAGATGTTCATAGAATAGGATTTGGTTAAGACATAAAATATCTTTATCAAGTTTTCTACTTGCTTCTAAATCAAATTCATTTTCAAGTAAATATCTTTATTAAGTTTTCTACTTGCTTCTAGATTACATTTGTCCCATGTCATTTGCTTATGGATAGAAAATAGATTGCAATGTTTAAAGTTTGTTGTAATTGGACACTCTTTAGTTTGCATTTATTTGTAGAAGTTAAACTGGATTTGCGTCCGTTCGGTTTTCATGTCACATTTGAAAGTCATTTTGATACATTCTCTCTAGTTCCTATTACATTTGATACATTTCCTCAGAATCCTCAAGGATAATGGAATTAGGTAGTTTAGTTTGATCTTGAGTTGAATATATAAATAGTTTTTGAATTCATTAAGTAGTTTGTAGTTTTGCTTTAAGTTAGTATAGTTTCGTGTTTCCATAGTTAATTGTTAATTGAAGCATTTCATACATAGGTTCCTAAACTCATTTACAGTTGTTTCTCATTCTTAGATTAGAGCTTTATCAATAGTTTTCAATTTCATCAAAGTAGTTATGTTTTTTATTAAGTCTTGGTTCTTAAAATAATATTTGTTGTTTTTATATTTTCAATTATTGTCCATGGAGTAGAGTAGTATAGCTTGATACTATTTTGATCTGTTGGTTTAGTTAGGTTTAATCAGTTCAGTAGTTGTATTTCTGGTGTTTGAATCTGTTTTTCATTTCGAAAGATTTTTTGATCTTTTCTTTATTAAAAATTTCTAAGGTCTACCGAACCGAAACCTTAGGTGCCATTCCACCTTAGGATATACTGTGCCACAACTCTAAGACTACCAACCCTGGTCGATAATTGAATATTTGGTGATTCCTTAAGATAGTAAATACACCCAACATTTTGGCACCGTTGCTGGGGAGTTGTAGATAGGTAGAATTTCCCTTTTGAAACTTAAAAATAGGATGGTGGCGGGTGAGCAGTAAGACGAGAGGTAAGAACCTACGCATTTGTTATAACAAGCATCCCCAAAACCTAGCATTAATAGTAATGAAATTAGAATTTGTTTCAGTTGTAGTTTTGTTTTTATGAATAGGTATAGAGACTCAAAAGGTAGATATATTAAAACTAGCCTTCCTACTAAAATACCTACTAAAATTCCTACTAACCTATACGAGGGGCGTGCCACCCCAACTACTAACTCCGCAGAAAGGTATCGGAAAACACCTAAAGGGGATAGTCCTACTTGTAAAGCAAAGGAAATCCTTTCTAGAAATCATCTAGGGGAAACCATAGGGACATAAGAACAGTCTTTTCATAAAGAAATTCCACTAGAAGAACCTCAAGCTCATATTAAGACTGAACTTAGACAAGAGAAAACTCAAAAGGATAAAACTTCAGAACCTCTCAACCCTCCATTAGTTCAAAAACCCAAAGACACTACCTTTTCAATAGTAGGTGGTCCAAACTTAGTAGACTTTATTGATCCTACACAAGTAGACACTCTTTTTTAAAATTCCATGAACATAGTTATTTCACAGATTGAGACAACAACTCTAGGACCTTCAAAACTAGACTCCCACATAGTTGATAATCCTTCTCCTAAAAAAAGAATATTTTTCCTTAAATAGAGTGTTGGGACATCCCATATTCACCAAGAAAGGAAAAACCTAGGTATTCTCTCTTTGAAAATCAAGTTTTTATGGAGGATGAAAATGAAGATCATGTCCAACAGGAGGAAGAAGAGGGAGAGGTTAGAACTGAAGGTACTTTTGGATTCCCTATGCTAGATAATACATAAGATGTAACCATAAAAAACATCCCTCCCTCCTCACTACCAAACTTTTATGGGAAGAGTAGTGAGGATCTAGATACATTCTTATTCAAATTTGACATTTTGTGTAGGAGCTATAACTACCTACAAGATGGCCAAAAGCTAAAACTTTTTCTTGCCACACTAAAAGATTATGGTTGTTGGATTAATATGCTGAACTAGAGGCTTCCAATGTAGACCTAGGTTCTTCACAGTTTCAAGGAACCAACAAAACCCCTTCTCACCAGCCCTTTCAGCAATAGCCTGTGAACAGGTCGAGGTCTAACCCGAGCTGTAGCTATGGGGGCACTGCAGAATTACGTTTCCATAGTGAAGTGATGATTTGTTCAGACAGGACTACTGCACATCGCACTATTAGACTTGCACTGTGAGCTAAGGACTACAAGACGATAGACTACAGAAGAATTCCGCATTAATCATCCACGAAGTATGCCTTATTATCTGCAAGCGAATGGAACTGTTGAATAATTCAATAAAGTACTGGAGAATGCGCTAACCAAGGTATGCAATGTGAATCGGGATGACTGGGACCTGCGCATTCCCGCTGTGTTATGGGCATATAGAACCACATGCAAGAAGTTGAATGGCCATATACTGTTTAGGCTGGCCTATGGACAAGAAGAAATAATGTTGATGGAGTACATTGTTCCCAGCTTGAGAATTTTTGTGTTTAAAGGAAGGGAAGATCGTGACGCGCTTGAAGAAAGGCTTCTACACTTGGTTGGTCTAGAGGAGGATCGCTTCATTGCAGAATTTCACCAACAAGTGCAGAAGGAAAGGGAAAAAGCATGGCATGATCGCCACATCAAGAACAAGTCTTTCCAGGTAGGTGATCTAGTCCTCCTGTATGATAGTAAATTCATGAATTTTCTTAGAAAGTTTAAAATGCATTGGCTTGGTCCATATACTGTTTTACATGTAACTAATGGTGGTGCAGTTCAATTAGCCACATTAGCAGGAGATAACTTGCTAGGTCTAGTTAATGGAAGTAAACTAAAACCCTATTGGGATAGTCCTGCTTCACAGAACCTGTGATGATCAGAAAGAAGGAAATTTCTAAATGCCATGTACAATTGAAATTGGGCACTAGGAAGGGGGAAGAATCTGTACACAATGTATGATGAGGAACCTGTATATACCACACAGCATTGTAAGATGTACCGCTGTGAAAAAAAAAAGAAAAAGAAGAGAGGAACTGCGTAGTTGTGAATTCCAAAAGGCAATTGCGAAGAGCAAGTGAACAAGGAAAGATGTTAAGTTCAGAGTCAAGACGTCAGGCACCATAAAGTAATTGTGAAGGAGTAATGATGACCCGTTGTGCAGTTCAATGCAATATTCCAGAAAAATAACTGTTACACTGTCGGTTGGAAAAATAGTTGTTATATAGTAATTTTCTGGTGACCGCTTGGGCATTTAACGCACAGATAGCCATTTTGAACGATTTTATGAAGGAAAGGACCGAAGAATCCACCAGATTTGGCCAATGGATACTGCATTTAATACTCATCTAGCCATTAAGGGGCGCAGAGGGGATCAGCTGTTCCTATAAGTAATGCTGCATTCAGACTCGCGGGCATTACAAAACACTTAGAATTTTCCTTCGCATACTACTTTGCAAATTGTTTTTAGTAAGCTGTCTGAAACCCTCTGGAAGTTGTCTAGTGGATGTCTGAGAGGTCTTCCATTGAAGAATAATTCACGGTCTAGGAGACTGTGAAAGTATTCCAATACAGAGGGATCAAAGGGTTAATGAGAACCCCAACCAAGCCCTTCATCATAGAAAAGGGTCAAGCGTCCAGAAGATCACCCCGACACAGTCCAACAATGCAGGGCAAAGGCAAAGATCTAGTGGGGCCAAGAACGAAGATAATAAAGATGGGTTAGACAATGCAGAAGCCATCGATAGCTGATAAGAAGATACCTTTGACAATGACTCCAGATGATATCTCACCATGTGTACTAGATGCACCGCTCTTCAAGTTACAGAAGAATGCAAAAGACGACATCCTGCTATCACCCACATCAAAGCACATCGATGTTGATAAAAATTTAATGGGTAAAATTCTAGAATGTAAGTGGGAAGACTATGATCTGCTTCAGATGAAGAAGGAGGAGCCCAATGTACCAAGGTTCCCAAAGTTCCATCCCGACCAGTACATGTGCTGGAAGAAAGATGTAAAGGGCGACCTCACCTTGGTCACGGAAAGTTGGTTAGTGGGATTAGTCAAGTATGGATTGCTCAATTTGCTCAGACTCCCGCATTTTGATAGATCACCGGAGCTGAATGTTGTGGTGCAAACTCTGATGGCGAACATTCACTAGGGGTATTTGTGGCTTGACCACAATGTCGACCTGACCATTGACATTATCCACCACATCACTGGGTTGAGTAAAAGGGGTGAAGACCCGAAGCAGTTTTTCCAAGGGAAAAGAAAGGACAAAGAAGTCGTGGCAAAGATGAAGAAAACTCAAACTGTCGTCAAAGGAAAGAGGGGCTTTCAGACGGAAGAAATAGATGATAAAGCAATGAGTTTTATCACACAGTTGTTAGTCAGAAAGATTTTGAGAAAATGCAGGCCACTGGAGGTACATATGGGCGCAGTACTGCTTTGTGCCGCGGTCGCGGAGGGTGGGCTATTCAACTAGTGCCAGTACCTGTTGAACGAGTTCCTAGAGAAACTAAATGACACTCAGATCAATGGAGAAAATTTCCACTATACATGGCTAATTGTGTTGATCGCCTTCATAGGGTGGAAGGAGTTGAAGGATTATGCTAGCATAATCACCGATACTAATGACTGCAGAGGAGCCCACTATTCAAACCTTTGGGAAGATATGAACTCGTAGAGATAGCACGTGACAACTGAGCTTTTCTACCAATATTATAGCCAGTTGCGCGAAGCAATTTTGAGCACGCTACATATATCAAAGAAGGTAATGAGTAAATACAGTCGCACTGTTGATTTTTTATGCTGACATGCATAGTATTCATATTTCATCCAAAGCATAGAAGAGGAATGTGGAATGGTTCACAGAAAAATACCACATGTATGAAGATGATATTGATAATATCATGAGGGAATGGCCTGCCGAGTTCCAAGTGGAAGTTGTAGATGTCGCAAGCGACTCTGCCAAGGACAAATCTATTCCATGTCCTATCACTGAAGAAAAGACGACAGGGAAAAGGAAAGAACCTGAGAGCCAAGGATAGAAAAAGGGAGCGCGGAAGAAGCATAAAGTTGATAAGATCCAGTCAGACGCAGTCCTCCACGATGAGGATTATGAAACAATCGTGGGAAAGGTCACAGAGTAGATGGAAGATTTGATGACTGAGAAGGAGAAACAGGACAAAGCAATTCATAAAAGTCTGCAAATGAATCTGACTACGCTGCAGGGGATCACAGAGAAAATTGAAGAAGTCCACAAGATATTACCCTTGCTGTGCGACTCAGAGTCTGAAGGGAAGTCAGGAGGAACTTCGCAGGAGAAGGAGCCGTAGCTAAGCATAACCATGCCTGCGAAGTCCCGTATCGTCCATCTTAATCTATTAATGGTAAGGCTTCCATTTCCAAAGAAAATAGTGTTGGACACAAAGGACGTCGAGCATGTGGAGGTTGACCTTGCGAAGATACCACTGCCTGGTCTACACTACTTGCATCTTCATGTTGTGGAAAAAATGCATTAAAGAACCATTGACGTGCTTAAGGGTCAGGCTGAGCTACAAGAAGCTAATAAGCAGTTGGAGGAGTCTAGCTTGTAGAGATCTATGGAACTGCTAGATGAGCATGATCATCTGAAAAGACTAGAGACCACGATCACTATGGTCGCAGATGATATTGAAGAATTTGAAGTGCAGGTAGACCCCGCAGACACTGTCGTTAAGATTGGCGAACTAGTTAAGAGTCTTACAACAAAGATGCAAGACATGGAGGTCATCTATGAGGCTAAGATTGCTGCCTTGGAAGCACAGACCAACCCATATACCGCAGCAGATCAGCAACAGTTAATAGCAAGGGAAGTGAAGGTCGTAGTAGCGAGTATTGCTACTGAAGTGGCTAAGTGCCAGAGTCTATTAGAAGTGGCATCGAAGGCATTCACCGCACTTGAAGAGGACCCAAAATTGCTACAAGTAAAGAACGTTGTGAAAGAAAAGCAAGTAACACTAGAATAGTTGGATGCAGAAGTGAAAGCCCTGCTACTAAGATACAAGCTTCATAAGTACAGGGAAATCAATGCGTTGAAGAAAGAAGTGCAAGCCTTAAAATAAAAAGAGACTAAAATGGGCGATAAATCACAACCCTTACTGGAGGATGCCAGTACGATCTCGCAGGAGATCGAGGATAATTTAAAGGAGTTGCACGAAAATCAAGAACAGGTGGAAGTCTAGATCAGCGATGAGATAACACCTGATATGTTGGAGATAGTCAAGCAAGTTGAGCATGACACGAAGGAGGCAGTCGTAAAGCTAATTTTCACATACAATGAGTTCATTGCGAAGCTAGCTCCGTAGGTGGCAGAACAACTTGGAGAAGTTCCAGGTGGCTCGGGGACGAGCCACGTGCAAGTGTTAGGGGCCTGATGGGCTTGGCTGAAGTGGGGAATTTTGAGCAAGAAGTATTTCTAGAACTGCGGAGCTGAGAGCAGTTTAGTTGGAACAATTTTTGTATAAGTTCTTGGGATTCTGCAAAGTTGCACGTAGCGCAACGTCGGAAGAGCTGCGAAGATCAGTGTTGCGAGGAGACAACACTGTGATGTGTCCAGTCTATGTGGATTCGGAAAAGCAGAGTGTTGGACGGAAGATGACATAGATTACGATTAGACCATCGGTGGTCTATTTTTGGTAAAGATGCTCTAGGAATGCTAGGTGATTTGTGAGAAGTAGAAGCGGAAGAAAGCGACTTGTTGCACATGCGAAAGAACCACTACATGAACTAGTCACACGAGACAATTAGAGGAAGAAAGGCTAAGTGAAAGTGACCTGTTGACATGCATGTGATAGGAAGGCCGATAGCGACATGAGGCATGTGCTGAAGGTGACCACGATGGAATATTCGCTACCAGAAGCCAGCAGTCTGATTAAAGGGAAACTGTGATAGTTTTGTAAACCTAAGGGTTTTAGCCTTCGAATTGTAAAGATATTACCTACAGGCATGATCTATAAATACGACATATTTTGTATGGGAAAGGGTTACTCTTCATTTTGTGTTGTTCTCATTATTGAGTTGATAAATCTATGTGAGGAACATTTTGTAAAGGCTCTGCAAGCTGTGTGCGCAGAGGCCTATTGAGAGAGAAGAGGGTCTGCAAGCTGAGTGCGTAGACAAAGAATTGTTGTACCCTTCCAAAAGACTAATATAACAATAGTTATTGTGGATGTAGCCTCCATTGTGGAGGTGAACCACATTAAATACTGTGTAGTGTGATTATTTGTGTGTTTGATTTTACCTATTTGCTTACATTGGATGCTTGGATTCTCATTTATCAGCTGGTGTATTAATGCTTTTATATGTATTCTCCATAGGAGAAAGATGGGAATGATATGTTAAGTATTGCGAGAATGAATGAATGTTGAATGCTCAGTACTCCAAGTCTGTGAAAGTATCATCTCGTTGAATAATCACATGTGTATGTAGAGTTCGGATTGTATAACTCTTCGACGCGCAGCACTAGGTGTGCGCAACATTGTATGTTTCATCCGCTTGCAATTGTCATAAAGCTAAATAATCTAAGGCAATATATGAATGATTAAGTGTTAAGTAAAGTCTTCAGTGGTTAAGCTGTGAAGAGGAAGCCCATAAGTCAGTTGCGTTGTCCTACCATTTGTATCTCGCCCAAACTGCGCAGTCCTTGGGTGCGCTGGTCGCGCAAGCAGTTAGTTCGTAGAAGTGCGGATCGCAACGCAGTCTATCGTCACATAGTCCTCAGCTCGTAGCACAAGTCTAATATTCTATCGACATCGACGTGCTTTGATATGGGTGATAGAGGGATGTTGTATTTTGCATTCTTATGTAACTTGAAGACCGGTGTGTTTAGTACAAGTGGTGAGATATAATCTGGAGTCATTGTCAAAGGTATCTCCTTATCGGCTATCGGTGGCTTCTGCACTATCGAACCCATCTTTGGTATCTTCATTCTTGGACCCACTGGATATTTGCCTTTGTCCTACATTGTTGGACTGTGTCAGGGTGATCTTCTATACGCTTGACCCTTTTCTATGACAATGGGCTTAGCTGGGGTTCTCATTAACCCTTCGATCCCTCCGTATTGGAATACTTTCACAGTCTCATGGACCGTGAATTCTTCTTCAATGGAAGACCTCTCGAACATACACTGGATAAATTCCGTAGGGTTTTAGACAGCTTACTGAAAACAATTTGCAAAGTAGTATTCACAGGAAAATTCTAAGTGTTTGGTAACACCCGCGAGTCTGAATGCAACATTACGTATAGGCACAGCTAACCCCCTTCATGCCCCATAACGGCTAGATGAGCATTAAATGCGGTATTCATTGGCCAAATCCGGTGGATTGTTCGGTACTTTCCTTCATAAACTTGTTCAGAACAGCTATCTGTGTGTTAAATTCCCAAGCGGTCGCTGGCAAATTAATATATAACGGCTATTTTTCCGACCGACAGTGTAATGGCTATTTTTCCGACTGATAATTTAATGGCTATTTTTCTGGAATATTGCATCAAACTGCATGACAGGTCATCATTACTCCTATGCAGTTACTTCATGGTGCCTGACGTCTTGCCTCTGAACTTAACATCTTTCCTTGTTCACTTGCTCTTCGCAATTTCCTTTTGGACTTCCCAATTGCGCGGTTCCTCTCTTCTTTTTCTTTTTCTTTTCTTTTCTTTTTTTCTTTTTTTCATAGCAGTACATCTTACAGTGTTGTACAGTATATACAGGTTCCTCATCATACATTATGTATAGATTCTTCCCCCTTCCTAGTGCCCAATTTCAACTGTATGTGGCACTTAGAAATTTCCTTATTTCTGATCATCACAGGTTCTACAAAGCAGGACTATCTGGATAGGGTTTTAGTCTGCTTCCATTAACTAGACCTGACAAGTTATCTCCTACTAATGTGGCTAATTGAACTATGCCACCATTAGTTACATGTAAAACAATATATGGACCAAGCCAATGCATTTTAAACTTTTCAGGAAATTTCAAGAATTTACTATCATACAGGAGGACTAGATCACCTACCTGGAAAGGCTTGTTCTTGATGTGGCGATCATGCCATGATTTTTCCCTTTCCTTTTGCACTTGTTGTTGAAATCCTCCAATGAATCGATCCTCCTCCAGACCAACCAAGTGTAGAAGCCTTTCTTCCAGCGCGTCGTGATCGTCCCTTCCTATAAATGCAACTATTCTCAAGCTGGGAACAATGTACTCCATCGGCATTATTGCTTCTTGTCCATAGGCCAGCCTTAATGGTGTATGGAAAGTCAACTTCTTGCATGTGGTTCTGTATGCTCATAACACAGCAGGAATGGACAGTTCCCAGTCATCCCAATTCACATTGCATACCTTGGTTAGCGCATTCTCCCGTACTTTATTGAATGCTTCAACAGTTCCATTCACTTGCGGATGATAAGGCATACTTCGTTGATGATGAATGCAGAATTATTTTCTCAATGCCTCCATGGTTTTGTTCAAAAAGTGAGTGCCTTGATCACTCATCAGAATCTTTGGGCATCCAAACCTTGTAAGGATGTCTTCAAATATGAACTGTGCCACAGTACCTGTGCTACAGTATTTTACTGGCTTTGCTTCTGCCCATCTGGTGGGGTAATCAGTTGCAGTAATAATGTACCTCGCACCAGTTCTCTTTCTCGGTGGGTTTATAGGTCCCATAAAATCAATTGCCCATTTCTCAAATGCCTGTAATGCCAACTGTGGATTCAATGGAATCCTGTCTCTTCTCGATGGCCTTCCCATCCTTTGAAAGACATCGCAGCTCTGGCATTGTTCTTTCGAATCCTTGTGAATGGTAGGCCACCATAGCCTTTCCCGGAGTATCTTCTGCGCAGTGGCTCTTCTTGCATAGTGACCTCCTGCTACTCCTTAGTGTGCATCTGCTAATATAAATCACTTCTCATGCTCCAGCACACACCTGCGCAGTACTTCATCCGGTCCCAATTTATATAACTGACCTGCTATAATGGTGAAGTCTGTTGCTTGCACTACAAGCTGCTTCTTTTGCTGCATAGTGAACTCCATGGGTGCTAATTCAGTAGCCAAGAAGTCTATGATGTATTTATAATAATCATCAGCTATCTGGATAGCAAAAAACTGTGCGTTCGACAGATTGTCTTCAACATTGGTAGGCTCTTCTCCTGACTTGATCCTTGACAGATGATCAAGTCCCAAGTTTAATCTACCAGGTTTAACTACTATTTCAAAATCATACTCCTGGAAGAGTATAAACCATCTGCAGATTCGCCCATCTGACACTGGCTTGTTGACCAGGTATTTCAAAGAAAAATGGTCAATGAACATAGAGAAGTGCACACCCAACAAGTAGTGCCTGAACTTCTGCAGTACGTAGACCATAGCAAGGATTTCTCTCTCAGTGGTGGTATAATTCTTTTCTGCAGATGAGAGCTTCCTGCTCGAAAATGTGATGGGATGGTCAATTCCTCCCTCTCCTAGTTGTGCTAGCACAACTCCCAATGCGATACATGACGCATCGACAAGAACTTGGAATGGCTTCTCCCAGTATGGAAAAACTAGGATTAGCACAGTGACCATCTTATCCTTCAAGGTATCAAACCCTTGTTCACACGCTGCGTTCCAAATGAATGGTGCATCTTTCTTCAGTAGCTTCTCCATTGCTGCAGTTATCTGTGCATGCCCCTTTATGAACTTCCTGTAATAACCAGTATGCCTCAACGTAGTGCACAATTACTTGACTGAATTTGGTCTCGACAAGTTTACAATGAATGTGATCTTCGCAGGATCAATCATCAAGCCCTATTTGCACACAATATATCCTAACAGAATGCCGTAAGGTACACAAAAAATACATTTCTTCAGCTTGAGCGACATTTGATGTTGTCTACACTTCTCTAGCATCAGTCTCAAATTTTTGCAATGGTCCTTTAGCAACCAAAACACTATCCAATCATCGAAATAAGCTTTTAAAAACATATGCATGAAGTATTTGAATTATGCGACCACAACTCTGGAAAAGATGGTAGGCGCATTCTTCTGGCCAAACAGCATGACTGTGTACTGGAACAACCCCCATTCAGTGGAAAAAGTGGTCTTGTGTCTATCCATGGGATCAATTCTTATCTGATGGTATCCCAAAAAACCATCCGTAAAGGAATATGCCTCATTTCCTCCAACATTATCAAGCACCTCATCAGTAAAGGGAGTAGGAAATGGGTCGTGCATTGAAGCATCATTCAACTTTCTGAGATCCACACTAATTCTGATCTCACCTTTTGTCTTCTTATCTTGGACAACCATAGGGATTATCCACTCAAACTCTTCAATTGGATCGATGATCCTGCGTTGAGCATTTTATCAAGTTCTTCCCTTACTTGTTCTTTATATAACGGATTTGGTATATAGGGTCTCTGCTTAACAGGCTTTGCTCCTAGCTTAAGAAGTATTTTCATAACTCCTAATTCTCCCAAAATACCCTTCATCCCTATAAACGTTGTTGGCAACAACTCTTGATACTCATGTAACAGGTCTGCAATCTTCCCCATGGTCTGATCATCCCAGTAGTCTCCAATAGATGCGAACTTTGGCTCTTCACTGGTGCCACTGTTCACTTTTCTCATTTTTATAGGTCCACTCATATCTGGTGTTGGTTGTGGAGCCAGATCTTCCAGTCTCATAGATGATGATTCAACCATGTCCGTACCCCAGGTTTGGTTATGATCCCAACCCGACGCTCAGGGGGTTCTGGGGGGGTCGACCCCCCCCCCCGGCTGGGGGGCGTGGGGGCCAGCGGGCCCCTGAAAAAAGGGTTGTTTGGGGGCATAGCCCCCAAGGAAAATTTTTGGGGTTGTTTTCGCCACCAGTTTTCGGGCCCATGGTTTTAGGTAACCCGTGGTATTTTCCCATTGTATTTCCCTTATAAAAGAAAGACATTGTAACACTGCTAGGGTTAATGATGTATTAGGTTTTATGCATTGTAAAGATCTTTGAGATTTGTGAAGAGAGACTGTGAGACAGTGAAGAGGAAGTGCAACGGTTGTGTTGTAGGTTGTATCCCTTCACTTTGCTGGACGGAATAATAATAAGGACTGGCAACTTCAGTGTGGACGTAGCCCAAGTTGGGGTGAACCACGATATATCTGTGTCTCTCTTGTAATGTGTGTGTGATTATATTTGCATTTTTGTTTATTGTTATTGATCTACGATCCTATTTTTCTAACATCTGGGATTTCCAGCGGAGGTCCCTACCTTCTGACTCAGGTATCTTAATTTTGCACAGGTCCTCCTCATCACTTCCTTCTTTTTCTTCAACCTCTTCGGCTAGGTTGTAACATTCCATAGCATGCTATACCTATTCCTTCCATTATGTCTGTAGGCTTTTAGGTACACTATGAGCTCCAAAGAATTCTTGTAATGTCATGTTCTTATGCGAACATTCCGGTCTGAATATTCTTTCCTTAATAATCTGCAATGCATCATTTATGGTAGGACTCTCATCCTCAAAACTGAAACTCTTTTGGAAGTTCGTAGTAAGAGTAGGCCAATCCATAGTTTCCTTGCGCAACTCCATATCTAAGTACCACTTCTTTGGAATTTATTCCTCCAGCGTGTGCACAAACAAATGCACCCATTATGTCTATGGTCTCTCCTTCCATGCTTGTGAACAGACCTCAATATGCTGCTATGGATCTGTTTGTCCATTATATTTCTCAAATGGTAGGGTAACCTTGTCAACAAACCTAATTTGCATCTTAATTCTGGATTGATCCCATGTGGTCAATGTTTGCTTATGCGCAACCCACCATATGGCAGGTGTCTCACGCAGTGCCATATCTAATGTTGGTAAGCGATGTTCATCTGCAATTGCTGCAGTATAATCTTTGATAAAGGAATACACATTAGCTAAACCATCATAAGTAGGGATTCGGCTTACCTCCTTTCCAATCTAGTGCAGTGACTTTGTAACCTGTGCACATCTCCTCGCAGATACTTCATGCATATGACTTTGCTAATTCTCCAGTCCTACATTAGAGACTGAAATGCAAGAGTTGTCGCATCTCTAGCTGAGTGTTCCATCCGCAGCAAGATTAATATAATCTTCCTGGTTCGCAGTCATCTTATATAGTCGGTCCAAATCTTGAGCCCTAGATTCTTCCTGAATCAGCTCACTGTATCTTTCGCCGTCTGCAGGGTCCAATGGTGCAAGGACTCTGATATGATTTCCCTCAAATATCATCTTCTTTGTATTCAGTTTTATGATGGCGAGGTTATCGATAGCCCAACCAATTCCCAACAGCGCAGGAAAAGGCTGGCTATCATCGACAATCTCGATAACCTCGAAATCTGCATGGCTCTGTACTCCATCAATATCAACAATCACGTTGGCTAATCATCCAAAGGGTATGACTTTCTCCTGGTTGGCCATTCTCAACTGGATAGGTGACCATGACAACTTTGGTCTCCCCATCTGTTTCCATGTCTACTTGGTAAAGACATTCACTTCTGATCCTAGATCAAGAATGACCTCATCCATTTCATAATCTCCTATCTATGCACTGAGTCTCATTTCTCTGCTTGTTCTCTTTTGTTTCCTGATGTGATGAATTGCACTATCAGTAGTTTCATTCTCCCTGCATGGTTCATACTGGTCTAACACCTTCTGCAACTCTGCTATAGCATTTGGATTCTTCAGCAACTTCATGCAGCTCTCAAGGAACTGCGCAACAGAGGTACATGTCTATGCTACAGTGCTCATTCTATCATAAGCAACCGACATATCTTCCATATGTGGTATTTCACTGCGCAACGGGATTCTTGGAAATCTAGGTGCTGATGCTTTGAAGATATCCTGCACTTCTTCAAAGACCTCTCTGTTTTTCTTCAAGTCACAAGCAGGTGCTTTCCCAATGACTTTCCTTATCCATATTGTTTCAAGATGAGTCTGCTTAGTGTTGAAATCTCCAGATGTCGAAGCTTCTACTCCTCTATCTCTCCTGATCGTAGCGCCACTTCGTGTCACTATAGAGATACTTGGATCCATAGGTCTCCTTTCAGCTGCGATCAACTAGATGTTTGGGTTCGGCACCTCAGGCCGTTTTCTTTTCTGCATTTCTACCTCTAACACTGGGCAGTCTTCAATAACATGATCATTGAAAATAGCTGCATGTAGTCACATGGGTTGGTACAATCTATAGATATATGCCCTGCTTGGCCATAGTTATAACAGATTACTTGACCTTGGCCCCGTCCTTATGCTGAGCCGTTATTCCTTCCTCTCCCGTGGTATTCTCCACGGCCTCTGTATGCTCCCTGATCTTGCAGTGCATTTTCTTGTTTCTACAGAGTCTCTCCCTGGACTCTGTACATTCCTCTATACATATGCTCAATATCTTTCTTTCTTTCTTTCTAGCATGAGCTCATAAGCACAGAAATTGGACTTGTCATGTCCAACTGACTTACATAAATTATAGTATAGGTTTTTAGGTGTTCTTACATATTTCTATATCATGTGGCAGCCTTCTGGCTGATGTCCTCTGGTTCTACAAATTTCACACCATGGCCTTGGGTGCGGATTCAATGGGTTTGGTCCACCCATGTTAAGGAACTCTTAGAATAAAGGACAATGGTCCGTAGCGTGTCCTTCCCCTTTATAGCCTGTACACCAAACTTCCTATCTTTCTTTATTTCCTTTCTTAATATCTTGTAACTGTAGTGTCAGGGTAGCTAACTGGTTCTGAATCTGCAACATGCCACTGCTAGTTTCTCCCATGGGTGAAGCTTCCAACTTCATTGCGATCTCCAAGGATTCCTCCTGCGAAGCCACTTTCTGCTACATCAACAACTATCTGATATGGGGGAACAACGCGGCTATAAACCACTCCTTGTGTTTCTACGGGGTTATAAAAAATCTTACTTGGTCAAGCAATGTCTTAAATTTCTGATCAAACTCCCAGACTGTCTCATTAGGTCTCTGTTTGATCTCTTTCAACTCTGTGATGCACTGTGACTCTGACTTCGGCTTCTTAAATTCTGCTAAGAGTGTTTCCTTTATTTCTACCAGGGTTCTCTGCTGTCCCTATGAGTATTTCATGAACCAATGCAAGGCTTGGTCTCTAAAGGTAGCGATGAGTTGTGCTTGCTTAATAACATCATCATGTACTTGTTTAACACTACAAATGGATTCACATAGAAACTAATGCTGATCAAGGTCTTCTAGACCCGTCCCTTTGAATATCGACAGCTTAATATCTTCAATCATGCTTCTTCTAGGTGGTGGGGGGTTCTGCGTAGCTTTCTAACCAGAAAAGATAAACGGAATGGTCTAAGTGCTAGGGATATTCACAATAGGGGGGTTCTGGATTGGCTAAGGTTGTGCAATGGAAGGCCCCGGTGTTCCCACCCAGTTAATTTTGCCGAGTAATAGGATGATAGGGGGAAGATAGAGGTGCGGATTGGTTATTAGCTTCGTCTTCTGAATCAATATCTACGCGGAGTCCAGGTCCACTAGCAGTCTTCTTAGGTGTATATTTATACCTTTTCCCACTTCTTAGATTATGTGTCTCTTTGTCTGACTCACTAAAAATGCTATTGACCATTACAGATTCCAAATTTTTACTGCATTCTAAAAACACCTTTCTTAGCTAAAAGCATATTAATATATAGGCCGAGGTTGTTCAGGTACTTATCTCTCATTCCCTTGAAAAAATCTCTTTCAACTGCGCTATAGAACTTTAGCATGTCCATAGCGAACTCCATAAAAAAAAATTGCAATGTACTATCGACCCAAAAGTCGACTGCTCATACGAATGGACTATATAGTGCTTTGAGCCTTTCAATAAGCTTCGGTGTCCACTCAGTTGGTGCACTTCTTGGGATACAGTTTCTGTGTTCTACGAGCCCTGACAACCACTTGTGTAGCTCGTTCCCAAAAGAAACCTAGAAAACTTCATGCACGTCTTTCCATAGGTATTTATTCAACCACTTGATGTCAGAGAGATATTGGTGTCTGTTTTCTTTTCTTGCAAAGTCTCTCTCTGTCTTATCACACCAAGCCTATATTTCTTTCTTGTCTAGATACCAAAATTCGATGCCCGGCTCAACTTCTTCTACTTTGCACATCATACTTCAACTCATCATGGATTCTTAGTGCGACAATGGAACCATTTGTTGGTTTAATATACTGATCTAGAGGTTTCTAATGTAGACCCAGGTTCTTCGCGGTTTCAAGGAACCAACAAAACCCCTTCTCACTGGCCCTTTCGGCAACAACCTGCAAACAGGCCGAGGTCTCACCCTAGGTGTAGCTATGGGGGAAATACAGAATAAGGTTTCCATAGTGAAGTGATGAGTTGTTCCGACAGGACTAGTGTGCAGGGCACTATTAGACTTGTGCTGTGAGCTGAGGATTGCACGACGATAGACTGGATCGCGATCTGCACTTCTACGAACTAACCGCTTGCGTGACCAACGCATCCAAGGACTGTGCGGTTCGGGAGGGATACAAATGATAGGACAATGCAAATGACTTATGCGCTTCCTCTTCACAACTTAACCACTGAATACTTTACTTAACACTTAATCATCTACTGCCTTAGATTATTTAGCTTTATGACAATTGCAAGCGGATGAAACATACAATGCTGTGCGCACCCACTGCTGCGCATCGAAGAGTTATACAATCCGAACTCTACATACACACGTGATTATTCAACGAACTGATACTTTCATAGGCTTGGAGTACTGAGCATTCAACATTCATTCATTCCCGCAATACTTAACATATCATTCCCATCTTTCTCCTATGGCGAATACATATAAAATCATTAATACACCAACTGATAAATGAGAATCCAAGCATCCAATGTAAGCAAATAGGTAAAAGCAAACACACAAACAATCACACGGCATAGTATTTAACGTGGTTCACCCCCAGGATGGAGGCTATGTCCACAATAACTGTTTTTATATTAGTCTTTGGGAAGGGTACAACAGTTCTTTGTTTGCGCACTCAGCTTGTAGACCCTCTTCTCTCTCAATAGGCCTTTGCGAACACAGCTTGCAGAGCCTTTACAAAATGTTCCTCATAGAGATTTATCTGTTGATGTATATGTAACTTAGAAATGTATTTCATATATGTATGTTGTATGTACTCCTATAGAGATGGTATTATTCCTCTATACGGAAGTGTCGTCATTTATATTGTAAATGTCATAACTTATACTTGATGGGTTATTAGACCACCTTGTTGGGGTCGGCCTTGTATAAGTCATGTGGGTCAAAGGGTTATTAGACCACCCTATTGGGGGTCAGCCCAGTCAACATTATGTTATGTGGTTAAGTTCGAGCCTACATGATTTATGTAAAAGGCAAGTCAAGTCAAGTATAAATAGAGTGCGGGAGGCACTCTATTTGATCACTCACTTCTCACTCATGCACTCAAGGAGGAGTGGCACACTTATGGAGGAGGAGGATCTGCTGCTAGGATATGTCTATCTCTTATGGTTGGGTTGTATCATTTCTCTATCTATCTCTAAGGAAGTTATTGGGGTTTTTCACCTTTATGATTTTCCCCAAGTAAATCTTTGTGTCTCTTGTGTGCTTGCATTATTGTCTCCATGAATGATATGCTGTAGATTTCCTATACATGTTGTTCTCTTAGTTAAGATCCTAGATCAGATTGAAGTAAATTCTGAAAATTTAACATGGTATCAGAGCTAGCCTGAAAGAAGGCATGATATGGCATGTATGACACTTGTTGCACTTACGATGTTAGGGCTTGATATAGCAAAAACTAGTCATCGTAGCACTTTCACTATAAATCCGATTTGGCGAAGTTTTCGGATCTGAAATATTTACAGGGAGAAGATTAAATCCCCATGTACCTTGTTTCCAAAGGACAACCTCTAATTCGTTGTACTTTGTGATTTATGATCTGTACAATATAGGGTATCTGCCTCTTCCAGATCTGAGTCAAAATCAGGTGACCTTGGGAAAAAGGTCATAACTTGGGCTAGGAAGCTCCAAATGAAATTTTGTAAAAAGTGACAGGTAGTACATACACTGTAATATCTCAGGAAAAGTTTTCAGAGGCCGAAATTGAACCAGTGACACGTGGCACTCCGTACAAGTTTGATCTCTTGTATTATCCCATAAACAGATCACGTTGCGGCACTTGGCATAACTCTCTCTTAGAGAGTCCAATTGAGGTCAAACCTATTAGGATGGAAAGAAAACAGGGCGAGCTATCTTAGGAAAAATGTTCAGAGGCTGAAGTTGAAATAGTGACACGTGGCACGCCGTACAAGTTTGCTCTCTTGTATTATCCCATAAACAGGTCACGTTGCGACACTTGGCATAACTCTCTCTCCGAGAATCGAATTGAGGTCAGACCTATTAAGATGGAAAGATAACAGGTCGGGCTATCTCAGAAAACGTTTTCAGACCCTGTGGATCGAAAAGTTCAGAGTTACACCAGAAACAATCAGGTACATATTTCTAGCAAAACAAAATTATTTTTGAGTACCTTCATTCATGGATTCCGGAATTTAGGGCTTTGGAGAAAGTTGGAATTTTTGTAATCGGAGACCACGACTGGATGCTACTCATCAAAATATAAATTTAGAGACCAAGATCATAATTTTTGGTTGGGCAGAAGTCCAAGCTTGATCAGACCCTAGTTCGGGACTTTGATGAGAAAAGTGGAAAATTAGGGCTTTTGTAAAAATGAGAATTTTTGAAATCTGTGACCACAGCTAGAAGCTCCTCAGAAAAATAGAAGCTTACAGCTTTGGATCAAACCTTTTGATTGGGAAGAAGAGTGGGCTTCATCAAACCCCAGTTCAGGGTCACATCCAGTGAATCCGGAAGTTTCAAAGGCAAAATTGAGGAGTGAAACTTTGCAGTTTTCAAATTCTGAATATACCATCTTGATCAACTCATCAAGGCGCATATTTCTATCCTTTCGGAAGTTTGAATTTTTGGGGTTTCTCTGACAAACCCATATCCAGATCCAGGTCCAGTTCTTGCAAATCAAGTGGATTGGGTTAATCCTTGAAGAAGATGGATTGGTCACCTGCATAAGTAAAGAAGTTCCTGTTTCAGAGGGAGATGAGGCTAAGGCCTTACATAAGAATATTACAAGCGATCTCGACAGGTATGACTCATCGAGGTATGTTTCAATATTTGTTCATGATTAAGTTTAGGGTATGATTGTCTTCATATTATTATGGTTAGTACAATCTTGATTTTAGATTTGTCGTATCACCTTAACAAATTTATGAATGCATGATAGAAGATATTCATTGATTAGGGTGTTGACACTTATGATTGTACTAATGCATTATGGTGTTGTATGAGGTTTATGTTGTCTACTAACATGAAAGGTACACCAAGAAAGACAAATCATGTTCTGGTTCAAGAACATATGATCATGATGACATGAGGACAAAGATTCATCCATTGTCATGGATCTCATAGAAGATCCATTTACGAGGTATGTATAACTTGGTTTTATAATGGTTAACCTATTAGATATACAGGTTACTAGCACAAGTCATTGAAGAAGAACAAGAAGACATCATGTGAGTATGTTAGACATAACTAGCTAGCATGCTAATCCAGGTATGTTTTTCCTATATCAAGATAGAATCCTACCTTGGGTTAGGATCTTATACTGTTGTGTTGTTGATAATGATTATTCATGAAGTCATAAGTTTGAATAATCATGGGTATATGCATATTATGTGTCTTACCTTAATTAATGATATGACTAACCCGGAGAGTCATAGGTTCGAGTAATTATAGGTTTAGACATCTTATGTTTCTTGTGATTTGACTAACCATAAGAATCCTACATAAACCTTGAATGCTAATGCTTATTATTTCTGTTTGAAATGATCATGACTATACATGCTTGAGATTATTGTGTTTTAATAGTATACTAATGAATGTATGATTTTATATGAGATCACAAGGATAACACAATCATGATACTAATAAGCATGCATAGGGACCAAGGATGAATATGAGTTCAAGAATAGGTAATCTAGGAAGCAAAGATCAAGAGGGAGCACACTCCAATTGTTCCTGCAAGAAAGCAAAGGAACACACTTTAGTAGTTTCTGCAAGGATGCAGATATTCAGAGGGAGTTGACCATCTCTCTACATTCCACAACAAAAAGGTGTAGAAGAAGCTACTTTAGATTAGGACTCCAGTAGCTCCTGCAAGGAAGCGAAGACTCATAGGGAGTCCACCCAACGAACAAACAAAGATAAGTATTTGAATTGTCATTTCTTAAATAATACTGTATATACTGATGTTCCTAGAATTAGGTTGTGTATTATGCATATTAGAATAATTGCATTGATGAACAGTATACTACTAATATGCATGGGTAAGTGGCATATGGCATTGTACAACATTCCATTGCTACTTATCTAGAATGAAACCTCTTTGCTGACATGTTGGGAGTTGTGCACACTCTTAACAATGTTCTGGTAGAGATTGGAAGGCATCTAGAAAGTTACGGGATATGGATAAATGTTGTATTGAAGCATTGGCTAAGACAATTGCATGACTGTATGACATATTTCTTTATGTGTAAGAATTTGTTCTGAAAACTATGAGATGTTTTCTAATCATGCAATTTAACTTGTTGTGTTGGAAAGATCGTATGCCATCACCTACAAAAGAAGAACTACAACATTTGTTCAACAACAAAATTATCTATTGAAGATATTGAAGTTCCCAGGATACGGGAAGAATGCCATGATCCGTCGATCATGAAGAATGATGTTTGGGATGCAGTCTTAAGAGCTGAAGGGAAGTCTATTGTGACTTCCGTATGGATCTATCAAGATCAAGCATGTTGCAGACGGTAGCATAGATAAATATAAAAGTGATGAAATAGAAGATACACCAGATGGATTTCAAGACAACTTTCTTGAATGGTGTAGTTGAAGAAAAAGTGTATGTGGAGCAACCACTTGGTTCTGAGACACATGACAGGAAATCATATATGTGCAGAACTTGGTATGGTAGGATAGGCAGCTTTCTATCCAGTTTGGTCTTTACCAAGAGTAAAGCGGGTTCCAACCTTTTCTACAAGGTTGAGGAAGGCAATCCAGTGATACTACTTTTGTATGCGGATAACCTGTTTGTTACAGGTGAAGATAGATTGATTGCCGACACACAGTGGAAGCTTGCTGCCGAGTTTGAGATGAAGAACTTGGGGATGATGCACTATTTTTTTTTGGCATGGAGGTGTATCAGAATGCACGTGGGATCTTCCTTGGTCAAGGGAAGTACACAATAGATATCCTGAAGAGATTTGGGATGATGGATTGCAAGGCCATGGCCACACCTATGGCATCAAATCTGAAGCTTCTATGTGATGCTTCATCTGAGCCGGTTGATGTCTCTATGTATCGTCAGATGATTGGGTCCTTGATGTACCTGATGAACACGAGACCAGATATTTGCTTTGTTGTGAACACATTGAGCCAGTTCCTGAAGGATCCAAGGAGTGTTCACCTGGTTACTGTAAAGCATGTTCTGAGGTACCTGAAGGGTACAGTGGATTTTGGGCTCAAGTATGAAGCGAATCAAAAGTTTAACCTGCAGGGTTTTGTTGATTTAGATTGGGCTGGCAGTGCTACAGATAAGAAGAGCACATCTGGGTGCTGCTTCAGTATGGGATCAAGTGTGATATCTTGGTTTAGCAGGAAGCAGTCCTACGTAGCACTGAGTACAGCTGAGGTAGAGTATGTTGCAGCCTCTTCAGCTAGTTGTGAGGCAGTATGGCTACGGAAGCTACTGTCTAAGTTATTTGATCTCCTGTTAGATGCTACTGGTATCTTCTGTGATAACCAGAGTTGTGTGAAGCTGTCTGAGAACCCAGTGTTTCATGACAAAGATCAAATATCACTATATTGGGGATATGGTGCAGAGAGGAGCTGTGAAGATCCTATATGTTGTGACGGATGAGTAGATTGCAGATGTGCTAACGAAGCCACTAGCCAAAGTGAAGTTCGAGTACTTCAGAGAGAGGCTTGGTGTTCTTTAGATCGAGGACACTTCGAGGAAGAAGTGATGGACACATTTGATGAAGCCATTCCAAGCATGTTGGAAGGAGGATCCTTCACATAGCTGTGGATGTAGGCGCTGGATGATGAACATCAGAATGATGTTCTGGTTTTTGTTGGATATGATCAGTTGGATCATTTTTATGTATGTATGTATGCATCATGTTGGATGCTGGATATGATCAGCTGGATCATTTATATGTGTATACGCATCATGTTGGATGCTGGATATGATCAGTTGGATCATTTATATACACATCATGTTGGATGCTTGGACCATGTATCTATATATGTATCAGGTGGATACATTGTATGATCAGGTAGATCATGTATATTGATATGTATCAGATATGATTAGGTAGATCATGTATATTGATATGTATTAGATATGATCAGGTAGATCATGTATGTTGATGGATCCATTGTGTGGATCATGTATCTATGTATTAGGTGGATACACTATGTATGATGATATGTATCAGGTAGATATGTCGTGTGCATCAGATGGATGCATTGTATGATCAGTATGATCGTGGATAACGAGCTTCTCTAGATGACATGCAGCAGGATGTTGCAGTGATGATGATCAGGGTGATCATGTGTACATCAGGATGATGTATGATGAGTATCAGATGATACTCTGTGGCTATGGAACAGGTTGTGCAGATGAGCATATAATTTGACCCTGGGAGATTTGCAGATAGTCTTTCGAGGTTTTTCCTATGGCATGTAATTTGTTGCCCTGGGATATCTGGCAAATGCTCTTTCAAGGTTTTGCTCTGGGAGGACATATAATTTGGCCCTGGGAGATCTGCAGATAGTCTTTTGAGGTTTTTCCTATGGCATGTAATTCGTTTCCCTGGGATATCTGACAGATGCTCTTTAGAGGTTTTGTCCTATGGCATGTAATTTGCTCCTGGGAGATCTGGACAGGATGAAAAAGGCCTCAGATGCTTCAGCCAGGTTTTTCCATGACCACAAGTAATTTGCTCCTGGGAGATCTGGACAGGATGAAAAAGGCCTCAGATGCTTCAGCTAGGTTTTATGGTGGACCACATGTAATGTGCTCCTGGGAGATCCGACAGGTAGAGCCGTGTGCTCGTAATAGCCTAGGATGCTTCAGCCAGGTTTTGTGGTGAGATCACATGTAATGTGCTCTTGGGAGATCTGACAGGTAGAGCTGTGAGCTCATAACAACCTGGGATGCTTCAGCCAGGTTTTGTGATGGGTCACATGTAATGTGCTCCTGGGAGATCCTACACATAGAGCTGTGTGCTCGTAATAGCCTGGAATGCTGCAGCCAGGTTTTGTGATGCACGTAATAAGTCCTGAGGATTCCACAGTATGGCCAGTGATGACGAAGACCTGCAGGTGGTGGGCCTACATCCAGTATGAAAAAGGACTGGCTCTGTAGAACTTCCTATGACGAGTAGATTCAGAGATTGATTGAGATAGCAGTAGCAGTGACGATGATCCAGAGAAGATGACTTGTGCTAGAAGACCTGTGCTGAGAAATACCTTCCTAGTTAAGAGGGAGTGTTGATGTATATGTAACTTCAGAATGTATTTCATATATGTATGTTGTATGTACTCCTATAGAGATGGTATTATTCATGTATATGGAAGTGTCATCATTTATATTGTAAATGTCGTAACTTATACATGATGGGTTATTAGACCACCTTGTTGGGGTCGGCCCTGTATAAGTCATGTGGGTCAAAGGGTTATTAGACCACCCTATTGGGGGTCGGTCATGTGGGTCAAAGGGTTATTAGACCACCCTATTGGGGGTTGGCCCAGTCAGCATTATGTTATGTGGTTAAGTTCTAGCCTACATGATTTATGTAAAAGGCAAGTCAAGTCAAGTATAAATAGAGTGCGGGAGGCACTCTATTTGATCACTCACTTCTCACTCATGCACTCAAGGAGGAGTGGCGCACTTATGGAGGAGGAGGATCTGCTGCTAGGATATGTCTATCTCTTATGGTTGGGTTGTATCATTGCTCTATCTATCTCTGAGGAAGTTATTGGGGTTTTTCACCTTTATGGTTTTCCCCAAGTAAATCTTTGTGTCTCTTGTGTGCTTGCATTATTGTCTCCATGAATGATATGCTGTAGATTTGCTATACATGTTGTTCTCTTAGTTAAGATCCTAGATCAGATTGAAGTAAATTCTAAAAATTTAACATTATCAACTCAATAACGAGAAAAACACAAAATGAAGAGTAACCCTTTCCCATACAAAATATGCTTTATTTATAGATCATGCCCGTAGGTCCTGTCTTTACAATTCAAACGCTAAAATCCTTAGGTTTACAAAACTGTCATGATTTCCCCTTAACCAGACTACTATCTTTTAGTATCCAATATTCCATTGTGGCTGCCTTCAGTGCATACCTCATGTCACTATCGTCCTTCTTGTTACACGCATGCCAACAGGTCATTTTCACCAAACTGTTCTTCCTCTAACAGTCTCGTGCAACTGGTTCAAGTACTGGTTCTTTTGCATGTGTGACCAGTCTCTTTCTTCTGCTTTTGCTCCTTACCTGTCGCCTGACATTCCTGGAGCATCTTTACCAAAAATAGACCACCGATGGTCTAATCGGAATTTGTGTCGTCTTCCATCCAACACTTTGCTTTGCCGGATCCACATCGGCTAGACACATCGCAATGCTGTCTCCTCGCATCACTGATCTTCGCAGCTCTTCTAACACTGCGTTGTGTGCAACTTCGTAGCATCCCAAAAAATTATACAAAAAATGTTCAAACTGAATTGCGCTCAGCTCCACAGTTCCAAAAATCCATCTTGCTCAAAATGCCCCACTTGGGCCAAGCCCAACACTGCTCTTTGATGGTTTATGGGATTAGGAGAATCTAGTATTAGAACTTGGGAAGACATGAAGAATGCATTTCTATGGAAATATCAGGATTACTGTAAACCTAAAGACTCTCGTAATGATATTTTCAAAATACAACAACTTGAAGATGAGAGTGTAGAAAACTATCTCGAAATATTTAACTATGTGTTACATAAATCCAAATATAGTGATCTTTGGGAAGATGCAGTAAGAACACTCTTCCTTAAGGGAATCTCATAAGACTTCTTAGGAAACCTTAATCTCATGGCAGCAGGAGACATATCTCATAAGTCTTTTGCACAGATTTGTGAGCTATGCAAGAATTAATCTAGGAGTAGAGGGAAAAGTGGAAGACACTTTCAAGATTCTTATGCTAGAAACTTAAAAGGAAACACATCCATTCCTGGTGGAGTTACAAGGGTAGAGTTGGGAAACCTATTGGAAAATTTCAAAACAGATATCTTAGGAGGTATGGGTTCTCAACTAGATGCACTACAAGCTAAAAATAGACAAGACGAAGAGCATGTAGCAATGAGTGTTTTCTGTCCTAGGTGTAGAACTAAACATCCCCAACGGGAATGTCCATTGAATAATGTTTCGGTTTTAGACCTTTGTACAGAAGAACATCCAACTGATAATTGTCCACCATTTCCTGGGTTACAAGCTATATATAAGATTGGGAACTTTAGTGAAACATCTAGGAGTCTTTGGTAACCTAGAGATCAATTATCATACCAGGATCCATCATCACAATTTCCACCCTATTACTATCCTTATCAACCTCCTCAACAGTGGAACACTTCAGGCTGGAAAACTTGGCCACCTCAGTATCCTCCTCAAAATGCTCAACAACAACAATGGCCACATGGATGGAGAGGACAAGCTTATTCTCAACCACCTCCTCCTATGCCTAACTATCCTTACCCACCTAATATCCAATGACTCTTGCCTATATTTGTACCTCCTTCACTACTCCCTATCACAAATCAACCTCACCATTTCCAGAATATGAATCCTCCAAGACCCACAATATTACCTGCACAACCGATACCAAATCCTAACAACAAACCAACTCAAGCTCTTAATAGCATTGGGTTGCTACCTCTTCTATCGTATGCCATTTCGACTGCACTAGTACATGAAATTCAACTGCGGTTTGGAAGAGTTTTACAAGATCATCCCAAGTCATTAGTTGTTAACCGAGAAGAGAATGAAGAAGAAGACATACCTAGTGAAGTTTTGAATAATTCCATTCTTGAAGATGTGGTTATTCCTAAATATTCAACACACAACCATCCTTATGAAGAAGTAATTACAGGAGAAAATCACCCCCATATCCGAAGCGTCTAGTAATAGAAAAACGTGTAACTTATCTAGAGTATGATATCATTAACGAATTGAAAAATATTTGTATCAAGATCCCTTTGTTACAAGCCATTAAATATATACCAATCTATAGTAAAGTGATAAAGGAACTCTATATTAAAAAACCAGATAAAAAACAAAAATATCCTCCGACGGTTCATGTTATAGGTGAAATGCCAGATTACATAGCAAACCAACCTAGAACTCCAAAGTATACAAATACAAAAAATCCTATGGTGACTGTTATCATTAATGACACTGCCATAGGAAACATGCTTATTGATCTAGGAGTTTCTATTAACCTAATGACTACCACAGTTTTAGAAAATATCCATTTAGGACAGTTCCTCCGCCCTACCCCAACAATGCTAGAATTAGCAGATCGCACTATGGTACAACCTACTGTGATCTTAGATGACATCATTGTATCGATAGCTTCATGGGAATATCCTGTGGAATTTATGGTCATAGAATCAAAAGACCCTTCTAAAGGAAACCCCATTAGTCTAGGAAGACCTTGGTTGGCCACTACTAATGCATTTATAGGATGCAGGGATGTAGAGATGATTATCTATGATGGGTTATCTACAAGAAAACTAGCTTTATACCCACCAGCACAGCTAGGAACTGAAAACCTATTTTGGTTAGATTGTCCTTTTGAGGATGAGAACTTGGAAGAACTTTCCCTTGTTAGTGATTTCTCCTGGGCACTTCAAGAACATAATACCGAGAATGTGTTGAACCAATTTATTTCTTCCACAACATGTATAGACTTTCCTCAGTATTTTTCCCAACTTGGCCAGATATTTGGAGATGAATTCCAAGAAAACATGAGCCTCTCAACAGTTACAAGTACACCCTGTGTCTTCACAATCGAAGAACATCTAGGATCCTATACCATACCTTGCAAGGTTAGTTCCGAAAAAATTCTACATATAAATGCCGGTTTAGATGAGAGTGAGCAAAAACAATTACTAAAAGTTCTCAAGAGTCAAACTGGAGCATTTGCATGTGAATACACCAATATGAAGGGTATACACCCAGATAGTTGTATTCACAACATTTACATAGATTCAAACATACCCCCTGTCAGGCAGCCCAGAGAAGAATGAATCTATCCCTAAAGGATATAGTCAAAGATGAATTACAAAAACTCCTTAATGATGGTTTCATCTACCCAATTTCTAACAGTAGCTGGGTGTCTCATTGACCAGGTGTTAGATACCTTATCAGGGAAACAATACTTTTGTTTCCTTGATGGGTATAGTGGATACAATCAAATATTAATAGCACCTAAGGATCAAGACAAGATAACCTTTACTTGTTCCTAGGGGACATATGCCTATAGAGTATTTCCATTTGGCCTATGTAATGCACCTGCCACCTTCCACTATGCAGTCTTAGGAATCTTTGCTGACCTTATATATGATTGCGTAGAAGTTTATATGGAAGATTTTACAGTTTATGGTAATACCTTCCAAGAATCTCTTGACAACCTTGAAACAGTTCTTATTCAGTTCCAAGAAATGAACTTAGTTCTTCTTCATTAAAATGTAAGATGTTACTAACCGAGGGCATATTTCTGGGACATCGTGTCTCTCTTCAAGGTATCAAGGTGGATCCTGCCAAGAGAGAGATAATTGTTAATCTTTTTCCTCCAAAAACCCAGAAGGAAGTAAGAATCTTTCTTGGCTATGCAGGCTATTATAGACATTTTATTGAAAACTTCACTAAGATAACCACACCTATGTTCAAGTTACTCATGAAAGACACAGAATTCCAATGGACTAAACCTTGTCAACATGCCTTTGAAACTTTGAAGGAAAAACTATTAGTGGCACCAATACGCAGAGGCCCCAATTGGTCCCTTCCTTTCCATATATCCATTAATGCTTCCGACATAGCTATAGGGGCAGTCTTAGGTCAAAAATAGGGACAAACATCACATGCCATCTACTTTGCTAGTAAAACTTTGACTCCTATAGAATCGAAATACACTGTTACTGAAAAAGAGTTTTAGGCAGTAGTCTATGCCATCAACAAGTTTCGTCATTATATCATAGGATATGAAATTTTTGTACACACCGACCACTTCGGCATTATATTTTTAATGAATAAACCAATCACCAATGTCAGGGTGACTCAGTGGCTTCTTTTGTTACAAGAATTTAACATTACTATTGTTGATCGTCCCAGTTGAGAGAATGTGGTAGAATATTTTCTCTCTCTAATTCAAATTGATGATAATGCCAGTCATGTCGATGATAGCTTCCCAGATAAACATATGTCTGTTGTATCTGTTCGAACCCCTTGGTTGGTAGACATCGCGAATTATTTAGCAACTGGAAAGCTACCAAAGCATCTCTCCCCACCTGAGAAACGTAGGATCATAGTTCAAAGTTCTAATTATTCTTGAGTGGAGAATGATCTTTTTCATACTAGTCCTGATCTTATTATTAGATGATGTGTACGGGAAGATGAGATGGCATAGATCCTTCATGCATGGCATGGTGGACCTTGTGGAGGACATTTTTCTGATAAGAGAACGACATACAAAGTGTTGCACTCTGGGTATTATTAGCCAAGAATTTTTAAGGATGCTTCCAAATATGTCAAGGGATGTGACAGTTGCCAAAGAATGGGTAGACCTATGCCATCCTATGAGATGCCCTTACAACCCCAAGTTATGATTGAGCCTTTTGAAAAATGGGCTCTAGATTTCGTTGGGCCAATTTCCCTTATGTTTCACAAAAAGAAGTACATCCTAGTCTACACAGATTATGTCACTAAGTGGGTACAATCTAAAGCCTTATTCCGAGCCACAGAGAAATCTGTGGTAGAGTTTATATATGAAGAAATATTTACCCGATTCGGTGTACCTAGGGAAATTGTAACCGATCAAGGATCTCAATTTACCTCCAAGTTGATGAAAGAGCTTACTGACAAATATGGTATTAGACATTGTAAATATTCACCATATCATCCGCAAGCCAACGGTCAGGTAGAGTCTACCAATAAAGTATTAGACACCATCTTGACTAAGACTATCTAGTTACACCACAAAGACTGGGCAGATAGGCTTCTAGAAGCCTTGTGGGATTATAGAATAACTTAGAGGAATACCATTGGCCACACACCTTATGAACTTTGTTATGGTAAATAAGTTCTTCTACCCATTGAATTTCAAGTCAAAACCTTTTGTATGGATGCACAATTAGGGATGGACCTAGAAGAAGCACAGAGACAACGAATCATGCAGATAAATGAATTAGGCGAGATTAGACAAGATGTTGTTCAACGCACAATTTTAATACAAAACCAATGCAAAAAGTGGCATGATAAATACATCAAAAAGGAGCAATTCAAAACTGGAGACTGGGCATTACGTTCTAATTCAAGGTACAAAAAATTTAATGGTAAATTAACTACTCGTTGGATGGGTCCATATGAAATTGTTACAGCTTTTGATAATGGATCTGTTAAGATTAAGACAATTGATGATTCACAAATTTCCTTTGTTTTAAATGGACATAGACTTAGACTTTATTATCACCCAATATCTAAGCAAGATTTTGTACAGAATGCCTTACAACAGGAGGAGATAGAGCTAGTAGAAGAGGAAGTCATTCCTCCTTCTCCTGGTTCTTGAATTATTTTGGGTCATCTTCATTTGTATATATGTAAATATACTTTTGTTTTTCAATAATAAGAGTCATTTCTAACAACTGATTGCATTTATACAGGAAATTCATTTTTATGATCAGCCTATGGAATTTTGTCAATTAAAACAGGAAGACTCTTTTCCTTTCCTTAATTTTGAAAATTTTATATGACTTTCCCTTATACATATGTTATTGATATGAATAAATTTGAATCATCTAACAAGTGGTTTTACAATTTGATTACAAGAACCTTATGACTATAATCAGTCAGGAAATATTCTCTGAAAAAGGGAAATGATCTAAAAACACTCATAATGCATCCTAACTCCTCCTCTTTCGATTATTGTTGAAAATTGAAAATTTATAGTGAAAAGTTAAAGTGTTCTTTATATGATTTTAACCACTTTCTTCTATGATTTTATATATGGTATTTGATTCAGACATGCACATTTATGATTTATCATTAGAATAGTTGATTAAGACCTACTTTAATCATCATGATTTTCAAAAGTTCTATCTTACACCTATGGACGACTAGCTCATCCTAGAGTCATTATCAAAACTTGTCTCTTAAGCAATTTTAAAAGGTAGCCCAAAAGTGAGTGATATTTTTATTTTGTGGGGAACATTACTGACCTTTTATGAAGAAGATAGACTGAGAGGTCAAAGAGTAGCTTTAGGTTATTATCTTTTGACATGATCTCTAATCCAGGCCATTATAAATAAATTTACTCATAAGGTTCATTCTAAAAATTTGAATTATGTGCTTAGTAGGCTTAGCACACCCTAGTGCCAACTGACCTCTTTACTAAAAATAATTATACAAAGCAAACCCGCCGGGGTACTGAACAGGCTCACTGGCAGCGGGTCCATGCTAAGTAAAATCTTAAACAAGGAAGCTCGATAAATGCAATTAAAACCGTCGGGGTACTGAACAGGTTCGATGGCAATGGGGCTATGCTTGCATGGTACCAAGATAAACCCGTCGGAGTACTAAATAGGCTTGGTGGAAGTGGGGAAATATCGGGTAAAAGAGGTTTGGTTAACGCACTACTATGGACATGGCACATCTAAAAAACATGAGTATATGGATACATGTTTAGGCCAATTATTTATATTGTCATTAGAGAATGGTTGTAAGTTGGACTTGGACCCTGTCATCTAATTCAAACAATACCTAGGATATGATTATCCTAGAAATGGGACCCATAACTATAGAAATCTCACAAACTCTAGGGTGAACTTTAGCTAGTTTTCCTATTGCATTTTTCGTATCAATTGTACTATCACTATTGATATGGTCTTCTTAACCACTGTTGTATTCTTTTTTATGAATGTACATATCTAAATCATCTCCATCTATTAGTTAGTATTTCATTTTCTTACGAAAAATTATCATAGCATTTTAGAGCTATGGGCTAAATTATTAATTGGAAATATTTGAATATTAATCAATTTTTCTTTGATGGCTTGAGGACACGCCATATTTTTGGTTTGGGGGAAAGTTCATAATTGTTTTTACTTTTTGAATATTTATAAAAAAGTTCATTTATCTCTGATAAAATGATATGTGTTTTGAGGATAATGCAAGTAGTAGAAGATTGTTCTGATCCATGATAAATAAAGAGGAGAACAACTAAAAGCTTTAGAGAAGCAGGCTTACATCATCCTCTTGTGTGCTGACAACCCCCCAAAAATTATCTACATAATCAACAACACTCAGATCTAGAAAAGCACATTTTTGTACAAGAAAGTCCATATGGAAGACCGAATGAAGGGTCGAATGATGATCTGAATGAAGTGACGAATGAGGCAAATGAACGACAATCTGAATGAAGTGCCGAATAAAGTACTGAATGAAATCATAGGTTATAACAGTATGATTATGTGTGTTAAGGGTTCAATCAAATATCATCTCTACATTCGACCTCACTCCTTTGCTCATTTCAACTTCATCAAATGAATCGGTTAATCATGCATTATTATGACTTCTAGAATCATCTTATGGCTATCATATGGTTTTAATTTTTCATTAAGTTATATGCATGTGATCTAACATTTTTTTAATTGAAAGTCATCATGTTCTTTTATGCTACTTATGTTTAAATATATCGCATTACGAAAATTACATTCAACCTATCCAAAGTTTAATTTGGACATGGTTGAATATATCATCACCATACGAATTCATCAATGCACATATTTTCATGATGGCACACGATTCAAAGATTTTTGGCATGATGACATGATTGCTCGAGCATGCTAAATCCATGCTCACGATCGTTTAACCATTCGAACAGATCACCATTTAAACTAACGTTGCGTGAAATATGCTTCATTTTGCCTGCCCTTATCTTTCCAGAGTCTATCAAGCCGCGTCTCTTGTAATTTCTTGCATCCCCTATATCCATTTGCATCCCTCATCCTCTTCTTGACAATGTCGATCTATCACGAGCCTGGCAGCTACCAGGACCTTCTCCGTATTCCTGAATTTAAGGCATGTTGTGAAGTGTTTTTGCGAGCGGGCTAGGGTCCATTCCTTCACCTTCTTGATGGCCACGATGATAAGGTTTCACTTCTTTTCAATAAGGGCTTTGATGGAAAAACAACTAAGGTTGGCCATCTCACCTTTCCTGTAACAGAAGAGTCCATTGCACTGGCCATGAGACTTCTCAGGGAGGGTGCTTGTTGGCACAAACACCTTTTCCTTCCATGGATGAATCATGAATTTTCTCTCAAAACCGACTATCAACACATTGTAGGCACAAAAGGGTTCCATAGGGAGTGGATCAAGCCTGAATATCTCGATCCCATGACTATCATCATCTGGTTAATCACTTGTGAGGGTAAGTACACCATTTTTAAATCCTATCAACTTAGGTTATTGGCACATTTCGTTAATAATCAGGCCCTAAATTTCCTATTTTACTTTCTAAAGAGCTTAGAAAAGATGTCTAGCCAGGTTAGGAAAAATGTAGTTAACCCTGCTAGCAGTTTGTACCATCACTGTCTCATAAAAATATTGATCACCCACCAGTTGAAGGAAAATGGGAAAACGTGGGATAGCTTTGTGTTTGAAATGCTAAACCCCCACCTGGTTAAGAAGCCCCTTGTCAAAGCATCTGCCTCTCACAAGCGTCATCCATTTCAAAACGTGCAGATAAGCCCGTTCAAACATTTACCCAAGAAAAATGGGATGCCAAGTCTGTATGATTTAGTGAGGGTCCCTTAGGAGAAATACACCCTGTTCATTCATCTTCTCCTGAGCCTGTCCACAAGGAGACATCCATGGAACCCCCATTCTTTTCACCAATACCCACAAAGTCAAGAAAGGCCAATCGTGACTAGTCTATCAAACAGTCTGTCATTCAACCAATGCATTTAGACTGTTCTGATGACTAGATGGAAAATCCTGCCCTTGAATCATCCCTTCTTGCATTAGCCAATATATCTTCCCGTTTACTTGAATACCATGTCTTGGAACCTACCCCTGCACACATTGAAGATAAGGTTCCTGAGGCACACATTACATCTGTTGATCCTGAACCATCTCTAAGGGGATCGAGCCCTCAAAAAGACCCCGAGTCTTTTGTAGAAGCATCTACTCCACTCCATCATATTATGGACAAACTAACCCACAACATAGCATAGTTAAAAATCCAGAATGAGAAGTATGTTGAGATCATCTCTGTGCTTCGTCAAGAGAACAAGGACTTACGTTTCCAGGTGAAGTGTGTGGAAGATTTAAATGATGCCAAAACAACTTCCAACATTTCTCTCTGGTTGAAGCATGATGCTTTGAAGGACCAATTCAAGAAGCTTAGAGCTAAATCCACTTCCAAGTCGAAGGCAGCTGCTACCGTAGCTCATCCTTCTTCCTAAATTTCTCTTCTTTTGCTTAGTGGGACCTGGCATATCTCCGGTTTGGGGAAATGGTGGCGTCCATTTTTGTCACCATTTTGATCAATAAACATGCTCTGATTGGTGTTATTTTCACTGTTTTGATATGATAAGTCATTCTCTTTGCCAATCATACCATTAATCAGACTCAGTTATAAACGTATTTGCATATCACATGAATCTTGGTTAAATATCATCATTTTTATGGTTTATTGACAATCATCTCACATTTCTAGACATGCTTGGCATTTAGTTTTGGTGCTACAGGTTGTGGTCGTCATTCAGACCTTCATTCAATCGTGCATTCACGCTGAAGTCGCCTAGTTGCATTCAAACCGTCGTTCATCCCTCCATTCATACCCATGAAATCGTTGGTTGAGATATTTCGGGGCAATAAAGATGAGAACGATGATGTGGGTTCTGTTAAGGACATAGCCCTCATGGTGCATGAGCCTCCATTCTAGAAGATTCACTCTCTTGTCCACTTGGCTCGACACCGTATCACTTGCACATGTTGAAAGAAACCAATGCCTAGCTTCCCGCGTGAAGGAAGATCAACGCCCGTGGACTTAGGCAGATGGCTCGTGCGCTGTCATAAACCACCCTATAGTTGTTTTGTATCCATTAAGACTTCTATTTTTAGAGAGGTCGACTACATCAACCTTCTCTCTTGTTGTAAAACTTATATAAATATTTTTTCGGTAAATAAACACAACAATAAGCACACATATAGATATCATAGCACATAGACGATAGTAGTAACTTTTATATAGACGCTATGTAATTTTTATCAGTTATTAGAAGTTCTAGATTCTAGTTGTTGATGTTCTGTTGTTGGTGAATAACGTGAGTTAGCTTCAATCCCTGATTGCTGAGAAGGTCCTCTCAACAACCAGAGGTTTTACTGTATATATTCTACATTTCTTTTCTGCAAATTAATAGTTTCCACTTCCAGTATTTAACTTGTTTCCTGTACATGATAGTCTTTTATTTCCTGTAACTCATAACTTGCTGGTAGTTTAATTTGCTAGTTTAATTTACAAGTCAAAGTGGCTGGTCATGCTTAATTCTTCTTAGTTTTCTTTCAGTTTTGTCATTTGCAATTAGATGAAGCTAACTAGTTAATGTTTAAGTAGTTCAAGTTTAATTCATAGTTAGATACAGTTCTTCTAATATTTTTCCTGTAGTTGTAGATTAGTTCCATTTACATTTCAGCCTGGTTTTATCATGTGTAGAAATAGTTTATTTCCTTAGAAAATAATTAGTATAGGTTGTTTCTTTCCATTCCAACTTTAGACAGTCTATTTGTTGTTTTCCTTGCACTGTAGGTTCATATGCATCAACCAGCTGGCATTGAGATCATTCAATCTGCTTCTTTTCTTAGTTTGTATTGTTTTTTTCCATCCGGACTGTCATCCAGATTGTCATACGAACTTTAATATTTTCTGCATTGTTTTTATGCTTGTTTAGAATCCAATTTCTTAGGCTGTTAAACTGTAATATTTCTTACATTTGATTAGTATTCATATATGTAATTAGGACCTTGTTTTACACTACATATAATTTTAATTAAGTTTCACATCCATCCTTAGTTCTCATTTCAATTTCTTAACCTTGCTTTAATTGCTTTTCAAATTATGTCTTTCATGTCTGATTTATTAATATTTTACTGTTTTAGAATTCATCAGTTCCATTCTTAGTTTAGTTATTTCATGTTTCTTAAGATTGATTTCAGATTAAACTTAATAGTTTCATTCTCCAACGCATAGTAGTTTTGATAGTTTCTTACTTCAAGAATAGGTTTAGTTTTCCCATTCACATAGTTAATGAAGATGTTCTTAGAATAGGATTTGGTTTAGACATAAAATATCTTTATCAAGTTTTCTACTTGTTTCTACATAAAATATCTTTATCATGTTTTCTAATTGCTTCTACATAAAATATGTTTATCAAGTTTTCTACTTGCTTCTAAATCAAATTCATTTTCAAGTAAATATCTTTATTAAGTTTTCTATGTGCTTCGAATCTTCTTTCTGTTTATCAGATGAATCACACTGGTACACCAAAGAAATTCGTATTCTGCCCTAACAAAGTTGAAATTTCTGATATTCAAAGTGGAAAACTTATTGCGGTTGGAAAAGCAAATCACACCGCAAAAGCTTATGAGTTTTCTCACTTTTTGCCACAACATGATCCCACTGCTCTTCTCACACATGGAAATGAGGTCAGTAGGCTTTGGCATGAGAGGTTTGGACACCTAAATTATAAATATTTGCATCTGCTACAAAAAAATTCCATGGTTGATGGCCTTTCGATGATCAAATCCTCAAAGGGAATATGTAAAGTATGCATCATTGGGAAGCACCCGGAGCACAAATTTGACTGAGGCAAAGCTAAGAGCTTCTACTATTTTGGGGATGATACATTCTGATATCAGCAATCGGCTACCACATGCACCCATGAATGGATCAAGGTATGTTCTGACATTCATCGATGACTTCTCCAGATTTACATGGGTTTTCTTCCTCAGAAGAAAGTCGAAAGTACTAGAAAAATTCAAGTTTTTTAAGGCTTCTGTTGAGACTGCTAATGAAAGGAAGATCAAATCTCTTAGATATGATAATGGAGTTGAATATATCAAATCATAGCTGCTGCAACTTTGTGCTGAAAGCGACATTCAGATCTAGCACATAGTTCCCTACACACCTTAGATGAACGGTGTAGCGGAAAGGAAGAACATATCACTGAAAGAGATGGCAACCTATATGATTGAATCAAAAGGTTTGGATGAAAACCTTTGGGCTGAGGCCATGAATGTTGCTGTATACATTCAAAATAGTGTTCCATGTTCATCTTTGATTGATGTTACACCTTTTGAAGCTTACATAGGTCACAAACCTGATGTGTCCAATTTCAGGGTTTTTGGCTCAACTGCCTGGATTAGAATTCCGTTTAAAAAGAGAAGATCTTTGGATCCGCAAAGAGTTGAATGCATCATATTGGGATATGCTGAAGAATCAAAGGGATACAAAATCATGGATATCAGATCCAAAAAGATATTCATTGAGCGAAGTGTCAAGTTTGAAGAACCACTTCAAAATCTAGAGCTAGTCGAGGAAGAAATTGTCGATTCACCGCCTCCACTAGAAGAAGAATTTGAAGAAGATGATGAAAGTATTGGTTCTGATATTTTATCAGACTTTGATGAACATGATATATTAGGTTCAGAAGCTGATCCAGTTTTTCCTCCACACTTTCCAAAGTGGGCCCAAAATGCACTTGATTCTGCTGGTCCAAAGATTGGAAATCATGTTGATCCAAGGAGGACTCGAGTAGACTTTCAAAGAATAGGTATGGATCTTTCTTTCTATGATCCTTTTCTATCTAAGAAATGATTTTGATGATACATTTATATCTTAAATCATATTATCATTCCCATCGAGATCCGAGATGGAAAACTGCCATGGATGAAGAGTACAGTTCTCTTCAAAAGAATGCTACATGGGAGCTAGTTTCTCTTCCACCTAGAAGAAATATAGTCCAATGTAAATGGGACTATCGCACGAAGGTTGATGCTGATGGATCTATCAGCAAATACAAATCTAGGCTGGTGGAAAAAGGTTTCTCCCAAGTCCAAGGAGTGGACTACACTGATACTTTTGCACTGGTTGCAAAGATGGATTCCATGCGCCTAGTTTTGGCTATTTCCGCATCCAAGCACTAGGAAGTGCACCATATGGATGCGAAGAGTGATTTTATACATGGAGATATAAATGAAGAAATATATATGAAGTATCCAGAAGGATACATATCAGATACATCATTAGTTTTCAGATTGAAGAAATCTTTGTATGGATTGAAACAGGCCCCAAGAGCTTGGTATGTAAAGATGCAGTCCTTCCTTCTTTCTCAGAATTTCAAAAGATGGGTAAATATGATACGAATGTCTATCTATAGCAAGTTAAAGGTAATTTGATGATTATTTTTCTTTATGTTGATGATATTCTCATTACTGGTAGCACTCTCTTTGCAATCAATAAGCTAAAAATTGCCTTAAATCTAACTTTTGACATGAGCGATTTGGGCTTGCTAAAGCAATTTTTGGGATTGGAGATAGTCAATGCCTGCATTCAGGCAGTTTGGTTGCAGGGTATTCTTTCCGAGTTTGATTTTGGTAGTACTACTTTGACTGTCATTTTTTGTGACAATCAAAGTGTTATCAAGATCTCCACCGATCCAGTTCAGCGTCAAAGGACCAAGCACATTGAGATTCGCATGCACTACATCCAAGAGATTATGCATGATCACACCATTATTCTGCAATATTTCCCTACTGATGAGCAAATGGCAGACATCTTCACCAAGAGCTTCACTGAGAAGAAGTTCTCTTACCTCCGTTCACTGTTGGGGGTGAGTTCCATCATGGTGGAGATAGATTAGATCCTTCTATGTTTAGTTTTAGGGGGGGGATTTCTTCCCATTGGTTTTTCCCTTCTTTCCTCACTTAGATTTATTTCTAGCATTTCTGGATTATTGTATTGGGGTGAACTTTGGTCTCAGTAACTAGGGCCCTATTCACCTTATTTTTTACATCATAGTATAGCTTGAGGGGGGGGTGTTAGGATATCTCATAATTCAGTTATGTACTTTGCATGCATCCGCATGCATCCCCATCACCATTTTGATGCCTCCAGTACCTAGTCCCCAGTCTTCCAGCACCCGAGAGCTTATTTCCATTCAGTATTAGCCCTCCTAGCTAGGGAGGTGCCCACTTCTCACCTAACACTTGAGAAGGGCACCTTTTCTCACCTACCACTCCAGTTCACTTAAGTTAGTTGAGTTCATTCCTTGATTTGAGGATAGACTGACTCTCAACTGATTGTATCACTCTGATGGACCTCCAGTGAGACTAGACTGCCTATTCGAAATCCAATTAGCTCCTCATGTGCCCTCCATTGAGCCTCCTTCATTCAGTTAGTGCCTACATGTGCCACTTACACCTTGTTGAGATATTGTAACTTCAAAGAATATTATATTTGTACTTTATTATTCCGGAGATGATTCATTCCTCCGTGAAGATCTTATTGTATATCCGGAGATGTTTATTCCTCCGTCGGAATGTGGTAACTTGGGTTATTAGACTTCCCTAGTGGGGGTCGGCCCTGTATGTGTTATGTGGGTCAAAGGGTTATTAGACCACCCTAGAGGGGTCGGCCCAATCAGTTATAATGGGGTATTTAACCTAATGGTTAAATACGAGCCTACATGTACTTGTGTAAAATACATATCAGAGTAGTGTATAAATAGAGGAGGTGTGTTCCTCATTATACACTCTCACTCACTTGAGAAAGGCGCATTTGTGGAGGAGAGGTCTGCTATGGAGGAGAAGGAGCTTATGCTCAGGGTTTGCATCTTTGTATATTGCTGGTCATCTATATTGAGGAAGCTTTGCTGGGTTTTCTACCCCATGAGGGTTTCCCAGGATAAATCTCTGTCTCTTGTGTTTATGCTGTGCTTGTTGTTTCTTCAGTGATCCTGTATATGCTATTATTGTGAAATGGAATGTAATGCTGCTATTTTCTGTCTTAGCATATTGAATTTCAACATGGTATCAGAGCTAACCTGAAGGAAGACAAGGTATGGCACTAAAGACACTTGCTTTACTTACGACAATTTGAAGGTTAGGGTTTTACATAGCAAAAACCAGTCATCATAGCAATTTCGCTATAAATCCGTTTTGGCGAAGTTTTCGGATCTGAAATTGTTACAGGACGAAGCTAACATCTCCAGGTACCTTGTGTCCAAAGGACAACCTCTAATTCGTTGTACTTTGTTATTTATGATCAGTACAAGTTAGGGTTTCTGCCTCTTCCAGATCTCAGTCAAAATCAGGTGACCTTGGGAAAAAGGTCATAACTTGGGCTAGGAAGCTCCAAATGAAATTTCGTGAAAAGTGACAGGTAGTACACAGACTCTACTATCTCAGAAAATTTTTTCAGAGGCCGAAGTTGAACCAGTGACACGTGGCACGTCGTACAAGTTCGCTCTCCTGTATTATCCCATAAACAGGTCACGTTGCGACACTTGGCATAACTCTCTCTCAGAGAATCCAATTGAGGTCAGACCTGTCAGGATGGAAAGATAACAGGCCGAGCTATCTCAAAAAAACTTTTTTAGAGTCCGAAGGTCAAACAGTGACACGTGGCACGCCGTACAAGTTCGCTCTCCTGTATTTTCCCAAAACAGGTCACGTTGCGACATTTGGCATAACTCTCTCTCAGAGAATCCAATCGAGGTCAGACCTGTCAGGATGGAAAGATAACAGGTCAGGCTATTTCAAGAAACTTTTTCAGATCCTGTGGATCAAAAATTTCAGAGTTACACCAGAAACAATCAGGTACATATTTCTGTCAAAACAGAATTATTTTTTGGTACCTTCATTCATGGCTTCCGGAATTTAGGGCTTTGGAGAAAGTTGGAATTTCTGTAATCGGAGACCACGGCTGGATGCTACTCATCAAAATAGAAATTTAGAGACCAAGATCAGAATTTTTGGTTGGGCAGAAGGCCGGGTTTGATTAGACCCTAGTTCGGGACCTTGATCAGAAAAGTGGAAAATTAGGGCTTCTGTAAAAATGGGAATTTTTGAAATCTGTGACCACAGCTGGAAGCTCCTCAGAAAAATAGAAGTTTAGAGCTGTGGATCATACATTTTTATTGGGTAGAAGAGTGGGCTTCATCAAACCCCAGTTCAGGGTCACGTCCAGTGAATCCGGAAGTTTCAAAGACAATTTTGAGGGGTCAAACTTTGGAGATTTCAAAACTGAATTATGCTAGTTTGATCAGCTCAGCAAGACACATCCTTCCATCCATTCAGAAGTGTGAAAGTCAAAGATTGAATTTTTAGGGTTTCGCTAGCAAACCCTAATCAAGCTCCAGATCAAGTTTCAGGGGGAGTTGAGGCTAAGGCCTTACATAAGAAGACTACAAAAAATCTCGACAGGTATGACTTAAGGAGGTTCAGGTATGCCTTGAAATCTGATTCTTGATTAAGTTCATAATGTGTTTGTCTTCATGTTAGTTATTAGTACAATCTTGATTAATGTTATTAATTGTCTTATCACCCTAGTACCAATATGAATGCATGTGAATGATTAAAGACATTCATTGATTAGGGCTTATGATTGTACTTATGCATTATGGTGTTGTGTGAGGTTGATGTTGTCTGCTAACAAGACACAGGTACATTACAAAAGACAAATCAAGTTCCATGACCATGACAACATGAAAACAAAGACTCACGAGGTATGTATGACTTTGTTATATTATGTTTAACCTACGAGACATGCAGGTTCTAGCTCAAGATCTCTAAATCATTGAAGAGACTTTTTAGGTATGTTGTACATAACTAAGCAGGTATACTAATCCAGGTATGTTTTTCTATGTCATGTTAGAATCTTACCTTGTGTAAGTATACTTGGTATGATTGGTTAGTAATCAAGGGTTTATGCATATTATGTCTCTTATCTTAGTTGATGATTTAACTAACTAGATCAAACAAGAATATGCATGAGTAAAAGAAGACTTCCTTGAAACCCTGAATACTAATGATCATGACTGTACATATTCAAGATTATTTAGAATTAGAATGTTTTGAGAATATACTAATGAATGAATGTTTGTGTATGAGATCATGAGGATGACACTAGTGCACACTTGAGCATGCATAGTGGTACAGAATGAATAGAAGTTCAAAGGACATATAGAAGATCAAGCGGGAGGCAACCACACAAACATAAAAGATAAGTATTTGAGTTGTTATTTGAAATAGTAAATGATATTTCTTGTATGCATATTTGTATTCCTAGAACATATCATGCTGAGTGCAAACATTCATAGAGCATTGAACATTATACTACTAATATGCATATGATTGGTAAGTTGGACAAACATTCCATTGTTGCTTGTCTAGAATGAAACCTCTTTGCTGACATGCTGAGAGCTGTGCACACTCTCAATAGTATGTTCTGGTAGAGATGGAAGGCATCTAGATAGCCACTGTATGCATACAGGATATGGGAAAGTGTTGTGCCAAAGTATTGGTCAAGATAGTTGCATAACTATGTAAATGATATCTGTATGCATAATAGGTTATCATGATTTCATGATTATGAAGGATTACTAATCATGTACTTAATTTTGTTTTGTAGGAAAGATCATGAAGAATAATGAACACCGAACAAGTGATGGATGTTCAACAAGAAGATTTACAAATCAAACAAAATATAGAAGGCTTGTGGCTAGAAGATTCTCTTAGAAAGAGGAAGAGAATCATGATGAGATGTTTGCTCCAAGTGGCTAGATAAGACCATTCTCTTAATGGTGCAATTAAAGAAGAAGTGTGAATCAGGTTCTGTATGGGTTCCCAGGATTGATAGTATATTGATGAGAATACATGTGGGGATTGTATCATCCTTGAACACATGTTCTAAAGTGAGCCGTAGACGTATGGTCTCTGAAAATGAAGTCCTTAGTGGACAGGTAGGGATTGTATCATCCCTGGACTTCGGTCCCTGAATAGATCCGTAGACGTATGGTCTCCGAAAATGAAGTCCTTAGTGGACAGGTAGGGATTGTATCATCCCTGGACTTCGGTCCCTGAATAGATCCGTAGACGTATGGTCTCCGAAAATGAAGTCCTTAGTGGACAGGTAGGGATTGTATCATCCCTGGACTTCAGTCCCTGAATAGATCCGTAGACGTATGGTCTCCGAGAATGAAGTCCTTAGTGGACAGTTGAGGGGATTGGATCATCCCTGGACTTTCAGTCCTAAAGAGAGCCGTAGACGTGAGGTCTCCGAGAATGAAGTCCTTAGTGGACAGTTGAGGGGATTGGATCATCCCTGGACTTTCAGTCCTAAAGAGAGCCGTAGACGTGAGGTCTCCGAGAATGAAGTCCTTAGTGGACAGTTGAAGGGATTGGATCATCCCTGGACTTTCAGTCCTAAAGAGAGCCGTAGATGTGAGGTCTCCGAGAATGAAGTCCTTAGTGGACAGTTGAGGGGATTGGATCATCCCTGGACTTTCAGTCCTAAAGAGAGCCGTAGACTTAAGGTCTCCGAGAAGTGGGGATTGTATCATCCCCGGACCTTGGTCCCTGAATTGATCCGTAGACGTATGGTCTTCGAGAATAAAGTGATGGGGATTGCATCATCCCGGAACCACTAGTTCAAAATGTACGTGAGGACTGCATCGTCCATGAACTGGGTTCAAAATGTACGTGAGGACTGCATCGTCCATGAACTGGGTTCAAAATGTACGTGAGGACTGCATCGTCCATGAACTGGGTTCAAAATGTACGTGAGGACTGCATCGTCCATGAACTGGGTTCAAAATGTACGTGAGGACTGCATCGTCCATGAACTGGGTTCAAAATGTACGTGAGGACTGCATCGTCCATGAACTGGGTTCAAAATGTACGTGAGGACTGCATCGTCCATGAACTGGGTTCAAAATGTACGTGAGGACTGCATCGTCCATGAACTGGGTTCAAAATGTACGTGAGGACTGCATCGTCCATGAACTGGGTTCAAAATGTACGTGATGGGATTGCATCGTCCCTAGACATGAGACTTGTCTTAAAGTGATAAGGACTAATCATCCTGTAAGTAGATTGGGATTGCATCGTCCCTAGACATGGTGAGGTGTCTTAAAGTGATAAGGACTAATCCTCCTGTAAGTAGATTGGGATTGCATCGTCCCTAGACATGGTGAAGTGTCTTAAAGTGATAAGGACTAATCATCCTGTAAGTAGATTGGGATTGCATCGTCCCTAGACATGGTGAGGTGTCTTAAAGTGATAAGGACTAATCATCCTGTAAGTAGATTGGGATTGCATCGTCCCTAGACATGGTGAGGTGTCTTAAAGTGATAAGGACTAATCATCCTGTAAGTAGATTGGGATTGCATCATCCCTAGACATGGTGAGGTGTCTTAAAGTGATAAGGACTAATCATCCTGTAAGTAGATTGGGATTACATCATCCCTAGACATGGTGAGGTGTCTTAAAGTGATAAGGACTAATCATCTTGTAAGTAGATTGGGATTGCATCGTCCCTAGACATGGTAAGGTGTCTTAAAGTGATAAGGACTAATCATCCTGTAAGTTGATTCGGGATTGCATCATCCCTAGACATGGTGAGGTGTCTTAAAAGGATAAGGATTGATCATCCTGTAAGTTGATCTGGATTGCATCATCCATAGACATGAGAGATGTCTTAAATTGAGAGGGATTGATCATCCCATAAGTGGATCAGGATTGTATCATCCTTGGACCTATGTCCTAAAGTGAGAGGGATTGACCATCCCGTAATTGGATCATGTGTGTTGCAGGGTATGCTGCTGTTGTGTATACTTGTATCAGTGTGGATACTTGTATTGATAGATGTATTAGTGAGAATACATGCTTTTGATGATAGATGTATTAGTGAGAATACATGCTTTTGATGATAGATGTATTAGTGAGAATACATGCTTTTGATGATAGATGTATTAGTGAGAATACATGCTTTTGATGATAGATGTATTAGTGAGAATACATGCTTTTGATGATATATGTATTAGTAAGAATACATGTTTTGATGATAGATGTATTGGTGAGAATACATACTTTTGATGATACATGTATTGATTAATGTACTTGTATGGTTGAGGATACTTATGTTGTAGATCGAGATGATCCAGATGCTGTAGATCGAGATGATCCAGATGCTGTAGATCGAGATGATCCAGATGCTGTAGATCGTGATGATCCAGATGCTGTAGATCGTGATGATCCAGATGCTGTAGATCGTGATGATCCAGATGCTGTAGATCGAGATGATCCAGATGCTGTAGATCGAGATGATCCAGATGGTGTAGATCGAGATGATCCAGATGGTGTAGATCGAGATGATCCAGATGCTGTAGATGAGATGATCCAGATGCTGTAGATCGAGATGATCCAGATGTTATAGATCGAGATGATCCAGATGCTGTAGATCGAGATGATCCAGATGTTGTAGATCGTGATGATCCAGATGATGTAGATCGAGATGATCCAGATGCTGTAGATCGAGATGATATGACAATGCTGATGATCGTGAGATAACGATGTGGATGATCGTAAGATGACGATGCTAATGATCGTGTGATGACGATGCTGATGATCGTGAGATGACGATGCTGATGATCGTATGATGATGATGCTGATGATCGTGAGATGACGATGCTGATGATCGTGTGATGGCGATGCTGACAATCGTGAGGATTCAGATATTGATGTTGCTGTAGCTGTTTGAGTGCTGCAGAAGATAAAGACTCAGTACTGAAGATGTTGATGTTCCAGTATTGAAGATATTCCAGTAACTGGTTGAGTTACTGATGATGTTGAGAAAGCTTCCAATGATTTATAGATGTATCATGTATGATGTTGATGACTCCTTGCTCGTGCAGATGCTGTTATAATATCCTTCTCGTTAAGGGGGAGTGTTGAGATATTGTAACTTCAAAGAATATTATATTTGTACTTTATTATTCCGGAGATGATTCATTCCTCCGTGAAGATCTTATTGTATATCCGGAGATGTTTATTCCTCCGTCGGAATGTGGTAACTTGGGTTATTAGACTTCCCTAGTGGGGGTCGGCCCTGTATGTGTTATGTGGGTCAAAGGGTTATTAGACCACCCTAGAGGGGTCGGCCCAATCAGTTATAATGGGGTATTTAACCTAATGGTTAAATACGAGCCTACATGTACTTGTGTAAAATACATATCAGAGTAGTGTATAAATAGAGGAGGTGTGTTCCTCATTATACACTCTCACTCACTTGAGAAAGGCGCATTTGTGGAGGAGAGGTCTGCTATGGAGGAGAAGGAGCTTATGCTCAGGGTTTGCATCTTTGTATATTGCTGGTCATCTATATTGAGGAAGCTTTGCTGGGTTTTCTACCCCATGAGGGTTTCCCAGGATAAATATCTGTCTCTTGTGTTTATGCTGTGCTTGTTGTTTCTTCAGTGATCCTGTATATGCTATTATTGTGAAATGGAATGTAATGCTGCTATTTTCTGTCTTAGCATATTGAATTTCAACACACCTACCACACTCAGTTAGACTCAGTTTGACACCTGGTTGACCGTTACTTGTGCATTGATGACTCCATTGATATGATGATGAGACTCCTAGTTGGAGCCAAGCTATTCCATGTAGTTAATTCGAATGACCTCCTTGGTTATTTCGAATTGCTCATTCATTGTGATAGTATTGTATTGTATTTTCACTATTCTGAGTTATAGAGCACTGATGCATCTCTTGCACAGTTTTTACTCCAAATTGTTTTACATCATTATGATTGATTTACTTGTTCAATAGATCTGCTGTGACTAATTTTACAAGTAGTTTGTAGTTTTTCTTTAAGTTCGTATAGTTTATTGTTTCCATAGTTAATTGTTAATTGAAGTATTTCATACATAGGTTCCTAAACTCATTTACAGTTGCTTCTGATTCTTAGATTAGATCTTTATCAATAGTTTTCAATTTCATCAAAGTAGTTCTGTTTTTTACTAATTCTTGCTTCCTAGAATACTATTTGTTGTTTTTATCTTTTCAGTTATTGTCCATGGAGTAGAGTAGTATAGCTTGATACTATTCTGATCTATTGGTTTAGTAAGCTTTAATCAGTTCAGTAGTTGTGTTTCTGAAGTTTGACTCGGTTTTTCATTTTGAAAGATCTTTCGATCTTTTCTTTATTAAACATTTCTAAGGTTTGTCGATCCAAAACCTTAGGTGCCATTCTACCTTAGCATATACTGTGCCACAACTCTAAGATTACCAACCCTGGTCGATAATTAAATATTTGGTGATTCCTTAAGATAGTAAATACACCCAACAAGAGTTGAGAACATTCTTAAATAGATGAGTTGACTTGTTTACCAAGCTAAGCCACACGTGTGGATGAGGGAGGGCGCATTCCTTGAGAGGAATAGCAACTCTCTTCTTTTCCAAACTTTCTTTCCTTCACCTCCTTCACTGAATTTTGGCAAGTGCCCATTAGGTAGATTTTCTGGGTGTTTCCATTTTCCTTCTGACTGATTTTCTTAATCTTTCCACTTTCTATACTTTCCTCTTTTATGCTTTTGTCAGTTTTTCTGTTTTCTTTTGTCAGTTTCTAATTTGTTTGCCTTGTCTTCTTTCCTCCTTTGGATTCCTTTCTTTTCCTGAGATTTTCCACTAAGGAAAGAGTGGTCCACATGACCAATTCGACCTCCTAGCCTAATCATCACCACTTGCCACATTTTATTAGAAATAAACATTTAATAAAAATAATACAACTCATAATTAATTCCAACTTCAGCATTTAATTAATTAATTAATAATTAATTAACTCCTATGTTATAATTGCCTAAAGAATACCCTCATTAATTAAATTTTCATTTAATTAATCACTTAGACCCCCTAGGGATGGGAGGATCCACGTAGTGACCAAGGCCACTAGGGAGGGGACATGATAGAACAATAGTCAAGAACTAAGCGGATCCTGCATTATCCATGTGGTTATTCCATCTTTTGAATCGGAGAACTCCTAAGAGAAATTTTGGTTCCTAGGAGAATACCTACCAGAAGTCACCCTGATCCTGAGCTACCGAAAATTTCTTCAAACCTAGAAAAGGTCATCAAGAAAGATAAGAGAATCTAGGCAGGTATTTCTCTATTAGCTAGGTCCTTTTATTTACCTAAGAAAGAGGAATATATTATAGAAAGCATCCCTCCAAGTTTAAGGACTAAGTATTCCCCATTCAGATCTAGGTCTAAGATTGATCTAAGGGAAACCCTGTTTGACAAAAGAAAATTCCCATTAGAGAGATTTTGAGGTAAAAAAAGGGCCTCCTAAGAGATGTACTACAAAAATATGAGATATATTAAAATATTATGAATTGGGGGTTTTATGGGGTAGGTATATATGACAAGTCACCTCCCACACTATTTTCTATGCACAATATAAATAACCATGGTTGAGTTACTTTTCAAAATTCACTAGAAATAAAATTAATAAAATAAGACTACATTGATGTGACTAAGATTCATTGTAAATTCCCAAAAATGTATTGTCCTTTAACATTTATTTGTCTTGAACTTGCAAATGAAATTAAATAATAAAAAACATTTTTAAGAGCTTTTTTTTTAATTTTATGTTGACTTTTTATATTTAGTACTTTTCTCATGAATTTAATAATGTAATTTAATTGAGAATTTATTAACATGTAAAATGTCAATAATATTATTATAATCCACATTGCATTATTATTATTATTATTATTATTTATTAAATCTATTATTATTCTTTATTAGTTTGACATTATGTTATTAAATAGAATGGAGTGAATATATAATATAAAATTAAAAACATAAAAATGATAATATATTATTTTATAAAAAAATGTGAAAGGACTTTCTTTATGAATTAAGAGTACTTCACTTGAAAATGACAATAATATTATTTTATGTGAAAGTATGAAAAGACATTCATTATGAGTACTTTACTTGAAAATGACAATAATATTATTTTATGAAAAGACTATCATTATGAGTACTTTACTTTATGACTTAAAAGTACTTACACCACTACCTTGGTTAACTATGTGTTTTCATCCACCATAGAAAATTTGACAAATAAGCTTTCTTAACTCATGCAATGCCACCTCACCAAGGGGGATGATGTCATCTACTGGAATGTGATTGGTTGTATTTTATAGTACATTTTTTTTGTTTTGAGGCCCTTTTTTGACCTCAAAATTTCTCTAATGCATACCCATTTCCTGAGTGCCTTGTGGGAAAATTCACAAGCTTGGGAAGAAACTACTGGTCTGTCTCCCTTCGCTAAAATTGCTGGCCAAAGTACCCATGTCCTGAGTATCCCTCCTACTGCTCCTAAAACTCCCTCTGCTCCCAAGCAAAACCTACGAGCCATGGTTTCCAGATATGCTCCTTTGTCCCTCCCAGCAAATCCCGATGACCTACGTGTGGGATATTCCCAACGCCTCATGAGATTTGATGGGGAGGGAAGAGCCTCTGCGCAACAACATATAGACCAGTTCAATGAATTCACTAACCTAGAAGAGGTGGATGAAGATGATGTTAAGATGAGACTGTTTTCCCAAAGCCTTGCAGGGGAGGCGAAGAAATGGTTTAAGGCCCTTCCAAATAGAGGAACTGCTACTTATGAAAGATTTGAAGAATATTTCCTAACCAGATGGAAGGATAAGGATAAGAAAAATCCTCTCTAGATTCTCATTCAATACCAAAATACAAAGAAAACAAATGTTGATACGGTCCAAGAGTTCTCAGCCCGGTTCATGAGAATGTACAATTCTATCCCTGTGGAAATAAAACCTCCTGTGGGGGAAGCTAAGCTTCATTTTTCCAACTACTTTGACAATGAATTTTCTCTCATGCTGAGAGAAACGAGATCTTCCATGCTCCCTGATATGCTACAAGATGCATTAGAAGAGGAAGCCAACTTTATGGCCTCAGGTAAAATGAAGCACACAACTGGAACTGATAAAAAGAGATGCAATGAAGCAGTGAAACCTTGTTGGGCATGGCCCAAATGGCACAATTTTGGCAAAGTGTAGTATGAGTAAAAGCGTAGTGGAAAAGTGAAGTCCGAACATAGCATAGTTTTGCTGATGCACAGTTCCAGTGCAACAACTATTTTTGGGCAAAGTATATAAGTAAAGGGAGGTTGAGCAATGACCTATTTTGGGTAAGTGACTCCATGATTCCAGAGAGTGGGGCAAGGAGCAGCGTGGAAGCGGTTGAAGGCAACCTGTCGGCGAGAGTGGTAGAATCCATTAGAAGCAAAGCCACGGGTCGACAGTGATAGGAAATCCAAAGTGGACGAAACTGTTAGAAGCAAAGCCACGGGTCAACAACAACAGGAAAGCCAGAGTGGTGGAAAGGGACACACCACTATGCAGTTAGAACTGTTACGCGAGGACTGCGGCTATCAGAAGGGTGTCAGAGCTAGGAGTGCCAGAGAAAGGCGACCAGAGGCGAGTGGAGCAGTTGTCTACTACGATAGGCCAGGCTAGCTGGGTAACTGCACCATTTTTGGTAACTCTAGGATTTTTTCCCCACATTCATTATAAAGACGTGACCTACAGGCATGATCTATAAAAGGGGCAATTTTGTAAGGGAAGGGTTGATCTCTTCGTTGTTTTTGGTTGATCTCTCATAGTATTTTTCGGAACGACTAATCATTGTAAATATGCTCTGCAGTTGTATGTGCAGAGACCCACTGAAGAGAGAAAGAGGCTCTGTAGTTGTGTGTGCAGAGACCTATTGTAGAGAGAAGAGTCTGCAACTGAGTGTGGAGACTGGAACTGTTGAACCCTTCCCATTAATATAATCAACAGTTCCCGTGGACATAGCTCCCATCTGGGGGGTGAACCATGTAAATATTGTGTTGTGTGATTGAACTTGTGTGTTTGCTTATGTTTATGGTTAAGATCGTGCTTATAGTTATATGTGTCTTCGATTTTATATGTCTTTTCCACGTGAATGAGTGCTGAGAATAATATGTTAAGTGTTGAACATATATGCTTGAATGTTGAATGCAAGTAATTATGAATACATCGAATGTATAGATTATTTGGGTAAACACTAAGTTAGTGAAGTCTGTTTTAAGTGCGATTCCCTAGAAGCACAGTACTGAATTTGTGGTGTTACATTATATTTCACCCTATTATATGAGTTTGCGAAGTGCACAGTCCCGCATGGTTTGCGAAGTGTAGAGTTACGCTATCATATTATTAAATGGTCGTTTTGAAGTGCAAAGTCCCAATGTGCGCTACAACATAAGTGATAGACGTGAAGTGGGTGTACTTCGTGTAGCTCTACAGTCCATCAACCGCACATAACCTGATTGCAAAAACCTGCTTCTATAATCCCCCATAAACTTTGCCTCGAGTGAGACCTCAGCTTGTTCGCAGGTTGTTCTTGAAAGGGTCGGTGAAGAAGGGTTTTGTTGGACCACAGCTACGTAGAACCCAGGTCAATACAAGAAATCTAAGGAACGAGGTTAATAATCCAACAAATGGTTCCATTTTTGCGCTTGAACTGGTGATGTGTTCTAAATATTGGAATCCCGCGAGAACAGAAATACAAAACTGGGTGGATAATACAGAAAAATAGTTTGCAAGAAGGGAGAAAAAACATCCGCATTTCTCTGACGAAGAATGGTTGCAGAGATACCTATTTTCTTATATTTACAAAATTGTCTTCACAATCTTCAACAACAATCTATATGAGTGGTTGTCGAGACTAGCAGAACAGAAAAATTGTTACCAAGGAGGAGAATGTACAGCGTGGAATCCAGAACTGATTCAGAGACTTAAAGCAGTGGATAGCCTAATCTCAAGAGCAGTAGACTTCTCGTTTGATAGCATACTAGAAGGCTACGTTATAGAATTTTTTGTGGACACTTTGAAGTCTTACAGCGCAACAGAGGCAAATTTCTTCAAAGGATGCAGAGGTAAGTACCTGAATAACCTCAGTCTATACATTAAAATGTTGTTAGCAGAGAAAGGTGTCTTATGAATGCAATAAGATCCCTAGAAATTTGATTCTGTAATGTTCAGTAATATAGACAGTGACACTGAGGAAAATATTCACACATTACAAAGTGGTAAAAGATACAAGTATAGTACTGAAAAGAGGCCTAATGAACATTAACTTCACGTCTCTGTAGAAACTGAGTTACAAGTTGAGACTGATAGTGAAATAGAACCCCAAGTGACTACCTAGCAGCCCATCACTCCGCAGAATCGTTTAGTTGACGATAGAAATACTGCTAACCCACAGCACAATCGTAGTAGCAACACCGCAGGAGAAATTACTCAGAACATTCTGAGCAATAGTATACCTAACACATCACAGAAAATTACGCCTCCTAGAAGAAGAATGATAGACGATATCAAACTGTCGATATTCAAAGGAATGGGTCTAGAAGACCCTGAGCAACACTGGTTTCTCTGTGAAGCTGTGTGGAATGTTAAACAAGTACATGATGATGCTATAATACAAGCATAGCTAGTTACGACATTCAAGGACAGATATTTGACATGGTTTATGAAGTATTATGTTGGACATAATAGGACCCTAGTGGATATCAAGACTACGCTCATAAGAGAATTAGAAAAACCTACGTTAGAATCGCAGTGTATCATGGAACTCAAAGAAATTAAACAGAAACCGAATGAGTTAGTGTGGGAATTTAATCAGAAGTTCAAAGCAATGTTATACCAAGTGAGTTTTGACATAGCACCACAACAACACCAGGAATGGTTCATATCCATGATGTTTCCACGCATTAGATTACCATTGATGCAATAGAAGTTTGCTTCGCAGACAGAGGCCCTAGAAATTGCGATGAAACTAGAGGCTTCGCCTATAGGGGAGACTAGCGTAGGTATGATTCAGATACAGACCCAGCTAGCAAATTTAACATTGCAACTACAAGATATGAATAAAGGAAAACTCAGTAAAACAACTATGCACTACATTGGGACACACACGCTATTACAGGAAGTTCATCAAAGGATATGCGCAGATAATTGCACCTATGGAAATTTTTTTGAAGAAAGAAGCAAAGTTCATATGGACTGAAGACTACCAGAATGGACTGGACACACTATAAGAAAAGATGGTAACTATGCCTATCTTAGTTTTTCTGGATTGGAGCAAGCCATTCCACGTACATGTAGATGCTTCATCCATTTCACTTGGAATTATGCTAGCGCATCCAGGTGAGGGAGGTATTGACCATCCTATTGCATTCTCTAGCAAAAAGTTGTCCTTAGTAGAGAAGAATTACACTACAACAGAGAGAGAAGGTTTATCCATGGTGTACGCACTTCAGAAGTTCAGACATTATTTGTTAGGTGCACACTTCTGCATGTTTACTGACCATTCAACTTTGAAATACCTGGTCAATAAACCACTATTAGTGGGAAGAATATGTAGATGGTTGCTACTCTTTCAGGAGTATGACTTTAAAATTCTTGTTAAGCCATGAAGGCTAAATTTAGGACCTGGCCATCTTTCCATAATTGAGTCAAGTGAAGAACCTACAAACCTGGAAGATAATCTACCAGATGCGCAGTTGTTTTCTATTTAGCTAGTAGATGGCTATTATAATGATATCATAGACTTCTTGACCACAGTGTTGGCACCAGGGTATTTTTTACGGATTATAAAAGCATACTTAACTATAGTATTCTAAGCGATGATTTTGGATTAAAAAAAACATATATATAGATTGGTAGGAAAATAATAAATATTAAACCTACAATTTACTCCTGAAACTAGTGAATTTTGGTGAATATTATGATAAAAAAACATAATTTATGTAAATATAGACGGTATTAGAGACTAAAAATGATCAAAAAGTGAATTTATTTTTTGTAAAAATGCCCCGAAAATAACCAATTGGCGAAATTTCACCCCTAAAAATTTCCCTGGTTGGCACATACAGAATTTACTACGCGACAAAAGAAACAACTAGTAGTTAAAGTAGCTGACTTCACCATAATTGTAGGACAATTATACAAGCTAGGACCAGATGAAGTATTGCACATATGTGTGCTAGAACACGAGAAACCATTGATACTAGATGAAACACATTCAAGGGTATCAGGAGGCCATTATGTAGGAAGAGCCACTGTGCATAAAATATTAAGAGTCGTACTACGGTGGCCTACACTCCATTAGGATTCAAAGGAGAATTGTCGCAATTGCAATGTTTGCCAGAGAACAGGGAAGCAATCTCATAGAGATGAGATGCCATTGAGGCCACACTTGACATTGCAAGCCTTTGATAAGTGGGCTATTGATTTTGTGGGACATATTAACCCACCAGGAAAGCAAGCTGGTTCAAGATACATTATTACAGCTACGGACTATCTAACCAGATGGGAAGAGGCAAAACCAATAAAGGACTGTAGAGTAGTTACTGCTGCACAATTCATTTTTGAAAACATCATCACAAGATTTGGATGGCCAAAGATCCTAATGAGCGATCAGGGAACCCACTTCTTGAATAGAACTATTGAAGCCCTAACTAAGGAATTTCATATTTACCATCAGAAGAGCACACCATATCATCCACAGGTCAATGGCACTATTGAATCATTTAACAAAGTGTTGGAAAATGGGCTGACTAAGGTATGTAATACAAACAGGGATGATTGGGATCTATGAATACTAGCTGTGTTATGGGCATACATGACAACTTGTAAGAATTTGATAGGCCATACACCTTTCGGGTTAACATATGGATAGTAAGCTGTGATTCCAATGGAGTACATAGTACCAAGTTTGATAAGTGTAGCATTCACAGGCATGGTAGATGATGAGACAATGGAAGAAAGGATACTGCACTTGGTTGGGTTGAAGGAAGATTGCTTCATTGCAGGCTTTCACTAGCAAGTGTAGAAACGTAAACAAAAATCATGCCATGATCGCCACATCAAGCAAAAATTCTTTCAGGTAGGAGATCTTGTCCTCCTCTATGACAGTAAATTTATGAAGTTTCCCGGAAAATTTCAAATGCATTGGTTAGGGACATATATTGTTAAGCATGTTATTAACAGTGGCGCAGTTCAGTTAGCCACATTAGAAGGAGAAAACCTACTAAGTATTATTAATGGAAGTAGACTAAAACCCTACAAGGATAGTCCTACTTCGCTTGCCCCTCAGTGATCATAAGCGAAGAAGATTCTCAGTGTCAAGTGCAATTGAAATTGGACACTAAGAATGACAGAATAAAGAGTCTGCACACAATTTTGGTGAAACATGAAGTTCCATGAAATATGAACTGTGCAGTGCATGAAGGAAGTTGGATGCGCAGTGCACGTTGGACACGCATATGCGAAGTGTACACCGAAAGCTGTGATGCGAAGAACCAAGAAGAAGTGCAACTGCGAAGTTAAAAATGAAGGAGCACAAGTGTGCAGAGGAACCATGCAAAAATATTTTGTCTGAACCACAAGTGCAGTCCGAAGGAAAAGATAACCATTATAGTTGTCGGTCAGTAAGTTATTCATTATCCAGATGTTGGTCGATTGAGCCATTATCCACTATGTTGGCACCGAAAAATACCAACATTTAAATAAAATCTTGTCCGTTCAAGCCTAATGAATGACGGAAAATACCGATATCTCAGCAAGATATGGGCCAACGGACATGGAATTGAATGCCTAAGTTAGTTATCACACAGCCTGGAAGCACAGACAGAGTTCAACAATTAAGGAAACTTTGTCCGATCAAAGATAATAAAAATGGAAAAGACCAAGATTTCAGCAGAGATCCGGCTAAAGTACATGGCATTGAATGACCAAGTAACCATTAATCGATGCATTTCAGGCCAAGCGGAATCTATAAATAGACATCAACTAAGAACTTATGGGTTTTTACCATGACTTTCTATATTTCCTATGTGTAAATCCTTAGTTTTAACAGTAAGCACACCAATCACTGTGCATGTGAATGAGTGAGCAGTTCACGATCGACGAGGTTCTAAGAGTATTAAAAAATACAGGTCTTAAGGGATTAATGACGATGCCTGCAAAGAATCTTGTCCTAGAGAAAGGCGCATCATCCTGAAGCTTCCCAAGGCATATAGCTAAAATGAAGAACAAAGACAAGCAACCGGCCAAAAAACAAGAGAGGCCGAAGAAATCGAATGTGTTGAAGCCACCACCACCAGGAACACCTTGTGATTGGCCGATTCATCTTGTGCATGAGTACATTCCACTGCAACGAGATGATGCACCACCTATTGAGCTTGAGAGGAACGCACATAATGAGATCCCATTTCCACCAATCTCAAGTGATGTACAGGTCGACAGGAACCTCTTAGGGAAAATATAGGATTGCACGTTTATCGAGTGCAACTTGTTGGAAGGGAAAGATCCCAAGGCCAAAATATACTCGCAGTTTCAGCCTGACCGATATATGTGCCGCTGGTGTGATGAGCAGATAGGCACTAAAAATCTACATGTGCAGGACTGACTTAAAGCATTAAAATCATCTAGGTTTCTCAATTTACTGTGCATCTGGCATTTTGATAGAATTCTGGAGCTTACCATGGTAGTGCGAACCTTTCTCTCAATCACTCACTCAGGCTTATTATGGCTAGATCGAAGAATTGATATAAACATTGACCTGATAAATGGGATCACACTACTAAACAAGAGAGCCACAGATCCGACAAACGAGTTTGTAGGAAAGACGCAAGATAAAGAGATTGCCATACGAATGAAAAAAGAATTTGGCTTGCATAAAGGGAAACAATGGATTTACTATAACCCCTCTCTAGGACGAAGCCACGCACTTCACTGTTCAACTATTAGTGGGGAAGATACTTAGAAAATTTCGAACAACAGAGGTGCCGGTTGCAGCAGTCCTCCTCACTTCGCAAGAAAAGAATGGAAATCCTTATAACTAGGAAAAATACTTGCTGAATGAGGTTTGGGACGATGTCCACAAAACGGAGGAGAAGGGAACCTCATTTCATTACAGTGGGCTCTTAGTGTTAATTGCATTCATGGGATGCAAAGAGCCGCTTTACTACTAGGACCTTCCAGTCCTCACAAGAGAATATCGAGGAACCCATTATGCCAACATGTGGGAAAATGAAAATCCAGATAGACAATGGAAAAATAATGAGCAGTTATACATATATTATGAGCAGTTGTGCAATGTTATTCGATGAACACCACGCATCTCCCAGCAGGTGACAATTGTGTACAGAGGGAGGCTCGAGTATAAATTCTTACGAATTAGATGATGGACATGGAAATTTACTACAAGGAAATTATTGCAAACTTAGAATCTCAGTGACCTAGCACCCCTCCAGATGACCACGTAGCTCGAAGCAAATAATTTAAGGCCACAATAGAAAGAATCTCTGCCAAATTAGCAAGATGTCAGAATCTCCTAGAGGAAGCCACTACAGTGCTAGCAACACATTACACGAAGATCCAGACCTTCAAAAGTTGAAAACCGATCTGCAGCAAAGGAAGCAAGATCTTGACGCCATGAATGCAGAAATGAAGAATTTTCCAACAAGTCAAAGGATACAAAAGTTCACAGAGGAAAAAGAGCTGCAGAAAGAATTGAAGGCATTAAGGGAAAGAGAGGCTGTCACTTATACGAAGTTGTAGCCCAAGGAGGAAGAATCGCTCGCACTGATGGAGCACATTGCTAGAAAGTTCGTCAAACTTAGTACCATAGAGGGCACAGTGAAAGAAAAATCCCAAGAAAAAGTCTCGCAGGCGATGTTGGAGACCGTTAAAGAGTTTGGGCATTAGGCAAAGGAAACAATTGCATATCTCACTGCTACCTTGCACAACTTCACTGCAAAGTTGAGTACCTCCGAAGTATGCAGCCGAAGTCTCCCAACATAAGTGGATTGGGGAAGATCCATGAGTAAGTGTTAGGGGTCTATTGGGCATAGCCCAAATGGCACAATGTTTTTGAAGCACAGTCTCAGTAAAAGCACAGTGGAAAAGTAAAGTCTGAGCATAGCGCAGTTTTGCTGATGCATAGTTCCAGCGCAACAAATATTTTCGGGCAAAGTATATAAGTAAAGGGAGGTTGAGAAGTGACCTATTTTGGGTTAGTGACTCCATGATTCTCGAGAGTGAAGTGAGGAGCAGCATGGAAGCAGTTGAAGGTGACCTGTCGGCCATAGTGGCAGAAACCGTTAGAAGCAAAGCCACGGGTCGACAATGACAGGAAATCTAGAGTGGCGGAAACTATTACAAGAAAAGCCACAGGTCGACGGCGATAGGAAATACAGACTGGCAGAAAGGGACACGCCACTATGCAGTTAGAGTCGTTACATGAGGACTGTGGCTATCAGAGCTAAGAGTGGCACGAAAAGGTGACCATAGGCGAGTGGAGCAGTTGTCGAGTACGACAGGATGGGTTAGCAGGGTAACTACACCATTTTTGGTAACTCTAGGGTTTTTGGCCCATATTCATTGTAAAGACATGACTTGGGGGCATGATCTATAAAAGGGGAAAGTTTGTAAGGGAAGAGTTGATCTCTAGGTTGTTTTTTGTTGATCTCTCATAGTATTGTTCTGAAGGACTGAGCATTGTAAAGAGGATCTGTAGCTGTGTGCACAGAGACCCATTGAAGAGAGAAAGAGGCTCTGCAGCTGTGTGCGTAGAGACCTATTGTAGAGAGAAGAGTCTGCAACTGAGTGCGTAGACTGGAATTGTTAAACCGTTCCCATTAATATAATCAACAGTTCCTGTGGGCATAGATCCCATATGGGGGGTGAACCACGTAAATATCATGTTGTGTGATTGAATCTATGTGTTTGCTTATGTTTATGGTTAAGTTTGTGCTTATATTTATATGTCTCTTCTCTTTTATATGTATTTTCCACATGAATGAGTGTTGAGGATAATATGTTAAGTGTCAAACATATATGCTTGAATGTTGAATGCAAGTAATTCTGAATACATCGAATGCATAGATTATTTGGGTAAACACTAAGTCATCGAAGTCTATGTTAAGTGTGATTCCCTAGAAGCGCAGTACTGAAGTTGCATTGTTGCATTGTATTTCACCCTATTATATGAGTTTGTGAAGCGCACAGTCCCGCATGTTTTGTGAAGTGTAGAGTTGCGTTGTCATATTATTAAATGGTCATTTTGAAGTGCACAGTCCCAGTGTGCGCTACAGCATAAGTGATAGACGTGAAGTGGGTGTACTTTGTGCATTTTCCCAGCCTGTTAACCGCTCATAACCTGATTGCAAAAACGTGCTTTTGTAATCCCCCATAAACTTTGCCTTGGGTGAGACCTCAGCTTGTTCGCAGGCTATTGCTGAAAGGGCCGGTGAATAAGGGTTTTGTTGGACCATAGCTGCGCAGAACCCAAGTCAATACAAGAAAGCTAAGGAATGAGGTTAATAATCGAACAAACCTTCCACATCCCAATCCATGGGTTCCAAATTTGAGGAGATTATGAGAATTATGGAAATACTGGTAGATAGGATCTCCCTTGATAGTAGGCCTCCTTCCAAAGAAAACCAAGAGCCTCAAGCTCGAAATAAAAATCTCAGAAGACCCCTTGCCCCGCAAGGAAGACCTAGAGAGCCAAGAAACCCTGAGAATCATCCAATCAAACCACCGTTTGCTGATAATTTCATAGATGAAGAAGAGGAAGATAGACAGGCTGAAGACCAAATCCATCGCTTTGATCATATCCAACCCTAGTTCTATTTGACTAAAGATTAACATGACCAGTCTTCCCTACAATTAGATGATGTTCCTGGGGAATAAGAATCTGACCAAGACCAACTAGGGCTCCATAACACCATCTGTGAGTTTGAGAGGGAACATAATTTTAGGAGTAGAAAAGTAACAGTAGACCGAGGAAAGGCTGCTGCTGATCCATCCTCTTCTCAGCCACCTAGAAAGGAAATCCCTGGAAGAAAGGACCCAAAGGCTGCAGTCTCTAAGGAGACTCTTAGGAAAGGGGCAGAACCTCCTAAGAAGAGTTCATAAGGGAGAGATGAAAGTGACATGAAGATAGCATAGAAGGTCCATATTGCTTTCATTTTGGAGAATGAAATATCTAAGATTAAGTTATCCATCCCCTTGAATGAATTGGTCAAAAACTTAGAGTACAAAGACCATATCCTTCTTGGGTGCATTTACTGTCTTAATGAATCACCAAATATTTAATTATCAACTAGAGTTGGTATTCTTAGAGTTGTGGCACAGTATATGCTGAGGTAGAATGGTACCTAAGAAATCGGCTCGGCCGACCTTAGAAATGTTTAATAATGAAAAGATCGAAAGATCTTTCAAAATGAAAAACCGAGTCAAACTTCATAAATACAACTACTAAACTGATTAGACCTAACTAAACCAATAGATCAAAATAGTATCAATCTATACTAATCTACTCTATGAATAATAACTGAAAAGATAAAAACAATACTATTCTAGGAAATAAGACTTGATAAAAAAGAAAAAACTACTCTTATGAAAAATGGAAACTACTAATCAATTATTCAAACTCTAATCTAGGAATTAGAAAGGAATGACTATGAATAAGTAAGAAAACCTATCTATGAAATGTTTCAGTTTACAACTAACTATGGAAACAAGAAACTATTATATCTTACAGCAAGATTATAAACTAAATAAACTTAAGAAATTAAATAATTAAACTATTCATGCATTCGACAAATACTCAAAACTAAACTAAACTACCTAATTCCATTCTCCTTGAGGATTTTGAGGAAATGTGTTAAATGTAATAGGAATTGGAGAAAATGTATCAAAATGACTTTCAAATGTGACAAGTTAATAGAATAGAAGTAAATCTAGTTTAACTTCTACAAAGAGATGCAAGCTAAAAAGTGACCAGTTACAATTAACTTTAAACATTGTAATCTATTTTTTATCCATAAGCAAATGACTCTAGTTATGCTACCTAAGACTGATTTGAAAATGAGATGTTATTAACAATTGATCTATTAACAAGAAACCAAGAACATGTATTTCTAATGACTACTTTGAAATTGAAGGTATGCAAATATCTATGCTATCCTACAAAGGTGAAGCATGAAATATAATTATCAACACAAGTTTAAGGAAATCTAAGCATATGCAAATGACTTGGAAAATAAGTTTAATCTAGAAGCAAGTAGAAAACTTAATAAAGCTATTTAATTGAAAATGAGTTTGATCTAGAAGAAAGTAGAAAACTTGATAAAGATATTTTATTTCTGAATCAAATCCTATCCTATGAACATCTTCATTAACTATGTAAATGAGAAGAGAAATTCCTATGCTTGAACTAAGAAACTATAAAAACTAATGTACTTTTGAAAGTGAAATTACAAAGCTTAATCCAAAATCAATCTTAAATAAAAGCAAAGTAAACTAAACTAAGGATGGAATTAACAAGTTCTTGAACTGCAACAAGCTAAGAAATCAGATATAAAAGATCAATTACATAAACATGATATGAAAAGTAAACTAAAGCGAAGTTATGGAAATAAATAAGAACTAAGAATGGTTATGAAGCTTAATTGAAACTCTATGTAATTCAAAACAAGTTTCTAATTACATATATAACTGCTTGTTAACTACAAGAAATAATACAATTCGAAAACCTGAAAAACTGAACTTTAAACAAGCATGAAAACAAGACAAAAAATATTAAAGTCTGGATGATAGTCTGAAAGATAGTCTGAATGACAGAAAACGATATAAACTATGAAAATGAGCAGACTAAATGATTATAACGCCAGCTGGGTTATGCATTTTAATCTACAGTGAAAACAAAACAGTAAATAAATTGTTTAAAGATGAAATAACAAGAAGCAACTACACTAATCTATATCTAAGGAGAGAGATCGTTTCCTATTGCATAATAAAGCAAACTAAAAGGTAAGTGAAGCTAGTCTACAACTACAGGAGAATTAACAGAACTGAATCTAATTATGAACTGAACTTGAAACACTAAACTAATTAAACTCTATCTAATTGTAATGGAAAGATTGAAAGAAAGCTAAAGGAAATTATGCATGACCGGTCACTTTAAATTTTGAAAATGCAAATTATATTCGTAGCAAGACATAAATTACAGGAAATAAAACAACATCTACAAGAAAAAAAAATTAAATACATATATTGAAAATGTAAACTACTTATCTGTAGAAAGGAAATAACAAAATATATAAAATAAAAACCTCTGGTTATTGAGGGGCCCTTCTCAGCAATCAAGGATTGGCTAACTCAAATTAATCACTAACAGAACATGAATTTGATCATCAACAGCTAAAATCAGAAACTTTCATTAACTGAACCAAAAGTTACACATCGTTCTCAAGCTCTGCGTCTTTTCTCTCTACTGGTTGGCGAGCTAACTTCATTTCTCAACCAAAGACGTCTTTATATAATTCTACAATGGGGGAGAAGGTCGACCCTTTTAGTGGTCGACCTCTCTAAAAATAGGAGGTCTTAATTACTGAAGAAAATGGCTACAGGACGGTTCATGACAGCACACAGGCCGTCTCCCACAATCTACGCGTGTTGGTTCTCCTCACATGAGTAGCTGGTGCATTGATTTTCCTTTGACGTGGGAATATGATGTGTTGTCAAGTTGGGCGGAAAGGAATGCAGATCTTCTAGAATGAAGGCTCACAAACCATGAGGACCATGTTGCCAACAGAACCCATGTCATGATTTTTGCTTTAAGTGCCCCGGAATATTCCAACCAACGAATCCGCACATGTGAACGAAGGGCTGAATGATGGTCCGAATGTGGCTGGGTGTCTTTAGTGTGAACACGCATCTAAATGATAGTCCATTTGAAGACCATATCCTGTAGAACAAAATCTATTTTCCAAACAAGTCGAGAAATGCTAGATTAATGTTAATAAACCACAAAATAATGATAATTAATTAAGGTTCATGTGATATTCAAATAAGTTCATACCTGGTTTTGATTGGTGGTATGAATGGCAAGAAGTATGAATTAATACGCCATAAATGACCAAAGTAATGCCAACAGAGCATGTTTAATGACCAAAAATGATGACAAAATTGGGCATCAACACTCCCCCAAACCAGAGATATGTTAGGTCCCACTAAGAAAAGCAGAGAGGAAATCAAGAAGAAGGTTGAGCTGCGGTAGTAGCTGCCTTTGACCTAGATGACGAAGTAGATTTAGGCTTGAAATTCCTAGCTTGGTCTCCCAAGGTATCATGCCTCGTCCGGAGAGAGTCATGAGAAGATGTTATGGCGTTGTTCAGGTCTTCGACACACTTCACTTGTATATACAGTTCATTATTCTCTTCGCTAAGCGTAGAGATTATCTCAACATACTTCTCATTCTGGAATTTTAACTGTGCTATGTCCCAGGTCAATCTATCCACAATTTGATGGATTGGAGTGGATGGTTCTGCAAAAGACTCAGGATCTTTGTGAGGGCTCAATCCCTTTAGACATATTTGAGGATCAATAGAGGTGGTTTGTTCTTCAAGAGTCTTGTCTTCAATGTGTCCAGGAGCAGTTTCAAAGGCAAGGCCTTCAAGAAAGCGAGCAGGGACATTGGCTAACACAAGAAGGGGTGTTTCAAGGACAGGGTCGCCTGTCTGGTCATCAGGGCTATATGAATGCACCCGCTGATTGACAGACTGATTGATGGGATGGACGACGGTCTAGTCGACAGACTGATCACGATTTTCCCTCCTAGATTTAGTGGGTATTGGTGAAAAGAATGGAGGTTTCGTGGTCATGTCCCCGTGGACAAGCTTAAGAGAGGAGGATGAATGGACAAGGTGAATTTCTCCTGAGGCACCCTCACTAAACTACATAGACTTAGTATCCCTTTTTGCTTGGGCAGAGGTTTGAGCAGGCTCATCAGCACAAGTTTGAAATCGGTGATGCTTGCAAGAGGCAAACGATTTGACATGGGGCTTCTTGACTAAATGGGGGTTCAGTACTTCAAACAAAAAACTTTCCCATGTTTTCCCCTTTTCCTTCAACTGGTGAATGATCAAGATTTTAATGAGATGGTGATGATATAAACTACTAGCTTGGTTAACTACATTTTTCCTCACCTAGTTCGACATTTTCTCAAGGCTCTTCAGAAAATACAATGGGAAATTTAGGGCTTGATTATTAAGAAAATGAGCTAATAATTAGAAGTGGTAGTCTTTGAAGATGGTAAACTTACGCTCCCAGGTGATCAATCGGGTGATAATGGTCAAGGGCTCGAGGTATTCTGGCTTAATCCACTCCTGGTGGAACCCTTTTGTGTCTGCAACATGTTGGTAGTCAGATTTGAGAGCAAATTCATGAGACGTCTGTGGGAGGAAGAGATGATTGTGCCAACGAGCACCCTCTCATGGAATCTTCATGGCAAACGAAATAGACTCCTCTGTTATAGGAAAGGTAAGATGGCCAATCTTATATGTTTTTCCATCAAATACTTTGGAAAATAGTAGTGAGATCTCGTCATCGTGGCCCTTAAGAAAATGGAGGAACAAACCCCAACCTACTCGAAGAAAAATCTCATGGTAAGCTTTAAATTCCGGGATATGGAGCAAATCTTGGTAGCTTCCAGGCTCATAACGGATCGAAATTGTTAGACGGAAGTAGATGGATGCAAGGGATATAGGGGGTCACATGGAATGAAAGGAATGCATCTAGATGGACTCAAAGAGGACGAGAGCAGACATAATGAAGGTAAAAATCATGTAGGCGTTGGTTTAAAATGTGATCCGTTCGAATGGTTGAGTGATCGTGAGCAGAGATTTAGCACGTTTGAACGATCATGCTATCATTCAGAAATCATGAATTGTGTGCCATCATAAAGATGCGTGCATTAGTGAATTTGTATAGTTATGACATATTCAACCATATCCAAATAAAATTTGGATAGGTTGAATGTAATTTTCATCATGAGATTATAAGCGTAGGTGACATAAAATAAAATGATGACTTTTGATTAATACAATGACAGATCGCATGACGAATTTTACATATAACTTAATGAGGAGTTAAAACCATATGATATTCATATAATGATTATGAAAATCGCAATAATGCATGATTAATTGATTCATTTGATGAAGTCGAGATGAGTAAAGGAATGAGATGGAGTGCAGAGATGACATTTGATTGATACCTGGTATGGTTAGTCAATTGGATTTTACCAACATAATTCAAAAATTAGATACCTTAACACACTTAATCATGTTGTTATAAGCTATGGTTTCATTCAGATCATCATTTGACAATTCATTCAGATCGTCGTTCATTTGCCTCATTTGTCACTTCATTCGAATCGTCATTCGACCCTTCCTTCGATCCTTCATACGAACCTTCTGTACAAAATGTGCTTATGGGATCTGATTGATGTTGATTATGCAGAGAATTTTTTCAGGGCTTCCAACACACAAAAGGATGAGGTAACTTGCTTTTTTGAAACTTTAGTTGTGCTCTTCTTTATTTATCATGGATCAGAACAATCTTATGCTACTTGCATTATTCCTGAAAACACCTATCATTTTGTCAGAGATAAATGAACTTTTTATAAATAATCAAAAAGTAAAGAGAGTTTTGAACCTCCCCCAAACCAAAAATATGGCGTGCCCTCAAGCCATCAAAGAAAAACTGATTGATATTCAAATATTTTCAATTAATAGTTTAGCAAATAGCTCTAAAATGCTGTTATTTTTTTTTTTTTTGTAAGAAAAAGAAATACTAACCAATAATGGAGATGATTCATATATGCACATTCATAAAAGAAATAACAGTGCTTAGGAAGACCATATGAATAATGATATTACAATCGATGTGAAAAATGCCATAGGAAAACTAGTCATCCTTGACTCATTTTAAAGATCTCTTGTCATCCAAAGAATATAGATAAAGTCCACCCTGGAGTTCGTTAGATTTCTATGGTTATGGGTCCCACTTATAGGATAATCATATCCTAGGTATTTTTTGAATTAGATGACAGGGCCCAAGTCCAACTTACAACCATTCTCTAATGACAGTGTAAATAATTGGCCTAAACATGTATTTGTATACTCAGTTTTTTTTTTTAGATGAGCCATGTACATAGTAATGCATTAACCATATCTCTTTTACTTGATATTGACCTGCTGCCAGCAAGCCTGTTCAGTACCTCGATGGGTTTATATTGGTACCATGCAAGCATAGCCCCGCTACTAGCAAGCCTATTCAGTACCCCGACGGGTTTACTTGCATTTACTGAGATTCCTTGTTTAAGATTTTACTTAGCATGGACCTACTGCCAGCGAGCCTGTTCAGTACCCCAGTGGGTTTGCTTCGTATAATAATTTTAGTATGTGGAAGCCGGTTGGTACTAGAGTGTATTAAGATTGCTAAACACATAATTCAAATTTTCAGAGCGAACCTTATGAGTAACTTTATTTATAATAGCCTAGATTATAGATCATTTCAAAAGAGAATAACCTAAAGCTGTTCCTTGACCTATCAGTCTATCTTCTTCATAAAAGATCAGTAATGTTCCCCACAAGTAGAAATATCACTCACTCTTGGGCTACCTTTTTAAAGAATTCTTAAGAGACAAGTTTTGATAATGAGTCTGGGATGAACTAGTAGACCATAGGTGTGAAATAGATCTTTTGAAAAACATGATGATTAAAGTAGGTCTTAAGCAATTGTTCTAATGATAAATTAGGAATGTGCATGTTTGATTCAAATACCATATACAGAAGCATAAAAATGAAATTAATAAAAAAGAATCATAGAAGAAAGTGGTTAGAAATTATATAAAGAACACTTTGACTTTTCACTATAAATTTTCAATTTTCAACAATAATTAAAAGAGAAGGAGTTAAGATGCATGATGAGTTTTTTTAGAGCACTTCCCTTTTTCCGATAATATTTTATATGTTGATTATAGAGATAAGGTTCTTGTAATCAAACTACAAAACCACTTGTTAGATGATTCAAATTTATTAAAAAAAAACATATTTACAAGAAAAAGTCACATGAAATTTATCAAAATTAGGGAAAGGAGAAGAGTCTTCTTGTTTTAATTGACAAAATTCCCTAAGCTGATCATAAGAATGGATTTCCTGTATAGATGTAATCAACTATTAGAAATGACTCTTATTTATTTAAAGAAACACAAATATTTACATATATACAAATGAAGATAACCCAAAATAATTCAAGAACCAGGAGAAGGAGGAATGACTTCCTCTTCAACCAGCTCCATCTCCTTCTGTTGTAAGGCATTCTGCACAAAATATTGTTTAGATATTGGTTTATGATAAAGTCTAAGTCTAAGTCCATTTACAACAAAGGAAATTTACGAATCATTAATTGTCTTAATCTCAACAGATCCATTATCAAAAGTTGTAACAATTTCATATGGACCCATCCAACGAGTAGTTAATTTACCTTTAATTGTTTTGTACCTTGAATCAAAAAGTAATGCCCAGTATCCATTTTTGAATTGTTTTTGTTTAATATATTTATCATGCCACTTTTTGCATTGGTTTTGTATTAGAATTGTGCGTTGAATGGAATCTTGTCTAATATCATATAATTCATTTATATGCAGGACTCATTGTCTTTGTGCTTGCTCCATATCCATCCCTAATTGTGCAGCCATACGAAAGGTTTTGACTTGAAATTCAATGGGTAGAAGAACTTGTTTACCATAAACAAGTTCATAAGGTGTGTGGCCAGTGGTATTCCTCCAAGTTATTCTATAAGCCCACAAGGATTCTGGAAGCCTATCTGCCCAGTCTTTATGGTGTAACTGGATAGTCTTAGTTAGTGTTACACCAAAATTTTGTCACCCTTGTGCAAGTGTCGCAAGTGTTGCAAGTGTCGTCATCTTGACCTAGTGTTGTCACCATTACCGTTGCAAGGACCATCATTATGACCAAGTGTTGTCATCATGACCATTGTGATAATGTCGTCATCTTGACCATTGTGTAAACTCTTTGCTATTTTACCTAAACCCATTTTAGAGTAAAAACACATTCCTAAAGTTTCCCATGACTGGAGGGTTTAACTGACCTACTTTTCAAGGTCGTCACAGTCTGCCCTTGTGCAACATGCGATGTCGCAAGTTTTCCTAATGAAACTTTTGATGATGTCAGTTATTTTGATAAAAGAGTATCTTCGAGCCCATTCTCGAAGATGAGTGATGTGGGGGCCTATCCCTAGGCTCTAGGTGAGGTGGCATTTCGGTTCCTAACCTTATGGGAAGATCCCTTAACCATTTCCCCCTAATCCTCAACCTACCCTATCTCTTTAGCCTTATATAAACACCCACTCTCTCCATGGGAGGGGGGAAGGTCTATGGTACCCTTATGCTGACAGGATCCATACTGGTGATTGGGAAGCTTGTACTATCTTGGAGGCTTGGCTTGGACATGTTGGATGGAAGATGCGACGTTGAGGCTTTGGTTGTAGCTTCATCTTTTCTATGTATTCCCACTTTTTATACAGTTAATATAATCTCTTTCCATAAATGTTGTCTCGTTGATGATGTTTAGAAATTTCTTCCTCAACTGTTAGTTTAGATCAGTTATTGTTTAGATATCTTGTACTGCTTGTATTGTTTCCATATTGTCTTGACAGGTCTTGCAGTTGGAGATCTGACGACCGCGAGACTTGGAGCAACAACAAGGAGAAGGATCTGCGATCTGAAAGGTATGATATCTAAGTACTCGATCTGTAACTAGATCTAGGAAATGAGTTTTGTATTCTGTACTATTTGTTCTAGATTCACTTGAACTAGGGAGATCTGGCTCTCCTACAGTTGAGTGGATTGTCCGGTGACAGTCAGGATGGCTTCTAATACTTTGTTGGTAGACTCTACCTGACCATTGGCTTGCGGGTGATATGGTGAAGATTAACAATGTCTAATACCATATTTTTCAGTAAGCTCTTTCATCAACTTGGAGGTAAACTGAGATCCTTGAATGGTTCAATTTCCCTAGGTACACCGAATCGGGTAAATATTTATTCATATATAAAATCTACCACATATTTTTCTGTGGCTTGGAATGAGTCTTTAGCTTCCACCCACTTGGTGACATAGCCTATACATACTAGGATGTACTTCTTCTTGCAAGACACAGGGGAAATTGTCCCAACAAAATCTAGAGCCCATTTTTCAAAAGGCTTAATCATTACCTAGGGCTGTAAGGGAATCTCATCAAATGGCACAGGTCTACCCATTATTTGGCAACTGTCACATCCCTTGACATATTTAGCAGCATCTTTAAAAATGCTTGGACAATAATATCCAAAGTGTAACACTTTGTATGCTGTTATCTTATCAGAAAAATTCCCACCACAAGTTCCACCATGACATGCATGGAGGATCTCCGCCATCTCATCCTTTCGTACACATTGTCTAATAATAAGATCAGGACCAGTAAGAAAAATATCATTGTCCACCCAAGAATAATTAGAACTTTGAACTATGATCCTACGTTTCTCGGGTGGGGAGAGATGGTTTGGTAGCCTTCCAGTTGCCAAATAATTAGCTATGTCTGCACACCAAGGGGTTCGAATAGACACGGCGAACAAGTGTTCATTCAAAAATCTATCATCGACGGGACTGGCATTATTGTCAATTTGAATTCGAGAGAGAAATTCTACTACCACATTCTCTCGACTAGGATGATCAACAACAGTGATGTTAAATTCTTGTAATAAAAGAAGCCACCGAGTCACCCTACCATTGGTGATTGGTTTATTCATAAAAAATCTAATGGCGGAGTGGTCTGTGTGTACAAAAACTTCATATCCTGTGATGTAGTGACGAAACTTGTTGATGGCATAGACTACTGCCAGAAACTCTTTTTCAGTAACTGTGTATTTCGATTATGCAGGAGTCAAATTTTTGCTAGCAAAATAAATGGCATATGATGTTTGTCCTTCCTTTTGACGTAAAACTCCTCCTATAGCCATGTTGGAAGCATCAATGGATATATGGAAGGGAAGGGACCAATTGGGGCCCCTAAGTATTGGGGCCACTAATAGTTTTTCCTTCAAAGTTTCAAAGGCATGTTGACAAGGTTCAGTCCATTGAAATTCTGTATCTTTCATGAGTAATTTGAACATAGGTGCAGCTATCCTAGTGAATTTTTCAATAAAACGTCTATAATAGCCTGCATGGCCAAGAAAGCTCCTGACCTCCTTCTGAGTTTTTGGAGGAGTAAGATTACCAATTATTTCTATCTTGGCAGGATCCACCTTGATTCCTTGAAGAGAGACATGATGTCCAAAAACTATGCCCTCGGTTAGTAACATCTTAAATTTTTCATGACTAAGGGTTAAGTTCTTTTCTTAGCACCGAATAAGAACTATTTCAAGGTTATCAAGGGCTTCTTGGAAGGTATTACCATAAACTGTAAAATTATCCATGTAAACTTCTACACAGTCATGTAGAAGGTCAGCAAAAATTCCTAAGACTGCACACTAGAAAGTGGTAGGTGCATTACATAGGCCAAATGGAAACACTCTATAGGCATATGTCCCCAAAGAACAAGTAAAGGTTGTCTTGTCTTGATCCTCAAGTGCTATTAATATTTGGCTATATCTGTTATACCCATCAAGGAAAGAAAAACATTGTTTCCCAGATAAGTTATCTAACACCTGATCAATGAAAGGTAAAGGGAAGTAGTACTTATGAGTGGACTTGTTCAATTATCGAAAGTCAACAAAGATATGCGATTTCTCTGTAACTTTCTTTGGAACTACTACCAGAGTAGATACCCATTTACTGTTATAAATTGGGTAGATGAAACCAGCATTAAGGAGTTTTTGTAATTAATCTTTAAATATATCCTTTAGGGATGGATTCATTCTTCTCTAGGGCTTCCTGACAGGAGGTATGCTTGAATCTATGTAAATGTGGTGAATACAAGTATATGGGTGTATATCCTTCATATCGGCGTGTTCCCATGCAAATGCTCCAGTTTGACTTTTGAGAACTTTTAGTAACTATTTTTGCTGACTCTCATCTAAACCTGTATTTATATGTAAAAAAATTTCAGGACTAACCTCACAAGGTATGGTATAGGATCCTATATGTTCTTCGATTGTGAAGACACAAGGTGTACTTGTAAATGTTGAGAGGCTCATGTTTTCTTGGAATTCATCTCCAAAGATTTGGTCAAGTTGGGAAAAAGACTGAGGAAAGTCTATACATGTTGTGGAAGAGACAAATTGGTTCAACACATTCTCAGTATTTTGTTCTTGAAGTTCCCAAGTGAAATCACTAACAAGTGAAATTTCTTCCAAGTTCTCATCCCCAAAAGGACAATCTAACCAAAACAGGTTTTCGGTTACTGGTTGTGCTGGAGGGTATAAAGCGTGTTTTTTTGTAGACAACCCATCAGAGATGATCATCTCTCCATCCCTACATCCTATAAATGCATTAGTAGTGGCTAACCAAGGTCTTCCCATAATGATGGGGTGTCCTTTGGAAGGGTCCTTTGATTCTATGACCATAAATTCCACGGGATATTCCAATGAAGTCACTGATACAATGATATCATCTAGGATCCCAGAAGGCTGCACCATAGTGCGATCTGCTAATTCTAGCATTGTTGGGGTAGGGCGGAGAAACTGTCCTAAATGGAGAGTTTCTAAAACTGTGGTAGTCATTAGGTTAATAGCGGCCCTGGATCAATAAGTGTGTTTCCTATAGCAGTGTTATTGATCATAACAATTACCATAGGATTTCCTGGATTTGTATACTTTGGAATTCTAGGTTGGTTTTCTATGTAATCTGACATTTCACCTATGACATAAATTGTCAGAGGGTCTTTTTGCTTTTTACCTGGTCTTTTAATACAGAGTTCCTTTATCACTTTAATATAGATTGGTATATCTTTAATGGCTTGTAACAAATGGATCTTGATACAAATAGTTCTCAATTCATTGATGATATCATACTCTGGATAAGTTATAGGTTTTTCTATTACGAGATGCTCCAGATATGGGGGTGATTTTTCTCCTGTAATTACTTCTTTATGAGGATGGTTGTGTGTCGAATATTTAGGAATAACCCCATCTTCAAGAATGGCATCATTCAAAATTTCATTAGGCATGTATTCTTCTTCATTCTCTTCTCGTATAACAACTGATGATTTGGGTTGATCTTGCAGAACTCTTCCAAATCGCAGTTGAACCTCATGCACTGGTACGGTCGAAATGGAATACAATGGAAGAGGTAGCAACCCAATGCTGTTAAGATCTTGAGTTGGCTTGTTGTTAGGATTTGGTATCGGTTATGCAGGTAATATTGTGGTTCTTGAGGGATTCATGTTTTGGAAATGGTGAGGTTGATTTGTGATAGGGGGTAGTGAAGGAGGTACAAATCAAGGGAAGAGTTTCTAGATGTTAGGTTGGTAAGGATAGTTACGCATAGAAGGAGGTGGTTGAGCATATGCTTTTCCTCTCCATCCATGTGGCCATTGCTGTTGTTGAGCATTCTGAGGAGGGTACTAGGGTGGAAAATTTTTCCAACCTGAATTGTTCCATTGTTGAGAAGGTTGATAAGGATGGTAATAGGGTGGAAAATGTAATGATGGATCCTAATATGATGGTTTCTCTCTAGGTTTCCAAGGCCTCCTATATGTTTCACTAAACTTTCCACTCTTATATACAGCTTGCAACCCAAGCAAGGATGGACAGTTATTAGTTGGATGTTCTTCTGTACAAAGGTGACATGCTGAAACATTAGTCAATGGACATTCCCGTTGGGGATGTTTAGTTCTACACCTAGGAAAAAAAACACTCATTGTTGCACACTCTTCATCCTGTCTCCTTTTAGCTTGCAATGCATCTAATTGAGAACACATGGCTCCTAAGATATCTGTTTTAAAATTTTCTAATAGGTTTCTCAATTCTACCCTTGTAACTCCACTAGGACTAGATGTATTTCCTTTTAGGTTCCTAATATAAGATTCTCGAAAGTGTCTTCCACTTTTCCCTCTACTCCTAGAGTAATTCCTACATTGCTCACAAATATGTGTGAAAGACTTATGAGAGATGTCTCTTGCTGCCATGAGATTAAGGTTTTCTAAAAATTCTTCTGAGATTCTCTTAAGGAAGAGTGTTCTTACTACATCTTCCCTAAGATCACTATATTCGGATTTATGCAATACATAGTTAAATCTTTCGATATAGTCTTATAGAATCTCATCTTCAAGTTGTTGTATTTTAAAAATGTCATTACGAGAGTCCTTAGGTTTACAGTAATCTTGATATTTCCGTAGAAATGCAGTCTTCATGTATTCCTAAGTTCTAATACTAGATTCTCCTAACCCCATAAACCATTGAAGAGCAGGATCTTTTAATGTGGCAGGAAAAAGTTTTAGCTTTTGGCCATCTTGTAGGTAGTTATAGCTCCTACCCAAAATGTCAAATTCAAATAAGAATGTATCCGAATCCTCACTACTCTTCCCATAAAATTTTGGTAGTGAGGAGGGAGGGATATTTTTCATGGTTACATCTTGTGGAGTGTCTAATATAGGGAACCCAAAAGTACCTTCAGTTCTAACCTCTCCCTCTTCTTCCTCTTATCGAACATGATCTTCATTTTCATTCTCCATAGAAACTTGATTTCCAAAGAGAGAATACCTAGGTTTTTCCTTTCTTGGTCAATATGGGATGTCCCATCATTCTATTTTAGGGATAGTATTCCTCTTTTTAGGAGAGGAATTACCAGCTACATGGGAGTCTAGTTTTGAAGGTCCCACATTTGTTGTCTCAATCTGTGAAACAACTATGTTCACGAAATTTTCAAAAAGAGAGTCTACTTGTGCATGATCAACAAAGTTTACTAGGTTTGGACCATCTACTATTGAGAAGGTAGTGTCTTTGGGTTTTTAAGCTAATGGAGGGTTGAGAGGTTCTGATGATTTATATTTTTGAGTTTCTTCTTGTCTAATTTTAGTCTCAATATGAGCTTGAGGTTCTTGTAATGGTGTTTCTTTATGGACATACTTCTCTAATGTCTCTATGGTTCCCCCTAAATGGTTTCTAGAAAGGCTTTCCTTATCTTTTCAAGTAGTACTATCCCCTTTAGCTATTTTTCGATACCTCTTTGCTAAGTTAGTAGTTGCGGTGGCACGCCCCTCGTAAAGGTTAGTAGATATTTTAGTAGGAAGGCTAGTTTTAATGTATCTACCTTTTGAGTCTCTAGACCTATTCATTAAAACAAAGCTAAAATAAATTCTAATTGCATTACTACTATTGTTGGGTTTTGGGGATGCCTGTTATAATAGATGCGCAGGTTCTTACCTCTCGTCTTACTGCTCACCCGCCACTAGCCTATTTTTAAGTTTCAAAAAAGGAAAATTCTACCTATCACTAAGTTTTAAGAAGTAAAGTCTACCTAACTACAACAAAATTCTACCTATCTACAACTCCCCGGCAACGGCGCCAAAATTTTGGGTGTATTTACTATCTTAATGAATCACCAAATATTTAATTATCGACTACGGTTGCTAATCTTAGAGATATGGCACAATATATGCTGAGGTAGAAGAGTACCTAAGACATCGGCTCGACCGACCTTAGAAATGTTTAATAATGAAAAGATCGAAAGATCTTTCAAAATGAAAAACCGAGTCAAACTTCAGAAATACAACTACTAAACTGATTAGACCTAACTAAACCAATATATCAGAATAGTATCAATCTATACTAATCTACTCTATGAATAATAATTGAAAAGATAAAAACAACAATACTATTCTAGGAAACAAGACTTGATCAAAAAGCAAAAACTACTCTTATGAAAAATGGAAACTACTGATCAATCATTCAAACTCTAATCTAGGAATTAGAAAGGAATAACTATGAATAAGTTCGAAAACCTATCTATGAAATTATTCAGTTTACAACTAACTATGGAAACAAGAAACTATTATATCTTACAACAAGATTATAAACTACTTAATAAACTTAAGAAATTCAATAGTTAAACTATTCATGCATTCAACAAATACTCAAAACTAAACAAAACTACCTAACTCCATTCTCCTTGAGGATTATGAGGAAATGTGTCAAATGTAATAAGAATTGGAGAAAATGTATCAAAATGACTTTCAAATGTGACAAGGAAACAGAATGGAAGTAAATCTAGTTTAACTTCTACAAAGAGATGTAAGCTAAAAAGTGACCAATTACAACTAACTTTAAACATTGTAATATATTCTTTATCCATAAGCAAATGAATCTAGTTATGCTACCTAAGACTGATTTGAAAATGAGACGTTATTAACAACTAATCTATTAACAAGAAACCAAGAACATGTATTTCTAATGACTACATTGAAATCGAAGGGATGCAAATATCTATGCTATCCTACAAAAGTGAAGCATGTAATATAATTATCAACACAAGTTTAACGAAATCTAAGCATATGCAAATGACTTGGAAAATAAGTTTAATCTAGAATCAAGTAGAAAACTTAATAAAGATATTTACTTGAAAGTGAGTTTGATCTAGAAGCAAGTAGAAAACTTAATAAATATATTTTATTTCTGAATCATATCCTATCCTATGAACATCTTCATTAACTATGTAAATGAGAAGAGAAAATCCTATGCTTGAACTAAGAAACCATAAAAACTAATGTACTTTTGAAAGTGAAATTACCAAGCTAAATCCAAAATCAATCTTAAATAAAAATGGAGTAAACTAAACTAAGGATGGAATTAACGAGTTTTGGAACAATAACAAGCTAAGAAATCATATATAAAAGATCAATTACAGAAACATAATCTGAAAAGTAAACTAAAGCAAAGTTACGGAAATAAATAAAAACTAAGAATAGTTATTAAGCTTAATTGAAACTCTATGTAGTTCAAAACAAGGTCCTAATTACATATATGACTGCTGGTTAACTACATGAAATAATACAATTCAAAAACCTGAAAAACCAAACTTTAAACAAGCACGAAAATAAGACAGAAAATATTAAAGTCCGGATGACAGAGAATGATATAAACTATGAAAATGAGTAGCCTAAATGATTCTAACGCACCTTGGTTTATGCATTTTAATCTACAGTGCAAACAAAGCAGTAAATAAACTGTTTAAAGATGCAATAACAAGAAGCAACTACACTAATCTATATCTAAGGAGAGAGATCGTTTCCTATTGCATAATAAAGCAAATTAAAAGGTAAGTGAAGCTAATCTACATCTAAGGAGAATTAACAGAATTGAATCTAATTATGAATTGAACTTGAGACACTAAACTAATTAAACTCTATCTAATTGCAATGGAAAGACTAAAAGAAAGCTAAAGGAAACTATGCATGACCAGTCACTTTAAATTCTGAAAATATAAATTATATTAGCAGGAAGACATAAATTACAGGAAACAAAACAACATCTACAAGAAAACAATGTTAAATACATATACTGAAAAAGTAAACTACTTATCTGTAGCAAGGAAATAACAAAATATACACAATAAAAACCTCTGGTTGTTGAGGGGCCCTTCTCAGCAATCAAGGATTGACTAACTCAAATTATTCACCAATAGAACATGAATTTGATCATCAATAGCTAAAATCAGAAACTTGCATTAACTGAACCAAAAGTTACACAACGTTCTCTAGCTCTACGTCTATTCTCTCTACTAGCTGGCTAGCTAACTTCATTTCTCAACCAGAGACGTATTTATATAATTTTACAATAGGGGAGAATGTTGAACCTTTCAGTGGTCGACCTCTCTAAAAATAGGAGGTCTTAATTACTAAAGAAAACTACTACAGGATGGTTCATGACAGCACACAGTCCATCTCCCACAATCCGCACGCGTTGGTTCTCCTCACGTGAGCAACTGATGTGTTGTCAAGATGGGCGGACAAGAACTCGGATATTCTAGAATGAAGGCTCACGAACAATGAGGGCCACGTTGCCAACAGAACCCATGTCATGGTTTTTGCTTTAAGTGCCCCGGAATATTCCAGCCAACAAATCCGCAGGTGTGAATGAAGGGTTGAACGATTGTTCGAATGCGGTTGGGCGTCTTCAGCATGAACGTGCATCTGAATGAGAGTCCGTTTGAAGACCATATCCTGCAGAAAAAAATCTATTTTCCAAACAAGTCGAGAAATGATAGATTAATGTTAATAAACCACAAAATAATGATAATTAATCAAGGTTCATGTGATATTCAAATAAGTTCATACCATGGTTTGATTGGTGGTTTGAATGGAAGGAAGTATGAATTAATATGCCAAAAATGACAAAAGTAATGCTAACAGAGCACGTTTAATGACCAAAAATGATGACAAAATTGGGCATCAACAATCTTGAAGGTAGTAAATGGTGGAGAAGGAAGGCATCCCAATACTCTCAATCTGCAAGATGACAATCCCACTCTTCTCTTTGGTCACCATGTGGAAAATTCCTCAAAAATTGATGTCCCTCCTTTTTATATCAGTCTCAACATCCATGACAATATTCTGCATAATGCCATGTTTGATTCAAGAGCCTCCCATAACCTCATGCCAAGTTTAGCAGTGGAGAATCTGGGGTTAGAAATTACAAGACCTTATAAAGACATGTTCTCCTTTGATTCTAAAAGATTTCCATGTGTGGGATTATTAAAGACATGGTGGTCTCACTGTCTCAGATACCTCAGAAAAATATGATCATGGATGTAGTAGTGGTCGATATTCCACCTAAGTTTGGGATGTTGTTGTCCAGGTCATGGACTACAAAGTTGAAGGGAACCATGCAAATGGACATGTCTTATGCCACAATCCCCGTCTTTGGGGAAATCAGAAGGTTGTATAGGGAGCATAGGCTGTCATATGTGGTAAGAAACAAGGATATGCCTGATAACCACACCATATTTTCCATAGACATGGATGTAGGTTCCTCGATTCTATGCTATAATCTAGGTTCAGAAGAATAAAGTGCGAAAGCTTCCGAGTTACCTGAACCAAATGATGAGGCTAATGATAAGAATGCGGTGCAATGCCTAGACAACTCATCTAACATAGAGAATGATGGGAAACCAATGGAATAGGGAGGTAATGAGAAATCGGAATTGGAAACAGAGTCCATGACTGTTGATGTATATGTAACTTTAGAATGTATTTCATCTGTGTATTTTATATATATTTATTGTACCCTTATAAGAGATGTGTTATTCCTCTATAAGGAAGTGTCGTCATGTGGATTGACAAGTGTCGCAAGTGTGTGTACTTGCCGACGGGTTATTAGACCACCATGTGGGGTCGGCCCTGAATTATATATAATATAATGTGGATGTATCTAGATAGACAAGTTGGCCCCATAAGGTCACTGGGAAAAAAGGTTAGTATAAATAGAGATCGGAGATCTCTATTTTAGTCACTCGAAAAAGTAACTCACTCTCACTTGGAAAGTGGCGCATTAGTGAGGAGGAGGATCATTAGCTATCAGGAAACTATCTCAGTGTTATTTGGTTGTATTTTAGTTGAGCCATTGCTCTCTCTATCTCCGAGGAAGTTGTGGGGTTTTTCACCTTAGGGTTTTCCCCACGGAAACTCTGTGTCTCTTGTCTCTTATGCTTTTGATTCTTGTGATGCTTGTCATATTGTGATTGTCATACATTGATATACTGTATATGTTATTCTCTCAGCAAATATCCTATAGTATTGTGAATTAATACTCAAAATTTAACATGGTATCAGAGCTAACCTGAGAAGAAGACATTTTGCAGTGATGGAAGCTTGAGTTTCTTGTTTATTGGGTTTCTCTCCACAGATTTTTGAAAATCAGTATAGTAGATTGACTCTACTCATTAAGGCGCATCTATCTGTCCAATCAGAATTCAATTCCGAGCATTTTCAGATTTGGCCCTAAAAATTAGGGTTTCCACAAAAATAGATATTTCTGGAATCTGAAGGCACAGCTGGAAGCTCCTTGCAAAAATCAAAGTTTAGAGCTTTGGATCGAGATTTTTGGTTGGGTAGATCTCTGGGAAACTCAAACCCTAATTCAGGGCTCTCCCCAGTGAACCCAGGAGGACAAAAAGGCAATTCTGAAGGGCAAGACTTTACTGATCTCAAATTCTGAATGCACCAGGCTGATCAACTCACCAAGGCACATCTTTCTATCCTTTCATAAATTTGAAATTCACATTTTGAGTTTTGAGGGTTTCTCTAACAAACCCTAATCTGGGACCAGATCCAGTTTTCAGCATTTCAAGTGGTAATATCTAAATCTTTTTCTATTTCCATTTGAAGTACTCTTTAAGATGTCTCTCCACACCAAGCTCGAGGATAATCTTGAATGGGCTGATAACTTCCGAGCCTAGAAGTATAGGATTGGGTTAATCCTGGAAGAGAATGAGTTGGACTCATATGTGAAAGAAGACATCCCTATCCCAGAGGATGAAGAGGCCAAGGCATTGCATAAGAAGAACTTGGTCAAGGCAAAGAGAATCATTGCTAATTCCATCAAAGACCATCTCATACCCCATGTGTCTTCTCTTAATACACCTAAGGAGATGTTTGAATCTTTGACTAAGCTATTTGAAGGGAAGAACATAAATCGAAAGATGACCCTGTGGAACCAATTGAAAGGAGTAAAGTTTAAGAATGGAGAAACCATTCAATCTTATTTCTCAAGAGTCTCCCAGATCAAGGAACAACTAGAAGCAATGGATTAAATGGTGGAGAATGGTGAAGTGGTGATGACCACTCTAAATGGCCTACCCAGGTCATGGGATTCCTTCATTCAAGGAATTCGTGCAAGGAAGAAGTTGATCTCATTCAATAGATTGCGGGAAGAATGCTCTCAAGAAGAAGCTAGACTTATAGCTCGTGAGGAAAAGATGGGAGGTGAAGATCAAGCTCTTGCAGCCCACACCAAAAGAAGCAAAACCAAGAAGGAGCACCCTCGCCACAATAGATCCTATCAAAAGAGCAAGAAGGACCTAAGATGCTTCACATGCAATGAGAAGGGTCATTTTGCCTCAGATTGTCCCAATAACAAAAGGGATAATAACAATAATAAGAAGAAGAAGGGCAGCAAAAGAAGGTTTCATGCTCGTACTGCCGAAGATGATGAACCCCCAAAGAAGAAAGCTAGGGAAGAAAGTGATAGTGATGATGACTCATCAAGTGAAGAAGAATATGTTCTGATCTCTGCTCTTACAGGTACTATCTCTCATGGTTGTAATGATTGGTTGATTGATAGTGGGGCTTCCAAACACATGACTGGGTTTAAGGAATCTTTTGTGAACCGATCTGAACATGAATCACCCCATAAGGTGAAACTTGGGGATGATTATCAATACCCAATCAAAGAAAGTGGTGAAGCCTCCTACAACCTAGATTCTGGAAAATCTTTGAAGATGAAAGAAGTCCTTTATGTACCTGGGATCAAGAAGAACTTACTATCCATCTCTGCATTGGATGCAAAAGGTATGAGGGTTGCATTTGTGGATGGACAAGTCCTAATGTGGCCAAAGGGAATGAACATAGATGATGCAGTAGTGATTGGATGGCAAGAGGGAGGTTTGTATAAATTGAAGGGACAACCTGAACATGCCATGGTACATGAATCCATGGAGCCAAGTGAACTTTGGCATAGAAGACTTGCTCATATGCACTATAGAGCACTTCCAATTACAAGCAAGGCAGTAGAAGGTATTCCTGAAATCAAGACCAAACAAGAAGGTGTTTGAAAAGGATGTGCAAAGGGTAAGAACATTAAGAAGGCTTTCCCAAGCAGTGAAAGCAAGGCAAAAGACATCCTGGAAATCATCCACTCAGATGTATGTGGTCCTATGTCATCAAGTTCTCTAAGTGGGTATGTTTACTATGTCTCATTTATTGATGACTTCTCCAGGAAGACTTGGGTATATTTCTTGAAGAACAAAGATGAGGTGTTTGATAAGTTCAAGGAATTCAAAACCTTGATGGAGAACCAAACTGACAAGAAGATCAAAACATTCAGATCCGACAATGGTGGAGAATTCACCTCAAATGACTTCAAGAAGTTTTGCAGTGATTTAGGGATTAAGAGGGAGTTGAATGCTCCCTATAATCCTCAACAGAATGGAGTTGCAGAAAGGAAGAATAGAACTATCATGGAAGCAACAAGGGCAATGCTACATGACCAGGATCTACCTATGCATCTATGCGTAGAAGCAGCTAGAACAGCTGTATATGTGCAGAACAGAACACCCCACAAGATATTGGACAACAAGACACCAGAAGAGGTCTTTTCTGGTAAGAAACCTGAAGTCAGCCATCTCAGAATATTTGGTTGTCCAGTATACACTCATGTCCCAAAGGAAAAGAGGACTAAACTAGATCCTTCAGGAAAAAAGGGTATCTTTGTGGGTTACAGTGAAAGCTCGAAGGCCTATAGAATATACTTTCCAGGGTTCAAGAAAATTGATGTCAGCAGGGATGTAACTTTTGATGAAAACTCAGCATTCATCAAATCAAGGAAGGCACCTATCGAAGTTTATGAAGAACCTAAGGAAACTAGATTTCAAGACACTACCATGACTGAAGCAGTTCCATAAGTTGTTCGTGAGTTTGAAGATCCGCAAGAACCTGTAGATCCACCCCGTGAGGATAACTCTCACAAGAGGAAACCTGCATGGGCTAGAGAGCTCATTCAAGATGCAGAAAGATTTGGCATTCCAGAAGAAGAACACAGAGCAAAGAAGAGAACCAGATCACATACCAGTTATGTTGCTTTACTCTGTGACATTATGAACAAAGAGCCTTCCAGTTATGAAGAAGCAGCAGAAAAGAAAGAATGGAAGGATGCCATGGTTGAGGAATACCAATCAATAATGAAGAATGATGTTTGGGATGTTGTCCCAAGACCTAAGGAGAAGTCTGTTGTGACTTCCAAATGGATCTTCAAAATCAAGCATGCTGCAGATGGCAGTGTGGAGAAATACAAAGAAAGATTCGTAGCTCATGGATTCTCTCAGAAAGAGGGAATAGATTATGAAGAAACTTTTGCACCTGTAGCCAAGTATACTTCCATCAGAACAGTACCTTCCCTGGCTGCAGCTATGAAATGGAAAATACACCAGATGGATGTCAAGACTGCTTTCTTGAATGATGTAGTTGAAGAGGAAGTATATGTGGAGCAGCCACTCGGTTTTGAAATACATGACAGGGAGTCATATGTGTGCAGATTGAGTAAAGCCTTGTATGGATTGAAGCAAGCTCCCAGAACCTGGTATGGTAGGATGGACAGTTTCCTATCTAGTTTTGGCTTTACCAAGAGTAAAGCGGATTCCAACCTTTACTACAAGGTTGAGGAAGGGAATCCTGTGATTCTACTCCTGTATGTGGATGACCTATTTGTAACAGGAGATGACAGACTGATTGCAGATACTAAGAGGAAGCTTGCTGTTGAATTCGATATGAAAGATTTGGGAATGATGCACTATTTCCTAGGTATGGAGGTTTGGAAAAGTGCAGGTGGGATCTTCCTTGGTCAAGGGAAGTACATAGTAGATATCCTGAAGAGATTTGGGATGATGGATTGCAAGGCCATGGCCACACCTATGGCATCGAATCTGAAGCTTCTATGTGATGTTTCATCTGAGCCGATTGATGTCTCTATGTATCGTCAGATATTTGGGTCCTTGATGTACCTGACGAACACAAGACCAAACATTTGCTTTGCTGTGAACACATTGAGTCAGTTCCTAACAGGTCCGAGGAGTGTTCACCTGATTGCTGTAAAGCATGTTCTGAGGTACCTAAAGGGTACAGTGGATTACGGGCTCAAGTATGAAGCGAATCAAAAGTTTAACCTGTAGGGTTATGTTGATTCAGATTGGGCTGGAAGTGCTGCAGATAGGAAGAGCACATCTGGGTGTTGCTTCAGTATGGGATTAGGTGTGATCTCTTGGTTCAGCAGGAAGCAGTCTTGCGTAACACTGAGTACAGCTGAGGCAGAATATGTTGTAGCCTGTTCAGCTAGTTGTGAGGCAGTATGGATACGGAAGCTACTGTCTGAGTTATTTGATCTCTCGTTGGATGCTACTGGTATCTTCTGTGATAACTAGAGTTGTGTGAAGCTATCCAAGAACCCATTGTTTCATGACAGGTCGAAACACATAGAGATCAAATATCACTATATCAGGGATATGGTGTAGAGAGGAGCTGTGAAGCTCCTGTATGTTACGACGGACGAGCAGGTTGCAGATGTGCTGACGAAGCCACTAGCCAGAGTGAAGTTCGAGTACTTCAGAGAGAAGCTTGGCATTCTTCAGATTGAGGACACTTCAAGGAAGAAGTGATGGACACATTTGCTGAAGCCATTCCAAGCATGTTGGAAGGAGGATCCTTCACATGGCTGTGGATATAAGCACTGTATGATGAGCATCAGGATGATGTTCTGGTTTCTGCTGTATATGATCAGTTGGATCATTTTTTTATATGTATGTATGCATCATGTTGGATGTTGGATATGATCGGTTGGATCATTTTTATGTATGTATGTATGCATCATGTTGGATGCTGGATATGATCGGTTGGATCATTTTTATGTATGTATGTATGCATCATGTTGGATGCTGGATATGATGAGATGGATCATTTGTATGTATTCTGTATATGCATCATGTTGGATGCTTGGACCATGTATATGTATATGTATCAGGTGGATACATTGTATGATCAGGTAGATCATGTATATTGATATGTATCAAGTATGATCAGGTAGATCATGTATGTTGATGGATACATTGTGTGGATCATGTATCTATGTATCAGGTGGATACACTATGTATGATGATATGTATCAGGTAGATACTTGGTATGCATCAGATGGATGCATTGTATGATCAAGATGATTATGGATGACGAGCTTCTCCAGATGATATGCAACAGGATGCTGTAGTGATGATGATCAGGGTGATCATGTGTACATCAGGATGATGTATGGTGAGTATCAGGTTGATACTCTGTGGCCATGGAACAGGTTGTGCAGATAAGCATGTAATTTGTGCCCTGGGAGATTTGCAGATGGTCTTTCGAGGTTTTTCCTATGGCATGTAATTCAGTGCCCTGGGACATCTAGCAAATGCTCTTTCAAGGTTTTGCTTGGGAGGACATATAATTTGTGCCCTGGGAGATCTGCAGATAGTCTTTCGAGGTTTTGCCTATGGCATGTAATTTGTGCCCTGGGATATCTGGCAGATTCGCTTTTGAGGTTTTGTCCTATGGCATGTAATTTGTGCCCTGGGAGATCTGATAGGTTGAGCTGTGTGCTCGTAATCAGTCCTGGGATGCTCTTTCGAGGTTTTTCCATGACCACATGTAATTTGTGCCCTGGGAGATCCGATAGGTTGAGCCTTGTGCTCGTAATCAGTCCTGAGATTCTCTTTCGAGGTTTTGTGGTGGGGTCACATGTAATAAGTCCTGGAGATCTGGACAGGATGAAAAAGGCCTTAGATGCTCTTTAGGGTTCTTGCTAGTCAAGAGACTCTTTTAAGGTTTTGTGACGCACGTAATAAGTACTAAGATTTCCACAGTATGGCCAGTGATGATGAAGACCTGCAGGTGGTGGGCCTACATCCAGTATGAAAAAGGATTGGCTCTGTATAACTTCCTATGACGAGTAGAGTCAGAGATTGGTTGAGATAGCAGTAGCAGTGACGATGATGATGATGATGCATCGATGACGATGATCCAGAGAAGAAGACTTGTCTAGCAGATTCGTGTCGGGAAATACCTTCCTAGTTAAGAGGGAGTGTTGATGTATATGTAACTTCGGAATGTATTTCATCTGTGTATTATATATATATTTATTGTACCCTTATAAGAGATGTGTTATTCCTCTATAAGGAAGTGTCATCATGTGGATTGACAAGCATCGCAAGTGTGTGTACTTGCCGATGGGTTATTAGACCACCATGTGGGGTTGGCCCTGAATTATATATAATATAATGTGGATGTATCTAGATAGACAAGTCGGCCCCATAAGGTCACTGGGCAAAAAGGTTAGTATAAATAGAGATCGGAGATCTCTATTTTAGTCACTTGGAAAAGTAACTCACTCTCACTTGGAAAGTGGCGCACTAGTGAGGAGGAGGATCATCAGCTATCAAGAAACTATCTCAGTGTTATTTGGTTGTATTTTGGTTGAGCCATTTCTCTCTCTATCTCTGAGGAAGTTGTGGGGTTTTTAACCTTAGGGTTTTCCCCACGGAAACTCTGTGTCTCTTGTCTCTTATGCTTTTGATTCTTGTGATGCTTGTCATATTGTGATTGTCATACATTGATATACTATATATGTTATTCTCTCAGCAAATATCCTATAGTATTGTGAATTAATACTCAAAATTTAACAATGACCACCCCAAAAAAAGAATATCACTGGTTCATGAGGTTCGATGGGGCTTTGAACAAAGAAGGAGCTGGAGCAGGGATATGGATCATCCCTCCAGACGAGAGAAATGCATGTTCCAGGTTTCATAATTTCAAACTAATGTACTCAAAGATCTGAAAGCTAAGAATATCAAGGTCTATGGAGATGCAAATCTAATAATACAGCAGGTGAAAGGAAACTATGAGGCTAAGCATCCCAGGTTAAAATCTTACAAGAATTTCGTGTGGGACATGTTTGAAAATTTCTTTCATAGTGCATGATATATTTTTCATTCCCAGAGAGCAGAATATAGTGGCAGACACTCTAGCCAGTTTTGCAAGCAGATTTGAGCTCCCTACTTATCTTGCCAGAACTCACATGATTAATATGAGGCATAGGCCTTCTGTCCCAGAAATCACTAAGCACTAGAAAATATTTGAGGATGACCAGTGGATAAAGAAGTTTCTGGAGATGATTGGGGAATTTTCCGATATCCAGATTGATCAAGAGGACTATGAAGGGGAGGAATGGGAACCTGACCCACCAGAGCTCAAAATAGCTATGGGAGGCAAAGAGATTTTGTAGCTAAAGAGAAACTACATATTCAAAGGGATGGTCCCTATGGAAAGATTGTTTGATGAAAATAATGTAGACAGAGATCATAAGGTGGCTCAAAACCCAAAAGAGGTAGAAGACTGTAACATTGGGAGCGATGAAGAACCCAAAATTGTCAAGCTATCGAAGTCTTTGGCCCCGGGTATCAAAAAGGACTATATGGATTTAATGAGAAAGTTTTTTGATGTGTTCGCATCGTGCTATGCATATCTAAAATAATATGACACGACTGTCATCCAACATACCATACCAGTCAAGATAGGGGATAATCCATTCAGGAAGAAGTTGAGAAGGATGAATCCCATACTGCTCCCGCTGATAGAAAAAGAGGTAAAAAGGTTGTATGAAGCCAAAATAATAGTCTCTTTGAGGTTTTCACAATGGGTGGCCAACATAGTCCCAGTAAGGAAAAAGAATGGTGAAATCAGGCTATGTATTGACTTTAGAAATCTCAATAAGGTGTCCCTAAAGGACAACTACCCCTTGCCAAAAATGGACAACATTTTGCATAAGGTGGTAGGGGCAGGAAGAATGTCCAAGATGGATCAATTTTTAGGATACAAACATATTAAGGTAAATCTAGGAGATCAGAGCAAGACATCCTTTACCACACCTTAACGAACTTTCATGTATGCAAAGATTCCCTTTGGTCTATTGAATGCAGGGGCGACCTTATAAAGAGCTATGGACATAGCTTTTGCAGGATAGAAAGACAAATTTGTAGTGGTTTACATGGATGACATCATAGTATATTCTAAATTTGATGCAGAACATCTGAAGCATTTGCACCAAGTGTTCATCAAGTGCATGAAATTTGGAATCTCCTTGAACCCTAAAAAGTCTAACTTTGTCATGCAAGAGGGAAAGCTATTGGGCCACATAATATCTGAATATGGGATCAAAATCAACCCAGACATAATAGATGCAATACAGACAATTTAACTCCCCAGGACTAAAAAGAAAATTCATTTTTTTTCTATGCACAGTGAATTTCATAAGGAGGTTTATTCCCAATTTTGCGGAGATCATGAGCTCCATAACCTTCATGCTTAAGAAGGATACTCAGGTCATATGGAATGCCGAGGATAGGAAATCATTTGAAGATATAAAGAGAGCAATTATGGAATCCCCTGTACTGATCATCCCAGATTTTGACAAGGATTTTTTAATGTTTTCTTTTTCCTCTAAGCATTCCATAGTAGGTGTGATTTTATAGAAAAATCAGGAAGGAGAGGAGCAGCTTATAGCCTTCTTTAGCAAGGCTCTTAGAGATGCTGAGCTCAAGTACAAAATTATGGAGAAGCAAGACTATTCCATGATCAAAACTCTGAAAGATTTCAGGGTTTATGTTCTACATTCCCATGTTGTGGCTTATGTTTCTAACGCTGCTGTGAAAGATATACTGACACGACCTAATCCAAAAGGTAGAAGATCAAAGTGGATAGCTACGCTACTGGAATATGATCTGGACATCAAACCTACTAAGATTATTAAAGGGAAAGGCTTGGACAGACTCATGGCTGATTCAAATTGGGATTCAATGAGTATGAACCTGTTGTCACATGTGTAGGGAGAAACTTCCCAATATCCACTACCTTAGGTATCAAACAAATTCATGTCCTCTCCTTAGTATTCTGATGTTGTATATGTTTTGCAGAACTTGCAAGAACCCCATGAGATGGGAAAGAGAAAATCTAGATCCACCAAGATGAAGGTTGTGAAATACTGCATACTGAGTGGTTGTCTTTATTGGAAAGACCTTGGGGGTGTCCTCTTGAATTGCATAGTGGAATATGAAGCCAAAGAAACATTAAAAGAGTTTCACAAAGGATTATGTGGAGGGAGTCATTATTGGAAATCCATTGTTAACAAAATTATCAGGGAAGGGATCTATTGGCCTACTATGTTCAAGGATGCTTATAAGGAAATAGCTAGCGACCATGAATGCCAAGTATTTGAAGGAAAGAGGAAGCTCTTGTCATTGCCTCTGAAACAAATATCGATGGAATCCCTTTTCCAGCAGTAGGGGCTTGACTTCATTGGTGAAATTTTCCCCAACTCCTTAGGGAAGCACAGGTGGATACTGACTGCCACTGATTATTTCACCAAATGGTTCGAAGTAGTACCTACTAGACAAGCCACATATACAGTCATTATCAAGTTTGTGGAGGAGAATATCATGTCTAGGTTTGGGTGTCCTATTAAGATAATCACTGATAATGCACAGGATTTCAAATCCAAGAAGATAGTCAAATTCTGTGACAAGTTCCACATCAAATTGGGCCATTCTACTGCTTACTACCCCCATGGAAATGTATTGGTAGAATCCTACAAAAAAAGTCTGGTGAGGATAATCAAGATGTTGCTGCAAGAAAATAAAAGGGCTTGGCACACCAAGCTGACCCTTTCCCTATGGGATTATAGGATCACCTCTAAAAGGTCCATTGGAACTTCTCCTTTCAAATTAGTATGTGGAACAGAGGTAATATTCCCTAACTCCCTCAGAGGGCCTACGATGAGATTGATACAGGAGAAAGAGGAAGATCCAAACCCAATTATGAGGAGGACTAATTAGTTGGTGGAAGTGCAAGAAATTAGAGAAGGGGTGCTGGCTGAAGCCATGAAAGCTCATAATCGGATCAAGAAAACATTTGACAGAAAGACCAAGGAGAATGATTTCCATGTGGGAGATCTGGTATTAAAATGGTATGCTAGAAGGGAATACCAGGACCAAAAGTTTGATAACCTTTGGCAGGGGCCCTATACAATCACTACCTACCATGGGAATAATCCTTTCTTCCTACAGGATGAAGATAATGAACCAATTGGCAAGGGATCCATCAATAGGAAATTATTGAAGAATTATTTCAAGTGAAAAGTAAGTCCGTCAGCCCACCCCCATTGTACATTGTCATTTTTTATGTTTTGTTAGTCGTGTTCCAATTTTGTGATATGAAGAAGGAAAAAGAGGAAGGGAATAAGGGCCACTAGTCTACATGTTCTTGCTACCTCACAGGGAGGATAACATCCCCGGTTTGAGCCGCTGTTAACACTTAGTATGGTTTCCACCAGGGAAGGTGAAGGAAAGCCCCTCCCCAAATCCCCAAGGTCATTCATTGACTAGTTACATCAAGTAATGAATCAGGAAACAAAAAAATGGCTAAGTGTCAAGAAAATCCAATCCAAATGACCAAGCCGCGGTGAGAAAATGAGAAAATACAAAGCAATATGAGCTTCTTCTGCAACCAAAGAATATTGGATGGTTAAGATCGAGGAGCGGATCAGATCAATGATTGAAAATGCGTTCCGCAAGTCAATTCCTGAGTTTTGTATCCGCATTGCGGAATGAAAATTCCCAAATAATGCAAGGATAAGTTTCTACATTCCGCAACCCGCATTGCAGATTGTGGATTGTGGAGCGACAATTTTCCAAATGGCGAAAAAGTAAGTTTTTGCATTTTGCATTCCACATTGTGGATTACGGAAAGGTGATTCTACAGAAAGTAGGAGACTGAAATTCCAATCCGCGCATGACACGTTGCGGATTATGGATTGCGGAAGGGGAAATTGTGGGGAGGCCATTGCGGAAAGGTCATTGCGGAAGGGTCGTTGCGGAAATACTGTTGCGGAAGGTAAATTGCGGATCAAGAAAAAATTTGTAGAGCAAATTACAGTCATGGGGAACGGATATTTTCACAAAGGAATGGTGCGCTTGAGAACAACGAAGGGGGCCTATTTTAGTTACCTATCCTAATCTATCGAAAATGGCTTGATCTGTAGGATGAACAGGTGGCTTCCACGACCCAATGATTCACTGCCATCACAAGCGATACTTCTCCTCCGTGCATGGCAGAATTAGAGGTTGTTGCTTCAAGCGGCCCAGTTAGAGCAGCCTCATCATTACCAATCCAAGTTTGTTTAGAATCAGTTAAGATATTTTGATGTTTTGTAAGCCTATAAATGCAAGGTCCAAAGTAGACCAAAGGGTTGGAAGTTTTTTTTCAGAGAGATTACTGCTCTGCACTTGTATTAAACTAGGCCTCTTAATTCAATGAGAAAATCCGATGTTGGAGCTTGAGATTCCTGTGATGTGTGTTTTGATGTCTATTATTTCCTGTGTATGTATACTTGTTCTGTATTTCCATTAATTGTTTACTTTTGCAGTACCTAAAGATCAAGATTACATGGTATGGAATTCATACGCACATGCTCAAGATGCATATGACTAGGTATTCCACCCTTTCCTCTTGAATTTGCATGTTAGAATTCATTCTTAAATGCTCTATCCTTGTGTCTGAACTTGTATCCTTCCTCTACCTTCACCTGTCGATTACTTTGACGTGATCCATATCTACCTTGCCTTCTGCCCCTGCAATCGCAGTCCAAATATGCCATTGATGATAGTAACCCACCGAAGTTGACTCCATGCCCAATTGTCCTCTTGTTATTAAGTCCAACCAACCAAAACCCCCTTTTAATTCATTGTTTGAAGGTCTATCGAACACTTTGACCGATATCCCATACCATTCAAGCTGCATACTATTGCTCGAAGCACAAAAGGGAGGTCCCTCCCCGCGGTTGAAAAGGCTAGTTTCCATCCACTAAATATTGGTTTGCAACAATTACCCCATGGTATTCCCTGCCACAACCTAGGAAAATCTTGGGTGATAACACCTTCCAAGGCCAAAATTCCCAAAACCTTATGAGCTAGTTCATTGCATGGAATATTTTATTTTCAAGAAAATATTGGGTACTAACATCGGCTCCATGGGGACAGGATGATCCTTTGTAAGCTTCTGAGGACTATAGGCTAGTTTCTTCTTCCATTGGGATATGGAGTCTTGCCTTTGGAAAATTGTTGATCACATTGAAACATTTGTTAGATCCACAATTATTTATTTACATTGAGTTGGAAATGATAGGAAATAAAATGTTGTAAATTGCAAAATGGACCACTACTCTACTATGTACAAAATCCTTTCTTCCATTATGTCTTTAGTATAGAAAAGACCTCTTTAGAATCCCTCCATTGAAATCAACTTATATTAGTTCTCCTTCCAGTTCATGAAGCTTGTAGGTGTTGTTTTCCAAAACTTCGGCAATGACATATGGGGCTATCCATATATTTACAAACATGCCATGTTTTCCTTTGTATTCCCTTCTTGCATTCCATTTCATGAATAAATATCCATGGTGGGGATCTATTTCCAAGGCCTTCTTATAAAAAAAATTATTCATATTGATTTGGTGTTCTTGTAGCTTTAAAATTACCTGCTCTCTTTCCTGTTGAAGCTCTATTAATTTGTATATCCTTCTTACCTTGTTGTTTTGTTTTTTCTGCTTCATGTTGGATGATCTTGAGTATTGGTAATACCAACTGAATTGGAAGGACTACTTCTGTCCCATATACCAATTGAAAATGAGATGTTGCAACTGATCTTTTAACACGTATCCTATCATCCCATAAGGCATACCTGAAGTTCACATCCCAATATTTTTTATTTTCTGTCAACATCTTTTTGATAATTCTCAGCAAATTTTTGTCAGATGACTCAGCCAAGCCATGTTCCTGAGGGTAATAAGCAGTTGAATGGCCTAGTTCAACATTATACTTCAGGAATAATTCCACCATTTTAGTAGACTTGAAAGCAGGGGTTTTACCAGTGATGATTTTTCTTGAGCATCCGAATCTTGAGAAGATGTTTTCTTCTAACAAATAGATTATCACATTTTCATTACCTAACCTGGTGGGAATAGATTCCAGCCACTTTGTAAAACAATATGTAGCAATCAAGATCCATATGTGTTGATTGCTAGAATTAGGATTAATCTCTCCAATAAAATCCAAACCCCATTATTGAAAAGGGGTTGATCTAAAAATAGGCCTTAGCGGAAATTTTTTTAACTTCTGCTTTCCTGAAAGCATTTGACAGTCCATACATTTACTCATAATATTATTAGTATCAACAAATATTTTTTTCCAATAATAACGAGCTCTAAGGACTTTGTATGTTGTAGCTCTCCAAGCATGATGACCTCCACAAAAACCTTTATGCATCGCTGTGATGATTCCTTTTGTTTCTTCCTCAATTACATAGTTCAAAAATATCCCTTGGGGATCTTTCTAGTCCAAATATTCATCCAATATTCAATATTTAACTGCCTTCAATTTGAGTGGCCTTGCTTGTGATTTGGTTAAATAATCAAGACATTTTAAATTTGTCAAAAAGTAAACAATGTCTCCATGCCACTCATATTCTTGAAATTTCTTGTTTACCTTCATTGTATCATCCTGGGAGTATTGAATGTATCCTAGCTTCTCTTCTTCTATCAATTCTGAAATCAAATTTAAGTCCAATGCCTCACAATTTGACTCAACCAACAATTTGGCTAATCCATGGCACTTCACTAGTTTGGTGGGTTTGATTTCTAGATCATACTCCTGAATTTTAGAAATACACTTTCCTCTTCTACCTTCACTGTCAGTTTGAAAAAAATATCTTTAACTGTGCTATGTGGAACATATGCAATTATCTGAGAATGTAAAACATAACACCTGGAATATTTCAAATATTTGACCATGGTATGGGCTTGTTTATCCATGAGATTGTATTTTAATTCGGCATCTTTGAGAGCTTTATTGAAAAAGGATATGGGTTGTTCATGTCCATTACAATTCTTTTGCAAAAGCACAAATGCAATTGTATGAGAGGAAGCAAAACAAAATATCAAAAAAGGATTCATAGAATTAGGACTAATCAGTACTGGTGTCTCCCCAATGGATTTCTTCAATGCTTCAAATGCTTCCTTTGCTTCATTATTCCATTTTACTTCATTTCCTATTTTGATCATGTTGGTAATGATTTTGATCAACTTAGCAAGATTAGGAATAAATATTCTCAGGAAATTTATCCTTCCTATAAATGATTGTACTTCCTTCTTATTTATGGGGGTCTCAATTTCCTGTATGGATGCTACTCCCTCAAGATCTATTTTGACTCCATCTTTGGTTACTATATGCCCTATTAGCTTACCTTCTCTTAAAGTAAAAATGGATTTCTTGGGATTCAAAGAGAGGCCATGTTTTATGCGCCTTTTGAAATCATACTTAAAGTGTGATAGATGTTCATCATTAGTCTTGGAGAACACAGTCAGATCATCAAGGTATATAACTATGAATTTTTTTCTTTCTCCAACAAATTCTATGTCCATGGAACGTTGGAAAGTGGCCCCTGCATTCATTTTCCCAAATGGAATATTATCATACATAAGTGCATTGTGGTGTTAAATGATGTTATTTCATGTGTTATATCTATTGTTATGTTATGCTTGTTAAGCTCTAGATTATTGAAATGATGATTTCATGAACTTGCTCATTAGGAAGTAATGTATGAGCCTGAATAGGAGACTGAATGCATAGTTGAATGCGTCATCCTTTACATGAGTGTTATGTGTATCTAACCTTGTAGGTTGTTGATGTGTTAAATAGATTAGTTCCATTATATGTGTTTATTTATGCATGGTATTCACCCTGAAAAGATATGGATTTACTTCACCTGGACTTAGGGAAAGAAGGGGATAACCCCTTATGTGTTTCAAAACCCCTCTATGGGTTAGGTGAAGGGATAAGTCATGGAAGGAAGGTGTTTGAGTCCTTGGTAGAAGGATAAAGGAACTTAGGTGAGGTTATGGACAAAGTTTCAGTTGGAAACATGGCAAGGTTGGAGTGCTCAGTTGGGGTGGGGCTTGCACCATTGGATAGATATCTGCAAGAGCTTTCCAATGGTATTGGCCTTGTCCAATTTTGACCAAGGATGAGGGAGTTATCACCCTCTGAAGTTTTCCTTAGAAGATTGTTGGAGCAGGGGTATGTGGTCCAGACCTTTCGGCATCTGCAAGGACCTTTCCACATCCGCAATGAGGAGTGTGTATTGTAGAGGTTAGGGATGGTTCGTTGGAGCGACGTGGTTGGACTTCCTCCTTTCCACATCTGCAAACTGGATTGCAGGTTGTGGGAGTCGGAAGAACGAGCCCAACAGAAATGGAACATGTGAGTTCCTCCTTTCCGCATCCGCAAGGTGGGATGCATATTGCGGATGTCGAAAGGTCGACTTCCATAGAGCAGGCGAATTGGACTTCTGCATTTCCGCACCCTCAAGCGGGTTATGTAGTGTGGACTGCGGGAGATAAATTTCACTAGGGTTACGAATATGGTTTTCTGAATTCTGGAACGCATAACATGGGTTTCGGATTGCAGAATTGCGGAGGAGGAAACTCTTCAGGATAGCGAAAGAAGGACTCTGAATCTTGAGTTCGGCATGAAGAATGCGAAACTACGGACGGTGGACGGGTAAAATTCAAGAATGAGAATTGGCTTACGGATTCATACTTACGCATTGCGTACTATGGAAGTAGGTAGAGCTAGTTCATTGGGGAGGTGGATTTGGAAACCTAATTTTTGAATCCCCACTACGGGTTGTGGATCGGAGCCCATTGCGGTTGTGTGTGAAATGGAAGAAATTGGAGAAAAACAATGTAGAGAGGGTCTTCCATGGCCTCTGAATGCAACCAGGGAGGACGGGAAACGTGACAAGATATGAATGTGGTGTGCCCTCCTTCTTTTATAGTCTGGGTGAATTTTTGAGCAATTTAACTTTCCAATAAACCTCATTGGCCTCCTCTAATGCGCCTTCCTTGACTGAGTTCCATCTTTTTTTTACTCACTAGATTTTCATCTTTTTGGAAACTGCGCACTCCTGGTTTTCTGGATGTTTCCTTCTTTTTACAATTGGATATATTTTTTTCTTTTTGGAAAATATGCCCTCCTTATCTTTCTTGATGTATCCTGCTTTTCCTCACTTACCTACTTTATGCACTTTCCTTCTTTATGCACTGCTTTTCTCAATTTCATCTTTTTTGCTTTACTCTGCATTTTCTTTCACTTTCCTCTTTGGTTGACAACTCACTAATCCAACCTTGTATCCTTATGCACCCTTGTCATCATCCAACTCATCATCGCATGAAATTAATAATTAAAAACAAAAATAATAATTACATCATCTTCAATTTAATTAATTGAAACAACTATAGTCTGAATTTTTATTCCTAGTTAATTTAATTGCCTAGGGTAATTTACCAATGTGATCCCCCTCATCAATTAATTAATTGACTTTCACTAGGATCCATGGGTTTTTAAGATGACATTGGTTTCTTCCTGGTGCTTGAAAAAATGGGAACATGGCAGTGGATAATGGTGTCAAAAATGTCTGCCTCATTGTCATAAACATGTTCTTCTCTAGAGAAGTGGGCAATTGGAATCGTGACCTTGGAGTTAGGTGCCATTGGTTTCTCCGGTTTATAGTGTTAGGGAATATAGATGGTAAATACTGGCTAAATTAGGGCTTTCTGAAAATAGGGCTCAAGCAAACTAATAGTAAAAACAAAGATTACAGTAATAGTGACGATCAGAAGTGGCAGATGAATACCTGTTTGACACTTGAAGGCTGACCTAGAACAAAGGATGTTGAACTGGACTGGTATAGCTCGTGTAGCGATGACTTGGTAAGTTTGTTGTTGAGGGAGTGTGCTTCTTGGATGTAAGAAAAATAATAAACTATTAGAGTTGGTTTATAAATCTTTTACATTGAAATAAACAGTGCACTTTACATGTCATCTTCCAGGGTGGAGTGAAAGACACACTGATGGGAACCATATGAAAAATGGCAAGTGTGAAGTGGATGAATGGACCAGAGGAGTGGTGGGATACCTTAGATAGATGGTAGATAGATATTTGGGTATGAAGTAACAGGATGATGATACATCATGAGTTGTATGGAACCGACTCTTAACTTTTGAGCGGATACCACTCTGGTTTCCCAGAGTGGTAATGCGTCAATGTAAAGCGGGTTGGATAAACCACCTTCAAGGAGGCATGGCCAGTAACTGCGAGGAACATGTCCTAGGTGGTTTCAAGTACAATGTGTTCCTAAGATCCCTTTTTGGTGGATGAAAATTATTGACGCACGATCAATCGAAGCCATTGATCTTGATCAACAAGTGAGAATCCTGCACACACGCTATGTTTGATTAACTTCATTGCTCTTTATGTGCACGCTCGATCTATAGGCCATTGATCTCGCTACAGATCAAATGGATGGATTCTCTTCTTTATCCCTCTAATGTTATCCCATGATTCTCAGTTGAAGGTCCTATTTGTTAGGATATTTAGACACTTAGGAGTTAGTTAAGATGAACTTGTGTAATATATCCATTAGGGATAGTGTGTTTCTTTAGTATGCATTAGTATGCATTTGTAAATACTTAATCCGACGGTCACGATATGTTCCTGACATAGAGTGATCCGACGGCTCAACTTCTCTTAGATCATACCTAACCTTGATCCATGGATTAACACCCGATTGGTCCATGATCTCTATTTAAAGAGCATGGAGGGTCATTGTTTAGTTGATCAATTATGAGAATCTCATTTGTAACTTTCTTTCTTTGCATAATAAATTGTCCCGTAGAAGTTATTTGGTCGGGGCCGTGGAGTGTTTCCCTCAAGAGGATTTAAACCACATCAAAACATCGGTGTGTTGATCTGTGATCTATTTGTGTGAAGTGATTGCTCTTGGTTTTCAGTCCTTTGGTAGTACCCTGTGTACCCGAACATGGTATCAGAGCTTTTATGAAGAGTCGCTTCCGGTTATGATCTAGATCTTGAACTGTTATTGCCGAAACTTGAAAGGGTTTCTGGTTCTAGTATTTCTGTGCATTTTTGGGCTGTGGGAGGTGTTCCATTGCATCCGGAGCATCATTTCCATTGGGAAATAGTTTTCGTTTGATCGAAAACGGTTCCGGGTTGCTCCAGAAACGCGTATTTCATCAGATCTGAAGGTATAATGTTACAGTGACGCATTTTTTTATTTTCTGTTTTTAAAAGGAAAAAATCTCATATTTTATCATTTTTTACTGTTAGATTTTTTTTTGGGTTCGGATTGTTGCTTTCCTGTCTGTGTATGCTCTTTTCCGTGCAACTTGAGCGATTTCAGCAAATCAAAAACAGAAAGGGAAATGGTTTTTCTCGGCTGCGTATGCTCTTTGCCGTGCACCTTGCGCGATCTCGGCAAATCAGAAACAAAGAGAAAATGTAGACTTTCTGGGCAAGCTAACGAGATCTAACTCCAAAAGTGTGGAAAAAAAAAATCCCCCTTCCTCATTCCCATATTTTACATACCTTTTAATCTAGCTCACTTAGTTCAAAGTTGCTTTATGTGAGGCACCTGCAACAATTAATTAATACGAATATGCGAAATAGCAGAAATGACAGAACTCAGAATCACTGTTATATTGATCACAGGCCACTTCGAGGGGGCAACCTCCTATGAGCAATCTCAATACAAATAACTTCACGGTGCCTTCATAGGTCTCAACACACACTTATATACTAATTCTAGGCACCAATACTATGGGTCGAAACCATGGGCCGTTACAAACTATGGATCAACAATACTACGGGCGACTTACAAAGCATATGCGCTAAAAACAATAACATAAACTATTGATCAACAAATACTACGGGACGACTTACAAAGCATATGCGTCCAACAACAACATACTAACAAAGTAAAGACATGGGTTCCTAACATCCCCTCCCCCTTAAAAAAAGCTTTGTCCTCAAAGCTTTAGATGTGGAAATTGTTGTTGAATCTGAAGGAGTGGTTCCCATGTAGCATCCTCTGGTTGCATGTTGTGCCACTGAATTAAGACCTCTGTGATAGAGCGAGAGCGAAGCTGATGCGTGCGCCAGTTGAGGATGGCCTCTGGCTCCAAAAGGATGGATCCTTCATTCTCCAGTTCGGGTAAAATCGTTTGTCCACTGATGTTGGTGCTAAGAACTTTCTTCAGACAAGAGACATGAAAGACTAGATGAATACAGGAAGAAGGAGGAAGTTCCAATTTATAAGCAACGGACCCAATCTTCTGACGAATCCGATATGACCCATAGAACTTTGGAGCGAGCTTATGACGCCCTTTGATTTTCAAGGATGATTGTTTGTACGGTTGGAGACGAAGAAAAACCATATGGTCGACTTGAAAAGTGCGCTCAGAACGATTCTGATCAGCTTGTTGCTTCATGCGATTTCTTGCCATGTGAAGATTGTCCCGCAAAATGCGAAGAATCTGATCGCGATTTCGAAGGACCGTGTCAACTTCCTGAACTGGTGAACTGGTGGGGGTGTATGGAAGAAGAGTTGGAGGTGCCTGACCATAGACTGCTTCATATGGGGTCATTTTAGAGGCAGTGTGGTAAGAGGTATTGTACCACCATTCAGCGAGAGGGATCCATTTTGCCCACTGATGTTGTTGTTCCGAGGTGAAGCAACGAAGATAAGTTTCCAAGCATTTATTGACAATTTCAGTCTGACCATTTGTTTGTGGGTGATACCCTGAACTCATCTTCAGTTTGGTGCCAGTGTGGCGAAATAGTTCTATCCAAAAATGACTAGTGAAAGTCGTATCACGATCCGAGTTAATGGAATAAGGGATGCCATGAAGACGAAAGATCTGGTCCAGAAAAATTTGAGTGACGGAGAAGGCTGTATAGGGATGGCTGAGAGCACAAAAATGGCTATATTTGGAGAGTTGATCAACCACAACGAGAATCACTGTCTTCCCTCCATATTTAGGGAGCCCTTCAATGAAATCCATAGAAATATCTGTCCAAATCCATGTAGGTATGGGTAAGGGTTCAAGCAATCCTGGAAGGAGTGTTGTTTCACCCTTATTGCGCTGGCAGGTATCACATTCGGCCACCATCTGTTGAATTGTCCTTTTCATGCCCTGCCAAAAGAAGTTATTCCGTGCTCATT